>OX608073.1:156349943-158749943 GCA_951509635.1 Eupeodes luniger | reverse complement strand
GGTGGAACTACAGGTCGCGCTTGAGCCACAGTCACAGTCACAAGCACCCAAAACTGTTAGAGGTTCCACTAAAGGTCTCCATAGTCTTCACTCACTATTCTATAGTGTTTTCTCACTAAGTGTGTTTTCTAGTTTGTTATTTTTTTGTATTATTTCGTTTGCATTTAACTGTATATGTGCTATAGAACACTTTTTTGACCATAAGGTAATGCAGCTGGGAGTTGTTTTTGTTTCAGTATTATTTCAGCGCGAGTGCATTTTTGTCGAAAAGGTCATCATGCAGAGTAGGTACCTACATATATACTGACCTCGACAAGAAAATAAAAAGTACTACAAAATGTGTTTTAATGCAAATCATCTTCAAAAAGAACCAACATAATAATGTATCTACTTTACTTAAGTTCTGAATATATTAAACCCTGAAACAAGGGCCATTCATTCAATTATAATAAACAAGAGTTGAGTAGTAGTATAAATTAAATATAGAAATAAAAAATATATTTATATACACTTGAGAAACACAAATAAAGAGAAACTTCATTTTAGGTACCTACGTAGGGTAGGTGCCTTACCTCCTAGTATTCGAATGGGAAAAGTTTAGTTTGGAAATGTTTTTTGAAACAAAGGAGTTTCGAGAAAATATGCCCAAGGATATCGCATATTTAATTGTTAAGTTTTAAACAACATTAAGTTATTTCTTTTTGGTATTAAATTAGGCTTATGTGTTTTATACTCAATTCATTTAAGCATACGTATAATGAATCTTAAACTTTGGGCCTCATTTACATTTTAAAATGCATACACATATGTATTCACGAAACATATAATAAACTACTATTGTTTATACCCTTTCATAAAAATTTAAGTTTTGTATGCTTTGCAACGTTTTTTGTACTCAAGTAGTGCAGTTAGCACGTCATTTATTACCTTAATACGACTTTGGATAGAATCATATAATTTTGCTTAAAAGCCTTACCTACTTACGGCTTTGCCCGCGTGGTAAAAGAAAGTCAAAATATTACATAGAGACACTCCAGGTATACATAAGTTTGTTGGCTAGCTTTCCACAATCAAAAGAAACTAAGAGCATTCAAAAGTAACGCTTTCCATTGTAAAAGTCATAAATGTTAAATATATTTTAAAGAACAGTTTTCACTGAGCTAAATATTTGTTAAAGTTAACTCATTGTTTCTAGAGATAGAGATTCTGGACATTGGTCACCACACACAACATTAAGCTGTTCATGGAAGAAGCACGGCTTTTCAAGGTTCAAGCCCGCTATTTGAATGTTTGCTCTCGCTCCTTATTAAATGTCATACCATTAAATTGGAATGGTAAATCTGTTATTAGGATGCGAGGTATAATTACATTTTCAACTTTCAAACGTGGATTAAGATATTAGCACTAATAATATTTCGTCCAAGTTGTGTGACACGAGGAGGAGTTGTGTGAGGAATTGACAAATCCTCCAAGACTAAATCTTGTCATGAATAGTGCTTTCTCAAATAAGCTGGATTCGGATTCGGCTTAAAACTGTAGGTCCCCTCCATCCCTCTCAACAGTACTCGCACACAGGATTGGTTTAGAGTTGTAAGTCACTAGGCCCTAGCTCTCAACGGACTGTTGTGCCACCCAATTAATTTTTTTTATTACTGGCACGCTGAATTAAGAATCTCTACGTGGTATGAAGTGTTCTGTTCTGACTCCACGACTGTGTCTTTTGTCAAATACTCCCTCACATCTCATGCTACTTTATCCCATATATGTTTAGGGAGAACTTCAGACGAGATTTAACTTCATAAGCCCTTTGAATCACAGGTAAAGTTAGGCGGAGGCCACTAGCCAACAAAACAACCATTATTCCCATAACATGGGTATTATTGCGCAAATCCTGGAGAGTTCGATTTAAAACTTTTACAGATTTATTGTGCGCTATAGTACTTTCATCACACACTAATAGTTTACTTTGTCATATCATAGGCCTAATGATAAGCAATAATAAGAGGTTCAAAAGCAGGAAGCACCTAAAAATATGCTGTTAATTAGTGTTCTTAAAAAGGATCTGATCAAATAAGCTGAAAATGACATATTTTACAGCGGTAAAACACTCTCCAGCCTCGTAACTACTTACAAACAAAAAATCATGTAATAATATTGCTCTGTTGCTACGTGATGGACGGACAAACAAACAAACAAACAAGAAGGCTGACTTTCCCATTTATAATATTAGTTAAGGATTAGTTTAGGATTGTGGCCAGCTACATAAATATGTGTTTATTACATCATATCTTATGTTCAGATTTCTAAAATAAAAACACGTTTATTTTTTTGTAAGATTGAGTTTCTGTTATGTATCAACCTTTAAGAAAACGACCTAAGAAATTTATCGAACAAAATTCAAAAAAAATTGTTTGGTCTTTTTTTATAATTTGGGAAAAAACTTTCAAAAATCGTTTTTTCTAAATCAAATGATTTAAACTTCTTGCCATAATAGTACCTGTGGTATGATCGTTAGTGCGTAGGACTGTCATGCCAAAGGTCTTGGGTTTAATCCCCGCCTGTGTCACCTAAATTATATTTGACGGGTACTGCCTTTTGCGAGGAATAGACAAATCATTAAAGAGTTATTGTTGTGATGAAAAGTGCTTTCTCAAATTGGCCTTTCGGATTCGACATGAAAACTGAAGGTCCCTTCCATCAATGATATAATTTTTACACAGGAATGATTGAGAGTTGTAAGTCACTAGGCTCTAGTTCTATACAGACTGTATCGCAACCTAATTTATTTTTTTTACTTGCCATGGAAAGCCATGCGTTTTAAATATGTTATCTTAAGTCGAAACTAACTTACTACTTTTGATAGGGCTTACTACTTTTGAATATCTACTGCCTTATCTGTACTGCAATGCAGTCATTACATTATCGAAATGTGTGTCCATGTCCAATCCGCTGCCACTTGTACCGTCGCATAATAGTGTTCTTCATTGTATATAGTTAGATGCACTATTAGGCCAGAAAACTAGTAAGATGTTTCGTAGATATCTTTTAATGAAGGTCTGCAGTTTTCTGTTAATCGTTGCTGTTATTTTTAGGTGCTGCAGCCATATAAAAGTACTGATTCGACATTTGAGCCGAACAGTGTCAGCTTTGTCTTCGAGCTGAAAGAGTTGTTCCACCAAATATTGGACAACATCTCGAAGGCAGGCTCAGATTTCCAGATACGGCTAGCGAAGATATCTTGTTCTGTTCCGCCTTCAATAGAGGCATCACACTTTTTGGTGTGATTTTAGAAATGTTTGTTACGGAAATTTGAATAATTGATACTTGTTATGTCAAAGTTGGAGAAAACAACACCATTTAAAAACTGTATGCATACCAATTTTCGATGTACATATATCTATGATATCCGACAATTGCCGACAATTTTGTGTGTTCTAAATAAAAATTTTCTGTTTGCTTTAGAAAACTTAAAATTGGTAGACTTATTGGAAAACAATTTTCCCGACACATTACAGAGAGTATGAAAGTGAATTTAAGAAGTGTAAACAACAGGTCGTGCACAAATATTTAAGCAAATATAAAATATACACAAAAGTGAAACAATAATGATTCAGGCAATAACGACTTTATTGGCAGCATATTTGTTAGAGGCTTGTGAAGAGGAAGATGAGTTACCACTTCGTTATTTTGGAAATAAGTGACTTCTTATATCGTTCCATTTTCGTAGTTTTTTAATTTCTGTAATCTTTTGTTGTTATTACCTGTCCAAAACTTTGTGCCAATTAAAAATGTTATGATGTTGTTGGAAGAAACATTATCCAATATCCTATTAGTGGACAATCGTCCAATTATTTGAAAATACAAACAATTGTGTGTTAAGACGAGTTTAAATAATTGCAAGAAGTGTTAGAAATAAAACTAAGCTTATATCGGGTAGTTCTTCGTAAGATGGTTGACGGTTTTTGATAGCTTTGAATTGTTGCATGTCAAAAACATAGAAATGTAATTCAAAGGTGGTGTTACTCGATAAACTTTCTAAGCATAATAAAATGCAATTTTAACTTAAAACTTAAGGGTTTTAAATTGAAAATAATTTTAAGAATAGGGTTTGAAACTAAGTAAGATTTGAAATATCGATAAAGAAGTATTTCAATATTAGAGCTTAAGAAATGGACCACTCAAACCCAACATTTTTGAGATTTTTGACACAATTTCAGAACACCAGAAAAAAGGTATAAACGAGTTTTCAAGTGACTATCTTGATTCCCAGGTTAACCCAGGTTAGTCATTACTTTTCTGTCATCTTCCTTTAACGTTAAAGTTAAAAAAGTTTTTGGGGGGGAACTTAGGTACTAATTTAAGTCTTTAAAAATTTATAAAACAAAATTAATGTATTTATATTTTCAACCTAGATTTTATCCATCCTCTTCAAAAACAAAGTCAAATTTAATTTTTAATGGAGGTAAGTTAATGTACATTACTTTAGATTGTGTTTAATTTTATTTCAATAGTATATAATTGCTTTTGGAAAAGCTTAAGATCAAATTCAAAGTAAGATATAACTTTAAGAGAAATCATCTGAAAATTCATTTTTATTATCCATAAAAACCAATCGTAAAATTAAAAAGTTTGTTTATCGTTTTTTCTCTTTTCTTTTTTTACATTTCAGTGTTGTATTTTTATACAAACTTTTTTGAACTTTATTTTTGTATTTTTCCCAAGTGAATAGAATTTTTTTTTTTATGATAATGATGATTGCAATGATGTTGAGGTGAACGTCCTAAGAGGTTGTATCATTTTACGTCATTTTGTTGGTCTGTTAACGACTTGAGATTTTATTCAGTGCATTATTATTTCCAATATTAAAAGAATAAAATCGGTTTAGTACTTCAATTAAATTGAATTTGTAAAAAATAACTTTCGAACTGAAAGCAAATAGTTTAAACGAGACAATTCAGTGTTAAGCGAATAGAAACCGGAAATTCCATTCACTAGAATCATCGAAAGCGTTTAAATCAACACGAAAACGATTGATTGGATTTAAAAACAAAATTTGTTAACGTTTGTTAAATAATTTATTAGCTATAGTTTTTTCGTACAAATATTGAAGACTTTACAATCCAGTTAATATTATGTATACCAAATAACTATACATGATATACCTTAACAAGAGACCTTTTCTCAAATTTAATACTTTAGATTTTGTATCGATAGTTAAAGTAATGCAATATTACGTTCCGCAGAACAACAATTCTGCCGATCGGAACTCGACGAAATAAATATATCTATGGTATATCTCATTTAAAGTCCAACGAAGCTGCTGAAGCTGATAGCATTGGTGCCGAATTATTCAAAGCAGCAGGCAATGACTTGGTAATGAGAATGCACCAATTCAACTGCAAAATATGGCTGGAAGAAAGTATGCCCCATGAGTGGAATCTCAGCATAGTCTGCCTGTTATTCAAGAAAATAGACCCTCTGAACTGTGCCAAATACAGAGTCATCATTCTCATGAACATATAGCGAATAAGATCCTTTCTGCCGTATTAAGTGGACGTCTAAAGCTGTTCGTCAACAACGTGATAAGTCCATATATTATGTGTGGCCTTAGACTAGGAAAGTCTTCCATCTTCTATACATCGATTTTAAGGCTGCGTATGACATTATCTATAGAGAGAACTTTACAGAGCAATGTCTAGTTTTAGCATCCTTGTTAATCTTGTCCGTTTGTTTATAATGCCAATGGTAAAAGCTCCATAAAGGTCGGAAAAGATCTCACCGGGTTTTAAAAGGTTTTGACTTCTTCAACAACATTTTGGGAAGAATTATTCAAAACTCAATCGTCAACACTAGATGCATAATCTTCCAAAGGTCTTTCCAATTACTTGGATACGATGATGATATTGATATAACTGAAAGATCAAACCGCGATGTCAGTGGCACGTTTTTGAGCATGGCGACGCGACGAAGAAAAGAAGATGGGTTTTAGTGGTCAATGAAGACAAAACCAAAGTCTTTTCTTGATGACACAACATACTGTCATCAAGAAAGGACATTGAACTACGACATCTTGAACAAAACGTCACAATGGACAGCTATAACATTGAGGTAGTTAAAGACTTGGTCTACCTAGGCGCCCTATAAATTCAGACAACAACACCGCCGTCTTCTCTCGAGCAACTAAAGTCACCCTTTATAAAACACTCATTATCTCTCTTCTCATATATGGAGCTAATGCTTGGACTTTGTCGAGGATGTTTCGCGTGAAAAATTCTCCGGGTGATTTTTAGTCCCGTTTTCTTTAATTGAGATCGGAGGAGAAGATACATCGACGAACTGTGAGGGATGTACAGCAACACTGATCAAGTCGGAAGAATACAAATCAAAAGACTTTCATGGCTGGCCATGTCGAGCGAATGGACATCAAGGCTATAGCTCGGAAGGTCTGGAAGACCGCGACTCAGGTAGCGAGACGACCTCAACCAACTTGATGTGTGAAACTGAAGACAGTTAGCTAGGGACCAAGCTGACTGGAGACACATGTTGGTGGAGGCCCAGGTCCGTCCCGGATTGTAGCGTCAACTTAAGGAAGTACATACTCGTAAGTAAGACTTTTTTTTAACGGCAACTAGAAAAACATTAGGCCCATAATTGATTTAAAACCTTAAACATTTATGTTGTGAAATTATTGTGGACATACAAAATTTCATGATAAGGATACAGTGCCTCAAGTGCCAGCCATACTTTCCTATTTCTAAAAAAAAACATTCATTGATTTCTTTTTAGAAATACTTGTTTCTTGAGCTTTAAATGTCAGGTTTGGTGAGAGCTTAAGTTTTGAACTAAAACACTAAAACAATAAGATCAGAATGACTTATAACGGTTAACCATTTTTGCGTGCGTGATATGGCAAAGGATAAATCGGGTCCCTAATATTTTGTATCTGTACATTTATATAAAATAATATACTTTTGGCTTTTTCACAAACCTTCTTATTAAGTATTTGTCTTACTGCAAACACTCCTGCTTTTCATGCTTATAATCCCTACATGTCCTTGAACCGAAAAGAGCAAAAGTAGGTATTATAAGCTATTCAGGCGAGCATCGTATTTCATACAGCAATATCACAAGTTGTTGCTATATGAGTATGCGTAGGATATAGAGAGTCTTTATTTGGTATTCTCATGCTATAGTGATGGAGGTCGTATATAGGTTGGATGATAGGTATAGGTACTCGTGCGTGTGTAAATATAAATGAGCAAAAGGCAGAAGTTTATCCTCTTAAAAGATAAATGTTTTTTCAGTCTTCTATTTTTTCAAAAGCAAAACAATTTAATTTCTCTAAATGATCCCTCTGTGCTCATTTGTGATATTTTTATTTTTCTATTCAAGTCATTTTAATCTTTTAATTTGTTACACAATTAAATTGAAAACTGTTTTTTAACATTTTTTAGAAAAAAAAAGATAAGATAATCCTGTAAGATATAAACAATAGTCCTTAGTTTTGTACATGTGTATGATTTGTGCTAAAAGAACAATAACAAACGACTTAAATTTCATAAATATCTTTATCTACGCATCAAAATAACAAAAAGAAGCATCAACAAATAAAAAATATTGTGACCATTTTGAAAAGCAGGACGGACGGACACATGAGACATATAACTTAAAACATAAAAGCAATAAAAAGTTAGATTTTCATCGAGATATGTAGAGGAAAAAATCATCAACAGCAACAATAACAGTATAGTACATAAAAGTTCGAAAAAGGCTCCGGAAGTGCTTCTGAACTGAATTGTTGAAGTTCTATTTTTGTTTTTGTTGTTATTTCAACCACTCGACTTGGTGAAGGGCGAATGATGGTGACTTAAAACACAAAAAACCTAAGTTCTGTGAGTATCTAGGAGTAAGTTTGAATATATTTTTCTTTTTTTTTTTTGTAGAAAGAACTCAAATATCCTTACAACACGACCAGGACATGCTTCCTTTGTCATCGCTGATAGCAAGATGATTTTGTAATTTTTATGTTTGGAAACATCTGTCATGCGAGTATATATGAGGGGGAAGATATTTGGGGAAAATTCAGGAGTCAGTTTTCCAATCGAAACAAATTGACAATGAGAGTCGTATTCGTCTCTGCTATTGTTTTTATCTTTTGAAAAAAGCGTTAGCTAGTGTGAAATATGCCAAAGAAAATGTGAATGCTGTTGGTAGTATATGGAGGAGCTCTGTTAAGATAAAATATAGGTACGTCATCAAGTGTGTATTCGTGTATAGTGTACACTGAGAATGATTTCTTTATGTTTAATGTATAGACTATAAACTATTGAATAAACAATTTACCTGCTTCGATGACGATATATAGGACGATAGTGTTAAGTGAGAAATCAAAAATCGAATTTAAAGCGTCGAAAACTCAATGCTTCTTACTGTTGTTTATCTAGACAATCTATAAGTGGCAATTGCATTCAAGGAGACTGTTATCTATTAGACCTATATATATCGGGTTTTTAAATAAGAGCGCTACAAAAGTTTTTTTTAAATAAAACAAAAACGGTTTTGGATATCAATGAAATTCTTTATTCCTGTGAAAGTACGTTCGATGCCATTATGTATGACACTCGATTTTGCATGACCATCACGGACACGCTTGCAGGCTCTGAACCCAATTTTCGACGGTTTTCAAGCATAAATCGGACGATACATCTGCAATTTCACGCTCGATATTCGTACGAAGTTCATCAATCGCCACTGGCTTGTTGGCATAGATTATAGACTTGACGTAGCCCCACAGAAAATAGTCTAACGGCGGCGTCAAATCGCACGACCCAGACAGCCAATCGACTGAACCATTTTGTGATATAACACGTTCTCCAAACTTGGTTTCCAATAAATTGATTGTGACATTCGCTGTGTGGCTTGTGGCGCCTCAACACGGTAGCAATATTCTCGACCCTACGGGCACTTCTTTGTCTCACTGGCACTGCAACATTTTGTACTGTGCCTGTGGATTCAAATTTTTCCACTAGACTCTCAATTGTTGATCTGCTAGGAATATTATGACGACCATAAATTAGACGTAGCGCTCTTAACGTTGAGGCCACTTACTCCGAATTTCGGTAGTAAATTTTAATAATTTCGACTCGTTGTTGGCTCGTATTTAAATCATGAAATGGCAAACCTTATTGAATAGAAATGTCAAAAGAGCGGCAAGAAATATGTCGTCGTTTGCTGTCCATGTCGCTCTACTTTTGTATGGTCCCTGTTGAAAAACCCGTTACGTCCAAAGTTTGAATATAACTCGGATTCTATGAGCTAGTGCTCCTGCAACTTGCTTTAGTATCTTGGACAATTCAACCGTAATACTCGTGCCTCCAAGATTGCTCAACAATCAAGGCCAAATTCGGGTCGAGTATAGACATTCGTACTTTAGCCGTACTAATCGAATGTGGAATACTTTACGACACTCTGTCTTTGCCGTCATTGCCATATTCAGGAATTCAAAACCAATGTGTACCGACACCTCCTTTCAAACACTCTCTTAATTTTGTAATGCTCACATTTTGTCTTGACATAATAAGGGTATCCAAAATGTCTTGAAAAAAACTATGTTCTTTGTTTTTAAATAATTAATAATATGATTCGAACTTAAGATTCGACACACTGGTCTTATTTCTGTATAATTATATATGTAATTATAATTGAATCGTCAGTTGTGAGAACGGAATAAGTCCACTTTTTTTCGAAATTCTTTTTTTTAAGCAGATGTTATCTTTAGACGTAGACACATCTTCTCAGTCGAAAAAAACGAAACAATTATTTTGGTTCTCGAAGTTACAGGGGGTGAAAAATTTCATAAGTTTGAAGAACGGAATAAGTCCAGGACTTATTCTGCTCTCAAAAATTATGGAATTTCGTGTACATTTTTGAGTTGTAGATTTCTTCAAGATTTTGTCGAAATCATTTTTCTTATAAGGGAAAACTAATTATTTTTTAATTCAGCTTTGACAGGTCACTAGGAAAAGGAATTTCCCAAGTTCTGTTAATGAATTGTAAGATTTTACCTCTTTTAAGGCGAAGTTGCGTTATTTATACCTGGCCATATTAGAAGGGTAATAAAACCCTTCTATTGGATACCTATTTTTTTTTTTTTTTTTCAGAGAAATGTTTATTTTTACCAAAAAGCAAATATTTGGCAAACAGGGAGTCATAAAGATATGTATTGGGGTCATTAGGAAAACCCACGAACTTTATGAAAGAAAATAAAAAAAGGTATGTTTTTTTCAAACTGTGCGAAAAAGTGTCCGGATCGCGAAAAACTTGTGCTTTAAATGTGACGTTATTTTTTCATCAATATCTAGTTTGGTTTTTAATATTAGAGAGTAAACTATTTTGAGTTTTACAGTTTTTGAAAAACAGTAATTTTTGCTTTTTAAATAAATATATTTTTAAAGGTTTTAAAGGTATGTAAGTGTAACATTTAATCGGTGACGTGGATTTTTTCTAACAAAAAATTTTCTTTTAGGAAAAAAAATTTTAACTTCTCCCAGAAATGTCTAGTTACTCCAGCAACTACAGTGATGTACCACCTACAAGTAAGAGGAAGCGAGGAATAAGGAGAAAACATTTATATAAGCAAGAAGCCCAAAGGTTACACCGCTTACGCTTACCTCGACAAAAATAAATACACAATGAGAATATTGTCATAGAACAGCCGTAGAGAGAAGAGAGAGAGAGACAGGAAAAAAGTAGTTGTTTAGTGACAGATGTCAAAAAATTTAATGTATATAAATAAAAAAGTAGTACCCGTGGCATGATGGTTAGTGCGTTGGACTGTCATGCCAGAGGTCTTGGGTTCGATCCCATCTAAAGTTTTTTTCACGGGTACTGCCTCTTGCGAGGAATTGACAAATTCTCCAAGAGTAATTCTTGTCATGAAAAGTGCTTTCTCAAATTTGCCGTTCGGAATCGGCACATAAACTATAGGTCCCCTCCATCCCTGACAACAGTACTCGCACACAGGAATGGTTGAGAGTTGTAAGTCACTAGGCCCTAGTTCTGCACGGACTGTTGCGCCACTCAATTTATTTATTTATAAATAAAAGAGTTGATTTTTGTGATAGGAAAGGCATGGATCCAATGTCCTTAAATGGTCGAGGGAGGGTTTTAGACAAATGGACAATTTTATTTTGTATTTGTTTTGTCTTAGATACATTACCTACATATAACGTGTGTTTTTAGAGGTACAGAAATTTAAGTTGGCAACACTTTTTAACTGGCTGCCATTTTATCGGCTGTCAATTGATTTAATAGTTTGGCATTTCAACATGAATAGGTAGACTCACACCTGAATAACGCTTCCAAATTGTGTACAATTATTTTGAAAACCATGGTTCTGTTTGAGATACATATCGCGTCAAGCCCACTTGTGGTTGAACTATGGCTCATTAGGCTTGCAGAAAACTAGAGCCTGTAGTGACTAAAATTAACCAATATTGTGTGCGAGTCATGTCAGGGATGTAAGGGACCTATACAATCTTATGCCGAATACGAACGTCTATTGTATAACTGAGTTAAATGAGAATGTGATTAAAAAGATGCTGGAATGCCACTAACACTGATCTCTTCCCATCCATGCTCGACTGTCGATTTTTCGACAAAATCATTTCTTATTTAGTATTTTGTTGGTTTTGTAGGTTTTTGTATTTTGTAAAAAAAAGTTGTCAACTAAATTTTTCTACAAAATTAACTAAAAGTTAGCATCAATATTTTGCATATATAATAAAATGATAAAATTTTTTTCCTGACATTTTTTGGCGCAAAACCAATTTTTATCAATTTTAGGAGCATTTTTTTAAAGTTTTTATTTCTTATAAAAAAAAAACTCCAATTGGATTTTTCTAAGAACATTATCATACGTTACTTACAAAATTTTGCATGAAATGAACTAAACAGTTTAAATAAATCAATGGTGCAAGACGACTCTAGTTAAAGCAGTCCATTTTCTTGTTTAAATGTTTCTTAATTTTAAACACTTTTTTACCAATTATAGGAGCATTTCTTAAATTTTTTTATTTCTTATATAAACAAATACAAATTCGATGAATGAAATTGATTTGAAGTCAAAGTTTTTTATTGTTCACGAGATATCGAGAACCGAACATCAATGTTTACCAAATGTGCGTACTATCTTTTGTAGATTTGAGTCGAAAGTAAATTTTTACCAAGTTTTTGTAATGTTTCTTTTTTAAGTTTTTATTTTTTGTAAGGAAAAATTCAATTAGATTTTTCTCAAAATTTGACTGAATGTTGACAACAATATTTTTTAAAAGAAAAAATTTGTTTAAAGCCAATATCTCAAAGTTTTGTAAAGATACTCGAGTTGAAAATCAATTTTTACCAACTTTGAGAAATATTTTTTTTAGGTTTTTATTTTTTTTTAAAGACTGTAAATTTGATTTTTCTAAAGTTTTACCAGATGTTAAAAACGTTATTCTTCGTTGCACAAAATTATTTTGGAGATAAAATCATTTTTTGTTTTGTAAATGTGTCTAGGTGACCAACATTTTTTTTCTTTTTGCATTTTTATCTGTATAGCAAAATTTATTTGAAGTCGATATCTCTATTGGTTCTTGAGCAAACGTACGGACGTACAAACGTACGTACGAACCGATTACAACAACTTAAAATGGGAAGTTAATAAAGATCTTAATGGGAAGCCAAACTATGTTAAAATTATAGCAGGCGATCTGTTTATTACAAAAATAGTATTAAAATTTCTTTTTACACAACTGCACCAAAATGACGGATTTCGGTCATTCTATTCTAACATCAGTGGAACAAATAATATTAATTTTTTAAGGTACCGTAAAAAATATGTTAAATGTTAAATACTTTCTTTCAGAGTAGAATTCATTGAATAAGGTACTGTTTTCAAATACTACTATTGATTGGTATATAATATTTATTACACAATATATAATTTATATGGTATACAGAATGTCATAGTGTCTTAAGATGATATATATTCGTATTTAAGATACTTATCCCGAATTGATTTATTTTCTTGGAAAATAAAATAAGATCTGAGATACGTATAATATTACACAAATAATAAAAATGATATATACTATTTCTGATGGGTAAACCTCTATTCATATACTACATAATGTTTATACTCTATATGTATCAATTAAAACTGAAATGTTGAGCTTCAAGGATAATTGAATTGATATGTTTAGTGTCAGATATCTTTATTGTGTCAGTATAAGTATTATGATAAGCTAGAGATTCCAATAGATTCTTAAGAAAATACCTAATACATACAAAAACAAAATATGAAAGATATAAACAAACAAAAATAAAGTTCGATGAGCTTAATATTTTAAGAACTTGACATAAGAACATTTGGTTAAAAGACACTAACAGTCTTATAATTTGATACGTTCGCATTACGGAGGTACCTATACATACACATTTTATTGTTTCACATTTGATGGAAGTCGTAGGTATAGCTCCATTCGAATTTAAGAAAACAAAACTTGTTGAATATGGTAAATATACATACAAACGTTAATCTTAAAAGATGCATAGAAAGAAGAGAGCTGCTTACGGGCTGTATTGGCAGGAGAAGAGAAAGGATCACCGAATTCTCAAGCATGAGAAGCGTGAGGTCGCATTGTTCGCCCGATACTGAAAAAGAAGACCCTCTAAACTTCACCAACTAAAGAGGAATCAGCCTCCATAACATCGCTTACAAAATCTTCTTTGCCGTAATATGTGAACGTCCTTAGCCTATCGTCAACAACCTGATAGGTTTGACCTTAGTACAGGGACGAACTGTATAGAGCCGTAAATGTTGAAAACAACTAAACCGAAACGTTTGATGTCAAAAAAAGGCTTTAGACAAGGTGGTGCGCTGTCATGTGGTTTTCTTAACATCGTCCTTGAAAGAAAAGTGCAGAGCTCCCACGTCAACACTAGAGGCAGTATTTTTTTATAGTCTGTCCAACTAATGGAATATGAACGCAGAAAACAACACCAGTGCTGAGGTCAAATTGAGAATTACTCCTGCTAACCGCAGTTTCTTTAGCCTAAGAAAGCAATTTTGTAGTAAGGCCCTCTCTCGTGCAAGCTAAGTGTCACTATATAAGATCCTTATCATCCCCGTCAATTTGATGAACAAAAAATTAAATTATAATATAAAGAACAATTTAGTTTACAATATTAAAAAGTTCTATCAAAATCAATTAAGTTTTCCATTGTCAACATTTTCCTAGCAGTTTGATCAAATATGACTGAATGTTCTTAAGAACATCCAAAATTATAAATTATTCTCAATTTAAAAAATGAATTCAATGATAAATGGTGTTTTTTTAAACGTTTTATTTTCAATCTGGCAATACTTTTCTGTCAATTGATTTTAGCTTTTTTTTTAGTTCCATTTCATAATGAAAATCCTTTCTCCTGGATAAATAATAATGGTTCGTTATTGTATCAAACATTTTATTGAACTTTCAAAAATATTTTTGGGATGAGGTTTTTTAGATGTTCAACTGATTTTCATGTACAGTTCAAAAAACAACCTGTCACATGAGATGTTTTTATGGAATGTTTTGATTCTAATTTTTTACTAACAATTATACAAGTGTTCCAAGTTTCATTATTTACACTAGTAGGTATTTGCCTAGCAGATATTTTCAAAATGCTTACACCAAAAATATTCTAATCAATTAGTGCAGCGTTGAATTTAATTTATTAAACTATAACCCAAGAGTTCGTCCTCGCTCATAAGAACCATATTTATGTAATCCTCAGTCTCCATGAAGGTATGACTATTGTCAACTTTTTTAGAAGGTCAAGTCGTGATCAGAGAGGACATGGGTAGGGGTACATCGTCAACCTCTGGTGGGAGGGAAGAAGACGTCCAAGGCCTTTCAACCGCGAGTTTGCCTTCGAGTGTTGCTATCTACGATTGCCTCATCTGTTTTGTAGATCCAAATTTTGATTGTTTTCAATCCATAATTAATTGAGTCATTGGTCAGGGCTAGAGGAACAAGGGATTCTTTATTGAGTACCACAATGGCACTACTATAAAGGCTATCTTTCACCTCCTCGAGCTTGGCGATCTTCCAATTATGAGTCGACAGGGATGGATTGCACACCCTGATCATTTCAAGAACATCCTCGATACCAGGAGGTTCGATTGGAATCCAAATGAGGGCTCTAGGTCTGCTAGGAATGTCTTCCTTAGGAACAACCTCGAGTTTCGCACCTGGCCAAACTTCACCTTACCGGCTGGCAGCAAGCTTGTTCATGTCACAAGACCTCTGATCGCCACAAACCATGAGTTTGACATGACCTTGATGCCAACCCCCATCGCTTATGGAAGGAAGTGGTCCTGGAAGCTCTCTCTAAATGCTTAAAAAACCACCCCACCACATCATCGCTTCTTTCAATGACCGCAACCATGACTTTGCCTTTCGTGACGTCACTGAAACTGGGTTTTTGATGGGATTGAAGGGAGTGCTATTGTTGTGCACACGAGACCGTTTTGGTGTCGGTATGGCCCCCTCAAGAGACCTTTCGCGTTTAGACGTGGAGCCTTTACTGGTCCTTGCTGCAGCAAGAACACTCTTTGCCCATTCAACGCGAGCGGTTTGCTGCGGTGTCCTTCCAGCCTCCAAGGATTCACCAGAAGCCTTCAGGATTCTTGCAGCTTGCCGCCTTTGTTTATAAAAGCTTTTTGAGAGTTTCTTCTATCCATTTCTGGATTTGTGCAATGGAGATGTGCTCTCGGTAGTAGTGGTAGGGCCATTCTTCACAACCCTGCCACTACTGAAACTAGGTATCGCTACCAACAGCAGAAAAGAATTCATGGATTACTGTGTTGGCCGCAGGAGATACGGCAACAGACTTCAGCACCAAACTGCCGCCCGGCCTTGAAGAGATACATTCATAACTTGGTCCCACGACTTGCAAAGAAAGAGAGGTCCATCTGTACAGGGATTCGCATTATACAGATAAGGCTAGTTAATCCGGAGGTCGCCAGGTATCCGGATACTCCGTAAGAGACTGAGCTATTTTTTGAATTGGGCCCCCAGCCAGGCTGATCATCGGCACGGCTCAGCCCAATAGTGATAAGAGGCGATTGGAAGGAATAGATAGGGTAAGGAGTCAGTTGATGTTAAGAACATCATGCTGATATGTAAGGGAATGATTATGATCGGTAAACAGCAGTTGAGCTAGGGTGGGAAGGAGCACCGGAGAGAGGAGCGTTGTCTACCTTTTTCGCCATTACATCGTGGGAGGCCGGATGGGAGTTGGTGACATAAGCGTTGGCTTGTATGCCTTGTTAATGTGGGAGGGGGTGATGATAGTGGAAATGTAGAGGATATGAAAGTCCTTTAGTTTCAGGACTCATCTGGAGAAAGTTCTCGGGAATCATCAAACTTATTCAGCTGCCGTCAGCTTAAATGTGATGAAATCATGAGCTGGTTAGTCAAAAGCTTTACAATAATCAGAGTTAATGTAGTCTAGCTCTTGACTGAGTTCTAGGATGTTTTAGCATTTATGCATAAATGTAAGCAAATAAATAACTGTGTATGTGTGTAAATTTATTCCAGCTTAGAAGTACTACAAATATGCGATGAAGTAGGATCGATTTACAATTTTTGAAGACATTTGGAAGAGTTCGATAAAGATGAATAATTTAATAATCATCTTTAACTGCTGGAACACAATGCAAAATCGGAGCCGGAGTCGTAACTGGAGTCGGAAAATCTGTCACAAGTTGTCGTACGTTTCACGAAAAGTACGCACACAATGTGTCGTACGGCTTTTTGATGTTATTTGGTATATTTGCAGTTTACAACCACATCAAATTTCTCAGAAAATATTTGTTTGTTCACTTTTATTTCTTATTTAAATATTTTTCCACTTTTTTATTGAAAAACTAAAAAAAAAAAAAATATAATCACCAAGTTATTCACTTCAAAAATGGAAACGTCACATGTGTCGTACGTCAAAGTTAAAAGTTGGTCAACTCTTCCGACTCCGGCTGCAGCTCCGATTCCAGTTGCGTCGCGTTGTGTTCGTACATATGCATTTGCGTACATTGAATACTTTGACAGCTTTTCCAGTTACGACTCCGACTCCGGCTCCGACACCATTGTGTTCCAGCAGTAAGTCGGACAGTCTCGCAAGTAAAGGAAGACATTTTCATCAATTTTTACGGAATTATATTTCTAAAGAATATTAGGAAACATGTTAAAGATGTCTTATTAAAAGCGAAGTTTATTATAAGTAACAGATTTCCTTTTTGTGCTATTATAACTAATTCAAAAAGTTAAAGAAACTTTAAGAGAACATGCCTTTTATGAGATTTTTCCAAGCGCTGTTTCATTTGTTTCGAGGCATTTTAAGGTCTTTCATTTAACACAAATGACAAAAGCTGGAATATTTGGATATTTAATAGGGAGCCATGTATGTCTTCTATGCAGGTTTCCGATACATTGTAAGAGTATGAAACTTGCAACGTCAATGTAATTTAATTAATAATTTAAATCTTAAAATCTAACTTTTCCAGCCTCTTTAGTTCATGAAATTAAGTATCTATGCAACAGAAAAGTGTATAATATGAAGAACCTTTTCCATTTCGGAAGCATTCATAGATTTTCAAATTCATTTTTTTGCGTGTCACATGAATATAAAAATAAAAAGTGTATGAATGGATCGCACGAACCTGCTCTTGAGTCCAAAGACCCTGTTTGCTAATAGTACTTATATTTAAGATTTTTTAAATTTACCTATGAAATCAGTTTGTCTTCAAAAACGTATTATTTTTTAATAATTTTTTTTTTTTGAAAATCGTTGTTTTTTTTTTATTAAATTTGTATTTATACAATTTTTCATTTCCAGTTTAAAAATATTTTAAGTATGCAGTTATTTAGAGCTTTTTATAACAGGTTTAACACTTTAATTTCGTAGGAAAATGATGACCCACTTTTGAGGTATCGGATTTTTAAAAAAATATTTAATATTAAAAAAAAAAATCAAAAATAAAAACAATGACATTTTTAATCATCTTATATTATTAGGACAATGTAAGAAAAATTATTATTAAAATTAAAAATAATTAAAATTGATGCATTAGTTCTTGAGAAAACTAAATATATAAATAAAGGTTCTATGCGGGGTACTACCCTTCTCGAGCAATACAAACATATATTTTTTTTTATTGACAGAATCCAAGTGAAGAAATTAAACTTTAGAGAAAATTTAATAGAAATCTATCGTTTCGTTCTTGAGAAAATGCGAAATGTCGATTTTTGACCAAAAATGTCTAAAGCGAATCAGCTTGAAACCTTAATTTAAAAATTTGAAGTCAATCGACCTAACACTTTAAGCTGTAGGGGCCAGGACAGACAGACGGACGGAATGGGGGGATCCACTTTTCGTCCGTTCGGAAAGCTTTTTAGTCGCCCATATATTTTAGAAACAAGGAGAGATATCGACTTCAAATACATTTTGTTATATGGGTAATAACACAGAAAGATACAGAGAGGAGACAAGAATGTGGTTAAAAAGTGATAGTTATGGTTAACCAAAAATATTTCACGAACGAATAACGCTAGCGGCTTGAAATTAATTTTATATTATATAATGTGACTATTATAATTTTCAATTAACGTTTTTTTTAATTAAAAAAAACTGAAAAATATAATTGTCACCTCAAAAATTCTACGAGCAAAAAATGATTTTATCTCTAAAACAGTTGTATGCAACGAATGGTTTTTTAGGTTTTTATTTTTTTTAAAAAAACTGTCATTTAGATTTTTCTCAAACTTTTATCAGATGTCAAAAACATTATTCTTCGTTGCACAAAATTGTTTTGGAGATGAAATCATATTTTAGTCGTAAAATTTTCGAGGTGACAAATTTTTTTTTCAGTTTTTTTTTGTATATATAAAAAAATCGTAAATTGTTTTTTTTTTACAAAAATATATTTGTTTTGTATCACGTTACAAGATATAATATAAAATTTAATTCAAGTCTCTAGCTTCATTGGTTCATGAGATATTTAGGGTTGACCGAAATCTTCACCTTTTTTTTAAACTGCTATGGTAAAAAAACAACCCACGCAATTGTCTTGAGAGCCCTTTCTGCATCTTTCTGCCTTATTATCTGTATAAACAAATTTATTTGAAGTCGATATCTCTTCTGGTTCTTGAGCTATGGACGACGAAAAAAACGTCGCGAACGTACGGACGTACGGACATGCGGACATACGGACGTACGAACGTACGTACACACGCACGCACAGACACCTTTCTAAAAATCTTTTATTTCGACTCTAGAGACCTTTAAACGTCGAGATATGTCAAAATTTTCACTTTGAAAAATCGGACCCATTACAATAACTTCCTATGGGAAGTTTAAAATATTTTAAAATTGATCTTCGATTCTCGATATCTCGTGAATAAAAGAAGGTATTGTCTTCAAAATTATATCATCCTGTGCTGAATTTTGTTGTTAACGTAAGATATTGTTCTTAAAAAAATCCTATCTGTATTTGTTTATATAAGAAACAGAAACATCAAGAAATACTACTGAAATTGGTAAAAATTGGTTTTCGACTAGAAATCTCGTTACCAAAAATAGATTTGGAATTAAAACTATTTCATCATGTGCAAAATGTTGTCATTAATTTTTAGTTAATCTTTTATTAAAATTCAGCTGACAAAATGTTTGTAAAAAAACATTTTAATCTACAAAAGAAAATTAAAAAATTCATAACGTTTGTTGTTTTAGATGAAATAATCGAATATTCTGTCATATAATATCATTTACTTCAATTAGTTATTAATTAAAAGAAAAGAAAAAACTAAAATCAATTATCAGGTTAATTTTGTTTGACTTTAAAGAGCAATGCTATAGTTTTAAAATTATGCATTCAGATAATTTTAAAAACAAAAAAATAA
The DNA here is from genome assembly GCA_951509635.1 of Eupeodes luniger. NCBI lineage: Eukaryota > Metazoa > Arthropoda > Insecta > Diptera > Syrphidae > Eupeodes > Eupeodes luniger. The sequence continues at coordinate 158,729,961 of OX608073.1, read as the reverse complement.
GCTTTATTGGTTAATGACTTAATTGAATAACTTAATACAACATTAAAAATCATTAAATCAACTCCACTTACATATTAAATACATATACATATATCAACATCCAATAAATACATTATAGACAAAACCCAACACAAACGAATTGTTCCTCTCTTTTTTTTTTTGTTCTTTTGTTGTTGTATACCACTTAATTTACAATTTAATTTATGCCACTTTACATAATTAATTCAATCTCGTTAAAGGAGGAATCCGAAATTTAAATCTTGTTATATTTCAAAATATAGACAAGATACAAAAAAAAAATTAAAATCTATAATCAGGTTAGCTGTAAATCGGCTTAAAAGATTTTCAACCATGCCCTTAATGACTATGCATAGCTAATTAACAAATAAAAAAGCTTTTTTTCTTTTTCTACTAACCTACTTATCTTAATCTCTCCAGTATCGAGTCATTTATTGTCAGAGTTATAGCGCTATCCTATATCTGACATTTTCAAGGGAAAGTCTCACAAAAACACAATGATGGCCTATAATTAATCCCACCCACTGCCAATGAATATAATGGAAAAAAAAGAGTTGAACAAACCCTATTCAAGGAACGGACGTTACAACTTTTTAAAGATTATTTATTACATTATTAATAAATATAATACAAAAAAATATCCCACTGGCTATTTCATAAAGTTTGGGTCCCCATAAGACATTAACTTTTAAAATTCTTTAAGGAAAAAAAAAAGGACACAAAAAAAGTCACATACAATATGTATATAGAATGTATATGAAATTCATATATTTTTAAAACTGAACATCTGGCAAAAATGGTCATACACACAAACACACATACATTTATAGTATAATATAGACGGTATACGGAGGTTATAATCGAGTGCAAATCCTTTTCCTAGGTCATCACAAATTCCTTCCTGGCTATATTCGTTGCACATTCTAGAGTGAAACACCATTAAATTTTAACATCCGCCCCCGGCATTCTTATACTCGAATATAGTATTCAAAAAGAGTATAGCTAGAATAGGTAATAGTTTGTATGTACATATTCACTGTGTAATATATATAAATGGTGAAAATCAGAAGCACCTCTGGGTCAAATGAAGACCACCATATATACATACAAAAAAAATCAAGTAAAACCGGATGTGAAAAAGCATCAGAAAACTTTTGGCTTGATGCAGATAGTGCGGTGTAAAAACCCTTTCCTTGGCAAAAGTTCCGCCGGAAATTGCATCAAACTTCTTTCTTCTAATGTTTGAATGTCATAGAAACTAATGTACCTTATACGAGTAGTAGTAGTTCTTTACGTTTTGGATTGGATGCACAAGGACATGCAGACATTCGGTTAAAGTTGATTATATGATGGCGTGTACTTTGGGTCGGGAGGAAGGTGAGAGAGTTTCACGAATCACGACCATTACATTTATTAGGCAATTAGCTATTTCATCAAAGTATTTTATTTGGTGGACAACATCAAAGACCAAGATGAGTTTACTTCAAACAGATGTACAATGTACATATGTAGGTATGTAAAAAAATACAATTTTTGATTTGGCACTGTTTTAGACGTTTTTGAAAAATAAAGATGTATCTTTTTCTTAGTTAGATACATTAGCTGAGTTGTTAGTAATATGCACCTAGCATTTCAATGGATTTTTTTTGTATAATTAGCGAACACTAAAAGGGTTTTGTATACCTTTAATATGCCAAAGACACAATGTGAGCATTAGGAAAAGAGGGAAGGGTTAGATAGGAGGTGCCGGTGTACATTGATTTTGAATTCCTGAACATTGCAATGATAGGGAAAGATAGAGTGTGGCAAGGCATTTAACATTCGCGTAGTACGGTTAAAAAATGAATCTCTGTACTTCATAGTACGGCCGAAGTTGGGCTCAAGGGTAAACTGATACCTAAGCATTCCTAGAAGCGAGAGTATTATGGTTAAATTGTTTAAGGGGAGGAAGAGGAATGCAATTGGCTATTTCACGAGAGCAAAGTCCGTTAAAATAACGGTAAAAAAGGGTAAGACAGGAAAGTTTACGACGATGTTCGAGTGACGTAATCGTGTTGATGATGTTAATGTCACCAATTTATTTTAAAAGCTCTTCTTTGAATACTGTCCAAGAGGCTTAAATGAGTTACTGGAGCACCAGCCCAGAGATAAGAGTTATATTCAAGTTTCGGACGTATATAATATGTTTTATAGATTGTAGCCAGATCGGACGGAGAGAACAATTTCTTGCATCTTCTCAGAGAACCTAGACATCTTGCGGTGGTTGCTGATGCACATTCCGAGGATTTGAAGATTTTCAGTTTCGTTGATGCAAGTGCCACTCATAGATAGTGGCAAAGAGGGTATATCTTGCTTTAACGATACAGGACTGCATTGGGTTTTCGAAGCATTGAATTTCACACGATTTTTTATTTCCCATTGTACATTGCTGTGTAGATCGGAATTTAATGAGTTTATCATATTTTGCCGTTGCAGTTCCACATCCGAAGAGGTGGGTTGTGAGTCTGGAAACGAATATGAAAAGCTAAGAGTGCTATCGTAGCAGACAGGAGATCATTTATAAAAATGAGGAAAAGATCGGAGACAAAACGGAGCCCTGGGGCACACCAGCATTTATTTTATGGGTTTCAGACTTAAATCCGTCCAAGACAACTTGTATTGAACTGTTCGGAAGAAAATTTCTAATCCAACGAAGAAGAGATTCGTCAATACCAAAAGCACGCATTTTCGATAAAAGAGCAAGATACCAGATTTTATCCAATGCCTTTGAGTTTTAACTTCTCCCCTTTTACCGTGATGGAAAAAAGTACTTAAAAGTACCTGCACAGCTGTTCAAAGTAATAGGGAATCATTTCGACAAGGCAAACGATGTTTTGGATAAAACAAATATAAATTTTGTTGAGTCTGACTGCGGAAGAAATGTCAGGCGTCTTCAAGGAAAGGAGCGTCATTTCCGTTATAAAAACACGAAGGCAGTAGCATCAAGTTATGGGGTTGCCTTTCTTGGTGTAGTGTTGGACCGGTCTTCAAAATTCATTATAATCATGGCCAAGGAACGTGATATTTTGAAATAGGCAATGCTTCCGCATGCTGAGGAAAATACATATGCCACTTAAATGGCATTTTTATCAAGATAACGAAGGACAAAGATGAGAATCTAAAAACGAATTTGAAAAGCTGACGGTACTGTCATCACCAAAACAATTAAGTGGGTTATTTAAAGTCTGGCACTTAAATGTATTTTTCTTTATTTCGAAACTGTATGGATATCCTATCAATTAAAGTATGAAAATCTACCTATTTCTCAAAAATTCAAGCACTTTTCATTCAAATTTCTAAGCTTATTTTCTTAAAGAAATATATTTTCATATTAAATCATTTTCATTTTTACATTATCTGTAATTTTGAATCAAATGTTATTAAATTGAACATTAACTTTTCTTAAACGTGAATCTCAGATTCTGTCAAGAAAAATAACAAAATAATTTTTGATTACATTCCACCTAATTTACCACCGTGTTACATCCGAAAAACGTACGGTTCCACTTCAAATTTACAAATTTCAATGATTTGCGGAATAAAAGATTGTGTTTATTTTTTTCATTGCTTAACTCAACCTTATGAAAAATATCCTTTATACATGAAAATGTGTAGGCATACGGTGTAATAGGTACTTTTCCATTTCCTTTTCATATAAGAAATTGACAAACGTATAAAGAAAAATAACATTAAGAACAAGAAGAAATTGTAGAAACATTTATTCACCTTGGTATATTATACACACATGCCTATACATAGTTATACACACATACAAATTCTAAATAAATATTTTTACAATAAGTCCTGTATCTTATTCTAGCATCAGAGTTGGATTAAGTCAAATAACAAGGATTTTTTTGTATGGAATAGGTAGGCAATGTTTGTTTTAGATAAATTTGATTGTTTTTGTATGTAAACAGACTTAGATCCATATACAAATATTATTTACATATTAAATTTGAGATTTTAATCAGACAGGGAAAATAAAATAAAGTGGGATAATAATCAATATTCCTAAATAGGTCGATTTTCTTCTAATTTTTAAGCTATCAAATTTTGGAAATCCACATCACGATACAAAATTTAACTCGGACAAATTCTTACTTTTCTCAAAAATGTCGGTATTTTAAAAATTAAACTGGTTCACAAAATTATTATATTTTCTGTCACACAAAACAATAATTTTTTAAAGGATTAAGTTTCTGAATACGAATTTTAAAGTTCTTCTATCACATGAGGTTTTAAAAATATGAAACTTTAAACATGATGCTAAAAACAACTAAAAATTGCTTTTTATGGCTAAATTAAAACATAACTTATTACTTGATAATAAAATAAAATGATGATTTTGTAATTTAAAAATCTCTGTCTTCTAGCTACAGTTTGAATCAATTTAGTACCTTACTTAGTTTCCCTAAATTCTCATTAGTAATGAGTCTTTATTTGACTCTATATTAAATTTTGAGTTAACCATGAAGGGGATTACCCTTTCATGAGGTGGCTCTAAGCCTCAATTTGTTAAAATCTAACAAATTATGGAGACATTTTGAAGATTTTATGAAATAATATAAGAAGTATTTCAAATGAATATTGAGAAAGGGAATTTAGATTTGGAAAACTATGACGAATTTTATTGAAAATAAAATGCACGACTGGGTCGTACTGACTTGTTCATGTATCCAAAGAGTCTGTTTAAAAATATTTCCTGTACCTATTTTAAGATTTTAAAATGAAAAAAATGTTTTCAAAAATTTAAATGCTATTTGATTTAAAAAAAAAACTTTCTTTTTTTTTAATTTTTATTTAAAAATCATTAGACCGTTTTTTTTAAATTAACTTTTATTTTGTAAAATTCTTCATTTTGAGTTTAAATATATTTTTAGTATGTAGTTATTAAGAGATTTTTAATATACGTTTTAAAATTGGTTTTTGTAAAAAAAATTATGAACCATTTTTGAGGTATCGAATTTAGAAATAAAATAATATTTTTTTTTAAATCTAAGTACAAATAATGACATTTTTGATCATAAAATATTGTATAGACTGTATAAGAGCTTGTGCAGAAAAAGGTATTAAGATCAGTTCATTAGATCTTGAACAAACTTACAAATAAAATAAAAATAACGGTTCTATGCGGGGTAACCTTCTGGAGAAAATACAAAAATTTATTTTTTTATTCAAAGAAGCCAAGTTAAGAAAAAAAACTAAGAGACAATTTATTAAAATCTGTCAGTTCGTTTTTGAGAAAATTCGAATTTTCGATATGTGACCAAAAAATTTGTATGTGGACGATTGTTATTTTAAGACTTAAAGAAAAAATAAAAAAAAACTCCTAACGGAAATTGGCTTAAGACTTTTATTTCCAAGTTTGAACTAAAAGGACCCAATGCAATGGTTTGGCTGAAAGGGCGAGGACAGAAAAGAAAAAAAAAAAAAAAACAGACGGAATCGGGGGATCCACTTTTTTCGACTTTTCTACCATCTTAATGATCATCATATTTGATTAATATCTCGAGTTCGAATTTTTTTACGAATGCAATACAATAATAAAACAAGGAATAAAACAAGGATCTAGCTGCACTCTTTATGGACAAAGTTTAAATACAAGACAAAACATTTCAAAAGATGACACAAGGCAATAAGGCATTTACTTCAATAAAATATTCACATTTAAGTTTTGAATAAATGTTGATATATTTATGTAAGTTGCTAAGATCTCAAAGGTAGCAGACTTTTCAAAACCTGAAAACAAGTGAATTGAATTATAAGTGGTATCGTTCATGTGACTTGATTTTGTGGCATATTTGAATGTCAAACATTTTCAAAAATCTCTAAAAATATAATCTTTTCCATTGTTAACTCGATACTTTCCTATATGCATAAAGCATACACCTTATATGTACAGGAAAGTTTCAAAATATTAGACAGGTATATTAGACAGATATGTTTTTTCTGTCAGACTTACTTAAAATTGACTACAATCTTCATAGTTAAGACATCAAAATTTTCTTTTGGAAATTCGTATCTATTTACCATCAGAAAACAGATACCTGCAACCGAGACAGGTATTGGCAGAGATTGATTTTTACCGATCTGAGATACGACTATATAGTCAAAGTCTAGTTGGGTCTTTTGTCATAATAAGTCTTTTTTTTATTTTGATTAACAAATCAAAGCTAATTTTTGTTAACTAAAAACCTACTTAGCATGGGTCAAGACTAGAACTTTCACTTTGTCGAACTGTAGCAAAACTTGTATTAATTTTATGATTCGTAGATCTTTTATAATTAGCCATAAGCATACAGCTTGTAAAAATTGTAGTTTTGGAGGAATTACAAACAAAAAGTGTTCATGTCCTTTAAATAATTAGCCCAATATTATCAAAGAGGAGTGCCCTTTTTCGAAGACAAAGTGTAAACTTATTCTTTACATCTTCCATTAAACATTTTTAGCATAACAACTTTTGTGTTACTTATTATTTTGTGTTGAAAAACAAGCAGATTCGTAAGTTATGTTTAATATTAATCCAGCCCTGTTCAAACATATCATGACGTTACGTGCCTTCATCCTATTCCACTCACATTCTTCTACATACATATATATGATGGGGCTTTTCTACTTACCTCTTCCGTTTCCTAATAACTGTGACTTGAATAACCAAACAAAATATGCCATCGCCACAAAAACTTAGACCTTTGAGTTGGGTATAAGGATATACGAAAAATATTTTCATTTCATTTTGTTGGTTTTTAGAATGAAACTAGAGAAGTTTGTATGTATGTATATACATACAAACATATATGTTTTTGTATAATGTACATGATGTATGAAATAATAGATTCTGAATTCTTTAATACTAAAGCTGTGTTTTCGCAGTACTACTTTACCATAGATGTATCAAGCGAAGCGCGTCACCTCTTGATATGTCTTGTCTATAAGCTCGTACACTACAAACATGATGAAGACTTCATTTATGAGACTACATGATATGACTCTGCAAAAATATATTTGCTAGTTTTTCAATGACATTACAAGGCATCAATTTCTCGTACATGCATCAGTATCGCACGATCTTGTTTTCCGAATTCCAGAATTCAGAGGTGTGGGACATAGTTAAGTTAGTCACTTATTATGGAGGTAAGCGTAATTTATAAGTTAAAGTTGTAAAAAAGAGGTTTTCTGCAATGTGTGGCATAGAGAATATCTTACACTTCCTTGGAAGTTGTCCGATTTTTAAGGATAACAAGGTTTTATTCTAGGAAAAACATCTTACAAGTAGAAGCGGTGAAAGGTTTTGCTAAATGGAAACGACTGTAAACGACTTTTTAAGTATACCAAGTCTACGGAAATTTTCATACAATTTGGTGAATTTGTATAATTATGATAATGGCAACATAAAAACTTTTAATGCAAGATACCTAATAAATAAATATTCTGCAAGACAAACTTCATTAATACACTTATATCTTACGATATATGTTTTAGTCTATAGAGTTTTTATAAAACGCGTTTTTTTAGAATTTTGGTTTTTAAGAAGAAATACAAGGCATACATCTTAATGTTATGGCAAAGACCTTACTTTCGTCATAAAGATAAATGTTTGCCATTATGTCCTAAATTGGACAAATCAAGTGGCTTTCGCGGCTAGCTCAAATAAATTTCCAGAGGGCTCAAGTTTCAATCACTTCTTAAAGCAAATGGGGTCGTATGTCAGTAATAACGCTCCGAATTTTCTCCCGCAATACATCAATTGTCATCATATAACCCTACAAAAGCTAGTGCAGCGCTGTTGAAGGCCCTAGTCCTTTTTTAGATGTGTGGTCTTCTGGCAATACTTTTTTACGAGTTGATCTTCTTGACAGCTGAAATTTGACTTATGCTCAGTTTAGTCACTTTTAAAAATAAAAAAGAGGCTGGGATGCGACCTACACTGATAACTTCCCAACCCGTCTGTCGATTTGTCTTGCTTAAAAGGTTTGTAGGTTTTCGTGTTTTGTTAAAAAAGTTATCAATTAAATTATTCTAAAAAATTTAAAAAATTCAAAATCTATTTTGGTTAAAGAGATTTTTATTCGAAAACCAATTTTTACCAATTTTAGTAGTATATTTCTTAAAAGTTTGTATTTCTTATAATTATAATAAACAAATACAAATTGGATGAATGAAATTAATTTGAAGTCAATATCTTCTATTGTTCACGAGATATCGAGAACCGAACATCAGTTTTTAAAAAATTTGAGTACTATTTTTTGTAGATTTTATTTTTTATGCAAAAACTGACTGTTAGATTTTTAAATGAATGTCGAAAACAATATTTTTTATAAAATAAAATTAATTTGAAGTCTAAATCTTAAATTTTTAAAAAGCTATTTGAGTCGAAAATCAGTTTTTACCATCTTTGAGTTATGTTTTTTTTTGTTTTTATTTTTATAAAAAAAATGTCGATTTAATTTTTCTCAAAATTTTACCTAATATCAAAAACGTTATTTTTTGTTGCACAAAATTGTTTTGGATATAAAATCATTTTCGTTCGTAAAATTTTCGAGGTGTCAAATTTTTTTTTTCTGTTTTTTTGATTTATAAAAAACCGTAAATTGGATTTTTTCCAAAAATATATTTGTTTGGTATCATGTTACAATATATAATATACAATTTAATTCAAGTCTCCAGCGTTATTGGTTCGTGAGATATTTGGGGTTAACCAAAATGTTTACCTTTTGTTTTAAACTACTATGGTAAAAAAACCACCCATGCAATTTTCTTGAGAGCCCTTTCTGCATTTTTCTGCATTATTGTCTGTGTAACAAAATTTATTTGAAGTCGATATCTCTTCTGGTTCTTGGCTATAGACGACGAACAGACGGTCGTACGAACGTACGTACACACGCACGCACAGACATCTTTCCAAAAAATCTTTTATTTCGACTCTAGGGACCTTGAAACGTCGAGAAATGTCAAAATTTTCAATTTGACAAATCGGACCGATTACAATAACTTCCTATGGGAAGTTAAAAATACTGTTGTTAACATTCAGTATAATTTTGAAAAAAATCGAATTGACAGTTTTGTTTAACAAAAAATAAAAACCTACAAAAAAACATTACTAAAATTGGTAAAAATTGATTTTCGAAAAAAAATCTCGTTACCAAAAATAGATTTCGAAATATAACCCTTTTATCATATGCAAAATATTGTTGGTAATTTTTAATTCTTTTTTAGAATAGTTCAATTGACAACTGACAACTATAACAAAACTCGATTACCTTCAAAACCTTTTAAGCAAGATAAATCGACAGACGGGATGGGAAGTTATCAGTGTGGGTCGCATTTCAGCCTCTTTTTATGTTTTAGTTTTTGACAAAATTGCAACCAAAAAAATCCACTAAATCAATTGTAGGCTGGCTTTGTATTCAATTAAGAAAAGTCCTTAAAATGCTGTATATACTCTTTGTTCCCAGGGTGTTTATGATAATGATTTTTTTAAATATTTCAAGTATTTGATCTCAAACACTAACAACTAAGAAACTGCTAACATTTCTCTTTTTATTTGACTATATTTAAAACCTATTAGAGTAGTTTTTGTCCATCACATCGGTTACGGCGTCAGATATTAGAGGTCCTTCTTCTAAGTCGATTATACATGTGATCGCTGAAGATGAAAAGTTCCGTGTGTTTTGAAGCCAGAAGTAAATTTTGATGTTCGAACTATGGCGTATCTGTCATAACTACTTCATTTTACCGAATTAAAAAAGTTATTCTACCAAAATCCTATTGAAATTTATTTTTCTATAAAGCTTCCCCTGAAAAATTTTAATAAGACTTCTAAGCGGCTCCCGGAAATTACGCCATAGGAAATTACGCCAAAAACTGTTTTGGAAAAAAAGCCCACAAAATTTTGGCGTAAAAAAATAGGAAAAAGCGCCCAAAAACAAAAAGGAAAATACGCCAAAAAGTGTGGAAATTACGCCAAACTTTTGGAAAAAGAGCCAAAATACTAAAATGGAAAAAAAGCCAAAAAAATAAGAACTTTTTGGTGTAATTTCCAAATTAGTTTTGGAAATTAAGCCTTAATAGCATAAACAGAGCTTTTTCTGGCTTAATTTCCTAAATTAATTTGGAATTAAAGCCCAAAAAGTGTATAAAAGAATCTGAACGTACGACGTAACATGGAGCGGCGCGGCGAACGGTAGAGCGTGCGAACGCGACGCGTACGCAACGCCCCCCCTCCCGCCGTTGATTATATCATAGGTACTTGTGCATTTGTTTTGTAGAACACATTTTAAAAAACACATTTTCTTATAACTTTGTTTATTTCAATTTGTCAATTTTTTGTATTGGTGACGTGAAATAGTACCAAATGAAATAACATCAAATTTCAAATTTGGCCTTATTTCGTAAATAAATAATAAATTGGGTGGTGCAACAGTCCGTTGAGAACTAGGGCCTAGTGACTTACAACTCTCAACCATTCCTGTGTGCGAGTACGTTGTTCAAAACGAAATAAAACCAATTTGGCTTTATTTCGATTTATAGAAAGAAATAAGGCCAAAAAAATAATGGAAACAACGCCGAATATTTTAAAATTCAAAAGTTGGCAAACTTTAATACAAAATTTTTAAAGTTCACTTTTTTACATACAAAACACCCAAAAATGGTTGATTTATTGTTTAGAATAGCTACTTTTGCTAAAAAGTTTTTTTGAATTGATAGCACGCACGGCGTACTAACAGCTAGGTATGTTAGGGGGGGGCATGCTGCCCCCCTGCAACCCCCCTGCTTGGGATCACTATAGTATTTGGGGTGGGTGCGAGTTTGGGTATATGCAAAGAACTTTTGCATTTGAGCACTAAAATCAAAGAAATTCCTAACAAAAAAAAAGCAAGAATGGCTCACAGTTATGAAAGAATCACAACGCATTCGTGTTCTTTGCATATACCCAAACTCGCACCCACCCCAAATCCTATAGTGATCCCAAGCAGGAGGGTTGCAGGGGGGCAGCATGCCCCCCCTAACATACCTAGCTGTTAGTACGCCGGCCGTGCTATCAATTCAAAAAAACTTTTTAGCAAAAGTAACTATTCTAGACAATAAATCAACCATTTTTGGGTGTTTTGTATGTAAAAAAAATAACTTTAAAAATTTTTTATTAAAGTTTGCCAACTTTTGAATTTTAAAATATTCGGCGTTGTTTCCATTATTTTTTTGGCCTTATTTCTTTTTATAAATCGAAATAAAGCCAAATGGGTTTTATTTCGTTTTGAACAACGAAATAAGGCCAAATTTGAAATTTGGTGTTATTTCATTTGGTACTATTTCACGTCACCCATAAAATATGCTCTTCAAAATTCGTGAATAACATGTAAAATACTGTTATTTGCCGTTATTTATTTCTGTATACCATATGAATACATTCGACAAACATGTACTTTTTTGATTTGGAAGAACGAACGGTTAATTTTCTGTCTTTTTTTCCTTATTCGATTAGGAAAAAAAGCCAAAAAGTTTGTTTTGTGGCGTTTTTTCCTTTAAGATTTGGAAAAAAATTTTTGGCGTTTTTTCCAAACAAACATTTTTGGGCCTTTTTTCATTATTGTAAAAGGAAAAAATGCCAAGAAATTTTCGGAAAAAATAGCCAAAAAATCCGGAATTAACACCAAACTCTTTGGGTTCTTTTTCCTAGGAAAAAAAGCCAAAAAATTGTATGGAGAATTTTTGGCGTTTTTTCCATTTTATTTTTTTGGCGTAATTTCCTATGGCGTAATTTCCGGGAGCCCTTCTAAGCTAGTTTACCTTTCCATTCTGATGCTCCTTTTTTCTCAACCAAATCATTATCATATAATTCCACCACTGTTCATTACGTAACGTAAATTTAAGCTTCAAAAAAACGAATAAGCTTCCTCTTTCTCAAATTATCTCTGTACACATACGGATCTAATCCTTATTCTACTATAATACTGAAGTTTTTCATGTTGTTGTTGTTGTTAAACCATTTTATTGCTAGATATTTTTCATAAAAATAAACAACTACGCAGGGAACAATCTTCTCTTTATTGACCTTCTCTTCTCGTGGGAATATTAACCCACTTAACACCCTTATTTTTTTTGTTTTGTTTTTTTTTGGCCCATTATCTTTGGATCTCGATCGTTAAGTTCACACTAATATCATGATACTTTATAGCTACTTAGTGGTATGTTTACTCTTTCGTATATCCTAGCCCCGCATATTTAGCAAAATTCCTTTTTTCCATAGAACCTAACCCTTGAACCATTATCCAATCGACCCTTCAAAAGGCTCTCTTCTCAGCCACAGACAGGAATCATGCAAAAGGCGTTTAACTGTTTGTGAATGCAGCTCACACCATATACGAGTATAAAGGAGAAGAGCGGCTCTTTCCCATAAAAATGATTCTTTTTAGGGCAACCAAACGCTGGTCCTGTTGTGGAACCAAAACCTCAGTGCGGGACGATAGACGATGCGCCAATGATAACAACGAACTTTAGGGAGCAAATGAGGCAGATGTATGGGATAGTTTAGAAGTAGGTTTGTAGGTATGGTTGGTTCTATCGCCACAACTTAATTATAGGTTTTCACAAAGTGAGCCCAAGTATCTCTACAACACACTAGACACTTAGACACTAGAAACTCACCATACAGCATATCCACCCACTAACTGTTATACATAAGAGGAGAAAAGTTTTATGCAGGAGTGCATTTGAAGCATCATCGCTCGTGTATGACTACTTTATTATGTGCAATGGCTGGACGAAACGGAACTATTATATTCCCTTTCATCCCTACATCATACCCTTGTTCCGATAGTTCTGATAATAAATGACCGATAAACAAACAAGGGCAGAAGCAAATAGTTGACAATGGGACTTAATGGCAAACACGTAGTTTCGTTTAGAGTGCTGGCCGTCCGGTCCGTCTGTCCGGACGGGGCGGGGAAGCAACCCATGTAGCTTTAGTGTAGGTACTTGTGTCCTGTATTGGTATTATGGAAGTGTTTTTCAATCCCAACCGCACACAAACTCGTATACCAGAGGAAAAAGATTGTATTTATGCCCAAAGTCATATTTTACACTCTGGGAACGATGCGCCCCCGATTGCCTCTTATCATTGAACGATGCGATGGAAGACTGTCGAGTCGACCAGAGTTAGCATCCGTATAGAGCCAAAAACTGTTCAACTGGAACTCACAGAGTCAGTTCTAGTTCCTGTTCCATCATAAGCCATTCGTTCTCATACCATACTCTACCCTACCCTACCCATCCTTGTGTTCCAGTTCAAGTGCTAAAACAATGACAATTGTGGTTGCACACTCTCCGCATAAATCATCCTTTATATACAGTTCCAAGAGTTTCTGGAGTGGTGTATGCGGAGTACCTACTGTGCGAATGCGAACTCATTTTGGCACCAACATAGAATAGTGCACCTAGCAGCACATTTGCTCCTATAGCTCCTCATACCCAGCCCACACCAGTTTGGCTGAGACCAGCCCTAGAGAGATAGATAAAGTGGAGTGTGAGTGGAGTCCCACTTCTGCAGTTTAATTAAATTAGATTTTTAATGATACTTTGGAAGAAGAAGTTTTCCTGGGCTTTTCTCTTCTTTTAAGTTTTTCTTTTCTTGTTGTTGGTGTTGTGCCCCACCCTTTTTTGTGTTGATTGTATTTGCACGCGGCAAAACTTTTACAATTGGCAGTAGTGGTATAGTTTGAGTATGTAGAAGCATAGTTTGAGGTGAATGGCAAAGGCACGGCACAGTAGCGGAAGCGGAAGCGGAAGCATGTGGTAAGAAAGACGAGGAATAAGTGTGATTGGTGGGTCTATAGAGTTTTTGAAAATGAATGCAATGTTGGTTTATTCTTTAATTGGGTTCTGAGTGCAGAGAATTTTGGAGAGATGTCAACGCGAATTGTATAGCATTGAAAGTTTTGTGTATAACCAATACCCTTATACCTCTATATATGTACAGTCTACCCATGTGCTTGTGGTTGGAAAGAGTCAATATTGGGCTTATTTTGGGTTTTTGAAAGAAGTATAGGATATACGTTGTATAGGTATTCGTATTCCTACGAGACAAATTTAGGTTGTTTTGTAATGCAAATTTGGAAAACTTTGGGTCGATTGGAGGGTTTATGTTTTGAAGGCAATTTATAAACTTTCAACTGTAATTGCATATGATAGAAGATCTAGAGGTTGGAATTGTAAATATGTTCGGATAGGGTGTTTCTATGTGCTATTTTAAAGGTTGGGATTTTATTTGTCCCTTTGCTCGTTTTTTCAAATCGAGCAAGGAAGTTTGTTAATACAATTCTATGGCATATTTCATTTTAATCGATTACAGCAGTGACAGCGAGGCTGCTTTTAAAGAGTCACAGTGTGAATGCGTCAAAAAAAGCTTTCCGCTATTCCATCAATGTCATATCTTTACTTAGGATTTACAGAATGTAGTTTTGAAAGAAAGAAATATACTAAATATCCCAATATGCTGAAATTTCGAATTGAAAAAATAGAAAAAATATCAAAGTCCCTTAATTCTGAAAACAGTTTACTACAAGAAACCAAACATTTGAAAAATAGGAACACTTAATCATGAAATTTCAAAATATCGTAAACCAAAAATCACACAAAAGAATAGAAATACATTTTTCTTTTTCAAAATGTGTAAGCTTAGCTAGTTATCCTATCTAGACCGTGTCAATTATGGAAAAGGCAAGATTTCTGGAACCAATTCAAAAATTGATAATAAGCTCTAGATAAATTACCTTTAAACGATGTTTAGTTATTGGAAGAATAGATTTGGTTGCACAAAAAGGATTTCAATTGATATTAGCTATTGACGAATTCATTTTGGAGCACCCCACCCCATTCCTGGGTTTCTAAGCCATGTCCTTACCATTCTTTGGTTTGAAAATAGAAACGGTTAATATGTTGATGGGATGCTGTACATTTCAGAAGAAGATTAGCCAACAAAAGTTAAATTTTAGACGTTTACAAAAAACCAACATATTTAATATAAAAACAAAGTTTTGAACATTGTATACTCTTTTTGGCCTCTATCTCTGAAATGGTTAAAATATAAAAAAATTATTGGGATAACCATTTTAACAAATTGTTCGTTTGACAATTTTGGTAAATTTGACCTATAGAAACAGAGATAATCAAGAAAATGTAGCTTTCGCAAATGTTTTGTGGTCCCTAACGTACCAAGCGGACACGAGATCTTATGAGACTTTGTACAGAATGTTTTTGTTACAACTAGTATTGCTAGAAAATATATCGAGAAGAATAAGACTTTTTTTTGTGGACTTTTAAGCTGCATTCGACAAAGTTAGTATGGGACGATTTTTAAAGTTTTCAGAATGGTTTGATACGTTTGCAGGTGTACCAAAGGGATGCATTTTGAGTCATATTCTGTTCGCCTTGTACATTGTTGATGTTGATATTCTGACAGGGTGCGTAAACTTTACGGGTGAGATCTCATAAAAGGGTAATCTATTGGTGCTGATATTAGATAATCTCTTTTCGCTTCAACTTCAAATAAATCGTTCAAAAAAGTACTGCAAGACTTGTTATCATCATATTAAAATATTGAAAACGAAAACAATGATCTTTCAAAATCGACACAGAGGAAGACTACGGGAAGAAACTTAGCGACTCGATAATGGGTGTATAGATGTGGTGACCGGAAGCAAACGCATCAGTGTATTGTTATTATCGAACTTAAACTTCTGTAAACATGCAAATAAAAAAAGCACTGAAGCTTAATTGGAAATCATTGTGGTCAAAAATGTTCGCAAATATAAATATTGATCTTGCCCCTAAATATCAGGTCTTCAACGCTACTGTCAAAACGTGTATTGTGTTACATATTTAGTGCAGGCGTTTGGAGTCCTACTCATTGAAAAAGTTAAAGCTGCGACTTATGCCATACATGTAGAATCTGGTTTACTTCCCATTTATCTCCAAAACCTGAAAGCGCATTCAGATTATTAATAAAAGTGATGGAAAGAATTGAAAATAGTTTTCATAGATCAATCGCTTTAAGGTCATTTAGAACCAATGCTTCCCCGTTAAGGGAATGGAACCAACTGGCTTTATCGCATGACATCAGTCATCACTCTATTTTTATCTGAGAGTAACGTTAGCTGTTGGCAGGACATATTTTCAATGATCATAGCTAAAGTGGACTACAAAATATATGACGAGCACTTAACTAGAACATCATCATTAGCTTCTAGACTGTTCTACAAAGTCCTCAATCATCAATTGCCTGCTAAAGAAAATTAGTATTTCAATTTCAATAGTTATCACGCACTTCCAATTTTTTTTCGATAATTTAAAATTGATAGCTTTTATATTTTAAATCATCTAAAATTACTAGATTTTATGTTACGAGTCATTAAAATTGTAAAAGATCTCAGGGTTCTCGCTTCCAATTGGAATATTTAACTAAATATGTAGTTTAATATTTACGAAATTATGTTTTATTAAAAATTATATAGACCAAGTCAACTTCCAATTTTTAATAATAGTCAATATCAATATCTCGCAATATCAATTCAATATTTCGCTTGATCGTTCAAGACAGCGTTGGATTTTCGAAGCATTAAATTCCACTCGGTTTTTATTCCCCACTGTACAATGCTGTTTGATTCGGAATTAAATGAGCTTATTGCTTATCATATTTTGTCGTTGCAGTTCCACATCCAAAAAAGAGATTTGTGAGTCTGAAAACGAATATGAATAGCTAAGAGAACTATCATCTGCGAAAAAATGTATTGCATTAAAGCTTGCAGTCAGGAGATCATTAGTAAAAATGGAAGAGATAGTGTTTGAGATAGAACAAAGCCCTGGGGCACACCAGCATTTATTTTGTGGTTTTCAGACTTGAACCCATCCAATACTACTTGTATTGAATAATCCGAAAAGTAATTACTAATCCAATGAAGAAGGGATTCATGAAAACCGAAAGCACACATTTTTGATAAGAGAGCCTGATACCCAATCCTATCAAATGCTTTTGAAATATCAAGTGCAATAATCTTAATTTCTCCAAAACGATGTAAGAAATTGCTTTAATATTCGGTGAGATGAACCATGAGATCACCAGTGGACCAATTGCTGCAAAAGCCGCACTGCCGGTCATTAAGAAGCTTTTGATCTTCCAGATATATCTTGAGCTGATAATTAACCAGCGTTTCTATGATCTTGGAAAAAAGAAACGAAAGTGCAATCGGTCGATAATTAGAGGGTGAGAAAGATTCGCCTATTTTGACGATAGGTTGGGAAAATGCTGTTTTCCATATGCTCGGAACGAGACCTGAGGTGAGGACTAGGACAGATGAAAAAGCTTACGCAGTGGTTTTGCCAGCGTTGAAGAACATCTTCAGAACAATAGCGGGGATACTATCCGGACCAGCGGATGTATATGTGTTAAGATCTCTAAAGGCTCTTGCCACAGTACGAGTGCGAAAAAAGATTGGTCCCTTAGACTCCCTAACGCGCTCGATGACAGGCGAAGTCATAACACTCACTGGCAGTGTTGAATCAGCGGCGAACTGCCTAGCAAAGAGATTAGCTTTCTCTAAAGAGCTAACAAATGGAGTGCCATTTAAAAAGGACGTAGGAACCGAGGCTGAGAAAGAATTCCTCATGTTTTTAACGAATGACCGGTATTCTCAGTTGGGTTTAACTTAAAACAACGGAAACTTACTTCTTTGTCCTGAATAACATCTTTAGAGCTCGCATCGACCTATGCGTTTTCCTTAGATCTGATATTTTTAGCCCTGTTCGGGATAAAAGTTCTCATTCCCATGAGAATTAAACTTGTGATCATATTAGCACTGGCATATAGTGACCAGTGAAAGATCCTGATATAGTTATTGAGACCGTCTCTTAGGACCTTTTTCTCTAACTGTAGAGTTTTGAGACGAAAAATGTGCTGATTTAACACAATGGTCAGATGATGTGCCTAGAAGAGATAGAAGACTAATGGTGCCTTATCAGGGTCAGCGGTACTAAGCAAGTGTTGTCTGATAGGAATGTTGAAGCCATGAAGAACTGTGTACATTGAAATCGCCCGTAACAACGATTTCAGTTCGAGGATAGGACGAAACAATTTTATGGATGAAGTCAGACAAGACAATTCACGGGAAGTTGATACTCTGCCTAGATTAGGACTTCGAAAAAGGAAGCAATTGTTACCTAATGATGTGCTTACTAACGGAAATATTTTATTTTGTATCGCTCTTTTTACAGTTTATATCAATAAAAGGAAAGAAAATTCTTAAAGTTATAGAAGTCTTATGACATTTGAAAATTTTGATAACTAAAAATCAAGAATTAAGAAACTCAAAATACATGAAATGAATAATTTTGGATTTTCCGTAAAATAAAGGACAACCAAAACAATTCTTTAAATTAGGATACATTTTGAAAAAATTTAAAACTAAACTTTAAAAATATCAAACACTGCATGAATTGCAGTTTTCCGTATGGTAGGTTTTGTTTCGGCTTTCTTGGGTAATATTTCTAATCTCAATTCTATATTTGTTGTCATTATTTTGCAGCTTATTTTACCATTGTTTGAAAATCTTATAAGTACTCAGCAATCTAAGCTAAAAATTCCCTTCGACCAAAATCGGTTTTGAATAGACACCAAAAAATAAAACGAAAGTTTAGTTTTTCAGTATTTTCCCAGTAAATAATTTAAGAGATGTTTTATAGAACAGAACAAGAAATTATTATGTACTCCCACAAAGAACATTCCCTTTTGCTTTTATTTCCTTATAGGAAAGTCTTTCTTTTATTACACAGATATTATACACGTATGCATTAATATTGTTATGCAAAATAAGTGACACAAAACTCTATATGCATCAAGTTCTGCAATTGTCATTTAGGTCAAATTCTTCTCTTTCCAATGTTCTTATTGTTTAGTCCAGTTACATATTTTAATAATTGTCCTCTTATGTTATATTTAAAATAAACAAAAAGAAAAAACACTAACACATTCATATACCAAGATGAGAATGTATGTATATGTAATGTACGTATGCCTATCCGGGTCATATAACAAATTACAAAACTCTGATCTGGTTTTGTCCCTTTTTGTGTTGAGGTTTTAAAAATATATATCTATACCTTGTGTAAACAATAATAACCTCTCTATTGTTTTATTTATGTAGCAATGTGCGTTTTTGTATTGTTAAAACAATCATTTTATTCAAAAGAGCAAACAAACAAAACTTTTAACTTTAGATCTTCCCGCAGGAGTATAGTAGGTATTGTTTCAGATACATGTTTATTTTACAGGTATGGTAAGTATGGGAAAGTTTTTCAAATTTATTGGGATAACCGCATACGTATACCGTTTTGTATTCATATAATTTGTATTTCGAATGATATGATGGCAAAGTTTTTTTTTTCGAAAGCGAATTGTTGAAATAGTCTCAAAGCGATTGTGGTCTTAATAATCTGGAATACCGCGTTGCAAAAAAGGAAAACATATTTCAAAAATTAAATTTTTTACTAAATGAATCAGGATCTAAATTTTAGTCTCTCAAGAACTGAACATATTTAAAAAATTGTAACAAAATTAAAAGAACAGAAGAAGTACAACATTTATTGTTTATTCAAATCAAAATGCATACCGTGAACTTGGTGATTTTTTCGGTCAATTTAATAGTCCAAATTTGCGTACAATCAGAAAATCGCGGAAAAATTGGAGCAAACCGGGTCTGTAGGCGATGTGAACACCAGGGCATGCTGGTACAGCATGAACTGCAAACAATATTGCTGCTTGTCGTCGTTCCCAACAATTGCAACTTTCACATTCAACAATATGCATATAGACTTACATAAACAAAACACGCTTACAAGGTGCAATTGACTCCGAAACCAAAGCCATTTCAAGACCATTTCAAGAGTTGTAAAAGAAATGGCAACAGTGTATGCTCAATTTTCGAAGAAAATCATCTTCAGTGATGAAGTACATTTTCACCTCAGGGAATTCGTCAATAAGCAGAATTGCAACATTTAGACGAAGGATAATTCAAGAGTGATTGTCGAAAATCAAATGAACCCACACTGTTTGGTGTAGGCAAGTGGCTTCACTGGGCCTATAGCTTTTTCCAGAATGGTGTTCGCTATCGTAAGATGATAACGAACGCCACCGCCGTGGTGGCGATGACAATTGGTGGCCAAGAACATGTGATTTGACACCGTTGGATTTCTTTTTTTAGGGTTATTTAAAAGACAATACTCCCAGAAACAATTCAAGGTGAGATAATTCGGCATATTAACGCCACAGCATCTTAATTACCTATACCTCAGAGTTATCGAAAGTTTGGATCATCGGATGTACGAGTGCCACTGAGGTCGCGACGTCCATTTTTCATCATTAAAAGAAATTACTTTAATTTCTTTAAAAAAGTGTGTTCTATTCAAAATCGCAATCGGTCCTTAAATTTTAACCACCCTTTACATACGTTGTTGACAGCTTATTTAAACAAGGTAAGAAATTAAACTGGTGGCTACGCTGTTCAATTATTTAAAGCACCAGGGGATAATTTGGTAAGGAGTATGCAACAATTCATCTACAAAATAGGATCGAAAAACGCATGCCCGATGAGTGGAATTTGAGTATAATTTACCCGATCCTATATAATTGAGACCCTCTGAACTGTATCATCTACAAAATCATCAGTCTTCTGAATATACGCGATGTATACGAGCCTTTTTAAAGTATTATGTGAACGTCTGAAGCCATTCGTCAACAGCGTGATAGGTCCATATTAGTGTATCTTTAGACAGAGAAAGTCCACCATTGACCAAATATTCACATAGATTTTTTTTCACGTCAGATTTTCAAAAAAAACCACGAACTTCAAATCTATACCCACCATCTTTTCATTGATTTCAAGGCCGCATATGGCAGTATCAATAGAGAAGAACTTTACAGACCAATGTCTTGTTTTGGCATCCCTGTTAAACTTGTCCGTTTTTGCAGAATGACGATGGAGAATACACGCTGCTCTTACAACGTTGGAAAAGATTTCACTGATCCTTTTGATGTCAAAAACATTTTTGGAGACAAGGCGATGCCCTGTCAAGCGACTTCTTCAACATTGTTCTGGAAAGAATTGTGCAAAACTCAACCATCAACACTAGAGGCACAATCTTCCAAAGGTCTGTCCAATTATTCGGATACACCGATGATATTGACATAGTTGAAAGATCAAAGCGCGATTTCAGTAAAGTGTTTTTAAGCATTGCGACGGAAGCGGAGAATATGGGTTTAGTGGTAAATGAGGGCAAAGCTAATAGTATATGTTGTCATCAGGAAAGGACATTGAACGAAGACGTCTTGGACAATACGTCATCTAAAACAGCTATAACTATGGGGTAGTTGATGACTTTGTCGACCTATGTACCGCTATAAATTCAGATAACAACACCAGAGTTGAAATTAAACTGGTTCTCATTTATGGCTCTGAGGCTTGGACCGTGTCAATAAAGGAAAAGAACGTCTTAAAATGATTCGAGAAAAAAATTCTCCGGATGACACTGATCTAGTCAGAAGAATAAAATGGCTGGATCATATAGAGAAAATTGAAATCAACGCTCCAGCCCGGCAAGTATTCGAATCTAATCCAGGGGGGCGTAGTAGAGGAAGACCGCGACTCAGGTGGCACACGCAAGTGGGAGAGCACCTCAAACAGGTGGCTGTAGACGTATGCTGGTTAAAGTCCAAATCCGTTCCGGAATTTAGCGCCACCTTAAGTAAGTAAATAAATAAGTAAAGTAAGAATTTAAGAATCATATAGTGGAACTTCCCTTCATTAAAAGACAATAAAGACAAACCACATTGAATTGAAAGCTTAAGTGAAAAGTATAAGAAATGTACTATAATCCAAATCCAGAAGGGGGCTTAAAGTTACTTCTTTTAAAAACTGCATTACATGAGCAGCTGGAAAAAAAAACAATAATTCTATATATTAACTCACTTAATTATATGGAACATAGAATAGGTCCTAGTATGGAACACTGTGGCACTGCAAATTGCGTAAAGTGAAAAAAAACTTTAAAAAAAACTTACTTGCAGAATTGAAAAAAGTAGAATTTAAATACCGAAATACACTGGAAAAAAATTCACTAGCAAAAACTGCATACAAAAATGCCTTTTTTAATATTGATGTATAATCCTTGAGTAAGGACTTATACCTGTAATTTTCTCAAAATTTGTTTCTTAAAAACTTTTTTCATAAACCTTCCATTCTTATTATAAAATAAGGCTGGGATGCGACCCACACTGATAACTTCCCCCCATCCCGTCTGTCAATTTGTCTTGCTTAAAAGTTTGTACGTTTTCGTGTTTTGTTAAAAAAGTTATCAGCTAAATTATTCTACAAAATTTAAAAATAACCAACAATGTTTTGGATATGATGAAATAGTTTGATTTCAAAATCTATTTTTGTTAACGAGATTTTTAGTCGTTAACCGATTTTAACAAATTTTAGTAGCATTTCTTAAAAGTTTTTATTTCTTATATAAGCAAATACAAATTGGATGAATCAAATTAATTTGAAGTCAATGTTTTCTATTATTCACGAGATATCGAGAACTGAACATCAATATTTACCAATTTTGCGTACTATTTTTTGTAGATTTTATTTTTTTATGAAAAAACTTACTGTTAGATTTTTATAAAAAAATAAAAACTGAATGTTGAAAACAATATTTTTTTATAAAATAAAATTAATTTGAAGCCTATATCTCAAATTTTTGAAAAGATATTTGAGTCAAAAATCAATTTTTACGAATATTTGTTAATAAAATTTTCAAGTCACTCTTTCTCAAAATTTTATTGAATGTTAAGAACAATATTTCTTATAAGATAAAATTAGTTTCAAGCCAATATTTTTAATTTTTGAAAAGATATTTAAGTCGAAAATCAATTTTTACCAACTTTTAGTAATATTTTTTTTAGGTTTTTAATTTTTTGTAAAAAAACTATTAATTGGATTTTTCTCAAAGTATTACTGAATGTTAACAACAATATTTTTTAAAAAATAAAATTAGTTTAAAGCGAATGTCTCAAAGTTTTGAAAAGTTATTTGAGTTGAAAATCAATTTTTATCAACTTTTATACATTTTTTTTGTTTTTATTTTTTTGTAAAAAAAACTGTCAATTCGATTTTTCTCAACATTTTACCGAATGTTGAAAAAAATATTTCTTATAAGATAAAATAAAATGGAAGCCATAATCTCAAATTTTTGGAATGATATTTGAGTCGAAAATCAATTTTTACCAATTTTGAGCAATGTTTTTTTTATGTTTTTATTTTTTATAAAAATAACTGCAAATTCGATTGTTCTCAAAATTTTACCAGATGTTAAAAACGTTATTCTTCGTTGCATACAATTTTTTTGGAGATAAAATCATTTTTTATTCGTAAAATTTTCGAAGTGACAATTTTTGATTTCAGTTTTTTTGATTTATAAAAAAAAACGTTAATTGGATTGTTTTCCAAAAATATATTTGTTTGGTATCACGTCATAATATATAATTTAAAATTTAATTCAAGTCTTTAGCGTCATTGGTTCGTGAGATATTTGGGGTTAACCAAAATTTTCACCATTTTTTTTAAATGCTATGGTAAAAAAAACACCCACGGAATTTTCTTGAGAGTCCTTTCTCCATCTTTCTGCATAATTACGTACGTTCACACGCACGCACAGGCATCTCTCTAAAAAACCTTTTATTTCGACTCTAGGAACCTTGAAACGTCGAGAAATGTCAAAATTTTCAATTTGACAAATTGGACCCATTACAATAACTTTGTATGGGATGTTAAAAATGTTACTTTTAACAAAAGGAAATTACCCAACCTCACCATCAGAAAACTATGCGGTATTGGGTAATACACGTTTATTTTTTTAATGGTCTGATCAAACCAACAATTTTGTTTTTAATTCCAGAAAATGGCTAAACTCGAATTGACTTAAATCATTGGTAAATTCACAACAAAACATCGCAAACTATTAAAATAAGTAAGTTTGTTGAAAAACTTTATTCGAGATTAAAAATAACACAGAAGATTCAAAAAGCCGAAATAAATATTCAATTTAAATGTTTGTTGTGATTTTTATCTACAAACACAGAAATATAAAGGCAACTTTTTTCCCTTAACTTCCCAACAATAACAAAAACAACAATCAACAAAACTTGAAGCGATATGGGTGGGGGTGTTTCGAGATTGGGATTTTCGTTTGTTCAAAAACTGCTCGTTTTTTTTGTTTTTGTTTCTAAATTTGTTGAGAGATTAAGTTTAATACTTGATGCAAACAAAGGTAAATGATCCGAGTTTAAGAAAACTGTATCTCTTTTTGTATTTTTGTTCCCTTGGTGATAGCGGTAGATCTCAAATAAATGTCGGATGTTAAATTTCTAAGACGTTCAGGGAGGATTTGATGCGTAACATCTGACAACCAGCGTTATTGTTAGTAATATGGTGATGGTTTTTTACAACGTTTTCCAGATCCGTATATGTATGGTATGAGTATACATATAACGGAAGGTGTAGGTACTTCTATACTGATACTTCCGTGGTTAATAGGATTTAACTTAACGTTTCGAGCATGTGAGTTCATGTTAGACGCGACATGACATGGGTTTGTCATAAAAATATTTCATACGATTGCCGCCATGTTATAGTCATATGTACTCATAAAGACGTAACGTTCAAACATACATACTTAGGTACACGACATCTTTTCTCCCAAGCTGTAAATATTTATTATACGTAAATTTGTTATTATCAACCAGGAATGTGCGAAATTTGTGGGCTCTATATATGAAGACTTTTTAAGGAGGTTACGTATGATGAAGTATCTATATGTATATTTTTTTGATAGGAGTATAGGTTGTACAGCTTTGAAGATGCTGTTTTAGCCTATATAGAATGAGCGTTTTTTTTTTTTTGTTATGAGGAAAATGGAAATTAAGAAAGGCCCGGATGTGTTTTGAGGTATACCAAAAGTATGAAGTGATTATATTCTGGCGTTGCTGAATAAGATATTCAGATTTAAATAAAAAAATTCGGAGAAAATTGGCAACATTTTGATTAATGTCAGACAGATTGCTTGGCATCTTTTTGAGAGAGAGATTTGATTTTTTTTTTTATTTTGGTTCTTCATTTTTATTAATAAAATGAGCTGTTATACTGTCGTTTTATGTTTGAAAAATGAAAGGAAAGATGACATTTTAAGAGGTTTATTAAAACATAGGGAATTCAATACGTATATGATATATGAAAATGTTTACCTACTCGAAAGAAAATTCACATTTGAATAAGAATATATAGGTTAGTGTATAGGGTTGGTTGAAATGATATATTTTCTTAAGAACATATACAAAGGTGTATTTAGGTGGGAATGTATATTTTTATAATTCAAATTACATGGAATTTTCTTTATTTTCCTTTATATTCATGAAGGAATTTAAAATTGCAACTAAATATTTTTTTTTGTATGAAAGAAGTCAAATAAGTACCTTCCTACAGATGAATCATTAATATAACATCAACACAAATAAAATGCAATACCAGGTCGTACAAACTTGATGTTGTGTTTGGAAGGGTTTTAATTGTTGGTGGAAACGTTTATTTATAGCCATTTTATGTTGTAATGACCCATAATATCTGTTTTATAAAATTTAATTTTATATTTCTAATTTGTTCATACATATATATGTATATGTTAAAGTTTATTGTTATAGATATTAATTTATTAACACACTTTTAGAAACATTTATAAAAACACGCCTTATTCCCAGAATTTCAATTTTGACTTCATAGTAGACAAATATTAAAAATATAACCATTAATGTCCGGCTACTTCATTCAATATCTTTAAATTTACTTTCAAAACTCAAATTGTTTTTGATGCTAGTCATATTTTGACAGAAAATTTGATCGTCGTGTGTGTAAGTTTATAAACCAAGGTAAACACTTGCAATACATTCAATAATATAGGGGTTTTAAATTGGCGTGGGTAGATTTTGGCGCCCCGTGGTGGCCATTTTGTTTGGTGACATCTGTCAAATATTTTGTTTATTATTCAGTTGTTTATGCAAAATCATCATGGCAAGTTATACGATTGAACAGCACGTTCAAATTATAAAACTTTATTATCACAATGAGTGTTCGTTAACGCAAACGTTATGCGCATCGCGCCCATTTTAAGGTAGACATGGTGGCCCTTCACAATCGACTCTTTAAAGTTCATGACCATCGACAACGCCGTTTGTTCGCTGACTGGGCTGCGAGTAATGTTGTCAGGAATTTTGGTTACCTTAAGTTTTAAGCAAAATCCGAACAGCTTATTTGAGAAAGCAATTTTCATGACAAGAATTACTCTTGGAGAATTTGTCAATTCCTCGCCAGAGGCAGTACCCGTGAAAAAAAAACTTTTGATGGCACAGGCAGGGATCGAACCCAAGACCTCTAGCATGACAGTCTAATGGACTTTTTTTTTTTGTTTTTTTTTTTCAAATTAATTTTTATTAATTCAATCTTAAATCTATCTTAAAGCTAGACAAAAATTCATAAAACTAGCCTAATTAACCATAACTTACAACTAACTTACTGGTCCCATACGGACACTCTAAGTTAAACTATAACACTTACTACTAAAGCCTTTCGGCCCTAAGATCTATTTAACTTCAATTTAATTTTATTTATTTTTTTATTCATTAGAAAATTAAAAAAAAAAACTAATATCAATATCCTTTTTTATTTTTACTTAAAAACTGCTTAAAATAAGGTCCTTAATATAAAACTTAAAGCTAACTTAAACTACCTATTCTACATAAAAACTACTTAAAACTAGAACAACCACAGCAGCAAATCTAACTATCTAACGTTTTTTGTTTTTCATATTTTGTTGTCTTTTTTTTTTATACTATGTTTTTTTTTTATTTTTTTTTGTATTTTTTGTATTTTCCTTTTTTGGGTTTTTTTTTGTATTTTTTTTTGTGCCACCATGCCTTTTTTACTTAAAACTAAACCCTAAAGCTATAAAACAAGTATGTAAGCCGGCCAAGGCTTTGAACCCCATCCCGACTACCTACTATCAAGTGCCGATTGAAGCCACCAAAACTGGTTCTCCTGCTTCAACCTATCAGTTCGGTCCCATTCGGACGCAGCCCTACTGAACCGGAGGAGCTCTGCTCCGCCTTGTGCCATGACGTCCCGATTGTACAGGAGTCGCCTATCCACGGTTCGTCGTCTGACGTGGTATATTAGCGGAACTCCCAATCTATCCTGTATCATACCGCATTTGTCTAAAAAGAGGAATGCCTCTGGTGGAATGAAGCCGCTCAAGCGTGCACTCTCACAGTCTAATGGACTAACCATCATGCCACGGGCACTATAATCCTATATCCTATACTATGTATACTATATACCAAATTACAAAAATCCTGCTTTAGTATCACATAGCCCTCAGCATCGGTTTTTATCCGCCCATCTCTTATTTTTGATAGTTTTCCAGCATAGTTTCATGCGTTAATGTCATACTACAAATGCACCCTCATATTCGTTGTAAGGCTGAATTTTTTTTGCCGAAGAAGACTTCAGACATGCTTTAATTTCGTATACCCTTTCAATCGCAGGTAAAGTAAAGCCGAAGTCACTAGCCAACAAAACAACCATTCCTCCCACTACATCGGTATTATTGCGCAAACCCTATGGAGCGTTAAATTTAGACAAACGAACAAACAAACAAAAAGACTTTACCATTTAAAATACTGTATAATAAAGGATTACAAATTGTTACTTAGAAATTGTCCAATTTATTACTCAAAATACAATGATTGATGAAAATCTTTTTTATCCTCAACATGTGACTTTTTGATATTGTCTTTGAGAAGAGCGCTTTAATTAGACCTTACTTTTTTGAGAATATGGTATTTTAAATTGTAACGGTGGATAGATTAGAAAACATTGATCTGAAAAAGATTTGTTTTCAACAAGACTACCGTCTATACGTTCCACAAAGAAAGAAAGAGCCATTGATTTTATTGAAAAAATATACCTAAGCTTATTTTTTAATATCAAAACGAAACCTCTCAATGAAAAACCCTGAAGCTAATACGCATATGTTGTTATAAGTTAACAAAATTCAAATTTTAGCTCTAGAAAATCTGAGAAATAAATAGTTTTGTACCAAACTTTTATGTTAATTCTTAAAAATTTTTGGAAATTTTCTGAAGAAACAAGTGTAAAAAAACAATGACAATTCAAATAAAAAAATATTAACAAACAGTACGTCTACGCCAAGTGTTCCCTTAACATATTTTTTTATTGTTAAATGAAACACTCTTTGAAGTGGCATTATATTCGTCTTGTTCTTTAGAACTATTATATTTTAAAAGTATAATAAAGTTGTTTGATAGGTAAATATTGCAATCACAATTATTTTCGAATTTTATTTTGGATTAAATATTAAAAATTATTGAGGGCAAACTTCCGACGTAATCGCACCGTATTTTTGTCTGGTTTTTCAAGGTTTTGTCCTTGGAAGCATTTTTTAATAATCTATTTAAAAGTGAATCATTACATATTTCATAGCCTTTGACCATTGAAAATCAATCAATTTTGTCTACAATATACAATTTTCGTCCCCATCTCAGATATTTGACATCTAGCAAAATTCATTTCAGCATCTTCGAATCATTTCTTATAGTATGAAAAATCTTTGTGGAATACAGATGATTTAAAACTTTTTTGGTATTTAAATTCGCTTTAATTTTTGCTATTAAACCGAAATGAAAATGTTCTTTAAATTTTATATCTATATTGACGTGGCCGTTCAATCTTTTCTTTCTTCTTCTTTCCCATAAAATTTCTCGCAAAATCGCCAATCCAATTTAACGCAGCTTCGAATCCTAATCCATTTCATTTTTTCAAAAGAAACAACTAAATCGTTTAAAAATGTATCCTGCTGTTGGAAGAAAAAAAAAAAACAAATAAAGTCAGCAAGCTAAAGAAGTTTTGATTAACATAATTGGTTTTTACCCCAACGAAAATTAAATTTAATCCGGAAATCACTTATAAAAGCTAAAGCTGACTTTAGTATTACGTACGTTTATAAGAGTGCAAACTCTTCTACAAGTTTAATCCTTCTTCGAACTCAACTTCAAACTTTTTCATCACACAGACACACATGCACACACGTCAATCGATTAGTGTTAAACAACGGTACCCCAGTTCCAGGTAGTTGGTTGTAAGGTACGAGTGTTATAAGCATCTGAGATATTCATAAATAATGTTCGTATCATAATGATGGAAGCTGTTTCTCATAATCTATCCATCATGATGCGACTTCCAGAACAAGTCTCAAACTTAAGGGCGACATGAATTCAAGGAAAACAAAAAAAAAAAAAGATAGGAGTAGACGGTTAATGTTAAGTGGAACAAGGAGTCCTTAAACGGGTATTTGTAGAATATCTATGTCTACATAGTTTTGTTCTGATGTGGAGCCAGTTTTTAAATGCATGACAAAGGGGAGAATTGAATATTCTTTTCCTGTTTCTAAGTTTGAAAGTAAATTATCGTTTGGATTTTATTTATTTATTTTGTATGTTGTTGTTAAATGTGTTACAATTTATAACCCAAATAGGAAAGCTTAAACATTTATCAAAATATTGCATTTCAACCTAAAATTAAAATAAATGCGGATGTAGATAAAAAGCTTACATGGAATATTCATTATCTATATTTTTGTAATTTTAAATGGAAAAGACGCAATGCTTGTTTAATTTTCAGTTTAAATTTGGGATTAGCTCAGAAACAATAATTTTTAATTATATAAAAAAATGAACTTTTGGAAATAAGCTTTAGATAATTTAAATGCTGTATAATGTTATAAGTAATAAGTAAGTAAGATAAATTGAGTTAATAAGATGAATTCAAATAAAAAATAATGTTTGCTTGAAGTCATTTTTGTTAACCTATTTTCTTGTTATATTTATAGCAATAAAAACTTTACGCCCAGTTTCCTTCACGAGACCTAATGTTAGTTTTATAGAATAAGTATTCAAATCGGTATCAATTTGTTTCTGGACACAAGTGCTGACATTAGTCATATCAATTTGAAACCAAATAATTACTGTTAGGACTCATTCCTAAGCAAGCAACTCCTCAAAAAAAAAAAGACCTGGTTGATATACGACTTAATACTACTCGTATTGGTAACAATTGATTTCTTTACAGAAGTAGACAGAAAAAAAAGTTATCATATTAACAAGCGTCGATAGTCAACTTGAAATTTGGCCAAATTGTCGCATTGACTACCAAAATAGTCAATATTTCAACCTTTTTTAAAAAATTGACTACTGGATAGTCAAAAGAACAATTTTCGATTGTCAATTTTGGGTAGTCAATATTAAAACAAAAGTAATCAATTGAACAACTTCGGTAGTCAATATGATAATTTAAATTTGGTTGTCATATTGACTACCAAAATTGACTATTGAGGATTGTTATATTGATTAATTTGTGGTCAAATTAGATTTCGGTTTTCAGAAAAAAATTTCATATTGACTACCACATTAGTCAAAACGACAACCGTAGTTTCAATTTCTTTTAACCAAAGTTGTCATATTGACTAGCGCAGTTGTCATATTGACTACTGCAGTTTTCATATTGACTACCGCAGCTGTCGTATTGACTACCGTGGTTGTCATATTCATTACCCAAATTGACTATCGAGAATTTTTATATTGACAATCAGGTATTCAAACTAGATTTCGGTTTTCAGAAAAAATGTTCCTATTGACTGACTCCTGCAGTTTTCATATTGACTGACTATGGAGGATTGTTATATTTAATACCCGGTGGTCAATTAGGTTTCGGTTTTCAACAAAAATTGACATATTGACTACCGCAGTTGTCGTATTGACTACCACAGTTGTCATATTGACTACCGCAGTTGTCGTATTGACTATCACATTAGTCAATATTACAACCGTAGTTTCAATTTCCTTCAACCAAAGTTGTTATATTGACTACTACCGTTGTCATATTGACTACCAAATTGTAAACAAAAATTCGGATCCCAAAATTGACAACCGAAAATTGTTCTATTGACTATCGCGGTTATCGGCTGAAAATTAACTACCAAATGGTCATATTGACTACCAAAATAGTCAATAGGATGACTTTTTTCGTTCTGTGTACTAAGCTATAGTTCTGTCAAATATGTAGATATCGATTACTAGTTATAAATCGATATTTGTTGGTATATGAAAAATGGATATTCTGCGACATTAATACTGGAATCACAGCGAATCCATTTTATTCAATTTATCTCTTTTACGACTGCTAATTTTAGAAATACATAGACATAAGAAGTGCGTTTGTAGCAGGCCTGGGTAAATTATAAATTTTAAGTGATCGAATCGATCAAGTAGTATTGAATTACTAAATGAATCGATCTTTTGAATCAATCGATCATTTGATCATTTTTATTTTTCTGATTCTGTTTTCTGTCATTTCGATTTCGATCAATATGTTTTCGATCATTCCGATTTGTTAAAATCTCGAGGCATATTAAGTGCTTCAAGCCTTGAAATGCATCTAGTTCAGCAAGATAAGACATTTGTTGTCATCACTATAACCTAAAGCAGCACTTGTTGCATCGATCGATAGGCAAACAAGATCGACATTGTTTACTAGCTACTTTTTACCGCATTTCCAGCCATTTTCCAATGGGTTTTGATGGTCTTAATTAAAATCCGACTCAAAAATGTATGTACCACGTTAGATTTTTGAGATGTTACTTTTTAAAACTTGAAAAACACGTTTATAAGGCTTTTTGAGGCTATCAAAATTTATGAAGCAGTTTTTTTTCTTCAATAAAATCCGCGATAATTTTCCTAATCCTTAATCCTTTTCTTCAATATTCATTTGAAATAATTATATTTTTTCATATAATACTCGAAAAATCTTTATAAGTTGTTAGATTTCACCTGTTTTACAAAAATCCGAAAGAAATGCCTGACCATTTATGCTAAAATGGTTTTAAACACAAGGTAAAACGGTTTGAAAGTAATTTGTGTTCTGGGAACGCATCTATTGTCTTAACTTGTATCAAGTTTTTGAAATACATATATTAAAAAATATAAAAATAATGTTAAAAATGGGTATTTTAAAAACTCGAGCAAATAGTTAACGATTAAGATTGGATCCGAAACAGCACTTAAAACTCGGTCCAAAACTCATTTTTAAAAATTATGAAAGTATCAACTTGAATGTTTTCTCAAAAGTTCATAAAGTTCAATAAAGGTTCATTACTAATAAGAATAAGTAAAGATACTAAAATGATCTAGTTACTTACTAGAATTGTATGTAGAAGAGAAAGATTTGTATTTTGCATAATCATCACACAATTTATTGTTACGAGATATTTTGAGTTTTAACTTAGCCTTAAAAAAACCGTTTTCGTTGTGATGACGATCAATTTCTCTATCAAAGATCTATTCCAGCAACAAGAAACTGATTGAAACAAAAAATGTTGTTTTGAAAATAAATTTAAACATATTGGATGAATTAGCAGGATATATCAAAAGTTGTTGTCAATAGACATAGTCGTGGACTAAGAACAAAGCACTTTATTCCGAGTATAAATTCTAAACTCAGTAAAGCCGTCTGGTGTGTCCTCACATAAGCTCCAATTGAAATTAGACATGCCAGTTTTGCTTCCTAAAAATTTAGATGCTCCTCGATTATTTAATGGTACAAACTTGGAAATGGTAAAAATGTAATTATTCCTCAAATCCCAATAATTCCAACAGATTTACGATTCCAATTCCAAAGGCTTCATTCTTCATTAAAGTTAGTTTCGCTTTGACATTTAATGAGCCCCAAGAGCAAACTCTAAAAGTAGAGGAGTTAAACCTAGAACAGCCCAGAATCTGTACTTTCTTCACCTAATAAAAAACCATTTAATATAGTGTACGAAGTGCGAAACCATTTAAAACAATAAATTAACTTTAATACATTTTTGATTTAATGAAAACTGTTTTTTGAAATATATTTAACGTTTATGACTTTAACTCATAGATAGCTTTACTTTTAGTTCCTCTTTGTTTTTTTTTTTTTTGATTTAATTTTCTTCAAACACGCTGGAAAAGCTGTTGTTAACAGCTAGTTTCCAGGATAAAAGACAAAACAGAAAACCACTATTTCAAACATACGAGTATTAGCATTAAAAAAATATATTTCCAATTACTTTGATTCTCCAGAAGCTCATTCAAAACACATACAATTCTAATTACATTGATTGTCAATCTTTTCTCTCTTACCTAGTACGACCTTACAATCGTATACCTATGTATGTGTGTACATAAGGTCAATATAAAAGTTAACTGTCAACATCTCAACTGTATAAGCCAAATGAGAATAACTATTCAGACAAACTTTATTTTTCTCCCACGAGCAGCCCATCACATAACATTCATACTCGATTGAGCTTGAGAATATTTATATACATATATATAATATATACGTAAACATGTATATCTATGTATATGTATGTATGTACCTAAGAACCTGGTTTACATGCATCATTGAATCTGTGACAGAAGCGATAAGATTAATGTTACCATCATATTAAGAAAGCAGTAGTTTGACACAAAAATATCTACTACTTCAACTACATCCATCTAAACTTTATCCTTTTTCTTATACTAGTAGTAGATACATGTACCGTACCGTATACCGATACGGAGTGCCTACCTCCAACCATTTAAGTGTGCAATCACTGGAAGATGAATCATTTCGACACATGTCACTGTTAGTTCATATCCGGAATCACTTTTTATTTCCGGATGTGCGCACTTATTTTGTGTGTGTGTGTGTGTGTGCGAGTATACCTTTACTTCATACATATACTATACATCCATGTGTATGTAGTATAAGTATATATTTTATTTCATACTTGAGAGCTTCGATCTTGAAAGACATGCAAATGCTTTTACGATTTGATTAAATCCATCCAAGCTTTCAAAGTGTTTCTATATAAACTTAACTTTAAAAAAAAAAACTCCCTATTCTGCATTGTGTTATAGAACGAACATAAACGAAGGGCGAGGGCGATAAATGGGTTGTTCTTGGGACTAGAGTCCTGACGATTTATATCCTGCGAGAAGATGCAACATATCGCACGTAATCATTCTCAAAATGTGAAATAATTTCAAAACCTCCGCACCCGCAGCGCCTCATACAACGCCCGCCCTCTCTGTTTTCATTTATGTTCGCTTCGAGCTAAAGGCTTAACGCGTTGTTTTTGAACTTCTCTCAAAAGAGGGCGGTTCGTCTCTTATGTATGTGTATACTTATATGCTCCTAACATCATATGAGAGCTTTGTCCTTGTTCATGAATCCACATCCCGATATAGTATATATATACATATGTATATCCTTACACACTTCCATTTCGGAAGATTGATGAGCAAAGTGTGAATGAAGTTTATTCCCTTTGTATTTTGTGGATGAAACTAAAAATAGGTTATCATTTGTTTTATTCTTTTGATGTTTTGAACGTAACCGTTGCCGTTGCCTTTGCCGTTATGCGTTGGATAATGAAAAGAGGACGAACAAAAATATATATGGATGTTTAGGTTATCGACAATGATGTGGCGGTTATCACCTCAATAAAAAAAGGTGACCTGAAGCTTGTAATGATGGAAATCAATTTGCATGCTCTGTGCCTGGATACAATCGCTCGCACACACACACACCACAAAAAGAGGACCGAAATTAAGTTCCTTTTAGAAAGGTTGGTGAGGGGGGTGGGGGTTAATGTAGGATTGTAAAGGACCATATGTATATGAGGCTTTCATCCATCATGCTATAACTCTGTGTCCTTTTTTTTGCCACTTAAACGCCAAGATATAGACTTTTGTGTGTGCATGTATATAGAGTCCTATTTATATATGTATTTATCTATGTGTGTGTGTGTTTATTTGAATGAAAAGAAGAAGACAAATCTAAGGAGTTAGAAAAAGCCGTTTGTTCCTAACAGAATACGATTAATCATCGAGATGAATATCATTGTCAGAGTATCATGGTGATCAAGAGAAGTTATTTCCTTTCTTTATATTCTTTTCTTTTCGTCGTTTTTATTTTTTATTTTTGTAAGAGTGTTGACAAGCGACTTGAATGAATGCAGAGTGATAGAAATAGTGCACCATTAAGTAATTGAAAAAGTTTTTGAAAGTTTTCCTGAGTTTGAAAAAGATCTTATATGTATTATAGCTATAGGACGCGTGTGTAGTTTACATCTTCATGTACGGTTAATAGTATACATATAATGTAGTTTCTTTGAAACAAAAGGAGAATAGATTAATTCACAAAGAATAAATGACACAAAAGAAGAGAAAATGCATGACAAGGTGACAAGATAATCCTTATAATATATTATATATAAGAAAAAGAAAATGAACCATATCTTTTAGAAAATGAACTCTTATTGAGCTGATGGTATGTGCTTAGCCGATTATAAAAATAGTTAAGTAATTTTCAACGTAATCATTTTCAATTGGAACCTACAAAGATGAAAAGGTTCATACACTTTCGTCCCAATCTGAAATCAGTAGTGTAAATTTTCAAATTATACGTAAACATGTCATCTTTTATCATTTGTCAAGTCAAAACCTATGCTTTTGTGATGCTTTTTTGTGCGAGACTGAGGTTGACTTGTTTTTGTCCAGGGTTCTTTCCAAACAAAGCAAAAAATTTGGGTTTAGAGTTTTCAAGCTCCTAACTAATAAGGTATTTCATATACTTTATTTTTCTTACCACTAAAGCTAATAATTTATTGCATATACTTTAAAAATTTTATATAAAGAAAAAATAACACAATACTTTAAATAATCTAATAATATAATTCTTACGGATATTAAGAGCTGTCCCTAATAAAGGCTGGGGAAAAATAAGCGGAGCACTAGCCACGAAGCTAGGTTCTCTCAGATATTAACCCTGGAATAATCGGTTGTTATTGAGCTATCTGTCCCTAGCAGCAGATTTAAGATTAATCAGCCGGCCTAAGCCTTGTCCGTCGTACGGTTAAAAGAAGTGGCGGGCGGAATTAACAGAGTTAAATTCCTTCATACCCCTGGGAGCAAGCCAGAAGATAATCGGTGCTTTGTCTGGCGGTGACAAGCTTTGCTCGTGACGCCCTTACAAGAAGTTTACCTACCGCTTGATAAACGGTTGGAACTTCTTTCCCTGTCCTTAACAACAAACTAGAGAATATACAGGTGTCCTAAGCCTATCTGTCATACACTCAGAAGAAGTGGATGACTGAATAAATGGGTGAAAGGAAAAAGATATTTCGGGACCGGGAAAAAAAAATTACTAGATGTACTAACTGTTCCCGGGAAATGTTTCCTTTAAATTTAAACAAAAATTGACAATCGAACGCAAACTAAGTCAAGGTAGAAGACGAATTCGTGTTGAAATCTCACATCCCTGTATGACTGCATGAAATATTCTGTGAAAAGTTACTGTGAATTGAAAGCAAGTGACTTGCAAACTCTTTATCATAAAATCATATGTTAAAATTTATTACAAAATTGCTAATACTTTTGCAGTTCGTAGTTTTGCAAGAAACGTTTGTAAATGTTTTGGTTATAGTTCTATCGCCTATCATTTTCCAAGCTCTTTTTTGGATTTTATTCAAGAGATTTAAACTTTTTGGGAACATTCCGCGATATTCGAGCTATACTCAAGCTTTGGGCGAATGAAGGCTTTGTAAATTACAGCCAGATCAGAAGGGGTAAAAAATGTCTTGCACCGTCGGAGAAATCTTAAGCACCTAGCAGTATTTTTGTCTATGGCGAATATGTGATCAATTCATAAGAAGTGTTTGTGATACACATACCGAGTACTGAAAGTTGATTAGTTTCCTGGATGCAAGTGCCACTCATGGATAATGGCCTCAGAGTTGGGTAACGCTTTAACGACAAGAAACAGCATTGAGTTTTTAAAGCATTAAATTCTACACGGTTCTTAATTCCCCACTGGACAATGATGTTGAGATTGGAATTTAATGAGCTTATCACACGCTGCAGTTGAAGTTCCATTTTCCAAGGTCAAGGATTTATATCTAGACAAGAATATGAAAAGGTGAGGGTACTGTTGGCAGCGAAACAATTTACTTGATTAGTAGTGGCAGGCAAGAGATTGTTAATAAATTTAAGAAAGAGAGTTGGGCACATAAAGGAGCCCTGGGGAACATCAGCATTTATTTTACGAATTTCAGACTTCCAATTATCCAATACATCCATCCATTTAATGAATGGTTAGAAAGGTAGATTCTAATCAAACAAAGAAGGGATTCGTCAACACGCTAAAAACACGCATTTTCAATAAATGAACTTGGTTTCAAACTCTGACAAATGCTTTGAAATATATCAAATGCAATGATCTTACTTTTTCGAAATTTGAAAGAAGCTTTGTCCCATAAAATCATTTGCGGTCTCAAGTACTGAGGGACTCATGACACTCCCTGGAAGCATGGAATCAACAGCAAACTGTGCTGCAAGCGAATTGCCTGTATCATACATGTGCAAATTAACTTCCCTAATACTTTGAGGTAGATCATTTAAAAATATTGTAAAAAGCAGTGGACCTAAAATAGATCCCTGAGGAACTCCACTGAATATATTTTTGAACAGTGATTTAGAATCTATATTCAAAAACACTAACTACTTTCTTCCGTGTATATAAGATTGTATCAAACTAGCAGAACTATCTGTGAAATTGAAAAATCTTTTAAGTTTCAAAACTTAAAAGATAAAATTACTAAGTAATTACTGATAGAAGGTCGAATATCGTCTGATTCTTTTACCAACGCAGATAGGCAACTATGGTCAGGCCTTAAACCAGACTGCCAGTTACATACATTTAAGATGAATTTAAAAAAAAAAACCGAAATTTGAAAGTTAAGAAGTTTTTCCATGACTTTTGAAAATATGGCATGACTTCCTTTACACACAGAAAAATTATGTAAAAACGATTAAATAAATTTTAGAGACATTGAAACGTGTAGCCATGCCTCAAATTTCAAATTCGGAAATAAATCAAATCGATTCCAATGAAGTGCCATGGGAGATCTTACACAAACAAGTCCATCTGTTAAAATTTTAAAACAAAAAATTAATAAATGAACAACATTAATATCTAATTATAAATTTCTCAAACTTCCATCATTGCCATGTTTTTGTTTAGTTGATCCAATGAGGTTTTAATTTTCAAAAAATAATCCAGTGAATTGAAAAAAAAAAACAAAGAAATAATAATTCAATTTAATAATCCATTAAAACCAACACTCTTGAAATTTTTGTTAAATTTATCTACAAACATTTTGTAGGCATAATTATTTTTCCGAACGTCTTATTTTTGATCACTACGTAAGTTTAAAAAAATGTCCTTCTTATAAGAAAAATCATTACCAATGTCTTATACGAATTTTGTTTGGTATTTATCAGTGCTATATGTTTATGCTAACATTTCTCATCATCGGTATGAGAAAGCACAGCACAGCACAGCCATGGTTTAGTAATCCTAAGGTTCCTTAAGGATGAACAAAAATACAATATTCGGACTTTTTACCGCAGATGAAAAACACTCTTCATCTTTACATTACATCTTAGACTTGATTTAGAACGCGCAATGCCACGCCATTTGCCCACCCACCAAAACCACCCCCATCAAACCTATACCAAAGTTTACCCCCTGAGGAGAGATTGCGAATTTTGTTCTGTTCTGTGAGTCTTTTGATTTGTGTGGAACAAGAACAAATTTAAATAATAATCAGGTTCATACAGCTGGTGTCCCATGATACTGGCACTGCGTTGCTTGTGTGTGTTTTGTAGCGATGTACTCCTCGAGGACAATGTCCTCTGTTCCGTTTTCCTGGGTTCATTGCGAGTGTTTCTGTTTTGTATTGTGAGTAGGTAGGTTCGATATGTACTTTATTTCAATTTAATTTTGGAAGATTGCCCAAAAAATGAATTTACACGCGCGGATCTATATTATTTTGGCGCATTGATTTGGGGGATTTCGTTTTTAATTTAAATAATTCAGTACATGCTTTTGTTGATATTTTTGCATAGAAATTTGTCAAGAAAAATGTGTGCGTAATTTTATATTTGTTTATATTTATTAGTATATTTTTTGAAGAAGAGAGAAGTGTGGCTTAATGTTATAATTTTAAGTCTTCTAATTTTTCTACAATTTATTTTTCAATTAAAAAATAGAAAATTCGCAAAATTCAGTTTTGTTGAAAGTTTGGTTCTTTCAAAATGCCTAAAATTATTAATTAAGTTTTTAATTTAATATTTTTAAATTAAATTGGGATATTCAAAATGTTCGAAATTAAATTGATTTTTCCGTTTTCTTAATTTCTAATTTGTCAAATATCCTTAGGGATGAAGCCATCAGGAATTACAATATTGATCTACAACAATTATACCAAATAATTGCATCTAGAAGTATACTAATTAAAAATCTATATTATGATAACTTTCTTAAAAGTTATACATTAAAGAAATAAAATCAATTTAAAAAAGCAAATGCTTCATTACAACTGCGTAACTATTTATTCAAACCTTCCATGTCCAATGCAGGAAAATGCTTGCAAGTCAACTCTAAAGATCTACGTCCTATAAGTCTTTCATCATTCCTTCCTTGAAAGATTGATTGATATTTATTTAAGGGCAAGTATTGATACAAGACTTCTGTCTATGTCTCAACATACCTACTGTAGAGGCAAATTGGTGAAAACGGCGCGGCGGTGTTGCACACCTAAGAGAGTACACTATAGTTTGCTTTACTTGACATTGAAGGTGCTTATAACAACGTGGAGTGGACACATCTGCAGTAACGTCTCTGAACATAGAAGGTTCTTTTGGGGAGTTAATTCATTTAATGCTGACTGTAGAATAATTAACTCAAAACTGGGCAACTCTTCTGCCAGAAGATTCGTTAGTAGAGGGACACGCAAGTTGGTATTCTACCCTCCCTCATCTGGAACCTGGTTGTAAATAAAATCCTTACTGGTCTGGATGCGGAGGGTTTCATAGTGATTGCCTATGCGGATGCTATAGCGGTTTCAGGAAAAAACACCTTGAAATATAACTCTTACAAAATAGCCTAGACAAACTAATACTTTGAGCTGATCGGTGAGGGCTGGGTGTCAATCCACACAAAACCGATTTAGTCCCAATTTTGAGGATACAAACTCCATAATATTTTGTTTACCCTCACCATAATAAAGGTATCCTATGAAAGTTCTCAGACGAGGCTAAGTACCTGGGTCTTATTTTATACAAAAAACTAAATTGGAAACGCAATATACAAGAAAGAGTCAAAAATGCTACTGGGGCTTACTTTTCTAATACTTGCGGCTTCTAACACCGAATTACGCATTGGAAATACACATCGGTAATCATAGCGATTTTAATGTACGGTGTGGCAGTATGGTGGACTGCTTTAGAGAAAGCTATAAACCGCGACAAAATAAATGAAGTCCACCGTTCAGCTTGCCTATGTATAAGCGGATCGCGTCGCACGACTCCATTTGCGGCACTGGACACCCTACTCTAGCTAACACCTCTTAATATATTTAGCAAACAAATAGCTGCAAGCTCTGCTATTCGCCTCAAAGCTTCGTCGCAGTGGATTAACAAGAACATTGGCCACTCCGTAATTCTTAGTTATTTAGAATCAATTCCAAAGCACACAGACTACACCATCACCCAACTGCAATTCGCCAGAAATTTCCAGATTTCTATACCATCCAGATCTTTCTGGGAGGAGGAGGAGGATAGGGCATTCCCGGAAGGAAGAAGTCAATCCACTTTACACAGATGGATCAAAAACAAATGATGGGGTTGGTGGAGGTGTGCACTATGAACGACTGAAATTAAGTCTCTCAGGCGGAACTTTTTGGCGATAAAAGAAGTCTTGCCCTGGCTTTAAGAAAACGTTATATCAACATCTGAAATCCGTATTTTCTCAGATAAACAGGCCGCTATAAAAGCTCTGGAATCTGTCTGGTGCTTGCTATCTCTAAGAAGATCAAATACAAGCTTATGTCATAACTGGGCACTGTCTAATGGAAAAGCACGCCACGCAGCTAGGCGTATTCTCAAATGACTTTTGTAGAAGCCTCGCCTCCCTTCTCTGTACATGCCTTGCTGAAGCTCAAAAACGCAAGGCCTACCTACAAGAATACTTCTTTAACGATCTAAACGATATCAATCATATTAACATAATCAGTCTTTCACGTTTCGTAAGGGATTCAAACTGGTTTCATTGAGCTTAGAAGAAAGCACTGATTGGAAAAAAGAGCAACATTTTCAAAATTTTCTTAAAAGTGAAGTCGAGAATGCGATTCGGAAAGATGTTTTCAACTAGGTTTTGATCACCGAGGAAATCTCAGAACAATGGAAGAAATCCGAAATGTTAAAAAGTCGGCCTATCCACTAATGGACAAAAATCCAAAATAATGGCTAATGACACTCACTCTAAAATAAAAATAGATGGTGTCACTTTAGATTACATGGAAGACATTAACCGATAAAGATATGAAAAAAGTCACCCAAAGCTTCTGCTGGATCTAAATATCTCGACTCAAACAAGGAAGGTTTTTGGCTTCTTGATTCTACGAGTCTAAATATATGGCTTCCAAACATGGCAATCCGAGAGAGTCCTCGAAAATAAAGTTGAATTCTGCCAAAAAGCAATATAAAGATCGGTTCTCAATGTTACATTATCTCAACAGATAAACCACGAACATTTAAGAACCCATACAATCTTCATAAAATAAGAAAACTGAAATGAGATTGGACTGTAGACATATTTCTGAGGTCAGATGATCAATATGATCAATGGCCAAACAACTCCACTAGACAAGAAGAGATGTGTATCGTTTCTGTCCACATTAATGGAGACAAGATTTAGGCTTTTAAGAGTGAATAAGGCTTGAATAAAAATCAATAATCTAAATTTAATAAAAGATGATCAAATGGGACCTAAAACCAGGATTTGATAATCTTTCTGTTAAAGCAACAATTAAATTTTGGTTTTAAAAAAGTTAGATCTTCCTTAGAATTTGATGCAGCGGCCGTCGGGGAAAATACCCTTTTTAATTTTTCTAAGATGCTTTAGACTCCAAACACCTTTCTTGTAGGCGCTTCTGCACCAACAAGAAGAAAAATTTAGCGTAAATTATTTTCCCCCCTATATTTTTTTGCTTCAGCTTCAACTAAAGTAGTTAGATTGAAATTATATATATTGTGGTCCTGTAATTTTGTTGTCACTTTCTTTAAGATGACTGTCTACGAAGAATACAGAAAACAAATATAAACTGGGATGTGGGATGTTCCCCAGAGAAGAACCAAAGTTAAATAATATTCATTGAATGTTGGCAATGGAATTAAGCTTCAAGAAGATTTTTATTTTAGATACAATCTGTGTTTATTTTCTTCTGTTTTATTTCATTTATTTCATTCTTTGTTGTTGTAGAATTGTGCCAAGAGATTTTTCAATAAAATATCTAGGTATACCGTATACCGTATACCGTATACCTATTTTATTTTCTCTTATATTGCTCTTTTTAACTTCCTCAAACCATTTGTAATCTTGATTTCAATAGACATGGGAATGTAGGCACCTACTTAACTTCTTTATATATTTTATATATTATATTAGGGGTTTTTCGGCAGTTGAATAACAGTTTGTTGATTTTAGAACTAAATTAGCGAGGAAGCCCTAGGTTTAAATATACCATTGATAAAATGGGCGGCTCTATTGATAAATTAATTTTCACCCATATTCAACATTTGTTTGAAAGTAATTAACATGTTTTTTTATATATTAATTGTGAATAATTAAAAACATTTAAAACAAAAATGTTTAAATCGATGATTTTACCAACTTAAGGTGTTTAAATAATTGTATATGTTTAAACTCTCACATTTTTACTAAACTATTGAAATAATGTTTGACACAATTCCAACAAAATACAGCTTTTCAAAATACTGACTCATGTATTTAAACACAAATTACTAACTCTAAGGAATTAGAATTTTCTGAACT
This sequence comes from Eupeodes luniger, assembly GCA_951509635.1. Lineage (NCBI taxonomy): Eukaryota > Metazoa > Arthropoda > Insecta > Diptera > Syrphidae > Eupeodes > Eupeodes luniger. The sequence continues at coordinate 158,686,720 of OX608073.1, read as the reverse complement.
TAAATATAGCCTCCTTGATATGTTTTCACCGTGTCGTTGTAAAAAGGGTTTACGTTTGGATCCCGGGCTTTGCAGCATTGGTCAAATAGATAATGCTGAGTAGCGAATTGTCACAAACAACTTAGAGGGATCCAACCAAACGGCATTGGATTGGCCTCTCGATCTCAATACCGGGAGGATAAGTCTCCAGTGATAAACCACTTGACAACTTGACATAGGAAGAGGAGAATCTCCTACCCAGCCCTTTGCTTGTCCACTTATACTCATAAGAGGAAAGAGGAACCACAATGGTGGGCCTCAGAGTTTGACTCGCTCAGAAGAGAATGTAGGAAGCTCTTTAACCGAGCCATTGCCACAAGACTAGCCTCTCACTGGGATTCTTACAAAGAAAATCTAAGCGATCTTCCTGGCGATCCTTCTGTGGCACAATAAAAGAAACTTCTGAAGCTTCCAGGTGTCGGAAAATTCTTCCAACTAATCCAGCAATACCAAGCTGTCTGAAAATTGCAGACGGCTCCTGGACAAATTTAAATGAAGAATCGCTGAACTTACTATTGGATACTCACTTTCCTAGTAGTTCTCAAACCGCAACTTGCAACAATCATATTCGTTCAAGTTTCAATATAACATATGCACAAGTTCTGATCACAAGGGACAAGCTACAATGGGCTTCGAACCATTTAAATCTGTAGCACCAGATGGGATAATACCAGCCGAACTACAAAAAGCTTTAGACATTATTGCACAAATCCTTAAGGCAATTTTTACCAGCTGTCTATAGCTGGTCCATATTCCCTCGGAATGGAAAGAAGTTAAGGTTGTTTTTATACCCAAAGCAGGTAAATGCTGGCAAGTCAATCATAAAAATCTACGACCTATAAGTCTATCATCATTCCTTATAAAGACCTTAGAAAGGTTGATTGATATCCATTTGAGGTCAAGTATTGATACAAGACTTCTGTCTACGTTTCAACATGCCTACTGTTAAGGTAAATCGGTGGAAACAGCGTTACACACCTTAGTACGCACCATCGAATATTCCCTCCATCATAGAGAGTTCACTATGGTTGCTTTCCTTGACATCGAAGGTGCTTTTAACAACTTTTACACATCTGCAAATCACATCTGCACTAACATCTCTGAACGTAGAGAGTTCGCTTTGGGAGTTATTTCATTTAATGCTGACTGCAGAATAATTAACTCAAAACTGGGCAAATCTTCTGTCAGACGATTCGTTAGTATAGAGGGACACCGCAAGGTGGTGTTCTATCCCCTCTCCTCTGCAACTTAGTGGTAAATGAAATACTAACTAGTCTGGATGCGGAGGGTTTCACAGTGATTGCCTTTGCGGATAACGTTGCTATAGCGGTTTCAGGAAAGCATCTTAACACCTTAAAAGAACTCCTACAAAATGCATTAGACTAATACTTTGGCCTGATCGGTGTGGACTGGGTGTTAGCCCACACAAAACCGATTTAGTCTTTTTTCGAGGAGATACAAAATTCCATTTGTCAACCCTCCCTATAAGGAATCCAATTGAAGTTCAGGTACGAGGCCATATACGCAATGTACAAGAAAGAGTCAAAAAAGCTACTGTAGCTCTCTTTACTTGCAAAAAAACATTTGGTAATAAATAGGGCTTACAACAAGATAACCCATAATTTTATAGGTTTAAAATTCTTTTAGTCAATTTCAATACGTCAGATAGTATCACAATGGACCTGAATGGGTATGAGTGTGGCGATAACTATATCAAAATCTAGCCCATCAACCTAACCTAGCTTAACCTTAACCTTCAGTTTGATATATGACTCAAAAAAAGAAAAACGTTATAAGAACTCAAAATGTTCCAATAAGAACATTTCGTTCGCTTTGAACAATAAGGTCTATGTCAATACCGCACAATCGATTCAATCTCTTTAAGATGGAATTCGTGAAGTTATCGAGAACGTACATTCACAAATTTGTGAATTGGCCATGGAGAATTTAATGAAAAGGGTTCTACCGTACTGTCTTCGTAGCAGCTGCCGTCTGTCGATGGTGATATTTTGAACGAGGCGTCGCGTCGGTGTTGAGAGTCCTTTCTTGATGACAGCATGTACGATAACTCCATTTTTGCGCCTCTACCTCAATGCTCACAAAAGCCCTATTTAGATCACACTGAGTTCTACCGATTATGTCAATGTCATCCGCATATTCTAGAAATTGGACAGACTTTTAAAAAATAGTGCGTCTAGTGTTGAAAAGGGAGCTCCGAACTATTCTTTCAACAACGATGTTAAAGAAATCGCATGACAATGCATACACTTGTCTGAAGCTCTTTTTGACATGAAAAGGTTCGTTTAAGTTGTTTCGAATTTTCCATGGTAACACGGACGAGTTCCACAGGGATGTCAAATCTAGACATGGAACTTTACAGTTCGTCCCTGTAGATGCTGGTCATATGCGGCTTTGAAATCGATAGACAGATGCCGTAGCAGCTATTTGGCCAATATCATTTTTTATTTATAATTTCATAACTTTCTCTTTACAATGAATGTAACATTCTGTCATCAACCTGAAAATTTATTTGAAGAAGAAACAACTGAAATAAATTCTGAAGAAAGTAAAAATGAAGAATATGATACCGCCAATGACACTGATTTTGACAACAGTGAAGAAGATTTTTCACAGCCATCAACAAGCCTTAGAACACGTTCAGAATTGACAAAACCAAAAAAGTATGACGATTTTGTTATGGCAGCAGAAGAATTCCTGACAACTACCAAAAAGCAACAAGCAACGAACAAAAACTTGAATGGAAGGACCCAATGGAGGGATAAATTGCATCACTCAAGGAAAATCAGACATGGAAACTAACAGATTTACCTAAAGGAGCAAAAGCTATACCGTGCAAGTGGGTTTACAACTTAAAAAAGAATCCTGACGGTAGGATTGACAAACACAAAGCTAGGTTAGTTGCAAAAGGCTTTAGTCAACGTTCTGGTATTGACTTCTGTCAAACTTTCAGTCCAGTTGTAAAGTTAGGGACGGTACGGTCAATTTTAAGCATTGCAGCAAGTGAACAAAAGCACTAAACACAATTTGACGTATCAACTGCCTTTCTTTCTGGAGAACTTGAGGAAGCCACATACATGAAACAATCAGAGGGCTACTGACAGCAATGGAACAAAGAAAGTATGTAAGTTTAAAATGAGTTTGTATGGTTTAAGCAATCGTTGATGTGCTGGAATAAACGTTTTGGAAGTTTTATTAACTTCCCATAGGAAGTTATTGTAATGGGTCCGATTTGTCAAATTGAAAATTTTGACATTTCTCGACGTTTCAAGGTCCCTAGAGTCGAAATAAAAGATTTTTTGGAAAGATGTCTGTGCGTGCGTGTGTACGTACGTTCGTACGTCCGTACGTTCGCGACGTTTTTTTCGTCGTCCATAGCTCAAGAACCAGAAGAGATATCGACTTCAAATAAATTTTGTTATACAGATAGTAAGGCAGAAACATGCAGAAAGGGCTCTTAAGAAAATTGCGTGGGTGGTTTTTTTACCATAGCAGTTTAAATAAAGTGCACGTCTGGGTCGCACGAACTTGCTCCTGTATGCAAAGAGTCTGTTTAAAAAAGTATCTATATAATATTTAAAAATATACCTGTTATGCCATTTTATTTGTCAAAAAAAAACCTCCATTTTTTTGGGAGGGAGTTACATTTAATACAGTTAAAATAATTTAAAAAAAAAAACTAATTTAAGATTCAAAATTTTACCTGAAAAATAAGTTTTTCTTCAAAAATTTAAATTCCATTTTATAAATCAAAAAACCCTTGATTTTTCAAATTTTTTTTTTGAAAATCGTTAGAGCGTTTTTTTTTTTAAATTAATTTTTTATATATAAAATTTTTCAATTTTGTTCTAAAAATATTTTTGGTATGCAGTTGTTTAGTGATTGTAAATATACGCTCTATATTTCAAATTCGTAAAAAAATGTTCACCCGTTTTTGGGATATAGAATTTTGAAAAAAAAAATTTCAATATTTTTTTAAAAATCCAAACAATAAAAAACTGCACTTTTGATAATCAAATATTGTTAAGGCAATAAACAGCTCGTTCAGAAAAAAAATTATTGAAATCGGTTCAAAAGTTGCTGAGGAAATTAAAAACAAAAAAAAACCGTTCTATGAGCGGTACCTTTCCTGAGCAATACAAAAATATGTTTTTCTTATAAAAAGAAGCCAAGTTAAAAAATAAAATTTTAGAGAATATTAAAAAAAAATCTATCGGTTTGTTTTTGAGAAAATTCGAATTTTCGTTTTTTGACCAAAAAAATTGTATGGGGGCCACTGTTAGTGTTGAACTTAAAAAAAAAATGAAAAAAACGCCTAACGCGAATCTGCTCAAAACCTTTACTTCCAAGTTTGAACTCAATCGATACAATGGTTTAGGCTGTAGGAGCGTGGACAGACAGACAAAATTGACCGGACGGAATCGCGGGACCCACTTTTTTCGACTTCTCTACCATCGTAATATCATGTTTGATTAAAATCTCGAGTTCGAAATTTTGCACGAATAAAGTAAAAAAAGGTGAACATTTTGGCTAACTCTAAATATCTTATGAACAAATTACGCTAGAGACTTTTAATTAAATTTTATATTATATATTGTAACGTGATTCAAAACAAGTACATTTTTGGAAAAAAATCCAAGTAACGGTTTTTTTATAAATAAAAAAAAACTGAAACAAAAATTTGTCACCTCGAAGATTTTACGACTAAAATACGATTTCATCTCCAAAATAATTTTGTGCAATGAAGAATAATGTTTTTGACATCTGATAAAATTTTGAGAAAAATCTAATTGACAGTTTTTTTAAAAAAAATAAAAACCTAAAAAAAACAGTACTCAAAGTTGGTAAAAATTGAATTTCGACTCAAATATCTTTTCAAAAACTTAAGATTTTGGCTTTGAACTTATTTTATCTTATAAGAAATATTATTTTCAACATTCGGAAAAATTTTGAGAAAAATCGAATTGACAGTTTTTTTTTTTTTAAATAAAAACCTAAACAAAAATTAATAAAACTTGGTAAAAATTGACTTTCGACACAAATATCTTTTTAAAACTTTGAGATATTGGCTTTAAACTACTTTTATCTTTCAAAATATATTGTTTTCAACATTCAGTAAAATTTTGAAAAAAATCAAATTGACAGTTTTTTTTTTACAAAAAATTAAAAACCTACAAAAATTTAACAAAAGTTGGTAAAAATTGATTTTCGACTCAAGTATCTTTTCAAAAACTTGAGATTATGGCTTTAAACTTTTTTTATCTTATAAAAAATTTTATCTAGGAAAATTTTTGAGAAAAATCGAATTGACAGTTTTTTTACAAAAAATAAAAACCTAAAAAAAAAAAAAAAAACTTGGTAAAAATTGACTTTCGACACAAATATCTTTTCAAAACTTTGAGATATTGGCTTTAAACTACTTTTATCTTTCAAAATATATTGTTTTCAACATTCAGTAAAATTTTGAAAAAAATCGAATTGACAGCTTTTGTACAAAAAATTAAAAACCTAAAAAAAAAATTTTAAAAAATTGTTAAAAATTGATTTTCGACGTTAATATCTCTTCAAAACTTTGAGACATTGGCTTCAAACTAATTTTATCTTATATGAAATATTGCTTTCAACATTCGATAAAATTTTGAGACAAATCGAATTGACAGTTTTTTTTTACAAAAAAATAAAAACCTAAAAAAAAACAGTACTAAAACTTGGTAAAAATTTACTTTCGACTCAAATAGCTCAAATTAAAAATATTGGCTTTAAACTTATTTTATTTTACAGAAAATATTATTTTCGATATTCAAAAAAATAAAATCTACAAAAAATAGTATCCAAATTTGGTAAAAATTGATATACATAGACAAACTTTTAAGCAAGACAAATCGACAGACGGGATGGGAAGTTATCAGTGTGGGTCGCATCCCAGCCTCTTTTTTTGAAATTGGGATTTAAAACAAGTGAAGCTGATCCATGTTTGTTTATTCGAGAGCGAGTCTGGAAAAATATCATACTAGTTTTGTACGTTGATGATTGTTTAGTTGCACCCACAGACAAAAAGTACCTAGATGTTTTTATTAATGAACTAAAACAAGAATTCAAAATCATCTCAAAGGCGGCCGTATATTTTCTAGAACTACAAATTGAGGTCAAGGACAAGAACATACAAATGAAACAAACAGCACATGCAAGAAAGATTTTGGAAAGATTTAAATTTTCTGAGTGCAAGTCAATTTCAACACCAATGATTAAGACTACAGAAAATCCTACAACAGGGAAAGAACAAATCGAGAAGCAGAAATTTCCTTACAGACAAGCCGTTGGTGCATTGATGTACTTAATGCTTGGTACAAGGCCAGATCTTGCCTATAGTGTGGAATTTCTTTCAAGAACACTCGAAAATTCATCCACTGAAGGCATCACCCGAATGTTTCTATACATAGCAGGAACTTTGGAATATGCCATAACTTATCGGCACGATGCAGAAAAAATTGTTCTGGAATGTTATAGCGATGCAGATTTTGGGGGATGCATGAAAACAACTTCAGGAGTTGTCATTTAATTCGCTGGCGTTGCTATTTCGTGGTTCAGTCAAAGACAAGCGATGGTGGCTACATCGACAACAGAAGCAGAAGTATCGGGTGATTTTTTAAGAGCTTGAGAACTTTTTAAAAAAAAAAAACGCATAAAATTTGCAAAATCTCATCGATTCTTTATTTGAAACGTTAGATTGGTCCATGACATTTACTTTTTGAAGATAATTTCATTTAAATGTTGACCGCGGCTGCGTCTTAGGTGGTCCATTCGGAAAGTCCAATTTTGGGTAACTTTTTCGAGCATTTCGGCCGGAATAGCCCGAATTTCTTTGGAAATGTTGTCTTCCAAAGCTGGAATAGTTGCTGGCTTATTTGTGTAGACTTTAGACTTGACGTAGCCCCACAAAAAATAGTCTAAAGGCGTCAAATCGCATGATCTTGGTGGCCAACTTACCGGTCCATTCCTTGAGATGAATTGTTCTCCGAAGTTTTCCCTCAAAATGGCCATAGAATCGCGAGCTGTGTGGCATGTAGCGCCATCTTGTTGAAACCACATGTCAACCAAGTTCAGTTCTTCCATTTTTGGCAACAAAAAGTTTGTTAGCATTGAACGATAGCGATCGCCATTCACCGTAACGTTGCGTCCAACAGCATCTTTGAAAAAATACGGTCCAATGATTCCACCAGCGTACAAACCACACCAAATAGTGCATTTTTCGGGATGCATGGGCAGTTCTTGAACGGCTTCTGGTTGCTCTTCACTCCAAATGCGGCAATTTTGCTTATTTACGTAGCCATTCAACCAGAAATGAGCCTCATCGCTGAACAAAATTTGTCGATAAAAACATTTCGAACCGAACACTGATTTTGGTAATAAAATTCAATGATTTGCAAGCGTTGCTCGTTAATAAGTCTATTCATGATGAAATGTCAAAGCATACTGAGCATCTTTCTCTTTGACACCATGTCTGAAATCCCGCGTGATCTGTCAAATACTAATGCATGAAAATCCTAACCTCAAAAAAATCACCCATGAGAATCAGCAAATGAAGCAGCGAAGGAAGCCATTTGGCTGAAAAGATTATTCAGTGCGGCATTTATCAACTCAAGCACATTCCTCTAATACAAGTTGATAATTCTGCAGCAGTTCACCGAAGAATCAAACATATCGCCATCAAGCATTTCTTCATTAAAGAGAAAATTATTGAAGGACAGATTATGGTTCAACAAAATTTCAACAGCAGATCAACTGGCAGATGTTATGACTAAACCATTACTAAGTCCACGCCTAAAGACCATAGGTAAGCAAATGGGTGTTGATATTTAAACTTAGTCTAAGTAGTTTAATTAATATTTAAAATTTATCTTTCAAGTAACACGGGAAAGTGTTGAAGTTATGAAATTATGTATGTTACCTTAAATTTTAGAATAACACTTTGTTTTTATTTTATACTTAGGAAGTTTTTAATTTCATATAAACTGAAAAATACTTTTTTATTTTTCATTCTTCTTGAAACTTTTGTATAAAACAGATCTAATTCTTTAAATAAATTGTGTGTATTGTTTATTTATAAAATACCAGTCTTTTATTAAATACAATACATTTTATGTGACTTTAATTATTTCAACACTCAAAATGCCAACACATTTTCGCATTGGTTTATTTTATTATTTTCCATTTTTTTTTTTTGTAATTAAATTTTCTTATGTATGCTTCCGTTATCCTTTTTTTTTTTGAATACCCTCTTTTGAAATACAAAACCACATCTGATTTCTTAGATATCCCGGCAACATTCTTTATAACAATTAAATTGTATATATATGTATTTACGGTGCATAACTCTACCTGACTACGTTTTTCCTTTGTTCTCTTATTCATTTACCATCTTCACGTAAATAATTAATTTAAAAAAAGGACTCTACTATATCTATAGTGTTGCCAAAAAGGTGTTTTTCGGTTAAAAGACTAATGGTTCTACCATTTCTTTAACTCTTCTTCGCTCGCTTCCACTACAACCGGATCCGAAATGGTTGATGGGAAATAATTTAATTTTTTTTTTCTTGTTTTGCTTACATAATTATATTTCAACGTGTTAGGTGTAGCGACGAACATTGAAAAATCATTCCACAGAAACAGACAAAAAGACTGACACACTTCCTATTGCGCCAACACAGATACCTACATTTGACTTGACTGTTATAGAGTTATAAGCATAGAATAACATACAAGACAAGGGAACAAGGATAATCCATGGACATGGACAAGGAGCAGCATCAGTTAGATAATTCGAACTCCAACTCTATCGTCGTCATTCGTACGACGACGACGAGAGTACCTATACCTAACCTAGTCGTAGTCCTCGTCGTCGTCGTCGTCGTTGTCGTGTGCCTTGCCTGCTTTTGCTTTTGCCTGTCTGTTCAGTTCAGGTCAACTTAATTAAAAATAATTTCCCGAGTCAGCTCCTGTTTCTTTTCGGTAAGTTAGTTCATTTGCCCTGAGGCTAAACTGCCACTCCCCATCACGAACAGGATACTTTTGTCTTAATTTCCTATACTCTTCCTTTGGTTTCTTCTTTTGCAACACTTTTATAATTTATTATTATTTCATTCATCTGCTGCTGTTTCTTCATCTTCTTCTATACCCATCATCATCATCATCAGTAAGAATGGGCAATAGGAATGGGAATGGAAATGGAAATGGGAGAAATAGAGGGCATCAAATGGATGAAGCACTAGAATGAAGGGGATGAGTGGGTATCTCATCATTTTTCTTTCAATGCAGTCAAACAGGACGAAGCGGATCCGGATACATAATGCCAGGACTTTTAGCTTTGTTCGGTTTAGGTTTATCCATCTTCCATCAATGGTCCATTTGGGAACGATATCCTGGTAACCTAAATCCGACTTCATTATTCGACTGTTTTGCTTCTATTTCTTTTTGTCTGTTATTTTCTTGTTCTTTTATCTTTAGTAACCGCATTTTTGCAGCGATGGCGTTTCTTTGGAAAACGAGCAAAGCTATAAGAGCTAACCACGATGAAGAAATGTATCAAATGAGAAAAGAGCTTTTTACTTTAAAAAAATACAACACAGCACAACAAAAAATGCCACCCTTTTCCTTTCCGATTAAAAGGATAAGGCGAAGGAGTTACACCATGCCTTAATTCAATTTATTTTTTTTTTTTTTAAATCTCTTCCATGGAACACTATTTTAAAAGCTTCTTGGAAATATATTGTATTCAAATCTAATGACATGCGCTTAGAAATGTTCATTTGATAATAAAAATCATACAAATAACATAGTTAGATGTACTCATAAGATATGTCAGTTGAACAGTCGTTTATCTTAATATGAATGAAATTTCAAATTATATATACAAAATCCTAACATTATACGATTTACCTTATAGTTATACAGAAAATAGGTATAAACATACATATATAGAAATACATGAAACAAGATATATTTACCTAATGGATCTACTCGGTAAATGACCTCCGGCAGCACAGGACTCAAGAGGCACGTTAAGAGTAACCAAATTATGGACCATTGTGTGATTGAAATACGACTCCTTCGGGGCGTTGTAGGTGCTGTTTCTTCGTAGAATCCTGTCATTTTATACTGAATGACTTTTTGTTGGGCTTATGTATGTATATGTGGCCTATATATGCATATATAGTGTTATATCCGGAACCCGGATATACCTACGTATAGATTTAAATAAGCACTTTGTGTGCGTTGGTCTTTTAATACTATGAATCACAGTCGAACATTCTCACTCGTACCTTTTGTTTTATTATTATATTTGTTGTTTGTATGCATTTATATGTTTATGATGTTTGGAGATGTTTGTTCTTCACTTTTATCAACATTATATTGTGGGGTATATCTGAAATTATAAGAAATAGATATTGTTTAATATATTAAATAACATATTATGGATTTTAATGTGGCCATTCATATATAGTTATTGTTAATGCTTTAGAGCCCCCGCAGACTGCAGACTTTTTATCGGCCGCGGCCGATAGTTTGGTCGGCTTCTTAATCAGTATGGAGAGGAATGCATATGCGCACACTACAGCGATTCAGTAACGGCCGATAAAAAAGTTTGATGGTATACCCGATTACATTCAAACTAATCTGTCGGCCAACTATCGGCCGACTGTTGTATCAGTATTGGCGCATACATGCCTGCGCATACCTGACGATTGTTTAGTCGGCCGATAGTTCAGTTCGCTCTGTGTTTTGGCGTCGTGTGCGTGTATTTTGAATATGTCGTCGCCTAAATCACAATTGTTGTTGTTGTCAGTTACAAACTAGTTCGAGAATAGTCGGCCGACTGTAGGATAGTCTGCGCCCTGTTCACCAACCAAACTATTTAGTTGGCTCGGTGTGCGCACTTTCAGCCCAACCCGACTAAACTATCGGCCGATAAAAAGTCTGCAGTCTGCGGGGGCTCTTAAAGTATTATTATGAATACAAACATAATACAATTAATCATCTTGATTTTTAAGATGTCAATAAACTGACTGCTTTAACCTGTGCCGTGAAATAAAGCCAAGTAAAATAAGAAGTACCCATGGCGTGATGTTTAGGGCGTAGGACTTAACTTAGAGTGTCGTATGGGAACAGTAAGTTAGTTGTAAGTTATGGTTAATTAGGCTAGTTTTTTGAATTTTACTTTTAAGATTGAATTAATAATTCAATCTTAAAATCTTGTCTTAAAAAGTGCTTTCTCAAATAAGCCGTTCGGATTCGGGATATAAACTGTAGGTCCCCTCCATTCCTGACATGGCTCGCACAAAGGAATGGTTGAGAATTGTAAGCCACAAGGCCCTGGTTCCCTATGGACGCCATGCCACCTTATTCATTTATTTATTAACTTCCCTTAGGAAGTTATTGTAATCCGTCTGATTTGTCAAATTGTAAATTTTGAAGTTTCTCGACGTTCCAAGGTCCCTTGAATCAAAAGAAGATTTTTAGAGAGATGTCTGTATGTCCGTGTGTTCATACCATCGTACGTCTGTATATCAAGAACCAGTAGAGATATCGACTTCAAATAAATGTTGTTTTACAGATAATAATGCAGAAAGGACTCTTAAAAAAATTGCTTGTGTGGTTTTTTACCATAGCAATTTAAAAAAAAGGTAAAAATTTTGGCTAACCCAAAATATCTCACGAACCAATAACGCTAGAGACTTGCATTAAATTTTTAACTTGATACCAAAAATATTTGTCACTTCGAAAATTTTACGAATAAAAAATGATTTTATCTGTAAAATAGTTTTGTGCAACGAAGAATAACTTTTTCACATCTTGTAAAATTTTGAGCAAAATCAAATTTACAACCTAAAAAAATATTACCTACTCAAAGTTGGTAAAAATTGATTTTCGACTCAAATATCTTTTTAAAACATTGAGATATTGGCTTTAAACTAATATTATCTTTTGAAAAATATTGTTTTCAACATTCAGTTAAATTTTGAGAAAAATCGAATTAACAGTATTTTTACAAAAAATACAAACCTAAACAAAAATTAATAAAAGTTGGTAAAAATTGATTTTCGACTCAAATATCTTTTCAAAAATTTGAGATATTTGCTTCAAATTAATTTTATCTTATAAGAAATATTATATTCAACATTCAGTCAATTTTGAGAAAAATTAAATTGACGGTTTTTTTTACAAGAAATAAGAACCTAAACAAAACATTACTAAAAGTTGGTAAAAATTGAGGATTAAGTAATTTTCGACTCAAATATGTTTTCAAAAGTTTGGGATTATAGCTCAAAATAATTTTATTTTATAAAAAAAATATTGTTTTCAACTAAAACAAAAACTAAAAACAAAAACTTGGTAAAAATTAACTTTCGACTCAAAAAGCTTTTCAAAATTTAAAAACATTGGCTTCAAACTATTTTTATCTCACAAAAAAATATTGTTTTCAAAGTTCAGTAAATTTTTTGTAAAATTGCAACAGTTCGTTTTTTTCATAAAAAAATAAAATCTACACAAAATTGATGTTCTGGTCTCGATATCTCGTAAAAAATAGAAGATATTCATTTCAAATTAATTTCATGCATCCAATTTGTACTTGTGGGGAGAGTACGATAACTTAGGCGACAAAGTTTAATGACGGATTTGTATAAAACAGTTAAAAACAAGCATTTTTTACTATGGGAGGGGGGGGTCTATCTCCCCCCGTTTAGGCGGTAGGGGCAATTTAAAAAATATGTACATTAAATGGAAAAAAAATAATTAAAAAATAACGGTAATACTTACAATTAAGTATTATACCTTTTTTTAAAGCCAACACTTTTGTCTATTAGCCTGTTTTTAAATCAAGTAAAAACTATGCATAGTTTTTGAAAAAAATAGTTTTAAACTCAAAATTTGGACAAACAAAAGTTAAAAATAAGGTTTAAAGTGTAATTTTTCAAAACCTTAAGATTATCTACTACTGTTTTTTTTATAATTCATTGCTCTTATTTGTTTTTGAATTAAAACTGAAAACTAGATGATTTTATGTCTTCTAGTTCTTGAGAAAATTGAAAATTAGTAACAAAAAATAATCTTTTAATTAAATTATTTTTTCCTTGCTTGAGTATTTACGTAGTCTTATTTTGATAGTAATAATCGAATATGGATTAAGATATACCAAGGATAAATTAATTTATTAATTAAATTAAAGAAACTTTGCATGCACCCCATCTTGCACCCACCGCACCTTCCACCCACCCAACCTTGCACCCACTCCACCTCGCACCCACCCCAAATCCTATAGTGTGCCCAAGCAGGGGGGTTGCAGGGGGGCAGCATGCCCCCCCTTACAGATCCCACTGTTGCATTCACCCAAACTCGCACACACTTTACTGTTTCATACACCCAAACTCGCACCTACCATTGTTACTATCAAAATAAGACCACTCAAGCAAAAAAAAAAGAATTAAATTAAAATAGTAGTTGTGGTTATTTTCAATTTTCTCAAAAACTAAAAGACATACAATCATCTAGTTTTCAGTTTTTGATCAAAAACAAATAAGAGCAATAAATTCTGAAATAAAAACAATGGTAGATAATAGATAATTGAAAAATTACAATTTAAACCTTTTTTTTAACTTTTTTTACTCAAATTTTGAGTTTAAAATTAAATTTTTCAAAAACTACGCATAGTTTTGACTTGAATTAAAAACTGGCTAATAAAACAGAATGTTGGCTTTAAAAAAAGGTATGATACTTAATTGTAAGTGTTACCGTTATTTTTTAATTAATTGTTTTCATTTTAAGTAACAATTTTTTTAAATTGCCCCTACCGCCTAAACGGGGGGAGATAGACCCCCCCTCCCATAGTAAAAAATGCTTGTATTAAGCCCCTTTACCAAAAACCGTTATTATATCTTGTCGCCTAAGTTATCGTACTCTTGCCGTACTTGTTTATACCTATAAGAAATAATATTTTTTTAGAAATGATTCTGAATTTGGTAACAATTGGTTTTCGACTAAAAATCTCGTTAACAAAAATAGATTTCGAAATCAAACTATTCCATTATATGCAAAATGTTGTTGGTAATTTTAATTTTTTAAGAATAATTCAAATGACAACTTTTTTAACAAAACACGAAAACTATCGAAGCTTTTAAGCAAGACAAATCGACAGACGGGATGGGAAGTTATCAGTGTGGGTTGCACCAATCCTCATTTTTATTATTGTCCTAAGACCGTACGGTATGCAATAAAAATAAAAAAAGCTATATTTCACTAATTTAGCAACTGACTCTTTACCAACAAAAAATGGTTTTCTTTAATTTCTCAAAAACAAAGATTTGTTTTAGAAAACTGGTCCCTGTTTTTTTTGTTATATGGAAAATAATAATAGCATTGAATTTTGAAAACAAAAATTATACTTTATTACAAATAATTAGATAACATTTTTTTTTGAAATTTCAAGTATAAAAATTCTAGTTTTTCAAAAACTGTTCATTCTAACGATTTTATTAAAATCAAGTTAAAGAACGTTTTTTTGCTAAAGTATGACTATGTGTTACCCTTCTTTTTTTTTAGATTATTGGCCATCCCGCCTTTTTTTCTTGTCTTAACCCAACGTCATCGCTCTTAAATTTGTGTGGACCTTATATACCAATCAATCTGTATCCACATCTAAAATATACAATCATAATGCGATCTTCATTTGATTTGAAGTTGTAAAATAAAGTACATAAGAAGGTAATATATTTTTGATAGATGGAAGTATTTTTTGATAAAATGCTGATATGGAATCTAAAAACAAATGTTTGTATGAGTTTTAATTCTCTGCATACAAATTCACCTTTAGGAACCTAAAAATACATTGAGCTGAATAACAAATTTGAGAAGATTCATCTCGTTCTTTTTTAGGTCTTGCTGGACAGACAAACAGAATCTGGTAAGTTTGATTCTTTTACTAATTTTAAACTTGCTCGAAGGATTTGCATTCCTACCATTTTTGCATGTAAAAAATAACTATACTTAATTATATTAACAAGGAACTCTTCTTGTTTTAAATTGTTACACATAATAAAGAACATAACAAAAATGTAATATTTTATCAGAGTTTTGAATATCCCATACTAACTTAAAAGAATTTTATTTGCTGTATACGATTTGGTTAATTAACATAATAAACTTTATTTTTTAGATAACATTCTAGGTTTCTAGGAGGTTAGGTAAATTATTATTTTTCACGTATCCATAGACAATTTACATCTTCATTCATACATGCTCTGTAAAAATTTTAAAATATATGTATTGCTTTATTAAAATTGTTTATTTTGTTTATCATGTTAATGTTGAGTTTTGTATGCATATGCATGTACACACATTACATAGGTATTGTAATTAGTATGTTGGAAATATGACAAAATTTTCTAATTCTTATTTAATTAAATTTACTTGTTATTACTTTATGTTTGACTCAGCAAAAATAGGAAGGCAGTGTTAAGGAAAAAGTTTAAAATTTAATTAAACAGAAGTTTGTGTACTTTGATTATACAAGGTAGGAAATTAAATTAGTAAGGAATGTTTTGTCGAATCTGACGTAGATGGGGCGAACAAGTCTAAATTTAATTGTTTTTTTTTTCTTTTTAGTTATTGCTTATGAAATACAAATATACAGATATGTACGAGTATACATACTTTTTAATTAACCATTCTTTTCTGCAATGTACAAAGTTAAATAATTTGGAAAAAAAAACTTATAGGAAAGTAAATTATTTTTAAAACAGCATTTTAAGCTCGACCCTTTTAAAAAGGCAAACATTCGGGATGCAATCCATCACACTAAAAGCATATCCTTTAAAACATGTCGAATCAAGATTTCAAGAATTTTGAAAAGTATGTTTTATGTTTCAACGGAGGAGAAATGAAAACGACCACATTAAATGACTTAAGACTAAATTTATTTTATTCACAATAACTCAAACTAACTTACAGCTAATGGTTTAGAGAAAAGAAAGAGGAGAGAGCAATGATGATATTATTACAGTGTAATATAAAAGTATTCATACAATCATATCAGTATGGAATTAAAAGGTGAAGCTGTTTTTTGTCGATATATTCGAAACATAAAATTAAGTTAGCAGTATATTTTTGGTAGGACTTTAACACTATCCCATGTATCATTTGATACACACATTTTATTTTTTCTCGTTCCGCCTGCATCATTTTTGATACATATGTAAAAATAACGCATTATGTATGTTACGTAACTTCAAAAAGATTGGAAAAATATTTTCATTAGGAAAAAACCTTTTTTTTCACAAGTAAACCCTTACTTTTCTATGAAAATATTTTATTTTATTTTGAAAAAAAAAAATTAAAGCATAAAACATAACTAAAAATAAGTAAAATTTTGTATATGCATAAGTTCATACATAAAAAAACATATTAATAATTTAACAACTTTTATTGCGATCTGTTTGGGTGCCCTTATTATGTTAATTGAAGTATGCCAAGCAGAATGATTTAAATGAAAAAACATGTAGCAAATGCACTCGAACACCGCAATTCTCCCTCAAGAGCATTTATTTTACTTGCAACATTGAGAAAGGGGCTTCATCTGATAACAGATCGAACAATTTTAAAAATATGAATTTCAAATTTTCACAATTTGTTGGTATTTTTAATATTTACCATTTTTTGTTAACCCACACAAAACCGATTTAGTCTTATTTTCGAGGAGATACAAAATTCCATTTGTCAACCCTCCCTTTATTAAAGGAATCCAATTAAAATTATCGGACAAGGCTTAATACCTAGGTCTTGTTTTAGATAAAAAACTAAATTGGAAACGCAATGTGCAGGAAAGAGTCAAAAAAGCTACTGTAGCTCTCTTTTCTTGCAAAAAGCTATTGGTAATAAATGGGGCTTACAACCCAGAATCACGCATTGGTTTTACACATCGGTAATTAGACCGATTTCAATGTACGGTGGGGCAGTATGGTGGACTGCTTTAGAGAAAGCTATAAACCGCGACAAACTAAATAAAATCCAACGTTCAGCTTGAATATGTATAAGCGGATCGCTTCGCCCGACCCCATCTGCGGCACTGGACACCTTACTCTTCTTAACACCTCTTGATATATTTAGCAAACAAATAGCTGCAAGCTCTGCTATTCGCCTTAAAGCTTCGTCGCAGTGGACTAACAACAACATTGGCCACTCCGTAATTCTTAGGTATTTAGAATCAATTCCAAAGCACACAGACTACACCATCCCCCAATTCCATCCTGCAATTCGACAGGAAGTTCCAGATTTCTACACCTTCCAGATCCTTCTGGGAGGATGGGGCATTCCTGGAAGACGAGTCAATCCATTTTTATACAGATGGTTCAAAAACAAAAGAAGGGGTTGGTGGTGGTGTGTAATCTGAACGACTGAAATTAAGTCTCTCATTCCGCCTTCCCAATCATTGTAGCGTGTTCCTGGCGGAAATTTTGGCAATAAAAGAAGTCTTGTCCTGGCTTAAAGAAAACGTGATACCAACATCTGATATCCGTATTTTCTCAGATAGTCAGGCCGCTATCAAATCTCTGGGCTCTGTCTCTACAAACTCTATAACAGTCCATAACTGTCGATCATCTGTAATGGAGATGGCACACCAGTTTAATGTTCACCTTTTCTGGGTGCCGTCCAGGCCATAGAGACATTCCAGGTTACTGTAAGACAGATGAACTGGCCAGGAACGGTACAGTACAACACATTCTACCACGTTTGGCAAATGCTGGCATACCAATAGCTACTTGTAAACTGTTGCTAATGCAAGACGCTATGAAGAACGCACACAAAAAACATCTGGCCAACACTAGATTTAAAGCGATCAAGGTGCTTGCTATCTCTAAGCAGATCGCATATAAGCTCGATAATAGGTGTCATAACCGGACACTGTCTAATAGAAAATCACGCCACGCGGCTAGGCGAGGCAGAAGCTGTATGGACGAGGAAGAGGAGGAAACAGTTCTTCACCTTCTCTGTACATGCCCTGCTCTAGCTCAAAAACGCAAGAATTACCTAGGAGAATTCTTCTTTAACGATCTAAATGATCTAAATCATATCAACATAATCAGCATCTCACGTTTCGTAAGGGACTCAAACTGGTTCCATTGAGCTTAGGAGAAAGCCTTAAGATTCATGTGGTTTCACAATGGCCCATTAAACTGGCCTAAGAGTGTCCGATTCCATCATGACCAGCCACTTCAACCTAATCTAATATTTCCCAAAAGTGGCCTTATGAGATTCTTTTAATTGGTTTAAAAAAAAATGTTTTTTTTTTGTTTTTTTGCTCGTTATTTTTTTGAATGATGGTCGAAATTAATTTTTTTTTCTCAAAATCTTGGTTTTTAAATGCCCTTTTTAGAAAGAAATATTAATTTGTTTTATATTTTTTTAGTTTTTTAATCATATTTTACACATTTTGTGTTTTCAAAATTTGCTATTATGAATTTTAATCCATGGTTCAAATTTTAAGCCCGCCCGGTAAGGAGCCCTAAACACTAACTATTTTTTATAAATTTTTAATAATTTTGCTATCGTATTATAAAATAATACTTATTTCTTTTTTTTTGTAATAAATAAATTATAATAATGAAATAAAGATGCATAATACAGGGTTTTTCAACATGGACGATACAAAAGTAGAGCGACAGCAAACGACGTCATATTTCTTGGCGCTATTTTGACATTTCTTTTCAGTAAAGTTTGCCATTTCATAATGAAAAGATATACAAACCAACAACAAGTCGAAATTATTAAAATTTACTACCGAGATTCGGAGTCAGTGGACTCAACTTTAAGAGCGCTACTTCCAATTTATGGTCGTCATAATCGTCCTAGCAGATTAACAATTGAGCGTCTAGTGGACAAATTTGAATCCACGGGCACAGTACAAAATGTTCCCGTGCAAGTGAGACAAAGAAGTGCCCGTAGTGTCGAGAATATTGATGCCGTTGAAGTTTCAGTTGCAGAAAGCCAAAATGTGTCTCTCATATGGACGTCGGTCGTTCTCAAGCGTTGGGCATCTCTGTGACGCCGTATGGCGAATTATGCGAAAAGATCTTGGCCTACTACATCTTTACAAGATTAAATTGGCGCAAGAACTGAATCTGCTTGACCACCAGAAGCGTCGTATGTTCGTGAATTGGGCTGAGCAACAACTTGAAAATGATTCGGATTTTCAACGAAAAATCATCTTCAGCGATGAGGCTCGTTTCTGACTGAATGGCTACGTCAGTAAACAAAATATGCGGTGTTGGTCCGTCAGCAATCCACACGTACTCCATGAGTCATCATTGCATTCCGACAATATTACGGTTCGGTGTGGTTTATTGGCCGGCCGCGTCATTGGGTCGTATTTCTTCCGTGATGATCAAGACCGGCACGTTACTGTGAATGGGGATCGTTCATTGATTGGCCCCAATTGGATGATATGGACTTGTAGGACATGTGGTTCCAACAGAACGGCGCAGCGCGGCGCCACAAGCCACACAGCGAATGTTACAATCAATTTATTGGAAACCAAGTATCGGCCGATTTATGCTTGAAAACCTTCGAAAATTGGGTTCAATGTCTGGACTTCTGCAAGCTTGCCCGTGGTGACAATGCAAAGGAAATTGAGTTCCATACATAATGGCATCGAACGAACTTTCACAGGAGTACTCATAAAATAAAATGTATTTTAACTCGATATCCTTGTTTATTTTTGAACGTACAGACATACATACCTATGTATGTCTGCACACGCGTATAAAGGAATCTCACTAAAAATATAGTTTTATTTTTTAAGTATCTTGAAACGTAGGGAAATGTCAAAATTTTGAATTTGAAAAATCGGACTGATTACAATAATTTCCAATGGAAAGTTGAAGAATGTTTAACACATTTTATAAATTCTTTCAATATATGTAGATACATATATATAAAAGCAGCAACATTCTATTCACCAGGCATTAATTTGTCTAAAATGAACCTTGACATCGACTTTTTATAGCACATTTTTATAATAAATATTTTTGTATTGTACTTTCCCAGCTGTCATTTAAAATCTAAAAACCTGGTAAGATTATTATGTTACAAAACTTTCCATTACATATGTATATGTAAATCTCAAGGTTTAACCTTCCTCTTTTCATAGATGTAAACTTTTTTAGCTTAATAAATAAGAAACTGAAAATTACATGTGTATGTAAACATTACATGTGCACGTAAATATAAATGGCAATCATTTGATTTCAATGATGTAGAAATAATAGATTTATGTTCCTTTACTACTATACTCGGAAGCTGAACAGATTCATTCATGTATGTACATAAAGAT
Organism: Eupeodes luniger; assembly: GCA_951509635.1. Lineage (NCBI taxonomy): Eukaryota > Metazoa > Arthropoda > Insecta > Diptera > Syrphidae > Eupeodes > Eupeodes luniger. The sequence continues at coordinate 158,666,283 of OX608073.1, read as the reverse complement.
ACCTTTAAGCTCGTAAAAATAATTTTTAGTCTTAACGCTTTCCTATATGTATTCTTATATTATTTATAATAAATTAAAAACTAAAAAGACTGAGATCCATGTAAGGATAAAAGAGGGTAAAATACACATACATATGTTCCATGTACACACATACATACCTACTTGTACAATAGATATATATGTTAGTAAATATAGAAATGTATATAAATGAAAGTGTATGTAGTTTGTAGGCTCTGGGTGTTAAGGCATTTGCTTATAGGCGTAATTTCATTTTCACTTATGTACACATGCATAACGATATACCTATGTAATTTAATTCCTTGATATCAAAGTGGTGGGAATTATGTAGACTATTTTATTCAAATCCCTTAAAATTACAAGGACAAAGCATAGATGTTGGGATTGGTTGAATTATTTTTCGTTGGTAACATTGTGTATAGTTCACATGTTCCTGATCCAAAATATTATTATTATTATTATTATCATACACGATTTCTTCAATCCTGTTATAAATAAAGGCATGTATGTTTATAAAATTATAAAATTTTATAAAAATACGTTAATATTTATGAATTGTTTATTTCGAAATGCAATAAAAACTATCTGTTTCGATAAAATCACATGAATTTTATTTAAGAACTTCTCCTTTTTGGATGTCAATATTAACTTGGAGGGATATGGGATAACACGAAATTAGAAGTGGTTAAGGAGCCCAAGCTTTCCTTTCAAAAGCATCTCCAGGGCAAATTAGTGGAATCTGAAAAAGCCTTTAATTGTAACAGCAAGTTTTTGGTAAAAAACATGTGCCCCAAGGGCAAATACAAACCTTTTGAAGCGGTGATGAGGTAAAACATGGTCTACGCTGGAAAGGTAAATGGATTTTTGAAGTATGAGGAGGTACACGGAGAGAAATACATTGCGAATATTACAATGTCAGTATGGATGTGAACGCAATACTGTATAGCTTAGAAGATTTCCATTGGATAAAAAGTTGTAAGCATAGTTAATTTGGCCATACTGAGAATAGTAACGTCGACAATAGTTATAGCCGATACGCCAATGCCAGTATGGGAGTCATGCCCATACTGACTGGCGGCATGTACAATGCTCCTAGCAGAAAAGGCAATTCAATATTGTTATGTCCCTTATACTTGCACTATTGACAGCAATCCAATAAGGGTATCGATTATCACGCCATAAATTATCGCGGGGCTGAAGGCAATGCTGTCTCGTCAAACGTACTATGCGCCCTTGTGTTACAGCTACAGGCAAAGATTGTGGTACCATGCAGTATAGTACACAATCCCATACTTATAGAAGTTGTAGCAATACAATGTAGGAATATCACCGATACTTTTTAAGTATGGGACTCCAGGCCATACTAGCATTGGCATAAATGCCATACACTTCTTTCCGTGTAGACAAACTATTAAGGTAGTTCAAGAAAATGTTTCGATTCCCAGAAAATACCACTACATATATTATATTTATTCGCTTAATCTACATCTCACCTACATTTAAAAAATATTATCACTTGAAAACCACTACCGGTTATCCAACATCATTTTGAAACAACTACTCAAGGATTTTTTTGCGGAATGGTCTCACCTGGGGATGGTCCACAACGTGCAACTAGTAAAACAAAGTTTTAAGACTTGATATGAAGGTTTCCATGAACTACTGGGAAAGATCGAACATGCAAGTTTCTCAAACTTTATAGAGTTGGCCCAACGAAGCGACACACGAGGCATCTACAAACTTATTTAACACAACCTTGGCGTTGGCAACTATTTTCACGACCGATACTCTATAGACATAATCTCTACGGTTTATAAAACCCGAAGTAAACTACTTTGTTTAAACTATCAACAGTATGGTTCAGAAGACAACCCAATGTGTACCCTTTTTAACCTCAGAGAAACTGAAAATGTATTTGACTTGCTAGGAACCTGCGCTATCCTTAAGAAAAATGCACTGGGAAAGAACTCTAAACGAAGCAGTTGCTATTCTTAACAAAAAAAGAAAACTATCACTTCATGAAATTCAAATGTGCTTTTGCTTTGATTTACCAAGTCCCCAATTAGAAAATTTCGAGTTTAAAAAAGGCCTTAATATTTAAAATGATTTTCAGTGAAAATTCGGATCATTTCGTTGCATTTCATGGATCCAATCGTCGAAGATACGATGTTGCTCGAGATCGACCGAATTAAGTTTTTATGTTAACTGAACTTCAAAAGCCTTAAGACTTAGGTCTACGAATATATTAAAAGTACACTGCATTTTCTTTGTGAAATGCAAAATTCCTAAGATCGACTAGGATTCAATATCAATATTATCAGTTCTTCTTGAACGACGTCGACGATTTTTGTTCTTCACATCAATAACTAGTCTCATCAGCTCAAATTATTCACTACTGCCAGCCGAAAAGCTGCTTCGGGTTCTCCTGCTTCAAATCGGTCCCGTTCGGACACAGCCCTCCTGAACAGAAGGAGCTCTGCTCTGTCTTGTGCCATTGTCGCCTATCCACTGTTCTTCGTCTGACATGAAAGATTATCGAAACTGCCAATCTATCCTGTATCAGGCCACATCTGTCTCAAAAGAGCAATGCCTCTGGTCTGCTCAAGAGTGCACCGAGTTTTATCACGAAATTGCCAATTCTGTTGATTCTAGCCCTGATGTATAGGATGTTGTTTTAGTTTAATAGTAATGAACGTAAGAAGATTTGGCTGTTTGATGTAAGCCAGTACAGACTACAGAGTCATCCGAAACTAGAAGGGACAACGTTGAATTAAACAGGACAGTCATAAACGATCATCGGCCGTATAGGGACTATGTAGCAAATTACCTTAACTCTGGGATAAATCGGACTGCTGTGAAACAGTAGTTTCGTTAAACCGAAGGCTCCTCTGACCCTGTTCAAAGCAGCATTTATATGACTGTCGAAATATAAATACTGAATAAATATAAATATCGAGGTACTTCACTACGTTTTTGCTCACTGCCCGTGAAGGTAAACGTTGACCATCCTGGGCGTGGCCTTAGCTAACGGAGCCCAGAACAGAATTGTTTCCGACTTCTGGACGTTTATTTTCAGTTTCCAGTAGTCACGATATCGCTGAATGTTGTCGAAATCAAATAATCCAACCTTTCGGGCCGTTCTGACGCACTAACTATCACGCTACGGCACGTGTACAACAAAGGTGCATGCATTTAATAAATTTTAATTTTAAAACAAGCCTTATTTTTTTCCTAAGTGAATATGCTACATCGTAAAATTAAACATATAGAAAACAAAAGTAACAGTAGTAATTAAAAATATTTGATAGAGTTTCGGATTGTAAACAGTACGAGGTAGTTATGTTGTGCTAAAAGAAATAAATGTTATGGGTGTGTTTGTTGATATTTATTTTATTCTAGTTTGTTTTTATTTGCACATCAATTTATAACAAATGTCTTTAATCAGATGCTGAAAGCAATTAAAGAAAAAAGTTTCACCTTTAGTTCTCCCAATTGAAGTGTACTTATTAATTTTAAGATCAGGCTCAAAAAAATCGACTTCGGTTTGGTATTCATACATTCTTTTAGAATTATTAAATGTCGAAAATGTTATTTACACTCTTTAAAACATCAAAACAATTGATTAATCATCAAGAAAAATCAAAACTGATTTGATTTTCTTCAATCAAACTTTATCAAATTTTTGTGTCACATTCAATTTAATTTTTGCAAACACGTTGACGATTGAATAAATATTTTTATCGTGCAACGTTCGCTTCAGAATGAAATTAACCTTACAACTTCCATTTAAATCAGTATTAAAATTCGGGAGAAAAACTTTTATAACTGCACTAACTTTGTGCTACCCTTAAAACAAGGCTACAGTAATATTTATTTGAATGTTTGTGATGGTTTTTTTCCTATAATTCAATAAAATTGTTTTCTCATGAAACACTTATTTAAAAATGAATGTGAGCATCAAATCTACTGAATGTTTCTTTAAGGTAGCCATTTTAATCAGCCCGGTCTCTATCGATTTCAAGATTCGAAAATTGAAAACAGAAGATGTATAAATCATTCACAGCCTTGTTAAGTAAGGCTATCTATCTTTTATACCATTCCACATTTACTAACAAAATACCTACCTCCTTCCCAAACCAGACTATCGTGTAGTGAGTAAAAAGCTTCTCGTCTTTGTTTAATCTAAGCTCAATTAATTTTACGATGCCTAAATAGCTTTGCCTTATTAGTTTGATTGGAAATACTTAAGATTCTCTTATATACATTTTTCGATAAAACTTCTTTCGAAATAATGTCATTTGCATAATTATTCCACCAAACATATCTTGCCAAAGTCAAACAGTGGAGCTCTTGATTTCGGTTTAGCTGGTTTCGAAAATAATTGTTTGTTTTATTTTATTTGAATAATAATCACGACCATCCTTAACACCACCCCCCCCCCTCAGAAAAAATAAATTAAACCATAGTCAAAATTACTATTATCAATCATTGTCCTGAGTTCTAATAGCTTCGCTTACTTGCCATATAAATATTATCCATTTCTAGGTACTCATCAAGATGATCTGAGTAAGGTTTCCTTTTGGATTTGGTTATTCACTGATGGCGTAGTAATCATAAATAAAATAAATATGATGGATATGAGCACGTTAGGGTGAGTCGTAAAACAAATGAATTTAATTTTTAATCAGACTATAGATAACTTTTGCAAATTGTCGGTTTTTTCGGCTTAAATATTCTCAGAACGGACAATTAAATTGGCTTGTTCTTAATTTGAACATTATTAAATTAGTCTTATGAATACAAAAAATTCTAAAACTTAAGTTTGGATATTTAAGTCAAAGCTAGGTTTAGTTAGCTTTAGCTACAAACTAAAATATGTCTTCTAGTAGTAATAGCTATTCTAAAATCGCTAAAGCTGGATTCATATGGATTGTGCTTAAAAATATTTTAAGTTTGAATTATTTAAAGGGTGGTTAAATTTTAAGGGCCGATGTTGAAGTTTTGTTTGCATTTCACTTGACATTTCAGAATTTCAGACTAACTCAATTTGAAACATGGAAAGATGCTTAGTTAGGCTTAGTTAGTGCCCTTCGTGATTTTTTCGGTCAATTTAACTTACCAAATGTGTGTACAATCGGAGAAATCGAAAAAATCATGTTCAGTAATAAGATATACTTTCACCTCAGTGGGTTCGTCTTTAAGCAGAATTGCTAGACTTAAACGATATGTGGTTTCAACAGGACGATGCCACTGGCTCTTTTGAGCGACAAATTCAATGACTGTGGTATCTCAAGTGGTGGCGATGTCGAATGGTTACCAAAATCATCTGATTTAACACCACTGGACTTATTTCTATGGACTTATTTGAAAGACAAGGTTTGCGTCGATAAGCCAGCATTGAAAACTTGTACCATCGGATGGAGGTGTGTCGCCGAGGTTCCATACATACAATTTGCAGTAGCTTCCTGATTACGTTTTAGGTTTACCAATAAAAAAGAAGACTCATTGATCTTTGAGCAAATGTGTAGATATTTTTAAGATATCTAGTGTTCAAAACTATTAAGCACCGTGGTATACAAAATTATGGAAAATGCTTATATTCACATAAAATTTGCGTCGAATCGTAGTGATATCTAAGCGGAAAAGACAAAATGGGCAGAAAACTACAACTTTCGTGGAGCTATTAGAGCTATCAATTGTGAACACATTACCCAGAAGTGTTTCTTCAGACTTAATTTACATGCAACATTCAATGCAGCTGAAGAATTCACAATGTCAACACCCAGTGGCCGGGCTCAGTTCATGACTCGCGGGTCGTGAAAAGATCAACAATATATTCATTTATGAACGAAAATATGCTGTAAATTGATATCATTCTTAGAGGTTCTGGATACGGTATAACACCTTCGCTTGAAACACTTTACAGAAACCGCCAAACAGATACAGAAAAACAATTCAATGAAATAATCTGCCAAGAACACGTTTTTGAATTGAGATGTTTTGTGTCTACAGAACAAAATTAATGTTTCAACGAGTTGGTTTTCACTCTTCTCATTTATTGCTTTGTGCTTTACAATTGGGCAAAATATTTAAATGAAATAGTACCTGACGGTCTTCATGTCACTTTAAATATTAAAGCTCTATTTCCATTTTTGGATTTCTTTGACAAAAACATCAGAAGTATTTTTTTTTTAATTGCTCTAACAGAAACATAGTTTAATGAAAATAGTAATTTTAAATTATCAAAAACCGTTGTAGATATTAGAGCTACTCGTTTTAGAAAAGTTATTAACACAACAATGCAAGCTCAAGGGATTGAAAAGGCTCTGTATCCGTACCAAATTTGAAGCTTAATGGTCCATCTAAAAGACTCTAGCTCGATGAGCGGTTGACACATCTACATAACTGAGGGACGGTATAATAAGAAGGTGCTGGAGCAAATGACATTCCAATAGAATTTTTTAAATATAACTTACCTGGGTTTAAGGAAAAGTTAGCAGGACCCTTAAATACTATCTTTAATTTCGGTATTCCTCCAGATCATTTTTACGAAGCCCTGATCTATCCTATATTTAAAAAAGGGTGATTCAACTGATCCCAAAAACTATCGAGGAATCTTGTTTTTAAATGCTTCGCTAAAAATATATTCTTCACTCCTCTGGGTTGAAACCAACTAAATTCTCAGTGAGTTCCAAGCTGGCTTTTGCAGAAGTTACTCCACAGTAGATAGCATTTCCGTATCAAATGGTATGGCAAGAACGAAGCTAAGTAACAATAAGAAACTTTATGCATTTTTCGTTGACTTTAAGGCTGCCTTTGACAGAATTGACCGAAATGCGATGTTTTTCAAGTTGTCAAATTTAGGAATGTCAAGCGAATTTGTAAATGCCTTAGAGAAACTTTACCAACAGTCATTTCCGGAAGTGTTTGATGGAAAAAATAAATCCGAAAAATTGGAAATGAAACGAGGCCTTAAACAGGGATGCAATCTTAGCCCGTTACTTTCTGCTCTGTATCTGGACGATTTGGTACACTGGTTACCGTGTGGATTTAAAAATGGTGATATTACAATTTATGTTATTATGTATGCCGATGACATTGTCATATTAGCAGAGACGGCAAAATCACTTCAACTGATGATAAATAGACTGGCAGAGTACTGTAGAATCTGGAGTATTGTAGTCAACATAGATAAGTCTAAAGTTATGATTTTCCAGAAGGGCAGTGGGAGACTTTCAAGTGGCGAACAATGGAGGTTTGATCGAAGAGATTTGGAAGTAGTAAAAGAGTACACTTACCTAGGAATGGAGTTAACATTTAATCTCAATATAGAAAAACACTTAAAAATGAAAGCTAATAAGGCAAGAACAGCTATTTTTCCAAATTGGACAAAAATATTTTACGATAAGAACATTGCTCTAAGTTCAAAGTACAGGGTTTTCAACGCAACTACGCAATCTATTTTGTTTTACGGTGCACAAGTTTGAGGCACAAAAAAATCGATGATGTGAAAAGCATACTTCGTTTCTTTCTTAGAAAAATTTTCTCACTCCCTATAAATACTCCAAAATATATGTTTTACTTGGAAAGTGGTCTAGAAACACTCTTTATTTCAACCCTTAAGCTGAATGCAGATTATCTGATTAGGATATCGAAAATGCAAAATTCCAGGCTGCCAAAAGTAATAAGGCGACATGCAATTACATTTAAAAAAGGTTTGTATGAAGATTGGAGAAAGCTAGCAGCGGACTGTAGAATCACTTTTAATGAAATTGGGACGAATCACTGGGAACTGAAAAAATAACTATATGAAATTATACAGCTTACAGATAAGAACGAAAGGTATGCTTTTAAAGAAAGTGTGAGAGCATGAACATTGAACAGAAAGAACATTTTATTCAAAGTTGAAATACAATCTCAATGTACAGAATTACTTTGCACCGATTTTCACACTGGAAGCCATTAGGACAATTTTTCTTATAAAAGGAGAGATATTGCAGCTTAATTTCATACTTCACCGAAACGATTTGGCAGTTATTTGCAGTCTCTGCAACTTAAATTAAAAGGAAGATGTTGGACACTTTCTAGGTGAATGTCCGATTCTATAAAGCAAATAAGAAGGACAGTTTTTGGAAAAAATGTTCTATAAGAAAATGAAATACTTCGACACCTTTATTTGGCACCTTTGGATTGGCAACGCTGGCTTGAAAGAGTACGGTTGACATTTATAAGAAGTTCTGTGAAATTGTGCGAAAATATTGTGAAAAAGTAGTATTTACAACATAGAAAATTGAAAAAAATTCAAATAAAATCCCAAATAATCGTTTGCCAAGAGGTGAGCTATCATCTGATTATTATTAAGTATATTAAGCTTGTAAAATGAATGGGCTACAAAGAACCCCGCCAAATAATAACAACAACACCCCCATCTGCAACAATACAAAAGTGTATGGCGCTCAATCGCAAAAACGACAGTGTCGTTCTCCCATAAACTCCATCATGCAAGATCGTGAATCGGGCAATATGCAAGTGGTGGATGTTAAGACTTTAGAACGATCACTAGCAACGATACTTGATGAACGTATGAAAAACTTGGCTACCAAATCTGACTTGGTTGAAGTCAAGACAAAGATGGATAGCCTAGAAAGGAGTAATGTTTTTCTTCAATCGAAACTTCAACAGGTAGAGAATAGATGTCAAGTGCTTGAACGGCAAATCGATTTCTTAGAAAAAAAATCCAACGAAAAGAATCTGGTACTGCATATTCCAACTCAGGACGACGATCAGCATGTTATTGAAAAAACGAAAAGTGTGTGCTTAGATCTGCTACAGGAAAATAATCCTTCGAAAATCGTCAAAACCAAAGTTATACGCTCCAGAAACAAAAGAGTAGCGAACGTCATCGTCGAAATGCAACACAGCGAAGATGTATCACGTATATTGAGATCAGCCATCAAGTTGCGGGATACTGGAATCTCTATCCACCGAGATTATACTCGAGCTGCTCGTGATAAAAGAAGACGCCTTTTGCAAATTAAAACAAACTTTCAGACATATAACAAAAATATGAAAGTGACGATTCGAGGACAAACACTTATTTGTGAAAACAAATCTTTTTATCTGGACCATAACAACATGCTTAAATGTGAAACAGATGATGAAATTGGTATGACATTAATGAACAAAATTCTGACAGCATGCAGTGACAGCAACAACTTGACAGAAACTGCACAAACAACCAACAACGTCGGTAATACAGTTCATGTGCCTACAACCAGTGCTGCAGTTGGGAGTGTAAATTGTAGTATTTAGTATTAATGCCGTCTGCCGTAGTTTAAATAATTCAATTTCAAGTAATTTAGACAGTATCCAAAAATATTTAAGCATTTTATCTTATAATGTGTCAGGTTTGACCAATAAAGCGCTATTTAGTGATTTTTATAAATTTGTTAACACTTTTGACATAATATTTTTATTTGAAACTTTTGTAACAGAGAACAATTACACAAGTATAGATAATAAACTAATAGATTATAAGTTTATGTGGATCCCGGCAATACGAAGTCAAACAAGAGGAAGAGCAAGTGGAGGATGTTACTTTGGTTACAAAAAAGAGTTAGTAAACTTGAAGTGTGAGTTTCTCAATCAAAATCATCTAACGTACGTTAAATTGCAAATCAACAACAAAACCCTTTTGATACTCCCCCTGTACTTGAATTGCAATAACTGGGTTGAGGACTTTGATAATCTCGGCGAGATATTTAATACGATTAGTTCATCGAAAATAATGCTGATTGGGGATCTGAACGGGAGAATCGGTCAAGTTGCAGGAACAATTAACGAAGCAAAAGGAATTAATAGGCAGACTAAAGATGTAGTGTGCAATACAAGAGGAAAACGAATAATTGAACTGTGTGACTCGTTTGGATTGAGAATTCTAAATGGAACAATGCCCAGTGACGGAAAAACTCTTGACACACTATATTAAAAGGATATTTAGCTTACCAGTCAACACACCAAATTACGTGGTAATGCTCGAAACAGGACTATCACCTTTACACATAAAGACCTTGAAGTTGCAAGCCGATTTTCTTCAGTACATATTCAATTTATCAGAATCCAGATTAGTCAAGAAGGTAGCTATCAGTGCCATACACGAACGAAACAGCTGGTATAGAGAGTGGTCAAAACTTGCTGAAGAATGCAATTTAAGCTTTGATTTAAACCTGGAAAACATTGATAGTTGCAAGACTCTCTTCTATACAATGTAATCTCGAAGGTGGATGAGAAATATAGAGCTGAATATATAGCTGAAGCCTCCAGTTCCATCTACAGAACAGTTTACAGTAGATTAAATCACAATTTGGCAGAGAAAAACTATTTTCGTGACTCTAATAAGGTTAATGTTATCGCTACAATGGTCAGACTTCGCAGCGAGCTTATCAATCTGAACTTCATGCCTCACAGACCTGATCTACCATTAGAATGCAGCATTTGCAACATGAGAGAAAGAGAAGACGTCATTCACTTTTTGGGAAGATGCCCAACTCTGAAAGAAACCAGAAGAAGTGTTCTTGGGAGCGATGTTTTATCTGAAGAGCAAGTTCTGGACGAATTGAATCATATGAACGTTAATAGACTTTATGAATATTGTGTAATTGCGCTCAGATATAGAGCAAGAATAATTAACGAAGATTTTTGATTAAACAAACCTTTAACTGTATCTTATTTGAATTTTTAAATTTTATTGGTTTCCATATAATTCCTTATTTTAAACACATATGTTATGTAAAACGGTTATATCTTTGTAATTAAATTAATATATTATAGTTGTCAATCTGGCAGACGGCAAATGCCATGTCATAATGATTTTTGTAAATGTAAAAACGTATCTATTGTTAAATTCAAATGTTGATCCAATAAAATCCAAATTATCTATCTATCTATCTACTTCGACACCTGAACGGTGAGAATTGGATGCAGCTTATGGAGTAAACTGTAAGGAGGTGTCCTCATACCGGAAGAGAATCATAAGTGAAAGCTTCTTAAAATTTGTTTTAACTAAACTAAAAGTCATAATTTATTAGTCAAATGACTAAAAGTCATTTCAAAACAACATGTTTTATAATTTGAAACCTATGCTCTGTAAACTTGAAATTTAAACAATATTTTGTCATTATAATTATACTTATATTTAGTAAGTTGAGTTATCAGATTAATATACAATTGTTATGTAAATCAACCAAAATTTAAAGCCATGCCCTTAACTATTCATTATTTAGATAATTATAAAAAAATGTAAACAACTAAATATCTGTTGAATAAAATCTAATGTAAAAAGAACTTTCTTAGACTTATCCATCAATCATCGGTTAAACTCGATTAAGATCTTTACATGAAACCAATACTTACCAAACACAGTAAGTGAACAGATTTGATAACAAATATAAAATTGCTTTACTTTTGCTTTTCGGTAATGTATATGGCAGTTTTACCTTTAGCTTCTTAGCCAAAACATGCGAATAAACAAACGAAAGCTAAATAGACTAAGCTTAAGCAAGAATTTTCTAGCTTTGTCAACAAACTGATTTAGCTTTTTTTATTCACAAGGTTCAATGAGTAGTTTTTTTAAACTAATATCGGAAATTTCTCTAGATTCTACCACCCTCTCGAGTAAACTGAATGCTTCTACCACTTCTAACGCACCTAAAACTCGGCCAAAAATCAATAAGTGTAGGTACCAACAGAAAAAAGATTAAAAAGAAAACATTGTATTAAAAATAAAATACCTATACCCAAAGCAAAAGCATCCACATCAAAAACTCCAGAAACTCCAAAAACATTCAACTCTCAACCATCAACGATGCCATTCCCATTCTCTAGGTTGGGTTGAGCTGAGAAGTATAAATTAATTTCTTTCGAAATAGAAGTCGAAAGCTTGAACATATAGCAATCCCATCATAGGATATGTCTCTGGAGGATTTACTTGAAAATGGAGAGTGACTTTTTTGTATTGTGCTTATGCCTTTCTTTGTGTGATGGAGACCGACTATGAGACTATCTATAGACCGACTTACATATAGGATAGAAATGTTCTTCCATCACAGATCAACTTTTCATAAATTCAATTAATTCTGACCCATGGCACACATAACAGAAGAAACATCAGAAGTTATAAAACTTCCTCCACTTCTTTTCTGAAGAGTTTTTCTTTTTTGGCCATCAACATCATTTTTGGTTCATCGTATAGACCGACAGACATACATACGGTACATTGCGAAATTTGCTGCCAAGAAATTCATGTAAATATACTGATGTGATGAGTATAGGGGGCTTGAGGAGAGTTCCTTTAGAAAAGAGGGTGTGGTTACTCTACTAAATCGTTAAAGTATCGTGTCCTTTTTGGCAAGAAAAAGCTGTTCTTTATTATATATATACATTGTACATATGTATGTATGTGTGTATTATTTGTAAAACACCCACACATTCATAGTAAGTGGAACAGTAACATTTATAAAATTGCTCTTAACTTCTACTCACAACCGTCGGTCGTCGTCGGTCGTCATCGTGTGCTAGATAAGTTCTAATTGATGATGACTTAAAAGAAGGGCTATTTATGATATTTTACATGATGGCTTCTGATTTCGAGGAGTTTCCATAAAGACGATTAAGATTGAAATATAGGTATACTGTGGGTGAAAATGGATGTCATATGTCATCATCATGTGCGTGTACATAACAATAGTTGACCTCTCACATATTCGACTAAAAAAAGACAAGAGTGAGATGTTTTTGTGTGTTTGGAACTTATAAAACTTTTATATATACAAGAGCATCAAAAATAAAGTTTTAATCAGTTTTTTGAACAATATTTGCATAGAAAAATTATATTTGTTTAATATATTATAAATTATGTGCATATATAAATTGTGATTTTTAAGAAATCCTTTTTTTCACTATTGTTTGTATAGAAGGTGAGTGAAATTAGTCTAGTCGAGGTTATGGTTGGATACTGTGATACGAAACAATCATGAGACACAGGCTATTAATTTGAAAAAGTTTGGAATATTTTCTACTGTATCACTGACATATCTATATGTACCTCTGGGAGAGAGATCATAAAATATCATGTCTTTAAGTTTTAAGTTTTAAATTTAAAATGTCGAAATAAAAGAATATTAAGCTATAAAATAATTTAGGTAAGCATTTTCTTAAAATAGGGAAAGAAATAAAAATTGGTGCTTTTATTTCTAAAAATGTGGTTTATCATTGACACCAGTCCTTCAATTCTTTTAGAGAGGTTATCCACTTTTCATTAAAAGCTACATATGTTAATTTATTTATATTTTGAACAAAAATTGTTGTTAGCTGGATCAAATTTTATTCGAATATTTTCATTATTGAATTTAAACATTTTTAAGATATAATTTTAGCCATCCAAAGTCAGTTAAAGCTATAGGTACTACTCTTATTGCATAAGGTTCCATGTTCCTTGAAAGTATAAGCACTCTAATAATTTTGTTTTCTCTGTAATTGGATGTCTGATTGGTCCAATAGAAAATTTTGGAACTTGTAATTCTTAACTTCCAAAGAGAAGATATAGTAATCAAGGTTCCTAGCCTGAATAAAAGGTTTCAGATAGATGTATGTGTATACGTATGTATGTAAGTCCGTATGTATGCAGATCGAGAAACTTTTTCATTCAAATAGAGATGCTGATAGGACTTTTAAAAAATTTAGTGGGTGTTTTTTTTTACCATAGCAATTCAAAAAAGAGGCTGGGATGACCCACACTGATAACTTCCCATCCCGTCTGTCGATTTGTCTTGCTTAAAAGTTTGTCTATATGTATCAATTTTTACCAAATTTGCGTACTATTTTTTGTAGATTTTATTTTTTTATGAAAAAACGGACTGTTGGATTTTTATAAAAAAAATTACTGAATATCGAAAACAATATTTTCTGTGAAATAAAATAAGTTAGAAGCCAATATTTTTAATTTTTGAAAAGCTTTTTGAGTCGAAAGTACATTTTTACCAATTTTTAGTATTGTTTTTTTTTAGGTTTTTATTTTTTGTAAAAAAAAACTGTCAATTTGATTTTTCTCAAAATTTGATCGAATGTTGAAAACAATATTTCTTATAAGTTTAAATTAGTTAGAGGCCATTATCTCAAATTTTTGAAAAGATATTTGAGTCGAAAATCAATTTTTATCAACTTTTGATAATTTTTTTAGGTTTTTAATTTTTTGTAGAAAAACTGTCAATTCGATTTTTTTCAAAATTTTACTGAATGTTGAAAACAACATTTTTTTAAAGGTTGAAGTAGTTTGAAGCCAATATCTCAAAGTTTTGAAAAGATATTTGAGTCGAAAATCAATTTTTACCACTTTTTTTAATTTTTTTTTAGGTTTTTATTTTTTGTAAAAAAAACTGTCAATTTGATTTTTCTCAAAATTTGTCCTAATGTTGAAAACAATATTTCTTATAATTTAAAATTAGTTAGAAGCCATTATCTCAAATTTTTGAAAAGATATTTGAATCGAAAATCAATTTTTACAAACTTTTGTTAATTTTTTTTTCGGTTTTTATTTTTTTGTAAAAAAAACTGTCAATTCGATTTTTTTCAAAATTTTACCGAATGTTGGAAACAATATTTCTTATAAGATAAAATAAGTTTAAAGCCTTAATCTCAAGGTTTTGAAAAGATATTTATTTTTTTATTAAAAAAACTGTCAATTAGATTTTTCTCAAAATTTTATCAGATATCAGATGAAATCATATTTTGTTCTTAAAATTTTCGACGTGACAAATTTTTTTTTCAGTTTTTTTGATTTATAAAAAAACCGTTAATTATATTTTTTTCCAAAAATATACTTGTTTTGTATTACGTTACAATATATAATATAAAATTTAATTCAAGTGTCTAACGTGATTGGTTCATGAGATATTTAGGTTTAACCAAAATGTTCACCTTTTTTTTAAACTGCTATGGTAAAAAAAATCATCCACGCAATTTTCTTGAGAGCCCTTTCTGCATCTTCCTGCCTTATTATCTGTATAACAAAATTTATTTGAAGTCGATATCTCTTCTGGTTCTTGAGCTATGGAAGACGAAAAAAACGTCGCGAACGTACAGACGTACGGACGTACGAACGTACGTACACACGCACGCACAGACATCTTTCTAAAAATCTTTTATTTCGACTCTAGGGACCTTGAAACGTCGAGAAATGTCAAAATTTTCAATTTGAAAAATCGGACCCATTACAATAACTTCCTATGGGAAGTTAATAATATGCACGAACTTGCTCATGACAAAGATATTTGTCACCTCGAATATTTTGCGAACAAAAAATCATATTAGATAATATAGTTTTTGACAACTGATTACATTTTAAGAAAAATCGGAGTGACAGATTTTGTCTAAAAAAAATAAAAACCTTAAAACATTGCTAATGAAGTATGAAAGTTTTATGAGCAGGTGAAACGAAATTCACAGGTCCGAAGGATGCGAAGACGAAAGTCAAAACATCAAAGTGGAATCGCAGTCAATGCTGAGAATATGGAAGGACCACTTCTGTAGACTGTATACCTAACGTCGACGACGAACCGAATCCCGCTGTCAGGCAGGATGATCCATTCAACATTGACGACGAAAGCCAACAATCCCGTCTTCCCGACTTAGATGAAGTAAAGATTGTCATATCTAAGCTGTAGTCTAAT
Organism: Eupeodes luniger; assembly: GCA_951509635.1. Taxonomy (NCBI): domain Eukaryota; kingdom Metazoa; phylum Arthropoda; class Insecta; order Diptera; family Syrphidae; genus Eupeodes; species Eupeodes luniger. Next base: position 158,650,540 of record OX608073.1, on the reverse strand, counting down.
AAAGTCGCTGGGAGCAGATGGCTTGAATGCCAAGGCCTTCAAAGCTGATAAGGATAATTTAGTGGGGAGCTTGATCCAACTTATCTGTAAGATATGGTCGGAAGAATGCATGCCCAACGAATGGAACCTTAGCATTGTTTGCCCGATTCTAAAAAAAAGGAGACCCTCTAAACTGCACCAACTACATATAGAGGCATCATTCTACTTAACATCGCTTACAAAATCTTCTCTGTCGTAATATGTGAACGTCTAAAGACCATCGTCAACAACCTTATAGGTCCTTATCAGTGTAGTTCTAGACAAGGAAAGTCCACAGTCCATCAAATATTAACATTACGGCAGATTCTGGTAAAAACCCAAGAACATCAAATCGACACCCACCATCTTTTCATCGATTTCAAGGCCGCATATGACATCATCTACAGATGCGAGCTGTATAGAGCCATGTTTAGTTTTGGCATCCCTTCCAAACTCGTCCATTTGTGCAGGATGACAATGGAGAATTCACGCTGCTCCATAAAGGTTGGAAACAACTTAACAGAACCTTTCGATGTCAAAAAAGGTTTTAGACAAGGTGATGCGATATCATGCGATTTTTTTTAACATCGTATTTGAAAGAATAGTGCAGAGCTTCCACGTCAACACTAGATGCACTATCTTTCTGTCTGTCTGTCCAATGAGATTGATATTTTTGGAAGAACTCAGCGTGATGTGAATGGGGCTTTTGTGAGTATTGAGGCAGAGGCAGCAAACATTTGTTGATCGGTTAATGAGGGCAAAACAAAGTACATGCTGTCGTCAAGAAAGGACTTACAACAACGACGTCTCGGTCAAAACGTCAACATCGACAGACGTAACTTTGAGGAAGTTAAGGATTTCGTCTACCTAGGCTCCCATATGAACGCAGAAAACAACACCAGCGCTGAGATCAAACGAAAAATAACTCCTGCTAACCGCTGTTTCTTTGGGATAAGAAAGCAATTGAGTAGCAAAGCCCTCTCTCTCGAGGGACCAAAGTGTCGCTATATAAGACCCTCATCATCCCCGTCTTGCTATACAGTGCAGAATCATGGACTATGACAAAAGCAGATGAAAGCACCTTGGGTCGTTTCGAGAGAAAAGTTCTTCGTGTGATCTACGGTCCCGTATGCATTGAAGGGGGTGGAGGAGAAGATGGAACGACAAGCTGTTCGGGCTGTACAACGACGCACGTAGACTTAGCCAGAAGGGTAAAAGTCCAACGACTAAGATGGCTTGCTCACGTAGAGCGCAAGGAAACCAATGCTCCGGCCCGGAAAGTCTTCGAATCCACACCCAAAGGACAGCGCAGTAGAGGAAGACCGCGAATCAGGTGGCGCACACAAGTGGAAAGTGATCTCAACCAACTTGGAGCGCGAAACTGGAGACATCTAGCTAGGGACCGAGCTAGATGGAGAAGTTTGTTGGGTGAAGCCCTAGTTCACACAGGACTGCAGCGCCACCTTTTGTAAGTAAGTCGTATCATAGTTGATACGTAATTACCAAAATGTTTTGTAGTACTGCACATAAATTGCAAGCATATAATTAAATTATCAAGAAGTAGAAGTTGAAATAAATTGAAAGGAAATTCTGTCAAAATATCACATAGAGATTTTACAATGACGTCAAAGCGTTTTGCATGTTGAACATTACTCCACCAACACATCCATCGAGCCTTAAGGAGGTACAAAACTAAGGTACATATGTATATCAGGGTCTAAAAATGAAAAACTTGAAAATCGGTTTCGATACACAAATAAAAGTCAAATCTAGATCCGCAGCATGATCTTTCTTAACCTTTTATCTGCAGTGATTTATACTGCGGATGTTGTATTTGTTATTCATATAAATTTCTACTGTATTTACGGATGACTGCACTGTCATGCGCCTTCTCCAAAATCATTCTGGAAACAACTCTGCAAAACTCACTCATTAAAACTAGAGGCACAATCTTCCAAACTTCCACCCAATTACTTGGATACGATGAAAATATGCCATAATTAGAAGACCTAAGCATGGGGTCAATGGCACGTTTTTGAGCAATGCGACGGAAGCTGAGAAGATGCGTTTAGTGGTCAATGAAGGCAAGACCAAGTATATAATGTCATCAAGAAAGGAAATTGTACGACGACATGCTGTGGAAAGTGAATACCAACTACCAGATGCAAATGCAATCAAACAGATATTGAAACAATTTTATTACAACCTTGATAGAAAATGGATCGCCCATCATCAGTTCATTTCTGTCGGCCCATTATGTTCCAATATGTTAAAGAGACTAGTGACATCTTAAATACCACAGTCAATAATATTAAAAGTCAAATAGCAGATATTCAACCAACAATATATAAACTTAATGAAAAAACAACTATAACTGTGAATTACTAGTTCTTTTTAACTATGATAGACGGAAAAGTATTAAACGAATTAACGGAAACAAAGTCTACGGGGTCATGTCCGATATGCAAAAGGACACAACAGAACTTCAATAAAGATGAATCAATTGAGGACGAACATAATTACGAATATGGAATCTCTCCACTGCACGCTATCAGATGCATGGAATTTATTTTGAAGCTTGCGTATACTCTTGGACAAAAAGGAGAAGGTACTTTTGGGACCAAGGAGGTGGAAAAAAGAAGAAAACAAGAGATCCAAAAGCGTTTTCGCGATGAGCTTGGCCTTGATGTGGATAAACCAAAGCAAGGGTTTGGAAACACTGCAAGGAGATTTTTTGAACAGTCAGATGAAACCGCTCCAATAACTGGAGTCAATGGAGAAGTTATAATGGGGCTCAAAGTAATATTGAACGTTTTGAATTGCAGGGAAGTAGGGAATACAGTTAAATTTGGGGAGTATACTAAGAAAACGGCAGGCTTTTAAAACAAAAGTATCCTGAAAAACTACTCACACCTACTATACACAAAATATTGGTTCATAGTCAAAATATCATTGAATATCAATCACTACCACTTCGAGAACTGTCAAAAGAAGCCCAGGAATGCAAAAATAAAGACTACAAGAAATATCGATATCAGAATACGTGTAAAGTTTCGAGGATTCGGCAGAATGAGGACCTATTTAAAATGCTTGCAACCTCTTCGGATCCACTTATTTCTTCCTTAAGGCATGTGAGAAGCCACAAAAGATCTGAAAGAACGATACTCTCCAGAAATGATGAGTTTATTACACATTTCTTCGGACTTAGATGATAGTTTTCAAGAAATTTAGGTAGTGCTTATATATTAATATGTTTTGTCTTAATTTCTTTTAACACTGTTTGACTTTTGGTATATCACCAACATACATTATGTACTCTTGAATACTGGAAAATAAAAAAAAATGCCTAAATTAAAAAAAAAAAAAACTTTTTTCTCACAGTTTCACTCGAATCTGTCCTTTTTTTTCTTGCTCTACTGTTTCAATTCACTTAGATTACTTTAAAAACTGATTTTGAAGATTGCATATTAAAATACCGCTATGTTTATCACCTTTGTTAAAACTTCTTATTTTAACACAAATTTCTGAAGCACCCTATAAACAGTTTTTTTGAAAGCCTTGGAAATTTCCTTCAAGATAAAAAAAAAATGTAAGCAATATCTTTACTCGTTTAGGAGATATGATTTTTCAACCAAAAAAGTCCAAACGGGCCATTGTAGTTAAGGCCCTTGTCCACTTATTCACCGCTATAAATTCAAAAAACAACACCAGCACTGTCATCAAACGGATAATAACTCTTGCAAATCGCTGCCTCTTTTTTGGATTTAGAAGGTAATTTAGTAGTAAAGCCCTTTTTTGGAATCTAAAGTCGTCATCTAAAAGACACTCATCATTGCGCTTCTCATTTATGCCCCTGAAGCTTTGACATTGTCAAAGAAAGATGAGAATGTCTAAGGATGTTTCGAGCGATAGAAAAATATTAGTTGGGTGATTTTTGGTTTCGTCTGCATTGATTTAGAGTGTGAAGAAGATACATAGACAAACTGTACTGTCTGTGCAACGACAATGATCTGGTCAAAAGAATTTAAGTCCAAAGACTTTAGATGGCTGGCTCATGTAACTGAACATCAACGCTCAAGCCCGGAAATTGTATGAATGCAATACAGAGAGACGACAAGCAGTAGAATAAGAATGAACTTAGGTGGTAGGTTGTAGGGGACCTTAACCAGCTTAAGCGAAACTGAAGACAGGTAGCTAGGGACCGAGATATCTGGAGACGCATGTTGGTTGAGGCCTAAATCTTGGACTTTAGTACCACCTTAAGTAAGTCCTACGGATGGCTTGTCCAAAAAAAATGAAAACACTCCTTGTGTGTCAAATGTTACACTTTTACAAACATTTCTATATGTTCAAAGATTCATATAATTTTTGTTAATTTCAGATAATTTAAATTTAACATTGTTGTTTTAAAAATTTAAGATTTTTTACCCATTACTAATATAATTAGATTGTGTTTTGTTATTTAAAATTAATCCCTAATGCACTAAATAACAAATTGGATACACGCGATCATAAGTATGACCACCTAACAATAAAAAAAATAAAAAGTACCAAGTGGCACTTAAGTACTTAAATAAAATTTCAAGTTATCTGGGGAATATTATCTTCTATTTTTTGTTAAATCCAATTAATACAATGGATGTTCTGTCTTAGCTCAATGTGATTTGAAACAAAAGCAAAAGCATCAGACTAAATTCAACATCATCAATCATTACCACTCCTCGTCTTAGCATCGCACAATAACAAAAAGCGAAGGAAATCCTTCAGTGGAGTGGAGAGCGCATATAAATTTAAATTTAATAGCTATTAAATAAAAAAAAAACAGAAGTAATAATTTGTGTTATACCGCAGGCGCCATGGAATGGGTACATAAATCTATGTATATATATCCGATCTCAGATCCGTATGTATGCATGTAGATATACTCCTTCTTAGATAGCACTTTGGGGTTAAGCGTAAATATTTCAAGAAATTTGCTTTATTTCACTGTAGGGAAACATTAAAATTACGAGGGTTGTGAATGGCGATTAGCTTAAGTCGTCCTATCACATTGCTATATACATACATTGTATTGGAGAAGAAAATGGATTTTATTTTGTTTTTGTAATATTAAAAGAAAGGGTATCCCAAGTGGGATTACAAGGCAATCATGTTTTATTTTATTTTATTTTTTTTTTCCTCCCTCTCTCTCTCTTAAGATCCCATATATTGAGGGATGAGCCAGGGCCAGCCATTCAAATAAAAGTTGAGGTCAAACTAAATATAAGAAAATGTTCAATGTGGACCTAAGAAACGCACAAGAAATTCATATTTAGCAATGGTTATGTAGATTCATTCAGATTGTGGTCGCATTAGGAATCATTGCCAATTGGGTATTTATACAAAGTGCCTTAAGGTTTTTTTTTTGTTTTTTGGTTTTTGTTTAAAATATTTTGCTGACCTATAACAACAATAGAGAACCCTTGGTTTGGTTAATAAAAAATGAGTATACATTTTTGATAAATCTGTCAACTACCATAACAAATTGCATGGGGTAATTATAATGATTTATTAAGGTTCCGCACCCTCGAGCCATGTTTGTATATGTATGTTTTGTGTATGAATCTGAGAACTTTATTTAATAAGTAAGGCATATAAACTTCAGAAATTTTGAAGAACACTGAACAAAACAAACCCTCTGTGAAATGCTGGCATTTGTTCGCTCTAATGGTTCATGTTGCTGGTGTAATTTTCAAAAATAAGACATATAGGTCAGGTAATTTACTTCCTCACTACATTTTGTGGCGCTTAAGACCTACATATAAGCTGGTATGATATTCCAGCAAAAACAAGGGTTGTTTTTGGTGGGTTGGAAATCTTAACTTTCACAGTCGAATAATCTCGACAAAATCGTATTAAAATAGAACCATTTCCTGTTCAAACTTATTTATGTACTAAGGTATATTATATTAATAACACTATTAAAATAGGTCATGTAGGTGGTAATAAAATTATACTTTTTCTAAGGATTTTGATTGCTTAAATTCAAATTCAACTTAAAAAACAATCTTTTAAGTCAAGTTTTTGAGATAGAACCTTTTATAATTCGAAAAAATACTTTATATCGGGTGATTTTTTAAGAGCTTGAAAACTTTTAAAAAAAAAAAAACGCATAAAATTTGCAAAATCTCATCGATTCTTTATTTGAAACGTTAGATTGATCCATGACATTTACTTTTTGAAGATAATTTCATTTAAATGTTGACCGCGGCTGCGTCTTAGGTGGTCCATTCTGAAAGTCCAATTTTGGGTAACTTTTTCGAGCATTTCGGCCGGAATAGCCCGAATTTCTTCGGAAATGTTGTCTTCCAAAGCTGGCTTATTTGTGTAGACTTTAGACTTGACGTAGCCCCACAAAAAATAGTCTAAAGGCGTCAAATCGCATGATCGTGGTGGCCAACTTACCGGTCCATTCCTTGAGATGAATTGTTCTCCGAAGTTTTCCCTCAAAATGGCCATAGAATCGCGAGCTGTGTGGCATGTAGCGCCATCTTGTTGAAACCACATGTCAACCAAGTTCAGTTCTTCCATTTTTGGCAACAAAAAGTTTGTTAGCATTGAACGATAGCGATCGCCATTCACCGTAACGTTGCGTCCAACAGCATCTTTGAAAAAATACGGTCCAATGATTCCACCAGCGTACAAACCACACCAAACAGTGCATTTTTCGGGATGCATGGGCAGTCCTTGAACGGCTTCTGGTTGCTCTTCACTCCAAATGCGGCAATTTTGCTTATTTACGTAGCCATTCAACCAGAAATGAGCCTCATCGCTGAACAAAACACACGCGCGAAACACATTTCGAACCGAACACTGATTTTGGTAATAAAATTCAATGATTTGCAAGCGTTGCTCGTTAGTAAGTCTATTCATGATGAAATGTCAAAGCATACTGAGCATCTTTCTCTTTGACACCATGTCTGAAATCCCGCGTGATCTGTCAAATACTAATGCATGAAAATCCTAACCTCAAAAAAATCACCCTATAGTATGCTTTTTGGGGCTATGTAAATTCATAAGCAGGAATTTTTTTTTTCAATAAAATACGTATAATGACTTTTTAAATCTAAAATCCCTTAATTCGGTATACCGTTATAAAAAGTTTAGTATCTTACATATAAAAGGCCTAGTGACTAAAAACTCTCAACTATTCCCTTGTGTGAGTAATGTTGTCACGGATGGAGGGGACCTACAGTTTTAAGCCGAATCCCGTGAAAACAAAAAACTTTAGATGGCACAGGCAGGTATTGAACCCAAGACTTCTGGCATGACAGTCCTACGCAATAACCATCACGCCACGGGTACTACAGCAACAGTATCTTAATTACTTTTCAAAAAAATCCTCATTGGTTGTAAGTCTGAACCTGCCATATATTATTATTCTTTAAAAAAAAACATAAGCATTTATGCTAAACAGGTTTTTAACAGAAAAACGTAAAACGGTATAAAAGTAATTTTTGATCTTATTACGAATTCGAAGTCTTAAGGTTATAACATTCAGTTTTTCGAATATAGGGGCTTTTTCAATAAGGGCGGGTAGATGTTGAAATAGAATAAAACAAGCTGTGTGTGAGGTATTAACATCATTCAAATGCCCGCCTCGGCTTCTTACGGTGGCACGGATCCGATTGGTCCAATTTTCAATGACTCTTCCGCATCGATCCAGCTGAATTTGAGCGATGGCCTAAGTTATGTTCACCTTTAGGGCATCGGTCGATTGTGGTTTATTTGCTTTTGAGGATGCATTATCACCTGGTGAACCTCGCGAGGGTTGGTCTCATCCCATATACCGCAATTTTGCTTGTTAACACAGCCATTCATCCAAAAATGCAACTCGTCACTTAAGATGATTTTTCGGCCAAAATTGGGGTCCTCTTACAAACGATTCGAAACCCAGTCAGCGAACAAACGGCGGCGTTGACTGTGGCCATGAACTTTGAGCTCCTGGGTCAGCTGGATCTTGAAGTCTGCGAATGGCCGAGTTCTTGTGCACGGCGAGGAATAGACTGTCTCGGGTTTTGCTGTATACTTTCACGGACCGCGGCGATGTTCTCGGCCGATCTTACGTTCCTGGAACGTACGAGTGTTGGCTGATTGTTTACTGAACCGGTAGTCTCAAATTTGACCACCAAATGTTGAAGAGTCGACTGTGAAGGGCGACCACGTCTACCGTAAAATGGGCGCAACGCGAGCAACGTTTGCGTTAACGACCACTCATTTTATCATTTGAACGTGCTGTTCAATCGTGTAACTTGCCATGATGATTTGGCATACGTACATAACTGAATAATAAATAAAAGATTTGACAGATGTCACCAAAACAAAATGGCCACCGCGGGGCACAAAAATCTACCAATTGAAAAAACCTTTATTTAAAAATATATTACAATAATGTTGAAAACGGGTATTTCAAAGTTTATGCATGTAAAGCCAAAATCGTAGTTTGTATTCGGAATCAGCACCCCAGATAGAGATAGAATGAAGTCATCTCATAACTAATGATTAATAATGTTAACTTAACATTAAAAATCTCGTCTTTGATGGTCTTAAGCATCTATAGGCTAGTATATTTTAAAAACCTGATGTTGTTAAACAATTTAGAGGTAATTTTGTCGACCAGTGTTATAATTGGTGCAAAATAAACATCATAGAAACAGTGCACAAATGAAACTTATTTGACATTTGTAAGTCTTAGAGAAATAGGATTGACTGTGGAGTGGATATCAGTATTGTATCAATATTGACAAAAAAAACCTATAACCAAACGACATTACACCGTATATTCTGTATAAAGATTTAGGTTTTCAAGCCGTACAAGACGTATCTAGTTCCTTGAAATGCATTAAAATGTTTCAGGTTTCATCCAAAAATCATCTTTAATGATGGGAAGAGGCCTATTTTCATTTTAAAGTCTACGTTATTAAGCAGAAATGTCTCATTTAAAATTATTTTTAGCCGCAAATGTGCGTTTTGGTAGTGAAAAATAAAAAAAAGGCTCTTAGGTCGACGTTTCTGAAAGTTTTTCTTTGTTTTTAAAGCTGTCAATTGAATTTTTTTTAAATAAACTAAAAATGACTAACAATGTTTTGTATATGATAAAATGAGTTTAATTTCAAAATTTGTTTTTGTAAACGAGATTTTTAACCGAAAACCAATTTTTTCCAATTTAATACAATTTATTGAAAGTTTTTTTTTCTCGTATATAAAAATACAGATTAGATGTTTTTAACGACAAAATTTACCATGGAATGAAATTATTTTACAGTCAATACCTTCATTTATTCAAGAGATATCGAGAATCGAACATCAATTTTTACAAATTTCGCGTAGTATTTTTTGTAGATTTTAATGAAAAAACTGACTTTTAAATTTTTATAAAAAACTATTGAATGTCGCAAAACAATATTTTCTATAACATGAAATTAATTTAAAGCCAATATCTCTAATTTTTGAAAAGATATTTTAGTCAAATATCAATTTTTACCAACTTTAAGCAATATTTTTTTGTTTTGTTTTTTTTTTTGTAAAAAAACTGTCAATACGATTTTTCTCAAAATTTTACAATATATCAAAAACGCCATTATTCGTCGCAAAAAATTATTAAATAGAATTATTTTTTGTTCGAGGTGACAATTATTTATGTTCTTTTTTTTATCTACCGGTCCCTGAGATATAGCCTACGAAAAAAGGTTCCCGAACGTACATTTCTATGGTTCTACACTTACAATATAACTTCCTACGGGAAGTTAAAAAGGAACAACTACTGCAACCGTAGGGATGGCGGCTATTTGGCTGCAACCAATTTAAATTGTCAAAACAAAATACAATGAAATAGATATTAGTTAACTTCTCTTAAAAAATGTAATGAATATCAAAACACAACCTATTATTGGGAAAACCTGCATTCAAAGAAACAACTTTAAAATTCATAACATACTTGACGTGTACTGTAAATTATAGGTTTACACCATTTTTTGACTGTATTTTTATGAATAAACAACACATTTAACTAAAACGTTTTATTAGTTCCATATATAAATGTTTATTGATGTCTTCAATTGGATATTGTTTCTTTTGAATTACAATCACTCCCACATAATTATCACTAATTATTTAGAGGCTAAATTTAATCCTTTCGAAATCCCAACCCAATAAAACGATAAACACTTAAAAGCAATCAATGCTTCTCTAACTATGTGAATGTAATATATTTGCATCTTTTACACACATCTAAAAGTTAAACTGCTATGTTAATCGTCTTCGTGGAAAATTCTCATTTTGACGGCACAGAAATGCTTTGAGTAGAACCACAAGAATGGTTTAACCTATAATCGAAGCTTCTATATACACAACCTCAATGAAATGTCTCCAAACGATAAAATACAAAATTCGCTTATCTTATATAAATGTATCTAGATCCACTTTATACTTCTTGTACTTCCAGTAGGTACATAACATTTTCTTATTGCTATATTGCTATATTGCTCCTTGACATAATATATTAAAGAATTTCTAAACCATCCATCTTTTAGCTCCTACGCCTACTTGTAATACAATTGACAAGTAATTTCATCAAATACCTATTGAAGTTTCTGCTCGAGTGCTGATTTCGTCTAAATACACAGAGTCTCTCTGTTTTACTGCCGGCTGGCTGATGTTTTGGATTGGCTTTGGCTGTGAGAGAGATCTTATCCATCAGCTTCAGCAGCTATAAAATTTATATATATCGACCTACCTTGCTTATGCGTCTTAAGAGCTGATTCTATATATTCTATATTCTATAATGGTGTGTATCACCTTACTTAGTAGCTCTCTTGATGATAAATATCTTCTCGCATCCTTGATACAAGAATAGGAGTAGGTACTCGTATAATTACGATTTCTCTCGAGGATTTCCAAATAACATATTCTCAACACGTATCTATTAGAAATTAGAGTGCGGAGATATGTATCTATACGTTTTTTGAAATGTTTGTATTTGGAATTGGTAAAGAGGTTTAAGGCAAGGTAAGGTTATGTTTTATCGATACATATTTTGTAAATATCACAAAACTAGGGTGACCATGTTTAAAAAGAAAATAAAAATAAAGTTGTAAATCGTATTTTACGAGAATTGGTGCTGAAATTTAGTGAATAAGTAATCATACTGAGTGTGAATATTTTTTAAGCAAGTTACACGGGTCGACAAAATTATGTTTATTTTGTTGGTACAAAAAAAAATGTTTTTAAACTTCCCATAGGAAGTTATTATAATCGGTCCGATTTGTCAAATTGAAAATAATGACATTTCTCGACGTTTCAAGGTCCCTAGAGTCGAAATAAAAGGTTTTTAGAGAGATGTCTGTATGTGCGTGTGTACGTACGTTCGTACGTTCGTACGTCCTTACGTCCTTACGTCCGTACGTCCGTATGTCCGTATGTCCGTACGTCCGTACGTTCGCGACGTTTTTTTCGTCGTCCATAGCTCAAGAACCAGAAGAGATATCGACTTTAAATGAATTTTTTTATACAGATAATAAGTCAGAAAGATGCAGAAAGGGCTCTGAAGAAAATTGCGTGGGTGGTTTTTTTACCATAGCAGTTTAAAAAAAAGGTGAAAATTTTGGTAAACCCCAAATATCTCACGAACCAATGACGCTAGAGACTTGAATTAAATTTTATATTGTATATTGTAACGTGATACAAAAGAAGTATTTTTTTTAGAAAAAATGCCAATTAACGGTTTTTTTATAAATCAAAAAAACTGAAAAAAAATATTTGTTACCTCGAAAATTTTACGACTAAAATATGATTTCATCTCAAAAACAATTTTGTGCAACGAAGAATAATTTTTTTGACATCTGATAAAATTTTGAGAAAAATGTAATTGTCAGTTTTTTTTTATAAAAAATAAAAACCTAAAAAAAACATTACTCAAAGTTGGTAAAAATTGATTCTCCACTAAAATATCAAAACTTTAAGATATTGGCTTTAAACTAATTTTATCTTTCAAAAAAAATTGTTGTCAATATTCCGAAAAATTTTGAAAAAAATCGAATTGACAGTTTTTTTTTACAAAAAATTAAAAACCGAAAAAAAAAAATTAACAAAAGTTGGTAAAAATTGATTTTCGACTCAAATATCTTTTCAAAAATTTGAGATAAGGGCTTCTAATTAATTTTAACTTATAAGAAATATTGTTTTCAACATTCGAGAAAATTTTGAGAAAAATCGAATTGACAGTTTTTTTTACAAAAAATAAAAACCTAAAAAAAAAAACTTACTTTCGACTCAAATAGCTCTTCAAAAATTAAATATGTTGGCTTCAAACTTATTTTATTTCACGGAAAATATTGTTTTCGATATTCAGTAATTTTTTTTATAAAAATCCAACATTCCGTTTTTTCATAAAAAAATAAAATCTACAAAAAATAGTACGCAAATTTAGTAAAAATTGATATATATAGACAAATTTTTAAGCAAGACAAATCGACAGACGGGATGGGAAGTTATCAGTGTGGGTCGCATCCCAGCCTCTTTTTTTATTTTATCTTGTTTTCAACATTCGGTAAAATTTTGAGAAAACTCGAAATGACAGTTTTTTTAAGAAAAAATAAAAACGTAAATTAAAACAATACTTAAACTTCAACTCAAATATCTTTTTTTTTTTAATTTTAAGGTATTGGTGTCAAACGTATTTCATTTACACCTACAAACCCTTTAAGCAGGACTAATCGACAGATTAGATGCGAAGTTATCAGTGTGGGTCGCATCCCAGGCTCTTTTTTTAAGGATTGAGATGTCGTGAATCCAAATTTCGTCTTTAAATTTGTCTACCACATCAGGTCTTTAAATTATACCATCCCAAATAAAATAGGCTTAAGACAATCAAAAACGGTTTTTTAAGGCTAAGTTTAGACACAACATATCTTTTAACAATACATTTATTGATGATTTTTCAAAAAAGAATTCTTAATCTTCTAAATGCTTTTAAAATTATCTTAGTGGTGTTAATTTCTTTTTGCCTAAGTCCAAGTTAAAAATGTCATAGCACCCAAACATTATGTTGTTGTACAATTCGGGCAATATTACAGAGCCCTTTGGCGTTGAAACTATTTAGAGTTTTTTGACATTCCAAATAAAACAAAGCGTTCGGTCTTATTGCCCAATAAAATAACGCCAAGATATTAAAAATGTCATATTGTTTAAAAATGGCGCTATAGCCCAAAAACTTTTTCATAAGAAAATGCTACAAAGCCCAACATCAATGTCACATTGCCCAAATCAGTTTTAAAATATCATGACGCCCGAATTACTTATTGACATATCGCCCAAAAGATGTAATGTGTCTCAAAATTAGGGCATTCTGACAAATTTTTTGTTTATTTTGGGTACTACGACATTTTGAGTTTTAAATTTAATCGCCCTAAACGCAAACATTAAACTGAAAATACATACCTCACTATTTATACTTGTCTCAAAGCCCAACCACCCAAAATGTTTGATAATTAAAAAATGTTGGGGGTTATGACATTTCTAAATTTTGGGCATTACGACATTGAAAGTTGGTTTGGGTGATCTGAACAATTTTGGCGTTTTTTCTTTAACTTTTTGGACTTTGGGACCGATTTCGAGCCTAAAGATATTTTGGGATTTCGGCGTTATGGTTTTGGGAAAAAGACCTAACACCCAGTTTAGTATCTCATTAAGTTTTCGTATTTTCTCATTAGTTATGAGATGACTTATGGGTCTTCATTTGACTATATCTGAAGTTTTGAAAAACTTTGCATGTTATTCATTTTTTGAATAGTTCGTTTTGAGTAAATTTAAAGTACCTAGTGATTCTGAATCCAAAATGCGGTTTTAAGTTTAATTGCATAAACTTAGAAATACCCGTTTTCAGCATTATGTTAATACTTTTTTAATCCTCGAAGAAAGGGATTGTACATAGATTTGGAAACTCATTTTGTATTTTATTGACAGAAAAAACAATTTCTTGAATTTTCGTAGCCTCAAAAAGTCTAATATAAGGTTTTATTTGAATTATAAAATGTTTTATCTCAAAAACCTAACGTGGTCGATTGATTTTTAAGTCAGATTTGATTTTTAAGTCAGATTAGAAAAACTATAATTTGATTGCCAGCTGAATTACCGTGTTGACCTCTCTTATTGTTCTTAAACATTCAAAAACTGTTTCTATACCAAACTTTAATCAAATATTGGTCCGGTAACTCAAATTAAAATAATAATGTTATATTCAAACAATAATGCATATAAACATTTATATACATACAGTGCTTGGTTTCTACGTCTGTGCATATGTAGGTACGTACTCCGCTTTAAAAAAATCTCCATAAATCTTAAAGCGTGCTACATACCTAATTAAATTTAAGTATAGTCTAACCTAATTGAAAGATATTTCTTATTATATTTTAAATACATCTCCTTATTTCTCACACGACGACGAAGAGCGACATAAACCTAATTTTTATTTTGTTTTGTATTATTTTTAATGTCATTTTTGTGGCGTTGAATGAAATTTTTATGTTTTGTGTTTTTGAGTATATTTTTATATTGTGTTGTATTCAAATGTGTTGCTGAGATGAGGAGAAGAATCATTAGAATAGTCAACAGACGCAGTGCTGGATTATTATGTGCATTGAGAAGTTATTGCATATCCAGCTGCTCCTGCTAGCTCTTATGTGGCTCGAAATAATAACAATTTGTAGAAATTGTTTTTTTTTAATATTTATGTTTATTTTTGGGAGAAAAATATTAATACTACTCTAAGTGAAAAATAGAATTATGTATTCAAATACAGAGCTTCTTAAATGTTTTATTTATCAAACTATTTAATTATTATATAGTTATAAGAATCTAAAATTTTGTAATGAAGAAACCATTAATTTTGTCAAGCTCAATCTTTTTTACTAAAAAATATATGTATGTATTTGAGCTTTTGGAGCGCATATGTTTAAATTGTTCGTCAAAATCAAGTTCTTTGTTGTTTTGCACAAACAAAACTATCCTTTTTTTAAAAGATTACGTTGTCCTAAATTCGACTCGAGCCATAAATATTTCTATAAGGTTTCTATTCCATCAAATAATTTTCACTTTGCAACTTTTAATTTTCAAATAACATTTCACCTCTTTGCAAAATACGTTTCACCAAACTCAAATTTGCAAAATGCAAAGTTTTTTTTCCGAAAAAAGAAAGTTTTTATTTTGCAAAGTATTTCTTAATTTATTTTCACCAAGCAATTAACTTTGAAAATTTTTATAGCTGCCCATGTGAAAAACAATGATTTTCTTAATTTATCCCGCAAACTCTAAGCGATTGGCCTTGCGACTTGTTAATTGTCATTGCGAACGCAAGGTGAACAGGTGAACCGGAAATTGCAATCGTTTGAAGTCAAACGGAAGATCAGTCGGAATCATTAGTATTCGAGGAATACATATGTACATTTTCACCTGCGTACTTTCCGTTAATAATGGTTGCCTCTATCAAATTGGGCATAAGTGTTTTCACCGCAAGTCGAGTACCGTTGCGGTGGATTCAAATTACGCAATATCATAATAACTGAACCAACTTTGTGTTGAAAGTTATGTGGTGGAAATCCCGGTAACTCCAGAGAGTTCAAAAACTCCGTTGCATAATTTACTACATAATCGGGATTTGTTATGGAATCAACGGATATGTATGTCACCAAATCGCCAGCGATTTTTGATTGAATGGTGAAATTCAGTGCGTGTACATCATTATTCTTTGCGGCGGGAATTGCTCGTTGACTAAACCAGGCATAATTCTGATAATTCTCACTAATGTTTGGGAAAACATTTTCAATTAGAGCTAATTGAGAGTCGGCAAAAGTCGTTGGTAAGAGTAATTAATGCAGTTGTCGCATCAACTGGCACTTTTTCATTTCCAACAGCTAACAATTGTTTGGAAAATTGTGCAGCGTTTTGATCATTTTGAAGTTGAACTCTCATATTAGTGGTTAGCGATAATGTTTTTACGTTATTTCACAAAAGTGATGCCTTCAGGCAAGCATTCAATTCATCTGCAGGCGTTCCACGGGGAATTATTGGCCAACGTTTGCCTGAAATCGCCTGCCAAGAATATCATCAATCCGCCAAATATGTTGTTACTTCGTCGAAAATCTTTCAGTGTGAAGTTAAGTGCTTCAAGTGATTCCTTATGTGCCATTGTGCACTCATCTCAAACAATGAGCTTGCATTGCATCAACAATTTTCCCATTGCACTGGATCGGGAAATATTGCATGTTGGAGTATCAATTGTGTTTAAATTGAGTGGCAACTTAAGCGCAGAATGTGCAGTATGACCGCCATCTAGAAGAGTTGCCGCAATTCCAGATGATGCTAACGCCAAAGCTATGTTACATCTTGATCGAATAGTGGCCAAAATCAATGAACTGACAAATGTTTTCCCTGTTCATCCAGATGCGTCCAGGAAGAATAGACCACCAGTATTATTGTCAACCGCTTGCATTAATGTTTCGTATGCTTGTTTTTGCTGTTCATTCAGCAAGGGCACATTATTTCGAACGAATTCCTGCAATGTATCAACATTGTATTGCAGCTCTCGGTTTAATTCTTGGTTCAATGCATCGTACATCGATCGAGTTGGCGCAATCATTCCTACTTCAATCAGTAGCTTGTTGGCAATAGTCAAGCAGTTATCCTCAATCAGAATCATTCTTTCATTGTAGATTTCATAAGTTATTTGAAGTCGATATCTCTGACGTTTCTAGAGATATGGTTGACTAAAAAAGGTTCCCAAAAGTAAGCTTTGGTTAAGAATATAGGGCCCTTGAAATGTCAAAAAATTTAAAAATTACAATTCCACAAATCGGATTTTTTACAATAGCTTTCTGTGGGAAGCTAAACGGAGTTCACCGCTTTTCTGTTGAAATTTTTCCTGAATTTTGTATGCCATAAACCTCACGGAGCCCGAGACTTTTCCAACGAATCCAAAACCGTGGAAATCGGTTCGTGCGTTCTGGAGTTATAGCGTCAGGAAGGAAAACCCGACTTATTTTTATATAGTAGATGAAGTGTTTCGAGGAATGTTTTAAGACCGAAGAAATTAATAATAGTGACCAAAGAGTAATGAAACTAAGAATTAACTTCGATTTCGATCATGATTTTTCGACAAAAGAGAGTTTTCGGTTAACGAAAAGTACCATCGAATTTGTGTTGCCTAAAATTTTAATCAAAACTACAATTCAAAAGCCAAAGGTATATGTGTTTAAGTACCTTGCAACAACTTTTGTGTATACTACATTGGACTGGAAATGAAGTCCAATATTACAGTGTTGCATCTATGCACGCAATAAGCAACCATCTGCAGAGTAGTTCTACGAGTGTCGAATGTTATCATTGATGAATTTCTCTCTCAAAATTTGCTGGGAAAGGATTTCCTTATGTAGCTGAAAATATTAACGGTACCATGATAGATATTTATCCATCTTTTTCTCAATGCATATTTGGTAGATACAAATCATTTACGTATATTACTTATTTTCTCTAAATTCTCATTAGTTATGAGTGTTTATTTGAGTTTTATGATCATTTGACTAAACCTTGAATTCAATACTTTCCCAGTTTTGTAAAATACATTTAGGAGTTAATATTTAGTGTTCAGCACTCCGATTCAAAACTTTGATTTTAACTATCTGCTAAAGTTTTAAAATTACCAGTTTTTTTTTGTATATTTTTTTACATTCTTCAAAAAATTGATATAGTAGAATTGTTTAGACGACGAATTCGTTACAAGAACAAAAATTAATTTCAATCCGTTTTGCCTTTCTGTGTTGAAAACTGTTTTAGCTAAACAAATGGTTCAGAGTTAATTAAGATTCGTGAAATCTACCAACCAAAGATTTTTCGAACATTCGATGACAAACTAATAATATTTAATATTTTCAACTAAGTATTAAAAAAAGTAATTTTATATTTGAAAAACCATCACGAATTTTATTGAATAAATCTACTTTATGAATTTATTTAGCCTCAAAAGCCTTTTACATGGGTGTTTTTTTTTTTTTTTAATTTTGAAGAGATATATCGAAGAAACCTAACATGATAAAGAAATATTGGATTTAAATAAAGGCTATCAGAACCGATTGAGAAAGTGCAATTTGATTTCAAAACTCTTAACAATTTCTTGTCCTATTTTTGAGACTGCGAATCTTCCCAAGGCAGTCAATTAAATGATATTGTTTTTTGAACTTAATGGAAAACTTTATTATGAAATTAAAATTTGTTAAGCTTCACTTTTAAAACCGATAAATGAATTATCTTTAATAGTTTTTAAAAATAGTTCTTAAATGAGGCAAATTCAAATTTTGCGTTTATGCAAGATAGCGTACTGCTTCGAGTTTACGAATGAGTTGAACATTTCTTAACAATTCCTTGTGTTATTTTCGACACTGCATAAAATCTATTCTGTATGCCAAAAAATCGGAGACATTAATAAAGTAGCTAAGAGCAAGATGGTGACATACGTATAGCACGAGATATTGTCCTCAGAAACTTGGTTCAACGAATCGACAACTAGGTATAAAGAAAACAATTTAGTTGTCAAATCAGCTGTCATATGAAGTGTCATAATATCAACTCATTAAACGATAATCAATTTTATATTCAATATTTAATAATCAATTTTTCGGATGTGCAAAAAATTGGTTAAGAAAATACCTCAACAAAATCACGTGCTGAGAGTCTTTCCAAAGCAGCCATTTGAATGATATTGTTATTCAAACTTTAAATAAAATGTTCATTGAAAATATATCGCCGTCAGTGTTTTATTAAGCTGTACTTTCGAAACTGATGAATAAATGACCTTTCACTATTTTTGAAAATAGCTCTGAAATAAGGCAAATTCAAATCTTGCGGATATTTTAGACACCCTTTTATTTAGTTCCCATAGGAAGTTATTGCAATCGGTCCGATTTGTTCAATTGAAAATTTTGACATTTCTCGACGTTTCAAGGTCCCTAGAGTCTTAATAAAAGATTTTTAAAGAGATGTCTGTGCGTGCGTGTGTACGTAGTTTCGTACGTCCGTACGTTGGGGAAGTTTTTTTCGTCGTCCATAGCCCAAGAACCAGTAGAGATGTCGACTTCAAATAAATTTTGTTATAAAGAAAATAATGCAGAAAGATGCAGAAAGGGTTCTCAAAAAAATTGAGTGGGTGGTTTTCCTACCATAGCAATTTAAAAAAAAAATGTGAAAATGTTGATTAACCCAAAATATCTCATGAACTAACAACGCCAGCGACTTGAATTAAATTAAAAATTAAATATTGTAACGTGATACCATTTTAGAAAATAATTCAGTTAACGGTTTTTTTATAAATAAAAAAAAACTAAAATAATTGTCACCTCGAATATTTTACGAACAAAAAATGATTTTATCTCTAAAACAATTTTATACAACGAAGAATATCGTTTTTGAAATTTGGTAAAATTTTAAGAAAAATCGAACTGACCGTTTTTTTACAAAAAATAAAAATTAAAAAAAAAACATTTTTAAAAGTTGGTAAAAATTGATTTTCGACTGAAATATCTTTTCAAAACTTTGAGATATTGGCTTTAAACTTATTTTATCTCAGACGGGATGGGAAGTTATCAGTGTGGGTCGCATCCCAGCCTCTTTTATGTATTTTATATTCATACGTTTTTGAAAGAATTTTCTTCAAAATAAACCTTTAATGTTTTTGTATCGCTTGTAAAAGATAACGTATTGCTTCGAGTCCGGCCATTTGAATTTATATATTATCACCTACAGCTACAAACATCCACCCTCCAGCCACCACCACGTTTTCCTAATCCAGCTAACACAAAAAAATTAAAATATTTTCACTCTCTCTTGCATATTATGAGGGGGATTTGAACGTAAACATATACTTATACATATATATACTGATGACATAAAAAAGCGATTAAACACCGGTGAACATAAAAAAGTGGAATTCATTCAATTTTTTTGTTGTAAACCAACAAGGATTTTTATAGACCGATGACGGAATAAAGTGTAGAGTGAGGCAGCTTTTTTTTAGGGTGTCTTTATAGATAGACGCGTGCAACATTGGGAGAATTAACAACTTTTAAATTGATCATAAAAAGACTAAAAAAAACTATACTATCTATATGCATTGGTATTTTAATAAATTTGTCCATTGTGTTTTTCTTAAATTCTGAAATTTAAGCTTAAACACACAGTTAAGAGGGAGAGTATAATTTAATATGATTATATCTATATGAATGCATAATATATGGATTAAAAGTGATATTATGATTTTAAATATTATCATTATAATATTATGGTAGCGTTAGGTATAGTAATGCTAATGTTGATGCATTTTAATTTTAATTGAAAATAAACATCTCAATGATTTATGGTATGGATATTTATAATAGGGTTGATTATAAAAGAGTTAACCTAACTAGATATATTTTATGAATCATAATTAATAATTTTTGAAGAGCAACAATGAATTTAATATGCATGTTATAAATGCGCTAACGTTTGTGTTACCTGGGCATCGGACTAACACGAAGCCCAGAGATAGATAATTATAAAATTCTGATTAAAAATTGCTATTGAAAAAGTAAAACACAATAAAAAATGTATGTGGAAGTATGTATGTCAAGCAGTTCTTGATCCGCATTAGCAAACAATAAATTTTCTCTTCCCGGAATTTAAAAATAATTCACATAGGTATTATGTAAATTAGAAACAAACGTTTAGCTATAATCAGTGGATTTATAGCGGATTAACATGGATTTTACTGGAGGTCAATGGCAATGAGGTAGAAACTACAGAGTTTTCATTTTAAATAGCTTTCATCTTTTGATATTTGACAAGTTAAACTAAACCATTACTAGAAATTGAACGGTATCGCTCCAACAACAAATATTGGTTCTCGTCGTTTCAAGGATTCTAGAATCAAAGTAAAGGGCTTTTCAATAAGGTCGGGTAGATGTTGAAATGGAATAAAACAAACTGTGTGTGAGTTATTAAAAAAATATTTTTTTATTTAAAGGGCGCAGGTATGCCATTAAGTGTGGAATATGACATCATTCAAATACCCGTCTCAGCTTCTTACGGTGACACGGATACGAGTGGTCAAATTTTCAATGACTCTTCCTCATAGATCCAGCTAAATTTGGGCGATGGCCTTTGTTATGTTCACCTTTAAGGCATCGGTCGATTGTGGTTTATTTGCATAAACCTGTAACTTCAAGAAACCCCACAGGAAAAAGTCTAGCAGGATTAAATCACATGACCTTGGTGGCCAATTTGCAAGCGATAACCTTACTCTCAAATTGTTTATGCAAAATTTCAATCGTGGCATTTGCTGTGTGGCACGTAGCGCCGCCGTCCTGCTAGAACCACATGTCGTCTAGGTCCATATGGTTCAATTTTGGCCATAAGAAATTAGTTATCATCGTTATGTAGTGCTCGGTGTTGACGGTGACCGCCTCACTAACGTCGTTTTCAAAAAAGTACCGACCAATTCGGCGTCGGCCCAAAATCCACACCGAACGGTAACTTTTTGAGGACGCATTACCACTTAATGAACCTCGCGTGAGTTGGTGTCGTTCCATATACGGAAATTTTAATTGTTAACACAGCCATTCATCCAAAAATGCGCCTTGTCGCTAAAGATAATTTTTCGGCTAAAATTGGGGTCCTCTTCCAAACGATTCGAAGCCCAGTCAGCGTTCTTGGGATATTCGAATTGAAAATCATTTTTTACCAAATTTTACTAGAATTTTTTCAAAGTTCTCTTTTATTGAAAAACTGCCTTTTGGACATTATTGAAACCATTATCTAATATAAATTCTAAATTCTTTATTCAAGAGATATTTGAGTCAGAAATCAATTTTTACCAATTTTCAGTATTGTATTTTGTGTATTTTTGTAGGTTTTTATTTTTGTGAAGAAAACTGTCAATTGGATTTCTGTTTACATTTTATCAAATAGTAGCACAAATATCTCTTATAAGGTAAAGCTATTTTAAAGCTAATGGTGCACAATTTTAAACAACCAATTGTTAAGGGTTTAACAATTTACTAGTCAGCAGTTTCCTTAGTCCAAAATTTTAAACCTTTCTTTTCGTTTTACTAACTATAGTAAATTGTAAATTGCCTTTTATTAAAAAACGAACAACCAATGATCCCCCTACGTCGCTTGCGTCGTTTGCTGTCAAAAACAACTAAAATTTTTGTAACTTTAGTAATGCTATAAATTATTTTCATATATTTCGTTTCTAAGAAAAAGAGCAAATATTCAGGTTTTTAAGAAGAAACCTTGAATAAGAGATCGTCAATTTTATATTAAGTTGCCTTTAACTTCCTGAAACTAGCCTTCAATTCCATCTTATTTTTTTGATGTACATTGAAGTGATTTTTACTTGCGACAAATAGGAACTATATGGCAAGTATTGCATTCGTACAAAATTTCCAATCAAACATGCCATTACAATGGTAATGTCCTGGCCCCTGAAGCTTAAGCCATTTTGCCGTTTGAAAGTAAGGTTTTCAGCCGATTAGCTTAAGGCATTTTTTTTTTCAATTTTTTCAATACGAAAAATAACAGCAGTCCCCATAAAAATGTTTTTGGTTTAAAACCAAAAATTCGATTTTTTTCAAAAATTAACCGATAGATTTTTTTAAAACATTCTCTAACTGCATACCAAAAATATTTTAAAGACTAAATTTAAAAAATGTATACATAAAAATTAATTTAAAAAAAAAACCCTCTTCAATGGTTTTCGAAAAAAAAAAGTTAATCAAGGTTTTTTGAGAAATAAAAAGGCATTTAAATTTTTGAGAAAAATTTATTTTGCAGGTACATTTTCAAATCTTATAATATGGGAAATATTTTTAAACAGACGTTTTTGAAGACATTAGCAAGTTCTAGCGACCCAGTCGTGCATTATATTTCTTTAAAAATTGATTGATTGATTGACACACAATTTGTTTTTATTTAATATTCAGAGAAATTATGTACTTAAATGCACCTATTTCCTTAAATTCAAGAACCAAACATTTCTCTCTCTAAAAATTTTAAGTTTGGTTGACTCCTTTTAGATCAAAATATTTTCTAGCATCAGCTCCAATCTACGAGTAAGCAGACTTATAGCGATAGAAATAATAGACTCCCGAAAATTAAGTCCGAAAAAACTACGTCAAAAAAAGCCAGACAATTCTTGACATCAGATTATTACTCTTTTTCTGGGTTTTTGAATTTAAAAAAAAATTAATATATTATTTTTGGAAAAATGCTTACTTTCAAAACAATTTGTTACATTTCTGCGTGAAAGCAACAAAAACCCTCTTTTGCTCTTAAATATGGCATATTTAGAAACCTATTGGAATCTTGGAATGCTTTCATATGCAAAGAGTTGACCAAATTAAATAGTTAGACTAAACCTTGCTGGAAAACAGCGTTCTAGAATAATTTAATAACTAAAGTTTTCACTTTAGCCTCTGAAATGTTAACATTTAAGGTTAAGATACACATTATGTTATTTAAATTTTGTTAGCCTTCTTTACTGAACATTAAAGAACATTTTTAAGCCGTGAGTAAAAACTCGTCTATATGTTAAGCGTTTGAACCAAACGCATCCCCCCCCCCTGAATAAAAGTCTGGATCCGCCCTTGGGTATGCGAAACTATTTACTTACACACGCACACACAGACATCTCTCTTAAAATATTTTATTTAGATTCTAGGGACGAAAAATGTCAAAACTTTCAATTCGAAAAATCGGACCGATTACAATAACTTATAATGGGAACTTAAAGATCGGTTGGTCTCAAATATCTCCCCACAAAATATATTTTTAAAAAATCCAAAAAACCAACATATATCATTAAACTTATTGAATTCATATGAATACTTAATCAAAATATGAGATAGCATTTTGCTTTCAAATAAATTTAATATCGTTCTCAGATTACAAAGTTTTTAGAATGAATTTTGTTTAAAGAAATGAGACAATGTGTTCTCTGAAAGTTCTTTCCTTAGGTTCTTTTGTTTTTTTTTTTTTGTTTGAAGGGATGATTTTGAAAATACACAGACAAACAACAAAACAAATAGAAAAGTCGCTATTAAATTACAAATTTTCCAAGGTCGCAACAAGATATTTATGTACGATGTATGTATAAGTCTTTAAATATGAAGGAATTATCCATTACAACTTAAATTTTATTTATTTTTTGTTTTTCAAATTTGTATTTCCAGATAATTCCAGAAATGAATAATATATATTTTGGTACACACAAATCTAGATAATTAATAATTAAAGTTGCCTAAGGGAATTCAATTATTTCTAAACTGTATTTCTCTTGGCTTATATTTGTTTATGACAAACGGCAACAAGGCCGTTCAAGATTTTGATTTCAAAAATAAAATTTAAAATATCCAGCATTAAAAGAGAATGTTGAAATATTTAGCAAATAAATATTGTATACAGTTTTTGAGGCTAATTAGTTGGAATTATGGCGTGGTAAGTGGGCTGCTTTCGAATAATGATGTCAATAGTTAGGACTCTAACTCAAGCCATTTAATTTGCTTTATTTTGTTGTGTGTGTTCCAATCGACAACTTCTTAGAATTTGAAAAGTTGACAAAATATTTAATATTTTGTTGCTTTGTAAAGAATAAACAATGGTGACAGTCGTTTTCGTTTTCGTTTGCTTTTGATTATATTTTGAAACACCATGGACATTTTTGAGTAATAATTTTTTTTTTCAAGACAATCGACCTAGATTATTTTGAATATATTTAAAATTAAGTAATCTACCTGCTTACGAGTAAGAGTGAAAACAACACCACCAACCCGAACGCAAAAATATAAAATTGAAATTTTATGGTAATGATTCTTTTTATTTTGCATCTTGTTTTTTATTTGCTTGCCAATATATAAACCAACAGTTAGGTATTTTCTTATATTTTTTATTTTGGTTCATTAATCATTGAAAAACATCGTTCATCATGTCAGTAAACAACAATACAAAAACAGCATAGAATTGTCTAGAAAATAAAAAAAAGTTTCAATTTAAAAGCCTGAAATACAAAGGCTGCATGACTGACTGTAGGTATTATGTCATGGCATTTTTGTTTCAAAACGTCGCTCGTCCGGACGTTCGTCTTACATAAATATTCCAAAAAAGTTTAAAATACAAAAAACATAACAAAAAGAATTATTTATTAAGCATATAATACAAGAAGAAGAAGATAATAATAATATTATACAATAAAATAAGTGCTTTCCAGTCTTGGTTTGGATGGTTTAAAACCTTTAAGCTAGTACCTAGTATGAGCTGTTCGGAATAGGTAGGTAGTGTTAATTGAATGAGTTTAAATGAAAATTAATGTCTATTCCTGCCTTTCAAGCGGAAATAAGAACTCCTTTAATATATCATTTTTATTGCAGGGATATTTATTTTTGTTTCCTCGATTTGCCTAACCAAATTACGAGCATTACAAAATTTATTGTTTATAAGTGTTCTAATAAATTTGTTGCTTTTAAAGGATTTGTACATAATATAGGGTTGATCTATGTGAGTGGAATTTAGCTGGCTGTAGAAATCTGATATTCTTGGACTGATTAAGTAGCATTCATGCATCATTATTTAATATCCAATGTTTTTAGGCTATAACAATGTATTTTTATTGATGTTATCATCATTTTTAAGGGTTCAAAGATTTTAAGGGAT
Source organism: Eupeodes luniger (assembly GCA_951509635.1). Taxonomy (NCBI): domain Eukaryota; kingdom Metazoa; phylum Arthropoda; class Insecta; order Diptera; family Syrphidae; genus Eupeodes; species Eupeodes luniger. The sequence continues at coordinate 158,624,749 of OX608073.1, read as the reverse complement.
GGATTGGAGTCGTTATTCTGAATTCTTAAAATTTTGTATTCCCAAGCAAAATTATGGAAATCAATCAAAAATTATGTATAACGATGAGTTTCTAATTTATAGTTGTAAATTTATTATTTTAAAATTCTGTAAATTCAAAGTTCTAGAAGTTCAACATTATTTTATTCATAATAAAAATGATTTAAAATCATGAAAATTATGAAAATAAATATAAACCAGCAAGTGTTCCTGTTCATATTCATATATGCGTTTCGCCCCGGGTAATGGTTGGGCTCATCAGAAGATGACCATTACACCTTGTCTTGACGCATATTTTCCCGAATTAATCAAGATACCATACAATCCGAGCTACATAAAGCAACTGCGAATTATATGGTTGCTACAAGTCTTTAGAGAAGATAAATTGTAGCTTTATTTATTGCCGTGCTATATGGCTTTTTTATTCATATGTTGCAACAAAACAACACTTTACACAACATCATTTTCAATTTCTTTAAATTAAAGGATACCTGCTATAGCTAAAATCCTAAAACTAAAAGCAAGAGTGTTGTTTAAATTCAACTATACAAATAATTTTCTAAGGTTCTCAGTATGAAACAATTTAAAAATTTAGTGAGCAATGATGAATATAAAATAGCTTCCTTCTTAACTTATTATTTTAATGCAAAATTGAATGAGATTTTCCACATTTTTGGTAATAGTTTCTTTTGGAATTCGTAAAAGTTTTCAATTACAATGGAATTTTTGATAGGGCTGAATAACTCAAGAACGAACAGAAATATTGTTCTCAAATAAAAATATTTGTGTAGATAATAACATCAAAATGTGTAGAAAGGACTTCAAAAAATCTAAGTCTTTCTTGTAAACAGAAATCACAAGTAGTTTGGCTTCCAATAACAACTTTTAGGAGAAAATACAATTCTCTACGGACAAATAATGGTATTGATTCTAAATTCAATTTATTCTATTACTAAAAGTTGATAAAAGCTTTAATATATTTACTTCCGAGAAATTTAATTTTATTAACAACTAGTGGCCCGTCCCGGCTTCGCACGGGTAGACATAAATAGGTACAGATATTTAAAATATAAGCATGCTAATTAAAACGACCAAGAATCACTAAATTATAAAACATTGTTTTGTCCAATCATTAATATGTACTCTTATGTGATGAAAGATATTTTATGGCTAATTTTGTTACACCTTCGGTTGGTTTTATTAGGAATCTCTAAAGATTTCCATAGTAATCTAGTACTAAATGTAGCTATCTAATGAAAAAAGAATTATTAAAATCGACCCAGTACTTTTTGAGTTTATTTGTTACATACAAAAATACAAATCTTTCCTCTTTATAATATTAGTGTAGATTGCGTTTTAAGAATCTGCATATTTTGTTAATCCTTTTTTCCCAAAAAAGTACAACTAAAATACTTAAAAAAAATAACTATAAGATTACAATCCTTTTTTCTAAGGGTTTAATAGAAAATTATTTGTTTATGGAATTAAGTAATGGAATTTTATTTTAAAACTAAAAATGTAAAGCTTCAATGTTTGATACGTTTAAAGAGAAAAATTATTAGGTATTTTGCAGATTTGAAATTATTGCTTGAGTGCTATTTGAAGGGATATTGTTTTTTTAATGAATTTAATTAATACATAAATCTATAGACTAATACTTAAAAAGCTAATAGCTACCAGGGCTTTAAGCTGATGAAAGGATATGTATGTGCCAAAAAATATTGACAAATTTGTAATCGTATTTCTTTTTATTTTCATTCTTATAACAACAAAACAATTATAAGAAGCATTAAAATTTGCTTTAATAAGATGTCGAAATATTGTTGACCAAAAATGATATGGTTAATTTTGTCTTAAAAATAATAAAAACAATTCATAGAAGATACATAGAACTATAAAAAAATGCCAAATCAGATCGCAGACACAGCAACAAAAGGAGCGACTCGTTATCCGCATTCAAAGGGGGTTTTTCAATTGGTGCGGGAAGATTTTGGCGCCCCCTGGCGGTCATTTTGTTTTGGTGACATCTGTCAAATCTTTTGTTTATCATTCAGTTGTTTATGCCAAATCATCATGGCAAGTTACACGATTGAACAGAACTTCAAATGATAAAACTTTATTATGAGTTTTCGTTAACGGAAACGTTGCGCGCATCCATTTTACGGTAGACGTGGTGGCCTCTGACGGTCTTCTCAAATTTGGCCACCAAACGTTCAGTAAACAAAAAACAACCAGCCAACACTCGTACTTTCAAGGAACGCAAGAACGTTCGAGAACATTGCCGCGTAGTAATTGGTCCATAATTTTTTGAAAACGACGTTAGTGAGGCGGTCACCGTCAACATCGAGCACTACATAACGATGATAACTAATTTCTTATGGCCCAAATTGAACCATATGGACCTAGACGACATGTGGTTCTAGCAGGACGGCGGCGGCGGCGGCGCAACGTGCCACACACAGTAAATGCCACGATTGACATTTTGCATAAACAATTTGAGGGCAAGGTTATCTCTTGCAGGGGTGATATGAATTGGCCACAAAGGTCATGTGATTTAATCCCACTAGACTTTTTCCTGTGGGGTTTCTTGAAGTCGCAGGTCGACGCAAATAAACCACAATGAACCGATGCCCTAAAGGTGAACATAATTTAGGCCATCGCTTAAATTCAGCCGGATCTATGCGGAATAGCCATTGAAAATTGGACCACTCGGATCCATGCCACCGTAAGAAGCCGAGGCGGGCATTTGAATGATGTCATATTCCACACTTAATGGCATACATGCGCCTTTCAAATAAAAAAATATTTTTTTTTAATACCTCACACACAGCTTGTTTTATTCCATTTCAACATCTACCCAACCTTATTGGAAAACCCTTTACAAGAATTGTTAAATATCTCTCAGCTTATCCGGAGAAATTTCAATTCAATCAAAAATGAAGAACTCAAAAACTCTTGGCTTAGTGAACAGAACTTTTTTCGAAAACATCACTCCAACATACCAGAGAATTCTACACAACACAAACATAACCAAAGGGGAATGTATCTCACTTTTTCGGATCCGTGAAGGGAAAAACTCTTTTTACTATAGCCGTCTCTACTTTAATAATGACCCCCCAGAAGAATGCGAAACTTTTAGAGGACCTCTCTTAGTTTGGCATATATTTGCAGATTATCCCGTTTCTCGTGAAATAATAAATACAGACTCAACAAGCAGAAACTAATATACGAGTATATAGTACTAAAGCCATCCGACGACGTTCAAACATTCCAGTGCATTAAAGAATCCACAATATTGCACAACAAATTTAAAGATGTTTAAACTAATCTTCATAGCTTTTAAATTTGAAAATAATATTTCAATCTAAATTTTTAATTTATTTAAAATTTATTAAATAATAACTACGATTGTAAAATCAACATAAGCATATTTCTTCAAAACGGCATCTTATTGCACAGATGCTTTAAATGTTAATATGTTTTTATAAATTTATTGTTGTTAATTATTTTTGATAAATTAATAAATAAATAAAAATGTCTAATTCAAGATGAATACATGCATTGATGATGCTAGCTAATTTAATAATTAGAAAAAAACTAAACAATTAGTGAATGTTTTTGAATTAATCTGAGACGAACGAATTTTCCCACATATAGATAGGACTTTTTATATAGGCGCTCCTCAGGGCGACCGGGACAATGGCAAGGGCCCCTTAGCGAGAAATCACATGAAATTTAGATTCGAAAATCTCACTAACTCGAAAATCTTTTGTGGACTATTTTTTTTTTAATTCATAACTTTTAACTGCTTTGAGCTATCCAGATAGCAATTCTAAAAATTCATCGAAAATTGCTAGCGAACCAAGATGTAATGAAATGTCTAAAAGGTGACAGTTTGTCAAAATAAACAAAGCAAATACTCCTAAACGGACCTTTTGATTGGAATTCCCAACTGTTGACTGGACTATTCCATCAATTGCTAAAAGTTAAAGCAGCCATTCCGTGATTTTAACTTTAGCAAATTGTTAAGAGATAGTAAGATGTTAAAATCTTTTAAAGTTAGGTAAAGCTGTTAAGCTAAAAATTACTGTAACATATTATCTACTAAATCGTTTAAAATTTTGCGTTAATATCTTTGATTTTTGCCAAAACATCCCAGTCAAAAATCAATTTTTATCAACTTATAGTTAATTTTTTTAGTTTTAGTAATATAACAATTTCTTCGATTTTTATTAAAGTTTTTCCAGCTGTCAAAAAAGTTATATTACTGTTGGTAAAATATTCGATGTAACAAATATTTCGTATCAATTTTGTTAAGTTATAAAAACAGATAATTGAATATTATCAAAACTATACTCATTTCATATCACGTCACCTCACATTTTATAATATAAAATTTAATTGAAATAGTTAGCGTTATTGCTTCGTGAAATATTTGGGGTCAACTTAAATTTTCTTTCTATGTTATTTTCTGTAAAACAAAACTAATCCTCTGGTTATTGAGATATTGATAACGAAAAATTTTATAACGTATGCAAACACACATATCTCTCTAAAAATCTTTTATTTAAATTATAGGGATCGAGAAGTGTAAGCATTTTCAATTCGAAAAAAGGACCGATTACAATAACTTCCTATAAGAATTTAAAAAAGTGAAGAATTTTGTTGACACAAATATCCCTCGCTAGCGGCTTCAATTTTGTTATTTTCCTAAATACGAAAGAACTGGACAAATATATTTCTTACCAAGAATATTCTGCTAACAAAAAATGATATCACCTCCAAAATAATTGTTAGTATACAAAAAATACATTTTTGGCATTTGTTGAAAGTTTTCGAACAATCAAAGTGACAGGTTTCTTCCAAAAAATAAATACCTTCTACTAAAAGTTGGTTAAAATTGATTCTCCATTCGAATATCATAGTAACAAGAAATGCGCTTCAAACTGTTTTTATCTTATGCAAAATATTGTTCTTAACATTTAGAATGTTTCTAAGAAAATGTAATGCTTTGTTAAAAATAGTAATGTTTTCTTTATACAAATTCAAAATCTACTTAACAAAATTGGAACAAAACTTATTTTCGACTCGAATATCTTTAGAATAAATAAAGGTTCTGACTTTAAAATTATTTTATTCAAATATTTTTAACACATTTAGAAAATGTTCTTAAAAAGTCAAGAAATATTTTTTTTGATAAGAAATAAAGACTTTGAAAAAAAGCTTTACTAAAAACCGGTTTTCGATTTTATTACCTCGAGAGCTAAAACAAATATTGAAATCAAACTTACAGAATATTGTTAGCTTTTATATAATTTTTAAGAAAAATCCAATCGGCAACTTTTTTTTACAAAAAACAATAACCTACAAAAACAGCAAAAAATTTCTACACTCACCGAAATATTTGTAAAGGCAAGCTGATTTTATTATCTTTAATATGAAAGTAGTTAAAAAATTAAACATTATTTTGGATTCTTGGCAACCCTCAATTTCTATGTATTTAAAAACATTTATATTTTTCTTTTTTAAATGAAATAGTCGTTTTTACCATTTTTCATGAGAAATAAATATAACTAACACATTTAATTTGACCTTCAATGAGAGCGAAAGTAATGTAATGTAATGCAAAAATATTATTGTTTTAACAGTAATTTTTTATTTAATTTTTGAATTTAAAAAGCTTTTCGGTTGCTTTTTTTTACAATACCGTGTGGAAAGTCTTTAACCGACGAAGAGAAAGAAAAAATCAAGGTATACCATTAGATAGGCTTGTCCAATCGAGAAATTTCAGCTGCGTTATTGACAACTTTATCAACAAAGGTCCGGAATATGGGGCAAACAAAAAAACGACCAGGAAGGACGCCGCTCGTCAAAAGATAGATGAAAAGACTCCTTAATAGAGACAAATTGTGTGGTACAGAAGTAATGGCAAGACTATACTTAGGAATAGGAGTACGACTAGTCCAATAAATAATAAAAAAAGGTTTTGAAGCTTTCCTACGAAATCAAATGTGCCAAACCTGCTCTCGACGCTACACAAACTACCTCGTCTTCGATTTGCTGAAAAATACCGGTTCTGGAAAGAGGTATGAAGAACAGTGTTTTTACAAACGAGAAGAAGTTTAATTTGGATGATCCAGAAGACGGACACAAACTTTGACGCTCTAAAAACGACGGAGCCACACCAAAATTCATTTTCCAGCAATACAACGCTGCAATCCACCGATCAAGAGCAACAAATGAATTCCTCGAGTCTCGGAATATCACCACTCTCGATTGGCCAGCATTAAGTCCCGACTTAAACCCGATTGAAAACCTGTGGCCACTTTTATCGTCAAAAGTTTTCCATCAAGGCTGCCAGTTTAAGGATGTAAAGAAATTAAAATAATCAATCCAAGAGGAGTGGAAGAACATTGATAGTTCTTATGTTCAAACCCTAATTGAATCAATACCTAGACGACTAGAAGAAGTTATAGCCAAAAAAGGCAAACATGCTTCGTATAAGAAATATTTAGAAACGAAAAAAGAAAAGTACCTTTATAATTATTTCGTAGTGAATTTTTAATTTTTAGTTAATTTGTTCTTCAAAATTCAAGACAAAGAAATCAAAAGTCTTCATTTAGTTAGAATAAGTATTTTTGTTATGTTTTTCATTAAAGTTTTTTTTTTAAGTTTTATATTTTCTTCTTTTATTTCGAAAATCATACATACTACCTTAATTTTCACTGAGTGTATAAATTGATATCATTGTTAACTTCCTATACGAAGTTATTGTAATCGGTCCAATTTTTAGAGAGCTGCCTGTGCGTGGGTGAGTACTACGTACGTTCGTACGTCAGTACTTTCGCGACGTTTTTTGCGTCGTCTATAGCTCAAGAACCAGAAGAGATATCGACTTCAAATAAATGTTATTATACAGATAATAATGCAGAAAGATACAGTAAGGACTTTCAAAAAAATTGAGTGGGTGGTTTTTTTACCATAACAATTAAAAAAAAAAAGGTGAAAATTTTGGTTAACCCAAAATATCTCACGAACCAATAACACTTGAGACATGAATTAAATTTTATATTATATATTATAATGCGATACCAAACAAATATATTTTTGGGAAAAAATTCCAAATAACGGTTTTTTTTTGAGTCAAAAAAACTGAAAATAATATTTGTCACCTCGAAAATTTTACGAACAAAAATCTCCAAAACAATTTTTTGCAACGAAGAATAACGTTTTTAGCATCTGGTAAAATTTTGAGAAAAATCAAATTGACAGTTTTTTTTACAAAAAAAATAAAAACCTAAAAAAAAATTAATAAAAGTCGGTAAAAATTGATTTTCGACTCAAATATCTTTTCAAAAATTAAAAATATTATCTTCAAACTAATTTTATCTTACAAGAAATATTGTTTTGAACATTCAATAAAATTTTGAGAAAAATCGAATTGTTAGTTTTCTTACAAAAAATAAAAAGCTAAAAAAGCAGTACTAAAACTTTTTAAACATTGATTTTCGACTCGAATATCTTTTCAAAAATTAAAAATATTGTACTCAAACTTATTTTATCTCACAAAAATTATTTTTTTCGACATTCAATAAATTTTTTAATAAAATACAAAATTACAATCCACAAAAAATAGTACGCAAACGCTACTAAATTTGGTAAAAATTGGTTAACGACTAAATATTTCGTTAACAAAAATAAATTTTGAAATCAAACTATTTCATCATATGCAAAATATTGTTGGTTATTTTAAATTTTCTTAGAATAATTCAACTGAAAACTTTTTTAACAAAACACGAAAACCTACAATCCTTTGAAGCAAAACAAATCGACAGACGGGATGGGAACTTATCAGTTTGGGTCGCATCCCACCTCTCTTTTTAAATTCTGTACAATTACCTTAAACATTTTAAAATTATGAAGCAGGATATTTTTTGGTTTCCCCAATTATAACAATGATGTAAAACTGATTTTTTGACAAAATTTGTTTAAGAACATTGTATAATAAAGCAGCACTAAGACAATTTGCCAAAATTTACCGGGGCTAAATAAATCAAGTTTGGTCTATACACCAAAGACAAGCCATAAAAAGCTGAAATTATTGAATACGCATTACAGATTCAAAAGATACATTGGACTTCAATTGAAAATTTGTCACAAATAATTAAATGAAAACACTCCTTTTAAATAAAATTTCAAAATTGTATAATATCGTATCCAATTTCACAGCATCACACCGTTTCTTTCGTATTCGTATTCTTTTTATTTTTGTAAAAATTGTTTTTAACACAATTTCATATCAAAATAAAAATAAAAAATATAAATAAATTTTTAATTCAATTGGGTAACATGAAAGAAAGAACAAAAAGGAACCCATTTAGAGTTGACCAAAGTTATATTTTAACAAAATACCACTTTATTAAATTTCTATTCAACTAACTGAATTCACAAACAAAATGCAAATATTACTTTGAAAACTAACAAACCACTTATACAATGTAATATACCTACAATATAAATGTTCATAGCGTATGTAGATATGTAAATGTCTCTCCGGAACTTGTGCTAAAATTTTATTATTTTTTCTATGTAAAAAAATAACAATTAAAAAAATAAACATGAATTTTAATATCAATTTTAAATGAAATAGAACATGGTGATATGGTACATACCTATGTATACCTATATGCATGTCCTACATGACTCTTTTGTTTTTATTGTTTTTGTTTAGATGAGAAAACAGAACACTATTTGAAGTATTTGAAAATATTTACATAAAAGGAATTCCTGTGGTTTGAGGAAGACTTCAAATTAAATTCTAAAATAAATATTGACTTTGGGGTGAAAATATAATTCCGATGAGAATATATTTAATTGAATTTGTTTGCTACATTGTAAAATTTTGGTACTTTCTATATGGTGGTATGAAAATGTACCTTATGCACCTACATATACTATATACATATAAAATATTCATATGCAATGTATGTACCTAGTGTAGATGTACGCATAAGTGTAAGTTACGTAAAGTAAACTTTGGGACACTTTGTTTTTGTGTTCTTTTTGTTTTTATTATTATTGCTTGAAATATATACATACATACATAATATACTGTAGATTCTATGTAAGAAATGTTTTGAATTTTTAATCAGGATTAAGATTGCGAATCTATATTCTGTCAGTCTCTATTACGACCAACAGCTCAAGCTCACTCTAATTCGAATCCCTATGGCTCAAATTTTTAAATTGAAATTTTTGTTTCAACTCTTATAATAGTGTTACATCCCTTAAAATCTTCTATAACTGGCAAATGTTTAATTATCTCTTTAAAAGCTTTAAAGATTTTAATAAAATATGACCACTATTTATGTATATTTTTGCATAAGTGTTAAAACTATATATTATGCTGAAGTATTTAGAAATGTATGTTCCATTAGAAAAAATATTCAAGCTTTTAATGTGAGGTCACAAATTTTATTAAGGATAATTTTCACCTGATGACAGGGAAGGACAAATCCTTTAGGTTTTTTTTTTGTTGGTTAGGATGACAGACCCTTCGTTAAAAATTCAATCAATGTCAATATCTAATACACGTGTGCGCATATATTTATGTATATATACAAATGAACAATATTCAGGTGTTGAAATTTTATATGATACTATGCGGGTGAGGGAGTCCTACAAAGTGTAAGTTTTTTCTAAGTTGATGGTAAATAAAAATAGAATTACACATGGAAGGGTACAAAACCTCACGTTTTACTATATACCAATAACAGTAAGATATCGCTTAGTAAGAGAACTGTGTAGTGGAGTGCCTGGAGCATTCAAAACTGTAAAATCTCGGATTACAGTTACAGTGAATGAATTAATATGATCGATGTGGGATATTGTTTTTAAAACTATAAATTGCAATGTTTACCCAAAATTTTTTTGTGCACTTCTCAAAGTTTTAAAAAAAATTTTTGAGCCGAAAATCAATTTTTACCAACTTTTGTTAATTTTTTTTTTAAGTTTTTATTTTTTGTAAAAAAAACTGTCAATTCGATTTTTCTCAAAATTTTACTGAATGTTGACAACAATATTTTTTAAAAGATAAAAGTAGTCTTAAGCCAATATCTAAGCACAATATTCACAGAACACACGTTACTTGCAACTAAACTAGCCGAGAAATTGCATTGTACATATTAGCTGTCGCTCCGCTCTCCCCTCCACGTTTTTCCAACTGTTCGAGATCTCTACTGCTATTTTTATACACAGGTATCTTTTAAAAGTGTTCCTGTATGTCTATTCAGGTAAGATTTGACATATAAATAAAAAAAAATTACTGTCTAAAGTGAAAATATATGGTCAAACATTAATTTTTTATAAGAATTTGTTTAAACAATGAAAAAATGGAGTGCACAAAAAAATTTTGGGTAAACATTGCAATTTATAGTTTTAAAAACAATATCACACATCGATCATATCAATTCATTCACTGTAACTGTAATCCGAGGTGAAAACCCCCAGGCGCTCCACTAGTGTACATATTGGACTTTTCAATAGCAGGTTTTTTTTTTAACAGACCCCTATTTGGGCAGATTTCATATTTTGACATTTGACAAGTAAAAACTGGGCCATAATTAAAAATGAAAAAAGAGGCTGGGATGCGACCCACACTGATAACTTCCCATCCCGTCTGTCGATTTGTCTTGCTTAAAAGTTTGTCTATATGTATCAATTTTTACCAAATTGGCGTACTATTTATTTGTTGATTTTATTTTATTAAATATCGAAAATAATATTTTCTGTGAAATAAAATAAGTTTGAAGGCAATATTTTTAATTTTTGAAAAGCTATTTGAGTTGAAAGTAAATTTGTACCAAGTTTTAGTATTGTTTTTTCTTAGGTTTTTAATTTTTTGTAAAAAAATTGTCAATTCGATTTTTTTCAAAATTTTACTGAATGTTTCAAACAATAAATTTTTAAAGATAAAAATAGTTTAAAACCAATATCTCAAAGTTTTGAAAAGATATTTGAGTCGAATATCACTTGTTACCAACTTTTATACATTTTTTTTTAGGTTTTTATTTTTTGTAAAAAAACTGTCAATTCGATTTTTTTCAAAATTTTACTGAATGTTGAAAACAATAAATTTTGAAAGATAAAAGTAGTTTAAAACCAATATCTCAAAGTTTTGAGTCAAAAATCAATTGTTACCAACTTTTATAATTTTTTTTTTTTAGGTTTTTATTTTTTGTAAAAAAACTGTCAATTCGATTTTTCTCAAAATTTGTCCTAATGTTGAAAACATTATTTCTTATAAGTTCAAATTAGTTGGAAGCCATAATCTTAAATTTTTGAAAAGATATTTGAGTCGAAAATCAATTTTTACCAACTTTTGTTAATTTTTTTTTTAGGTTTTTAATTTTTTGTAAAAAAATTGTTAATTCGATTTTTTTTCAAAATTATACTGAATGTTGACACCAATATTTTTGAAAGATAAAAGTAGTTTAAAGCCAATATCTCAAAGTTTTGAAAAGATATTTGAGTCAAAAATCAATTGTTACCAACTTTTATAATTTTTTTTTTTAGGTTTTTATTTTTTGTAAAAAAACTGTCAATTCGATTTTTCTCATAATTTGTCCTAATGTTGAAAACATTATTTCTTATAAGTTAAAATTAGTTGGAAGCCATAATCTCAAATTTTTGAAAAGATATTTGAGTCGAAAATCAATTTTTACCAACTTTTGTTAATTTTTTTTTTAGGTTTTTAATTTTTTGTAAAAAAATTGTTAATTCCATTTTTTTTTCAAAATTTTACTGAATGTTGACACCAATATTTTTTGAAAGATAAAAGTAGTTTAAAGCCAATATCTCAAAGTTTTGAAAAGATATTTGTGTCGAAAGTCAATTTTTACCAAGTTTTATTAATTTTTGTTTTTAGGTTTTTATTTTTTGTAATAAAAACTGTCAATTCGATTTTTCTAAAAATTTTTGCGAATGTTGAAAATAATATTTCTTAAAAGATAAAATAAGTTTGAAGCCATAATCTCAAGTTTTTGAAAAGATATTTGAGTCGAAATTCAATTTTTACCAACTTTGAGTAATGTTTTTTTTAGATTTTTATTTTTTATAAAAAAAACTGTCCATTAGATTTTTCTCAAAATTTTATCAGTTTACCAAAACACCATTCTTTGTGGAACAAAATTGTTTTGAAGATGAAATCATATTTTAGTCGTAAAATTTTGGAGGTGACTCATTTTTTTTTTCAGTTTTTTTTTTATTTATAAAAAAAACCGTTAATTGGATTTTTTTCCAAAAATATACTTGTTTTGTATTACGTTACAATATATAATATAAAATTTAATTCAAGTCTCTAGCGTCATTGGTTCATGAGATATTTATAGGGTTAACCAAAATTTTCACCTTTTTTTAAAATGCTATGGTAAAAAAAACACCCACACAATTTTCTTGAGAGCCCTTTCTGCATCTTTCTGCCTTATTATCTGTATAAAAAAATTTATTTGAAGTCGATAGACATCTTATTTCGACTCTAGGGACCTTGAAACGTCGAGAAATGTCAAAATTTTCAATTTGACAAATCGGACCCATTACAATAACTTCCTATGGGAAGTTAACAAACATTGGAATTTTCCAACATCAAATAATGAACTACTAAAAAATCGTTTAAACAATGTATGTACATTGTACATTACTTGGATGAGATCATTGCGAATATTTTCGGGCAATAGTTTACGCGTTCAACCTTTCAAAAACTTTTGTAAAGAATCTCTTAAGGACTTGAAGACAACTGTTTTGATTTAATTTGAAACACACATGGGTTTCGTAAAGACTTTAACGGCTACAGAAAGAGCAAAAAAAGATGTTTTCATGGATTTATGACTCTGAGGACGTGAAATAGCTAAAATATCTAACAGAAGCAAGACAGTTGTATTGTAAGCAATTATCTTGTTGATCCACAGAAATATAAGAACAAATCAAAAAGAGCGCACGGCAGAAGCATCAACGTCAAAAGCGTTTAATTCTGCGGCTTGCCTCAAACTCCACACTAACAGCGACTAAAATAAAAGGAGCATCGGATGAATTTTGCAAGAGAACATGTTGCTTGGACAAGTGCATTGAAACGCTTAGTCATTTTGGATAAAAAAACAAAATTATTAACCATCACGGTGGTTATAACTTTTCTATCTATGATCTGATAAATGATGAGCTTATTTTGACATGACATCAAAGCCTTGCCATAGCCGGACTTAAACATAAATGAATACATTTGGTAATGGCTATCTCCTGAAGTTTATGAAACTGGCAGACAATTTAAAGACAAGGACCTCAATCGAAGCTATTCTTAATTTGGAGCCAAAATTTCCTGTGATTATTAAATCAAAATAATGTTTATGATTCTATTTTTAAACCGTCTTTATGAGGTAATATCCGAAAATGGCGAACATACCTACATAGAAACTTTAATCTGGTTAGATATGGTTCACATAAGTTTTTGGTAAAAACTGAACACAAACAAATGTAATGTATTAACATGGTTTTCTCACTCGCTTACTGATGAGCTCCATTGTGAATACCAGGACAAAATGCAAATATACCTAGGTACTAATTTTTGATGGACTTTACACCGCAAAGTTATTTCGAAAGTAAACAAAAACGTTATGTATACAAAATTACAATAGACATTTAAAAAAAAACACGATTGTAAATTGATAAAACCGTTTAAACCGACAGAAAATTGGGTTAAAACACAAAACACAATCTTAGTGCCAAAAAAGCTTGTATCTACCTACCTACACAAAAATCATCTAAAAATACACTTATTTATAAAAACATCTTGCAAACAAAAAACACATAATATAAGCCTTTGTTGATGATTTTTCTTATAGTGTGTGACTGTGACACACAAGAAGAAGTCACATTTTATAAATAAACCACGTTCCATCTGCACATGGTGTAGGTATAGTATCTTTCTAGCTACATGACTAAAAATCGCCGCAAAATGAGGGGGCCTATACAAAAATATTCACTTGCTTTGCTTGCGCACGCACCTTTTAATTATTAAAATAAATACAACAACAATAAAAAAAAAAACTTTCAAAATTCCCACATAAATAAAACATATAGTGTGCCCTTGAGAGTATAGCCGAGTTCTGCAGCATTTGTATCCAAAAAAAAAGAGGAAAATACACCAAAAGATATTTCCCCAAAAAATTGTTAAAGTAAACTCAAACTGTCATAAATAATTCAAAAGCACACTTCGCACAGAAAAAGAATGACGAAAAAATTTCAAAAAGACTTCTCCATATACAAAAAAAAACAGAAGAGGGACTTCCACATTATATCCTATATCCTTGCGAATAACGGGGGGGGAAAAAAAAACAAACTTAAGTCCACAAGGACAAGAACCAAAATAAAAATGGAAAAATGGAAAAATAAAAGAGAACAAAACTAAATAAATTAATCTAATAATCCCTTCAAACAACAACGATAGCTTCCTTTGCTTCTCTGTTACTCGCATTACTCCTTGGAAGAAAAGATATCCTTTTATTTGTTTATAAATATATCTATGTATGTATAGTTCTAGGTACCTACAATCTACATATATGTATAATGTATAGTATATAGATGCTATAGATGCCTATATAATTTTTTCGAGAAGATTTCCAACAGTTATGTGATGTATATATAGATACATATATATTTATCTTTAGGCCAAAAAAAAAGAATAAAATACCCACCATCTAAACATATTTCTTGCGCGACGATGAACAGTTAAATATATATAAATATGTATATCCTTCCTTTTGAGATTTACTATACCAGCAGCAGTATAAGATGATGACGTATATTATATCCTTTTTTATATCTCGTTTGATTTTCGCTTTTCTCTTTTCGTATATATTTATGTGAATCCTTAATTTACTTCAATTTATCAAACACAAATAACCACACAACTCGCGTATCTTCTAAAGCACTAAAGAAAGAAATACCACTAACCAAACCATCCGCTTCTAGTTAGAGCAGCGACACGGACCGGACACTAAAGTCGTAGATACGAAGATATGAGAAAATATCTTCACCCGAACCCAACAAAAAACAAAAAGGAATTACTTAAGCCTCGCGAAAAATAAACTAGTAATCCTTCCTCTTCTTCTTTTCTTTTTTTAATATTTATTTTAATTGGTTATTAGAATAATTGACCGATGGTCCTTTTTTAACATTTAATCCAGATAAAAAAGGATATAATTAATCAGGACGACACTTTGGGTAAATCTATTTTTCACACTTATAGCACTCTTCACAGAAAAATCAACGATCGTTTCATTGGGTTGAAATTCAATTATATTTCATCACAGAAGCCCCTTTTTAGCACTCACAGATACAAATATACTTATATTTGATTAATTAGGTTTAAATATGGTTTGAATCTTCACTTAACCGATCGAATCCACGAAGCGCGAGTTTCGCGATCACTTTAGATGTGATGATGGGTGTTGATTGCAACCTTAGATAGTAACTCATTTAAGTATGCAGGTCAGGTGCAGTGTAATAATTGCATTGCTTTTGCTTTGCTTTCCAAAAAAGAAAAAAAAAATAACAACAAAAAAAATATCCTCTGATAAAAGATATTAATCCAATTGGAATTTAGGTCGGGGTAGATTTATATACGAGAACCGAGAGATACAATATCTAACTGTATACAAAAACACTCCCTACCGCTACCCTATTATAATACACAACAAAACCGACGAATAGCTGACGAACGATTGAGTAGTGAACGCAGGACAGTGTATCTGCGAACTGAGATTCTCAGATACACGACAAACCATGAAATTCTTTTACGATACTTCGCCGTCGTCGCCGTGGTCGTTGTCGCCCGTCGCTCGTCGGCGAACACAAACATTCTTATTAATACTCCTCCGCTCCGCGCTCCATGCAGTGCGGATATTCTAATGTGGATATTATTCTATGTTTATTCCCCTTTTTGTATTTGATTCGATGTTTTTTTCTCTTTGAAGTTGTTTTGTATGTAGATAGTTTATGTTGAGAAACATTTTTTTTAAATTTTACTTAGATACATTTTGGAAAGTGTATTGCTATACATTTCTGAGTGTATAGATTCAGAGAATGCAGTTATGTTGCTTGAAAAGAAATGCATTGAAAATTTAGACAGCGTTGTTATATATATACACTGAGTTACAAAAAAAGTGGCGCACTTTGAAATTTCTCAATAATTTCAAATATGTAAAAAAGATTCGTATTGTCTTAAATCAGAAAGAAATTTTTGCCAATAAATGATGCGAAAGGAACCTCATATTCTTCCAGAATGTTGGTGGTGTAATTATTGGAGTTCAACGATCATTCCACTATGCACAGCCCAATTATTCCGTGCCCGGAAACTCCTGCCCACACAATGACGTAACCTCTCCAGAAATTTTCCCGCTGGGCAACTGTTGTCGAATTGTATCTCCCACCTGATCTTCTCCATACTCTCTTACGTCCGTCTGGTGAGCTTAGACAAAACCTGGACTTATCAGTGAAGAGCATATTCCATTCACTCGTACTGTATCGTGGGTCTTGGTATACAACCAGACCCCCTCACAATTAAACGCCGCTCACACTTTAAGCATTCAAAGTGATCCCTCTCACCGAATAAAGCCTGTGAGACACTTCAACCGCTTTTTGGTGACGATCTCGAAGGCTTTGAGGCACCTAATATCTCTGCAAAAATAAGGCTGTATATATTAAAGTATGACTGCGCCACTTTTTTTGTAACTCAGTGTATTTTTTTTTCGAGTTTTCCTTTTGATATTTAAAAAAGAAGTACGCCTGGCGTGATGGTTAGTGCATAGGACTGTCATGCCAGAGGTCGTGGGTTCAATTCAAACGATACGAGCTAAATTGCTGCCACAGCTTTGGATAATGATTGCAACACCATATTCGTTTAATGGAATGTTCTCTTACCAATACGATTCATAGATAAATTCAAGGATTCTTTTAGATGTTGAATCGATTGCGGAGCATTTACCTTTTCTCTTACGTGGCCAAAAGAAAAGTTAAGCTTAAAGTATTAAATCACAAGATTTCGGTGGATAATTATGACCACCTCTTCAAGAAACATCACGGCCACGAAATCGGAAATTTACGATTCTTACCTTGATTTTATATTCATAGTCAGTCATAGTCTTGTAAATGTGAAGTAATTGTATTGTCCGATTTGTCAAATTGAAAATAAGGTCTCTAGACCTAAAAATAGGATGTTAAAGAGATTTCTTTGTGTGCATGTGTTGAATATAGGTTTTTACGTCGGTACGTTTAGGAACCTTTTTTTGTCAACCGTATCTCAATAACCTCTATAAATGTTTTTTCAATTGGAGTGGGTAGATTTTGGCGCCCCGCGGCTGCCATTTTGTTTTGGCGACATCTGTCAAATCTTTTGTTTATTATTCAGTTATGTATGCCGTTCAAATGATAAAACTTTATTATCAAAATGAGTGTTCGTTAACGAAAACGTTGTGCGCATTCCGCCCATTTTACGGTAGACCTGGTGGTCCTTTACAGTCGACTCTTCAACGTTTGGTGGCCAAATTTGAGACGACCGGCTCAGTAAGCAATCAGCCAACACCCGTACGTTCAAGGAACGCAAGATCGGCCGAGAACATCACCGCGGTTCGTGAAAGTGTACAGCAGAACCCAAGGCAGTCTATTCCTCGGCCTTTTGCAATCATCGGCCGAAAAATCATCTTTAGAGACGAGGCGCATTTTCGAACGAATGGCTGTGTTAATAAGCAAAATTGCCGTATATGGAACGACACCAACCCAAGCGATGTTCAACCGGTGCTAATGCATCCTCAAAAAGTTACCTTTTAGTGTGGATTTTGGCCGGACGGCCTAATTGTTCCGTAATTTTTTGAAAACGACATTAGTGAGGCGGTCACCGTCAACAGCGAGCGCTACATAACGATAATTACTAATTTCTTATGGCCCAAATTGAACCATATGGACCTAGACGACATGTGGTTCCACACAGCAAATTCCACGATTGCTATTTTGCATGAACGATTTGAGGGTAAGGTTATCTCTGGCAGGGGTGATGTGAATTGGCCACAATGCGATTTGACCCCTCTAGACTTTTTGCAGTTAGGGCATTTTCATAGTCTCAGGTCTATGCAAATGCCCCAAAAGTGAACATATCACAGGCCATTGATCAAATTCAGCAGGATCTGTGCGAGAGTCATTGAAAATTGGGCCACTCGGAACCGTGCCACCGTAAGAAACCGAAGCGGGCATATGAATGATACCTCACACACAGCTAGTTTTATTCCATTTCAACATCTACCCGCTTTTATTCAAAAGCAATTTAGATAGCGATATCAAATAAATTTTTGTTTTAAAAACAATAACATCAAAAGATGCAGAAAAAAACTTTTCGATTCATGTGTTTTGAGAACGAAAAAAAGATTTGACTTTAAAATTTTGTATCTTACACCACAAAATGTTATTATTAATATTTTGTTAAGCTTGGCAAACATCGAAAGATTGGCAATATTAGATTTTAGGATATTTTTGTTGTTTTTAAAGTCATCACACTTCAAATTGGTGGCAACTAAAAATGTTATTTTGTATAACAAGTCAATTTTATTTTTAAGAGAAATTATTGAAAGAGTAGATATGCAATAAACTACTCTAAACTTAAGTTTAAGCTGTTTTATGTAAAAATGTATTCGAGAAGTCAAATCATTATATTTTTTATAGGAAAACACTAACTTTATCTTATCTTATTTTATTCTCAAGTTATTTTTTAGTACCTACTTTTCAAATATTTTTATAAAATGAAGAGAGTTTGGCGTCAGTGATTTGTTTTGATATCAAGATATTTGAGTAGAAAATCAATTTTTACCTGGCTTATTTAGCCAGAACTTTTGGCAAACTTGGTAAAATCTATGAAAAGAATTTTTGATTTGATTTGAATCAATTATTAGTTTTTGTTTTTCATTTATTTTCATTACCGCTTTAAATCATGGGTTATAGTTTTAAAACACTTGATTTTTTTTTCCAAATTTTTGAAGTGGGTTATAAATATAAAACGTACTGTATAACATTTAATTAAAGTTGCTAGTATTATTGGTTCATTAGATATTTAGGGTCAACCAAAATGTTCACTTTTAAAGGCATTTCTGCATCGTTCGATGTTATTTTTCTCTAAAACAAAATTTATTTGGAGTCCATATCTCTACTAGTTCTTGAGATATGTATGGACGTCGAAAAATGGTTTCCCGTACACATTCACAAAGATCTCATTAAAAATCTTTGATTTAAATTTTAGGGACCTTGAAACGTCGAGAAATTTCAAAATTCGACAAATCGAATCGATTATACAATATCTCCCTATGGGAAGTTAAAAATTGGAAAACATTTTTGTTTGACTTCAATGTATTGAGAACGAATAAAGAAATTGACTTTAAACTTTTTTAATCTTTAACACAAAACATAATTGTTAAATTTTTGTTAAACAAAAAAAAAAAAATGTACCGTTTTTTAAAAATATAAACAAAACAAAACAAAAATCAGCGCGAGCTTAAGGTGTTCATTTCATACTTTTCAATGATTCCTAAATGACAATGTGTAGCCTTTCGCAAACTTTTTTTTTAAGGGCTAGAGCACCCACCAACTTTTATCAGCGTGGGTCGCCTCTTTTTGAAAATAAACTTTGTCTTCGTCTATATCGACATTTTCCATGTTTGAACTCAATCGACTAAATTCTTGGGGCTTTAAGGGCAAGGACACACAGACAGGTTAAAATCTCGAGTTCGACATTTTTTACGAATCCAATACTTGCCATATAATTTCTATAAGTCGCAAGTAAAAATAATGTATCATAGCTCGGTAGCACGATGCATTCACCTTATTATCGAATAAGTAAAATTTTTAATCACACAGCCAGGAAGCAATTATTCTTGTATTTTCTGAGCCCTGGAACTATGAAACAACATTATTATTGAAAGCGATGGCTGATGGCATTAGTTATCATTCCCTTAGTTCAAATTTTGAACAGAAGTATCTTATGTATGATGTTTATCAACATGTGGCTGCATACAATGACTCTAAACAAAATTCTATAAACTTTGCACCGCGCCGATGCAAGGATATAAGAGAACTCTCAAGAACAAACGAAGAGATTTTCAAAATATTTACATAATGAATAATTTTTGACTGTCAATTCAAGTCTTTCATGTGACCAATTATTTAGGACCGTTGTTGATAAACGGATGGTTCTTTAGCTATCAGCTTTCGCTGATTAATCGTACCGAAAACACAACACAAAACAGAAGCTATAACGATTGATAAAAATTGATGACCAAGTTTAAAATAGAAAATACGTAAATCTCCCCAGGGATGTGATAAAATATATATTATAATGGGTGATTTTTTTGAGGTTAGGATTTTCATGCATTAGTATTTGACAGATCACGCGGGATTTCAGACATGGTGTCAAAGAGAAAGATGCTCAGTATGCTTTGACATTTCATCATGAATAGACTTACTAACGAGCAACGCTTGCAAATCATTGAATTTTATTACCAAAATCAGTGTTCGGTTCGAAATGTGAAATCCGCTTTTTTATCGACAAATTTTGTTCAGCGATGAGGCTCATTTCTGGTTGAATGGCTACGTAAATAAGCAAAATTGCCGCATTTGGAGTGAAGAGCAACCTGAAGCCGTCCAAGAACTGCCCATGCATCCCGAAAAATGCACTGTTTGGTGTGGTTTGTACGCTGGTGGAATCATTGGACCGTATTTTTTCAAAGATGCTGTTGGACGCAACGTTACGGTGAATGGCGATCGCTATCGTTCAATGCTAACAAACTTTTTGTTGCCAAAAATGGAAGAACTGAACTTGGTTGACATGTGGTTTCAACAAGATGGCGCTACATGCCACACAGCTCGCGATTCTATGGCCATTTTGAGGGAAAACTTCGGAGAACAATTCATCTCAAGGAATGGACCGGTAAGTTGGCCACCAAGATCATGCGATTTGACGCCTTTAGACTATTTTTTGTGGGGCTACGTCAAGTCTAAAGTCTACACAAATAAGCCAGCAACTATTCCAGCTTTGGAAGACAACATTTCCGAAGAAATTCGGGCTATTCCGGCCGAAATGCTCGAAAAAGTTACCCAAAATTGGACTTTCCGAATGGACCACCTAAGACGCAGCCGCGGTCAACATTTAAATGAAATTATCTTCAAAAAGTAAATGTCATGGACCAATCTAACGTTTCAAATAAAGAATCGATGAGATTTTGCAAATTTTATGCATTTTTTTTAAAAAAAAAGTTCTCAAGCACTTAAAAAATCACCCGATATTATAAAAAATCCCATTGGCGTGGGTAGGTAATAATAGATTGATAAGTGTGTACCTAAACCAACCCATAAAATTTGGTGTAGACGTTTTATTTGGTCTATATTCTATTTTTGGGTTCGTCAAACTTCAAAAAAATTTAAAAAACATGATAATTATTATGAAGTGATGCAAAGAACTCTATACAATAATGATGCTGAAGAGGGGAATAAAAATAGAAACATCGCATTGTGCCTACTTTCAAAAACAGGGTAAAATTGGTGAAGTAAAAAACAATTACAAACTAGATTAGAAAATCAAATAAAAATCAAAGCGAATTATTTTGCGATGATTTTAGAAAGTCGCTTCATTCTTACCATATTATTATCGTGCTGGAAGGAGTATGGGGTGTGGGTGTGGGGTGGATGGTTGGGTGGCAGCGGTTGCAGACATTTTCAACTGAAACTGAATGTGGAAAATTGCGTGATAGAGTGTTCTTAAAAGGGATAACGACCGACAGTGTATGCTCTAGCACTGGGGGTGGCTGGTGGCAACGGGCGGCGGCGGCGGTGGTGGCAGTGAAGGTTGGATGGATAAATTAAGGTTGCTATTAAATTTTACAGGATTAATTGATGTAATGTTTGGGTGCGAATCGGATTGTTTTGAACAAGTGGCAGCAAAGCACATAAGTAGGTATAGGTAAGGTTATGTATGTTTGAACGTATATATTATATAGGT
The DNA here is from genome assembly GCA_951509635.1 of Eupeodes luniger. NCBI lineage: Eukaryota > Metazoa > Arthropoda > Insecta > Diptera > Syrphidae > Eupeodes > Eupeodes luniger. The sequence goes on along the minus strand of OX608073.1, from coordinate 158,602,647 downwards.
AAGTATTTATGCAATGATTTTAGGTTTAGGTATTTATTATTCTTTTTGGGGATAATGATGTTGCGAATTATTTAGGCGCACTAAGTTGGAAAGGGAAGTGTAGGTGTTCGTTACTGTGTGCGTGTGTGTGGAGTGGAGGGGGGTGGGAGTAATAGGGGAGTTTGAAAATAATGAAAATAAGACTTAGGATTTATTTATTTTATTCAAAGGGAGTGGTGTTTATGTTGACATTGAGAAATTACAAACTCCGTTGCTATTTTATGGTTTTTCTTTTGATGTAATTTTGAATAGGTATTATTAATCTTGAACACTTAACACAATAAAACAAATATTTATGTAGATTTAAATTCTTCTGTGTGATGAGGTGCGGATATGTGTATATTTTTCGTTGTGTTGGGGTGATTTAAGGTTTCGTGGTCTTCTGTTAAGTTTAATGCTTATGGTTCGCGGGTTAGGCATCAATATCTTAATCAACTTAATCCGATTCAAGGTTAGATAGGTAGGTACATATGTACTTATTTACATATACATAAATGCTTTAGGTTTGCTTTGTTTATAGAAAACTTATGATTCTGGGCTAGATGTTTAAGGTCCTGAGTATTAGAGAAGGAAATGCATATATGTATGAGTAGGTATCAAAATATATGACCATATTATCAAAACAAGATATAAGTTTTTAATGATTGACGGGAAAGAAAAATTTTAAAGATTGAACGTGTTAAAAAAAAAAACTAATATTCTAATAATATCTAATATTTTTAAAAGTAAATTTTAACTAATTATTTACTTCCAGTTTATGAAACCGCTAAAGATCTTTTCCATAATTCGGTAAACAGAAGCTAAGACACATTTATAAGCGGCCACAGAGTTAAAACTTGTAAGACAGTTACGTAAGGGCGAGCTACGTTCACTTAGCGAATCCAACACGGTTGCTATAGCCATAAATACTATGGAACTCAGTGTCCATGTCATGAATGAAAAATCGGACAAATTGACTGAATTACTATACTTCATCCCGAATCACTTCTTTATCCGAATCAAACTAAAGCACTAATTTATATGCCACAAAAACAATTTAATGGGGAAATTCATAAAATAAAAATAAAGCAGGCTTCAATAATCTCTATCAATTGATATTTTAACAGGTTATGATTTAATAGGCACATTAGAATCGTCTTACAAACGAACAACGTTTGCAAATTATTGAATTTTATTATCAAAATGCGTGCTCTGTTAAGAAAGTTCATCGCATGCTTCTTCCATTTTATGGTCAGTTTAATCGACACACACAGTTTAATCGGGCTATTGTGACTAAATTTCGCACCAAATTTACAGTGTTGGACATTAAACCACCAACACGCTTACGTAGAGTGCGAACTGAAGAAAATATTGCAGCTGTATCGGCCAGTGTTAATGATGACCATCAATTATCGATTCGTCGCCGTTCGCAGCAATTGGGCCTCTCTTACTCAACAACGTGGAAGGATTTAGGTGTGACGCCTTTAAAATACAGCTGGTGCAAGAATTGAAGCCGAACGACCTACTGCAATGTAGTAGGTGAATGTGCTCTTGGAAAGTTACCTGAAGATCCACTTTTTTACCCAAAAAATGTGTTTAGCGACGAAGCTCATTTTTGTCTCAATGGGTACGTAAATAAGCATAATAATTGTCGATTTTGGAGTGAATATCAGCCCGCACCATTGCAATCCAGAAAAAGTCACAGTTTGGTGCGGTTTATGGGCTGGTGGCATCATTGGACCGTACTTCTTCAAAGGTGATGCGAATCGGATATCGTGAGATGCTATCCAACTTTTTTTGCCCAAAATGCAAGAGCTTGACTTGCATGATATGTGTTTTCAACAAGACGGTGCAATATGCTACACAGCACGCGCAACAATGGACGCGACAGGCGAGTTCGGTGAACATTTTATTTCACGTTCGGGACCGGTCAATTGGCCGCCTATATCGTGCGATTTAACGCCTTAAGACTATTTTCTGTGGGGCTATGTTAAAGCTCATGTCTATACAGACAAGCCTGCTTCAATTGACGCATTGGAAGACAATACTGAATCATTTGTTCGTGAGATACCGTCCAAAATGTTTGAAAGAGTATTCCCAAATTGGACTAAGCGGATGGACCATTTGAGGCTCAGTCAAGGTCAACATTTGCATGAAATATATGGACCGTATCTACTATCGGTTCAAATAAAGATTTCATGCATTTTTCTAAATTGTATGTGTTTTTTTTTTTGAAAAACTTTCCTATAGGTAGCTTTTAAAAAACCATCCTTTATTAGAAGAATAATACTGCAGTCTTAAAAAAGCAGCAGCATGCGTTGCTAATACATTTGTCTATAATGAATTGATGTTTTCTTCACAGGGCATGCTTGTATCAGTTTGATTACCTCCAACATACAACCATTTCCACAAACGATACAAGGTATTGTGAAGCTAAATTACTCATGATATCTAATAGGAATGCCCTTTCTTCTTTGTCGGTCAGCCGCAAGAATACCGAAACCCGAAATCCAGGAGCACGCTAAAACAAAACATTAAAGCCTACACCTACGACTCAAAAACTCAAACAACAAATTCCAAAGAATATGAATTTACATAAAATGTAAGACTGCGCGCCGGATATCAGCGGCTTGGCGCTTACCCAGTTAAAAAAAATCCTGACCTTTCATAAACCTAACAGCTAACAATCTAACAATCAATCCGATAGGACTTCATCACGAATTTAACCAGACTCCCCTTTTCATAGATAGATTTGTTAAACAATCAACAAACAAAGAAAGAAAAAAAGAATTCTACGCACGAGGCACGAGTCTCGAGTATAGACGCCACCAAACCTAACCATGCCACATGAGCTGAACAATAGACGAAAAAGACAACCGACAACACCAACCCAACATCAGGTCGTCGTCGTCGGATCTAGGGTCACCATCAAAGAAAATACGTGACAAACATTTTATTCTTTGTCAAAGCATTAGTCACAAAACTTACCCCTAAACAGAAAAAACAACAACATTGAAGGAGGTAAGGTAAGTGACTAAGAGGTTAGGTAGCGCAGAGAGAGGGACAAAAAGGAAAAACAAAGCAATCAAAATACCGTCTGATATTAACCGCAACGAAATGTTTTTCGGTATAGGTATCATCTTCCTGCGGGTGAAAACATCACGATGATGGCAAAGTATAAAATAATATAAATGGAAGAAGGAACAAGCTATTTGATCAGGAGGCAAGGCAGTGGCTTGGCAGTGAGCAGTGAGCACGTCATGGTCATTGACGACAATGATGGGAAGATGGATTTACTAGAAACCGAAAGGGTTGTTTGTCTCAGAGCAGGACTGAACAACGACCGACGGGGATGGAGTTTACGTTCTTTTGCTTTTACCTAAATAACTGCACACATACATTCCTATATACCTACCTATATTTTGAGTTTTACGGCTAAAACAAAGTGGTGTTTTATGACTGCGATATACAAAACATCCATTTTAAGCTATTTCGCGGTTTTTCGAAAGTGTTCTGCTAACACCCATTAAAAGCAGTTAATTGCAGCCGGTGCGCGCAGCAGTGTTGAAACAGAGAGTAGAAAATATCAATTTAACCTCAAGCATCTCGTACTTGAACTCACTTAAGGCAAGCAAAAGCATCTCTGTCTGTTTCTGTTCTGTTTGGCTTTGGCAGATCATTCCCTATATTCTATCCCTTCTATATAACTCAACATCCCCTCTGTACTTTCCACTTTGGCCATTTCCATTCCCATCGTCATCATCCTCCTGCGCTATCCACTAACACTGCCACTTCCACTTTTGATAAAATCAATGCCGATGCCGGACAAATGGAACTCTGGTGGTGATAAAAATCTCATTCACTTTCAAACAAAACCAAAGTGCCATAAATCTCAAGGGTAGGTTATAGGTATGTATAGTATGTATATGTAAGTTTGTAGGTATAATATGTAGGATGGGACGTGAGGTTGATGGCATAAGTGTTTGAATCTAGATTGCCCGGAGAGTAAGGTTTCATTTCGTTCGCTTTCCTTGGTAGATAGATAGGTAGGTACCTATGTATGTAATACCTTTTTTGTTTGGTTGGAAGGCATAGGATGTTTGTATCCTTCGCACGACGACGACGACGACAACCTCATGTGTAACTAGGGCAAAACTAACCAAGTGTGACAGATGCAAGGCAAAATTTTGTATCTATTGTATCTCAAGTGCGTAACGTAGGTATCCCATATAGACTTTAGTATAGATTTGCAAATGCAACTCAATGAAATGCAAACCGATGGATATTCACTCCCGCACAACACAACATGTGTTTTGAATTTCTGCACCTTACATGCTCAAGACTGAACTAACTGGCGATATGGCGATATGGTGAAGGCAATAGATGCGGTGATGTGCCTGTGCTGGCTTTCTCATCTCAGCTGGAGAAACGCATTTTGCTTGAATGCGTCGCTCGTCGTTGTCAGTGTCGTCAGGACGCCAGCCAGCTACTAGAAGATTTATTTTTGAATCTAAATCTGAAGTGCCGTCAATGATGCGTATATATTCCTTTTCGTATATAAGTGTTGCCGGAACTGATTTATTACGCCTGACCGGGTTACGCATGTGTTTCGTTGCAGAATAAGAGATTTTATACCCAGCCCATTACTAATTGATAGTAGCATTTTTAAGATTCCACTCAAGTGACAAGCATCAGCAGAAGGGTGTCGTTGTCTGTCTGTCTTTATATATAACATGGGCTTGAGATGTTTTTATGTGTCTCTTTTACGAGGATAAATGTTCGCAGGGACATTATTTTATATGTGTATAGGTTCGATATTACTTTTAAGTTTAAACAAGAAGAAATATGATGACAATTAGGAAGCGGTTGATGGGATAAGGGCCGCAAGTGTTTTTGTAAGAAATGTGGCCTTGATTTTAAAAATAATTGTATATTTATTTATTATCACATATATTTGTATCTCAGAAATAGTTTTTAAATATGGGTATATGTTTTCAATTAAAAACTGTATGGTTTTATAGGTATTAAAACAAGTCTTTTTTTCATAAAATTGCTGCAATGTAATGAAGTTGAAAGGGTCTAAGCTGAAGAGATTGTAAATAAAACATATATGTACAATAATTCTTAATAACTTAATGGAGTGTGAAACATTTACAACATGCAATGTGTTTTTAATAGTTAAACTCTTGATTTGTGTTATGTATTTGAAATAGTAGATACAAAGTGTTAAATGGGGGTCTTCTTAGGGCATTTTAGAAGAACGTATAAATTTACAGTTTCCAGTATAGATCGTAAAGCTAAAAGCAATCGATTTAATGTTGAATGCCTTTGAGTTCAGTTTTCGGTTCACTAACTTGATGATGATTGCCATGAAACATCCTGGTTCCTAATTGTGTTTAGATGTCTTTGAATCTATTTTTCAAGAAATTGATGTTGTAAGACAATGATCTATTGAAATTTGCCAGTTTTAATTCTGGAACACATGTTCTTTAATGGTGGCTAGTCCTGTCAAACCATAAATGACAGCTGTCAATATTTCATGATTCACACCTTTATCAAACAGACTTATAATATTATTTATCTAAGAAAATTCTTATTCTTTTTACAAGGTACGAAAAGTATCTATATTCAGTTAAAAAAATGTAACGGGTCTTTTCTAATAGACGTGTGGTTTTTATATGGCATATTTTTTCGAATTTTTCTTTTTGAAAGCTGGTACTTGAATTATGCTTAGTTTGGTTTGCCATTTCAAAAAGACTTAAAAGTTTAGAAATCGTGCAAACTTGTTTATAAAAAAAGAGGCTGGGATGCGACCCACACTGATAACTTCCCATCCCGTTTGCTGATTTGTCTTGCTTAAAAGGTATGAAGGTTTTCGCGTTTTGTTAAAAAGTTGTCAGTTGAATTATTTTTAAAAATTTAGAAACTACCAACAATATTTTGCATATAATTAAATAGTTTGATTTCAAAATCTATTTTTGTTAACGAGATTTTTAGTCGAAAAACAATTTTTACCAATTTTAGTATCATTTCTTAAAAATTTTTATTTCTCATATAAACAAAAACAATATTTTTTAAAAGATAAAAATAGTTTTAAGCCAATATCTCAAAGTTTGAAAAGATATTAGAGTCGAAAATCAATTTTTACCAACCTTCGTTAATTTTTTGTTTAGGTTTTTATTTTTTGGAAAAAAACTGTCAATTCGATTTTTCTCAAAATATTTCCGAATGTTAAAAACAATATTTCTAATAAGTTAAAATGAGTTAGAAGCCATAATCTCAAATTTTTGAAAAGATATTTGAGTCGAAAATCAAATTTTACCAACTTAAATTTTTTTTTAGGTTTTTGGACGGTCGGATTTTTATAAAAAAAAATTACTGAACATCGAAAACAATATTTTCTGTGACATAAAATTAGTCTTTTGAGTTGAAAGTAAATTTTTACCAAGTTTTAGTATTGTTTTTTTTAGGTTTTCATTTTTTGTAAAAAAAATTTTACCAGATGTCAAAAACGTTATTTCTCGTTTATAAAAAAAAACGTTCATTGGAATTTAGTCCAAACATATATTTGTCTTGTATCACGTTATCTATACTATTATATAAAAGCGAAACCATTTTAAAGTTTGTAACGCACGATCTCAGAAAGTAGTCAACCGATTTATTTGAAATATATTTTATTATTTTCTATATTGTTATGAGAGTGTTTATGGCTTTAATTTTTTTTCTTGTCAAACTAAAATATTATTAATTTTATATTTTTTGTCCATTTTTTTTCATTAGTTCACTTATGCAACCACTCATATCTTTAAACCTATACAATAATCGACAAAGATTAGCATTGCTTTATAAAGTCAATATTGTTGCGCAAATTTTAAGCCTAAAATCACTTCTAAGTTAAACATACAACCTGAGAAATAAATAAAAACAAATTATAAAATTATAAACTTTTTGAATTTATTTTATCCAGGAAATTAGATTCCATCACAATCGCAAAGTCTCTGCTTTGTTTCATTTCATTATCATTCCAACATTTTTAATTTTCTTTTCTTCCCATGCTCTTTTTCTCTTAATATGTGTTCCATTTAATAGTTACGTTTTTTCTCTTACCTACCTACCTACATAACATATTCAATTTTTCTGTATTGTATTTTGTATAGTTCATCAACTAACATACACACACACATTGTTTTTTTGTTTCTCTAATTCTATCGTCAAATCGCTGAGCAGTGTGGGCTCTTTTTTTTAAGTTACTATGGAGTATGGACATTTAATTAACTACAGTGCCGTGCTCATGAAATGCCGATTTATCTAAAGAATAAAATGCACGACTGGGTCGCACGAACTTGCTCCTGTATTCAAAGAGTCTGTTTAAAAAAGTGTCTATGTATATAAGATTTAAAAATATACCTGTAAAATAAGTTTGTCTTCAAAGATATAAATGCCATTTGATTTGTCGAAAAAACCTCCATTTTTCAATTTTTTTGGGAGGGGGTTACATTCAATACAGTTAAAATAATTTAAAAAAAAAAAAAACTAATTTAAGATTCAAAATTTTACCTGAAAAATAAGTTTGTCTTCAAAAATTTAAATGCCATTTCTAAATAAAAAAGCCCTTGATTTTTAAAATTTTTTTTTCGAAAATCGTTAGAGCGGTTTTTTTAAATTAATTTTTTATATATAAAATTTTTCAATTTTGTTCTAAAAATATTTTTGGTATGCAGTTGTTTAGTGATTGTAAATATACGCTCTACATTTGAATTTCGCAAAAAAATATTAACTCGTTTTTCAGATATAGAATTTGAAAAAAAAAAATTCAATATTTTTTTAAAAATCCAAACAAAAAAAAAATTGCACTTTTGATAATCAAATATTGTTAAAGCAATATAAGAGCTTATTCACAAAAAATTATTGAAATCAGTACATAAGCTGCTGAGAAAATTAAAAAACAAAATAACGGTTCTATGAGCGGTACATTTCCTGAGCAATACAAAAATATGTTTTTCTTAAAGAAGCCAAAAGTTAAAACACAAAATTTAAGAGAAAATTAAAAAAAAATCTATCGGTTTGTTTTGAGAAAACTCGAATTATGGTTTTTTGACCAAAAAAATTGTATGGGGGCCACTGTTAGTTTTGATCTTAAAAAAAAATGAAAAAAATGACTAACGCGAATCTGCTCAAAACCTTAACTTCCAAGTTTGAACTTAATCGACCCAATGGTTTAGGCTGTAGGAGCGTGGACAGACAGACAAAATTTTGCACGAATGCAAAACTTGCCATATAGTTCCTATATATCGCAAGTAAAAATTAGATCTTTTTTATTTTTCTGGTTCGAGGAAGTGAATAGATTATAATTCTTCCAATTTAAAAATAAAAAAAGTTTTATTATAATAGCTTGAATTACCAATTTTGTATCACTTCCTCGAACATTAAAACTGAAATTAAGTTAAAATTTTCATTACAAATAACTCGAAGAAGGTACTTACAATGACGTCGATAAAAAGAGCACAGAAATGTGGGTAGGTTAAGTCAGTTGCACTGCACTGAACATGAGCAGATGAATACAAAAATGTGTCTATGGATATTTACACACGCATACCTATAGATGTATCAGAACATTAAAAACACAAATTGTTTTTTTTTTACCGCAAACTATATTTTTCGGTTGCAAAAAAACGTTTCTAGGTATGAATAAAAGAAAGAAAAGAAGAAAATAGACACAAATTTCGTTCTGTTTTCAACTAAAAAATTGAAATGGTTTTGTTTGTTTTCACGTGCGGCTTGGCTTTTACTACGTAATATTTTACTTAAGTTTTTTTTTCTAAAGTGTTTATTTCGGTAAGGAAGTGTTTTTTGATTTTTTTATTAAATACGAGTACATAACAAGCTTAAATTCGTTGTTTTTCCTTTATCGCATAGAAATATAAAATGGGTAAAAGAAAGGCTAACATTGGAAGAAAATCCATAAGCACAAAAAGAATGTGTTGGTTACAATTTGCCAAGCAACGCGAGCACGGGTCGGCTAGTATATAATATACAATTTAATTCAAGTCTCTAGCTTTAGCGTTATTGGTTCGTAAGATATTTAGGGTTAACCAACATTTTCACCTTTTTTCAAATTGCTATGGTAATAAAAAAGTTATAACAGTAAACTTATTATAATAATATTGTGAAAGTGAATATTGATGAGAGAAATGGGGTCACGTGCAAGCAGAATTTTGGCAATGGCAATTAGGAAAAATTCCAGTCAACCTACAGTGATAAATAACCGTGAGTACAACTTTTATACGGGAGCTGCTCGAAATGCTGTATTTTAAAATACTGTATGGTTAAAATTCTGTATCATACTGTATGATACTGTATATTCATAATACTGTATGGTTAATATACTGTATCTCAAAATACTGTTTTGTCAAAATACTATATCTGATAATAAAAAAAAAAAAAAAAAAATTAGGTGGCGCAACAGTCCGTAAAGAACCAGGGCCTAGTGACTTATAACTCTCAACCATTCCTGTGTGCGAGTAATTGCAGGAATGGAGGGGACCTACAGTTTATATGCCGAATCCGAACGGCTAGATTGAGAAAGCACTTTTCATGACAAGAATTACTCTTGGAGAATTTGTCAATTCCTCGCAAGAGGCAGTACCCGTGAACAAAACTTTAGGTGTCACAGGCAGGGATCGAACCCAAGACCTCTCGCATGACAGTCCAACTCACTAACCATCATGCCACGGGAACCACATATCTGATAATACTGTATCTCAAAATTCTTCTTCTCAAAATGCTGTATGAGCAAAATATTATCTAAAAGTACTGGATTTTTACAAAATTCCGGTCTTAAGCTTCCGTTACGTATATAGAGAACAACAAAAGCAGAACCCGATTTCTGCATGTACATTATATCATTTATTGAAACTCCAAACAAGTAAAAAAACAGAATACATTAATATCATCATCATAAATAAGTATGATTCGTTTACATAGGTAATATAAATGAATCTGCAAATAAATGTCATCTTCTTTTGATGTATTTTATATTCCAAAATGAAGGGATAAATGGTTTTTACCATTAATTTTGTATGTTAAGTTTAATTTTATTTTAATATACAAAAATCATTGTTATATGTATTATAGAAACATGATTTGTGTTCTTTGTAGGGGAAACATTTCTGTCAGAAGAGTTTTTTAACGTCGAAGAAAATAAAAATCAATCATATCAGCACTGGCTTCGACGTCACTATCGAGGAAGCATATAGTGACTAGTTAAAGATCTTGAAATAATTATTGAGACTATTCCAGTTATCTTTCTCGTATTGCCAAACGGTTCTCTTAGGAGATCTTTCTCTAACTGGAGAGTTTAGACACGAGAAATTTGATGATATAACACAATGGTCAGATGTGCCTAGAGGAGACCTTCTCTGCTCGACCTTCCACGTCCGATATTCGAGTGGGCTCGTTGACCAGCTGAGTTAGAAGCGGACACTCTTTCGGGTGTTGTCTGGCCCAAATGTTGAAGCGATGAAGAATTGTGTACCTACATACATTGAAATTGCCTGTAACAACGATTTCTGTGCGAGGATAGGATAAAACTATTCTTTGGATGGAATCAGACAAAGCATCAAATTTCACGAGAAGTTGATTCTCTGTTTAAATTAAGGCTGCGATAAAGGAAGCAATAGAGAATGATTTGCTTATTTATGGAAATTTTAAACCACATTAAATTGTAGAAAGAGTTGTTGCAAAGACCATTCCTAATGTACATGGCGAGGCCATGGTGAGAAAAGAATAAAGGCGATAAGCTATACCTATTAATAAATAATTCAGCAGGATCGGAATCCTTACCTTACCTGTTTGCGTTTCACTTAGTGCCAAAAAATCTGGCCTATATGTCAGTTGAATTATTCTTAAAAATTACCAACAATATTTTGCATAATAATGAAATAGTTTTATTTTAAAATCTATTTTTGTTAACCAGATTTTTGGTCAAAAACCAATATTTTTATCAATTTTAGAAGCATTTCTTACAAATTTTTATTTCTTATATAAACAAATACAAATTGGATGAATGAAATTAATTTGAAGTCAATATTTTCTATTGTTCACGAGATATCGAGAACAGAAGATCAATTTTACCAAATTTGCGTACTATTTTTTGTAGATTTTATTTTCTTATGAAAAAAAGACTATTGGATTTTTATAAAAAAAATTACTGAATATCGAAAACAATATTTTCTGTGAGAGTTGAAAGTAAATTTTTACCAAGTTTTAGTATATTGTTTTTTTTAGGTTTTTATTTTTTGTAAAAAAAACTGTCGATTCGATTTTTCTCAAAATTTTACCAGATGTCAAAAACGGTATTTCTCGTTGCATTAAATTAGTTTAGAGATAAAATCATTTTTTGTTCGTAAAATTTTTTTTTTCTTTATTTTTGATTTATAAAAAAAAACGTTAATTGGAATTTTGCTCAAAAATATATTTGTCTAGTACTACGTTACAATATTATAACATTAAATTCAATTCAAGTCTCTAGCAATATTGGTTCGTGAGATATTTAGGGTTAACCAAAATGTTCACCTTTTTTTCAAATTGTTATGGTAAGAAAACCACCCACTCAATTTTCTTGTGAGCCCTTTCTGCATCTTTCTGCATTATTATCTGTATAACAAAATTTATTTGAAGTCGATATCTCTACTGGCTTTTGAGCTATTATTGTGTTTATTGGAAATGAAATGCAACCAGCTTAATTCAACTTAAATTTATTATAGAATAATGTATGATTATTGATACAATGATGTTACAAGTTAGAGCGACTATTAGCAAGTCAAGTTTTAGTGAGTGTTACACACTCTCATTACATTATATAATATTAATATAGTAGTAGTATGTACAAAGATATAGTAGTATGTCTTTAAATAGAAGTATTTATGTAAGAAGTAAATAAAAATATATGTAACTGTACAATAAACACATTCTCTATACACTACACTCCTCCCTTCTTAGCTTCAACGTCTTCTGTTTCTAAGTGTTTCTGTGGACTGAAATCTGACGGTAGGTTTTGATGGTCTGGTAGATCTCCTCAACTCAATTGGCTTTAAAATACTTTGAGGAGGCACTGATGTAGAAGTTCGGTTATCAACTTCCAACTGCGTTCTAGTGTTGTCAATTAGACGTTGGCCGGCATCGAATTCTGTTGAAGATAACACACCACGCATTTGGTTCTGATGTCGACGTACAGTGCCTTTTGAAGTTTTCACCTGATACATCTTCCTCCCGATCTTATTTTGAACAACACCTGTAATCCACTTCGGGCCTCGGGCGTAGTTACGGATAAATACTTGTTGCTCTGGGTGGAACTTTGCAGAAACTGTTTTGATATCAGGCTTTGACATCGGCTTCAGTTGAGATAGCAAGGAACGCATTGGTCGACCATGTAAAAGCTCAGGTGGTGACTTGCCTGTGACATTTGGCGTTGATCTGTAAGAAGTCAAAAAAGTTAATAAAGCATCTCTTTCATCGACACTTTCAGAAATTTGTTTTTGTATAGCAGTTTTAAACGTCCGCACCATTCTCTCGGCTTCACCATTTGAAGCTGGATGAAATGACGCAGTTTTAATGTGAACGATGAATGCGGACGACGAAAAAAACGTCGCGAACGTACGGACGTACGAACGTGCGTACACACGCACGCACAGACATCTTTCTAAAAATCTTTTATTTCGACTCTAATGACCTTGACACTTAGAGAAATGTCAAAATTTTCAATTCGACAAATCGGACTTATTACAATAACTTCCTATGGGAAGTTAAAACTAACGTACACACGAACACACATACATCCCCCTAAAAATCTTTTATTTAGATTCTATGAACCTTGAAATGTCAAGAAATATAAAATTTTCGATTACAATATTTTCCTATGGGAGGGAAGTTTATAACTATCACAAAGTATGTCTGGTCTAGACTAACATAGAATACCGTTAATTTAAATCAAATCAATTATGTTGTTGACTATAACAACTCCCACAGGTGCAGCTGTTGGAGGTACTACTACTAGCTTATCGTAGACATTTTTTAAAATTAAAAGTTCAACGAAGTTGAAAGTTGACTCAAATATACAATCCTCGTATCTCTTAGGAGTTGAACTTTACAGTACAATTATCATAGTACTTGTTTTAATTTACAGTTAGTCAAGTCCCATCTGAATTCCTAACATATCCATAGCCTTGTTATTATTTTATATGTATATTGAAGTCCTTGGATTATTTTTCCCACATGACATGATAGTTGTGAATTACACCTTGGGCTTGTAACGTCTCGAGTAAATTAAACAACATGAATTGTGGCGAAGATCCGGATGGCAAATTGCTTTTTTACACTTTTCGGTATTTAATTTATATGGGCATTTCGGCCCATGATTATGATTATAATAAAAAACAGCTCATCTACAAGCAATGGGCAGGTGATTATTGTGCCCTTGTTGACTGTTTTTTTGCTGTGACGGGCCCATTTTATACCATGTACATTTCAAAATATCTGAGGTGTGAAGTTTTTATGACAAGGTACACTGCAATGTACATAAATGCTCTCTTACTGATGGCCCAATTTTGTACCATTGCATTTAGTAGGTTTATAAATTGGCTACAGCGCAAGCAGACCATATTAATTTTTGACGAATTGAATAAAATAAGGCTTACTGAGTTCCCTTTTCCTCGTGAAAGATTTAACAAAATTCGAAATGAAATAAAGATGGTTATTTATTCAAAAATATTATGTTCGTGTTTTATAACACTCGGATTGTCAGTAATTATTATGCATCAATCAAAGGGTGGCGACGCATTTGATGATTACTGGGCCGTATTATCGATCTTTGTATTGATCATCTTGACTGCAATGGAGAATCAAATATGTGTTGGAATGATTTACGGGGCGTATTTATTTAAGATGCTAAACTGTCGCCATATATGGGTAGTTGAAGAAATAAATTCGTTGTGCGAAAATAAAGCTGTGCATATTGTGAACCGAAAGACAGGACTTTTATGCTATGAATTGAAAAATATTGGAACAATTCATACAAATGTGCTGAGACTCATTATCAATTACAAGGATACTGTTAACATGCATATATTTTGTATTTTGTCATCCATTATAATTTCCCAAGTTTACTACGCTTATGTCTTTCTCATACTTTCAAATGGGACTTTTACGGATGGTGAATTTCAAAAAATGTGTGCATTTATAACGTGTTTCATTTCATTCCTAGATCTATGGTTAATGGTTTATATTTGTGGTGATGTTGTTGACTCATGTAATGCTTCTGGAAACACTTTAGGATCGCTATCAACCTACAATAAACTTAATAAACAATTAGAAACAAGGGTAAGTTGGTTGGTATTTTTGAGCGTACATTTAATTTTGAAAATGAAACATTTTAGATTCAAATACTTACGCATCAATTTATACGAGAGAAAATGGAGTTAATGGTCTTTGGCATGTTCAATTTGAATTGGGCGACAGGATTTGTTATGACGGGAGTTGCTGTTGAATACTTAATAATACTTGTGCAATTTGATTACCACGATTTTGATTTTTAAATTGAGTTTTTTAAACTACAGATTTTGAAGCTATCAATCTTTTTTTCCAGTTGTAATTTTGTGTGTCCAGTGTTTTGTTTGTAAGAGTAAAATGTAATTGGCTTATTCCACATTCTTGAGAAAAATTCATAGATTTCAGCACCGTGTCTTTGGTTACATATATTTTGTGTGGTTGTCAATCAAATTCAAAATTTATAATTCTATAATAAATAATACAAAATTAAATGGTATCCTTGTTTTGTATAAAAAGTTTGTCAGACAAAATTTTACACTTTATATTTGAAGCCTATTAAGTTTTTTTGAAAAGCACACAACAGACTTAACGAAACTTTTACTTATAAGGAAGAGCAACGCAAGTGGGTATTGACGAGGTCAAAGTCTTTCAAAATGACGGACTTATTAAAAAGGATGAGGCAAGAAACGTAACGACAATGTTCAAGTGGCGTAATTGAGTCAATAATGTTACTGTCACCAATTATTTTTAAAAGCTCTTCTCTCTATACTGTCCAAGAGACTTTACTAAGCACCAGCACAGAAAAGGCAGTTATACTCAAGTCTTAAGCCTCGGCCACGCAGTAAGCGGCTGAGCGGCTAAGCGGCTGAGCGGCAAGCGGCTGAGAGGCAACTCTAAGCGACGTATGGCCAGGCACTGAGCGACTGCTTTTGAGCGATTAGTAGTTTTTGCAGAGATTTCACACACGAAATTAACAACTCAATGTTTACTTTCGCCTTTTTTTCTTCTTGCCGCTCAGAACATTACTAAAAATTAAAACAGGTTTGGTTGCTGAGCGGCGCCGCTTAGCCGCTCAGAATTTTGTTTCGCCGCTCGCTCATTGCGTGGCCGCTTCTATGTGATTTCATATGTTTTATATTTTTTTTTCCGCTCAGCCGCTCAGCCGCTTACTGCGTGGCCGCGGCCTTAGACGTATATAAGTTTTGTAAGGTATTCAAGTAGAAACGCATAGTTTAATTATACCAGTACTTTTTAGTTACTGGGTTTGAAGTAATTATCTTAGAACATCCCCCACTAAACTGCGGATGTGGAGAGTTTGTCGCTGAAGTTATGCGAAAGCTTCGCTCTAACTTTAGCCGAAACAATACTCCTTTAGCGAGCGAATATAATTTGTGTGTCGGACATGAAAGCCAACCATCAGAGGAACATTCAATCGCAAGAAAACGTACACAACTATAGTGCAAGACAGTGTTCAAGTGAGTCAGCATAAGTCTGTTCGCCATCGTACAAATCAACTTGGTAGGTTACGAAGTTTTGTATCACAGTTTTAAAAATGAGCTTCACCTTCGTCCATATAAGATTCAGTTGACACAAGAATTGAAGCCAACAGATCCTGACAAGAAAAGATTAGCGGAATTCGCAAAGAGCTGATGCGTTTCTAGAATGTGCGCTCCTGCTGAAACATTCAATGTCAGGAGATACAAATTTCTTGCGTCGGCTCAGAAATGTTTGATAACATCGCTTATGTCATGGGTCGACAAGAAATGGTTGGTAAGTAGCACTCTATTGATTTAATATACCTATTTTTCTTTCAGAATATCACATCATATCTCAAATCAAACTCTATCGGGAGCTGTCTAGATCAAATGGAGAAACCCTGCTTTGATTTAGTATTTTCTTGTTTTGGGATTAGGACCTGTGATAAATTCGAAACGATGCTGATGCGAAACAGAGTAAAATAGTTGCAATCATGGTAATAAAAAAATGGCAAAATAAATTAAAAAAAAGCAAAACAACTTCTCCGATCGAGTCACAAGTTAGTAACCTCGGTCGAAGTTCTCTGCCGCCAGCACAATGTATGGAGGACCAGTGGCAACATTACCAAGATTCAATCAGAGAAGCCGCCTCTGACATGCTGGGTTTCAAGCAGCCACCAACAAGGAACCGCTGGTTTGATGAGGAATTTCGGCAGGCAAATGCAGCCAAACAACAGGCACGCAAAGCGGCGCTGCATAGAAGGACGAGAGCTGCTCATGAGCTCTATGAGCAGAAGAGGCGAGAGGAACACCGACTTCTCAGAAGGAAAAAGAGAAAGTGTGAGAATGGTGCGGTCGAAAATGTTCAGAAGTTTTGTGAGCAGGTGAAACGAGATTCATAAGTGAATAAACCTCGAACCGAAGTCTGCAAGGAAGAAAGTGGAAACATCATGGTGGAACCACAGTCAATACTGAGGATATGGAAGGATCACTTCTGTAGACTGTATAACGGCGATGACGAACCGAATTCCGCAGGATGATCCATTCAACATAGACGATGAAAGACAACAATCATGTCCTCCCGACTTAGACTAAGTAAAGATTGCCATATCTAAGCTGAAGTCTAACAAAGCCGCTGGAGCAGATGGCTTGAATGCCGAGCTCTTCAAAGCAGCTCGAAATAATTTGGTTAGGAGCATGCACCATCTTATCTGTAAGATATGGTCGAAAGAATGCTTGCATGATGAATGGAACCTCGGTATTATTTGCCCGATTCTGAAAAAAGGAGACCCTCTACACTGCACCAACTATAGAGCCATCAGTCTACTGAACATCTACATCGCCTACAAAATCTTCTCACGTCTAAAGCCCATCGTCAACAACCTGATAGGTCCTTATCAGTGTGGTTTTAGACCAGGAAAGTCCACAGTCGATCAAATATTCACATTACGGCTGATCCTGGAAAAACACAAGAACATCAAATCGACACCCACCATCTTTTCCTGGATTTCAAGGCCGCATATGTATGACAGCATCTACAGGGACGAGCTGTCTAGATTTGGTATCCCTGAAAAACTCGACTGTTTGTGCAGGATGACCATGGAGAATTCGCGCTGGTCCATAAAGGTTGGAAACAACTTAAAAGAACGTCGGATTCAGACAAGGTGATGCGCTGTCGTGCGATTTTTTTAATATCGTTCTTTAAAGAATAGTGCAGAGCTCCCACGTCAACACTATCTATATGGCACTATCTTTAAAAAGTCTGTTCAATTACTAGCATATGCTGATGACATTGACATAATCGGTAGAACTCAGAGTGATGTCAATGGGGCTTTTGTGAGTATTGAGGCAGAGGCGGCAAAAATGGGTTTAACGGTTAAAGAGCGCAAAACAAAAGTATACATGCTGTCGTCAAGAAAGGACTTACAACAACGACGTCTCGGTCAAAATGTCACCATCGACAGACGTAACTTTGAGGTAGGTTTTGGAGATAAATAATTTTGAGAAAAATCGAATTGACATAGTTTTTTGTACAAAAACTAAAAACCTAAAAAAATCATTACTAAAACTTGGTAAAAATTGAAAAATACCTTTTCAAAAATTTGAGATTATGGTTTCAAACTTATTTTATCTTAGAAGAAATATTGTTTTTTATATTGGGTAAACTTTGAGAAAAATCGAATTGACAGTTTTTTTTACACAATATAAAAACCTATAAAAAATTATTAAAAGTTGATAAAAATTGATAAAAATTGATTTTCCACGCAAATATCTGTTCAAAAACGAAATTGACTTCAAAATTATTTTATCTCACAGAAAATATTGTTTTCGACATTCAGTACATTTTTTATAAAAATCCAACGCCCCGTATTTGTATTTGTGTATGTAAGAAATAAAGATTTTTAAGAAATTCTACTAAAATTGGTAAAAATTGGTTTTCGACTAAAAACTTCGTTAACCAAAATTGATTTTGAAATAAAACTATTTCATCATAAATAATTCAACTTGCAACATTTTTAACAAAACACGAAAATCTTGAAACCTTTTAAGCAAAACAAATCGACAGACGGGATGGACAGTTATCTTCTTTTTTTTTTTTTTTTTTGAAAATCGCCCCTACCCCTTAAACAGGGTGGTAATTTTTTCGTTTTGCCCATAAATAATTACGTTTTTGACATTCGTAGTTTATATCTTACTAGCCGAAAAATTCGGCGTATGCAGGTCTGAGTTTTGTTTCAACCAGAGAATAATTGTTAATTTTATTAGTTAACCGATCACACTTGCAAGCCCTAATCGCTAAAAAGAAATACGTGTGATATTTTTTAAACATTTGAATTCCCCTAACGAGAAACTTGCTCTTTAGACTTGAATTCGGAAGTTCGAAAGAATTCTTAAAAGAGCTTTGGTACATTTTCGAACGTTGTATCCCAAATAATCAAGCATAAATCTCTATTTTTGAATTGCAGCTTAACTTAGTCTGAGTCTCAAAATATAATGTTAACTATAAAGTAATCGAGAGCTTTTCCAGTATTAAATGCATAACATTTTTCGGAATACATATCTCAAAAAAAAGTTAATCAAAACAAAAAAAAACAAAGTCGTTTATAAAAGCTGAAAGCTCTAAAACATACTTGAAAATTGGCCAACAAGAAAGAAATAACGGAGACATTCATTTCCATTGAATATTTTAAAGGAGCTTTTTAAAAGCTTTTAGCTTTAAATATAAAATTGGTTTAAATATCAACTATAAAGGTTCTTACACTTTAGAAAATTATGCTGATAGCGGTATTTTATTAATACGGGTATTTCATAAATTATATAAAATTCTTCCCTTGGCCAGCTTAGTAACCCTTTTTATATCATATTAATTTATAATATGTATTACAACACTACTATGCACTAGGAATAAACATAAAAGAAATAAAATTTAAATGTTTTCATTTCGTAGATTGGTTTTTCCAATGCAATGACAAGAAAAGAGAATCTGTGACAACACTTTCAGTTATGAAATATTTCAAATAATTTTCTATACCTATCCTAAATGAAATCAAAAACAAGCTCCTAAACTACTGAGCATAGAATACTAAGTATTAAATCACCTACATATGTCGCATCGTAGTCAAAAAGAAATTATATATAATTCTGTGGAGGAGGTAGCACCCGTGGATTGTGAAGTGATGTTTATACTGTTTTGCTAAAGGCTTGGGTTCAATCCCTGTCTGTGGTACCTAAACTTTCCTCCAAAAGTAATAAATCTTGTTATGTATTCGGCATACAAATGTAGGACACTCTTTTTGTAAGCTCGATTGATAAAGCGAATTTGCTTGCAGCACAGTTTGCTGTTAATTCGATGATGCCAATGGACCAATCTTCTTTCGCACTCGTACAGTTCCTAGAGTACTAAAAGACCTTGAGTTTCATAAATACACTGGCCCGAATAGTATCACCGCTATTGTTCTGAAGAGGTGTTCTTCAACGCTGGCTAAAAAAGGATAATATTCCTCCCCCTTTAACAATCGTCCAATTACACTTACCTCCTTTCTTTCCAAGGTCATGGCAACGCTGATCGATTTTCAGCTTAAGAAATATCTTGAAGAACGGAAGGTTTTTAATGACCTGCAGTATGGTTTTCGTTGCAGTATGGTTTGGTGATCTCATGTTTTATTTCACCGAACAGTGGAACAAATCTTTACATCGTTTTGGAGAAAGTCAGATCATTGCACTTGATATTTCAAAGGCATTTGATAAGGTTTTGCATCAAGCTCTCTTATCGAAAATGCGTGCTTTTGGTATTGATGAATCTCTTCTTCATTGGGTTAGAAATTACCCTTGCCGGAAAATTGTAGTATTCTCAAAACTATTTCCCACCCAATCAAAATACACATCAAAAGAAAGGTATTTAAATGCTCTTGAATTGACAGTTTTTTTAACAAAAACTAAAAACCTAAAAAAATCATTACTAAAACTTGGTAAAAATTGAAAAATACCTTTTCAAAAATTTGAGATTATGGTTTCAAACTAATTTTATCTTAGAAGAAATATTGTTTTTTATATTGGGTAAACTTTGAGAAAAATCGAATTGACAGTTTTTTTTACACAATATAAAAACCTGAAAAAAATTATTAAAAGTTGATAAAAATTGATAAAAATTGATTTTCCACGCAAATATCTGTTCAAAAAAGAAATTTACTTCAAAATTATTTTATCTCACAGAAAATATTGTTTTCGACATTCAGTACATTTTTTATAAAAATCCAACGCCCCGTATTTGTATTTGTGTATGTAAGAAATAAAGATTTTTAAGAAATTCTACTAAAATTGGTAAAAATTGGTTTTCGACTAAAAACCTCGTTAACCAAAATTGATTTTGAAATCAAACTATTTCATCATGTGCAAAACATTGTTGTTAATTTTTAATTTTTTTTTTAAATAAAACTCAACTTACAACTTTTTTAATAAAACACGAAAATTTTGAAACCTTTTAAGCAAAACAAATCAACAAACGGGATGGACAGTTATCTTCTTTTTTTTTTTTGAAAATCGCCCCTACCCCTTAAACAGGGTGGTAAAATTTCCGACCCAATCAAAATAAACATCAAAAGAAAGGTATTTAAATGCTCTACCCACAACTGCAAACAAAAAGGTTCTACGAGCTCTCGTTTCGGAAAAATTAGTCAAAAAGTAAAATTACAGAATTTCGACCCAGCCCATCACAAATTATCTTTCGATTGCTTTATCTCCTCAACCAAGCCTCCAAACATGATGCGGTTTTCACTATAACACAGAGCATCGCGCCGCCTTTCAATTGATGCATAAATCTCAAAAATATTTTTTTTCAGTTTTTCGAGAAAACCGTGGGCTAACCCCTTGCCAAAAAAAAGTAGTATTTTCAAAACTATTTCCAACCCAATCAAAATACACATCAAAAGAAAGGTATTTAAATGCTCTACCCACAACTGCAAACCAAAAGGTTCTACGAGCTCTCGTTTCGGAAAAATTAGTCAAAAAGTAAAATTACAGAATTTCCCATCACAAATTATCTTTCGATTGCTTTATCTCCTCAACCAAGCCTCCAAACATGATGCGGTTTTCACTATAACACAGAGCATCGCACCGCCCTTCAATTGATGCATAAATTTGAAAAATGATTTTTGTTTCTGTTTTTCGGGAAAATCGTGGGCTAACTAACCCCTTGCCAAAAAAAGTAGTATTTTCAAAACTATTTCCCACCCAATCAAAATACACATCAAAAGAAAGGTATTTAAATGCTCTACCCACAACTGCAAACCAAAAGGTTCTACGAGCTCTCGTTTCGGAAAAATTAGTCAAAAAGTAAAATTACAGAATTTCGACCCAGCCCATCACAAATTATCTTTCGATTGCTTTATCTCCTCAACCAAGCCTCCAAACATGATGCGGTTCTCACTATAACACAGAGCATCGCATCGCCTTTCAATTGATGCATAAATCTCAAAAATGATTTTTTTCAGTTTTTCGAGAAAATCGTGGGCTAACCCCTTGCCAAAAAAAGTAGTATTTTCAAAACTATTTCCCACCCAATCAAAATACACATCAAAAGAAAGGTATTTAAATGCTCTACCCCTAACTGTAAACCAAAAGGTTGTACGAGCTCTCGTTTCGGAAAAATTAGTCAAAAAGTAAAATTACAGAATTTCGACCCAGCCCATCACAAATTATTTTTCGATTGCTTTATCTCCTCAACCAAGCCTCCAAACATGATGCGGTTTTCACTATAACACACAGCATCGCGCCGCCTTTCAATTGATGCCTAAATCTCAAAAATGATTTTTTTTTCAGTTTTTCGAGAAAATCGTGGGCTAACCCCTTGCCAAAAAAAAGCAGTATTTTCAAAACTATTTCCCACCCAATCAAAATACACATCAAAAGAAAGGTATTTAAATGCTCTACCCACAACTGCAAACCAAAAGGTTCTACGAGCTCTCGTTTCGGAAAAATTAGTCAAAAAGTAAAATTACAGAATTTCGACCCAGCCCATCACAAATTATCTTTCGATTGCTTTATCTCCTCAACCAAGCCTCCAAACATGATGCGCTTTTCACTATAACACAGAGCATCGCGCCGCCTTTCAATTGATGCATAAATCTCAAAAATATTTTTTTCAGTTTTTCGAGAAAACCGTGGGCTAACCCCTTGCCAAAAAAAAGTAGTATTTTCAAAACTATTTCCAACCCAATCAAAATACACATCAAAAGAAAGGTATTTAAATGCTCTACCCACAACTGCAAACCAAAAGGTTCTACGAGCTCTCGTTTCGGAAAAATTAGTCAAAAAGTAAAATTACAGAATTTCGACCCAGCCCATCACAAATTATCTTTCGATTGCTTTATCTCCTCAAACAAGCCTCCAAACATGATGCGGTTTTCACTATAACACAGAGCATCGCACCGCCCTTCAATTGATGCATAAATCTGAAAAATGATTTTTTGTCTGTTTTTCGAGAAAATCGTGGGCTAACTAACCCCTTGCCAAAAAAAGTAGTATTTTCAAAACTATTTCCCACCCAATCAAAATACACATCAAAAGAAAGGTATTTAAATGCTCTACCCACAACTGCAAACCAAAAGGTTCTACGAGCTCTCGTTTCGGAAAAATTAGTCAAAAAGTAAAATTACAGAATTTCGACCCAGCCTATTACAAATTATCTTTCGATTGCTTTATCTCCTCAACCAAGCCTCCAAACATGATGCGGTTTTCACTACAACACAGAGCATCGCGCCGCCTTTCAATTGATGCATTAATCTCAAAAATGATTTTTTTCAGTTTTTCGAGAAAATCGTGGGCTAACCCCTTGCCGAAAAAAAGTAGTACATATTTTCAAAACTATTTCCCACCCAATCAAAATACACATCAAAAGAAAGGTATTTAAATGCTCTACCCCTAACTGCAAACCAAAAGGTTCTACGAGCTCTCGTTTCGGAAAAATTAGTCAAAAAGTAAAATTACAGAATTTCGACCCAGCCCATCACAAATTATCTTTCGATTGCTTTATTTCCTCAACCAAGCCTCCAAACATGATGCGGTTTTCACTATAACACAGAGCATCGCGCCGCCTTTCAATTGATGCCTAAATCTCAAAAATGATTTTTTTTTTCAGTTTTTCGAGAAAATCGTGGGCTAACCCCTTGCCAAAAAAAAGCAGTATTTTCAAAACTATTTCCCACCCAATCAAAATACACATCAAAAGAAAGGTATTTAAATGCTCTACCCACAACTGCAAACCAAAAGGTTCTACGAGCTCTCGTTTCGGAAAAATTAGTCAAAAAGTAAAATTACAGAATTTCGACCCAGCCCATCACAAATTATCTTTCGATTGCTTTATCTCCTCAACCAAGCCTCCAAACATGATGCGGTTTTCACTATAACACAGAGCATCGCGCCGGCGGCGCAGCCTTTCAATTGATGCGTAAATCTCAAAAATGATTTTTTTTTCAGTTTTTCGAGAAAATCGTGGGCTAACCCCTTGCCAAAAAAAGTAGTATTTTCAAAACTATTTCCCACCCAATCAAAATACACATCAAAAGAAAGGTATTTAAATGCTCTACCCCTAACTGCAAACCAAAAGGTTCTACGAGCTCTCGTTTCGGAAAAATTAGTCAAAAAGTAAAATTACAGAATTTCGACCCAGCCCATCACAAATTATCTTTCGATTGCTTTATCTCCTCAACCAAGCCTCCAAACATGATGCGGTTTTCACTATAACACAGAGCATCGCGCCGGCGGCGCCGCCTTTCAATTGATGCATAAATCTCAAAAATGATTTTTTTCAGTTTTTCGAGAAAATCGTGGGCTAACCCCTTGCCAAAAAAAGTAGTATTTTAAAAACTATTTCCCACCCAATCAAAATACACATCAAAAGAAAGGTATTTAAATGCTCTACCCACAACTGCAAACCAAAAGGTTCTACGAGCTCTCGTTTCGGAAAAATTAGTCAAAAAGTAAAATTACAGAATTTCGACCCAGCCTATTACAAATTATCTTTCGATTGCTTTATCTCCTCAACCAAGCCTCCAAACATGATGCGGTTTTCACTACAACACAGAGCATCGCGCCGCCTTTCAATTGATGCATTAATCTCAAAAATGATTTTTTTCAGTTTTTCGAGAAAATCGTGGGCTAACCCCTTGCCGAAAAAAAGTAGTACATATTTTCAAAACTATTTCCCACCCAATCAAAATACACATCAAAAGAAAGGTATTTAAATGCTTTACCCCTAACTGCAAACCAAAAGGTTCTACGAGCTCTCGTTTCGGAAAAATTAGTCAAAAAGTAAAATTACAGAATTTCGACCCAGCCCATCACAAATTATCTTTCGATTGCTTTATCTCCTCAACCAAGCCTCCAAACATGATGCGGTTTTCACTATAACACAGAGCATCGCGCCGCCTTTCAATTGATGCCTAAATCTCAAAAATGATTTTTTTTTCAGTTTTTCGAGAAAATCGTGGGCTAACCCCTTGCCAAAAAAAAGCAGTATTTTCAAAACTATTTCCCACCCAATCAAAATACACATCAAAAGAAAGGTATTTAAATGCTCTACCCACAACTGCAAACCAAAAGGTTCTACGAGCTCTCGTTTCGGAAAAATTAGTCAAAAAGTAAAATTACAGAATTTCGACCCAGCCCATCACAAATTATCTTTCGATTGCTTTATCTCCTCAACCAAGCCTCCAAACATGATGCGGTTTTCACTATAACACAGAGCATCGCGCCGGCGGCGCAGCCTTTCAATTGATGCGTAAATCTCAAAAATGATTTTTTTTTCAGTTTTTCGAGAAAATCGTGGGCTAACCCCTTGCCAAAAAAAGTAGTATTTTCAAAACTATTTCCCACCCAATCAAAATACACATCAAAAGAAAGGTATTTAAATGCTCTACCCCTAACTGCAAACCAAAAGGTTCTACGAGCTCTCGTTTCGGAAAAATTAGTCAAAAAGTAAAATTACAGAATTTCGACCCAGCCCATCACAAATTATCTTTCGATTGCTTTATCTCCTCAACCAAGCCTCCAAACATGATGCGGTTTTCACTATAACACAGAGCATCGCGCCGGCGGCGCCGCCTTTCAATTGATGCATAAATCTCAAAAATGATTTTTTTCAGTTTTTCGAGAAAATCGTGGGCTAACCCCTTGCCAAAAAAAGTAGTATTTTAAAAACTATTTCCCACCCAATCAAAATACACATCAAAAGAAAGGTATTTAAATGCTCTACCCACAACTGCAAACCAAAAGGTTCTACGAGCTCTCGTTTCGGAAAAATTAGTCAAAAAGTAAAATCACAAATTATCTTTCGATTGCTTTATCTCCTCAACCAAGCCTCCAAACATGATACGGTTTTCACTATAACACAGAGCATCGCGCCGCCTTTCTATTGATGCAAAAATCTCAAAAATGATTTTTTTTTTCAGTTTTCGAGAAAATCGTGGGCTAACCCCTTGCCAAAAACAAGTAGTATTTTCAAAACTATTTCCCACCCAATCAAAATACACATCAAAAGAAAGGTATTAAAATGCTCTACCCACAACTGCAAACCAAAAGGTTCTACGCTCTCGTTTCTGAAAAATTAGTCAAAAAGTAAAATTACAGAATTTCGACCCAGCCCATTATAAATTATCTTTCGATAGCCTTATCTCCTCAACCAAGCCTCCAAGCATGATGCGGTTTTCACTATAACACAGAGCATCGCACCGCCTTTCAATTGATGCATAAATTTCAAAAATGATTTTTTTTCAGTTTTTCGAGAAAATCGTGGGCTAACCACTCGCCGAAAAAAAGTTTTTCGAGAAAATCGTGGGCTAACCACTTGAAAAAAAAAAAATGTATTTTCAAAACTATTTTCCACCCAATCAAAATACACATCAAAAGAAAGGTATTTAAATGCTCTACCCACAACTGCAAACCAAAAGGTTCTACGAGCTCTCGTTTCGGAAAAATTAGTCAAAAAGTAAAATTACAGAATTTCGACCCAGCCCATCACAAACTATCTTTCGATTGCTTTATCTCCTCAACCAAGCCTCCAAGCATGATGCGGTTTTCACTATAACACAGAGCATCGCGCCGCCTTTCAATTGGTGCATAAATCTTAAAAATGATTTTTTTTTTCAGTTTTTCGAGAAAATCGTGGGCTTAACCCCTTGCCAAAAAAAAGTAGTATTTTCAAAACTATTTCCCACCCAATCAAAATACACATCAAAAGAAAGGTATTTAAATGCTCTACCCACAACTGCAATCCAAAAGGTTCTACGAGCTCTCGTTTCGGAAAAATTAGTCAAAAAGTAAAATTACAGAATTTCGACCCAGCCCATCACAAATTATCTTTCGATTGCTTTATTTCCTCAACCAAGCCTCCAAACATGATGCGGTTTTCACTATAACACAGAGCATCGCGCCGCCTTTCAATTGATGCATAAATCTCAAAACTGATTTTTTTTCAGTTTTTCGAGAAAATCGTGGACTAACCACTTAAAGAAAAAAAGCAGTATTTTCAAAACTATTTCCCACCCAATCAAAATACACATCAAAAGGAAGGTATTTAAATGTTCTTCCCACAACTGCAAACAAAAAGGTTCTACGAGCTCTCGTTTCGGAAAAATTAGTCAAAAAGTAAAATTACAGAATTTCGACCCAGCCCATCACAAATTATCTTTCGATTGCTTTATCTCCTCAACCAAGCCTCCAATAATGGTGCGGTTCTCACTATAACACAGAGCATCGCGCCGCCTTTCAATTGATGCATAAATCTCAAAAATGATTTTTTTTCGTTTTTTCGAGAAAATCGTGGGTGTAACCCCTTGCCAAAAACAAGTAGTATTTTCAAAACTATTTCCCACCCAATCAAAATACACATCAAAAGAAAGGTATTTAAATGCTCTACCCACAACTGCAAACCAAAAGGTTCTACGTGCTCTCGTTTCGGAAAAATTAGTCATAAAGTAAAATTACAGAATTTCGACCCAGCCCATCACAAATTATATCTTTCGATTGCTTTATCTCCTCAACCAAGCCTCCAAACATGATGCGGTTTTCACTATAACACAGAGCATCGCGCCGCCTTTCAATTGATGCATAAATCTCAAAAATGATTTTTTTTTCAGTTTTTCGAGAAATTCGTGGGCTAACCCCTTGCCAAAAAAAGTAGTATTTTCAAAACTATTTCCCACCCAATCAAAATACACATCAAAAGAAAGGTATTTAAATGCTCTACCCACAACTGCAAACCAAAAGGTTCTACGCTCTCGTTTCTGAAAAATTAGTCAAAAAGTAAAATTACAGAATTTCGACCCAGCCCATCACAAATTATCTTTCGATTGCTTTATCTCCTCAACCAAGCCTCCAAACATGATGCGGTTTTCACTATAACACAGAGCATCGCGCCGCCTTTCAATTGATGCATAAATCTCAAAAATGATTTTTTTCAGTTTTTCGAGAAAATCGTGGGCTTAACATCTTGCCAAAAAAAGTAGTATTTTCAAAACTATTTCCCACCCAATCAAAACACACATCAAAAGAAAGGTATTTAAATGCTCTACCCACAACTGCAAACCAAAATGTTCTACGAGCTCTCGTTTCGGAAAAATTAGTCAAAAAGTAAAATTACAGAATTTCGACCCAGCCCATCACAAATTATCTTTCGATTGCTTTATCTCCTCAACCAAGCCTCCAAACATGATGCGGTTTTCACTATAACACAGAGCATCGCGCCGCCTTTCAATTGATGCATAAATCTCAAAAATGATTTTTTTTAGTTTTTCGAGAAAATCGTGGGCTAACTCCTTGCCAAAAAAAGTAGTATTTTCAAAACTATTTCCCACCCAATCAAAATACACATCAAAAGAAAGGTATTTAAATGCTCTACCCACAACTGCAAACCAAAAGGTTCTACGAGCTCTCGTTTCGGAAAAATTAGTCAAAAAGTAAAATTACAGAATTTCGACCCAGCCCATCACAAATTATCTTTCGATTGCTTTATCTCCTCAACCAAGCCTCCAAACATGATGCGGTTTTCACTATAACACAGAGCATCGCGCCGCCTTTCAATTGATGCATAAATCTCAAAAATGATTTTTTTTCAGTTTTTCGAGAAAATCGTGGGCTAACCACTTGCCGAAAAAAAGTAGTATTTTCAAAACTATTTCCCACCCAATCAAAATACACATCAAAAGAAAGGTATTTAAATGCTCTACCCACAACTGCAAACCAAAAGGTTCTACGCTCTCGTTTCTGAAAAATTAGTCAAAAAGTAAAATTACAGAATTTCGACCCAGCCCATCACAAATTATCTTTCGATTGCTTTATCTCCTCAACCAAGCCTCCAAACATGATGCGGTTTTCACTATAACACAGAGCATCGCGCCGCCTTTCAATTGAGGCATAAATCTCAAAAATGATTTTTTTCAGTTTTTCGAGAAAATCGTGGGCTTAACATCTTGCCAAAAAAAGTAGTATTTTCAAAACTATTTCCCACCCAATCAAAACACACATCAAAAGAAAGGTATTTAAATGCTCTACCCACAACTGCAAACCAAAAGGTTCTACGAGCTCTCGTTTCGGAA
Organism: Eupeodes luniger; assembly: GCA_951509635.1. Classification (NCBI taxonomy): domain Eukaryota; kingdom Metazoa; phylum Arthropoda; class Insecta; order Diptera; family Syrphidae; genus Eupeodes; species Eupeodes luniger. Next base: position 158,573,738 of record OX608073.1, on the reverse strand, counting down.
AAATTAGTCAAAAAGTAAAATTACAGAATTTCGACCCATCCCATCACAAATTATCTTTCGATTGCTTTATCTCCTCAACCAAGCCTCCAAACATGATGCGGTTTTCACTATAACACAGAGCATCGCGCCGCCTTTCAATTGATGCATAAATCTCAAAAATGATTTTTTTTCAGTTTTTCGAGAAAAATGCCGAAAAAAAGTAGTATTTTCAAAACTATTTCCCACCCAATCAAAATACACATCAAAAGAAAGGTATTTAAATGCTCTACCCACAACTGCAAACCAAAAGGTTCTACGAGCTCTCGTTTCGGAAAAATTAGTCAAAAAGTAAAATTACAGAATTTCGACCCAGCCCATCACAAATTATCTTTCGATTGCTTTATCTCCTCAACCAAGCCTCCAAACATGATGCGGTTTTCACTATAACACAGAGCATCGCGCCGCCTTTCAATTGATGCATAAATCTCAAAAATGATTTTTTTTCAGTTTTTCGAGAAAATCGTGGGCTAACCCCTTGCCAAAAACAAGTAGTATTTTCAAAACTATTTCCCACCCAATCAAAATACACACCAAAAGAAAGGTATTTAAATGCTCTACCCACAACTGCAATCCAAAAGGTTCTACGAGCTCTCGTTTCGGAAAAATTAGTCAAAAAGTAAAATTACAGAATTTCGACCCAGCCCATCACAAATTATCTTTCGATTGCTTTATCTCCTCAACCAAGCCTCCAAGCATGATGCGGTTTTCACTATAACACAGAGCATCGCGCCGCCTTTCAATTGGTGCATAAATCTCAAAAATGATTTTTTTTTTCAGTTTTTCGAGAAAATCGTGGGCTAACCACTCGCCGAAAAAAAGTTTTTCGAGAAAATCGTGGGCTAACCACTTGAAAAAAAAAAAAATGTATTTTCAAAACTATTTTCCACCCAATCAAAATACACATCAAAAGAAAGGTATTTAAATGCTCTACCCACAACTGCAAACCAAAAGGTTCTACGAGCTCTCGTTTCGGAAAAATTAGTCAAAAAGTAAAATTACAGAATTTCGACCCAGCCCATCACAAACTATCTTTCGATTGCTTTATCTCCTCAACCAAGCCTCCAAGCATGATGCGGTTTTCACTATAACACAGAGCATCGCGCCGCCTTTCAATTGGTGCATAAATATCAAAAATGATTTTTTTTTCAGTTTTTCGAGAAAATCGTGGGCTTAACCCCTTGCCAAAAAAAAGTAGTATTTTCAAAACTATTTCCCACCCAATCAAAATACACATCAAAAGAAAGGTATTTAAATGCTCTACCCACAACTGCAATCCAAAAGGTTCTACGAGCTCTCGTTTCGGAAAAATTAGTCAAAAAGTAAAATTACAGAATTTCGACCCAGCCCATCACAAATTATCTTTCGATTGCTTTATTTCCTCAACCAAGCCTCCAAACATGATGCCGTTTTCACTATAACACAGAGCATCGCGCCGCCTTTCAATTGATGCATAAATCTCAAAACTGATTTTTTTTCAGTTTTTCGAGAAAATCGTGGACTAACCACTTAAAGAAAAAAAGCAGTATTTTCAAAACTATTTCCCACCCAATCAAAATACACATCAAAAGGAAGGTATTTAAATGTTCTTCCCACAACTGCAAACAAAAAGGTTCTACGAGCTCTCGTTTCGGAAAAATTAGTCAAAAAGTAAAATTACAGAATTTCGACCCAGCCCATCACAAATTATCTTTCGATTGCTTTATTTCCTCAACCAAGCCTCCAAACATGATGCGGTTTTCACTATAACACAGAGCATCGCGCCGCCTTTCAATTGATGCATAAATCTCAAAACTGATTTTTTTTCAGTTTTTCGAGAAAATCGTGGACTAACCACTTAAAGAAAAAAAGCAGTATTTTCAAAACTATTTCCCACCCAATCAAAATACACATCAAAAGGAAGGTATTTAAATGTTCTTGCCACAACTGCAAACAAAAAGTTTCTACGAGCTCTCGTTTCGGAAAAATTAGTCAAAAAGTAAAATTACAGAATTTCGACCCAGCCCATCACAAATTATCTTTCGATTGCTTTATCTCCTCAACCAAGCCTCCAATAATGGTGCGGTTCTCACTATAACACAGAGCATCGCGCCGCCTTTCAATTGATGCATAAATCTCAAAAATGATTTTTTTTCGTTTTTTCGAGAAAATCGTGGGTGTAACCCCTTGCCAAAAACAAGTAGTATTTTCAAAACTATTTCCCACCCAATCAAAATACACATCAAAAGAAAGGTATTTAAATGCTCTACCCACAACTGCAAACCAAAAGGTTCTACGTGCTCTCGTTTCGGAAAAATTAGTCATAAAGTAAAATTACAGAATTTCGACCCAGCCCATCACAAATTATCTTTCGATTGCTTTATCTCCTCAACCAAGCCTCCAAACATGATGCGGTTTTCACTATAACACAGAGCATCGCGCCGCCTTTCAATTGATGCATAAATCTCAAAAATGATTTTTTTTTCAGTTTTTCGAGAAATTCGTGGGCTAACCCCTTGCCAAAAAAAGTAGTATTTTCAAAACTATTTCCCACCCAATCAAAATACACATCAAAAGAAAGGTATTTAAATGCTCTACCCACAACTGCAAACCAAAAGGTTCTACGCTCTCGTTTCTGAAAAATTAGTCAAAAAGTAAAATTACAGAATTTCGACCCAGCCCATCACAAATTATCTTTCGATTGCTTTATCTCCTCAACCAAGCCTCCAAACATGATGCGGTTTTCACTATAACACAGAGCATCGCGCCGCCTTTCAATTGATGCATAAATCTCAAAAATGATTTTTTTCAGTTTTTCGAGAAAATCGTGGGCTTAACATCTTGCCAAAAAAAGTAGTATTTTCAAAACTATTTCCCACCCAATCAAAACACACATCAAAAGAAAGGTATTTAAATGCTCTACCCACAACTGCAAACCAAAATGTTCTACGAGCTCTCGTTTCGGAAAAATTAGTCAAAAAGTAAAATTACAGAATTTCGACCCAGCCCATCACAAATTATCTTTCGATTGCTTTATCTCCTCAACCAAGCCTCCAAACATGATGCGGTTTTCACTATAACACAGAGCATCGCGCCGCCTTTCAATTGATGCATAAATCTCAAAAATGATTTTTTTTAGTTTTTCGAGAAAATCGTGGGCTAACTCCTTGCCAAAAAAAGTAGTATTTTCAAAACTATTTCCCACCCAATCAAAATACACATCAAAAGAAAGGTATTTAAATGCTCTACCCACAACTGCAAACCAAAAGGTTCTACGAGCTCTCGTTTCGGAAAAATTAGTCAAAAAGTAAAATTACAGAATTTCGACCCAGCCCATCACAAATTATCTTTCGATTGCTTTATCTCCTCAACCAAGCCTCCAAACATGATGCGGTTTTCACTATAACACAGAGCATCGCGCCGCCTTTCAATTGATGCATAAATCTCAAAAATGATTTTTTTTCAGTTTTTCGAGAAAATCGTGGGCTAACCACTTGCCGAAAAAAAGTAGTATTTTCAAAACTATTTCCCACCCAATCAAAATACACATCAAAAGAAAGGTATTTAAATGCTCTACCCACAACTGCAAACCAAAAGGTTCTACGCTCTCGTTTCTGAAAAATTAGTCAAAAAGTAAAATTACAGAATTTCGACCCAGCCCATCACATATTATCTTTCGATTGCTTTATCTCCTCAACCAAGCCTCCAAACATGATGCGGTTTTCACTATAACACAGAGCATCGCGCCGCCTTTCAATTGATGCATAAATCTCAAAAATGATTTTTTTCAGTTTTTCGAGAAAATCGTGGGCTTAACATCTTGCCAAAAAAAGTAGTATTTTCAAAACTATTTCCCACCCAATCAAAACACACATCAAAAGAAAGGTATTTAAATGCTCTACCCACAACTGCAAACCAAAAGGTTCTACGAGCTCTCGTTTCGGAAAAATTAGTCAAAAAGTAAAATTACAGAATTTCGACCCATCCCATCACAAATTATCTTTCGATTGCTTTATCTCCTCAACCAAGCCTCCAAACATGATGCGGTTTTCACTATAACACAGAGCATCGCGCCGCCTTTCAATTGATGCATAAATCTCAAAAATGATTTTTTTTCAGTTTTTCGAGAAAAATGCCGAAAAAAAGTAGTATTTTCAAAACTATTTCCCACCCAATCAAAATACACATCAAAAGAAAGGTATTTAAATGCTCTACCCACAACTGCAAACCAAAAGGTTCTACGAGCTCTCGTTTCGGAAAAATTAGTCAAAAAGTAAAATTACAGAATTTCGACCCAGCCCATCACAAATTATCTTTCGATTGCTTTATCTCCTCAACCAAGCCTCCAAACATGATGCGGTTTTCACTATAACACAGAGCATCGCGCCGCCTTTCAATTGATGCATAAATCTCAAAAATGATTTTTTTTCAGTTTTTCGAGAAAATCGTGGGCTAACCCCTTGCCAAAAACAAGTAGTATTTTCAAAACTATTTCCCACCCAATCAAAATACACACCAAAAGAAAGGTATTTAAATGCTCTACCCACAACTGCAATCCAAAAGGTTCTACGAGCTCTCGTTTCGGAAAAATTAGTCAAAAAGTAAAATTACAGAATTTCGACCCAGCCCATCACAAATTATCTTTCGATTGCTTTATCTCCTCAACCAAGCCTCCAAGCATGATGCGGTTTTCACTATAACACAGAGCATCGCGCCGCCTTTCAATTGGTGCATAAATCTCAAAAATGATTTTTTTTTTCAGTTTTTCGAGAAAATCGTGGGCTAACCACTCGCCGAAAAAAAGTTTTTCGAGAAAATCGTGGGCTAACCACTTGAAAAAAAAAAAATGTATTTTCAAAACTATTTTCCACCCAATCAAAATACACATCAAAAGAAAGGTATTTAAATGCTCTACCCACAACTGCAAACCAAAAGGTTCTACGAGCTCTCGTTTCGGAAAAATTAGTCAAAAAGTAAAATTACAGAATTTCGACCCAGCCCATCACAAACTATCTTTCGATTGCTTTATCTCCTCAACCAAGCCTCCAAGCATGATGCGGTTTTCACTATAACACAGAGCATCGCGCCGCCTTTCAATTGGTGCATAAATATCAAAAATGATTTTTTTTTCAGTTTTTCGAGAAAATCGTGGGCTTAACCCCTTGCCAAAAAAAAGTAGTATTTTCAAAACTATTTCCCACCCAATCAAAATACACATCAAAAGAAAGGTATTTAAATGCTCTACCCACAACTGCAATCCAAAAGGTTCTACGAGCTCTCGTTTCGGAAAAATTAGTCAAAAAGTAAAATTACAGAATTTCGACCCAGCCCATCACAAATTATCTTTCGATTGCTTTATTTCCTCAACCAAGCCTCCAAACATGATGCGGTTTTCACTATAACACAGAGCATCGCGCCGCCTTTCAATTGATGCATAAATCTCAAAACTGATTTTTTTTCAGTTTTTCGAGAAAATCGTGGACTAACCACTTAAAGAAAAAAAGCAGTATTTTCAAAACTATTTCCCACCCAATCAAAATACACATCAAAAGGAAGGTATTTAAATGTTCTTCCCACAACTGCAAACAAAAAGGTTCTACGAGCTCTCGTTTCGGAAAAATTAGTCAAAAAGTAAAATTACAGAATTTCGACCCAGCCCATCACAAATTATCTTTCGATTGCTTTATCTCCTCAACCAAGCCTCCAAACATGATGCGGTTTTCACTATAACACAGAGCATCGCGCCGCCTTTCAATTGATGCATAAATCTCAAAAATGATTTTTTTTTTCAGTTGTCGAGAAATTCGTGGGCTAACCCCTTGCCAAAAAAAGTAGTATTTTCAAAACTATTTCCCACCCAATCAAAATACACATCAAAAGAAAGGTATTTAAATGCTCTACCCACAACTGCAAACCAAAAGGTTCTACGAGCTCTCGTTTCGGAAAAATTAGTCAAAAAGTAAAATTACAGAATTTCGACCCAGCCCATCACAAATTATCTTTCGATTGCTTTATCTCCTCAACCAAGCCTCCAATAATGGTGCGGTTCTCACTATAAAACAGAGCATCGCGCCGCCTTTCAATTGATGCATAAATCTCAAAAATGATTTTTTTTCGTTTTTTCGAGAAAATCGTGGGTGTAACCCCTTGCCAAAAACAAGTAGTATTTTCAAAACTATTTCCCACCCAATCAAAATACACATCAAAAGAAAGGTATTTAAATGCTCTACCCACAACTGCAAACCAAAAGGTTCTACGCTCTCGTTTCTGAAAAATTAGTCAAAAAGTAAAATTACAGAATTTCGACCCAGCCCATCACAAATTATCTTTCGATTGCTTTATCTCCTCAACCAAGCCTCCAAACATGATGCGGTTTTCACTATAACACAGAGCATCGCGCCGCCTTTCAATTGATGCATAAATCTCAAAAATGATTTTTTTCAGTTTTTCGAGAAAATCGTGGGCTTAACATCTTGCCAAAAAAAGTAGTATTTTCAAAACTATTTCCCACCCAATCAAAACACACATCAAAAGAAAGGTATTTAAATGCTCTACCCACAACTGCAAACCAAAATGTTCTACGAGCTCTCGTTTCGGAAAAATTAGTCAAAAAGTAAAATTACAGAATTTCGACCCAGCCCATCACAAATTATCTTTCGATTGCTTTATCTCCTCAAACAAGCCTCCAAACATGATGCGGTTTTCACTATAACACAGAGCATCGCGCCGCCTTTCAATTGATGCATAAATCTCAAAAATGATTTTTTTTAGTTTTTCGAGAAAATCGTGGGCTAACCCCTTGCCAAAAACAAGTAGTATTTTCAAAACTATTTCCCACCCAATCAAAATACACATCAAAAGAAAGGTATTTAAATGCTCTACCCACAACTGCAAACCAAAAGGTTCTACGAGCTCTCGTTTCGGAAAAATTAGTCAAAAAGTAAAATTACAGAATTTCGACCCAGCCCATCACAAATTATCTTTCGATTGCTTTATCTCCTCAACCAAGCCTCCAAACATGATGCGGTTTTCACTATAACACAGAGCATCGCGCCGCCTTTCAATTGATGCATAAATCTCAAAAATGATTTTTTTTCAGTTTTTCGAGAAAATCGTGGGCTAACCACTTGCCGAAAAAAAGTAGTATTTTCAAAACTATTTCCCACCCAATCAAAATACACATCAAAAGAAAGGTATTTAAATGCTCTACCCACAACTGCAAACCAAAAGGTTCTACGCTCTCGTTTCTGAAAAATTAGTCAAAAAGTAAAATTACAGAATTTCGACCCAGCCCATCACAAATTATCTTTCGATTGCTTTATCTCCTCAACCAAGCCTCCAAACATGATGCGGTTTTCACTATAACACAGAGCATCGCGCCGCCTTTCAATTGATGCATAAATCTCAAAAATGATTTTTTTTCAGTTTTTCGAGAATATCGTGGGCTTAACATCTTGCCAAAAAAAGTAGTATTTTCAAAACTGTTTCCCACCCAATCAAAATACACATCAAAAGAAAGGTATTTAAATGCTCTACCCACAACTGCAATCCAAAAGGTTCTACGAGCTCTCGTTTCGGAAAAATTAGTCAAAAATAAAATTACAGAATTTCGACCCAGCCCATCACAAATTATCTTTCGATTGCTTTATCTCCTCAACCAAGCCTCCAAACATGATGCGGTTTTCACTATAACACAGAGCATCGCGCCGGCTTTCAATTGATGCGTAAATCTCAAAAATTATTTTTTTTCAGTTTTTCGAGAAAATCGTGGGCTAACCCCTTGCCAAAAACAAGTAGTATTTTCAAAACTATTTCCCACCCAATCAAAATACACACCAAAAGAAAGGTATTTAAATGCTCTACCCACAACTGCAATCCAAAAGGTTCTACGAGCTCTCGTTTCGGAAAAATTAGTTAAAAAGTAAAATTACAGAATTTCGACCCAGCCCATCACAAATTATCTTTCGATTGCTTTATCTCCTCAACCAAGCAAAATACACATCAAAAGAAAGGTATTAAAATGCTCTACCCACAACTGCAATCCAAAAGGTTCTACGAGCTCTCGTTTCGGAAAAATTAGTCAAAATGTAAAATTACAGAATTTCGACCCAGCCCATCACAAATTATCTTTCGATTGCTTTATCTTCTCAACCAAGCCTCCAAACATGATGCGGTTTTCACTATAACACAGAGCTTCGCTCCACCTTTCAATTGATGCATAAATCTCAAAAATGATTTTTTTTCAGTTTTTCGAGAAAATCGTGGGCTTAACATCTTGCCAAAAAAAGTAGTATTTTCAAAACTATTTCCCACCCAATCAAAACAGACATCAAAAGAAAGGTATTTAAATGCTCTACCCACAACCACAACTGCAAACCAAAAGGTTCTACGAGCTCTCGTTTCGGAAAAATTAGTCAAAAAGTAATATTACAGAATTTCGACCCAGCCCATCACAAATTATCTTTCGATTGCTTTATCTCCTCAACCAAGCCTCCAAACATGATGCGGTTTTCACTATAACACAGAGCATCGCGCCGCCTTTCAATTGATGCATAAATCTCAAAAATGATTTTTTTTCAGTTTTTCGAGAAAATCGTGGGCTAACCCCTTGCCAGAAACAAGTAGTATTTTCAAAACTATTTCCCACCCAATCAAAACACACATCAAAAGAAAGGTATTTAAATGCTCTACCCACAACTGCAAACCAAAAGGTTCTACGAGCTCTCGTTTCGGAAAAATTAGTCAAAAAGTAAAATTACAGAATTTCGACCCAGCCCATCACAAATTATCTTTCGATTGCTTTATCTCCTCAACCAAGCCTCCAAACATGATGCGGTTTTCACTATAACACAAAGCATCGCTCCGCCTTTCAATTGATGCATAAATCTCAAAAATGATTTTTTTTCAGTTTTTCGAGAAAATCGTGGGCTTAACATCTTGCCAAAAAAAGTAGTATTTTCAAAACTATTTCCCACCCAATCAAAACACACATCAAAAGAAAGGTATTTAAATGCTCTACCCACAACTGCAAACCAAAAGGTTCTACGAGCTCTCGTTTCGGAAAAATTAGTCAAAATGTAAAATTACAGAATTTCGACCCAGCCCATCACAAATTATCTTTCGATTGCTTTATCTCCTCAACCAAGCCTCCAAACATGATGCGGTTTTCACTATAACACAGAGCATCGCGCCGCCTTTCAATTGATGCATAAATCTAAAAATGATTTTTTTTCAGTTTTTCGAGAAAATCGTGGGCTAACCACTTGCCGAAAAAAAGTAGTATTTTCAAAACTATTTCCCACCCAATCAAAATACACATCAAAAGAAAGGTATTTAAATGCTCTACCCACAACTGCAAACCAAAAGGTTCTACGAGCTCTCGTTTCGGAAAAATTAGTCAAAAAGTAAAATTACAGAATTTCGACCCAGCCCATCACAAATTATCTTTCGATTGCTTTATCTCCTCAACCAAGCCTCCAAACATGATGCGGTTTTCACTATAACACAGAGCATCGCGCCGCCTTTCAATTGATGCATAAATCTCAAAAATGATTTTTTTTCAGTTTTTCGAGAAAATCGTGGGCTTAACATCTTGCCAAAAAAAGTAGTATTTTCAAAACTATTTCCCACCCAATCAAAACACAGATCAAAAGAAAGGTATTTAAATGCTCTACCCACAACTGCAAACCAAAAGGTTCTACGAGCTCTCGTTTCGGAAAAATTAGTCAAAAAGTAAAATCACAAATTATCTTTCGATTGCTTTATCTCCTCAACCAAGCCTCCAAAGATGATGCGGTTTTCACTATAACACAGAGCATGGCTCCGCCTTTCAATTGATGCATAAATCTCAAAAATGATTTTTTTTTCAGTTTTTCGAGAAAATCGTGGGCTTTACATCTTGCCAAAAAAAGTAGTATTTTCAAAACTATTTCCCACCCAATCAAAACACACATCAAAAGAAAGGTATTAAAATGCTCTACCCACAACTGCAAACCAAAAGGTTCTACGCTCTCGTCTCTGAAAAATTAGCCACAAAGTAAAATTACAGAATTTCGACCCAGCCCATCACAAATTATCTTTCGATTGCTTTATCTCCTCAACCAAGCCTCCAAACATGATGCGGTTTTCATTATAACACAGAGCATCGCGCCGCCTTTCAATTGATGCATAAATCTCAAAAATGATTTTTTTTCAGTTTTTCGAGAAAATCGTGGGCTAACCACTTGCCGAAAAAAAGTAGTATTTTCAAAACTATTTCCCACCCAATCAAAATACACATCAAAAGAAAGGTATTTAAATGCTCTACCCACAACTGCAAACCAAAAGGTTCTACGAGCTCTCGTTTCGGAAAAATTAGTCAAAAAGTAAAATTACAGAATTTTGACCCAGCCCATCACAAATTATCTTTCGATTGCTTTATCTCCTCAACCAAGCCTCCAAACATGATGCGGTTTTCACTATAACACAGAGCATCGCGCCGCCTTTCAATTGATGCATAAAACTCAAAAATGATTTTTTTCAGTTTTTCGAGAAAATCGTGGGCTAACCACTTGCCGAAAAAAAGTAGTATTTTCAAAACTATTTCCCACCCAATCAAAATACACATCAAAAGAAAGGTATTAAAATGCTCTACCCACAACTGCAAACCAAAAGGTTCTACGCTCTCGTTTCTGAAAAATTAGTCAAAAAGTAAAATTACAGAATTTCGATACAGCCCATCACAAATTATCTTTCGATTGCTTTATCTCCTCAACCAAGCCTCCAAACATGATGCGGTTTTCACTATAACACAGAGCATCGCGCCGCCTTTCAATTGATGCATAAATCTCAAAAATGATTTTGTTTTCAGTTTTTCGAGAAAATCGTGGGCTTAAACCCTTGCCAAAAAAAGTAGTATTTTCAAAACTATTTCCCACCCAATCAAAACACACATCAAAAGAAAGGTATTTAAATGCCCTACCCACAACTGCAAACCAAAAGGTTCTACGAGCTCTCGTTTCGGAAAAATTAGTCAAAAAGTAAAATCACAAATTATCTTTCGATTGCTTTATCTCCTCAACCAAGCCTCCAAACATGATGCGGATTTCACTATAACACAGAGCATCGCGCCGCCTTTCAATTGATGCATAAATCTCAAAAATTATTTTTTTTCAGTTTTTCGAGAAATCGTGGGCTAACCACTTGCCAAAAACAAGTAGTATTTTCAAAACTATTTCCCACCCAATCAAAATACACATCAAAAGAAAGGTATTTAAATGCTCTACCCACAACTGCAAACCAAAAGGTTCTACGCTCTCGTTTCGGAAAAATTAGTCAAAAAGTAAAATTACAGAATTTCGACCCAGCCCATCACAAATTATCTTTCGATTGCTTTATCTCCTCAACCAAGCCTCCAAAGATGATGCGGTTTTCACTATAACACAGAGCATGGCGCCGCCTTTCAATTGGTGCATAAATCTCAAAAATGATTTTTTTTTCAGTTTTTCGAGAAAATCGTGGGCTTAACATCTTGCCAAAAACAAGTAGTATTTTCAAAACTATTTCCCACCCAATCAAAATACACATCAAAAGAAAGGTATTTAAATGCTCTACCCACAACTGCAAACCAAAAGGTTTTACGAGCACTCGTTTCGGAAAAATTAGTCAAAAAGTAAAATTACAGAATTTCGACCCAGCCCATCACAAATTATCTTTCGATTGCTTTATCTCCTCAACCAAGCCTCCAAACATGATGCGGTTTTCGCTATAACACAGAGCATCGCGCCGCCTTTCAATTGATGCATAAATCTCAAAAATGATTTTTTTTTCAGTTTTTCGAGAAAATCGTGGGCTAACCCCTTGCCAAAAACAAGTAGTATTTTAAAAACTATTTCCCACCCAATCAAAATACACATCAAAAGAAAGGTATTAAAATGCTCTACCCACAACTGCAAACCAAAAGGTTCTACGCTCTCGTTTCTGAAAAATTAGTCAAAAAGTAAAATTACAGAATTTCGACAAAGCCCATCACAAATTATCTTTCGATTGCTTTATCTCCTCAACCAACCCTCCAAACGTGATGCGGTTTTCACTATAACACAGAGCATGGCTCCGCCTTTCAATTGATGCATAAATCTCAAAAATGATTTTTTTTTCAGTTTTTCGAGAAAATCGTGGGCTTAACATCTTGCCAAAAACAAGTAGTATTTTCAAAACTATTTCCCACCCAATCAAAATACACATCAAAAGAAAGGTATTTAAATGCTCTACCCACAACTGCAAACCAAAAGGTTTTACGAGCTCTCGTTTCGGAAAAATTAGTCAAAAAGTAAAATTACAGAATTTCGACCCAGCCCATCACAAATTATCTTTCGATTGCTTTATCTCCTCAACCAAGCCTCCAAACATGATGCGGTTTTCACTATAACGCAGAGCATCGCGCCGCCTTTCAATTGATGCATAAATCTCAAAAATGATTTTTTTTCAGTTTTTCGAGAAAATCGTGGGCTAACCACTTGCCGAAAAATAGTAGTATTTTCAAAACTATTTCCCACCCAATCAAAATACACATCAAAAGAAAGGTATTTAAATGCTCTACCCACAACTGCAAACCAAAAGGTTCTACGAGCTCTCGTTTCGGAAAAATTAGTCAAAAAGTAAAATTACAGAATTTCGACAAAGCCCATCACAAATTATCTTTCGATTGCTTTATCTCCTCAACCAAGCCTCCAAACATGATGCGGTTTTCACTATAACACAGAGCTTGGCTCCGCCTTTCAATTGATGCATAAATCTCAAAAATGATTTTTTTTTCAGTTTTTCGAGAAAATCGTGGGCTTAACATCTTGCCAAAAACAAGTAGTATTTTCAAAACTATTTCCCACCCAATCAAAATACACATCAAAAGAAAGGTATTTAAATGCTCTACCCACAACTGCAAACCAAAAGGCTTTACGAGCTCTCGTTTCGGAAAAATTAGTCAAAAAGTAAAATTACAGAATTTCGACCCAGCCCATCACAAATTATCTTTCGATTGCTTTATCTCCTCAACCAAGCCTCCAAACATGATGCGGTTTTCACTATAACACAGAGCATCGCGCCGCCTTTCAATTGATGCATAAATCTCAAAAATGATTTTTTTTTCAGTTTTTCGAGAAAATCGTGGGCTAACCCCTTGCCAAAAACAAGTAGTATTTTAAAAACTATTTCCCACCCAATCAAAATACACATCAAAAGAAAGGTATTAAAATGCTCTACCCACAACTGCAAACCAAAAGGTTCTACGCTCTCGTTTCTGAAAAATTAGTCAAAAAGTAAAATTACAGAATTTCGACAAAGCCCATCACAAATTATCTTTCGATTGCTTTATCTCCTCAACCAACCCTCCAAACGTGATGCGGTTTTCACTATAACACAGAGCATGGCTCCGCCTTTCAATTGATGCATAAATCTCAAAAATGATTTTTTTTTCAGTTTTTCGAGAAAATCGTGGGCTTAACATCTTGTCAAAAACAAGTAGTATTTTCAAAACTATTTCCCACCCAATCAAAATACACATCAAAAGAAAGGTATTTAAATGCTCTACCCACAACTGCAAACCAAAAGGTTCTACGAGCTCTCGTTTCGGAAAAATTAGTCAAAAAGTAAAATTACAGAATTTCGACAAAGCCCATCACAAATTATCTTTCGATTGCTTTATCTCCTCAACCAAGCCTCCAAACATGATGCGGTTTTCACTATAACACAGAGCTTGGCTCCGCCTTTCAATTGATGCATAAATCTCAAAAATGATTTTTTTTTCAGTTTTTCGAGAAAATCGTGGGCTTAACATCTTGCCAAAAACAAGTAGTCTTTTCAAAACTATTTCCCACCCAATCAAAATACACATCAAAAGAAAGGTATTTAAATGCTCTACCCACAACTGCAAACCAAAAGGCTTTACGAGCTCTCGTTTCGGAAAAATTAGTCAAAAAGTAAAATTACAGAATTTCGACGCAGCCCATCACAAATTATCTTTCGATTGCTTTATCTCCTCAACCAAGGCTCCAAACATGATGCGGTTTTCACTATAACACAGAGCATCGCGCCGCCTTTCAATTGATGCATAAATCTCAAAAATGATTTTTTTTTTCAGTTTTTCGAGAAAATCGTGGGCTAACCCCTTGCCAAAAACAAGTAGTATTTTAAAAACTATTTCCCACCCAATCAAAATACACATCAAAAGAAAGGTATTAAAATGCTCTACCCACAACTGCAAACCAAAAGGTTCTACGCTCTCGTTTCTGAAAAATTAGTCAAAAAGTAAAATTACAGAATTTCGACAAAGCCCATCACAAATTATCTTTCGATTGCTTTATCTCCTCAACCAACCCTCCAAACGTGATGCGGTTTTCACTATAACACAGAGCATGGCTCCGCCTTTCAATTGATGCATAAATCTCAAAAATGATTTTTTTTTCAGTTTTTCGAGAAAATCGTGGGCTAACCACTTGCCGAAAAATAGTAGTATTTTCAAAACTATTTCCCACCCAATCAAAATACACATCAAAAGAAAGGTATTTAAATGCTCTACCCACAACTGCAAACCAAAAGGCTTTACGAGCTCTCGTTTCGGAAAAATTAGTCAAAAAGTAAAATTACAGAATTTCGACCCAGCCCATCACAAATTATCTTTCGATTGCTTTATCTCCTCAACCAACCCTCCAAACGTGATGCGGTTTTCACTATAACACAGAGCATGGCTCCGCCTTTCAATTGATGCATAAATCTCAAAAATGATTTTTTTTTCAGTTTTTCGAGAAAATCGTGGGCTTAACATCTTGCCAAAAACAAGTAGTATTTTCAAAACTATTTCCCACCCAATCAAAATACACATCAAAAGAAAGGTATTTAAATGCTCTACCCACAACTGCAAACCAAAAGGTTCTACGAGCTCTCGTTTCGGAAAAATTAGTCAAAAAGTAAAATTACAGAATTTCGACAAAGCCCATCACAAATTATCTTTCGATTGCTTTATCTCCTCAACCAAGCCTCCAAACATGATGCGGTTTTCACTATAACACAGAGCTTGGCTCCGCCTTTCAATTGATGCATAAATCTCAAAAATGATTTTTTTTTCAGTTTTTCGAGAAAATCGTGGGCTTAACATCTTGCCAAAAACAAGTAGTCTTTTCAAAACTATTTCCCACCCAATCAAAATACACATCAAAAGAAAGGTATTTAAATGCTCTACCCACAACTGCAAACCAAAAGGCTTTACGAGCTCTCGTTTCGGAAAAATTAGTCAAAAAGTAAAATTACAGAATTTCGACGCAGCCCATCACAAATTATCTTTCGATTGCTTTATCTCCTCAACCAAGCCTCCAAACATGATGCGGTTTTCACTATAACACAGAGCATCGCGCCGCCTTTCAATTGATGCATAAATCTCAAAAATGATTTTTTTTTCAGTTTTTCGAGAAAATCGTGGGCTAACCCCTTGCCAAAAACAAGTAGTATTTTAAAAACTATTTCCCACCCAATCAAAATACACATCAAAAGAAAGGTATTAAAATGCTCTACCCACAACTGCAAACCAAAAGGTTCTACGCTCTCGTTTCTGAAAAATTAGTCAAAAAGTAAAATTACAGAATTTCGACAAAGCCCATCACAAATTATCTTTCGATTGCTTTATCTCCTCAACCAACCCTCCAAACGTGATGCGGTTTTCACTATAACACAGAGCATGGCTCCGCCTTTCAATTGATGCATAAATCTCAAAAATGATTTTTTTTTCAGTTTTTCGAGAAAATCGTGGGCTAACCACTTGCCGAAAAATAGTAGTATTTTCAAAACTATTTCCCACCCAATCAAAATACACATCAAAAGAAAGGTATTTAAATGCTCTACCCACAACTGCAAACCAAAAGGCTTTACGAGCTCTCGTTTCGGAAAAATTAGTCAAAAAGTAAAATTACAGAATTTCGACCCAGCCCATCACAAATTATCTTTCGATTGCTTTATCTCCTCAACCAAGCCTCCAAACATGATGCGGTTTTCACTATAACGCAGAGCATCGCGCCGCCTTTCAATTGATGCATAAATCTCAAAAATGATTTTTTTTCAGTTTTTCGAGAAAATCGTGGGCTAACCACTTGCCGAAAAATAGTAGTATTTTCAAAACTATTTCCCACCCAATCAAAATACACATCAAAAGAAAGGTATTTAAATGCTCTACCCACAACTGCAAACCAAAAGGTTCTACGAGCTCTCGTTTCGGAAAAATTAGTCAAAAAGTAAAATTACAGAATTTCGACAAAGCCCATCACAAATTATCTTTCGATTGCTTTATCTCCTCAACCAAGCCTCCAAACATGATGCGGTTTTCACTATAACACAGAGCATCGCGCCGCCTTTCAATTGATGCATAAATCTCAAAAATGATTTTGTTTTCAGTTTTTCGAGAAAATCGTGGGCCTTGGCAACCCTTGCCAAAAAAAGTAGTATTTTCAAAACTATTTCCCACCCAATCAAAACACACATCAAAAGAAAGGTATTTAAATGCCCTACCCACAACTGCAAACCAAAAGGTTCTACGCTCTCGTTTCTGAAAAATTAGTCAAAAAGTAAAATTACAGAATTTCGATCCAGCCCATGACAAATTATCTTTCGATTGCTTTATCTCCTCAACCAAGCCTCCAAACATGATGCGGTTTTCACTATAACACAGAGCATCGCGCCGCCTTTCAATTGATGCATAAATCTCAAAAATTATTTTTTTTTCAGTTTTTCGAGAAAATCGTGGGCTAACCCCTTGCCAAAAACAAGTAGTATTTTCAAAACTATTTCCCACCCAATCAAAATACACATCAAAAGAAAGGTATTTAAATGCTCTACCCACAACAGCAAACCAAAAGGTTCTACGAGCTCTCGTTTCGGAAAAATTAGTCAAAAAGTAAAATTACAGAATTTCGACCCAGCCCATCACAAATTATCTTTCGATTGCTTTATCTCCTCAACCAAGCCTCCAAACATGATGCGGTTTTCACTATAACACAGAGCATCGCGCCGCCTTTCAATTGATGCAAAAATCTCAAAAATGATTTTTTTTAGTTTTTCGAGAAAATCGTGGGCTAACCCCTTGCCTAAAACAAGTAGTATTTTCAAAACTATTTCCCACCCAATCAAAATACACATCAAAAGAAAGGTATTTAAATGCTCTACCCACAACTGCACACCAAAAGGTTCTACGAGCTCTCGTTTCAGAAAAATTAGTCAAAAAGTAAAATTACAGAATTTCGACCCAGCCCATCACAAATTATCTTTCGATTGCTTTATCTCCTCAACCAAGCCTCCAAACATGATGCGGTTTTCACTATAACACAGAGCATCGCGCCGCCTTTCAATTGATGCAAAAATCTCAAAAATGATTTTTTTAGTTTTTCGAGAAAATCGTGGGCTAACCCCTTGCCAAAAACAAGTAGTATTTTCAAAACTATTTCCCACCCAATCAAAATACACATCAAAAGAAAGGTATTTAAATGCTCTACCCACAACTGCAAACCAAAAGGTTCTACGAGCTCTCGTTTCGGAAAAATTAGTCAAAAAGTAAAATTACAGAATTTCGACCCAGCCCATCACAAATTATCTTTCGATTGCTTTATCTCCTCAACCAAGCCTCCAAACATGATGCGGTTTTCACTATAACACAGAGCATCGCGCCGCCTTTCAATTGATGCATAAATCTCAAAAATGATTTTTTTTCAGTTTTTCGAGAAAATCGTTGGCTACACTTGCCGAAAAAAAGTAGTATTTTAAAAACTATTTCCCACCCAATCAAAATACACATCAAAAGAAAGGTATTTAAATGCTCTACCCACAACTGCAAACCAAAAGGTTTTACGAGCTCTCGTTTCGGAAAAATTAGTCAAAAAGTAAAATTACAGAATTTCGACCCAGCCCATCACAAATTATCTTTCGATTGCTTTATCTCCTCAACCAAGCCTCCAAACATGATGCGGTTTTCACTATAACGCAGAGCATCGCGCCGCCTTTCAATTGATGCATAAATCTCAAAAATGATTTTTTTTCAGTTTTTCGAGAAAATCGTGGGCTAACCACTTGCCGAAAAATAGTAGTATTTTCAAAACTATTTCCCACCCAATCAAAATACACATCAAAAGAAAGGTATTTAAATGCTCTACCCACAACTGCAAACCAAAAGGTTCTACGAGCTCTCGTTTCGGAAAAATTAGTCAAAAAGTAAAATTACAGAATTTCGACAAAGCCCATCACAAATTATCTTTCGATTGCTTTATCTCCTCAACCAAGCCTCCAAACATGATGCGGTTTTCACTATAACACAGAGCTTGGCTCCGCCTTTCAATTGATGCATAAATCTCAAAAATGATTTTTTTTTCAGTTTTTCGAGAAAATCGTGGGCTTAACATCTTGCCAAAAACAAGTAGTATTTTCAAAACTATTTCCCACCCAATCAAAATACACATCAAAAGAAAGGTATTTAAATGCTCTACCCACAACTGCAAACCAAAAGGCTTTACGAGCTCTCGTTTCGGAAAAATTAGTCAAAAAGTAAAATTACAGAATTTCGACCCAGCCCATCACAAATTATCTTTCGATTGCTTTATCTCCTCAACCAAGCCTCCAAACATGATGCGGTTTTCACTATAACACAGAGCATCGCGCCGCCTTTCAATTGATGCATAAATCTCAAAAATGATTTTTTTTCAGTTTTTCGAGAAAATCGTTGGCTACACTTGCCGAAAAAAAGTAGTATTTTAAAAACTATTTCCCACCCAATCAAAATACACATCAAAAGAAAGGTATTTAAATGCTCTACCCACAACTGCAAACCAAAAGGTTCTACGCTCTCGTTTCTGAAAAATTAGTCAAAAAGTAAAATTACAGAATTTCGATCCAGCCCATCACAAATTATCTTTCGATTGCTTTATCTCCTCAACCAAGCCTCCAAACATGATGCGGTTTTCACTATAACACAGAGCATTGCGCCGCCTTTCAATTGATGCATAAATCTCAAAAATGATTTTGTTTTCAGTTTTTCGAGAAAATCGTGGGCTTAAACCCTTGCCAAAAAAAGTAGTATTTTCAAAACTATTTCCCACCCAATCAAAACACACATCAAAAGAAAGGTATTTAAATGCCCTACCCACAACTGCAAACCAAAAGGTTCTACGAGCTCTCGTTTCGGAAAAATAAGTCAAAAAGTAAAATTACAGAATTTCGACCCAGCCCATCACAAATTATCTTTCGATTGCTTTATCTCCTCAACCAAGCCTCCAAAAATGATGCGGTTTTCACTATAACACAGAGCATCGGAAAAATTAGTCAAAAATAAAATTACAGAATTTCGACCCAGCCCATCACAAATTATCTTTCGATTGCTTTATCTCCTCAACCAAGCCTCCAAACATGATGCGGTTTTCACTATTACACAGAGCATCCCTCCGCCTTTCAATTGATGCATAAATCTCAAAAATGATTTTTTTTTCAGTTTTTCGAGAAAATCGAAGGCTTAACATCTTGCCAAAATAAGTAGTATTTTCAAAACTATTTCCCACCCAATCAAAACAACATCAAAAGAAAGGTATTTAAATGCTCTACCCACAACTGCAAACCAAAAGGTTCTACGAGCTCTCGTTTCGGAAAAATTAGGCACAAAGTAAAATTACAGAATTTCGACCCAGCCCATCACAAATTATCTTTCGATTGCTTTATCTCCTCAACCAAGCCTTCAAACATGATGCGGTTTTCACTATAACACAGAGCATCGCGCCGCCTTTCAATTGATGCATAAATCTCAAAAATGATTTTTTTTCAGTTTTTCGAGAAAATCGTGGGCTAACCACTTGCCGAAAAAAAGTAGTATTTTCAAAACTGTTTCCCACCCAATCAAAATACACATCAAAAGTAAGGTATTAAAACGCCCTACCCACAACTGCAAACCAAAAGGTTCTACGAGCTCTCGTTTCGGAAAAATTAGTCAAAAAGTAAAATTACAGAATTTCGACCCAGCCCATCACAAATTATCTTTCGATTGCTTTATCTCCTCAACCAAGCCTCCAAACATGATGCGGTTTTCACTATAACACAGAGCATCGCTCCGCCTTTCAATTGATGCATAAATCTCAAAAATGATTTTTTTTCAGTTTTTCGAGAAAATCGTGGGCTAAGCCCTTGCCAAAAACAAGTAGTATTTTCAAAACTATTTCCCACCCAATCAAAATACACATCAAAAGAAAGGTATTAAAATGCTCTACCCACAACTGCAAACCAAAAGGTTTTACGCTCTCGTTTCTGAAAAATTAGTCAAAAAGTAAAATTACAGAATTTCGACCCAGCCCATCACAAATTATCTTTCGATTGCTTTATCTCCTCAACCAAGCCTCCAAACATGATGCGGTTATCACTATAACACAGAGCATCGCGCCGCCTTTCAATTGATGCATAAATCTCAAAAATGATTTTTTTTTCAGTTTTTCGAGAAAATCGTGGGCTTAACATCTTGCCAAAAAAAGTAGTATTTTCAAAACTATTTCCCACCCAATCAAAATACACATCAAAAGAAAGGTATTTAAATGCTCTACCCACAACTGCAAACCAAAAGGTTCTACGAGCTCTCGTTTCGGAAAAATTAGTCAAAAAGTAAAATTACAGAATTTCGACCCAGCCCATCACAAATTATTTTTCGATTGCTTTATCTCCTCAACCAAGCCTCCAAACATGATGTGGTTATCACTATAACACAGAGCATCGCGCCGCCTTTCAATTGATGCATAAATCTCAAAAATGATTTTTTTTCAGTTTTTCGAGAAAATCGTGGGCTACACTTTCCGAAAAAAAGTAGTATTTTCAAAACTATTTCCCACCCAATCAAAATACACATCAAAAGAAAGGTATTAAAATGCTCTACCCACAACTGCAAACCAAAAGGATTTCTACGCTCGTTTCTGAAAAATTAGTCAAAAAGTAAAATTACAGAATTTCGACCCAGCCCATCACAAATTATCTTTCGATTGCTTTATCTCCTCAACCAAGCCTCCAAACATGATGCGGTTTTCACTATAACACAGAGCATCGCTCCGCCTTTCAATTGATGCATAAATCTCAAAAATGATTTTTTTTCAGTTTTTCGAGAAAATCGTGGGCTTAACATCTTGCCAAAAAAAGTAGTATTTTCAAAACTATTTACCACCCAATCAAAATACACATCAAAAGAAAGGTATTTAAATGCTCTACCCACAACTGCAAACCAAAAGGTTCTACGAGCTCTTGTTTCGGAAAAATTAGTCAAAAAGTAAAATTACAGAATTTCGACCCAGCCCATCACAAATTATCTTTCGATTGCTTTATCTCCTCAACCAAGCCTCCAAACATGATGCGGTTTTCACTATAACACAGAGCATCGCGCCGCCTTTCAATTGATGCATAAATCTCAAAAATGATTTTTTTTCAGTTTTTCGAGAAAATCGTGGGCTACACTTGCCGAAAAAAAGTAGTATTTTCAAAACTATTTCCCACCCAATCAAAATACACATCAAAAGAAAGGTATTAAAATGCTCTACCCACAACTGCAAACCAAAAGGTTTCTACGCTCTCGTTTCTGAAAAACTAGTCAAAAAGTAAAATTACAGAATTTCGACCCAGCCCATCACAAATTATCTTTGGATTGCTTTATCTCCTCAACCAAGCCTCCAAAGATGATGCGGTTTTCACTATAACACAGAGCATCGCTCCGCCTTTCAATTGATGCATAAATCTCAAAAATGATTTTTTTTTTCAGTTTTTCGAGAAAATCGTGGGCTTAACATCTTGCCAAAAAAAGTAGTATTTTCAAAACTATTTACCACCCAATCAAAATACACATTAAAGAAAGGTATTTAAATGCTCTACCCACAACTGCAATCCAAAAGGTTCTACGAGCTCTCGTTTCGGAAAAATTAGTCAAAAAGTAAAATTACAGAATTTCGACCCAGCCCATCACAAATTATCTTTCGATTGCTTTATCTCCTCAACCAAGCCTCCAAACATGATGCGGTTTTCACTATAACACAGAGCATCGCGCCGCCTTTCAATTGATGCATAAATCTCAAAAATGATTTTTTTTTCAGTTTTTCGAGAAAATCGTGGGCTAACCCCTTGCCAAAAACAAGTAGTATTTTCAAAACTATTTCCCACCCAATCAAAATACACATCAAAAGAAAGGTATTTAAATGCTCTACCCACAACTGCAAACCAAAAGGTTCTACGAGCTCTCGTTTCGGAAAAATTAGTCAAAAAGTAAAATTACAGAATTTCGACCCAGCCCATCACAAATTATCTTTCGATTGCTTTATCTCCTCAACCAAGCCTCCAAACATGATGCGGTTTTCACTATAACACAGAGCATCGCGCCGCCTTTCAATTGATGCATAAATCTCAAAAATGATTTTTTTTCAGTTTTTCGAGAAAATCGTGGGCTAACCCCTTGCCAAAAACAAGTAGTATTTTCAAAACTATTTCCCACCCAATCAAAATACACATCAAAAGAAAGGTATTTAAATGCTCTACCCACAACTGCAAACCAAAAGGTTCTACGAGCTCTCGTTTCGGAAAAATTAGTCGAAAAGTAAAATTACAGAATTTCGACCCAGCCCATCACAAATTATCTTTCGATTGCTTTATCTCCTCAACCAAGCCTCCAAACATGATGCGGTTTTCACTATAACACAGAGCATCGCGCCGCCTTTCAATTGATGCATAAATCTCAAAAATGATTTTTTTTCAGTTTTTCGAGAAAATCGTGGGCTACACTTGCCGAAAAAAAGTAGTATTTTCAAAACTATTTCCCACCCAATCAAAATACACATCAAAAGAAAGGTATTAAAATGCTCTACCCACAACTGCAAACCAAAAGGTTTCTACGCTCTCGTTTCTGAAAAACTAGTCAAAAAGTAAAATTACAGAATTTCGACCCAGCCCATCACAAATTATCTTTCGATTGCTTTATCTCCTCAACCAAGCCTCCAAACATGATGCGGTTTTCACTATAACACAGAGCATCGCGCCGCCTTTCAATTGATGCATAAATCTCAAAAATGATTTTTTTTTCAGTTTTTCGAGAAAATCGTGGGCTTAACATCTTGCCAAAAAAAGTAGTATTTTCAAAACTATTTACCACCCAATCAAAATACACATTAAAGAAAGGTATTTAAATGCTCTACCCACAACTGCAATCCAAAAGGTTCTACGAGCTCTCGTTTCGGAAAAATTAGTCAAAAAGTAAAATTACAGAATTTCGACCCAGCCCATCACAAATTATCTTTCGATTGCTTTATCTCCTCAACCAAGCCTCCAAACATGATGCGGTTTTCACTATAACACAGAGCATCGCGCCGCCTTTCAATTGATGCATAAATCTCAAAAATTATTTTTTTTTCAGTTTTTCGAGAAAATCGTGGGCTAACCCCTTGCCAAAAACAAGTAGTATTTTCAAAACTATTTCCCACCCAATCAAAATACACATCAAAAGAAAGGTATTTAAATGCTCTACCCACAACTGCAAACCAAAAGGTTCTACGAGCTCTCGTTTCGGAAAAATTAGTCAAAAAGTAAAATTACAGAATTTCGACCCAGCCCATCACAAATTATCTTTCGATTGCTTTATCTCCTCAACCAAGCCTCCAAACATGATGCGGTTTTCACTATAACACAGAGCATCGCGCCGCCTTTCAATTGATGCATAAATCTCAAAAATGATTTTTTTTCAGTTTTTCGAGAAAATCGTGGGCTACACTTGCCGAAAAAAAGTAGTATTTTCAAAACTATTTCCCACCCAATCAAAATACACATCAAAAGAAAGGTATTAAAATGCTCTACCCACAACTGCAAACCAAAAGGTTTCTACGCTTTCGTTTCTGAAAAACTAGTCAAAAAGTAAAATTACAGAATTTCGACCCAGCCCATCACAAATTATCTTTCGATTGCTTTATCTCCTCAACCAAGCCTCCAAACATGATGCGGTTTTCACTATAACACAGAGCATCGCGCCGCCTTTCAATTGATGCATAAATCTCAAAAATGATTTTTTTTTCAGTTTTTCGAGAAAATCGTGGGCTTAACATCTCGCCAAAAAAAGTAGTATTTTCAAAACTATTTACCACCCAATCAAAATACACATTAAAGAAAGGTATTTAAATGCTCTACCCACAACTGCAATATAAAAGGTTCTACGAGCTCTCGTTTCGGAAAAATTAGTCAAAAAGTAAAATTACAGAATTTCGACCCAGCCCATCACAAATTATCTTTCGATTGCTTTATCTCCTCAACCAAGCCTCCAAACATGATGCGGTTTTCACTATAACACAGAGCATCGCGCCGCCTTTCAATTGATGCATAAATCTCAAAAATTATTTTTTTTCAGTTTTTCGAGAAAATCGTGGGCTAACCCCTTGCCAAAAACAAGTAGTATTTTCAAAACTATTTCCCACCCAATCAAAATACACATCAAAAGAAAGGTATTTAAATGCTCTACCCACAACTGCAAACCAAAAGGTTCTACGAGCTCTCGTTTCGGAAAAATTAGTCAAAAAGTAAAATTACAGAATTTCGACCCAGCCCATCACAAATTATCTTTCGATTGCTTTATCTCCTCAACCAAGCCTCCAAACATGATGCGGTTTTCACTATAACACAGAGCATCGCACCGCCTTTCAATTGATGCATAAATCTCAAAAATGATTTTTTTTCAGTTTTTCGAGAAAATCGTGAGCTACACTTGCCAAAAACAAGTAGTATTTTCAAAACTATTTCCCACCCAATCAAAATACACATCAAAAGAAAGGTATTTAAATGCTCTACCCACAACTGCAATCCAAAAGGTTCTACGAGCTCTCGTTTCGGAAAAATTAGTCAAAAATAAAATTACAGAATTTCGACCCAGCTCATCACAAATTATCTTTCGATTGCTTTATCTCCTCAACCAAGCCTCCAAACATGATGCGGTTTTCACTATAACACAGAGCATCGCGCCGCCTTTCAATTGATGCATAAATCTCAAAAATGATTTTTTTTCAGTTTTTCGAGAAAATCGTGGGCTTAACATCTTGCCGAAAAAAAGTAGTATTTTCAAAACTATTTCCCACCCAATCAAAATACACATCAAAAGAAAGGTATTTAAATGCTCTACCCACAACTGCAAACCAAAAGGTTCTACGAGCTCTCGTTTCGGAAAAATTAGTCACAAAGTAAAATTACAGAATTTCGACCCAGCCCATCACAAATTATCTTTCGATTGCTTTATCTCCTCAACCAAGCCTCCAAACATGATGCGGTTTTCACTATAAGATTATTTATTTATTTCACAATGTGACATCAGGAAATGATTAATATTACAACATTATATTACAATTTGATAGCATGGCTTAATAAGCCGTCAGCCAGATTTCTCTTGATTTACAAACATATTAAAAACATTATACAAAAAAAGAAAAAGAAAGAAATTAAAACAAGAGTATGTAAAAAAAAAATTAAAAAAAAACAACTTAATAACAATAAATTTACGTATAGCAAGTTAGGAATTTAAATTAAATTAAAATAAATTAAAATTCTTCGTTTATAATTTTTGTTCTATAAGCAAGCGATATTTTAATGTAGTTTGCTAATTTGTTCCAGTCGTTGCCATTGAGGATTTCGAAGACTTCGGTGAGATCAAGATAGTTCTTGTGCCATATCAGTCGACGAGCTTCTACCAACATAGGACATTTCGCAAGGAAGTGAACTATATTTTCTCTTTCCTGGGTATTGCACATCGAACAGATGACAGGTAGGTCATCTCTATGCGGGATGAAATTAAGCGGAAGTAGTTCTCCTCTTGCTCGGAATATCAAAGATATTTTTTCTACGCTAAGTTCGTCTTTAAAAAAATTTGATGTGCCTAAATTGTATTCCAATCTCGAGTAAATTTCTCTATGAAGCGAACCTTTCGCATTTTCAATGTTTTCGTTCCTCACTTTTATGTGTAGATTTTCAAGCAAAGTATCCAGAAAATTTTTCCAGCTGCCAAGGTTATCCATGCTTAAAGAGAATGGTAATGAGCATTCCATTGCTAGATTTCTCCATTCTTGGAACCAGGATGAATTGGAGGTAATAACAGACACTGCAACTCTTCGTGCTACCTTGTCTGTGTGGTCAAACATAAGCTTAAGGATATATTTGAAGTGAAGTTCAAGAGCTGATAAGTATAAGGGAGAAAGGCCTGTTTCCACAAGAAGCATGTAGTTTGGCGTCGATTCAGGGATACGGAATTGTCGTTTCAGGAAGAATCTCAAGAGTTTTTCCAAAGTATCACTTTTCTTCCACCCCCAAGATTGGGCTGCATAAAGCATTATCGCTTTTGACGTAGCAGTAAAAACTCTATATTTAGCGCTGAATGGGACATCCTTGCTGCAATATACTTTTTGCCAGACAGTTCCAATGGCGTTTTTTGATGCCAATAATTTCTTTTCAAGATGCATCTCCAAATTCATATTGTTTGTCACAGTGAATCCCAAATACTGGTATTCCTTAACTGATTCTATTTGTTCAGGTCCGTATCGCCATCTTTCGTTCCCCGCTAGCCGTCCACCCCCTCTCCTAAAGACCATTGTCTTAGACTTTCTAAGGTTGACCGTCAAACTCCACTGTTTGCAGTAATCATGCAACTTATTAATCATCAGCTGGAGCGATTCAGGAGATTCCGCCAATAACACCAAATCGTCTGCATACATTAGCATTTTGATTTGTAAACCATCAATGTTAATTCCACACGGCAAGATTCTCAGAAGATCCTCGATATACAAGCAGAAGATTAACGGACTTAGATTGCATCCTTGCTTCAATCCTACAGAAGTTTGGAACCAGCCCGATAGATCTTTGCCATCCCAAATCGCGTTTAATGTTAAATTGTAGAGACTTTCAATGACTTTTCCAAATTTAAGCGACAATCCATCTCTGTACAGCTTATACATTAGTGCTTTTCTATTTATTGTATCGAATGCTGATTGAAAGTCCACAAAGAAAGCGTATAATTTCTTGCGTTTTCGCAGGTACATATCTGCTATATTCGTTAGACTAAAAATGTGGTCAACCGTCGAGTAGCCTTTTCGAAAGCCTATTTGAAATTCGCTGAGAAGATGATGGCTTTCAACCCATGCGACTAAGCGACATCTCAGAATTTCTACAAACATTTTTAGAGCGGAGTTCAAAAAAGAAATAGCGCGATAGTTCGATGGATCCATTCTATCCCCTTTTTTGAAAATTGGGAAAATTATTGATTTCTTGAAAACTTCGGGAGCTTCTCCGGACTCGAAAATTTTGCTGTAAGCTTTCCGTAGATGAGAAAGGAATTCGTCTGAGGCATATTTGAGAAATTCGTTTGGAATTCGGTCACTTCCTGCAGCTTTGTTATCCTTTGCTTTGCTAAGTACTAACTTTAGCTCTGATAGCGAGATTTCTCTATCTAGAATTTCGTTTTCAAACGATGGTTTAGCGTAAAGGATATCCTGAGACTGGAGGTGGATGTTGAAGACTTTCTTCTCAAAATGTTCTCGAAGAGTTGAACAGGACAGAATTGGTATTTCATTAAATTGGTGCATTCCCTTGATATTTTTAATCGTTTTCCAAAAATCCGACGAGCTTCTACAGACGAGAAGATTTTGAACTTGTTGTCTCTCATAGTGTTGTTTTTTCCGTTTACATATATCTTTGTACCGACGATTAAATTCTAGATAGCTTTTTTTTAGGCAAGGAGTGCAATATTTATGAAATAAATTAAGAAGATCAAAAGATTTCTTTCTTGCTGACTCACACTCTAAGTCGAACCATGGTGCACATTGCTTCTTGCAATCCGTTTTTGTTTTGCGAATAATCGCTGAGGACACAATTATTTGCTGAAGAGTGTCAATTGTGGTGTTAGAAGCAGTAAGATGATGAGCTTCAATATTTCGATTGAGGTTTCTCCTATATGAGACGGAGTCCTTGTCTCTCCATTTAAGCTTGGGTAGGAGTGGGTTGCCTGACAGTTGATCATCTGTGCCTGATACAGAAGTGACTATTGACGTTAATAGAGGCATATGGTCAGAATATAGTTGATCGCCAACTTCGAAGTTTAGCAGTAGATGTTTACAGTCGAGGGGAAATAGTAGGTAGTCAATAACAGATTGTCCAGGATTACGAATGAAGGTGAGTTTTCCCTCTTTATCTCCTATATCGGTTCCATTTACTATAAAAAGGTCAAACGCGCTCGCAAAATCCAAAATGGTTCTACCTCGAGCATTAATTTCGGGGTCTTTTGAGGTTCTAGCCGTAAAATTAAAATCACCAATCGATACGCTTTGCTCGGAGCCAGTACGAGCATTGAAATCGCCTATGAGTATGCAACGTTTTTCTCCTAGGATCTGCATAACTTCAATTAGCCTGTTGTAGTCCGATTGCCAAAATGAACAGTTTATATATACTGGAATCAAATTCATGATATTATTGTTTAAATTAACTTCCAAATATGTAAAGTTGTCTATATGCTTGAAATTAAATTTTTCAGCTGGAAGAGTCTTTTTAATGCCATATAGTGCTCCATCAGATGCTCTTCCTTTAATGGAATCTGTTCTCTTTTCCGCTGCTATCCAGAACAGCTTAAAATTTTGAAAATAATCTTCAATTTGAATTTGGTTTTTAAATAAAATGTGGGTTTCAAAGAGTAAAAAAACATCAAAAGAATTTACAAAATTGAAAAATTCTATGAACATTTTCTTATTTAATAATCCATTGACGTTATAGCTTAGCAGTGTAATGTATTTAACTTTATCTGGGTTTTCGTTTTTCTGGCTGACGTCTGAACATTATTGCGAACGCACCACAAGTCGATCTGCCTTACCGACCAGATCTAGGTTGGTTCCACTTCCAAGCCCACGTTCAGGTGTCGCTAGTGAATGACTTGTCACCTGTGACGTTTGATTGACGTTTCTAGGAGAAGTTATTTGTGGATTATTAATTTTAAGAAAATCGTGGGCTTAACATCTTGCCGAAAAAAAGTAGTATTTTCAAAACTATTTCCCACCCAATCAAAACACACATCAAAAGAATGGTATTTAAATGCTCTACCCACAACTGCAAACCAAAAGGTTCTACGAGTTCTCGTGTCGGAAAAATTAGTCAAAAAGTAAAATTACAGAATTTCGACCCAGCCCATCACAAATTATCTTTCGATTGCTTTATCTCCTCAACCAAGCCTCCAAACATGATGCGGTTTTCACTATAACACAGAGCATCGCTCCGCCTTTCAATTGATGCATAAATCTCAAAAATGATTTTTTTTCAGTTTTTCGAGAAAATCGTGGGCTTAACATCTTGCCAAAAAAAGTAGTATTTTCAAAACTATTTCCCACCCAATCAAAACACACTTCAAAAGAAAGGTATTTAAATGCTCTACCCACAACTGCAAACCAAAAGGTTCTACGAGCTCTCGTTTCGGAAAAATTTGTCAAAAAGTAAAATTACAGAATTTCGACCCAGCCCATCACAAATTATCTTTCGATTGCTTTATCTCCTCAACCAACCCTCCAAACATGATGCGGTTTTCACTATAACGCAGAGCATCGCGCCGCCTTTCAATTGATGCATAAATCTCAAAAATGATTTTTTTTCAGTTTTTCGAGAAAATCGTGGGCTAACCACTTGCCGAAAAAAAGTAGTATTTTCAAAACTATTTCCCACCCAATCAAAATACACATCAAAAGAAAGGTATTTAAATGCTCTACCCACAACTGCAAACCAAAAGGTTCTACGAGCTCTCGTTTCGAAAAAATTAGTCAAAAAGTAAAATTACAGAATTTCGACCCAGCTCATCACAAATTATCTTTCGATTGCTTTATCTCCTCAACCAAGCCTCCAAACATGATGCGGTTTTCACTATAACACAGAGCATCGCGTCGCCTTTCAATTGATGCATAAATCTCAAAAATGATTTTTTTTTCAGTTTTTCGAGAAAATCGTGGGCTTAACATCTTGCCAAAAAAAGTAGTATTTTCAAAACTATTTCCCACCCAATCAAAACACACATCAAAAGAAAGGTATTTAAATGCTCTACCCACAACTGCAAACCAAAAGGTTCTACGAGCTCTCGTTTCGGAAAAATTTGCCAAAAAGTAAAATTACAGAATTTCGACCCAGCCCATCACAAATTATCTTTCGATTGCTTTATATCCTCAACCAACCCTCCAAACATGATGCGGTTTTCACTATAACGCAGAGCATCGCGCCGCCTTTCAATTGATGCATAAATCTCAAAAATGATTTTTTTTCAGTTTTTCGAGAAAATCGTGGGCTTAACATCTTGCCAAAAAAAGTAGTATTTTCAAAACTATTTCCCACCCAATCAAAACACACATCAAAAGAAAGGTATTTAAATGCTCTACCCACAACTGCAAACCAAAAGGTTCTACGAGCTCTCGTTTCGGAAAAATTAGTCAAAAAGTAAAATTACAGAATTTCGACCCAGCCCATCACAAATTATCTTTCGATTGCTTTATCTCCTCAACCAACCCTCCAAACATGATGCGGTTTTCACTATAACGCAGAGCATCGCGCCGCCTTTCAATTGATGCATAAATCTCAAAAATGATTTTTTTTTCAGTTTTTCGAGAAAATCGTGGGCTAACCACTTGCCGAAAAATAGTAGTATTTTCAAAACTATTTCCCACCCAATCAAAACACACATCAAAAGAAAGGTATTTAAATGCTCTACCCACAACTGCAAACCAAAAGGTTCTACGAGCTCTCGTTTCGGAAAAATTAGTCAAAAAGTAAAATTACAGAATTTCGACCCAGCCCATCACAAATTATCTTTCGATTGCTTTATATCCTCAACCAACCCTCCAAACATGATGCGGTTTTCACTATAACGCAGAGCATCGCGCCGCCTTTCAATTGATGCATAAATCTCAAAAATGATTTTTTTTCAGTTTTTCGAGAAAATCGTGGGCTTAACATCTTGCCGAAAAAAAGTAGTATTTTCAAAACTATTTCCCACCCAATCAAAATACACATCAAAAGAAAGGTATTTAAATGCTCTACCCACAACTGCAAACCAAAAGGTTCTACGAGCTCTCGTTTCGGAAAAATTAGTCAAAAAGTAAAATTACAGAATTTCGACCCAGCCCATCACAAATTATCTTTCGATTGCTTTATCTCCTCAACCAAGCCTCCAAACATGATGCGGTTTTCACTATAACACAGAGCATCGCGCCGCCTTTCAATTGATGCATAAATCTCAAAAATGATTTTTTTTTCAGTTTTTCGAGAAAATCGTGGGCTTAACATCTTGCCAAAAAAAGTAGTATTTTCAAAACTATTTCCCACCCAATCAAAACACACATCAAAAGAAAGGTATTTAAATGCTCTACCCACAACTGCAAACCAAAAGGTTCTACGAGCTCTCGTTTCGGAAAAATTAGTCAAAAAGTAAAATTACAGAATTTCGACCCAGCCCATCACAAATTATCTTTCGATTGCTTTATCTCCTCAACCAACCCTCCAAACATGATGCGGTTTTCACTATAACACAGAGCATCGCTCCGCCTTTCAATTGATGCATAAATCTCAAAAATGATTTTTTTTCAGTTTTTCGAGAAAATCGTGGGCTTAACATCTTGCCAAAAAAAGTAGTATTTTCAAAACTATTTCCCACCCAATCAAAACACACATCAAAAGAAAGGTATTTAAATGCTCTACCCACAACTGCAAACCAAAAGGTTCTACGAGCTCTCGTTTCGGAAAAATTAGTCAAAAAGTAAAATTACAGAATTTCGACCCAGCCCATCACAAATTATCTTTCGATTGCTTTATCTCCTCAACCAACCCTCCAAACATGATGCGGTTTTCACTATAACGCAGAGCATCGCGCCGCCTTTCAATTGATGCATAAATCTCAAAAATGATTTTTTTTCAGTTTTTCGAGAAAATCGTGGGCTAACCACTTGCCGAAAAATAGTAGTATTTTCAAAACTATTTCCCACCCAATCAAAATACACATCAAAAGAAAGGTATTTAAATGCTCTACCCACAACTGCAAACCAAAAAGTTCTACGAGCTCTCGTTTCAGAAAAATTAGTCAAAAAGTAAAATTAAAGAATTTCGACCCAGCCCATCACAAATTATCTTTCGATTGCTTTATCTCCTCAACCAAGCCTCCAAACATGATGCGGTTTTCACTATAACACAGAGCATCGCTCCGCCTTTCAATTGATGCATAAATCTCAAAAATGATTTTTTTTCAGTTTTTCGAGAAAATCGTGGGCTTAGCATCTTGCCAAAAAAAGTAGTATTTTCAAAACTATTTCCCACCCAATCAAAATACACATCAAAAGAAAGGTATTTAAATGCTCTACCCACAACTGCAAACCAAAAGGTTCTACGAGCTCTCGTTTCGGAAAAATTAGTCAAAAAGTAAAATTACAGAATTTCGACCCAGCCCATCACAAATTATCTTTCGATTGCTTTATCTCCTCAACCAAGCCTCCAAACATGATGCGGTTTTCACTATAACACAGAGCATCGCTCCGCCTTTCAATTGATGCATAAATCTCAAAAATGATTTTTTTTCAGTTTTTCGAGAAAATCGTGGGCTTAACATCTTGCCAAAAAAAGTAGTATTTTCAAAACTATTTCCAACCCAATCAAAACACACATCAAAAGAAAGGTATTTAAATGCTCTACCCACAACTGCAAACCAAAAGGTTCTACGAGCTCTCGTTTCGGAAAAATTAGTCAAAAAGTAAAATTACAGAATTTCGACCCAGCCCATCACAAATTATCTTTCGATTGCTTTATCTCCTCAACCAACCCTCCAAACATGATGCGGTTTTCACTATAACGCAGAGCATCGCGCCGCCTTTCAATTGATGCATAAATCTCAAAAATGATTTTTTTTCAGTTTTTCGAGAAAATCGTGGGCTAACCACTTGCCGAAAAATAGTAGTATTTTCAAAACTATTTCCCACCCAAACAAAATACACATCAAAAGAAAGGTATTTAAATGCTCTACCCACAACTGCAAACCAAAAGGTTCTACGAGCTCTCGTTTCGGAAAAATTAGTCAAAAAGTAAAATTACAGAATTTCGACCCAGCCCATCACAAATTATCTTTCGATTGCTTTATCTCCTCAACCAAGCCTCCAAACATGATGCGGTTTTCACTATAACACAGAGCATCGCTCCGCCTTTCAATTGATGCATAAATCTCAAAAATGATTTTTTTTCAGTTTTTCGAGAAAATCGTGGGCTTAGCATCTTGCCAAAAAAAGTAGTATTTTCAAAACTATTTCCCACCCAATCAAAACACACATCAAAAGAAAGGTATTTAAATGCTCTACCCACAACTGCAAACCAAAAGGTTCTACGAGCTCTCGTTTCGGAAAAATTAGTCAAAAAGTAAAATTACAGAATTTCGACCCAGCCCATCACAAATTATCTTTCGATTGCTTTATCTCCTCAACCAAGCCTCCAAACATGATGCGGTTTTCACTATAACACAGAGCATCGCTCCGCCTTTCAATTGATGCATAAATCTCAAAAATGATTTTTTTTCAGTTTTTCGAGAAAATCGTGGGCTTAGCATCTTGCCAAAAAAAGTAGTATTTTCAAAACTATTTCCCACCCAATCAAAATACACATCAAAAGAAAGGTATTTAAATGCTCTACCCACAACTGCAAACCAAAAGGTTCTACGAGCTCTCGTTTCGGAAAAATTAGTCAAAAAGTAAAATTACAGAATTTCGACCCAGCCCATCACAAATTATCTTTCGATTGCTTTATCTCCTCAACCAAGCCTCCAAACATGATGCGGTTTTCACTATAACACAGAGCATCGCTCCGCCTTTCAATTGATGCATAAATCTCAAAAATGATTTTTTTTCAGTTTTTCGAGAAAATCGTGGGCTTAACATCTTGCCAAAAAAAGTAGTATTTTCAAAACTATTTCCAACCCAATCAAAACACACATCAAAAGAAAGGTATTTAAATGCTCTACCCACAACTGCAAACCAAAAGGTTCTACGAGCTCTCGTTTCGGAAAAATTAGTCAAAAAGTAAAATTACAGAATTTCGACCCAGCCCATCACAAATTATCTTTCGATTGCTTTATCTCCTCAACCAACCCTCCAAACATGATGCGGTTTTCACTATAACGCAGAGCATCGCGCCGCCTTTCACCCAATCAAAACACACATCAAAAGAAAGGTATTTAAATGCTCTACCCACAACTGCAAACCAAAAGGTTCTACGAGCTCTCGTTTCGGAAAAATTAGTCAAAAAGTAAAATTACAGAATTTCGACCCAGCCCATCACAAATTATCTTTCGATTGCTTTATCTCCTCAACCAAGCCTCCAAACATGATGCGGTTTTCACTATAACACAGAGCATCGCGCCGCCTTTCAATTGATGCATAAATCTCAAAAATAATTTTTTTTCAGTTTTTCGAGAAAATCGTGGGCTTAACAACTTGCCAAAAACAAGTAGTATTTTCAAAACTATTTCCCACCCAATCAAAATACACATCAAAAGAAAGGTATTTAAATGCTCTACCCACAACTGCAAACCAAAAGGTTCTACGAGCTCTCGTTTCGGAAAAATTAGTCAAAAAGTAAAATTACAGAATTTCGACCCAGCCCATCACAAATTATCTTTCGATTGCTTTATCTCCTCAACCAAGCCTCCAAACATGATGCGGTTTTCACTATAACACAGAGCATCGCGCCGCCTTTCAATTGATGCATAAATCTCAAAAATGATTTTTTTTCAGTTTTTCGAGAAAATCGTGGGCTAACCCCTTGCCAAAAACAAGTAGTATTTTCAAAACTATTTCCCACCCAATCAAAATACACATCAAAAGAAAGGTATTTAAATGCTCTACCCACAACTGCAAACCAAAAGGTTCTACGAGCTCTCGTTTTGGAAAAATTAGTCAAAAAGTAAAATTACAGAATTTCGACCCAGCCCATCATAAATTATCTTTCGATTGCTTTATCTCCTCAACCAAGCCTCCAAACATGATGCGGTTTTCACTATAACACAGAGCATCGCGCCGCCTTTCAATTGATGCATAAATCTCAAAAATGATTTTATTTCAGTTTTTCGAGAAAATCGTGGGCTAACCACTTGCCGAAAAAAAGTAGTATTTTCAAAACTATTTCCCACCCAATCAAAATACACATCAAAAGAAAGGTATTTAAATGCTCTACCCACAACTGCAATCCAAAAGGTTCTACGAGCTCTCGTTTCGGAAAAATTAGTCAAAAAGTAAAATTACAGAATTTCGACCCAGCCCTTCACAAATTATCTTTCGATTGCTTTATCTCCTCAACCAAGCCTCCAAACATGATGCGGTTTTCACTATAACACAGAGCATCGCGCCGCCTTTCAATTGATGCATAAATCTCAAAAATGATTTTTTTTCAGTTTTTCGAGAAAATCGTGGGCTAACCCCTTGCCAAAAACAAGTAGTATTTTCAAAACTATTTCCCACCCAATCAAAATACACATCAAAAGAAAGGTATTTAAATGCTCTACCCACAACTGCAAACCAAAAGGTTCTACGAGCTCTCGTTTTGGAAAAATTAGTCAAAAAGTAAAATTACAGAATTTCGACCCAGCCCATCATAATTTATCTTTCGATTGCTTTATCTCCTCAACCAAGCCTCCAAACATGATGCGGTTTTCACTATAACACAGAGCATCGCGCCGCCTTTCAATTGATGCATAAATCTCAAAAATGATTTTATTTCAGTTTTTCGAGAAAATCGTGGGCTAACCACTTGCCGAAAAAAAGTAGTATTTTCAAAACTATTTCCCACCCAATCAAAATACACATCAAAAGAAAGGTATTTAAATGCTCTACCCACAACTGCAATCCAAAAGGTTCTACGAGCTCTCGTTTCGGAAAAATTAGTCAAAAAGTAAAATTACAGAATTTCGACCCAGCCCTTCACAAATTATCTTTCGATTGCTTTATCTCCTCAACCAAGCCTCCAAACATGATGCGGTTTTCACTATAACACAGAGCATCGCGCCGCCTTTCAATTGATGCATAAATCTCAAAAATGATTTTTTTTCAGTTTTTCGAGAAAATCGTGGGCTAACCCCTTGCCAGAAACAAGTAGTATTTTCAAAACTATTTCCCACCCAATCAAAATACACATCAAAAGAAAGGTAATGAAATGCTCTACCCACAACTGCAAACCAAAAGGTTCTACGAGCTCTCGTTTCGGAAAAATTAGTCAAAATGTAAAATTACAGAATTTCGACCCAGCCCATCACAAATTATCTTTCGATTGCTTTATCTCCTCAACCAAGCCTCCAAACATGATGCGGTTTTCACTATAACACAGAGCATCGCGCCGCCTTTCAATTGATGCATAAATCTCAAAAATGATTTTTTCAGTTTTTCGAGAAAATCTAGGGCTAACCACTTGCCGAAAAAAAGTAGTATTTTCAAAACTATTTCCCACCCAATCAAAATACACATCAAAAGAAAGGTATTTAAATGCTCTACCCACAACTGCAAACCAAAAGGTTCTACGAGCTCTCGTTTCGGAAAAATTAGTCAAAAAGTAAAATCACAAATTATCTTTCGATTGCTTTATCTCCTCAACCAAGCCTCCAAACATGATGCGGTTTTCACTATAACACAGAGCATCGCGCCGCCTTTCAATTGATGCATAAATCTCAAAAATGATTTTTTCAGTTTTTCGAGAAAATCTAGGGCTAACCACTTGCCAAAAACAAGTATGTAGTATTTTCAAAACTATTTCCCACCCAATCAAAACACACATCAAAAGAAAGGTATTTAAATGCTCTACCCACAACTGCAAACCAAAAGGTTCTACGAGCTCTCGTTTCGGAAAAATTAGTCAAAAAGTAAAATTACAGAATTTCGACCCAGCCCATCACAAATTATCTTTCGATTGCTTTATCTCCTCAACCAACCCTCCAAACATGATGCGGTTTTCACTATAACGCAGAGCATCGCGCCGCCTTTCAATTGATGCATAAATCTCAAAAATGATTTTTTTTCAGTTTTTCGAGAAAATCGTGGGCTAACCACTTGCCGAAAAATAGTAGTATTTTCAAAACTATTTCCCACCCAATCAAAATACACATCAAAAGAAAGGTATTTAAATGCTCTACCCACAACTGCAAACCAAAAAGTTCTACGAGCTCTCGTTTCAGAAAAATTAGTCAAAAAGTAAAATTAAAGAATTTCGACCCAGCCCATCACAAATTATCTTTCGATTGCTTTATCTCCTCAACCAAGCCTCCAAACATGATGCGGTTTTCACTATAACACAGAGCATCGCTCCGCCTTTCAATTGATGCATAAATCTCAAAAATGATTTTTTTTCAGTTTTTCGAGAAAATCGTGGGCTTAGCATCTTGCCAAAAAAAGTAGTATTTTCAAAACTATTTCCCACCCAATCAAAATACACATCAAAAGAAAGGTATTTAAATGCTCTACCCACAACTGCAAACCAAAAGGTTCTACGAGCTCTCGTTTCGGAAAAATTAGTCAAAAAGTAAAATTACAGAATTTCGACCCAGCCCATCACAAATTATCTTTCGATTGCTTTATCTCCTCAACCAAGCCTCCAAACATGATGCGGTTTTCACTATAACACAGAGCATCGCTCCGCCTTTCAATTGATGCATAAATCTCAAAAATGATTTTTTTTCAGTTTTTCGAGAAAATCGTGGGCTTAACATCTTGCCAAAAAAAGTAGTATTTTCAAAACTATTTCCAACCCAATCAAAACACACATCAAAAGAAAGGTATTTAAATGCTCTACCCACAACTGCAAACCAAAAGGTTCTACGAGCTCTCGTTTCGGAAAAATTAGTCAAAAAGTAAAATTACAGAATTTCGACCCAGCCCATCACAAATTATCTTTCGATTGCTTTATCTCCTCAACCAACCCTCCAAACATGATGCGGTTTTCACTATAACGCAGAGCATCGCGCCGCCTTTCAATTGATGCATAAATCTCAAAAATGATTTTTTTTCAGTTTTTCGAGAAAATCGTGGGCTAACCACTTGCCGAAAAATAGTAGTATTTTCAAAACTATTTCCCACCCAAACAAAATACACATCAAAAGAAAGGTATTTAAATGCTCTACCCACAACTGCAAACCAAAAGGTTCTACGAGCTCTCGTTTCGGAAAAATTAGTCAAAAAGTAAAATTACAGAATTTCGACCCAGCCCATCACAAATTATCTTTCGATTGCTTTATCTCCTCAACCAAGCCTCCAAACATGATGCGGTTTTCACTATAACACAGAGCATCGCTCCGCCTTTCAATTGATGCATAAATCTCAAAAATGATTTTTTTTCAGTTTTTCGAGAAAATCGTGGGCTTAGCATCTTGCCAAAAAAAGTAGTATTTTCAAAACTATTTCCCACCCAATCAAAACACACATCAAAAGAAAGGTATTTAAATGCTTTACCCACAACTGCAAACCAAAAGGTTCTACGAGCTCTCGTTTCGGAAAAATTAGTCAAAAAGTAAAATTACAGAATTTCGACCCAGCCCATCACAAATTATCTTTCGATTGCTTTATCTCCTCAACCAAGCCTCCAAACATGATGCGGTTTTCACTATAACACAGAGCATCGCTCCGCCTTTCAATTGATGCATAAATCTCAAAAATGATTTTTTTTCAGTTTTTCGAGAAAATCGTGGGCTTAGCATCTTGCCAAAAAAAGTAGTATTTTCAAAACTATTTCCCACCCAATCAAAATACACATCAAAAGAAAGGTATTTAAATGCTCTACCCACAACTGCAAACCAAAAGGTTCTACGAGCTCTCGTTTCGGAAAAATTAGTCAAAAAGTAAAATTACAGAATTTCGACCCAGCCCATCACAAATTATCTTTCGATTGCTTTATCTCCTCAACCAAGCCTCCAAACATGATGCGGTTTTCACTATAACACAGAGCATCGCGCCGCCTTTCAATTGATGCATAAATCTCAAAAATGATTTTTTTTCAGTTTTTCGAGAAAATCGTGGGCTAACCACTTGCCGAAAAATAGTAGTATTTTCAAAACTATTTCCCACCCAAACAAAATACACATCAAAAGAAAGGTATTTAAATGCTCTACCCACAACTGCAAACCAAAAGGTTCTACGAGCTCTCGTTTCGGAAAAATTAGTCAAAAAGTAAAATTACAGAATTTCGACCCAGCCCATCACAAATTATCTTTCGATTGCTTTATCTCCTCAACCAAGCCTCCAAACATGATGCGGTTTTCACTATAACACAGAGCATCGCTCCGCCTTTCAATTGATGCATAAATCTCAAAAATGATTTTTTTTCAGTTTTTCGAGAAAATCGTGGGCTTAGCATCTTGCCAAAAAAAGTAGTATTTTCAAAACTATTTCCCACCCAATCAAAACACACATCAAAAGAAAGGTATTTAAATGCTCTACCCACAACTGCAAACCAAAAGGTTCTACGAGCTCTCGTTTCGGAAAAATTAGTCAAAAAGTAAAATTACAGAATTTCGACCCAGCCCATCACAAATTATCTTTCGATTGCTTTATCTCCTCAACCAAGCCTCCAAACATGATGCGGTTTTCACTATAACACAGAGCATCGCTCCGCCTTTCAATTGATGCATAAATCTCAAAAATGATTTTTTTTCAGTTTTTCGAGAAAATCGTGGGCTTAGCATCTTGCCAAAAAAAGTAGTATTTTCAAAACTATTTCCCACCCAATCAAAACACACATCAAAAGAAAGGTATTTAAATGCTCTACCCACAACTGCAAACCAAAAGGTTCTACGAGCTCTCGTTTCGGAAAAATTAGTCAAAAAGTAAAATTACAGAATTTCGACCCAGCCCATCACAAATTATCTTTCGATTGCTTTATCTCCTCAACCAAGCCTCCAAACATGATGCGGTTTTCACTATAACACAGAGCATCGCTCCGCCTTTCAATTGATGCATAAATCTCAAAAATGATTTTTTTTCAGTTTTTCGAGAAAATCGTGGGCTTAGCATCTTGCCAAAAAAAGTAGTATTTTCAAAACTATTTCCCACCCAATCAAAATACACATCAAAAGAAAGGTATTTAAATGCTCTACCCACAACTGCAAACCAAAAGGTTCTACGAGCTCTCGTTTCGGAAAAATTAGTCAAAAAGTAAAATTACAGAATTTCGACCCAGCCCATCACAAATTATCTTTCGATTGCTTTATCTCCTCAACCAAGCCTCCAAACATGATGCGGTTTTCACTATAACACAGAGCATCGCGCCGCCTTTCAATTGATGCATAAATCTCAAAAATGATTTTTTTTCAGTTTTTCGAGAAAATCGTGGGCTAACCACTTGCCGAAAAATAGTAGTATTTTCAAAACTATTTCCCACCCAAACAAAATACACATCAAAAGAAAGGTATTTAAATGCTCTACCCACAACTGCAAACCAAAAGGTTCTACGAGCTCTCGTTTCGGAAAAATTAGTCAAAAAGTAAAATTACAGAATTTCGACCCAGCCCATCACAAATTATCTTTCGATTGCTTTATCTCCTCAACCAAGCCTCCAAACATGATGCGGTTTTCACTATAACACAGAGCATCGCTCCGCCTTTCAATTGATGCATAAATCTCAAAAATGATTTTTTTTCAGTTTTTCGAGAAAATCGTGGGCTTAGCATCTTGCCAAAAAAAGTAGTATTTTCAAAACTATTTCCCACCCAATCAAAACACACATCAAAAGAAAGGTATTTAAATGCTCTACCCACAACTGCAAACCAAAAGGTTCTACGAGCTCTCGTTTCGGAAAAATTAGTCAAAAAGTAAAATTACAGAATTTCGACCCAGCCCATCACAAATTATCTTTCGATTGCTTTATCTCCTCAACCAAGCCTCCAAACATGATGCGGTTTTCACTATAACACAGAGCATCGCGCCGCCTTTCAATTGATGCATAAATCTCAAAAATAATTTTTTTTCAGTTTTTCGAGAAAATCGTGGGCTTAACAACTTGCCAAAAACAAGTAGTATTTTCAAAACTATTTCCCACCCAATCAAAATACACATCAAAAGAAAGGTATTTAAATGCTCTACCCACAACTGCAAACCAAAAGGTTCTACGAGCTCTCGTTTCGGAAAAATTAGTCAAAAAGTAAAATTACAGAATTTCGACCCAGCCCATCACAAATTATCTTTCGATTGCTTTATCTCCTTAACCAAGCCTCCAAACATGATGCGGTTTTCACTATAACACAGAGCATCGCCCCGCCTTTCAATTGATGCATAAATCTCAAAAATGATTTTATTTCAGTTTTTCGAGAAAATCGTGGGCTTAACAACTTGCCAAAAACAAGTAGTATTTTCAAAACTATTTCCCACCCAATCAAAATACACATCAAAAGAAAGGTATTTAAATGCTCTACCCACAACTGCAAACCAAAAGGTTCTACGAGCTCTCGTTTCGGAAAAATTAGTCAAAAAGTAAAATTACAGAATTTCGACCCAGCCCATCACAAATTATCTTTCGATTGCTTTATCTCCTCAACCAAGCCTCCAAACATGATGCGGTTTTCACTCTAACACAGAGCATCGCGCCGCCTTTCAATTGATGCATAAATCTCAAAAATGATTTTTTTTCAGTTTTTCGAGAAAATCGTGGGCTAACCCCTTGCCAAAAACAAGTAGTATTTTCAAAACTATTTCCCACCCAATCAAAACACACATCAAAAGAAAGGTATTTAAATGCTCTACCCACAACTGCAAACCAAAAGGTTCTACGAGCTCTCGTTTCGGAAAAATTAGTCAAAAAGTAAAATTACAGAATTTCGACCCAGCCCATCACAAATTATCTTTCGATTGCTTTATCTCCTCAACCAAGCCTCCAAACATGATGCGGTTTTCACTATAACACAGAGCATCGCGCCGCCTTTCAATTGATGCATAAATCTCAAAAATAATTTTTTTTCAGTTTTTCGAGAAAATCGTGGGCTTAACAACTTGCCAAAAACAAGTAGTATTTTCAAAACTATTTCCCACCCAATCAAAATACACATCAAAAGAAAGGTATTTAAATGCTCTACCCACAACTGCAAACCAAAAGGTTCTACGAGCTCTCGTTTCGGAAAAATTAGTCAAAAAGTAAAATTACAGAATTTCGACCCAGCCCATCACAAATTATCTTTCGATTGCTTTATCTCCTTAACCAAGCCTCCAAACATGATGCGGTTTTCACTATAACACAGAGCATCGCCCCGCCTTTCAATTGATGCATAAATCTCAAAAATGATTTTATTTCAGTTTTTCGAGAAAATCGTGGGCTTAACAACTTGCCAAAAACAAGTAGTATTTTCAAAACTATTTCCCACCCAATCAAAATACACATCAAAAGAAAGGTATTTAAATGCTCTACCCACAACTGCAAACCAAAAGGTTCTACGAGCTCTCGTTTCGGAAAAATTAGTCAAAAAGTAAAATTACAGAATT
This sequence comes from Eupeodes luniger, assembly GCA_951509635.1. Taxonomy (NCBI): domain Eukaryota; kingdom Metazoa; phylum Arthropoda; class Insecta; order Diptera; family Syrphidae; genus Eupeodes; species Eupeodes luniger. The sequence goes on along the minus strand of OX608073.1, from coordinate 158,531,205 downwards.
TCGACCCAGCCCATCACAAATTATCTTTCGATTGCTTTATCTCCTCAACCAAGCCTCCAAACATGATGCGGTTTTCACTCTAACACAGAGCATCGCGCCGCCTTTCAATTGATGCATAAATCTCAAAAATGATTTTTTTTCAGTTTTTCGAGAAAATCGTGGGCTAACCCCTTGCCAAAAACAAGTAGTATTTTCAAAACTATTTCCCACCCAATCAAAATACACATCAAAAGAAAGGTATTTAAATGCTCTACCCACAACTGCAAACCAAAAGGTTCTACGAGCTCTCGTTTTGGAAAAATTAGTCAAAAAGTAAAATTACAGAATTTCGACCCAGCCCATCATAAATTATCTTTCGATTGCTTTATCTCCTCAACCAAGCCTCCAAACATGATGCGGTTTTCACTATAACACAGAGCATCGCGCCGCCTTTCAATTGATGCATAAATCTCAAAAATGATTTTATTTCAGTTTTTCGAGAAAATCGTGGGCTAACCACTTGCCGAAAAAAAGTAGTATTTTCAAAACTATTTCCCACCCAATCAAAATACACATCAAAAGAAAGGTATTTAAATGCTCTACCCACAACTGCAATCCAAAAGGTTCTACGAGCTCTCGTTTCGGAAAAATTAGTCAAAAAGTAAAATTACAGAATTTCGACCCAGCCCTTCACAAATTATCTTTCGATTGCTTTATCTCCTCAACCAAGCCTCCAAACATGATGCGGTTTTCACTATAACACAGAGCATCGCGCCGCCTTTCAATTGATGCATAAATCTCAAAAATGATTTTTTTTCAGTTTTTCGAGAAAATCGTGGGCTAACCCCTTGCCAAAAACAAGTAGTATTTTCAAAACTATTTCCCACCCAATCAAAATACACATCAAAAGAAAGGTATTTAAATGCTCTACCCACAACTGCAAACCAAAAGGTTCTACGAGCTCTCGTTTTGGAAAAATTAGTCAAAAAGTAAAATTACAGAATTTCGACCCAGCCCATCATAAATTATCTTTCGATTGCTTTATCTCCTCAACCAAGCCTCCAAACATGATGCGGTTTTCACTATAACACAGAGCATCGCGCCGCCTTTCAATTGATGCATAAATCTCAAAAATGATTTTATTTCAGTTTTTCGAGAAAATCGTGGGCTAACCACTTGCCGAAAAAAAGTAGTATTTTCAAAACTATTTCCCACCCAATCAAAATACACATCAAAAGAAAGGTATTTAAATGCTCTACCCACAACTGCAATCCAAAAGGTTCTACGAGCTCTCGTTTCGGAAAAATTAGTCAAAAAGTAAAATTACAGAATTTCGACCCAGCCCTTCACAAATTATCTTTCGATTGCTTTATCTCCTCAACCAAGCCTCCAAACATGATGCGGTTTTCACTATAACACAGAGCATCGCGCCGCCTTTCAATTGATGCATAAATCTCAAAAATGATTTTTTTTTCAGTTTTTCGAGAAAATCGTGGGCTAACCCCTTGCCAAAAACAAGTAGTATTTTCAAAACTATTTCCCACCCAATCAAAATACACATCAAAAGAAAGGTATTTAAATGCTCTACCCACAACTGCAAACCAAAAGGTTCTACGAGCTCTCGTTTTGGAAAAATTAGTCAAAAAGTAAAATTACAGAATTTCGACCCAGCCCATCATAAATTATCTTTCGATTGCTTTATCTCCTCAACCAAGCCTCCAAACATGATGCGGTTTTCACTATAACACAGAGCATCGCGCCGCCTTTCAATTGATGCATAAATCTCAAAAATGATTTTATTTCAGTTTTTCGAGAAAATCGTGGGCTAACCACTTGCCGAAAAAAAGTAGTATTTTCAAAACTATTTCCCACCCAATCAAAATACACATCAAAAGAAAGGTATTTAAATGCTCTACCCACAACTGCAATCCAAAAGGTTCTACGAGCTCTCGTTTCGGAAAAATTAGTCAAAAAGTAAAATTACAGAATTTCGACCCAGCCCTTCACAAATTATCTTTCGATTGCTTTATCTCCTCAACCAAGCCTCCAAACATGATGCGGTTTTCACTATAACACAGAGCATCGCGCCGCCTTTCAATTGATGCATAAATCTCAAAAATGATTTTTTTTCAGTTTTTCGAGAAAATCGTGGGCTAACCCCTTGCCAGAAACAAGTAGTATTTTCAAAACTATTTCCCACCCAATCAAAATACACATCAAAAGAAAGGTAATGAAATGCTCTACCCACAACTGCAAACCAAAAGGTTCTACGAGCTCTCGTTTCGGAAAAATTAGTCAAAATGTAAAATTACAGAATTTCGACCCAGCCCATCACAAATTATCTTTCGATTGCTTTATCTCCTCAACCAAGCCTCCAAACATGATGCGGTTTTCACTATAACACAGAGCATCGCGCCGCCTTTCAATTGATGCATAAATCTCAAAAATGATTTTTTCAGTTTTTCGAGAAAATCTAGGGCTAACCACTTGCCGAAAAAAAGTAGTATTTTCAAAACTATTTCCCACCCAATCAAAATACACATCAAAAGAAAGGTATTTAAATGCTCTACCCACAACTGCAAACCAAAAGGTTCTACGAGCTCTCGTTTCGGAAAAATTAGTCAAAAAGTAAAATCACAAATTATCTTTCGATTGCTTTATCTCCTCAACCAAGCCTCCAAACATGATGCGGTTTTCACTATAACACAGAGCATCGCGCCGCCTTTCAATTGATGCATAAATCTCAAAAATGATTTTTTTTCAGTTTTTCGAGAAAATCGTGGGCTAACCACTTGCCAAAAACAAGTATGTAGTATTTTCAAAACTATTTCCCACCCAATCAAAATACACATCAAAAGAAAGGTATTTAAATGCTCTACCCACAACTGCAAACCAAAAGGTTCTACGCTCTCGTTTCGGAAAAATTAGTCAAAAAGTAAAATTACAGAATTTCGACCCGCCCATCACAAATTATCTTTGGATTGCTTTATCTTCTCAACCAAGCCTCCAAAGATGATGCGGTTTTCACTATAACACAGAGCATCGCGCCGCCTTTCAATTGATGCATAAATCTCAAAAATGATTTTTTTCAGTTTTTCGAGAAAATCGTGGGCTTAACATCTTGCCGAAGAAAGTAGTATTTTCAAAACTATTTCCCACCCAATCAAAATACACATCAAAAGAAAGGTATTTAAATGCTCTACCCACAACTGCAAACCAAAAAGGTTCTACGAGCTCTCGTTTCGGAAAAATTAGTCAAAAAGTAAAATTACAGAATTTTGATCCAGCCCATCACAAATTATCTTTCGATTGCTTTATCTCCTCAACCAAGCCTCCAAACATGATGCGGTTTTCACTATAACACAGAGCATCGCGCCGCCTTTCAATTGATGCATAAATCTCAAAAATGATTTTTTTTCAGTTTTTCGAGAAAATCGTGGGCTACACTTGCCAAAAACAAGTAGTATTTTCAAAACTATTTCCCACCCAATCAAAATACACATCAAAAGAAAGGTATTAAATGCTCTACCCACAACTGCAAACCAAAAGGTTCTACGAGCTCTCGTTTCGGAAAAATTAGTCAAAAAGTAAAATTACAGAATTTCGACCCAGCCCATCACAAATTATCTTTCGATTGCTTTATCTCCTCAACCAAGCCTCCAAACATGATGCGGTTTTCACTATAACACAGAGCATCGCGCCGCCTTTCAATTGATGCCTAAATCTCAAAAATGATTTTTTTTTCAGTTTTTCGAGAAAATCGTGGGCTTAACAACTTGCCAAAAACAAGTAGTATTTTCAAAACTATTTCCCACCCAATCAAAATACACATCAAAAGAAAGGTATTTAAATGCTCTACCCACAACTGCAAACCAAAAGGTTCTACGAGCTCTCGTTTCGGAAAAATTAGTCAAAAAGTAAAATTACAGAATTTCGACCCAGCCCATCACAAATTATCTTTCGATTGCTTTATCTCCTCAACCAAGCCTCCAAACATGATGCGGTTTTCACTATAACACAGAGCATCGCCCCGCCTTTCAATTGATGCATAAATCTAAAAAATGATTTTTTTTTCAGTTTTTCGAGAAAATCGTGGGCTTAACAACTTGCCAAAAACAAGTAGTATTTTCAAAACTATTTCCCACCCAATCAAAATACACATCAAAAGAAAGGTATTTAAATGCTCTACCCACAACTGCAAACCAAAAGGTTCTACGAGCTCTCGTTTCGGAAAAATTAGTCAAAAAGTAAAATTACAGAATTTCGACCCAGCCCATCACAAATTATCTTTCGATTGCTTTATCTCCTCAACCAAGCCTCCAAACATGATGCGGTTTTCACTATAACACAGAGCATCGCGCCGCCTTTCAATCGATGCATAAATCTCAAAAATGATTTTTTCAGTTTTTCGAGAAAATCGTGGGCTACACTTGCCAAACACAAGTAGTATTTTCAAAACTATTTCCCACCCAATCAAAATACACATCAAAAGAAAGGTATTTAAATGCTCTACCCACAACTGCAAACCAAAAGGTTCTACGAGCTCTCGTTTCGGAAAAATTAGTCAAAAAGTAAAATTACAGAATTTCGACCCAGCCCATCACAAATTATCTTTCGATTGCTTTATCTCCTCAACCAAGCCTCCAAACATGATGCGGTTTTCACTATAACACAGAGCATCGCTCCGCCTTTCAATTGATGCATAAATCTCAAAAATGATTTTTTTTCAGTTTTTCGAGAAAATCGTGGGTTTAACCCCTTGCCAAAAAAAAGGAGTTTTTTCAAAACTATTTCCCACCCAATCAAAATACACATCAAAAGAAAGGTATTTAAATGCTCTACCCACAACTGCAAACCAAAAGGTTCTACGAGCTCTCGTTTCGGAAAAATTAGTCAAAAAGTAAAATTACAGAATTTCGACCCAGCCCATCACAAATTATCTTTCGATTGCTTTATCTCCTCAACCAAGCCTCCAAACATGATGCGGTTTTCACTATAACACAGAGCATCGCGCCGCCTTTCAATTGATGCATAAATCTCAAAAATGATTTTATTTCAGTTTTTCGAGAAAATCGTGGGCTAACCACTTGCCGAAAAAAAGTAGTATTTTCAAAACTATTTCCCACCCAATCAAAATACACATCAAAAGAAAGGTATTTAAATGCTCTACCCACAACTGCAATCCAAAAGGTTCTACGAGCTCTCGTTTCGGAAAAATTAGTCAAAAAGTAAAATTACAGAATTTCGACCCAGCCCTTCACAAATTATCTTTCGATTGCTTTATCTCCTCAACCAAGCCTCCAAACATGATGCGGTTTTCACTATAACACAGAGCATCGCGCCGCCTTTCAATTGATGCATAAATCTCAAAAATGATTTTTTTTTCAATTTTTCGAGAAAATCGTGGGCTTAACATCTTGCCAAAAAAAGTAGTATTTCCAAAACTATTTATCACCCAATCAAAACACACATCAAAAGAAAGGTATTTAAATGCTCTACCCACAACTGCAAACCAAAAGGTTCTACGAGCTCTCGTTTCGGAAAAATTAGTCAAAAAGTAAAATCACAAATTATATTTCGATTGCTTTATCTCCTCAACCAAGCCTCCAAACATGATGCGGTTTTCACTATAACACAGAGCATCGCGCCGCCTTTCAATTGATGCATAAATCTTAAAAACGATTTTTTTTCAGTTTTTCGAGAAAATCGTGGGCTAACCACTTGCCAAAAACAAGTATGTAGTATTTTCAAAACTATTTCCCACCCAATCAAAATACACATCAAAAGAAAGGTATTTAAATGCTCTACCCACAACTGCAAACCAAAAGGTTCTACGCTCTCGTTTCGGAAAAATTAGTCAAAAAGTAAAATTACAGAATTTCGACCCGCCCATCACAAATTATCTTTGGATTGCTTTATCTCCTCAACCAAGCCTCCAAAGATGATGCGGTTTTCACTATAACACAGAGCATGGCTCCGCCTTTCAATTGATGCATAAATCTCAAAAATGATTTTTTATCAGTTTTTCGAGAAAATCGTGGGCTTAACATCTTGCCAAAAAAAGGAGTATTTTCAAAACTATTTCCCACCCAATCAAAACACACATCAAAAGAAAGGTATTTAAATGCTCTACCCACAACTGCAAACCAAAAGGTTCTACGAGCTCTCGTTTCGGAAAAATTAGTCAAAAAGTAAAATTACAGAATTTCGACCCAGCCCATCACAAATTATCTTTCGATTGCTTTATCTCCTCAACCAAGCCTCCAAACATGATGCGGTTTTCACTATAACACAGAGCATCGCGCCGCCTTTCAATTGATGCATAAATCTCAAATATGATTTTTATTCAGTTTTTCGAGAAAATCGTGGGCTAAACTTGCCGAAAAAAAGTAGTATTTTCAAAACTATTTCCCACCCAATCAAAATACACATCAAAAGAAAGGTATTAAAATGCTCTACCCACAACTGCAAACCAAAAGGTTCTACGCTCTCGTTTCTGAAAAATTAGTCAAAAAGTAAAATTACAGAATTTCGACCCAGCCCATCACAAATTATCTTTCGATTGCTTTATCTCCTCAACCAAGCCTCCAAACATGATGCGGTTTTCATTATAACACAGAGCATCGCGCCGCCTTTCAATTGATGCATAAATCTCAAAAATGATTTTGTTTTCAGTTTTTCGAGAAAATCGTGGGCTTAAACCCTTGCCAAAAAAAGTAGTATTTTCAAAACTATTTCCCACCCAATCAAAACACACATCAAAAGAAAGGTATTTAAATGCCCTACCCACAACTGCAAACCAAAAGGTTGTACGAGCTCTCGTTTCGGAAAAATTAGTCAAAAAGTAAAATTACAGAATTTCGACCCAGCCCATCACAAATTATCTTTCGATTGCTTTATCTCCTCAACCAAGCCTCCAAAAATTATGCGGTTTTCACTATAACACAGAGCATCGGAAAAATTAGTCAAAAATAAAATTACAGAATTTCGACCCAGCCCATCACAAATTATCTTTCGATTGCTTTATCTCCTCAACCAAGCCTCCAAACATGATGCGGTTTTCACTATAACACAGAGCATTGCGCCGCCTTTCAATTGATGCATAAATCTCAAAAATGATTTTTTTTTCAGTTTTTCGAGAAAATCGTGGGCTAACCACTTGCCGAAAAAAAGTAGTATTTTCAAAACTATTTCCCACCCAATCAAAATACACATCAAAAGAAAGGTATTAAAATGCTCTACCCACAACTGCAAACCAAAAGGTTCTACGCTCTCATTTCTGAAAAATTAGTCAAAAAGTAGAATTACAGAATTTCGACCCAGCCCATCACAAATTATCTTTCGATTGCTTTATCTCCTCAACCAAGCCTCCAAACATGATGCGGTTTTCACTATAACACAGAGCATCGCTCCGCCTTTCAATTGATGCATAATTTTCAAAAATGATTTTTTTTTCAGTTTTTCTAGAAAATCGAGGGCTTAACATCTTGCCAAAATAAGTAGTATTTTCAAAACTATTTCCCACCCAATCAAAACACACATCAAAAGAAAGGTATTTAAATGCTCTACCCACAACTGCAAACCAAAAGGTTCTACAAGCTCTCGTTTCGGAAAAATTAGTCAAAAAGTAAAATTACAGAATTTCGACCCAGCCCATCACAAATTATCTTTCGATTGCTTTATCTCCTCAACCAAGCCTCCAAACATGATGCGGTTTTCACTAAAACACAGAGCATCGCCCCGCCTTTCAATTGATGCATAAATCTCAAAAATGATTTTTTTTCAGTTTTTCGAGAAAATCGTGGGCTTAACATCTTGCCAAAAAAAATAGTATTTTCAAAACTATTTCCCACCCAATCAAAACACACATCAAAAGAAAGGTATTTAAATGCTCTACCCACAACTGCAAACCAAAAGGTTCTACGAGCTCTCGTTTCGGAAAAATTAGTCAAAAAGTAAAGTTACAGAATTTCGACCCAGCCCATCACAAATTATCTTTCGATTGCTTTATCTCCTCAACCAAGCCTCCAAACATGATGCGGTTATCACTATAACACAGAGCATCGCGCCGCCTTTCAATTGATGCATAAATCTCAAAAATGATTTTTTTTCAGTTTTTCGAGAAAATCGTGGGCTAACCTCTTGCCAAAAACAAGTAGTATTTTCAAAACTATTTCCCACCCAATCAAAATACACATCAAAAGAAAGGTATTTAAATGCTCTACCCACAACTGCAAACCAAGAGGTTCTACGCTCTCGTTTCTGAAAAATTAGTCAAAAAGTAAAATTACAGAATTTCGACCCAGCCCATCACAAATTATCTTTCGATTGCTCTATCTCCTCAACCAAGCCTCCAAACATGATGCGGTTTTCACTATAACACAGAGCATCGCGCTGGCGCCGCCTTTCAATTGATGCATAAATCTCAAAAATGATTTTTTTCAGTTTTTCGAGAAAATCGTGGGCTAACCACTTGCCGAAAAAAAGTAGTATTTTCAAAACTATTTCCCACCCAATCAAAATACACATCAAAAGAAAGGTATTTAAATGCTCTACCCACAACTGCAAACCAATGGGTTCTACGCTCTCGTTTCTGAAAAATTAGTCAAAAAGTAAAATTACAGAATTTCGACCCAGCCCATCACAAATTATCTTTCGATTGCTTTATCTCCTCAACCAAGCCTCCAAACATGATGCGGTTTTCACTATAACACAGAGCATCGCGCCGCCTTTCAATTGATGCATAAATCTCAAAAATGATTTTTTTTCACTTTTTCGAGAAAATCGTGGGCTAACCCTTTGCCAAAAACAAGTAGTATTTTCAAAACTATTCCCCACCCAATCAAAATACACATCAAAAGAAAGGTATTTAAATGCTCTACGCACAACTGCAAACCAAAAGGTTCTACGAGCTCTCGTTTCGGAAAAATTAGTCACAAAGTAAAATTACAGAATTTCGACCCAGCCCATCACAAATTATCTTTCGATTGCTTTATCTCCTCAACCAAGCCTCCAAACATGATGCGGTTTTCACTATAACATAGAGCATCGCGCCGCCTTTCAATTGATGCATAAATCTCAAAAATGATTTTTTTTCAGTTTTTCGAGAAAATCCACTTGCCGAAAAAAAGTAGTATTTTCAAAACTATTTCCCACCCAATCAAAATACACATCAAAAGAAAGGTATTTAAATGCTCTACCCACAACTGCAAACCAAAAGGTTCTACGAGCTCTCGTTTCGGAAAAATTAGTCACAAAGTAAAATTACAGAATTTCAACCCAGCCCATCACAAATTATCTTTCGATTGCTTTATCTCCTCAACCAAGCCTCCAAACATGATGCGGTTTTCACTATAACACAGAGCATCGCGTGGGCTAACCACTTGCCGAAAAAAAGTTGTATTTTCAAAACTATTTCCCACCCAATCAAAATACACATCAAAAGAAAGGCATTTAAATGCTCTACCCACAACTGCAAACCAAAAGGTTCTACGAGCTCTCGTTTCGGAAAAATTAGTCAAAAAGTAAAATTACAGAATTTCGACCCAGCCCATCACAAATTATCTTTCGATTGCTTTATCTCCTCAACCAAGCCTCCAAACATGATGCGGTTTTCACTATAACACAGAGCATCGCTCCGCCTTTCCATTGATGCATAAATCTCAAAAATGATTTTTTTTCAGTTTTTCGAGAAAATCGTGGGCTAACCCCTTGCCAAAAACAAGTAGTATTTTCAAAACTATTTCCCACCCAATCAAAATACACATCAAAAGAAAGGTATTTAAATGCTCTACCCACAACTGCAAACCAAAAGGTTCTACGAGCTCTCGTTTCGGAAAAATTAGTCACAAAGTAAAATTACAGAATTTCGACCCAGCCCATCACAAATTATCTTTCGATTGCTTTATCTCCTCAACCAAGCCTCCAAACATGATGCGGTTTTCACTATAACACAGAGCATCGCGCCGCCTTTCAATTGATGCATAAATCTCAAAAATGATTTTTTTTCAGTTTTTCGAGAAAATCGTGGGCCGTAAAAAAGTAGTATTTTCAAAACTATTTCCCACCCAATCAAAATACACATCAAAAGAAAGGTATTTAATTGCTCTACCCACAACTGCAAACCAAAAGGTTCTACGAGCTCTCGTTTCGGAAAAATTAGTCACAAAGTAAAATTACAGAATTTCGACCCAGCCCATCACAAATTATCTTTCGATTGCTTTATCTCCTCAACCAAGCCTCCAAACATGATGCGGTTTTCACTATAACACAGAGCATCGCGCCGCCTTTCAATTGATGCATAAATCTCAAAAATGATTTTTTTCAGTTTTTCGAGAAAATCGTGGGCTTAACATCTTGCCGAAAAAAAGTAGTATTTTCAAAACTATTTCCCACCCAATCAAAATACACATCAAAAGAAAGGTATTTAAATGCTCTACCCACAACTGCAAACCAAAAGGTTCTACGAGCTCTCGTTTCGGAAAAATTAGTCAAAAAGTAAAATTACAGAATTTCGACCCAGCCCATCACAAATTATCTTTCGATTGCTTTATCTCCTCAACCAAGCCTCCAAACATGATGCGGTTTTTACTATAACACAGAGCATCGTGCCGCCTTTCAATTGATGCATAAATCTCAAAAATGATTTTTTTTCAGTTTTTCGAGAAAATCGTGGGCTAACCACTTGCCGAAAAAAAAATAACATTTTCAAAACTATTTCCCACCCAATCAAAATACACATCAAAAGAAAGGTATTTAAATGCTCTACCCACAACTGCAAACCAAAAGGTTCTACGAGCTCTCGTTTCGGAAAAATTAGTCAAAAAGTAAAATTACAGAATTTCGACCCAGCCCATCACAAATTATCTTTCGATTGCTTTATCTCCTCAACCAAGCCCCCAAACATGATGCGGTTTTCACTATAACACAGAGCATCGCGCCGCCTTTCAATTGATGCATAAATCTCAAAAATGATTTTTTTTCAGTTTTTCGAGAAAATCGTGGGTTTAACCCCTTGCCAAAAAAAAGGAGTATTTTCAAAACTATTTCCCACCCAATCAAAATACACATCAAAAGAAAGGTATTTAAATGCTCTACCCACAACTGCAAACCAAAAGGTTCTACGAGCTCTCGTTTCGGAAAAATTAGTCAAAAAGTAAAATTACAGAATTTCGACCCAGCCCATCACAAATTATCTTTCGATTGCTTTATCTCCTCAACAAACCTCCAAACATGATGCGGTTTTCACTATAACACAGAGCATCGCTCCACCTTTCAATTGATGCATAAATCTCAAAAATGATTTTTTTTCAGTTTTTCGAGAAAATCGTGGGCTAACCACTTGCCGAAAAAAAGTAGTGTTTTCAAAACTATTTCCCACCCAATCAAAATACACATCAAAAGAAAGGTATTTAAATGCTCTACCCACAACTGCAAACCAAAAGGTTCTACGAGCTCTCGTTTCGGAAAAATTAGTCAAAAAGTAAAATTACAGAATTTCGACCCAGCCCATCACAAATTATCTTTCGATTGCTTTATCTCCTCAACCAAGCCTCCAAACATGATGCGGTTTTCACTATAACACAGAGCATTGCGCCGCCTTTCAATTGATGCATAAATCTCAAAAATGATTTTTTTTTCAGTTTTTCGATAAAATCGTGGGTTTAACCAAGCCTCCAAACATGATGCAGTTTTCACTATAACACAGAGCATCGCTCCGCCTTTTAATTGATGCATAAATCTCAAAAATGATTTTTTTTCAGTTTTTCGAGAAAATCGTGGGCTAACCACTTGCCGAAAAAAAGTAGTATTTTCAAAACTATTTCCCATCCAATCAAAATACACATCAAAAGAAGGGTATTTAAATGCTCTACCCACAACTGCAAACCAAAAGGTTCTACGAGCTCTCGTTTCGGAAAAAATAGTCAAAAAGTAAAATTACAGAATTTCGACCCAGCCCATCACAAATTATCTTTCGATTGCTTTATCTCCTCAACCAAGCCTCCAAACATGATGCGGTTTTCACTATAACACAGAGCATCGCGCCACCTTTCAATTGATGCATAAATCTCAAAAATGATTTTTTTTCAGTTTTTCGAGAAAATCGTGGGCTAACAACTTGCCAAAAACAAGTAGTATTTTCAAAACTATTTCCCACCTAATCAAAAAAAACATCAAAAGAAAGGTATTTAAATGCTCTACCCACAACTACAAACCAAAAGGTTCTACGAGCTCTCGTTTCGGAAAAATAGTCAAAAAGTAAAATTACAGAATTTCGACCCAGCCCATCACAAATTATCTTTCGATTGCTTTATCTCCTCAACCAAGCCTCCAAACATGATGCGGTTTTCACTATAACACAGAGCATCGCGCCGCCTTTCAATTGATGCATAAATCTCAAAAATAATTTTTTTTCAGTTTTTCGAGAAAATCGTGGGCTAACCCCTTGCCAAAAAAAGTAGTATTTTTAAAACTATTTCCCACCCAATCAAAACACACATCAAAAGAAAGGTATTTAAATGCTCTACCCACAACTGCAAACCAAAAGGTTCTACGAGCTCTCGTTTCGGAAAAATTAGTCAAAAAGTAAAATTACAGAATTTCGACCCAGCCCATCACAAATTATCTTTCGATTGCTTTATCTCCTCAACCAAGCCTCCAAACATGATGCGGTTTTCACTATAACACAGAGCATCGCGCCGCCTTTCAATTGATGCATAAATCTCAAAAATTATTTTTTTCAGTTTTTCGAGAAAATCGTGGGCTAACCACTTGCCGAAAAAAAGTAGTATTTTCAAAACTATTTCCCACCCAATCAAAATACACATCAAAAGAAAGGTATTTAAATGCTCTACCCACAACTGCAAACCAAAAGGTTCTACGAGCTCTCGTTTCGGAAAAATTAGTCAAAAAGTAAAATTACAGAATTTCGACCCAGCCCATCACAAATTATCTTTCGATTGCTTTATCTCCTCAACCAAGCCTCCAAACATGACGCGGTTTTCACTATAACACAGAGCATCGCGCCGCCTTTCAATTGATGCATAAATCTCAAAAACGATTTTTTTTTCAGTTTTTCGAGAAAATCGTGGGCTTAACATCTTGCCAAAAAAAGTAGTATTTTCAAAACTATTTCCCACCCAATCAAAATACACATCAAAAGAAAGGTATTTAAATGCTCTACCCACAACTGGAAACCAAAAGGTTCTACGAGCTCTCGTTTCGGAAAAATTAGTCAAAAAGTAAAATTACAGAATTTCGACCCAGCCCATCACAAATTATCTTTCGATTGCTTTATCTCCTCAACCAAGCCTCCAAACATGATGCGGTTTTCACTATAACACAGAGCATCGCGCCGCCTTTCAATTGATGCATAAATCTCAAAAATGATTTTTTTTCAGTTTTTCGAGAAAATCGGGGGCTAACCCCTTGCCAAAAACAAGTAGTATTTTCAAAACTATTTCCCACCCAATCAAAATACACATCAAAAGAAAAGTATTTAAATGCTCTACCCACAACTGCAAACCAAAGGTTCTACGAGCTCTCGTTTCGGAAAAATTAGTCAAAAAGTAAAATTACAGAATTTCGACCCAGCCCATCACAAATTATCTTTCGATTGCTTTATCTCCTCAACCAAGCCTCCAAACATGATGCGGTTTTCACTATAACACAGAGCATCGCGCCACCTTTCAATTGATGCATAAATCTCAAAAATGATTTTTTTTCAGTTTTTCGAGAAAATCGGGGGCTAACCCCTTGCCAAAAACAAGTAGTATTTTCAAAACTATTTCCCACCCAATCAAAATACACATCAAAAGAAAGGTATTTAAATGCTCTACCCACAACTGCAAACCAAAAGGTTCTACGAGCTCTCGTTTCGGAAAAATTAGTCAAAAAGTAAAATTACAGAATTTCGACCCAGCCCATCACAAATTATCTTTCGATTGCTTTATCTCCTCAACCAAGCCTCCAAACATGATGCGGTTTTCACTTTAACACAGAGCATCGCGCCGCCTTTCAATTGATGCATAAATCTCAAAAATAATTTTTTTTCAGTTTTTCGAGAAAATCGTGGGCTAACCCCTTGCCAAAAAAAGTAGTATTTTCAAAACTATTTCCCACCCAATCAAAACACACATCAAAAGAAAGGTATTTAAATGCTCTACCCACAACTGCAAACCAAAAGGTTCTACGAGCTCTCGTTTCGGAAAAATTAGTCAAAAAGTAAAATTACAGAATTTCGACCCAGCCCATCACAAATTATCTTTCGATTGCTTTATCTCCTCAACCAAGCCTCCAAACATGATGCGGTTTTCACTATAACGCAGAGCATCGCGCCGCCTTTCAATTGATGCATAAATCTCAAAAATGATTTTTTTCAGTTTTTCGAGAAAATCGTGGGCTAACCACTTGCCGAAAAAAAGTAGTATTTTCAAAACTATTTCCCACCCAATCAAAATACACATCAAAAGAAAGGTATTTAAATGCTCTACCCACAACTGCAAACCAAAAGGTTCTACGAGCTCTCGTTTCGGAAAAATTAGTCAAAAAGTAAAATTACAGAATTTCGACCCAGCCCATCACAAATTATATTTCGATTGCTTTATCTCCTCAACCAAGCCTCCAAACATGATGCGGTTTTCACTATAACACAGAGCATCGCGCCGCCTTTCAATTGATGCATAAATCTCAAAAATAATTTTTTTTCAGTTTTTCGAGAAAATCGTGGGCTAACCCCTTGCCAAAAAAAGTAGTATTTTCAAAACTATTTCCCACCCAATCAAAACACACATCAAAAGAAAGGTATTTAAATGCTCTACCCACAACTGCAAACCAAAAGGTTCTACGAGCTCTCGTTTCGGAAAAATTAGTCAAAAAGTAAAATTACAGAATTTCGACCCAGCCCATCACAAATTATCTTTCGATTGCTTTATCTCCTCAACCAAGCCTCCAAACATGATGCGGTTTTCATTATAACACAGAGCATCGCGCCGCCTTTCAATTGATGCATAAATCCCAAAAATGATTTTTTTTCAGTTTTTCGAGAAAATCCTGGGTTTAACCCCTTGCCAAAAAAAAGGAGTATTTTCAAAACTATTTCCCACCCAATCAAAATACACATCAAAAGAAAGGTATTTAAATGCTCTACCCACAACTGCAAACCAAAAGGTTCTACGAGCTCTCGTTTCGGAAAAATTAGTCAAAAAGTAAAATTACAGAATTTCGACCCAGCCCATCACAAATTATCTTTCGATTGCTTTATCTCCTCAACCAAGCCTCCAAACATGATGCGGTTTTCACTATAACACAGAGCATCGCGCCGCCTTTCAATTGATGCATAAATCTCAAAAATGATTTTTTTTCAGTTTTTCGAGAAAATCGTGGGCTAACCCCTTGCCAAAAACAAGTAGTATTTTCAAAACTATTTCCCACCCAATCAAAATACACATCAAAAGAAAGGTATTTAAATGCTCTACCCACAACTGCAAACCAAAACGTTCTACGAGCTCTCGTTTCGGAAAAATTAGTCAAAAAGTAAAATTATAGAGTTTCGACCCAGCCCATCACAAATTATCTTTCGATTGCTTTATCTCCTCAACCAAGCCTCCAAACATGATGCGGTTTTCACTATAACACAGAGCATCGCGCCGCCTTTCAATTGATACATAAATCTAAAAATGATTTTTTTCAGTTTTTCGAGAAAATCTTGGGCTAACCACTTGCCGAAAAAAAGTAGTATTTTCAAAACTATTTCCCACCCAATCAAAATACACATCAAAAGAAGGGTATTTAAATGCTCTACCCACAACTGCAAACCAAAAGGTTCTACGAGCTCTCGTTTCCGAAAAAATAGTCAAAAAGTAAAATTACAGAATTTCGACCCAGCCCATCACAAATTATCTTTCGATTGCTTTATCTCCTCAACCAAGCCTCCAAACATGATGCGGTTTTCACTATAACACAGAGTATCGCGCCACCTTTCAATTGATGCATAAATCTCAAAAATGATTTTTTTTCAGTTTTTCGAGAAAATCGTGCGCTAACCCCTTGCCAAAAACAAGTAGTATTTTCAAAACTATTTCCCACCTAATCAAAAAAAACATCAAAAGAAAGGTATTTAAATGCTCTACCCACAACTACAAACCAAAAGGTTCTACGAGCTCTCGTTTCGGAAAAATAGTCAAAAAGTAAAATTACAGAATTTCGACCCAGCCCATCACAAATTATCTTTCGATTGCTTTATCTCCTCAACCAAGCCTCCAAACATGATGCGGTTTTCACTATAACACAGAGCATCGCGCCGCCTTTCAATTGATGCATTAATCTCAAAAATATTTTTTTTTCAGTTTTTCGAGAAAATCGTGGGCTAACCCCTTGCCAAAAAAAGTAGTATTTTCAAAACTATTTCCCACCCAATCAAAACACACATCAAAAGAAAGGTATTTAAATGCTCTACCCACAACTGCAAACCAAAAGGTTCTACGAGCTCTCGTTTCGGAAAAATTAGTCAAAAAGTAAAATTACAGAATTTCGACCCAGCCCATCACAAATTATCTTTCGATTGCTTTATCTCCTCAACCAAGCCTCCAAACATGATGCGGTTTTCATTATAACACAGAGCATCGCGCCGCCTTTCAATTGATGCATAAATCTCAAAAATGATTTTTTTTTCAGTTTTTAGAGAAAATCGTGGGCTAACCCCTTGCCAAAAACAAGTAGTATTTTCAAAACTATTTCCCACCCAATCAAAATACACATCAAAAGAAAGGTATTTAATTGCTCTACCCACAACTGCAAACCAAAAGGTTCTACGAGCTCTCGTTTCGGAAAAATTAGTCAAAAAGTAAAATTACAGAATTTCGAC
Organism: Eupeodes luniger; assembly: GCA_951509635.1. Classification (NCBI taxonomy): domain Eukaryota; kingdom Metazoa; phylum Arthropoda; class Insecta; order Diptera; family Syrphidae; genus Eupeodes; species Eupeodes luniger. The sequence goes on along the minus strand of OX608073.1, from coordinate 158,514,362 downwards.
CCAGCCCATCACAAATTATCTTTCGATTGCTTTATCTCCTCAACCAAGCCTCCAAACATGATGCGGTTTTCACTATAACACAGAGCATCGCGCCGCCTTTCAATTGATGCATTAATCTCAAAAATAATTTTTTTTCAGTTTTTCGAGAAAATCGTGGGCTAACCCCTTGCCAAAAAAAGTAGTATTTTCAAAACTATTTCCCACCCAATCAAAACACACATCAAAAGAAAGGTATTTAAATGCTCTACCCACAACTGCAAACCAAAAGGTTCTACGAGCTCTCGTTTCGGAAAAATTAGTCAAAAAGTAAAATTACAGAATTTCGACCCAGCCCATCACAAATTATCTTTCGATTGCTTTATCTCCTCAACCAAGCCTCCAAACATGATGCGGTTTTCATTATAACACAGAGAATCACGCCGCCTTTCAATTGATGCATAAATCCTAAAAATGATTTTTTTTCAGTTTTTCGAGAAAATCGTGGGCTAACCCCTTGCCAAAAAAAAGAAGTATTTTCAAAACTATTTCCCACCCAATCAAAATACACATCAAAAGAAAGGTATTTAAATGCTCTACCCACAACTGCAAACCAAAAGCTTCTACGAGCTCTCGTTTCGGAAAAATTAGTCAAAAAGTAAAATTACAGAATTTCGACCCAGCCCATCACAAATTATCTTTCGATTGCTTTATCTCCTCAACCAAGCCTCCAAACATGATGCGGTTTTCACTATAACACAGAGCATCGCGCCGCCTTTCAATTGATGCATAAATCTCAAAAATGATTTTTTTTTTCAGTTTTTAGAGAAAATCGTGGGCTAACCCCTTGCCAAAAAAAGTAGTATTTTCAAAACTATTTCCCACCCAATCAAAACACACATCAAAAGAAAGGTATTTAAATGCTCTACCCACAACTGCAAACCAAAAGGTTCTACGAGCTCTCGTTTCGGAAAAATTAGTCAAAAAGTAAAATTACAGAATTTCGACCCAGCCCATCACAAATTATCTTTCGATTGCTTTATCTCCTCAACCAAGCCTCCAAACATGATGCGGTTTTCATTATAACACAGAGCATCACGCCGCCTTTCAATTGATGCATAAATCCTAAAAATGATTTTTTTTCAGTTTTTCGAGAAAACCTTGCCAAAAAAAAGAAGTATTTTCAAAACTATTTCCCACCCAATCAAAATACACATCAAAAGAAAGGTATTTAAATGCTCTACCCACAACTGCAAACCAAAAGGTTCTACGAGCTCTCGTTTCGGAAAAATTAGTCAAAAAGTAAAATTACAGAATTTCGACCCAGCCCATCACAAATTATCTTTCGATTGCTTTATCTCCTCAACCAAGCCTCCAAACATGATGCGGTTTTCACTATAACACAGAGCATCGCGCCGCCTTTCAATTGATGCATAAATCTCAAAAATATTTTTTTTTCAGTTTTTCGAGAAAATCGTGGGCTAACCCCTTGCCAAAAAAAGTAGTATTTTCAAAACTATTTCCCACCCAATCAAAACACACATCAAAAGAAAGGTATTTAAATGCTCTACCCACAACTGCAAACCAAAAGGTTCTACGAGCTCTCGTTTCGGAAAAATAGTCAAAAAGTAAAATTACAGAATTTCGACCCAGCCCATCACAAATTATCTTTCGATTGCTTTATCTCCTCAACCAAGCCTCCAAACATGATGCGGTTTTCACTATAACACAGAGCATCGCGCCGCCTTTCAATTGATGCATAAATCTCAAAAACGATTTTTGAGATTTATATCAAAATACACATCAAAAGAAAGGTATTTAAATGCTCTACCCACAACTGCAAACCAAAAGGTTCTACGAGCTCTCGTTTCGGAAAAATTAGTCAAAAAGTAAAATTACAGAATTTCGACCCAGCCCATCACAAATTATCTTTCGATTGCTTTATCTCCTCAACCAAGCCTCCAAACATGATGCGGTTTTCACTATAACACAGAGCATCGCGCCGCCTTTCAATTGATGCATAAATCTCAAAAATGATTTTTTTTTTCAGTTTTTAGAGAAAATCGTGGGCTAACCCCTTGCCAAAAAAAGTAGTATTTTCAAAACTATTTCCCACCCAATCAAAACACACATCAAAAGAAAGGTATTTAAATGCTCTACCCACAACTGCAAACCAAAAGGTTCTACGAGCTCTCGTTTCGGAAAAATTAGTCAAAAAGTAAAATTACAGAATTTCGACCCAGCCCATCACAAATTATCTTTCGATTGCTTTATCTCCTCAACCAAGCCTCCAAACATGATGCGGTTTTCATTATAACACAGAGCATCACGCCGCCTTTCAATTGATGCATAAATCCTAAAAATGATTTTTTTTCAGTTTTTCGAGAAAACCTTGCCAAAAAAAAGAAGTATTTTCAAAACTATTTCCCACCCAATCAAAATACACATCAAAAGAAAGGTATTTAAATGCTCTACCCACAACTGCAAACCAAAAGGTTCTACGAGCTCTCGTTTCGGAAAAATTAGTCAAAAAGTAAAATTACAGAATTTCGACCCAGCCCATCACAAATTATCTTTCGATTGCTTTATCTCCTCAACCAAGCCTCCAAACATGATGCGGTTTTCACTATAACACAGAGCATCGCGCCGCCTTTCAATTGATGCATAAATCTCAAAAATATTTTTTTTTCAGTTTTTCGAGAAAATCGTGGGCTAACCCCTTGCCAAAAAAAGTAGTATTTTCAAAACTATTTCCCACCCAATCAAAACACACATCAAAAGAAAGGTATTTAAATGCTCTACCCACAACTGCAAACCAAAAGGTTCTACGAGCTCTCGTTTCGGAAAAATTAGTCAAAAAGTAAAATTACAGAATTTCGACCCAGCCCATCACAAATTATCTTTCGATTGCTTTATCTCCTCAACCAAGCCTCCAAACATGATGCGGTTTTCATTATAACACAGAGCATCGCGCCGCCTTTCAATTGATGCATAAATCCTAAAAATGATTTTTTTTTCAGTTTTTCGAGAAAATCGTGGGCTAACCCCTTGCCAAAAAAAAGGAGTATTTTCAAAACTATTTCCCACCCAATCAAAATACACATCAAAAGAAAGGTATTTAAATGCTCTACCCACAACTGCAAACCAAAAGGTTCTACGAGCTCTCGTTTCGGAAAAATTAGTCAAAAAGTAAAATTACAGAATTTCGACCCAGCCCATCACAAATTATCTTTCGATTGCTTTATCTCCTCAACCAAGCCTCCAAACATGATGCGGTTTTCACTATAACACAGAGCATCGCGCCGCCTTTCAATTGATGCATAAATCTCAAAAATGATTTTTTTTTTCAGTTTTTAGAGAAAATCGTGGGCTAACCCCTTGCCAAAAACAAGTAGTATTTTCAAAACTATTTCCCACCCAATCAAAATACACATCAAAAGAAAGGTATTTAATTGCTCTACCCACAACTGCAAACCAAAAGGTTCTACGAGCTCTCGTTTCGGAAAAATTAGTCAAAAAGTAAAATTACAGAATTTCGACCCAGCCCATCACAAATTATCTTTCGATTGCTTTATCTCCTCAACCAAGCCTCCAAACATGATGCGGTTTTCACTATAACACAGAGCATCGCGCCGCCTTTCAATTGATGCATTAATCTCAAAAATAATTTTTTTTTCAGTTTTTCGAGAAAATCGTGTAGTAGTACTTTCAAAACTATTTCCCACCCAATCAAAACACACATCAAAAGAAAGGTATTTAAATGCTCTACCCACAACTGCAAACCAAAAGGTTCTACGAGCTCTCGTTTCGGAAAAATTAGTCAAAAAGTAAAATTACAGAATTTCGACCCAGCCCATCACAAATTATCTTTCGATTGCTTTATCTCCTCAACCAAGCCTCCAAACATGATGCGGTTTTCACTATAACACAGAGCATTGCGCCGCCTTTCAATTGATGCATAAATCTCAAAAATGATTTTTTTTTTTCAGTTTTTAGAGAAAATCGTGGGCTAACCCCTTGCCAAAAACAAGTAGTATTTTCAAAACTATTTCCCACCCAATCAAAATACACATCAAAAGAAAGGTATTTAATTGCTCTACCCACAACTGCAAACCAAAAGGTTCTACGAGCTCTCGTTTCGGAAAAATTAGTCAAAAAGTAAAATTACAGAAATTCGACCCAGCCCATCACAAATTATCTTTCGATTGCTTTATCTCCTCAACCAAGCCTCCAAACATGATGCGGTTTTCACTATAACACAGAGCATCGCGCCGCCTTTCAATTGATGCATAAATCTCAAAAATAATTTTTTTTCAGTTTTTCGAGAAAATCGTGGGCTAACCCCTTGCCAAAAAAAGTAGTATTTTCAAAACTATTTCCCACCCAATCAAAACACACATCAAAAGAAAGGTATTTAAATGCTCTACCCACAACTGCAAACCAAAAGGTTCTACGAGCTCTCGTTTCGGAAAAATTAGTCAAAAAGTAAAATTACAGAATTTCGACCCAGCCCATCACAAATTATCTTTCGATTGCTTTATCTCCTCAACCAAGCCTCCAAACATGATGCGGTTTTCACTATAACACAGAGCATCGCGCCGCCTTTCAATTGATGCATAAATCTCAAAAATGATTTTTTTTCAGTTTTTCGAGAAAATCGTGGGCTAAGCATCGCGCCGCCTTTCAATTGATGCATACATCTCAAAAATAATTTTTTTTCAGTTTTTCGAGAAAATCGTGGGCTAACCCCTTGCCAAAAAAAGTAGTATTTTCAAAACTATTTCCCACCCAATCAAAACACACATCAAAAGAAAGGTATTTAAATGCTCTACCCACAACTGCAAACCAAAAGGTTCTACGAGCTCTCGTTTCGGAAAAATTAGTCAAAAAGTAAAATTACAGAATTTCGACCCAGCCCATCACAAATTATCTTTCGATTGCTTTATCTCCTCAACCAAGCCTCCAAACATGATGCGGTTTTCATTATAACACAGAGCATCGCGCCGCCTTTCAATTGATGCATAAATCCTAAAAATGATTTTTTTTCAGTTTTTCGAGAAAATCGTGGGCTAACCCCTTGCCAAAAAAAAGGAGTATTTTCAAAACTATTTCCCACCCAATCAAAATACACATCAAAAGAAAGGTATTTAAATGCTCTACCCACAACTGCAAACCAAAAGGTTCTACGAGCTCTCGTTTCGGAAAAATTAGTCAAAAAGTAAAATTACAGAATTTCGACCCAGCCCATCACAAATTATCTTTCGATTGCTTTATCTCCTCAACCAAGCCTCCAAACATGATGCGGTTTTCACTATAACACAGAGCATCGCTCCGCCTTTCAATTGATGCATAAATCTCAAAAATGATTTTTTTTCAGTTTTTCGAGAAAATCGTGGGCTAAGCATCGCGCCGCCTTTCAATTGATGCATAAATCTCAAAAATAATTTTTTTTCAGTTTTTCGAGAAAATCGTGGGCTAACCCCTTGCCAAAAAAAGTAGTATTTTCAAAACTATTTCCCACCCAATCAAAACACACATCAAAAGAAAGGTATTAAAATGCTCTACCCACAACTGCAAACCAAAAGGTTCTACGAGCTCTCGTTTCGGAAAAATTAGTCAAAAAGTAAAATTACAGAATTTCGACCCAGCCCATCACAAATTATCTTTCGATTGCTTTATCTCCTCAACCAAGCCTCCAAACATGATGCGGTTTTCATTATAACACAGAGCATCGCGCCGCCTTTCAATTGATGCATAAATCCTAAAAATGATTTTTTTTCAGTTTTTCGAGAAAATCGTGGGCTAACCCCTTGCCAAAAAAAGTAGTATTTTCAAAACTATTTCCCACCCAATCAAAACACACATCAAAAGAAAGGTATTTAAATGCTCTACCCACAACTGCAAACCAAAAGGTTCTACGAGCTCTCGTTTCGGAAAAATTAGTCAAAAAGTAAAATTACAGAATTTCGACCCAGCCCATCACAAATTATCTTTCGATTGCTTTATCTCCTCAACCAAGCCTCCAAACATGATGCGGTTTTCATTATAACACAGAGCATCGCGCCGCCTTTCAATTGATGCATAAATCCTAAAAATGATTTTTTTTCAGTTTTTCGAGAAAATCGTGGGCTAACCCCTTGCCAAAAAAAAGGAGTATTTTCAAAACTATTTCCCACCCAATCAAAATACACATCAAAAGAAAGGTATTTAAATGCTCTACCCACAACTGCAAACCAAAAGGTTCTACGAGCTCTCGTTTCGGAAAAATTAGTCAAAAAGTAAAATTACAGAATTTCGACCCAGCCCATCACAAATTATCTTTCGATTGCTTTATCTCCTCAACCAAGCCTCCAAACATGATGCGGTTTTCACTATAACACAGAGCATCGCGCCGCCTTTCAATTGATGCATAAATCTCAAAAATGATTTTTTTTTTTCAGTTTTTAGAGAAAATCGTGGGCTAACCCCTTGCCAAAAACAAGTAGTATTTTCAAAACTATTTCCCACCCAATCAAAATACACATCAAAAGAAAGGTATTTAATTGCTCTACCCACAACTGCAAACCAAAAGGTTCTACGAGCTCTCGTTTCGGAAAAATTAGTCAAAAAGTAAAATTACAGAATTTCGACCCAGCCCATCACAAATTATCTTTCGATTGCTTTATCTCCTCAACCAAGCCTCCAAACATGATGCGGTTTTCACTATAACACAGAGCATCGCGCCGCCTTTCAATTGATGCATAAATCTCAAAAATAATTTTTTTTCAGTTTTTCGAGAAAATCGTGGGCTAACCCCTTGCCAAAAAAAGTAGTATTTTCAAAACTATTTCCCACCCAATCAAAACACACATCAAAAGAAAGGTATTTAAATGCTCTACCCACAACTGCAAACCAAAAGGTTCTACGAGCTCTCGTTTCGGAAAAATTAGTCAAAAAGTAAAATTACAGAATTTCGACCCAGCCCATCACAAATTATCTTTCGATTGCTTAATCTCCTCAACCAAGCCTCCAAACATGATGCGGTTTTCATTATAACACAGAGCATCGCGCCGCCTTTCAATTGATGCATAAATCCTAAAAATGATTTTTTTTCAGTTTTTCGAGAAAATCGTGGGCTAACCCCTTGCCAAAAAAAAGGAGTATTTTCAAAACTATTTCCCACCCAATCAAAATACACATCAAAAGAAAGGTATTTAAATGCTCTACCCACAACTGCAAACCAAAAGGTTCTACGAGCTCTCGTTTCGGAAAAATTAGTCAAAAAGTAAAATTACAGAATTTCGACCCAGCCCATCACAAATTATCTTTCGATTGCTTTATCTCCTCAACCAAGCCTCCAAACATGATGCGGTTTTCACTATAACACAGAGCATCGCGCCGCCTTTCAATTGATGCATAAATCTCAAAAATGATTTTTTTTCAGTTTTTCGAGAAAATCGTTGGCTACACTTGCCGAAAAAAAGTAGTATTTTAAAAACTATTTCCCACCCAATCAAAATACACATCAAAAGAAAGGTATTTAAATGCTCTACCCACAACTGCAAACCAAAAGGTTCTACGAGCTCTCGTTTCGGAAAAATTAGTCAAAAAGTAAAATTACAGAATTTCGACCCAGCCCATCACAAATTATCTTTCGATTGCTTTATCTCCTCAACCAAGCCTCCAAACATGATGCGGTTTTCACTATAACACAGAGCATCGCTCCGCCTTTCAATTGATGCATAAATCTCAAAAATGATTTTTTTTCAGTTTTTCGAGAAAATCGTGGGCTAAGCATCGCGCCGCCTTTCAATTGATGCATAAATCTCAAAAATAATTTTTTTTCAGTTTTTCGAGAAAATCGTGGGCTAACCCCTTGCCAAAAAAAGTAGTATTTTCAAAACTATTTCCCACCCAATCAAAACACACATCAAAAGAAAGGTATTTAAATGCTCTACCCACAACTGCAAACCAAAAGGTTCTACGAGCTCTCGTTTCGGAAAAATTAGTCAAAAAGTAAAATTACAGAATTTCGACCCAGCCCATCACAAATTATCTTTCGATTGCTTTATCTCCTCAACCAAGCCTCCAAACATGATGCGGTTTTCATTATAACACAGAGCATCGCGCCGCCTTTCAATTGATGCATAAATCCTAAAAATGATTTTTTTTCAGTTTTTCGAGAAAATCGTGGGCTAACCCCTTGCCAAAAAAAAGGAGTATTTTCAAAACTATTTCCCACCCAATCAAAATACACATAAAAAGAAAGGTATTTAAATGCTCTACCCACAACTGCAAACCAAAAGGTTCTACGAGCTCTCGTTTCGGAAAAATTAGTCAAAAAGTAAAATTACAGAATTTCGACCCAGCCCATCACAAATTATCTTTCGATTGCTTTATCTCCTCAACCAAGCCTCCAAACATGATGCGGTTTTCACTATAACACAGAGCATCGCGCCGCCTTTCAATTGATGCATAAATCTCAAAAATAATTTTTTTTCAGTTTTTCGAGAAAATCGTGGGCTAACCCCTTGCCAAAAAAAGTAGTATTTTCAAAACTATTTCCCACCCAATCAAAACACACATCAAAAGAAAGGTATTTAAATGCTCTACCCACAACTGCAAACCAAAAGGTTCTACGAGCTCTCGTTTCGGAAAAATTAGTCAAAAAGTAAAATTACAGAATTTCGACCCAGCCCATCACAAATTATCTTTCGATTGCTTTATCTCCTCAACCAAGCCTCCAAACATGATGCGGTTTTCATTATAACACAGAGCATCGCGCCGCCTTTCAATTGATGCATAAATCCTAAAAATGATTTTTTTTCAGTTTTTCGAGAAAATCGTGGGCTAACCCCTTGCCAAAAAAAAGGAGTATTTTCAAAACTATTTCCCACCCAATCAAAATACACATCAAAAGAAAGGTATTTAAATGCTCTACCCACAACTGCAAACCAAAAGGTTCTACGAGCTCTCGTTTCGGAAAAATTAGTCAAAAAGTAAAATTACAGAATTTCGACCCAGCCCATCACAAATTATCTTTCGATTGCTTTATCTCCTCAACCAAGCCTCCAAACATGATGCGGTTTTCACTATAACACAGAGCATCGCGCCGCCTTTCAATTGATGCATAAATCTCAAAAATGATTTTTTTTTTCAGTTTTTAGAGAAAATCGTGGGCTAACCCCTTGCCAAAAACAAGTAGTATTTTCAAAACTATTTCCCACCCAATCAAAATACACATCAAAAGAAAGGTATTTAATTGCTCTACCCACAACTGCAAACCAAAAGGTTCTACGAGCTCTCGTTTCGGAAAAATTAGTCAAAAAGTAAAATTACAGAATTTCGACCCAGCCCATCACAAATTATCTTTCGATTGCTTTATCTCCTCAACCAAGCCTCCAAACATGATGCGGTTTTCACTATAACACAGAGCATCGCGCCGCCTTTCAATTGATGCATTAATCTCAAAAATGATTTTTTTTCAGTTTTTCGAGAAAATCGTGGGCTAACCCCTTGCCAAAAAAAGTAGTATTTTCAAAACTATTTCCCACCCAATCAAAACACACATCAAAAGAAAAGGTATTTAAATGCTCTACCCACAACTGCAAACCAAAAGGTTCTACGAGCTCTCGTTTCGGAAAAATTAGTCAAAAAGTAAAATTACAGAATTTCGACCCAGCCCATCACAAATTATCTTTCGATTGCTTTATCTCCTCAACCAAGCCTCCAAACATGATGCGGTTTTCACTATAACGCAGAGCATCGCGCCGCCTTTCAATTGATGCATAAATCTCAAAAATGATTTTTTTTTTCAGTTTTTAGAGAAAATCGTGGGCTAACCCCTTGCCAAAAACAAGTAGTATTTTCAAAACTATTTCCCACCCAATCAAAATACACATCAAAAGAAAGGTATTTAATTGCTCTACCCACAACTGCAAACCAAAAGGTTCTACGAGCTCTCGTTTCGGAAAAATTAGTCAAAAAGTAAAATTACAGAATTTCGACCCAGCCCATCACAAATTATCTTTCGATTGCTTTATCTCCTCAACCAAGCCTCCAAACATGATGCGGTTTTCACTATAACACAGAGCATCGCGCCGCCTTTCAATTGATGCATAAATCTCAAAAATAATTTTTTTTCAGTTTTTCGAGAAAATCGTGGGCTAACCCCTTGCCAAAAAAAGTAGTATTTTCAAAACTATTTCCCACCCAATCAAAACACACATCAATAGAAAGGTATTTAAATGCTCTACCCACAACTGCAAACCAAAAGGTTCTACGAGCTCTCGTTTCGGAAAAATTAGTCAAAAAGTAAAATTACAGAATTTCGACCCAGCCCATCACAAATTATCTTTCGATTGCTTTATCTCCTCAACCAAGCCTCCAAACATGATGCGGTTTTCACTATAACACAGAGCTTCGCGCCGCCTTTCAATTGATGCATAAATCTCAAAAATGATTTTTTTTCAGTTTTTCGAGAAAATCGTGGGCTAAGCATCGCGCCGCCTTTCAATTGATGCATAAATCTCAAAAATAATTTTTTTTGAGTTTTTCGAGAAAATCGTGGGCTAACCCCTTGCCAAAAACAAGTAGTATTTTCAAAACTATTTCCCACCCAATCAAAATACACATCAAAAGAAAGGTATTTAATTGCTCTACCCACAACTGCAAACCAAAAGGTTCTACGAGCTCTCGTTTCGGAAAAATTAGTCAAAAAGTAAAATTACAGAATTTCGACCCAGCCCATCACAAATTATCTTTCGATTGCTTTATCTCCTCAACCAAGCCTCCAAACATGATGCGGTTTTCACTATAACACAGAGCATCGCGCCGCCTTTCAATTGATGCATTAATCTCAAAAATGATTTTTTTTCAGTTTTTCGAGAAAATCGTGGGCTAACCCCTTGCCAAAAAAAGTAGTATTTTCAAAACTATTTCCCACCCAATCAAAACACACATCAAAAGAAAGGTATTTAAATGCTCTACCCACAACTGCAAACCAAAAGGTTCTACGAGCTCTCGTTTCGGAAAAATTAGTCAAAAAGTAAAATTACAGAATTTCGACCCAGCCCATCACAAATTATCTTTCGATTGCTTTATCTCCTCAACCAAGCCTCCAAACATGATGCGGTTTTCACTATAACGCAGAGCATCGCGCCGCCTTTCAATTGATGCATAAATCTCAAAAATGATTTTTTTTTTCAGTTTTTAGAGAAAATCGTGGGCTAACCCCTTGCCAAAAACAAGTAGTATTTCAAAACTATTTCCCACCCAATCAAAATACACATCAAAAGAAAGGTATTTAATTGCTCTACCCACAACTGCAAACCAAAAGGTTCTACGAGCTCTCGTTTCGGAAAAATTAGTCAAAAAGTAAAATTACAGAATTTCGACCCAGCCCATCACAAATTATCTTTCGATTGCTTTATCTCCTCAACCAAGCCTCCAAACATGATGCGGTTTTCACTATAACACAGAGCATCGCGCCGCCTTTCAATTGATGCATAAATCTCAAAAATAATTTTTTTTGAGTTTTTCGAGAAAATCGTGGGCTAACCCCTTGCCAAAAAAAGTAGTATTTTCAAAACTATTTCCCACCCAATCAAAACACACATCAAAAGAAAGGTATTTAAATGCTCTACCCACAACTGCAAACCAAAAGGTTCTACGAGCTCTCGTTTCGGAAAAATTAGTCAAAAAGTAAAATTACAGAATTTCGACCCAGCCCATCACAAATTATCTTTCGATTGCTTTATCTCCTCAACCAAGCCTCCAAACATGATGCGGTTTTCACTATAACACAGAGCATCGCGCCGCCTTTCAATTGATGCATAAATCTCAAAAATGATTTTTTTTCAGTTTTTCGAGAAAATCGTGGGCTAAGCATCGCGCCGCCTTTCAATTGATGCATAAATCTCAAAAATAATTTTTTTTGAGTTTTTCGAGAAAATCGTGGGCTAACCCCTTGCCGAAAAAAAGTAGTATTTTCAAAACTATTTCCCACCCAATCAAAACACACATCAAAAGAAAGGTATTTAAATGCTCTACCCACAACTGCAAACCAAAAGGTTCTACGAGCTCTCGTTTCGGAAAAATTAGTCAAAAAGTAAAATTACAGAATTTCGACCCAGCCCATCACAAATTATCTTTCGATTGCTTTATCTCCTCAACCAAGCCTCCAAACATGATGCGGTTTTCATTATAACACAGAGCATCGCGCCGCCTTTCAATTGATGCATAAATCTCAAAAATGATTTTGTTTTCAGTTTTTCGAGAAAATCGTGGGCTTAAACCCTTGCCAAAAAAAGTAGTATTTTCAAAACTATTTCCCACCCAATCAAAATACACATCAAAAGAAAGGTATTAAAATGCTCTACCCACAACTGCAAACCAAAAGGTTGTACGCTCTCGTTTCTGAAAAATTAGTCAAAAAGTAAAATTACAGAATTTCGACCCAGCCCATCACAAATTATCTTTCGATTGCTTTATCTCCTCAACCAAGCCTCCAAAAATTATGCGGTTTTCACTATAACACAGAGCATCGGAAAAATTAGTCAAAAATAAAATTACAGAATTTCGACCCAGCCCATCACAAATTATCTTTCGATTGCTTTATCTCCTCAACCAAGCCTCCAAACATGATGCGGTTTTCACTATAACACAGAGCTTCGCGCCGCCTTTCAATTGATGCATAAATCTCAAAAATGATTTTTTTTCAGTTTTTCGAGAAAATCGTGGGCTAAGCATCGCGCCGCCTTTCAATTGATGCATAAATCTCAAAAATAATTTTTTTTGAGTTTTTCGAGAAAATCGTGGGCTAACCCCTTGCCAAAAAAAGTAGTATTTTCAAAACTATTTCCCACCCAATCAAAACACACATCAAAAGAAAGGTATTTAAATGCTCTACCCACAACTGCAAACCAAAAGGTTCTACGAGCTCTCGTTTCGGAAAAATTAGTCAAAAAGTAAAATTACAGAATTTCGACCCAGCCCATCACAAATTATCTTTCGATTGCTTTATCTCCTCAACCAAGCCTCCAAACATGATGCGGTTTTCACTATAACGCAGAGCATCGCGCCGCCTTTCAATTGATGCATAAATCTCAAAAATGATTTTTTTTTTCAGTTTTTAGAGAAAATCGTGGGCTAACCCCTTGCCAAAAACAAGTAGTATTTCAAAACTATTTCCCACCCAATCAAAATACACATCAAAAGAAAGGTATTTAATTGCTCTACCCACAACTGCAAACCAAAAGGTTCTACGAGCTCTCGTTTCGGAAAAATTAGTCAAAAAGTAAAATTACAGAATTTCGACCCAGCCCATCACAAATTATCTTTCGATTGCTTTATCTCCTCAACCAAGCCTCCAAACATGATGCGGTTTTCACTATAACACAGAGCATCGCGCCGCCTTTCAATTGATGCATAAATCTCAAAAATAATTGTTTTTCAGTTTTTCGAGAAAATCGTGGGCTAACCCCTTGCCAAAAAAAGTAGTATTTTCAAAACTATTTCCCACCCAATCAAAACACACATCAAAAGAAAGGTATTTAAATGCTCTACCCACAACTGCAAACCAAAAGGTTCTACGAGCTCTCGTTTCGGAAAAATTAGTCAAAAAGTAAAATTACAGAATTTCGACCCAGCCCATCACAAATTATCTTTCGATTGCTTTATCTCCTCAACCAAGCCTCCAAACATGATGCGGTTTTCACTATAACACAGAGCTTCGCGCCGCCTTTCAATTGATGCATAAATCTCAAAAATGATTTTTTTTCAGTTTTTCGAGAAAATCGTGGGCTAAGCATCGCGCCGCCTTTCAATTGATGCATAAATCTCAAAAATAATTTTTTTTGAGTTTTTCGAGAAAATCGTGGGCTAACCCCTTGCCAAAAAAAGTAGTATTTTCAAAACTATTTCCCACCCAATCAAAACACACATCAAAAGAAAGGTATTTAAATGCTCTACCCACAACTGCAAACCAAAAGGTTCTACGAGCTCTCGTTTCGGAAAAATTAGTCAAAAAGTAAAATTACAGAATTTCGACCCAGCCCATCACAAATTATCTTTCGATTGCTTTATCTCCTCAACCAAGCCTCCAAACATGATGCGGTTTTCATTATAACACAGAGCATCGCGCCGCCTTTCAATTGATGCATAAATCTCAAAAATGATTTTGTTTTCAGTTTTTCGAGAAAATCGTGGGCTTAAACCCTTGCCAAAAAAAGTAGTATTTTCAAAACTATTTCCCACCCAATCAAAATACACATCAAAAGAAAGGTATTAAAATGCTCTACCCACAACTGCAAACCAAAAGGTTGTACGCTCTCGTTTCTGAAAAATTAGTCAAAAAGTAAAATTACAGAATTTCGACCCAGCCCATCACAAATTATCTTTCGATTGCTTTATCTCCTCAACCAAGCCTCCAAAAATTATGCGGTTTTCACTATAACACAGAGCATCGGAAAAATTAGTCAAAAATAAAATTACAGAATTTCGACCCAGCCCATCACAAATTATCTTTCGATTGCTTTATCTCCTCAACCAAGCCTCCAAACATGATGCGGTTTTCACTATAACACAGAGCTTCGCGCCGCCTTTCAATTGATGCATAAATCTCAAAAATGATTTTTTTTCAGTTTTTCGAGAAAATCGTGGGCTAAGCATCGCGCCGCCTTTCAATTGATGCATAAATCTCAAAAATAATTTTTTTTGAGTTTTTCGAGAAAATCGTGGGCTAACCCCTTGCCAAAAAAAGTAGTATTTTCAAAACTATTTCCCACCCAATCAAAACACACATCAAAAGAAAGGTATTTAAATGCTCTACCCACAACTGCAAACCAAAAGGTTCTACGAGCTCTCGTTTCGGAAAAATTAGTCAAAAAGTAAAATTACAGAATTTCGACCCAGCCCATCACAAATTATCTTTCGATTGCTTTATCTCCTCAACCAAGCCTCCAAACATGATGCGGTTTTCACTATAACGCAGAGCATCGCGCCGCCTTTCAATTGATGCATAAATCTCAAAAATGATTTTTTTTTTCAGTTTTTAGAGAAAATCGTGGGCTAACCCCTTGCCAAAAACAAGTAGTATTTCAAAACTATTTCCCACCCAATCAAAATACACATCAAAAGAAAGGTATTTAATTGCTCTACCCACAACTGCAAACCAAAAGGTTCTACGAGCTCTCGTTTCGGAAAAATTAGTCAAAAAGTAAAATTACAGAATTTCGACCCAGCCCATCACAAATTATCTTTCGATTGCTTTATCTCCTCAACCAAGCCTCCAAACATGATGCGGTTTTCACTATAACACAGAGCATCGCGCCGCCTTTCAATTGATGCATAAATCTCAAAAATAATTGTTTTTCAGTTTTTCGAGAAAATCGTGGGCTAACCCCTTGCCAAAAAAAGTAGTATTTTCAAAACTATTTCCCACCCAATCAAAACACACATCAAAAGAAAGGTATTTAAATGCTCTACCCACAACTGCAAACCAAAAGGTTCTACGAGCTCTCGTTTCGGAAAAATTAGTCAAAAAGTAAAATTACAGAATTTCGACCCAGCCCATCACAAATTATCTTTCGATTGCTTTATCTCCTCAACCAAGCCTCCAAACATGATGCGGTTTTCACTATAACACAGAGCTTCGCGCCGCCTTTCAATTGATGCATAAATCTCAAAAATGATTTTTTTTCAGTTTTTCGAGAAAATCGTGGGCTAAGCATCGCGCCGCCTTTCAATTGATGCATAAATCTCAAAAATAATTTTTTTTGAGTTTTTCGAGAAAATCGTGGGCTAACCCCTTGCCAAAAAAAGTAGTATTTTCAAAACTATTTCCCACCCAATCAAAACACACATCAAAAGAAAGGTATTTAAATGCTCTACCCACAACTGCAAACCAAAAGGTTCTACGAGCTCTCGTTTCGGAAAAATTAGTCAAAAAGTAAAATTACAGAATTTCGACCCAGCCCATCACAAATTATCTTTCGATTGCTTTATCTCCTCAACCAAGCCTCCAAACATGATGCGGTTTTCATTATAACACAGAGCATCGCGCCGCCTTTCAATTGATGCATAAATCCTAAAAATGATTTTTTTTCAGTTTTTCGAGAAAATCGTGGGCTAACCCCTTGCCAAAAAAAAGGAGTATTTTCAAAACTATTTCCCACCCAATCAAAATACACATCAAAAGAAAGGTATTTAAATGCTCTACCCACAACTGCAAACCAAAAGGTTCTACGAGCTCTCGTTTCGGAAAAATTAGTCAAAAAGTAAAATTACAGAATTTCGACCCAGCCCATCACAAATTATCTTTCGATTGCTTTATCTCCTCAACCAAGCCTCCAAACATGATGCGGTTTTCACTATAACACAGAGCATCGCGCCGCCTTTCAATTGATGCATAAATCTCAAAAACGATTTTTTTTTTCAGTTTTTAGAGAAAATCGTGGGCTAACCCCTTGCCAAAAACAAGTAGTATTTTCAAAACTATTTCCCACCCAATCAAAATACACATCAAAAGAAAGGTATTAAAATGCTCTACCCACAACTGCAAACCAAAAGGTTGTACGCTCTCGTTTCTGAAAAATTAGTCAAAAAGTAAAATTACAGAATTTCGACCCAGCCAAAAAAAGTAGTATTTTCAAAACTATTTCCCACCCAATCAAAACACACATCAAAAGAAAGGTATTTAAATGCTCTACCCACAACTGCAAACCAAAAGGTTCTACGAGCTCTCGTTTCGGAAAAATAAGTCAAAAAGTAAAATTACAGAATTTCGACCCAGCCCATCACAAATTATCTTTCGATTGCTTTATCTCCTCAACCAAGCCTCCAAACATGATGCGGTTTTCACTATAACACAGAGCATCGCGCCGCCTTTCAATTGATGCATAAATCTCAAAAATGATTTTTTTTTCAGTTTTTCGAGAAAATCGTGGGCTAACCCCTTGCCAAAAAAAGTAGTATTTTCAAAACTATTTCCCACCCAATCAAAACACACATCAAAAGAAAGGTATTTAAATGCTCTACCCACAACTGCAAACCAAAAGGTTCTACGAGCTCTCGTTTCGGAAAAATTAGTCAAAAAGTAAAATTACAGAATTTCGACCCAGCCCATCACAAATTATCTTTCGATTGCTTTATCTCCTCAACCAAGCCTCCAAACATGATGCGGTTTTCACTATAACACAGAGCATCGCGCCGCCTTTCAATTGATGCATAAATCTCAAAAATGATTTTTTTTCAGTTTTTCGAGAAAATCGTGGGCTAACCACTTGCCGAAAAAAAGTAGTATTTTCAAAACTATTTCCCACCCAATCAAAATACACATCAAAAGAAAGGTATTTAAATGCTCTACCCACAACTGCAAACCAAAAGGTTCTACGAGCTCTCGTTTCGGAAAAATTAGTCAAAAAGTAAAATTACAGAGTTTCGACCCAGCCCATCACAAATTATCTTTCGATTGCTTTATCTC
Source organism: Eupeodes luniger (assembly GCA_951509635.1). Lineage (NCBI taxonomy): Eukaryota > Metazoa > Arthropoda > Insecta > Diptera > Syrphidae > Eupeodes > Eupeodes luniger. The sequence goes on along the minus strand of OX608073.1, from coordinate 158,496,925 downwards.
CTCAACCAAGCCTCCAAACATGATGCGGTTTTCACTATAACACAGAGCATCGCAACGCCTTTCAATTGATACATAAATCTAAAAATGATTTTTTTCAGTTTTTCGAGAAAATCTTGGGCTAACCACTTGCCGAAAAAAAGTAGTATTTTCAAAACTATTTCCCACCCAATCAAAATACACATCAAAAGAAAGGTATTTAAATGCTCTACCCACAACTGCAAACCAAAAGGTTCTACGAGCTCTCGTTTCGGAAAAATTAGTCAAAAAGTAAAATTACAGAATTTCGACCCAGCCCATCACAAATTATCTTTCGATTGCTTTATCTTCTCAACCAAGCCTCCAAACATGATGCGCTTTTCACTATAACACAGAGCATCGCGCCGCCTTTCAATTGATGCATAAATCTCAAAAATGATTTTTTTTCAGTTTTTCGAGAAAATAGTGGGCTAACCCCTTGCCAAAAACAAGTAGTATTTTCAAAACTATTTCATACCCAATCAAAATACACATCAAAAGAAAGGTATTAAAATGCTCTACCCACAACTGCAAACCAAAAGGTTGTACGCTCTCGTTTCTGAAAAATTAGTCAAAAAATAAAATAACAGAATTTCGACCCAGCCCATCACAAATTATCTTTCGATTGCTTTATCTCCTCAACCAAGCCTCCAAACATGATGCGGTTTTCACTATAACACAGAGCATCGCGCCGCCTTTCAATTGATGCATAAATCTCAAAAATGATTTTTTTTCAGTTTTTCGAGAAAATCGTGGGCTTAACATCTTGCCAAAAAAAGTAGTATTTTCAAAACTATTTCCCACCCAATCATAACACACATCAAAAGAAAGGTATTTAAATGCTCTACCCACAACTGCAAACCAAAAGGTTCTACGAGCTCTCGTTTCGGAAAAATTAGTCAAAAATAAAATTACAGAATTTCGACCCAGCCCATCACAAATTATCTTTCGATTGCTTTATCTCCTCAACCAAGCCTCCAAACATGATGCGGTTTTCACTATAACACAGAGCATCGCGCCGCCTTTCAATTGATGCATAAATCTCAAAAATGATTTTTTTTCAGTTTTTCGAGAAAATCGTGGGCTAACCCCTTGCCAAAAACAAGTAGTATTTTCAAAAATATTTCCCACCCAATGAAAATACACATCAAAAGAAAGGTATTAAAATGCTCTACCCACAACTGCAAACCAAAAGGTTCTACGAGCTCTCGTTTCGGAAAAATTAGTCAAAAAGTAAAATTACAGAATTTCGACCCAGCCCATCACAAATTATCTTTCGATTGCTTTATCTCCTCAACCAAGCCTCCAAACATGATGCGGTTTTCACTATAACACAGAGCATCGCGCCGCCTTTCAATTGATGCATAAATCTCAAAAATAATTTTTTTTCAGTTTTTCGAGAAAATCGTGGGCTAACCCCTTGCCAAAAACAAGTAGTATTTTCAAAAATATTTCCCACCCAATGAAAATACACATCAAAAGAAAGGTATTAAAATGCTCTACCCACAACTGCAAACCAAAAGGTTCTACGAGCTCTCGTTTCGGAAAAATTAGTCAAAAAGTAAAATTACAGAATTTCGACCCAGCCCATCACAAATTATCTTTCGATTGCTTTATCTCCTCAACCAAGCCTCCAAACATGATGCGGTTTTCACTATAACAAAGAGCATCGCGCCGCCTTTCAATTGATGCATAAATCTCAAAAATGATTTTTTTCAGTTTTTCGAGAAAATCGTGGGCTTAACATCTTGCCAAAAAAAGTAGTATTTTAAAAACTATTTCCCACCCAATCAAAACACACATCAAAAGAAAGGTATTTAAATGCTCTACCCAAAACTGCAAACCAAAAGGTTCTACGAGCTCTCGTTTCGGAAAAATTAGTCAAAAATACAATTACAGAATTTCGACCCAGCCCATCACAAATTATCTTTCGATTGCTTTATCTCCTCAACCAAGCCTCCAAACATGATGCGGTTTTCACTATAACACAGAGCATCGCGCCGCCTTTCAATTGATGCATAAATCTCAAAAATGATTTTATTTCAGTTTTTCGAGAAAATCGTGGGTTTAACCCCTTGCCAAAAAAAAGGAGTATTTTCAAAACTATTTCCCACCCAATCAAAATACGCATCAAAAGAAAGGTATTTAAATGCTCTACCCACAACTTCAAACCAAAAGGTTCTACGAGCTCTCGTTTCGGAAAAATTAGTCAAAAAGTAAAATTACAGAATTTCGACCCAGCCCATCACAAATTATCTTTCGATTGCTTTAAATTCTCAACCAAGCCTCCAAACATGATGCGCTTTTCACTATAACACAGAGCATCGCGCCGCCTTTCAATTGATGCATAAATCTCAAAAATGATTTTTTTTCAGTTTTTCGAGAAAATCGTGGGCTAACCCCTTGCCAAAAACAAGTAGTATTTTCAAAACTATTTCATACCCAATCAAAATACACATCAAAAGAAAGGTATTAAAATGCTCTACCCACAACTGCAAACCAAAAGGTTGTACGCTCTCGTTTCTGAAAAATTAGTCAAAAAGTAAAATTACAGAATTTCGACCCAGCCCATCACAAATTATCTTTCGATTGCTTTATCTCCTCAACCAAGCCTCCAAACATGATGCGGTTTTCACTATAACACAGAGCATCGCGCCGCCTTTCAATTGATGCATAAATCTCAAAAATGATTTTTTTCAGTTTTTCGAGAAAATCGTGGGCTAACCACTTGCTGAAAAAAAGTAGTATTTTCAAAACTATTTTCCACCCAATCAAAATACACATCAAAAGAAAGGTATTTAAATGCTCTACCCACAACTGCAAACCAAACGGTTCTACGAGCTCTCGTTTCGGAAAAATTAGTCAAAAATAAAATTACAGAATTTCGACCCAGCCCATCACAAATTATCTTTCGATTGCTTTATCTCCTCAACCAAGCCTCCAAACATGATGCGGTTTTCACTATAACACAGAGCATCGCGCCGCCTTTCAATTGATGCATAAATCTCAAAAATGATTTTTTTTCAGTTTTTCGAGAAAATCGTGGGCTAACCCCTTGCCAAAAACAAGTAGTATTTTCAAAAATATTTCCCACCCAATGAAAATACACATCAAAAGAAAGGTAGTAAAATGCTCTACCCACAACTGCAAACCAAAAGGTTCTACGAGCTCTCGTTTCGGAAAAATTAGTCAAAAAGTAAAATTACAGAATTTCGACCCAGCCCATCACAAATTATCTTTCGATTGCTGTATCTCCTCAACCAAGCCTCCAAACATGATGCGGTTTTCACTATAACAAAGAGCATCGCGCCGCCTTTCAATTGATGCATAAATCTCAAAAATGATTTTTTTCAGTTTTTCGAGAAAATCGTGGGCTTAACATCTTGCCAAAAAAAGTAGTATTTTCAAAACTATTTCCCACCCAATCAAAACACACATCAAAAGAAAGGTATTTAAATGCTCTACCCAAAACTGCAAACCAAAAGGTTCTACGAGCTCTCGTTTCGGAAAAATTAGTCAAAAATAAAATTACAGAATTTCGACCCAGCCCATCACAAATTATCTTTCGATTGCTTTATCTCCTCAACCAAGCCTCCAAACATGATGCGGTTTTCACTATAACACAGAGCATCGCGCCGCCTTTCAATTGATGCATAAATCTCAAAAATGATTTTTTTTCAGTTTTTCGAGAAAATCGTGGGCTAACCACTTAAAGAAAAAAAGTAGTATTTTCAAAACTATTTCCCACCCAATCAAAATACACATCAAAAGAAAGGTAGTTAAATGCTCTACCCACAACTGCAAACCAAAAGGTTCTACGAGCTCTCGTTTCGGAAAAATTAGTCAAAAAGTAAAATTACAGAATTTCGACCCAGCCCATCACAAATTATCTTTCGATTGCTTTATCTCCTCAACCAAGCCTCCAAACATGATGCGGTTTTCACTATAACAAAGAGCATCGCGCCGCCTTTCAATTGATGCATAAATCTCAAAAATGATTTTTTTTTATCAGTTTTTCGAGAAAATCGTGGGTTTAACCCCTTGCCAAAAAAAAGGAGTATTTTCAAAACTATTTCCCACCCAATCAAAATACACATCAAAAGAAAGGTATTTAAATGCTCTACCCACAACTGCAAACCAAAAGGTTCTACGAGCTCTCGTTTCGGAAAAATTAGTCAAAAAGTAAAATTACAGAATTTCGACCCAGCCCATCACAAATTATCTTTCGATTGCTTTATCTCCTCAACCAAGCCTCCAAACATGATGCGGTTTTCACTATAACACAGAGCATCGCGCCGCCTTTCAATTGATGCATAAATCTCAAAAATGATTTTTTTTCAGTTTTTCGAGAAAATCGTGGGCTAACCCCTTGCCAAAAACAAGTAGTATTTTCAAAACTATTTCCCACCCAATCAAAATACACATCAAAAGAAAGGTATTTAAATGCTCTACCCACAACTGCAAACCAAAAGGTTCTACGAGCTCTCGTTTCGGAAAAATTAGTCAAAAAGTAAAATTACAGAATTTCGACCCAGCCCATCACAAATTATCTTTCGATTGCTTTATCTCCTCAACCAAGCCTCCAAACATGATGCGGTTTTCACTATAACACAGAGCATCGCTCCGCCTTTCAATTGATGCATAAATCTCAAAAATGATTTTTTTTCAGTTTTTCGAGAAAATCGTGGGCTAACCACTTGCCAAAAAAAGTAGTATTTTCAAAACTAATTCCCACCCAATCAAAATACACATCAAAAGAAAGGTATTTAAATGCTCTACCCACAACTGCAAACCAAAAGGTTCTACGAGCTCTCGTTTCGGAAAAATTAGTCAAAAAGTAAAATTACAGAATTTCGACCCAGCCCATCACAAATTATCTTTCGATTGCTTTATCTCCTCAACCAAGCCTCCAAATATGATGCGGTTTTCACTATAACACAGAGCATCGCGCCGCCTTTCAATTGATGCATAAATCTCAAAAATGATTTTTTTTCAGTTTTTCGAGAAAATCGTGGGCTAACCACTTAAAGAAAAAAAGTAGTATTTTCAAAACTATTTCCCACCCAATCAAAATACACATCAAAAGAAAGGTATTTAAATGCTCTACCCACAACTGCAAACCAAAAGGTTCTACGAGCTCTCGTTTCGGAAAAATTAGTCAAAAAGTAAAATTACAGAATTTCGACCCAGCCCATCACAAATTATCTTTCGATTGCTTTATCTCCTCAACCAAGCCTCCAAACATGATGCGGTTTTCACTATAACAAAGAGCATCGCGCCGCCTTTCAATTGATGCATAAATCTCAAAAATGATTTTTTTTTATCAGTTTTTCGAGAAAATCGTGGGTTTAACCCCTTGCCAAAAAAAAGGAGTATTTTCAAAACTATTTCCCACCCAATCAAAATACACATCAAAAGAAAGGTATTTAAATGCTCTACCCACAACTGCAAACCAAAAGGTTCTACGAGCTCTCGTTTCGGAAAAATTAGTCAAAAAGTAAAATTACAGAATTTCGACCCAGCCCATCACAAATTATCTTTCGATTGCTTTATCTCCTCAACCAAGCCTCCAAACATGATGCGGTTTTCACTATAACACAGAGCATCGCGCCGCCTTTCAATTGATGCATAAATCTCAAAAATGATTTTTTTTCAGTTTTTCGAGAAAATCGTGGGCTAACCCCTTGCCAAAAACAAGTAGTATTTTCAAAACTATTTCCCACCCAATCAAAATACACATCAAAAGAAAGGTATTTAAATGCTCTACCCACAACTGCAAACCAAAAGGTTCTACGAGCTCTCGTTTCGGAAAAATTAGTCAAAAAGTAAAATTACAGAATTTCGACCCAGCCCATCACAAATTATCTTTCGATTGCTTTATCTCCTCAACCAAGCCTCCAAACATGATGCGGTTTTCACTATAACACAGAGCATCGCGCCGCCTTTCAATTGATGCATAAATCTCAAAAATGATTTTTTTTCAGTTTTTCGAGAAAATAGTGGGCTAACCACTTGCCAAAAAAAGTAGTATTTTCAAAACTAATTCCCACCCAATCAAAATACACATCAAAAGAAAGGTATTTAAATGCTCTACCCACAACTGCAAACCAAAAGGTTCTACGAGCTCTCGTTTCGGAAAAATTAGTCAAAAAGTAAAATTACAGAATTTCGACCCAGCCCATCACAAATTATCTTTCGATTGCTTTATCTCCTCAACCAAGCCTCCAAACATGATGCGGTTTTCACTATAACAAAGAGCATCGCGCCGCCTTTCAATTGATGCATAAATCTCAAAAATGATTTTTTTTTATCAGTTTTTCGAGAAAATCGTGGGTTTAACCCCTTGCCAAAAAAAAGGAGTATTTTCAAAACTATTTCCCACCCAATCAAAATACACATCAAAAGAAAGGTATTTAAATGCTCTACCCACAACTGCAAACCAAAAGGTTCTACGAGCTCTCGTTTCGGAAAAATTAGTCAAAAAGTAAAATTACAGAATTTCGACCCAGCCCATCACAAATTATCTTTCGATTGCTTTATCTCCTCAACCAAGCCTCCAAACATGATGCGGTTTTCACTATAACACAGAGCATCGCGCCGCCTTTCAATTGATGCATAAATCTCAAAAATGATTTTTTTTCAGTTTTTCGAGAAAATCGTGGGCTAACCCCTTGCCAAAAACAAGTAGTATTTTCAAAACTATTTCCCACCCAATCAAAATACACATCAAAAGAAAGGTATTTAAATGCTCTACCCACAACTGCAAACCAAAAGGTTCTACGAGCTCTCGTTTCGGAAAAATTAGTCAAAAAGTAAAATTACAGAATTTCGACCCAGCCCATCACAAATTATCTTTCGATTGCTTTATCTCCTCAACCAAGCCTCCAAACATGATGCGGTTTTCACTATAACACAGAGCATCGCGCCGCCTTTCAATTGATGCATAAATCTCAAAAATGATTTTTTTTCAGTTTTTCGAGAAAATAGTGGGCTAACCACTTGCCAAAAAAAGTAGTATTTTCAAAACTAATTCCCACCCAATCAAAATACACATCAAAAGAAAGGTATTTAAATGCTCTACCCACAACTGCAAACCAAAAGGTTCTACGAGCTCTCGTTTCGGAAAAATTAGTCAAAAAGTAAAATTACAGAATTTCGACCCAGCCCATCACAAATTATCTTTCGATTGCTTTATCTCCTCAACCAAGCCTCCAAACATGATGCGGTTTTCACTATAACACAGAGCATCGCGCCGCCTTTCAATTGATGCATAAATCTCAAAAATGATTTTTTTCAGTTTTTCGAGAAAATCGTGGGCTAACCCCTTGACAAAAACAAGTAGTGTTTTCAAAACTATTTCCCACCCAATCAAAATACACATCAAAAGAAAGGTATTTAAATGCTCTACCCACAACTGCAATCCAAAAGGTTTTACAAGCTCTCGTTTCGGAAAAATTAGTCAAAAATAAAATTACAGAATTTCGACCCAGCCCATCACAAATTATCTTTCGATTGCTTTATCTCCTCAACCAAGCCTCCAAACATGATGCGGTTTTCACTATAACACAGAGCATCGCGCCGCCTTTCAATTGATGCATAAATCTCAAAAATGATTTTTTTTCAGTTTTTCGAGAAAATCGTGGGCTAACCACTTGCCGAAAAAAGTAGTATTTTCAAAACTATTTCCCACCCAATCAAAATACACATCAAAAGAAAGGTATTTAAATGCTCCACCCACAACTGCAAACCAAAAGGTTCTACGAGCTCTCGTTTCGGAAAAATTAGTCAAAAAGTAAAATTACAGAATTTCGACCCAGCCCATCACAAATTATCTTTCAATTGCTTTATCTCCTCAACCAAGCCTCCAAACATGATGCGGTTTTCACTATAACACAGAGCATCGCGCCGCCTTTCAATTGATGCATAAATCTCAAAAATGATTTTTTTTCAGTTTTTCGAGAAAATCGTGGGTTTAACCCCTTGCCAAAAAAAAGTTGTATTTTCAAAACTATTTCCCACCCAATCAAAATACACATCAAAAGAAATGTATTTAAATGCTCTACCCACAACTGCAAACCAAAAGGTTCTACGAACTCTCGTTTCGGAAAAATTAGTCAAAAAGTAAAATTACAGAATTTCGACCCAGCCCATCACAAATTATCTTTCGATTGCTTTATCTCCTCAACCAAGCCTCCAAACATGATGCGATTTTCACTATAACAAAGAGCATCGCGCCGCCTTTCAATTGATGCATAAATCTCAAAAATGATTTTATTTCAGTTTTTCGAGAATATCGTGGGCTAACCACTTGCCGAAAAAAAGTAGTATTTTCAAAACTATTTCCCACCCAATCAAAATACACATCAAAAGAAAGGTATTTAAATGCTCTACCCACAACTGCAAACCAAAAGGTTCTACGAGCTCTCGTTTCGGAAAAATTAGTCAAAAAGTAAAATTACAGAATTTCGACCCAGCCCATCACAAATTATCTTTCGATTGCTTTATCTCCTCAACCAAGCCTCCAAACATGATGCGGTTTTCACTATAACACAGAGCATCGCGCCGCCTTTCAATTGATGCATAAATCTCAAAAATGATTTTTTTTCAGTTTTTCGAGAAAATCGTGGGCTAACCCCTTGCCAAAAACAAGTAGTATTTTCAAAAATATTTCCCACCCAATGAAAATACACATCAAAAGAAAGGTATTAAAATGCTCTACCCACAACTGCAAACCAAAAGGTTCTACGAGCTCTCGTTTCGGAAAAATTAGTCAAAAAGTAAAATTACAGAATTTCGACCCAGCCCATCACAAATTATCTTTCGATTGCTTTATCTCCTCAACCAAGCCTCCAAACATGATGCGGTTTTCACTATAACAAAGAGCATCGCGCCGCCTTTCAATTGATGCATAAATCTCAAAAATGATTTTTTTCAGTTTTTCGAGAAAATCGTGGGCTTAACATCTTGCCAAAAAAAGTAGTATTTTCAAAACTATTTCCCACCCAATCAAAACACACATCAAAAGAAAGGTATTTAAATGCTCTACCCAAAACTGCAAACCAAAAGGTTCTACGAGCTCTCGTTTCGGAAAAATTAGTCAAAAATAAAATTACAGAATTTCGACCCAGCCCATCACAAATTATCTTTCGATTGCTTTATCTCCTCAACCAAGCCTCCAAACATGATGCGGTTTTCACTATAACACAGAGCATCGCGCCGCCTTTCAATTGATGCATAAATCTCAAAAATGATTTTTTTCAGTTTTTCGAGAAAATCGTGGGCTAACCACTTAAAGAAAAAAAGTAGTATTTTCAAAACTATTTCCCACCCAATCAAAATACACATCAAAAGAAAGGTAGTTAAATGCTCTACCCACAACTGCAAACCAAAAGGTTCTACGAGCTCTCGTTTCGGAAAAATTAGTCAAAAAGTAAAATTACAGAATTTCGACCCAGCCCATCACAAATTATCTTTCGATTGCTTTATCTCCTCAACCAAGCCTCCAAACATGATGCGGTTTTCACTATAACACAGAGCATCGCGCCGCCTTTCAATTGATGCATAAATCTCAAAAATGATTTTTTTTCAGTTTTTCGAGAAAATCGTGGGCTAACCCCTTGCCAAAAACAAGTAGTATTTTCAAAACTATTTCCCACCCAATCAAAATACACATCAAAAGAAAGGTATTTAAATGCTCTACCCACAACTGCAAACCAAAAGGTTCTACGAGCTCTCGTTTCGGAAAAATTAGTCAAAAAGTAAAATTACAGAATTTCGACCCAGCCCATCACAAATTATCTTTCGATTGCTTTATCTCCTCAACCAAGCCTCCAAACATGATGCGGTTTTCACTATAACACAGAGCATCGCTCCGCCTTTCAATTGATGCATAAATCTCAAAAATGATTTTTTTTCAGTTTTTCGAGAAAATCGTGGGCTAACCACTTGCCAAAAAAAGTAGTATTTTCAAAACTAATTCCCACCCAATCAAAATACACATCAAAAGAAAGGTATTTAAATGCTCTACCCACAACTGCAAACCAAAAGGTTCTACGAGCTCTCGTTTCGGAAAAATTAGTCAAAAAGTAAAATTACAGAATTTCGACCCAGCCCATCACAAATTATCTTTCGATTGCTTTATCTCCTCAACCAAGCCTCCAAATATGATGCGGTTTTCACTATAACACAGAGCATCGCGCCGCCTTTCAATTGATGCATAAATCTCAAAAATGATTTTTTTTCAGTTTTTCGAGAAAATCGTGGGCTAACCACTTAAAGAAAAAAAGTAGTATTTTCAAAACTATTTCCCACCCAATCAAAATACACATCAAAAGAAAGGTATTTAAATGCTCTACCCACAACTGCAAACCAAAAGGTTCTACGAGCTCTCGTTTCGGAAAAATTAGTCAAAAAGTAAAATTACAGAATTTCGACCCAGCCCATCACAAATTATCTTTCGATTGCTTTATCTCCTCAACCAAGCCTCCAAACATGATGCGGTTTTCACTATAACAAAGAGCATCGCGCCGCCTTTCAATTGATGCATAAATCTCAAAAATGATTTTTTTTTATCAGTTTTTCGAGAAAATCGTGGGTTTAACCCCTTGCCAAAAAAAAGGAGTATTTTCAAAACTATTTCCCACCTAATCAAAATACACATCAAAAGAAAGGTATTTAAATGCTCTACCCACAACTGCAAACCAAAAGGTTCTACGAGCTCTCGTTTCGGAAAAATTAGTCAAAAAGTAAAATTACAGAATTTCGACCCAGCCCATCACAAATTATCTTTCGATTGCTTTATCTCCTCAACCAAGCCTCCAAACATGATGCGGTTTTCACTATAACACAGAGCATCGCGCCGCCTTTCAATTGATGCATAAATCTCAAAAATGATTTTTTTTCAGTTTTTCGAGAAAATCGTGGGCTAACCCCTTGCCAAAAACAAGTAGTATTTTCAAAACTATTTCCCACCCAATCAAAATACACATCAAAAGAAAGGTATTTAAATGCTCTACCCACAACTGCAAACCAAAAGGTTCTACGAGCTCTCGTTTCGGAAAAATTAGTCAAAAAGTAAAATTACAGAATTTCGACCCAGCCCATCACAAATTATCTTTCGATTGCTTTATCTCCTCAACCAAGCCTCCAAACATGATGCGGTTTTCACTATAACAAAGAGCATCGCGCCGCCTTTCAATTGATGCATAAATCTCAAAAATGATTTTTTTTTATCAGTTTTTCGAGAAAATCGTGGGTTTAACCCCTTGCCAAAAAAAAGGAGTATTTTCAAAACTATTTCCCACCTAATCAAAATACACATCAAAAGAAAGGTATTTAAATGCTCTACCCACAACTGCAAACCAAAAGGTTCTACGAGCTCTCGTTTCGGAAAAATTAGTCAAAAAGTAAAATTACAGAATTTCGACCCAGCCCATCACAAATTATCTTTCGATTGCTTTATCTCCTCAACCAAGCCTCCAAACATGATGCGGTTTTCACTATAACACAGAGCATCGCGCCGCCTTTCAATTGATGCATAAATCTCAAAAATGATTTTTTTTCAGTTTTTCGAGAAAATTGTGGGCTAACCACTTAAAGAAAAAAAGTAGTATTTTCAAAACTATTTCCCACCCAATCAAAATACACATCAAAAGAAAGGTATTTAAATGCTCTACCCACAACTGCAAACCAAAAGGTTCTACGAGCTCTCGTTTCGGAAAAATTAGTCAAAAAGTAAAATTACAGAATTTCGACCCAGCCCATCACAAATTATCTTTCGATTGCTTTATCTCCTCAACCAAGCCTCCAAACATGATGCGGTTTTCACTATAACACAGAGCATCGCTCCGCCTTTCAATTGATGCATAAATCTCAAAAATGATTTTTTTTCAGTTTTTCGAGAAAATCGTGGGCTAACCACTTGCCAAAAAAAGTAGTATTTTCAAAACTAATTCCCACCCAATCAAAATACACATCAAAAGAAAGGTATTTAAATGCTCTACCCACAACTGCAAACCAAAAGGTTCTACGAGCTCTCGTTTCGGAAAAATTAGTCAAAAAGTAAAATTACAGAATTTCGACCCAGCCCATCACAAATTATCTTTCGATTGCTTTATCTCCTCAACCAAGCCTCCAAATATGATGCGGTTTTCACTATAACACAGAGCATCGCGCCGCCTTTCAATTGATGCATAAATCTCAAAAATGATTTTTTTTCAGTTTTTCGAGAAAATCGTGGGCTAACCACTTAAAGAAAAAAAGTAGTATTTTCAAAACTATTTCCCACCCAATCAAAATACACATCAAAAGAAAGGTATTTAAATGCTCTACCCACAACTGCAAACCAAAAGGTTCTACGAGCTCTCGTTTCGGAAAAATTAGTCAAAAAGTAAAATTACAGAATTTCGACCCAGCCCATCACAAATTATCTTTCGATTGCTTTATCTCCTCAACCAAGCCTCCAAACATGATGCGGTTTTCACTATAACAAAGAGCATCGCGCCGCCTTTCAATTGATGCATAAATCTCAAAAATGATTTTTTTTTATCAGTTTTTCGAGAAAATCGTGGGTTTAACCCCTTGCCAAAAAAAAGGAGTATTTTCAAAACTATTTCCCACCCAATCAAAATACACATCAAAAGAAAGGTATTTAAATGCTCTACCCACAACTGCAAACCAAAAGGTTCTACGAGCTCTCGTTTCGGAAAAATTAGTCAAAAAGTAAAATTACAGAATTTCGACCCAGCCCATCACAAATTATCTTTCGATTGCTTTATCTCCTCAACCAAGCCTCCAAACATGATGCGGTTTTCACTATAACACAGAGCATCGCGCCGCCTTTCAATTGATGCATAAATCTCAAAAATGATTTTTTTTCAGTTTTTCGAGAAAATCGTGGGCTAACCCCTTGCCAAAAACAAGTAGTATTTTCAAAACTATTTCCCACCCAATCAAAATACACATCAAAAGAAAGGTATTTAAATGCTCTACCCACAACTGCAAACCAAAAGGTTCTACGAGCTCTCGTTTCGGAAAAATTAGTCAAAAAGTAAAATTACAGAATTTCGACCCAGCCCATCACAAATTATCTTTCGATTGCTTTATCTCCTCAACCAAGCCTCCAAACATGATGCGGTTTTCACTATAACACAGAGCATCGCGCCGCCTTTCAATTGATGCATAAATCTCAAAAATGATTTTTTTTCAGTTTTTCGAGAAAATAGTGGGCTAACCACTTGCCAAAAAAAGTAGTATTTTCAAAACTAATTCCCACCCAATCAAAATACACATCAAAAGAAAGGTATTTAAATGCTCTACCCACAACTGCAAACCAAAAGGTTCTACGAGCTCTCGTTTCGGAAAAATTAGTCAAAAAGTAAAATTACAGAATTTCGACCCAGCCCATCACAAATTATCTTTCGATTGCTTTATCTCCTCAACCAAGCCTCCAAACATGATGCGGTTTTCACTATAACACAGAGCATCGCGCTGCCTTTCAATTGATGCATAAATCTCAAAAATGATTTTTTTCAGTTTTTCGAGAAAATCGTGGGCTAACCCCTTGACAAAAACAAGTAGTGTTTTCAAAACTATTTCCCACCCAATCAAAATACACATCAAAAGAAAGGTATTTAAATGCTCTACCCACAACTGCAAACCAAAAGGTTCTACGAGCTCTCGTTTCGGAAAAATTAGTCAAAAAGTAAAATTACAGAATTTCGACCCAGCCCATCACAAATTATCTTTCGATTGCTTTATCTCCTCAACCAAGCCTCCAAACATGATGCGGTTTTCACTATAACACAGAGCATCGCGCCGCCTTTCAATTGATGCATAAATCTCAAAAATGATTTTTTTTCAGTTTTTCGAGAAAATCGTGGGCTAACCACTTGCCGAAAAAAGTAGTATTTTCAAAACTATTTCCCACCCAATCAAAATACACATCAAAAGAAAGGTATTTAAATGCTCCACCCACAACTGCAAACCAAAAGGTTCTACGAGCTCTCGTTTCGGAAAAATTAGTCAAAAAGTAAAATTACAGAATTTCGACCCAGCCCATCACAAATTATCTTTCAATTGCTTTATCTCCTCAACCAAGCCTCCAAACATGATGCGGTTTTCACTATAACACAGAGCATCGCGCCGCCTTTCAATTGATGCATAAATCTCAAAAATGATTTTTTTTCAGTTTTTCGAGAAAATCGTGGGTTTAACCCCTTGCCAAAAAAAAGTTGTATTTTCAAAACTATTTCCCACCCAATCAAAATACACATCAAAAGAAATGTATTTAAATGCTCTACCCACAACTGCAAACCAAAAGGTTCTACGAACTCTCGTTTCGGAAAAATTAGTCAAAAAGTAAAATTACAGAATTTCGACCCAGCCCATCACAAATTATCTTTCGATTGCTTTATCTCCTCAACCAAGCCTCCAAACATGATGCGATTTTCACTATAACAAAGAGCATCGCGCCGCCTTTCAATTGATGCATAAATCTCAAAAATGATTTTATTTCAGTTTTTCGAGAATATCGTGGGCTAACCACTTGCCGAAAAAAAGTAGTATTTTCAAAACTATTTCCCACCCAATCAAAATACACATCAAAAGAAAGGTATTTAAATGCTCTACCCACAACTGCAAACCAAAAGGTTCTACGAGCTCTCGTTTCGGAAAAATTAGCCAAAAGTAAAATTACAGAATTTCGACCCAGCCCATCACAAATTATCTTTCGATTGCTTTATCTCCTCAACCAAGCCTCCAAACATGATGCGGTTTTCACTATAACACAGAGCATCGCGCCGCCTTTCAATTGATGCATAAATCTTAAAAATGATTTTTTTTCAGTTTTTCGTGAAAATCGTGGGCTTAACATCTTGCCAAAAAAAGTAGTATTTTCAAAACTATTTCCCACCCAATCAAAACACACATCAAAAGAAAGGTATTTAAATGCTCTACCCACAACTGCAAACCAAAAGGATCTACGAGCTCTCGTTTCGGAAAAATTAGTCAAAAAGTAAAATTACAGAATTTCGACCCAGCCCATCACAAATTATCTTTCGATTGCTTTATCTCCTCAACCAAGCCTCCAAACATGATGCGGTTTTCACTATAACACAGAGCATCGCGCCGCCTTTCAATTGATGCATAAATCTCAAAAATGATTTTTTTTCAGTTTTTCGAGAAAATAGTGGGCTAACCACTTGCCAAAAAAAGTAGTATTTTCAAAACTAATTCCCACCCAATCAAAATACACATCAAAAGAAAGGTATTTAAATGCTCTACCCACAACTGCAAACCAAAAGGTTCTACGAGCTCTCGTTTCGGAAAAATTAGTCAAAAAGTAAAATTACAGAATTTCGACCCAGCCCATCACAAATTATCTTTCGATTGCTTTATCTCCTCAACCAAGCCTCCAAACATGATGCGGTTTTCACTATAACACAGAGCATCGCGCCGCCTTTCAATTGATGCATAAATCTCAAAAATGATTTTTTTCAGTTTTTCGAGAAAATCGTGGGCTAACCCCTTGACAAAAACAAGTAGTGTTTTCAAAACTATTTCCCACCCAATCAAAATACACATCAAAAGAAAGGTATTTAAATGCTCTACCCACAACTGCAAACCAAAAGGTTCTACGAGCTCTCGTTTCGGAAAAATTAGTCAAAAAGTAAAATTACAGAATTTCGACCCAGCCCATCACAAATTATCTTTCGATTGCTTTATCTCCTCAACCAAGCCTCCAAACATGATGCGGTTTTCACTATAACACAGAGCATCGCGCCGCCTTTCAATTGATGCATAAATCTCAAAAATGATTTTTTTTCAGTTTTTCGAGAAAATCGTGGGCTAACCACTTGCCGAAAAAAGTAGTATTTTCAAAACTATTTCCCACCCAATCAAAATACACATCAAAAGAAAGGTATTTAAATGCTCCACCCACAACTGCAAACCAAAAGGTTCTACGAGCTCTCGTTTCGGAAAAATTAGTCAAAAAGTAAAATTACAGAATTTCGACCCAGCCCATCACAAATTATCTTTCAATTGCTTTATCTCCTCAACCAAGCCTCCAAACATGATGCGGTTTTCACTATAACACAGAGCATCGCGCCGCCTTTCAATTGATGCATAAATCTCAAAAATGATTTTTTTTCAGTTTTTCGAGAAAATCGTGGGTTTAACCCCTTGCCAAAAAAAAGTTGTATTTTCAAAACTATTTCCCACCCAATCAAAATACACATCAAAAGAAATGTATTTAAATGCTCTACCCACAACTGCAAACCAAAAGGTTCTACGAACTCTCGTTTCGGAAAAATTAGTCAAAAAGTAAAATTACAGAATTTCGACCCAGCCCATCACAAATTATCTTTCGATTGCTTTATCTCCTCAACCAAGCCTCCAAACATGATGCGATTTTCACTATAACAAAGAGCATCGCGCCGCCTTTCAATTGATGCATAAATCTCAAAAATGATTTTATTTCAGTTTTTCGAGAATATCGTGGGCTAACCACTTGCCGAAAAAAAGTAGTATTTTCAAAACTATTTCCCACCCAATCAAAATACACATCAAAAGAAAGGTATTTAAATGCTCTACCCACAACTGCAAACCAAAAGGTTCTACGAGCTCTCGTTTCGGAAAAATTAGCCAAAAGTAAAATTACAGAATTTCGACCCAGCCCATCACAAATTATCTTTCGATTGCTTTATCTCCTCAACCAAGCCTCCAAACATGATGCGGTTTTCACTATAACACAGAGCATCGCGCCGCCTTTCAATTGATGCATAAATCTTAAAAATGATTTTTTTTCAGTTTTTCGTGAAAATCGTGGGCTTAACATCTTGCCAAAAAAAGTAGTATTTTCAAAACTATTTCCCACCCAATCAAAACACACATCAAAAGAAAGGTATTTAAATGCTCTACCCACAACTGCAAACCAAAAGGATCTACGAGCTCTCGTTTCGGAAAAATTAGTCAAAAAGTAAAATTACAGAATTTCGACCCAGCCCATCACAAATTATCTTTCGATTGCTTTATCTCCTCAACCAAGCCTCCAAACATGATGCGGTTTTCACTATAACGCAGAGCATCGCGCCGCCTTTCAATTGATGCATAAATCTCAAAAATGATTTTTTTTCAGTTTTTCGAGAAAATCGTGGGCTAACCCCTTGCCAAAAACAAGTAGTATTTTCAAAACTATTTCCCACCCAATCAAAATACACATCAAAAGAAAACCAAAAGGTTCTACGAGCTCTCGTTTCGGAAAAATTAGTCAAAAAGTAAAATTACAGAATTTCGACCCAGCCCATCACAAATTATCTTTCGATTGCTTTATCTCCTCAACCAAGCCTCCAAACATGATGCGGTTTTCACTATAACAAAGAGCATCGCGCCGCCTTTCAATTGATGCATAAATCTCAAAAATGATTTTATTTCAGTTTTTCGAGAAAATCGTGGGCTAACCACTTGCCGAAAAAAAGTAGTATTTTCAAAACTATTTCCCACCCAATCAAAATACACATCAAAAGAAAGGTATTTAAATGCTCTACCCACAACTGCAAACCAAAATGTTCTACGAGCTCTCGTTTCGGAAAAATTAGTCAAAAAGTAAAATTACAGAATTTCGACCCAGCCCATCACAAATTATCTTTCGATTGCTTTATCTCCTCAACCAAGCCTCCAAACATGATACGGTTTTCACTATAACACAGAGCATCGCGCCGCCTTTCAATTGATGCATAAATCTCAAAAATGATTTTTTTTTCAGTTTTTCGAGAAAATCGTGGGTTTAACCCCTTGCCAAAAAAAAGGAGTATTTTCAAAACTATTTCCCACCCAATCAAAATACACATCAAAAGAAAGGTATTTAAATGCTCTACCCACAACTGGAAACCAAAAGGATCTACGAGCTCTCGTTTCGGAAAAATTAGTCAAAAAGTAAAATTACAGAATTTCGACCCAGCCCATCACAAATTATCTTTCGATTGCTTTATCTCCTCAACCAAGCCTCCAAACATGATGCGGTTTTCACTATAACACAGAGCATCGCGCCGCCTTTCAATTGATGCATAAATCTCAAAAATGATTTTTTTTCAGTTTTTCGAGAAAATCGTGGGCTAACCCCTTGCCAAAAACAAGTAGTATTTTCAAAACTATTTCCCACCCAATCAAAATACACATCAAAAGAAAACCAAAAGGTTCTACGAGCTCTCGTTTCGGAAAAATTAGTCAAAAAGTAAAATTACAGAATTTCGACCGAGCCCATCACAAATTATCTTTCGATTGCTTTATCTCCTCAACCAAGCCTCCAAACATGATGCGGTTTTCACTATAACACAGAGCATCGCGCCGCCTTTCAATTGATGCATAAATCTCAAAAATGATTTTTTTTTCAGTTTTTCGAGAAAATCGTGGGTTTAACCCCTTGCCAAAAAAAAGGAGTATTTTCAAAACTATTTCCCACCCAATCAAAATACACATCAAAAGAAAGGTATTTAAATGCTCTACCCACAACTGCAAACCAAAAGGATCTACGAGCTCTCGTTTCGGAAAAATTAGTCAAAAAGTAAAATTACAGAATTTCGACCCAGCCCATCACAAATTATCTTTCGATTGCTTTATCTCCTCAACCAAGCCTCCAAACATGATGCGGTTTTCACTATAACACAGAGCATCGCGCCGCCTTTCAATTGATGCATAAATCTCAAAAATGATTTTTTTCAGTTTTTCGAGAAAATCGTGGGCTTAACATCTTGCCGAAAAAAAGTAGTATTTTCAAAACTATTTCCCACCCAATCAAAATACACATCAAAAGAAAGGTATTTAAATGCTCTACCCACAACTGCAAACCAAAAGGTTCTACGAGCTCTCGTTTCGGAAAAATTAGTCAAAAAGTAAAATTACAGAATTTCGACCCAGCCCATCACAAATTATCTTTCGATTGCTTTATCTCCTCAACCAAGCCTCCAAACATGATACGGTTTTCACTATAACACAGAGCATCGCGCCGCCTTTCAATTGATGCATAAATCTCAAAAATGATTTTTTTTTCAGTTTTTCGAGAAAATCGTGGGTTTAACCCCTTGCCAAAAAAAAGGAGTATTTTCAAAACTATTTCCCACCCAATCAAAATACACATCAAAAGAAAGGTATTTAAATGCTCTACCCACAACTGGAAACCAAAAGGATCTACGAGCTCTCGTTTCGGAAAAATTAGTCAAAAAGTAAAATTACAGAATTTCGACCCAGCCCATCACAAATTATCTTTCGATTGCTTTATCTCCTCAACCAAGCCTCCAAACATGATGCGGTTTTCACTATAACACAGAGCATCGCGCCGCCTTTCAATTGATGCATAAATCTCAAAAATGATTTTTTTTCAGTTTTTCGAGAAAATCGTGGGCTAACCCCTTGCCAAAAACAAGTAGTATTTTCAAAACTATTTCCCACCCAATCAAAATACACATCAAAAGAAAACCAAAAGGTTCTACGAGCTCTCGTTTCGGAAAAATTAGTCAAAAAGTAAAATTACAGAATTTCGACCGAGCCCATCACAAATTATCTTTCGATTGCTTTATCTCCTCAACCAAGCCTCCAAACATGATGCGGTTTTCACTATAACAAAGAGCATCGCGCCGCCTTTCAATTGATGCATAAATCTCAAAAATGATTTTATTTCAATTTTTCGAGAAAATCGTGGGCTAACCACTTGCCGAAAAAAAGTAGTATTTTCAAAACTATTTCCCACCCAATCAAAATACACATCAAAAGAAAGGTATTTAAATGCTCTACCCACAACTGCAAACCAAAAGGTTCTACGAGCTCTCGTTTCGGAAAAATTAGTCAAAAAGTAAAATTACAGAATTTCGACCCAGCCCATCACAAATTATCTTTCGATTGCTTTATCTCCTCAACCAAGCCTCCAAACATGATGCGGTTTTCACTATAACACAGAGCATCGCGCCGCCTTTCAATTGATGCATAAATCTCAAAAATGATTTTTTTTTCAGTTTTTCGAGAAAATCGTGGGTTTAACCCCTTGCCAAAAAAAAGGAGTATTTTCAAAACTATTTCCCACCCAATCAAAATACACATCAAAAGAAAGGTATTAAAATGCTCTACCCACAACTGCAATCCAAAAGGTTCTACGAGCTCTCGTTTCGGAAAAATTAGTCAAAAAGTAAAATTACAGAATTTCGTCCCAGCCCATCACAAATTATCTTTCGATTGCTTTATCAAAGGTTCTACGAGCTCTCGTTTCGGAAAAATTAGTCAAAAAGTAAAATTACAGAATTTCGTCCCAGCCCATCACAAATTATCTTTCGATTGCTTTATCTCCTCAACCAAGCCTCCAAACATGATGCGGTTTTCACTATAACACAGAGCATCGCTCCGCCTTTCAATTGATGCATAAATCTCAAAAATGATTTTTTTTCAGTTTTTCGAGAAAATCGTGGGCTTAACATCTTGCCGAAAAAAAGTAGTATTTTCAAAACTATTTCCCACCCAATCAAAATACACATCAAAAGAAAGGTATTTAAATGCTCTACCCACAACTGCAAACAGAAGGTTCTACGAGCTCTCGTTTCGGAAAAATTAGTCAAAAAGTAAAATTACAGAATTTCGACCCAGCCCATCACAAATTATCTTTCGATTGCTTTATCTCCTCAACCAAGCCTCCAAACATGATGCGGTTTTCACTATAACACAGAGCATCGCTCCGCCTTTCAATTGATGCATAAATTTCAAAAATGATTTGTTTTCAGTTTTTCGAGAAAATCGTGGGCTAACCCCTTGCCAAAAACAAGTAGTATTTTCAAAACTATTTCCCACCCAATCAAAATACACATCAAAAGAAAGGTATTAAAATGCTCTACCCACAACTACAATCCAAAAGGTTCTACGAGCTCTCGTTTCGGAAAAATTAGTCAAAAAGTAAAATTACAGAATTTCGTCCCAGCCCATCACAAATTATCTTTCGATTGCTTTATCTCCTCAACCAAGCCTCCAAACATGATGCGGTTTTCACTATAACACAGAGCATCGCGCCGCCTTTCAATTGATGCATAAATCTCAAAAATGATTTTTTTTTCAGTTTTTCGAGAAAATCGTGGGTTTAACCCCTTGCCAAAAAAAAGGAGTATTTTCAAAACTATTTCCCACCCAATCAAAATACACATCAAAAGAAAGGTATTAAAATGCTCTACCCACAACTGCAAACCAAAAGGTTCTACGAGCTCTCGTTTCGGAAAAATTAGTCAAAAAGTAAAATTACAGAATTTCGACCCAGCCCATCACAAATTATCTTTCGATTGCTTTATCTCCTCAACCAAGCCTCCAAACATGATGCGGTTTTCACTATAACACAGAGCATCGCGCCGCCTTTCAAAAAAAAGGAGTATTTTCAAAACTATTTCCCACCCAATCAAAATACACATCAAAAGAAAGGTAATTAAATGCTCTACCCACAACTGCAAACCAAAAGGTTCTACGAGCTCTCGTTTCGGAAAAATTAGTCAAAAAGTAAAATTACAGAATTTCGACCCAGCCCATCACAAATTATCTTTCGATTGCTTTATCTCCTCAACCAAGCCTCCAAACATGATGCGGTTTTCACTATAACACAGAGCATCGCGCCGCCTTTCAATTGATGCATAAATCTCAAAAATGATTTTTTTCAGTTTTTCGAGAAAATCGTGGGCTTAACATCTTGCCAAAAACAAGTAGTATTTTCAAAACTATTTCCCACCCAATCAAAATACACATCAAAAGAAAGGTATTTAAATGCTCTATACCCACAACTGCAAACCAAAAGGTTCTACGAGCTCTCGTTTCGGAAAAATTAGTCAAAAAGTAAAATTACAAAATTTCGACCCAGCCCATCACAAATTATCTTTCGATTGCTTTATCTCCTCAACCAAGCCTCCAAACATGATGCGGTTTTCACTATAACACAGAGCATCGCTCCGCCTTTCAATTGATGCATAAATCTCAAAAATGATTTTTTTTCAGTTTTTCGAGAAAATCGTGGGCTTAACATCTTGCCGAAAAAAAGTAGTATTTTCAAAACTATTTCCCACCCAATCAAAATACACATCAAAAGAAAGGTATTTAAATGCTCTACCCACAACTGCAAACAAAAGGTTCTACGAGCTCTCGTTTCGGAAAAATTAGTCAAAAAGTAAAATTACAGAATTTCGACCCAGCCCATCACAAATTATCTTTCGATTGCTTTATCTCCTCAACCAAGCCTCCAAACATGATGCGGTTTTCACTATAACACAGAGCATCGCTCCGCCTTTCAATTGATGCATAAATTTCAAAAATGATTTGTTTTCAGTTTTTCGAGAAAATCGTGGGCTAACCCCTTGCCAAAAACAAGTAGTATTTTCAAAACTATTTCCCACCCAATCAAAATACACATCAAAAGAAAGGTATTAAAATGCTCTACCCACAACTGCAATCCAAAAGGTTCTACGAGCTCTCGTTTCGGAAAAATTAGTCAAAAAGTAAAATTACAGAATTTCGTCCCAGCCCATCACAAATTATCTTTCGATTGCTTTATCTCCTCAACCAAGCCTCCAAACATGATGCGGTTTTCACTATAACACAGAGCATCGCGCCGCCTTTCAATTGATGCATAAATCTCAAAAATGATTTTTTTTTCAGTTTTTCGAGAAAATCGTGGGTTTAACCCCTTGCCAAAAAAAAGGAGTATTTTCAAAACTATTTCCCACCCAATCAAAATACACATCAAAAGAAAGGTATTAAAATGTTCTACCCACAACTGCAATCCAAAAGGTACTACGAGCTCTCGTTTCGGAAAAATTAGTCAAAAAGTAAAATTACAGAATTTCGTCCCAGCCCATCACAAATTATCTTTCGATTGCTTTATCTCCTCAACCAAGCCTCCAAACATGATGCGGTTTTCACTATAACACAGAGCATCGCTCCGCCTTTCAATTGATGCATAAATCTCAAAAATGATTTTTTTTCAGTTTTTCGAGAAAATCGTGGGCTTAACATCTTGCCGAAAAAAAGTAGTATTTTCAAAACTATTTCCCACCCAATCAAAATACACATCAAAAGAAAGGTATTTAAATGCTCTACCCACAACTGCAAACAAAAGGTTCTACGAGCTCTCGTTTCGGAAAAATTAGTCAAAAAGTAAAATTACAGAATTTCGACCCAGCCCATCACAAATTATCTTTCGATTGCTTTATCTCCTCAACCAAGCCTCCAAACATGATGCGGTTTTCACTATAACACAGAGCATCGCTCCGCCTTTCAATTGATGCATAAATTTCAAAAATGATTTGTTTTCAGTTTTTCGAGAAAATCGTGGGCTAACCCCTTGCCAAAAACAAGTAGTATTTTCAAAACTATTTCCCACCCAATCAAAATACACATCAAAAGAAAGGTATTAAAATGCTCTACCCACAACTGCAATCCAAAAGGTTCTACGAGCTCTCGTTTCGGAAAAATTAGTCAAAAAGTAAAATTACAGAATTTCGTCCCAGCCCATCACAAATTATCTTTCGATTGCTTTATCTCCTCAACCAAGCCTCCAAACATGATGCGGTTTTCACTATAACACAGAGCATCGCGCCGCCTTTCAAAAAAAAGGAGTATTTTCAAAACTATTTCCCACCCAATCAAAATACACATCAAAAGAAAGGTAATTAAATGCTCTACCCACAACTGCAAACCAAAAGGTTCTACGAGCTCTCGTTTCGGAAAAATTAGTCAAAAAGTAAAATTACAGAATTTCGACCCAGCCCATCACAAATTATCTTTCGATTGCTTTATCTCCTCAACCAAGCCTCCAAACATGATGCGGTTTTCACTATAACACAGAGCATCGCGCCGCCTTTCAATTGATGCATAAATCTCAAAAATGATTTTTTTCAGTTTTTCGAGAAAATCGTGGGCTTAACATCTTGCCAAAAACAAGTAGTATTTTCAAAACTATTTCCCACCCAATCAAAATACACATCAAAAGAAAGGTATTTAAATGCTCTATACCCACAACTGCAAACCAAAAGGTTCTACGAGCTCTCGTTTCGGAAAAATTAGTCAAAAAGTAAAATTACAGAATTTCGACCCAGCCCATCACAAATTATCTTTCGATTGCTTTATCTCCTCAACCAAGCCTCCAAACATGATGCGGTTTTCACTATAACACAGAGCATCGCTCCGCCTTTCAATTGATGCATAAATCTCAAAAATGATTTTTTTTCAGTTTTTCGAGAAAATCGTGGGCTTAACATCTTGCCGAAAAAAAGTAGTATTTTCAAAACTATTTCCCACCCAATCAAAATACACATCAAAAGAAAGGTATTTAAATGCTCTACCCACAACTGCAAACAAAAGGTTCTACGAGCTCTCGTTTCGGAAAAATTAGTCAAAAAGTAAAATTACAGAATTTCGACCCAGCCCATCACAAATTATCTTTCGATTGCTTTATCTCCTCAACCAAGCCTCCAAACATGATGCGGTTTTCACTATAACACAGAGCATCGCTCCGCCTTTCAATTGATGCATAAATTTCAAAAATGATTTGTTTTCAGTTTTTCGAGAAAATCGTGGGCTAACCCCTTGCCAAAAACAAGTAGTATTTTCAAAACTATTTCCCACCCAATCAAAATACACATCAAAAGAAAGGTATTAAAATGCTCTACCCACAACTGCAATCCAAAAGGTTCTACGAATTTCGTCCCAGCCCATCACAAATTATCTTTCGATTGCTTTATCTCCTCAACCAAGCCTCCAAACATGATGCGGTTTTCACTATAACACAGAGCATCGCGCCGCCTTTCAATTGATGCATAAATCTCAAAAATGATTTTTTTTTCAGTTTTTCGAGAAAATCGTGGGTTTAACCCCTTGCCAAAAAAAAGGAGTATTTTCAAAACTATTTCCCACCCAATCAAAATACACATCAAAAGAAAGGTAATTAAATGCTCTACCCACAACTGCAAACCAAAAGGTTCTACGAGCTCTCGTTTCGGAAAAATTAGTCAAAAAGTAAAATTACAGAATTTCGACCCAGCCCATCACAAATTATCTTTCGATTGCTTTATCTCCTCAACCAAGCCTCCAAACATGATGCGGTTTTCACTATAACACAGAGCATCGCGCCGCCTTTCAATTGATGCATAAATCTCAAAAATGATTTTTTTCAGTTTTTCGAGAAAATCGTGGGCTTAACATCTTGCCAAAAACAAGTAGTATTTTCAAAACTATTTCCCACCCAATCAAAATACACATCAAAAGAAAGGTATTTAAATGCTCTACCCACAACTGCAAACCAAAAGGTTCTACGAGCTCTCGTTTCGGAAAAATTAGTCAAAAAGTAAAATTACAGAATTTCGACCCAGCCCATCACAAATTATCTTTCGATTGCTTTATCTCCTCAACCAAGCCTCCAAACATGATGCGGTTTTCACTATAACACAGAGCATCGCTCCGCCTTTCAATTGATGCATAAATCTCAAAAATGATTTTTTTTCAGTTTTTCGAGAAAATCGTGGGCTTAACATCTTGCCGAAAAAAAGTAGTATTTTCAAAACTATTTCCCACCCAATCAAAATACACATCAAAAGAAAGGTATTTAAATGCTCTACCCACAACTGCAAACAAAAGGTTCTACGAGCTCTCGTTTCGGAAAAATTAGTCAAAAAGTAAAATTACAGAATTTCGACCCAGCCCATCACAAATTATCTTTCGATTGCTTTATCTCCTCAACCAAGCCTCCAAACATGATGCGGTTTTCACTATAACACAGAGCATCGCTCCGCCTTTCAATTGATGCATAAATTTCAAAAATGATTTGTTTTCAGTTTTTCGAGAAAATCGTGGGCTAACCCCTTGCCAAAAACAAGTAGTATTTTCAAAACTATTTCCCACCCAATCAAAATATACATCAAAAGAAAGGTATTAAAATGCTCTACCCACAACTGCAATCCAAAAGGTTCTACGAGCTCTCGTTTCGGAAAAATTAGTCAAAAAGTAAAATTACAGAATTTCGTCCCAGCCCATCACAAATTATCTTTCGATTGCTTTATCTCCTCAACCAAGCCTCCAAACATGATGCGGTTTTCACTATAACACAGAGCATCGCGCCGCCTTTCAATTGATGCATAAATCTCAAAAATGATTTTTTTTTCAGTTTTTCGAGAAAATCGTGGGTTTAACCCCTTGCCAAAAAAAAGGAGTATTTTCAAAACTATTTCCCACCCAATCAAAATACACATCAAAAGAAAGGTAATTAAATGCTCTACCCACAACTGCAAACCAAAAGGTTCTACGAGCTCTCGTTTCGGAAAAATTAGTCAAAAAGTAAAATTACAGAATTTCGACCCAGCCCATCACAAATTATCTTTCGATTGCTTTATCTCCTCAACCAAGCCTCCAAACATGATGCGGTTTTCACTATAACACAGAGCATCGCGCCGCCTTTCAATTGATGCATAAATCTCAAAAATGATTTTTTTTCAGTTTTTCGAGAAAATCGTGGGCTTAACATCTTGCCAAAAACAAGTAGTATTTTCAAAACTATTTCCCACCCAATCAAAATACACATCAAAAGAAAGGTATTTAAATGCTCTACCCACAACTGCAAACCAAAAGGTTCTACGAGCTCTCGTTTCGGAAAAATTAGTCAAAAAGTAAAATTACAGAATTTCGACCCAGCCCATCACAAATTATCTTTCGATTGCTTTATCTCCTCAACCAAGCCTCCAAACATGATGCGGTTTTCACTATAACACAGAGCATCGCTCCGCCTTTCAATTGATGCATAAATCTCAAAAATGATTTTTTTTCAGTTTTTCGAGAAAATCGTGGGCTAACCCCTTGCCAAAAACAAGTAGTATTTTCAAAACTATTTCCCACCCAATCAAAATACACATCAAAAGAAAGGTATTAAAATGCTCTACCCACAACTGGTAAGTAAAATTACAGAATTTCGACCCAGCCCATCACAAATTATCTTTCGATTGCTTTATCTCCTCAACCAAGCCTCCAAACATGATGCGGTTTTCACTATAACACAGAGCATCGCGCCGCCTTTCAATTGATGCATAAATCTCAAAAATGATTTTTTTCAGTTTTTCGAGAAAATCGTGGGCTAACCCCTTGCCAAAAACAAGTAGTATTTTCAAAACTATTTCCCATCCAATCAAAATACACATCAAAAGAAAGGTATTAAAATGCTCTACCCACAACTGCAATCCAAAAGGTTCTACGAGCTCTCGTTTCGGAAAAATTAGTCAAAAAGTAAAATTACAGAATTTCGTCCCAGCCCATCACAAATTATCTTTCGATTGCTTTATCTCCTCAACCAAGCCTCCAAACATGGTGAGGTTTTCACTATAACACAGAGCATCGCGCCGCCTTTCAATTGATGCATAAATCTCAAAAATGATTTTTTTTTCAGTTTTTCGAGAAAATCGTGGGTTAACCCCTTGCCAAAAAAAAGGAGTATTTTCAAAACTATTTCCCACCCAATCAAAATACACATCAAAAGAAAGGTATTAAAATGCTCTACCCACAACTGCAATCCAAAAGGTTCTACGAGCTCTCGTTTCGGAAAAATTAGTCAAAAAGCAAAATTACAGAATTTCGACCCAGCCCATCACAAATTATCTTTCGATTGCTTTATCTCCTCAACCAAGCCTCCAACCATGATGCGGTTTTCACTATAACACAGAGCATCGCGCCGCCTTTCAATTGATGCATAAATCTCAAAAATGATTTTTTTTCAGTTTTTCGAGAAAATCGAAAACAAGTAGTATTTTCAAAACTTTTTCCCACCCAATCAAAATACACATCAAAAGAAAGGTATTTAAATGCTCTACCCACAACTGCAAACCAAAAGGTTCTACGAGCTCTCGTTTCGGAAAAATTAGTCAAAAAGTAAAATTACAGAATTTCGACCCAGCCCATCACAAATTATCTTTCGATTGCTTTATCTCCTCAACCAAGCCTCCAAACATGATGCGGTTTTCACTATAACACAGAGCATCGCGCCGCCTTTCAATTGATGCATAAATCTCTAAAATGATTTTTTTCAGTTTTTCGAGAAAATCGTGGGCTAACCCCTTGCCAAAAACAAGTAGTATTTTCAAAACTATTTCCCACCCAATCAAAATACACATCAAAAGAAAGGTATTTAAATGCTCTACCCACAACTGCAAACCAAAAGGTTCTACGAGTTCTCGTTTCGGAAAAATTAGTCAAAAAGTAAAATTACAGAATTTCGACCCAGCCCATCACAAATTATCTTTCGATTGCTTTATCTCCTCAACCAAGCCTCCAAACATGATGCGGTTTTCACTATAACACAAAACAGCCTTTCAATTGATGCATAAATCTCAAAAATGATTTTTTTTCAAAAGGTTCTACGAGCTCTCGTTTCGGAAAAATTAGTCAAAAAGTAAAATTACAGAATTTCGACCCAGGCCATCAC
Source organism: Eupeodes luniger (assembly GCA_951509635.1). Taxonomy (NCBI): domain Eukaryota; kingdom Metazoa; phylum Arthropoda; class Insecta; order Diptera; family Syrphidae; genus Eupeodes; species Eupeodes luniger. Next base: position 158,468,442 of record OX608073.1, on the reverse strand, counting down.
AAATCATCTTTCGATTTCTTTATCTCCTCAACCAAGCCTCCAAACATGATGCGGTTTTCACTATAACACAGAGCATCGCGCCGCCTTTCAATTGATGCATAAATCTCAAAAATGATTTTTTTTTCAGTTTTTCGAGAAAATCGTGGGCTAACCCCTTCCCAAAAACAAGTAGTATTTTCAAAACTATTTCCCACCCAATCAAAACACACATCAAAAGAAAGGTATTTAAATGCTCTACCCACAACTGCAAACCAAAAGGTTCTACGAGCTCTCGTTTCGGAAAAATTAGTCAAAAAGTAAAATTACAGAATTTCGACCCAGCCCATCACAAATTATCTTTCGATTGCTTTATCTCCTCAACCAAGCCTCCAAACATGATGCGGTTTTCACTATAACACAGAGCATCGCGCCGCCTTTCAATTGATGCATAAATCTCAAAAATGATTTTTTTTCAGTTTTTCGAGAAAATCGTGGGCTAACCACTTGCCGAAAAAAAGTAGTATTTTCAAAACTATTTCCCACCCAATCAAAATACACATCAAAAGAAAGGTATTTAAATGCTCTACCCACAACTGCAAACCAAAAGGTTCTACGAGCTCTCGTTTCGGAAAAATTAGTCAAAAAGTAAAATTACAGAATTTCGACCCAGCCCATCACAAATTATCTTTCGATTGCTTTATCTCCTCAACCAAGCCTCCAAACATGATGCGGTTTTCATTATAACACAGAGCATCGCGCCGCCTTTCAATTGATGCATAAATCTCAAAAATGATTTTTTTTCAGTTTTTCGAGAAAATCGTGGGTTTAACCCCTTGCCAAAAAAAAGGAGTATTTTCAAAACTATTTCCCACCCAATCAAAATACACATCAAAAGAAAGGTATTTAAATGCTCTACCCACAACTGCAAACCAAAAGGTTCTACGAGCTCTCGTTTCGGAAAAATTAGTCAAAAAGTAAAATTACAAAATTTAGACCCAGCCCATCACAAATTATCTTTCGATTGCTTTATCTCCTCAACCAAGCCTCCAAACATGATGCGGTTTTCACTATAACACAGAGCATCGCGCCGCCTTTCAATTGATGCATAAATCTCAAAAATGATTTTTTTTCAGTTTTTCGAGAAAATCGTGGGCTATCCACTTGCCGAAAAAAAGTTGTATTTTCAAAACTATTTCCCACCCAATCAAAATACACATCAAAAGAAAGGTATTTAAATGCTCTACCCACAACTGCAAACCAAAACGTTCTACGAGCTCTCGTTTCGGAAAAATTATTCAAAAAGTAAAATTACAGAATTTCGACCCAGCCCATCACAAATTATCTTTCGATTGCTTTATCTCCTCAACCAAGCCTCCAAACATGATGCGGTTTTCACTATAACACGGAGCATCGCGCCGCCTTTCAATTGATGCATAAATCTCAAAAATGATTTTTTTTCAGTTTTTCGAGAAAATCGTGGGCTAACCACTTGCCGAAAAAAAGTAGTATTTTCAAAACTATTTCCCACCCAATCAAAATACACATCAAAAGAAAGGTATTTAAATGCTCTACCCACAACTGCAAACCAAAAGGTTCTACGAGTTCTCGTTTCGGAAAAATTAGTCAAAAAGTAAAATTACAGAATTTCGACCCAGCCCATCACAAATTATCTTCTCAACCAAGTCTCCAAACATGATGCGCTTTTCACTATAACACAGAGCATCGCGCCGCCTTTCAATTGATGCATAAATCTCAAAAATGATTTTTTTTCAGTTTTTCGAGAAAATCGTGGGCTAACCGCTTGCCGAAAAAAAGTAGTATTTTCAAAACTATTTCCCACCCAATCAAAATACACATCAAAAGAAAGGTATTTAAATGCTTTACCCACAACTGCAAACCAAAAGGTTCTACGAGCTCTCGTTTCGGAAAAATTAGTCAAAAAGTAAAATTACAGAATTTCGACCCAGCCCATCACAAATTATCTTTCGATTGCTTTATCTCCTCAACCAAGCCTCCAAATATGATGCGGTTTTCACTATAACACAAAGCATCGCGCCGCCTTTCAATTGATGCATAAATCTCAAAAATGATTTTTTTTCAGTTTTTCGAGAAAATCTTGGGCTAACCACTTGCCGAAAAAAAGGAGTATTATCAAAACTATTTTCCACCCAATCAAAATACACATCAAAAGAAAGGTATTTAAATGCTCTACCCACAACTGCAAACCAAAAGGTTCTACGAGCTCTCGTTTCGGAAAAATTAGTCAAAAAGTAAAATTACAGAATTTCGACCCAGCCCATCACAAATTATCTTTCGATTGCTTTATCTTCTCAACCAAGCCTCCAAACATGATGCGGTTTTCACTATAACACAGAGCATCGCGCCGCCTTTCAATTGATGCATACATCTCAAAAATGTTTTTTTTTTCAGTTTTTCGAGAAAATCGTGGGCTAACCCCTTGCCAAAAACAAGTAGTAATTTCAAAACTATTTCCCACCCAATCAAAATACACATCAAAAGAAAGGTATTAAAATGCTCTACCCACAACTGCAAACCAAGAGGTTCTACGCTCTCGTTTCTGAAAAATTAGTCAAAAAGTAAAATTACAGAATTTCGACCCAGCCCATCACAAATTATCTTTCGATTGCTTTATCTCCTCAACCAAGCCTCCAAACATGATGCGGTTTTCACTATAACACAGAGCATCGCGCCGCCTTTCAATTGATGCATAAATCTCAAAAATGATTTTTTTTCAGTTTTTCGAGAAAATCGTGGGCTAACCCCTTGGCAAAAACAAGTAGTATTTTCAAAACTATTTCCCACCCAATCAAAATACACATCAAAAGAAAGGTATTTAAATGCTCTACCCACAACTGCAATCCAAAAGGTTTTACAAGCTCTCGTTTCGGAAAAATTAGTCAAAAATAAAATTACAGAATTTCGACCCAGCCCATCACAAATTATCTTTCGATTGCTTTATCTCCTCAACCAAGCCTATAAACATGATGCGGTTTTCACTATAACACAGAGCATCGCGCCGCCTTTCAATTGATGCATAAATCTCAAAAATGATTTTTTTCAGTTTTTCGAGAAAATCGTGGGTTTAACCACTTGCCGAAAAAAAGTAGTATTTTCAAAACTATTTCCCACCCAATCAAAATACACATCAAAAGAAAGGTATTTAAATGCTCTACCCACAACTGCAAACCAAAAGGTTCTACGAGCTCTCGTTTCGGAAAAATTAGTCAAAATGTAAAATTACAGAATTTCGACCCAGCCCATCACAAATTATCTTTCGATTGCTTTATCTCCTCAACCAAGCCTCCAAACATGATGCGGTTTTCACTTTAACACAGAGCATCGCGCCGCCTTTCAATTGATGCATAAATCTCTAAAATGATTTTTTTTCAGTTTTTCGAGAAAATCGTGGGCTAACCCCTTGGCAAAAACAAGTAGTATTTTCAAAACTATTTCCCACCCAATCAAAATACACATCAAAAGAAAGGTATTTAAATGCTCTACCCACAACTGCAAACCAAAAGGTTCTACGAGCTCTCGTTTCGGAAAAATTAGTCAAAAAGTAAAATTACAGAATTTCGACCCAGCCCATCACAAATTATCTTTCGATTGCTTTATCTCCTCAACCAACCCTCCAAACATGATGCGGTTTTCACTTTAACACAGAGTATCGCGCCGCCTTTCAATTGATGCATAAATCTCAAAAATGATTTTTTTTCAGTTTTTCGAGAAAATCGTGGGCTAACCACTTGCCGAAAAAAAGTAGTATTTTCAAAACCATTTCCCACCCAATCGAAATACACATCAAAAGAAAGGTATTTAAATCCTCTACCCACAATTGCAAACCAAAAGGTTCTACGAGCTCTCGTTTCGGAAAAATTAGTCATAAAGTAAAATTACAGAATTTCGACCCAGCCCATCACAAATTATCTTTCGATTGCTTTATCTCCTCAACCAAGCATCCAAACATGATGCGGTTTTCACTATAACACAGAGCATCGCGCCGCCTTTCAATTGATGCATAAATCTCAAAAATGATTTTTTTTTTTCAGTTTTTCGAGAAAATCGTTTGTAACCCCTTGCCAAAAACAAGTAGTATTTTCAAAACTATTTCCCACCCAATCAAAATACACATCAAAAGAAAGGTATTTAAATGCTTTACCCACAACTGCAAACCAAAAGGTTCTACGAGCTCTCGTTTCGGAAAAATTAGTCAAAAAGTAAAATTACAGAATTTCGACCCAGCCCATCACAAATTATCTTTCGATTGCTTTATCTCCTCAACCAAGCCTCCAAATATGATGCGGTTTTCACTATAACACAAAGCATCGCGCCGCCTTTCAATTGATGCATAAATCTCAAAAATGATTTTTTTTCAGTTTTTCGAGAAAATCGTGGGCTAACCCCTTGGCAAAAACAAGTAGTATTTTCAAAACTATTTCCCACCCAATCAAAATACACATCAAAAGAAAGGTATTTAAATGCTCTACCCACAACTGCAATCCAAAAGGTTTTACAAGCTCTCGTTTCGGAAAAATTAGTCAAAAATAAAATTACAGAATTTCGACCCAGCCCATCACAAATTATCTTTCGATTGCTTTATCTCCTCAACCAAGCCTATAAACATGATGCGGTTTTCACTATAACACAGAGCATCGCGCCGCCTTTCAATTGATGCATAAATCTCAAAAATGATTTTTTTCAGTTTTTCGAGAAAATCGTGGGTTTAACCACTTGCCGAAAAAAAGTAGTATTTTCAAAACTATTTCCCACCCAATCAAAATACACATCAAAAGAAAGGTATTTAAATGCTCTACCCACAACTGCAAACCAAAAGGTTCTACGAGCTCTCGTTTCGGAAAAATTAGTCAAAATGTAAAATTACAGAATTTCGACCCAGCCCATCACAAATTATCTTTCGATTGCTTTATCTCCTCAACCAAGCCTCCAAACATGATGCGGTTTTCACTTTAACACAGAGCATCGCGCCGCCTTTCAATTGATGCATAAATCTCTAAAATGATTTTTTTTCAGTTTTTCGAGAAAATCGTGGGCTAACCCCTTGGCAAAAACAAGTAGTATTTTCAAAACTATTTCCCACCCAATCAAAATACACATCAAAAGAAAGGTATTTAAATGCTCTACCCACAACTGCAAACCAAAAGGTTCTACGAGCTCTCGTTTCGGAAAAATTAGTCAAAAAGTAAAATTACAGAATTTCGACCCAGCCCATCACAAATTATCTTTCGATTGCTTTATCTCCTCAACCAAGCCTCCAAACATGATGCGGTTTTCACTTTAACACAGAGTATCGCGCCGCCTTTCAATTGATGCATAAATCTCAAAAATGATTTTTTTTCAGTTTTTCGAGAAAATCGTGGGCTAACCACTTGCCGAAAAAAAGTAGTATTTTCAAAACCATTTCCCACCCAATCGAAATACACATCAAAAGAAAGGTATTTAAATCCTCTACCCACAATTGCAAACCAAAAGGTTCTACGAGCTCTCGTTTCGGAAAAATTAGTCATAAAGTAAAATTACAGAATTTCGACCTAGCCCATCACAAATTATCTTTCGATTGCTTTATCTCCTCAACCAAGCATCCAAACATGATGCGGTTTTCACTATAACACAGAGCATCGCGCCGCCTTTCAATTGATGCATAAATCTCAAAAATGATTTTTTTTTTCAGTTTTTCGAGAAAATCGTTTGTAACCCCTTGCCAAAAACAAGTAGTATTTTCAAAACTATTTCCCACCCAATCAAAATACACATCAAAAGAAAGGTATTTAAATGCTTTACCCACAACTGCAAACCAAAAGGTTCTACGAGCTCTCGTTTCGGAAAAATTAGTCAAAAAGTAAAATTACAGAATTTCGACCCAGCCCATCACAAATTATCTTTCGATTGCTTTATCTCCTCAACCAAGCCTCCAAATATGATGCGGTTTTCACTATAACACAAAGCATCGCGCCGCCTTTCAATTGATGCATAAATCTCAAAAATGATTTTTTTCAGTTTTTCGATAAAATCTTGGGCTAACCACTTGCCGAAAAAAAGGAGTATTTTCAAAACTATTTTCCACCCAATCAAAATACACATCAAAAGAAAGGTATTTAAATGCTCTACCCACAACTGCAAACCAAAAGGTTCTACGAGCTCTCGTTTCGGAAAAATTAGTCAAAAAGTAAAATTACAGAATTTCGACCCAGCCCATCACAAATTATCTTTCGATTGCTTTATCTTCTCAACCAAGCCTCCAAACATGATGCGCTTTTCACTATAACACAGAGCATCGCGCCGCCTTTCAATTGATGCATACATCTCAAAAATGGTTTTTTTTCAGTTTTTCGAGAAAATCGTGGGCTAACCCCTTGCAAAAAACAAGTAGTAATTTCAAAACTATTTCCCACCCAATCAAAATACACATCAAAAGAAAGGTATTAAAATGCTCTACCCACAACTGCAAACCAAAAGGTTCTACGCTCTCGTTTCTGAGTCAAAAAGTAAAGTTACAGAATTTCGACCCAGCCCATCACAAATTATCTTTCGATTGCCTTATCTCCTCAACCAAGCCTCCAAACATGATGCGGTTTTCACTATAACACAGAGCATCGCGCCGATTTTCAATTGATGCATAAATCTCAAAAATGATTTTTTGTTCAGTTTTTCGAGAAAATCGTGGGCTAACCCCTTGGCAAAAACAAGTAGTATTTTCAAAACTATTTCCCACCCAATCAAAATACACATCAAAAGAAAGGTATTTAAAAGCTTTACCCACAACTGCAATCCAAAAGGTTTTGCAAGCTCTCGTTTCGGAAAAATTAGTCAAAAATAAAATTACAGAATTTCGACCCAGCCCATCACAAATTATCTTTCGATTGCTTTATCTCCTCAACCAAGCCTCCAAACATGATGCGGTCTTCACTATAACACAAAACATCGCCCTTTCAATTGATGCATAAATCTCAAAAATGATTTTTTTCAGTTTTTCGAGAAAATCGTGGGCTAACCACTTGCGAAAAAAAGTAGTATTTTCAAAACTATTTCCCACCCAATCAAAATACACATCAAAAGAAAGGTATTTAAATGCCCTACCCACAACTGCAAACCAAAAGGTTCTACGAGCTCTCGTTTCGGAAAAATTAGTCAAAATGTAAAATTACAGAATTTCGACCCAGCCCATCACAAATTATCTTTCGATTGCTTTATCTCCTCAACCAAGCCTCCAAACATGATGCGGTTTTCACTTTAACACAGAGAATCGCGCCGCCTTTCAATTGATGCATAAATCTCAAAAATGATTTTTTTCAGTTTTTCGAGAAAATCGTGGGCTAACCCCTTGGCAAAAACAAGTAGTATTTTCAAAACTATTTCCCACCCAATCAAAATACACATCAAAAGAAAGGTATTTAAATGCTCTACCCACAACTGCAAACCAAAAGGTTCTACGAGCTCTCGTTTCGGAAAAATTAGTCAAAATGTAAAATTACAGAATTTCGACCCAGCCCATCACAAATTATCTTTCGATTGCTTTATCTCCTCAACCAAGCCTCCAAACATGATGCGGTTTTCACTTTAACACAGAGTATCGCGCCGCCTTTCAATTGATGCATAAATCTCAAAAATGATTTTATTTCAGTTTTTCGAGAAAATCGTGGGCTAACCACTTGCCGAAAAAAAGTAGTATTTTCAAAACTATTTCCCACCCAATCGAAATACACATCAAAAGAAAGGTATTTAAATGCTCTACCCACAACTGCAAACCAAAAGGTTCTACGAGCTCTCGTTTCGGAAAAATTAGTCATAAAGTAAAATTACAGAATTTCGACCCAGCCCATCACAAATTATCTTTCGATTGCTTTATCTCCTCAACCAAGCCTCCAAACATGATGCGGTTTTCACTATAACACAGAGCATCGCGCCGCCTTTCAATTGATGCATAAATCTCAAAAATGATTTTTTTTTCAGTTTTTCGAGAAAATCGTTTGTAACCCCTTGCCAAAAACAAGTAGTATTTTCAAAACTATTTCCCACCCAATCAAAATACACATAAAAAGAAAGGTATTTTAATGCTCTACCCACAACTGCAAACCAAAAGGTTCTACGAGCTCTCGTTTCGGAAAAATTAGTCAAAATGTAAAATTACAGAATTTCGACCCAGCCCAACACAAATTATCTTTCGATTGCTTTATCTCCTCAACCAAGCCTCCAAACATGATGCGGTTTTCACTATAACACAGAGCATCGCGCCGCCTTTCAATTGATGCATAAATCTCAAAAATGATTTTTTTTCAGTTTTTCGAGAAAATCGTGAGCTTAACATCTTGCCAAAATAAGTAGTATTTTCAAAACTATTTCCCACCCAATCAAAACACACATCAAAAGAAAGGTATTTAAATGCTCTACCCACAACTGCAAACCAAAAGGTTCTACGAGCTCTCGTTTCGGAAAAATTAGTCAAAAAGCAAAATTACAGAATTTCGACCCAGCCCATCACAAATTATCTTTCGATTGCTTTATCTCCTCAACCAAGCCTCCAAACATGATGCGGTTTTCACTATAACACAGAGCATCGCGCCGCCTTTCAATTGATGCATAAATCTCAAAAATGATTTTTTCAGTTTTTCGAGAAAATCTTGGGCTAACCACTTGCCGAAAAAAAGGAGTATTTTCAAAACTATTTCCCACCCAATCAAAATACACATCAAAAGAAAGGTATTTAAATGCTCTACCCACAACTGCAAACCAAAAGGTTCTACGAGCTCTCGTTTCGGAAAAAATTAGTCAAAAAGTAAAATTACAGAATTTCGACCCAGCCCATCACAAATTATCTTTCGATTGCTTTATCTTCTCAACCAAGCCTCCAAACATGATGCGGTTTTCACTATAACACAGAGCATCGCGCCGCCTTTCAATTGATGCATAAATCTCAAAAATGATTTTTTTTCAGTTTTTCGAGAAAATCGTGGGCTAACCCCTTGCCAAAAACAAGTAGTATTTTCAAAACTATTTCCCACCCAATCAAAATACACATCAAAAGAAAGGTATTAAAATGCTCTACCCACAACTGCAAACCAAAAGGTTCTACGAGCTCTCGTTTCGGAAAAATTAGTCAAAAAGTAAAATTACAGAATTTCGACCCAGCCCATCACAAATTATCTTTCGATTGCTTTATCTCCTCAACCAAGCCTCCAAACATGATGCGGTTTTCACTATAACACAGAGCATCGCGCCGCCTTTCAATTGATGCATAAATCTCAAAAACGATTTTTTCAGTTTTTCGAGAAAATCGTGGGCTAACCACTTGCCGAAAAAACGTAGTATTTTCAAAACTATTTCCCACCCAATCAAAATACACATCAAAATAAAGGTATTAAAATGCTCTACCCACAACTGCAAACCAAAAGGTTCTACGAACTCCCGTTTCGGAAAAATTAGTCAAAAAGTAAAATTACAGAATTTCGACCCAGCCCATCACAAATTATCTTTCGATTGCTTTATCTCCTCAACCAAGCCTCCAAACATGATGCGGTTTTCACTATAACACAGAGCATCGCGCCGCCTTTCAATTGATGCATAAATCTCAAAAATGATTTTTTTCAGTTTTTCGAGAAAATCGTGGGCTAACCACTTGCCGAAAAAAAGTAGTATTTTCAAAACTATTTCCCACCCAATCAAAATACACATCAAAAGAAAGGTATTTAAATGCTCTACCCACAACTGCAAACCAAAAGGTTCTACGAGCTCTCGTTTCGGAAAAATTAGTCAAAATGTAAAATTACAGAATTTCGACCCAGCCCATCACAAATTATCTTTCGATTGCTTTATCTCCTCAACCAAGCCTCCAAACATGATGCGGTTTTCACTATAACACAGAGCATCGCGCCGCCTTTCAATTGATGCATAAATCTCAAAAATGATTTTTTTTTCAGTTTTTCGAGAAAATCGTGGTCTAACCACTTGCCGAAAAAAAGTAGTATTTTCAAAACTATTTCCCACCCAATCAAAATACACATCAAAAGAAAGGTATTTAAATGCTCTACCCACAACTGCAAACCAAAAGGTTCTACGAGCTCTCGTTTCGGAAAAATTAGTCAAAAAGTAAAATTACAGAATTTCGACCCAGCCCATCACAAATTATCTTTCGATTGCTTTATCTCCTCAACCAAGCCTCCAAACATGATGCGGTTTTCACTATAACACAGAGCAATCGCGCCGCCTTTCAATTGATGCATAAATCTCAAAAATGATTTTTTTTCAGTTTTTCGAGAAAATCGTGGGCTAACCACTTGCCGAAAAAAAGTAGTATTTTCAAAACTATTTCCCACCCAATCAAAATACACATCAAAAGAAAGGTATTTAAATGCTCTACCCACAACTGCAAACCAAAAGGTTCTACGAGCTCTCGTTTCGGAAAAATTAGTCAAAAAGTAAAATTACAGAATTTCGACCCAGCCCATCACAAATTATCTTTCGATTGCTTTATCTCCTCAACCAAGCCTCCAAACATGATGCGGTTTTCACTATAAAACAGAGCATCGCGCCGCCTTTCAATTGATGCATAAATCTAAAAAATGATTTTTTTCAGTTTTTCGAGAAAATCGTGGGCTAACCACTTGCCGAAAAAAAGTAGTATTTTCAAAACTATTTCCCACCCAATCAAAATACACATCAAAAGAAAGGTATTTAAATGCTCTACCCACAACTGCAAACCAAAAGGTTCTACGAGCTCTCGTTTCGGAAAAATTAGTCAAAAAGTAAAATTACAGAATTTCGACCCAGCCCATCACAAATTATCTTTCGATTGCTTTATCTCCTCAACCAAGCCTCCAAACATGATGCGGTTTTCACTATAACACAGAGCATCGCGCCGCCTTTCAATTGATGCATAAATCTCAAAAATGATTTTTTTCAGTTTTTCGAGAAAATCTTGGGCTAACCACTTGCCGAAAAAAAGTAGTATTTTCAAAACTATTTCCCACCCAATCAAAATACACATCAAAAGAAAGGTATTTAAATGCTCTACCCACAACTGCAAACCAAAAGGTTCTACGAGCTCTCGTTTCGGAAAAATTAGTCAAAAAGTAAAATTACAGAATTTCGACCCAGCCCATCACAAATTATCTTTCGATTGCTTTATCTCCTCAACCAAGCCTCCAAACATGATGCGGTTTTCACTATAACACAGAGCATCGCGCCGCCTTTCAATTGCAGCATAAATCTCAAAAATGATTTTTTTTCAGTTTTTCGAGAAAATCGTGGGCTAACCCCTTGCCAAAAACAAGTAGTATTTTCAAAACTATTTCCCACCCAATCAAAATACACATCAAAAGAAAGGTATTAAAATGCTCTACCCACAACTGCAAACCAAAAGGTTCTACGCTCTCGTTTCTGAAAAATTAGTCAAAAAGTAAAATTACAGAATTTCGACCCAGCCCATCACAAATTATCTTTCGATTGCTTTATCTCCTCAACCAAGCCTCCAAACATGATGCGGTTTTCACTATAACACAGAGCATCGCGCCGCCTTTCAATTGATGCATAAATCTCAAAAATGATTTTTTCAGTTTTTCGAGAAAATCGTGGGCTAACCACTTGCCAAAAAAAGTAGTATTTTCAAAACTATTTCCCACCCAATCAAAATACACATCAAAAGAAAGGTATTTAAATACTCTACCCACAACTGCAAACCAAAAGGTTCTACGAGCTCTCGTTTCGGAAAAATTAGTCAAAAAGTAAAATTACAGAATTTCGACCCAGCCCATCACAAATTATCTTTCGATTGCTTTATCTCCTCAACCAAGCCTCCAAACATGATGCGGTTTTCACTATAACACAGAGCATCGCGCCGCCTTTCAATTGATGCATAAATCTCAAAAATGATTTTTTTTTCAGTTTTTCGAGAAAATCGTGGGCTTACCCCTTGCCAAAAACAAGTAGTATTTTCAAAACTATTTCCCACCCAATCAAAATACACATCAAAAGAAAGGTATTAAAATGCTCTACCCACAACTGCAAACCAAAAGGTTCTACGCTCTCGTTTCTGAAAAATTAGTCAAAAAGTAAAATTACAGAATTTCGACCCAGCCCATCACAAATTATCTTTCGATTGCTTTATCTCCTCAACCAAGCCTCCAAACATGATGCGGTTTTCACTATAACACAGAGCATCGCGCCGCCTTTCAATTGATGCATAAATCTCAAAAATGATTTTTTCAGTTTTTCGAGAAAATCGTGGGCTAACCACTTGCCAAAAAAAGTAGTATTTTCAAAACTATTTCCCACCCAATCAAAATACACATCAAAAGAAAGGTATTTAAATACTCTACCCACAACTGCAAACCAAAAGGTTCTACGAGCTCTCGTTTCGGAAAAATTAGTCAAAAAGTAAAATTACAGAATTTCGACCCAGCCCATCACAAATTATCTTTCGATTGCTTTATCTCCTCAACCAAGCCTCCAAACATGATGCGGTTTTCACTATAACACAGAGCATCGCGCCGCCTTTCAATTGATGCATAAATCTCAAAAATGATTTTTTTTTCAGTTTTTCGAGAAAATCGTGGGCTTACCCCTTGCCAAAAACAAGTAGTATTTTCAAAACTATTTCCCACCCAATCAAAATACACATCAAAAGAAAGGTATTTAAATGCTCTACCCACAACTGCAATCCAAAAGGTTTTACAAACTCTCGTTTCGGAAAAATTAGTCAAAAATAAAATTACAGAATTTCGACCCAGCCCATCACAAATTATCTTTCGATTGCTTTATCTCCTCAACCAAGCCTCCAAACATGATGCGGTTTTCACTATAACACAGAGCTCGCGCCGCCTTTCAATTGATGCATAAATCTCAAAAATGATTTTTTTCAGTTTTTCGAGAAAATCGTGGGCTAACCACTTGCCGAAAAAAAGTAGTATTTTCAAAACTATTTGCCACCCAATCAAAATACACATCAAAAGAAAGGTATTTAAATGCTCTACCCACAACTGCAAACCAAAAGGTTCTACGAGCTCTCGTTTCGGAAAAATTAGTCAAAAAGTAAAATTACAGAATTTCGACCCAGCCCATCACAAATTATCTTTCGATTGCTTTATCTCCTCAACCAAGCCTCCAAACATGATGCGGTTTTCACTATAACACAGAGCATCGCGCCGCCTTTCAATTGATGCATAAATCTCAAAAATGATTTTTTTTTCAGTTTTTCGAGAAAATCTTGGGCTAACCACTTGCCGAAAAAAAGTAGTATTTTCAAAACTATTTCCCACCCAATCAAAATACACATCAAAAGAAAGGTATTTAAATGCTCTACCCACAACTGCAAACCAAAAGGTTCTACGAGCTCTCGTTTCGGAAAAATTAGTCAAAAAGTAAAATTACAGAATTTCGACCCAGCCCATCACAAATTATCTTTCGATTGCTTTATCTCCTCAACCAAGCCTCCAAACATGATGCGGTTTCCACTATAAAACAGAGCATCGCGCCGCCTTTCAATTGATGCATAAATCTAAAAAATGATTTTTTTCAGTTTTTCGAGAAAATCGTGGGCTAACCACTTGCCGAAAAAAAGTAGTATTTTCAAAACTATTTCCCACCCAATCAAAATACACATCAAAAGAAAGGTATTTAAATGCTCTACCCACAACTGCAAACCAAAAGGTTCTACGAGCTCTCGTTTCGGAAAAATTAGTCAAAAAGTAAAATTACAGAATTTCGACCCAGCCCATCACAAATTATCTTTCGATTGCTTTATCTCCTCAACCAAGCCTCCAAACATGATGCGGTTTTCACTATAACACAGAGCAATCGCGCCGCCTTTCAATTGATGCATAAATCTCAAAAATGATTTTTTTTCAGTTTTTCGAGAAAATCGTGGGCTAACCACTTGCCGAAAAAAAGTAGTATTTTCAAAACTATTTCCCACCCAATCAAAATACACATCAAAAGAAAGGTATTTAAATGCTCTACCCACAACTGCAAACCAAAAGGTTCTACGAGCTCTCGTTTCGGAAAAATTAGTCAAAAAGTAAAATTACAGAATTTCGACCCAGCCCATCACAAATTATCTTTCGATTGCTTTATCTCCTCAACCAAGCCTCCAAACATGATGCGGTTTTCACTATAACACAGAGCATCGCGCCGCCTTTCAATTGATGCATAAATCTCAAAAATGATTTTTTTTCAGTTTTTCGAGAAAATCGTGGGCTAACCCCTTGCCAAAAACAAGTAGTATTTTCAAAACTATTTCCCACCCAATCAAAATACACATCAAAAGAAAGGTATTTAAATGCTCTACCCACAACTGCAAACCAAAAGGTTCTACGAGCTCTCGTTTCGGAAAAATTAGTCAAAAAGTAAAATTACAGAATTTTGGCCCAGCCCATCACAAATTATCTTTCGATTGCTTTATCTCCTCAACCAAGCCTCCAAACATGATGCGGTTTTCACTATAAAACAGAGCATCGCGCCGCCTTTCAATTGATGCATAAATCTCAAAAATGATTTTTTTTCAGTTTTTCGAGAAAATCGTGGGCTAACCCCTTGCCAAAAACAAGTAGTATTTTCAAAACTATTTCCCACCCAATCAAAATACACATCAAAAGAAAGGTATTTAAATGCTCTACCCACAACTGCAAACCAAAAGGTTCTACGAGCTCTCGTTTCGGAAAAATTAGTCAAAAAGTAAAATTACAGAATTTCGGCCCAGCCCATCACAAATTATCTTTCGATTGCTTTATCTCCTCAACCAAGCCTCCAAACATGATGCGGTTTTCACTATAAAACAGAGCATCGCGCCGCCTTTCAATTGATGCATAAATCTCAAAAATGATTTTTTTCAGTTTTTCGAGAAAATCTTGGGCTAACCACTTGCCGAAAAAAAGGAGTATTTTCAAAACTATTTCCCACCCAATCAAAATACACATCAAAAGAAAGGTATTTAAATGCTCTACCCACAACTGCAAACCAAAAGGTTCTACGCTCTCGTTTCTGAAAAATTAGTCAAAAAGTAAAATTACAGAATTTCGACCCAGCCCATCACAAATTATCTTTCGATTGCTTTATCTCCTCAACCAAGCCTCCAAACATGATGCGGTTTTCACTATAACACAGAGCATCGCGCCGCCTTTCAATTGATGCATAAATCTCAAAAATGATTTTTTCAGTTTTTCGAGAAAATCGTGGGCTAACCACTTGCCGAAAAAAAGTAGTATTTTCAAAACTATTTCCCACCCAATCAAAATACACATCAAAAGAAAGGTATTTAAATACTCTACCCACAACTGCAAACCAAAAGGTTCTACGAGCTCTCGTTTCGGAAAAATTAGTCAAAAAGTAAAATTACAGAATTTCGACCCAGCCCATCACAAATTATCTTTCGATTGCTTTATCTCCTCAACCAAGCCTCCAAACATGATGCGGTTTTCACTATAACACAGAGCATCGCGCCGCCTTTCAATTGATGCATAAATCTCAAAAATGATTTTTTTTTCAGTTTTTCGAGAAAATCGTGGGCTAACCCCTTGCCAAAAACAAGTAGTATTTTCAAAACTATTTCCCACCCAATCAAAATACACATCAAAAGAAAGGTATTTAAATGCTCTACCCACAACTGCAATCCAAAAGGTTTTACAAACTCTCGTTTCGGAAAAATTAGTCAAAAATAAAATTACAGAATTTCGACCCAGCCCATCACAAATTATCTTTCGATTGCTTTATCTCCTCAACCAAGCCTCCAAACATGATGCGGTTTTCACTATAACACAGAGCTCGCGCCGCCTTTCAATTGATGCATAAATCTCAAAAATGATTTTTTTCAGTTTTTCGAGAAAATCGTGGGCTAACCACTTGCCGAAAAAAAGTAGTATTTTCAAAACTATTTGCCACCCAATCAAAATACACATCAAAAGAAAGGTATTTAAATGCTCTACCCACAACTGCAAACCAAAAGGTTCTACGAGCTCTCGTTTCGGAAAAATTAGTCAAAAAGTAAAATTACAGAATTTCGACCCAGCCCATCACAAATTATCTTTCGATTGCTTTATCTCCTCAACCAAGCCTCCAAACATGATGCGGTTTTCACTATAACACAGAGCATCGCGCCGCCTTTCAATTGATGCATAAATCTCAAAAATGATTTTTTTTCAGTTTTTCGAGAAAATCTTGGGCTTAACATCTTGCCAAAAAAAGTAGTATTTTCAAAACTATTTCCCACCCAATCAAAACACACATCAAAAGAAAGGTATTTAAATGCTCTACCCACAACTGCAAACCAAAAGGTTCTACGAGCTCTCGTTTCGGAAAAATTAGTCAAAAATAAAATTACAGAATTTCGACCCAGCCCATCACAAATTATCTTTCGATTGCTTTATCTCCTCAACCAAGCCTCCAAACATGATGCGCTTTTCACTATAACACAGAGCATCGCTCCGCCTTTCAATTGATGCATAAATCTCAAAAATGGGTTTTTTTTTCAGTTTTTTGAGAAAATCGTGGGCTAACCCCTTGCCAAAAACAAGTAGTATTTTCAAAACTATTTCCCACCCAATCAAAATACACATCAAAAGAAAGGTATTAAAATGCTCTACCGTCAACTGGTAAGTAAAATTACAGAATTTCGACCCAGCCCATCACAAATTATCTTTCGATTGCTTTATCTCCTCAACCAAGCCTCCAAACATGATGCGGTTTTCACTATAACACAGAGCAATCGCGCCGCCTTTCAATTGATGCATAAATCTCAAAAATGATTTTTTTTCAGTTTTTCGAGAAAAAATCGTGGGCTAACTTGCCGAAAAAAAGTAGTATTTTCAAAACTATTTCCCACCCAATCAAAATACACATCAAAAGAAAGGTATTTAAATGCTCTACCCACAACTGCAAACCAAAAGGTTCTACGAGCTCTCGTTTCGGAAAAATTAGTCAAAAAGTAAAATTACAGAATTTCGACCCAGCCCATCACAAATTATCTTTCGATTGCTTTATCTCCTCAACCAAGCCTCCAAACATGATGCGGTTTTCACTTTAACACAGAGCATTGCGCCGCCTTTCAATTGATGCATAAATCTCAAAAATGTTTTTTTTTCAGTTTTTCGAGAAAAGCGTGGGCTAACCACTTCCCGAAAAAAAGTAGTATTTTCAAAACTATTTCCCACCCAATCAAAATACACATCAAAAGAAAGGTATTTAAATGCTCTACCCACACGCAGAAAAATAATTTTTAACCGAGTGCGATTTTACGTGGGTTAAAAGCAAAAGGGTTAAAAATACAGTTTAATCGGTTAAAAATTACGTAGTTAACTCTGTTAAATTTACACGAGTTAACTCGGTTAAAAGAAATAGGTAAAAAATACCTATGAAATAGGTAAATTTTACCGAGAAACTTTGTTATGAGCGTTTACCCACTCGTACTCGGTGAAATTTACTGAATACAAACAGTAAAGTTGTAGATAACTTGTTTAAAATCAACCAACTTACTTGGTTATGAGTACCAAGGTAATAATAACCAATTCGGTTTGTAAAATTCACCGAGAAAATGTGTTAAAATTACACATCACTCGGTTGATTTTACAAACTAGCGAAGGTAAATTTTACCCATCGACTTATTTATTTTTACAGAATCATGTTTGCTAAAGTAACCCACTTAATTGGTTAAAATTAACCGAGTGAATGTGCTAAAATTACACATCACTCGGTTAATTTTACAAACTAGCGAAGGTAAATTTTACCCATCGACTTATTTATTTTTACAGAATCATGTTTGCTAAAGTTACCCACTTAATTGGTTAAAATTAACCAAGCAAATGTGCTAAAATTACACATCACTCGGTTAATTTTACAAACTAGCGAAGGTAATTTTTACCCATCGACTTATTTATTTTTACAGAATCATATTTGCTAAAGTTACCCACTTAATTGGTTAAAATTAACCGAGCAAATGTGCTAAAATTACACATCACTTGGTTAATTTTACAAACTAGCGAAGGTAAATTTTACCCATCGACTTATTTATTTTTACAGAATCATTAACCGAGCAAATGTGCTAAAATTACACATCACTCGGTTAATTTTACAAACTAGCGAAGGTAAATTTTACCCATCGACTTATTTATTTTTACAGAATCATGTTTGCTAAAGTTGCCCACTTAATTGGTTAAAATTAACCAAGCAAATGTGCTAAAATTACACATCACTCGGTTAATTTTACAAACTAGCGAAGGTAATTTTTACCCATCGACTTATTTATTTTTACAGAATCATGTTTGCTAAAGTTACCCACTTAATTGGTTAAAATTAACCGAGCAAATGTGCTAAAATTACACATCACTCGGTTAATTTTACAAACTAGCGAAGGTAAATTTTACCCATCGACTTATTTATTTTTACAGAATCATGTTTGCTAAAGTTACCCACTTAATTGGTTAAAATTAACCAAGCAAATGTGCTAAAATTACACATCACTCGGTTAATTTTACAAACTAGCGAAGGTAATTTTTACCCATCGACTTATTTATTTTTACAGAATCATGTTTGCTAAAGTTACCCACTTAATTGGTTAAAATTAACCGAGCAAATGTGCTAAAATTACACATCACTTGGTTAATTTTACAAACTAGCGAAGGTAATTTTTACCCATCGACTTATTTATTTTTACAGAATCATGTTTGCTAAAGTTACCCACTTAATTGGTTAAAATTAACCAAGCAAATGTGCTAAAATTACACATCACTCGGTTAATTTTACAAACTAGCGAAGCTAAATTTTACCCATCGACTTATTTATTTTTACAGAATCATGTTTGCTAAAGTTACCCACTTAATTGGTTAAAATTAACCGAGCAAATGTGCTAAAATTACACATCACTTGGTTAATTTTACAAACTAGCGAAGGTAAATTTTACCCATCGACTTATTTATTTTTACAGAATCATTAACCGAGCAAATGTGCTAAAATTACACATCACTCGGTTAATTTTACAAACTAGCGAAGGTAAATTTTACCCATCGACTTATTTATTTTTACAGAATCATGTTTGCTAAAGTTGCCCACTTAATTGGTTAAAATTAACCAAGCAAATGTGCTAAAATTACACATCACTCGGTTAATTTTACAAACTAGCGAAGGTTATTTTTACCCATCGACTTATTTATTTTTACAGAATCATGTTTGCTAAAGTTACCCACTTAATTGGTTAAAATTAACCGAGCAAATGTGCTAAAATTACACATCACTCGGTTAATTTTACAAACTAGCGAAGGTAAATTTTACCCATCGACTTATTTATTTTTACAGAATCATGTTTGCTAAAGTTACCCACTTAATTGGTTAAAATTAACCAAGCAAATGTGCTAAAATTACACATCACTCGGTTAATTTTACAAACTAGCGAAGGTAATTTTTACCCATCGACTTATTTATTTTTACAGAATCATGTTTGCTAAAGTTACCCACTTAATTGGTTAAAATTAACCGAGCAAATGTGCTAAAATTACACATCACTTGGTTAATTTTACAAACTAGCGAAGGTAATTTTTACCCATCGACTTATTTATTTTTACAGAATCATGTTTGCTAAAGTTACCCACTTAATTGGTTAAAATTAACCAAGCAAATGTGCTAAAATTACACATCACTCGGTTAATTTTACAAACTAGCGAAGCTAAATTTTACCCATCGACTTATTTATTTTTACAGAATCATGTTTGCTAAAGTTACCCACTTAATTGGTTAAAATTAACCAAGCAAATGTGCTAAAATTACACATCACTCGGTTAATTTTACAAACTAGCGAAGGTAAATTTTACCCATCGACTTATTTATTTTTACAGAATCATGTTTGCTAAAGTTACCCACTTAATTGGTTAAAATTAACCAAGCAAATGTGCTAAAATTACACATCACTCGGTTAATTTTACAAACTAGCGAAGGTAATTTTTACCCATCGACTTATTTATTTTTACAGAATCATGTTTGCTAAAGTTACCCACTTAATTGGTTAAAATTAACCAAGCAAATGTGCTAAAATTACACATCACTCGGTTAATTTTACAAACTAGCGAAGGTAAATTTTACCCATCGACTTATTTATTTTTACAGAATCATGTTTGCTAAAGTTACCCACTTCATTGGTTAAAATTAACCGAGCAAATGTGCTAAAATTACACATCACTCGGTTAATTTTACAAACTAGCGAAGGTAAATTTTACCCATCGACTTATTTATTTTTACAGAATCATGTTTGCCAAAGTTACCCACTTAATTGGTTAAAATTAACCGAGCAAATGTGCTAAAATTACACATCACTCGGTTAATTTTACAAACTAGCGAAGGTAAATTTTACCCATCGACTTATTTATTTTTACAGAACAATGAACAATGCAATTTAATGAAAACGTACCAATAGTGGAAAAATAATTATTTAAAAATAACGGTATTGTTTACAATTAAGATTAATACTTTTTTAAAAGCCAAAACTCTGTTCTATAAGCCTGTTTTTTAATCAAGTCAAATTTATGCATAGTTTTTGAAACAATAAGTTTCAAACTCAAAATTAACGAAAAAAAAACATTAAAAAAATATTTAAAGTGTCATTTCTCAAAACTGTTTGATTTTAAATAATTTTTTTTTTGTGAAATTTGTTGATTCTATTGGTTCTTAATCAACAAGTTAAAACTAGATTATTTTATGCCTTCCAGTTTTTGAGAAAATTGAAAATTACAGTATTCTACGGATATAAGAAACACTCATATAAGAAAAACTCGCTTATAAGAAAGAAAATCAAAAACACCTTGCCTTTTATTTACATTTTTCTTTGAAAGTACTCGTATAAAAGAAACTCGCATATAAGAAAAACTCGCTTATAAGAAAATAATTCTTACATACCAATTTCAGTTTTTAGAATTAAACAACACTTATAAAAGAAATTTACTTCATCCAAAAATCATATGACAGAATAATGAGTAAACTTTATTTATTTTACACTTTCAACTTACAACATTTGTATTGTCCACTTTATTTATATAAGAAATTTTCTTTCTTATATCTGTGATTCTTGTATAAGAAATTTGTTTCTTATATCCGAAGTTTTTATAAATATAAGAAAAAACCGGACATAAGAAAGAAATTTTTTGGATTTTGAGACTTTCTTTTATCCGTAGAATACTGTACTAAAACTACTTTTTATGAAATTTTTATTTGTTTGGTATTCATGTTAGCTTTCTCTCATTATGTACAATGCTAGGACCCAGTATTACGGCGTTGAGTTTGAAACTTGTTGTTTCAGAAACTATGCATAAATTTGACTTGATTCAAAAACTGGCTTATGGAACAGAGTTTTGGCTTAAAAAAAAAGTATTAAACTTAATTGTAAACATTACCGTTATTTTAAAATAATTATTTTTCCGCTTTTGGTACTTTTTCATTAAAATGCCCCTCCCGCCTAAACGGGGCGAGGTAGACCCCCCTCTCCCATAGTAAAAAATGCTTGTATTTAACCCTTCTACCGAAAACCGTTATTATTTCTTGGCGCTGGAGTTATCGTTTTATCCCCTCGTTTAAAATTAACCGAGCAAATGTACTAAAATTACACATCACTCGGTTAATTTTACAAACTAGTGAAGGTAAATTTTACCCATCGAGTTATTTATTTTTACGATTCTTTCTCATGCAATGTTTTTCTTCTCTTGTTTTGAATCATTATCAGAGTATGGGTAAAATGGACCGAGTAAATCTTCTATGTATGTATCTGAAATAACCGAGGCGTGGGTAAATTTTACTCAGCAAATGTGCTAAAATTACACATCACTCGGTTAATTTTACAAACTAGCGAAGGTAAATTTTACCCATCGAGTTATTTATTTTTACGATTCTTTCTCATGCAATGTTTTTCTTCTCTTGTTTTGAATCATTATCAGAGTATGGGTAAAATGGACCGAGTAAATCTTCTATGTATGTATCTGAATTAACCGAGGCGTGGGTAAATTTTACTCTGTGACCGTCTGTGTATTGGTAACGCTCAAATTCACTCAATACATGAATTAAATTTCACAATTTACAATCTTCTCATTCTCTGTTCAAATCTGGTCGAGTGCAGTTCATTGTTTGTAGTGATTAGTGAATAGTGGTAGTGATTTTCTTTTTCATATTATACAAATAAAAAACATTTAAAAAACAAATTAAAACAATTTAAAACATTTACAAAAGTGAAAAATTATTAAGTGTCAAAATTATGGACGAAAATGTCGTGTGCCTCCTGAGGGAGTGGGGGTTGGAGGCCTATATTCCAACATTTAAAGGTGAGTTAAAATATTTATTTTTTTTAACTATTGATATTTTTAAATTGCATTTATTCAATGCATAATTTTGTAAAAAGTTGTTACAAAATTATGCATTGAATAAAAATAATATTGTTAGTGAATTGTGTTCAATTTAAGTTTGTAGAAAGTACCTATTTGCAACAGTTTGAGTTTGCTGTGTTGTGTTGTTTAACCGAGTAGATGTGTAAAAAATACACATTTGCAATTGAGTAAGTGAGTGGCGCATTTTTTTTAACCGAATATAAATGTGTAAAAACTACCCATTTGCAACAGTTTGAGTTTGCTGTGTTGTGTTGGTTAACCATTCACATAAAAGCGACCAACGAATAAACAACGAAAAGTGATTTTACGCACATTATAGACATTTATTGCTTATAATTTTTGAACTAAATGATAGAAACATAGTTAATGATGAATTTCAAAAGCATACATTTGCTTTTTGGTTGCTTAAAGTTAAGAAAATAAATTATTCGTCGCGACTTAAATCTATTCGTGGACGAATGATTTATTTTCTTAAATTTATGAAATTTAAGCAACCAAAAAGCAAATGTATGCTTCTGAAATTCATCATTAACTATGTTTCTATCATTTAGTTCAAAAATTATAAGCAATTTTATTCGTTGGTCATTGGTCGCTCTCATGTGAAAGGTCCTTTACTGATCATAAAACCACAAAATGCGGACAGATCCAGGTGGAACTTCGATTACCATCTACAAAAACGGTTCTTGACCGATATCTCAGACACTATGCATTTTAGGCCAAAGGTTTGCTGAATTTGTATCATTATATTGTATGCGTACATTGAAGTTTTCGACTTTACGCCCGAGTCTATTTTTACTGGCCAGTTCTATAAATTTATAATTTTATGAATACACTAGTTGAAAAAATAAAAATTATGGTCCTACGCTTAAAAAAATCTATTTCCTAACGATTTGAAAAAATGGTTTAATTCACTTTACTTGCTTACGAAAATAAACGTCCACTTTTGAAGCTACACCAAATCAGTTTTTAAAGTTGATAAAATTTTCTTGTATTAACTTGAAGTCTTACTTCAATACGATGAACCGTTTCTCCGCTTTGAGCAATCAAACTGAATACAAACATTTTTCAGCATTTCACAAAAAAAACTTGTAATTGAAAAGATTTTTTTTTAATTTGTTTTGAAGTATTGGAAATAGATTTATAAATTCAATTATTGTTTAAATTTGAATTTGCAGTCATTTAACTTTGGAAAACATATATTTTTCTTTTTCCTTATCAGAAAACAACATAACATCCATGGCCATGGCTCTCCTTGGAAGTGAGGAAATTAAAGAATTATTTCCAAGTATTGGGAACCGAGTTTTGTTCACTAAAAATTTAGCAGAATACAAAAAACTCGTATATCAAAGAAATGAACACAACTCCGATAGTAGCTCTGTTAGTATTTTTTTTTCTTAAAAACTATTGGGTTAATTTATGTATTGAACAAATTTTATAAACAATTTTCAGCTTTTTGGTACACAATTATCAGACATAACGATAGATTCAGCTACAACAATTCAAGAGTATCCTTTTAATGAGCTTATTTCCTATATCGATGCAAGCGGAGCTGAAAAGCAAACTGATGACACAACAAATAATGAGACACTTGTACGGTTTTTTCTTTTTTATAGGAAAACACATCCTAAAAACTCATCCCGAAAGGAACATCACTGCGGCTATTTATAGTTGTTGGGCGAATCAGATTATTGAGCTGTTCAAAAAAGAGCAAAGGGCAGTGTATTTACATACAAAGTTGGTTGAGTCCACTCGCGGTATCACTAACAGGTTGGTGGGAAAACTCCCAGACCAGATACATAACCTAAAAAGAAAATACAGGGAGTCGAGAATAATAACAAAACGACCAAAACTGGACCCACCAACAACGCCCACTTCATCTCGTTGCTCATCACCATCATCGCCAGCATCACCATCATCGCCATTAAGCCGTTTCGATGATATTGATTCTGAGGCTGAAAAAGAATGCAGCGAAAGCCTTGAGTGGCTTAAGAATTCAAGCCATCCCTGGGAATCTGTTGAGCAAAAAAGGGAGGAAACCTCAAGCGTTCGGTTAAGCCACCTCAAAAACCAGAGTATTGATGAGTACTTCAAAGAGTATCCATCAGCTCTGCAGAAACCAACAGGCTACATTTTGGTAAGTTAAATCATTTTTTTATTAAAAAGCATTTGATGAATTTAAGTCTTGCATTATTTCCCTTTCAATATGTATGCATATTTATTTATTTTTTTCCAGCTTTTACAAGATTTCAAAACATGCTATCCAGCAAATTTTAACGGGCTTTTTGAAAATTTTCCTTCCTACAAAAAGGAAATTTTTAAAGTTGCTTCAAACCGGCCGAATAAAGATAAATTTATTAAAATCTTACTTTCACTCGAAAATGGTTAGTATACGAAATATGTATATACCTACACATATTTTTTATGTATGATTAACTAAAACGAATTATTTTTTATTTTCAGTTTCCGAGGAGGTAGAAAATCTAGCAGCTTTCCTGCTAATTCCATCGCTTCTTTCAGTCTGCACCATTAGATTGAAGGGCAACGCCAAGAAAGTGTGGAGGCCTTCCAAATCCGAAGTAAGAGATGGTTTTATCCTGCATGTGAGGAGTGATGCCGACATCGAAGCACATATAATAAAAAGGAAAACTAAATTAGCCGAATTCAACCTGACCCTGCAGCCACTTATAATTGTGGTAAGGTGAATCACTCAAAGAAGTGCAAAGTTATATGGTTGTTGTAAACACAACAAAATACTTTTTTAATCATATTCTTGAGGCAGTTGATTCCTATTTAAAAATAATATTCACTTTAAATGCTAAGTTTTCAGAAGAAAGTAAAAGTGCTTGGTTGGTGATCCAACAAGGTTTTTATAAAATAAAAACTAATTTTGACAAAACACCCACAACCACCACCACACTTTTAACTGAACTTGGTATTTAATTTTCTTATGTATTTTGTTTTGTTTGCACTTCTTTTTTACACTCACTTTATCTTTAACATATTTTTCACTGAATAATAAATATAATTTATATGATATATGT
This sequence comes from Eupeodes luniger, assembly GCA_951509635.1. NCBI lineage: Eukaryota > Metazoa > Arthropoda > Insecta > Diptera > Syrphidae > Eupeodes > Eupeodes luniger. The sequence goes on along the minus strand of OX608073.1, from coordinate 158,443,046 downwards.
GTATTTAATCATATAAATTATATAAACTATTCGTATGTATACACTTCCTCATTGTTGACTTCTCCTTGGAGTTTTTTTTTATAATTCCAATTATTTTATGCTTATTTATTGCCTATCATTAAAAAGTTCAAGATTCCATTATAAGAGGTCCTCAAATCTTAACTTAATTCTTTTATTTGCTATTCCAGCAGTTCTTTTATTTGCTATTTCAGCAGTTTTTATGCTTTCTGCATTTCCAGAGCAGTCCTTCTTTTTCACTTTTCCACTTTTTTATATTCAAATATCCAACAAGAAATAAATATGGCTTCTTGCTTCATATGCGGCGCAAGAGTCAAAGATTTGAGGTGTCTTAGGCAACATTTTTCATTTGTACATTCTGACCACGAATTTATGCAGTATAATTGTAATGAAGAAGATTGTCGGCGATCATTTCAACTCTTTAGTTCCTTTAAGAGACATTTTGATAAACATCACTATCGTAGAAACAGTTTAGTTGATGAATTTAAAGAACATATACCTCAGACTTTTACACCAAAAAAAATATCCTTTACAGTGAAAGAAAGAATACCAGAAATTCCATTAAAAAAGACTATGCCAAGCGTAGATAAGGCTATGTCAATTTGTATAGCTTCCTTGTACGGAAATACCCTTTTACCAAGAAATATTGTACAAAACGTAATTGGCGGCTTTGAAGTATTTCTAAATTCTCTAAGTGTATCGATTGACATGTCCTTAGAAAAATTTAGCTTAGATAACTCATTGCCGTACAATGTTTCAAAATCTTTAGTTGAATCTATTTCCCCTCAAATAGTTTCTCAATTAGACTTATTTAGAACGGAGCACAAAAGAATGAATTATTTTATATCTAAAAAATCATATATTAAGCCTGAAAGTATTGTTATAGGTCAGCGAATGGATAGAGTTAAGAAACAAGGTAAAACGCATTTGAGGCCAGTCACTTGCGAAGAACATTTTATTTCCTTAAGAAATGTTTTACAGACTTTTTTCTCACTAGATTCTATACTTTTTGAAACCTTTCAATACTTGGATAGTCTTAAAAATAAGCGAGTTGTTGAAAACTTTATTCAAGGTTCATATTGGAAAATGCGGATGACTCATCATTCCAATAAAATAGTCTTCCCATTATATATGTATTTTGATGATTATGAAGTAGGAAATGTTCTTGGAAGTCATGCTGGCATCCATAAGCTAGGAGCAGTTTACGTATCCATTGCCTGTCTTCCACCTTGGCGCTCGTCAGTCCTTTCAAATATATTTTTAGTCCTTCTCTTCCATTCTTCGGACAGAATTGAGTTTGGTAATAACGTAATATTTCAACCTTTAATTGATGAATTCAATTTTCTGTCCGAAGAAGGTATACAAATTAATATCCCAAATTTCAATGGGAAAATCTTCTTTGAGCTTGCTTTAATCCTCGGTGATAACTTAGGTTTACATTCTATGATAGGGTTTTCCGAGAGTTTTTCTGCAAATTTTTCGTGTAGAGTATGTAAGGTCCCAAAAAATGTTTTAAAACAACAGTTATATGAAGATAGAGCACTTCTTCGACAAATGTCGACGTATGATGCAGATTTAGCTCTTAATGATATATCCTCAACTGGGATAAAAGAAAAATGCGTTTTTCTCCGAATTAAAAACTTTGATATATATAATCAAGTAGGTGCTGATATTATGCACGATGTCCTTGAAGGCGTTGCAAAATATATTTTAAGTTTTATTCTTTTAGAATATACAGAAACTTTCAAGTTTTTTTCTTTAGATCTTTTTAATGAAAGGCTCTTGGCTTTTCATTATGGGCCTGACAATAAAAATAAGCCATGTTTAATTGAAAAAGATCATCTTAAACGAAAAAGTATTCGTCTGTCCTCTGGAGAAATGATAACTTTACTTCGCTATTTTGGACTCCTTGTAGGTGAATATGTTCCAAGGGAAAATAAAATTTGGACATTATTTATTACACTTAGGAAGATTTTAGATATAATTTTCAGCGTTAGTATATCAGATGGGACGGATTCCTTACTGCAGGTATTAGTTGCGGAACTTAATGAGCTATATATTGAGCTTAGCAAAGAACCTCTTAAGCCAAAGTTTCACAATCTCGTTCATTATCATATTTATTTATAACTAAATTTGGTCCTCTTTCTTCATTTTGGTCAATGAGATTTGAAGCTAAACATAGACAATCTAAAGTATCTGTTAGAGCATCTTGTAATCGAATGAACATTACTTTAACATTAGCAAAGAAACATTAACTTCAATTGAATGAAATATTTATTAAAGGAAAATTACCTAATATACTTTCCGTTGGTCCTCAAAAGGATATATTGCTATTGGAAAGAGAATTCATTTGTTCTAAACTAAAATTAGACACCGAAAAGACGTTGACCAAAATAAGTTGGGCAATGATGTCTTCAGTTCGATATGAAAAGGGGTCGATATTAGTTTACAAACTAGGAATAGATGGCTACAATTACGAATTCTGTATTTTGAAAAAAATATACTTATACAATCTTGAAACATTGATCTTCACTTGCACTTTGTTAGAAACTTTGGGTTTTGATGAACATTATTTTGCTTACGAAGTAAAAAATCCAAAAACTGTAGGAGAGGTCACAATGTTTTTTGAATCTTTTCTTAATACTATTCCTAATACAAAAACCATCCTCTCAAACGGCAAAAAATATATAGTTTTAAGAAGTCCTTTATAAATTCATAACTATCTAATAATGAATATATTGTAAAAAAAACATATACGAGTATATTTATTAACTTCTTTTTCATCTTTGTTCAAAACTTTCATTTACCTATTACTTTTTCATTTCCTTATAAAATATAAATATTCATTCCTATATACAGACATTATATGTTGTTTCCTTCCTATGCGGACAACTTTTTTTATGTTTTAAATTCTTTATTAATTTATTTTTAAGAAATAAGAAATATGCTTAAGTTATCTCTTAGTTTTTTATATATTGTTAAAAGCAGACAAATAAATAGTAAACAAATTTATATAAGCCATGTAATGTTATTAAATCTAGTTTTGATAAAATTTGTTCACATATAGTTTTTAAGATTTTATGATTTTTAATGTTATAAAGTTAAATTAAATAAGAATTAATTCGTCTTAAAAATTGAAGACAATTATATGTTAATAACATTAAGAAATTTGTTATCCTACCAATTTTGTAATTAAATACTAATTTAAATTTAATTTCATCTAACTAATGTAAAAAAATTTAATTTTCTAATACAAAAAATCATGAATTTGCATACTGTATTAGACTTAAGAATACTATATTTTATTATACTATATATATTAAATAATGAAAAAATAAAAATTTTATTTAAATATTTTTTAAATGATTAAAATTTTAAAACTATGTATTTTATTTAACATACAATTTTTGAATAGTTTTTCCAGTCTACTAAATATTTTACCAGTACAATTTAATTTCAGCCGAGTAAGTTAAAAGGTAGTTCCAACCGAGAAGAAGGGTATTTCAAACCGAGTCAAAAGGTATTTTCAACCGAGCAGAAAAATTTCTATTCGGATGGAATTACCTTTTCACTCGGTTGGAATAACCTTTTTACTAGGTTGGAATTACCTTTTTACTCGGTTGAAACTACCTATTTACTGGGTTGAAATTACCCTTTCACTAGGTTGGAATCACCTTTTTACTCGGTTGAAACTACCTACTTACTGGGTTGGAATTACCCTTTCACTCGGTTGGAATTACCTATTTACTGGGTTGGAATTACCCTTTCACTCGGTTGAAACTACCTATTTACTCGGTTGAAACTACCTATTTACTGGGTTGAAATTACCCTTTCACTCGGTTGGAATTACCTATTTACTGGGTTGAAATTACCCTTTCACTCGGTTGGAATTACCTATTTACTGGGTTGAAATTACCCTTTCACTCGGTTGGAACTACCTATTTACTGGGTTGAAATTACCCTTTCACTCGGTTGGAATTACCTATTTACTGGGTTGAAATTACCCTTTCACTCGGTTGGAATTACCTATTTACTGGGTTGAAATTACCCTTTAACTCGGTTGGAATTACCTATTTACTGGGTTGAAATTACCCTTTCACTCGGTTGGAATTACCTATTTACTGGGTTGAAATTACCCTTTCACTCGGTTGAAATTACCTTTTTACTCGGTTGAAACTACCTATTTAATGGGTTGAAATTATCCTTTCACTCGGTTGGAATTACCTTTTTACTAGGTTGGAATTACCTTTTCACTCGGTTGAAACTACCTATTTACTGTGTTGGAATTACCCTTTAACTTGGTTGGAATTACCTTTTCACTCGGTTGGAATTACCTTTTTACTCGGTTGAAACTACCTATTTACTGGGTTGGAATTACCCTTTCACTCGGTTGGAATTACCTATTTACTGGGTTGGAATTACCCTTTCACTCGGTTGAAACTACCTATTTACTCGGTTGAAACAACCTATTTACTGGGTTGAAATTACCCTTTCACTCGGTTGGAATTAACTATTTACTGGGTTGAAATAACCCTTTCACTCGGTTGGAATTACCTATTTACTGGGTTGAAATTACCCTTTCACTCGGTTGAAACTACCTATTTACTGGGTTGGAATTACCCTTCCACTCGGTTGGAATTACCTTTTTACTCGGTTGAAACTACCTATTTACTGGGTTGGAATTACCCTTTCACTTGGTTGGAATTACCCTTTCACTAGGTTGGAATTACCCTTTCACTTGGTTGGAATTACCCTTTCACTAGGTTGGAATTACCTGTTAACTCGGTTGAAATAACCCTTTCACTAGGTTGGAATTACCTATTTACTCGGTTGGAATTACCCTTTCACTCGGTTGGAATTACCTTTTTACTAGGTAGAAATTACCTATTTATTCGGTTGGATTTACCTAGTACGCAGTTGGAAATACCGTTCTGCTCGGTTAAAAACACCTTTTATTCTTCGTGAAAAGGTAATTCCAACCGAGTTGGTTGCTAAAAGCAATTTAGTACTTGCGTTTACTATGTAAAAATTACCTAATAAAGATTTAGTACTTAGTAGGTTTAACCGACTATGATTGTTAAAATTACCTATTTAATAGGTTGCTTTTACAGACTTCAACTATAAAATTAACACATTAAATATTGCTAAAAACTACCCACAAAATGGGTAAACAAAATTTAGTACAGAATAGCCGAGTAACTATGTAAAATTTACAGAATATTTTTAATCGAGTTAACTCGTGTAAAATTAACAGAGTGAGTTTGCAGGCGCTATATTAACAGTGTCACTCTGTTAATTTTACACGAGAACTACGTAGTTTTTAACCGAGTATTTTTCTGCGTGCACAACTCCAAACCAAAAGGTTCTACGAGCTCTCGTTTCGGAAAAATTAGTCAAAAAGTAAAATTACAGAATTTCGACCCAGCCCATCACAAATTATCTTTCGATTGCTTTATCTCCTCAACCAAGCCTCCAAACATGATGCGGTTTTCACTATAACACAGAGCATAGCGCTGCCTTTCAATTGATGCATAAATCTCAAAAATGATTTTTTTTCAGTTTTTCGAGAAAATCGTGGGCTAACCACTTGCCGAAAAAAAGTAGTATTTTCAAAACTATTTCCCACCCAATCAAAATACACATCAAAAGAAAGGTATTTAAATGCTCTACCCACAACTGCAAACCAAAAGGTTCTACGAGCTCTCGTTTCGGAAAAATTAGTCAAAAAGTAAAATTACAGAATTTCGACCCAGCCCATCACAAATTATCTTTCGATTGCTTTATCTCCTCAACCAAGCCTCCAAACATGATGCGGTTTTCACTATAACACAGAGCAATCGCGCCGCCTTTCAATTGATGCATAAATCTCAAAAATGATTTTTTTTCAGTTTTTCGAGAAAATCGTGGGCTAACCACTTGCCGAAAAAAAGTAGTATTTTCAAAACTATTTCCCACCCAATCAAAATACACATCAAAAGAAAGGTATTTAAATGCTCTACCCACAACTGCAAACCAAAAGGTTCTACGAGCTCTCGTTTCGGAAAAATTAGTCAAAAAGTAAAATTACAGAATTTCGACCCAGCCCATCACAAATTATCTTTCGATTGCTTTATCTCCTCAACCAAGCCTCCAAACATGATGCAGTTTTCACTATAACACAGAGCATCGCGCCGCCTTTCAATTGATGCATAAATCTAAAAATTATTTTTTTCAGTTTTTCGAGAAAATCTTGGGCTAACCACTTGCCGAAAAAAAGGAGTATTTTCAAAACTATTTCCCACCCAATCAAAATACACATCAAAAGAAAGGTATTTAAATGCTCTACCCACAACTGCAAACCAAAAGGTTCTACGAGCTCTCGTTTCGGAAAAATTAGTCAAAAAGTAAAATTACAGAATTTCGACCCAGCCCATCACAAATTATCTTTCGATTGCTTTATCTCCTCAACCAAGCCTCCAAACATGATGCGGTTTTCACTATAACACAGAGCATCGCGCCGCCTTTCAATTGATGCATAAATCTCAAAAATGATATTTTTCAGTTTTTCGAGAAAATCGTGGGTTTAACCCCTTGCCAAAAAAAGTAGTATTTTCAAAACTATTTCCCACCACCCAATCAAAACACACATCAAAAGAAAGGTATTTAAATGCTCTACCCACAACTGCAAACCAAAAGGTTCTACGAGCTCTCGTTTCGGAAAAATTAGTCAAAAAGTAAAATTACAGAATTTCGACCCAGCCCATCACAAATTATCTTTCGATTGCTTTATCTCCTCAACCAAGCCTCCAAACATGATGCGGTTTTCACTATAACACAGAGCATCGCGCCGCCTTTCAATTGATGCATAAATCTCAAAAATGATTTTTTTCAGTTTTTCGAGAAAATCTTGGGCTAACCACTTGCCGAAAAAAAGTAGTATTTTCAAAACTATTTCCCACCCAATCAAAATACACATCAAAAGAAAGGTATTTAAATGCTCTACCCACAACTGCAAACCAAAATGTTCTACGAGCTCTCGTTTCGGAAAAATTAGTCAAAAAGTAAAATTACAGAATTTCGACCCAGCCCATCACAAATTATCTTTCGATTGCTTTATCTCCTCAACCAAGCCTCCAAACATGATGCGGTTTTCACTATAACACAGAGCATCGCGCCGCCTTTCAATTGATGCATAAATCTCAAAAATGATTTTATTTCAGTTTTTCGAGAAAATCGTGGGTTTAACCCCTTGCCAAAAAAAGTAGTATTTTCAAAACTATTTCCCACCCAATCAAAACACACATCAAAAGAAAGGTATTTAAATGCTCTACCCACAACTGCAAACCAAAAGGTTCTACGAGCTCTCGTTTCGGAAAAATTAGTCAAAAAGTAAAATTACAGAATTTCGACCCAGCCCATCACAAATTATCTTTCGATTGCTTTATCTCCTCAACCAAGCCTCCAAACATGATGCGGTTTTCACTATAACACAGAGCATCGCGCCGCCTTTCAATTGATGCATAAATCTCAAAAATGATTTTTTTTCAGTTTTTCGAGAAAATCGTGGGCTAACCACTTGCCGAAAAAAAGTAGTATTTTCAAAACTATTTCCCACCCAATCAAAATACACATCAAAAGAAAGGTATTTAAATGCTCTACCCACAACTGCAAACCAAAAGGTTCTACGAGCTCTCGTTTCGGAAAAATTAGTCAAAAAGTAAAATTACAGAATTTCGACCCAGCCCATCACAAATTATCTTTCGATTGCTTTATCTCCTCAACCAAGCCTCCAAACATGATGCGGTTTTCACTATAACACAGAGCAATCGCGCCGCCTTTCAATTGATGCATAAATCTCAAAAATGATTTTTTTTCAGTTTTTCGAGAAAATCGTGGGCTAACCACTTGCCGAAAAAAAGTAGTATTTTCAAAACTATTTCCCACCCAATCAAAATACACATCAAAAGAAAGGTATTTAAATGCTCTACCCACAACTGCAAACCAAAAGGTTCTACGAGCTCTCGTTTCGGAAAAATTAGTCAAAAAGTAAAATTACAGAATTTCGACCCAGCCCATCACAAATTATCTTTCGATTGCTTTATCTCCTCAACCAAGCCTCCAAACATGATGCGGTTTTCACTATAACACAGAGCATCGCGCCGCCTTTCAATTGATGCATAAATCTCAAAAATGATTTTTTTTTCAGTTTTTCGAGAAAATCGTGGGCCAACCACTTGCCGAAAAAAAGTAGTATTTTCAAAACTATTTCCCACCCAATCAAAATACACATCAAAAGAAAGGTATTTAAATGCTCTACCCACAACTGCAAACCAAAAGGTTCTACGAGCTCTCGTTTCAGAAAAATTAGTCAAAAAGTAAAATTACAGAATTTCGACCCAGCCCATCACAAATTATCTTTCGATTGCTTTATCTCCTCAACCAAGCCTCCAAACATGATGCGATTTTCACTATAACACAGAGCATCGCGCCGCCTTTCAATTGATGCATAAATTTTAAAAATGATTTTTTTTCAGTTTTTCGAGAAAATCGTGGGCTTAACATCTTGCCAAAAAAAGTAGTATTTTCAAAACTATTTCCCACCCAATCAAAACACACATCAAAAGAAAGGTATTTAAATGCTCTACCCACAACTGCAAACCAAAAGGTTCTACGAGCTCTCGTTTCGGAAAAATTAGTCAAAAATAAAATTACAGAATTTCGACCCAGCCCATCACAAATTATCTTTCGATTGCTTTATCTCCTCAACCAAGCCTCCAAACATGATGCGCTTTTCACTATAACACAGAGCATCGCTCCGCCTTTCAATTGATGCATAAATCTCAAAAATGGGTTTTTTTCAGTTTTTCGAGAAAATCGTGGGCTAACCCCTTCCCAAACACAAGTAGTATTTTCAAAACTATTTCCCACCCAATCAAAATACACATCAAAAGAAAGGTATTAAAATGCTCTACCCACAACTGGTAAGTAAAATTACAGAATTTCGACCCAGCCCATCACAAATTATCTTTCGATTGCCTTATCTCCTCAACCAAGCCTCCAAACATGATGCGGTTTTCACTATAACACAGAGCATTGCGCCGCCTTTCAATTGATGCATAAATCTCAAAAATGATTTTTTTCAGTTTTTCGACAAAATCGTGGGCTAACCACTTGCCGAAAAAAAGTAGTATTTTCAAAACTATTTCCCACCCAATCAAAATACACATCAAAAGAAAGGTATTTAAATGCTCTACCCACAACTGCAAACCAAAAGGTTCTACGAGCTCTCGTTTCGGAAAAATTAGTCAAAAAGTAAAATTACAGAATTTCGACCCAGCCCATCACAAATTATCTTTCGATTGCTTTATCTCCTCAACCAAGCCTCCAAACATGATGCGGTTTTCACTATAACACAGAGCATCGCGCCGCCTTTCAATTGATGCATAAATCTCAAAAATGATTTTTTTTCAGTTTTTCGAGAAAATCGTGGGCTAACCACTTGCCGAAAAAAAGTAGTATTTTCAAAACTATTTCCCACCCAATCAAAATACACATCAAAAGAAAGGTATTTAAATGCTCTACCCACAACTGCAAACCAAAAGGTTCTACGAGCTCTCGTTTCGGAAAAATTAGTCAAAAAGTAAAATTACAGAATTTCGACCCAGCCCATCACAAATTATCTTTCGATTGCTTTATCTCCTCAACCAAGCCTCCAAACATGATGCGGTTTTCACTATAACACAGAGCAATCGCGCCGCCTTTCAATTGATGCATAAATCTCAAAAATGATTTTTTTTCAGTTTTTCGAGAAAATCGTGGGCTAACCACTTGCCGAAAAAAAGTAGTATTTTCAAAACTATTTCCCACCCAATCAAAATACACATCAAAAGAAAGGTATTTAAATGCTCTACCCACAACTGCAAACCAAAAGGTTCTACGAGCTCTCGTTTCGGAAAAATTAGTCAAAAAGTAAAATTACAGAATTTCGACCCAGCCCATCACAAATTATCTTTCGATTGCTTTATCTCCTCAACCAAGCCTCCAAACATGATGCGGTTTTCACTATAACACAGAGCATCGCGCCGCCTTTCAATTGATGCATAAATCTCAAAAATGATTTTTTTTTCAGTTTTTCGAGAAAATCGTGGGCCAACCACTTGCCGAAAAAAAGTAGTATTTTCAAAACTATTTCCCACCCAATCAAAATACACATCAAAAGAAAGGTATTTAAATGCTCTACCCACAACTGCAAACCAAAAGGTTCTACGAGCTCTCGTTTCAGAAAAATTAGTCAAAAAGTAAAATTACAGAATTTCGACCCAGCCCATCACAAATTATCTTTCGATTGCTTTATCTCCTCAACCAAGCCTCCAAACATGATGCGGTTTTCACTATAACAAAGAGCATCGCGCCGCCTTTCAATTGATGCATAAATCTCAAAAATGATTTTTTTCAGTTTTTCGAGAAAATCGTGGGCTAACCACTTGCCGAAAAAAAGTAGTATTTTCAAAACTATTTCCCACCCAATCAAAATACACATCAAAAGAAAGGTATTTAAATGCTCTACCCACAACTGCAAACCAAAAGGTTCTACGAGCTCTCGTTTCGGAAAAATTAGTCAAAAAGTAAAATTACAGAATTTCGACCCAGCCCATCACAAATTATCTTTCGATTGCTTTATCTCCTCAACCAAGCCTCCAAACATGATGCGATTTTCACTATAACACAGAGCATCGCGCCGCCTTTCAATTGATGCATAAATTTTAAAAATGATTTTTTTTCAGTTTTTCGAGAAAATCGTGGGCTTAACATCTTGCCAAAAAAAGTAGTATTTTCAAAACTATTTCCCACCCAATCAAAACACACATCAAAAGAAAGGTATTTAAATGCTCTACCCACAACTGCAAACCAAAAGGTTCTACGAGCTCTCGTTTCGGAAAAATTAGTCAAAAATAAAATTACAGAATTTCGACCCAGCCCATCACAAATTATCTTTCGATTGCTTTATCTCCTCAACCAAGCCTCCAAACATGATGCGCTTTTCACTATAACACAGAGCATCGCTCCGCCTTTCAATTGATGCATAAATCTCAAAAATGGGTTTTTTTCAGTTTTTCGAGAAAATCGTGGGCTAACCCCTTCCCAAACACAAGTAGTATTTTCAAAACTATTTCCCACCCAATCAAAATACACATCAAAAGAAAGGTATTAAAATGCTCTACCCACAACTGGTAAGTAAAATTACAGAATTTCGACCCAGCCCATCACAAATTATCTTTCGATTGCCTTATCTCCTCAACCAAGCCTCCAAACATGATGCGGTTTTCACTATAACACAGAGCATTGCGCCGCCTTTCAATTGATGCATAAATCTCAAAAATGATTTTTTTTTCAGTTTTTCGACAAAATCGTGGGCTAACCACTTGCCGAAAAAAAGTAGTATTTTCAAAACTATTTCCCACCCAATCAAAATACACATCAAAAGAAAGGTATTTAAATGCTCTACCCACAACTGCAAACCAAAAGGTTCTACGAGCTCTCGTTTCGGAAAAATTAGTCAAAAAGTAAAATTACAGAATTTCGACCCAGCCCATCACAAATTATCTTTCGATTGCTTAATCTCCTCAACCAAGCCTCCAAACATGATGCGGTTTTCACTATAACACAGAGCATCGCGCCGCCTTTCAATTGATGCATAAATCTCAAAAATTATTTTTTTTCAGTTTTTCGAGAAAATCGTGGGCTTAACCCCTTGCCAAAAAAAGTAGTATTTTCAAAACTATTTCCCACCCAATCAAAACACACATCAAAAGAAAGGTATTTAAATGCTCTACCCACAACTGCAAACCAAAAGGTTCTACGAGCTCTCGTTTCGGAAAAATTAGTCAAAAAGTAAAATTACAGAATTTCGACCCAGCCCATCACAAATTATCTTTCGATTGCTTTATCTCCTCAACCAAGTCTCCAAACATGATGCGGTTTTCACTATAACACAGAGCATTGCGCCGCCTTTAATTGATGCATAAATCTAAAAAATGATTTTTTTTTTTCAGTTTTTCGAGAAAATCGTGGGCTAACCACTTGCCGAAAAAAAGTAGTATTTTCAAAACTATTTCCCACCCAATCAAAATACACATCAAAAGAAAGGTATTTAAATGCTCTACCCACAACTGCAAACCAAAAGGTTCTACGAGCTCTCGTTTCGGAAAAATTAGTCAAAAAGTAAAATTACAGAATTTCGACCCAGCCCATCACAAATTATCTTTCGATTGCTTTATCTCCTCAACCAAGCCTCCAAACATGATGCGGTTTTCACTATAACACAGAGCATCGCGCCGCCTTTCAATTGATGCATAAATCTCAAAAATGATTTGTTTTCAGTTTTTCGAGAAAATCGTGGGTTTAACCCCTTGCCAAAAAACGTAGTATTTTCAAAACTATTTCCCACCCAATCAAAACACACATCAAAAGAAAGGTATTTAAATGCTCTACCCACAACTGCAAACCAAAAGGTTCTACGAGCTCTCGTTTCGGAAAAATTAGTCAAAAAGTAAAATTACAGAATTTCGACCCAGCCCATCACAAATTATCTTTCGATTGCTTTATCTCCTCAACCAAGCCTCCAAACATGATGCGGTTTTCACTATAACACAGAGCATTGCGCCGCCTTTCAATTGATGCATAAATCTCAAAAATGATTTTTTTTCAGTTTTTCGAGAAAATCGTGGGTTTAACCCCTTGCCAAAAAAAGTAGTATTTTCAAAACTATTTCCCACCCAATCAAAACACACATCAAAAGAAAGGTATTTAAATGCTCTACCCACAACTGCAAACCAAAAGGTTCTACGAGCTCTCGTTTCGGAAAAATTAGTCAAAAAGTAAAATTACAGAATTTCGACCCAGCCCATCACAAATTATCTTTCGATTGCTTTATCTCCTCAACCAAGCCTCCAAACATGATGCGGTTTTCACTATAACACAGAGCATCGCGCCGCCTTTCAATTGATGCATAAATCTCAAAAATGATTTTTTTCAGTTTTTCGAGAAAATCGTGGGCTAACCACTTGCCGAAAAAAAGTAGTATTTTCAAAACTATTTCCCACCCAATCAAAATACACATCAAAAGAAAGGTATTAAAATGCTCTACCCACAACTGCAAACCAAAAGGTTCTACGAGCTCTCGTTTCGGCAAAATTAGTCAAAAAGTAAAATTACAGAATTTCGACCCAGCCCATCACAAATTATCTTTCGATTGCTTTATCTCCTCAACCAAGTCTCCAAACATGATGCGGTTTTCACTATAACACAGAGCATCGCGAAGCCTTTCAATTGATGCATAAATCTCAAAAATGATTTTTTTAGTTTTTCGAGAAAATCTTGGGCTAACCACTTGCCGAAAAAAAGTAGTATTTTCAAAACTATTTCCCACCCAATCAAAATACACATCAAAAGAAAGGTATTTAAATGCTCTACCCACAACTGCAAACCAAAAGGTTCTACGAGCTCTCGTTTCGGAAAAATTAGTCAAAAAGAAAAATTACAGAATTTCGACCCAGCCCATCACAAATTATCTTTCGATTGCTTTATCTCCTCAACCAAGCCTCCAAACATGATGCGGTTTTCACTATAACACAGAGCATCGCGCCGCCTTTCAATTGATGCATAAATCTCAAAAATGATTTTTTTTCAGTTTTTCGAGAAAATCTTGGGCTAACCACTTACCGAAAAAAAAGGAGTATTTTCAAAACTATTTGCCACCCAATCAAAATACACATCAAAAGAAAGGTATTTAAATGCTATACCCACAACTGCAAACCAAAAGGTTCTACGAGCTCTCGTTTCGGAAAAATTAGTCAAAAAGTAAAATTACAGAATTTCGACCCAGCCCATCACAAATTATCTTTCGATTGCTTTATCTTCTCAACCAAGCCTCCAAACATGATGCGGTTTTCACTATAACACAGAGCATCGCGCCGCCTTTCAATTGATGCATAAATCTCAAAAATGATTTTTTTTCAGTTTTTCGAGAAAATCGTGGGCTAACCACTTGCCGAAAAAAAGTAGTATTTTCAAAACTATTTCCCACCCAATCAAAATACACATCAAAAGAAAGGTATTTAAATGCTATACCCACAACTGCAAACCAAAAGGTTCTACGAGCTCTCGTTTCGGAAAAATTAGTCAAAAAGTAAAATTACAGAATTTCGACCCAGCCCATCACAAATTATCTTTCGATTGCTTTATCTCCTCAACCAAGCCTCCAAACATGATGCGGTTTTCACTATAACACAGAGCATCGCGCCGCCTTTCAATTGATGCATAAATCTCAAAAATGATTTTTTTTCAGTTTTTCGAGAAAATCGTGGGCTAACCACTTAAAGAAAAAAAGTAGTATTTTCAAAACTATTTCCCACCCAATCAAAATACACATCAAAAGAAAGGTATTTAAATGCTCTACCCACAACTGCAAACCAAAAGGTTCTACGAGCTCTCGTTTCGGAAAAATTAGTCAAAAAGTAAAATTACAGAATTTCGACCCAGCCCATCACAAATTATCTTTCGATTGCTTTATCTCCTCAACCAAGCCTCCAAACATGATGCGGTTTTCACTATAACACAGAGCATCGCGCCGCCTTTCAATTGATGCATAAATCTCAAAAATGATTTTTTTTCAGTTTTTCGAGAAAATCGTGGACCCCTTGGCAAAAACAAGTAGTATTTTCAAAACTATTTCCCACCCAATCAAAATACACATCAAAAGAAAGGTATTTAAATGCTCTACCCACAACTGCAAACCAAAAGGTTCTACGAGCTCTCGTTTCGGAAAAATTAGTCAAAATGTAAAATTACAGAATTTCGACCCAGCCCATCACAAATTATCTTTCGATTGCTTTATCTCCTCAACCAAGCCTCCAAACATGATGCGGTTTTCACTATAATACAGTGCATCGCGCCGCCTTTCAATTGATGCATAAATCTCAAAAATGATTTTTTTTCAGTTTTTCGAGAAAATCGTGGGCTAACCACTTAAAGAAAAAAAGTAGTATTTTCAAAACTATTTCCCACCCAATCAAAATACACATCAAAAGAAAGGTATTTAAATGCTCTACCCACAACTGCTAACCAAAAAGTTCTACGAGCTCTCGTTTCGGAAAAATTAGTCAAAAAGTAAAATTACAGAATTTCGACCCAGCCCATCACAAATTATCTTTCGATTGCTTTATCTCCTCAACCAAGCCTCCAAACATGATGCGGTTTTCACTATAACAAAGAGCATCGCGCCGCCTTTCAATTAATGCATAAATCTCAAAAATGATTTTTTTTCAGTTTTTCGAGAAAATCGTGGGCTAACCACTTGCCGAAAAAAAGTAGTATTTTCAAAACTATTTCCCACCCAATCAAAATACACATCAAAATAAAGGTATTAAAATGCTCTACCCACAACTGCAAACCAAAAGGTTCTACGAGCTCTCGTTTCGGAAAAATTAGTCAAAAAGTAAAATTACAGAATTTCGACCCAGCCCATCACAAATTATCTTTCGATTGCTTTATCTCCTCAACCAAGACTCCAAACATGATGCGGTTTTCACTATAATACAGAGCATCGCGCCGCCTTTCAATTGATGCATAAATCTCAAAAATGATTTTTTTCAGTTTTTCGAGAAAATCGTGGGCTAACCACTTAAAGAAAAAAAGTAGTATTTTCAAAACTATTTCCCACCCAATCAAAATACACATCAAAAGAAAGGTATTTAAATGCTCTACCCACAACTGCTAACCAAAAGGTTCTACGAGCTCTCGTTTCGGAAAAATTAGTCAAAAAGTAAAATTACAGAATTTCGACCCAGCCCATCACAAATTATCTTTCGATTGCTTTATCTCCTCAACCAAGCCTCCAAACATGATGCGGTTTTCACTATAACACAGAGCATCGCACCGCCTTTCAATTGATGCATAAATCTCAAAAATGATTTTTTTTCAGTTTTTCGAGAAAATCGTGGGCTAACCCCTTGCCAAAAACAAGTAGTATTTTCAAAACTATTTCCCACCCAATCAAAATACACATCAAAACACATCAAAAGAAAGGTATTAAAATGCTCTACCCACAACTGCAATCCAAAAGGTTCTACGCTCTCGTTTCTGAAAAATTAGTCAAAAATAAAATTACAGAATTTCGACCCAGCACATAACAAATTATCTTTCGATTGCTTTATCTCCTCAACCAAGCCTCCAAACATGATGCGGTTTTCACTATAACACAGAGCATCGCGCCGCCTTTCAATTGATGCATAAATCTCAAAAATGATTTTTTTTTCAGTTTTTCGAGAAAATCGTGGGCTAACCACTTGCCGAAAAAAAGTAGTATTTTCAAAACTATTTCCCACCCAATCAAAATACACATCAAAAGAAAGGTATTTAAATGCTCTACCCACAACTGCAAACCAAAAGGTTCTACAAGCTCTCGTTTCGGAAAAATTAGTCAAAAAGTAAAATTACAGAATTTCGACCCAGCCCATCACAAATTATCTTTCGATTGCTTAATCTCCTCAACCAAGCCTCCAAACATGATGCGGTTTTCACTATAACACAGAGCATCGCGCCGCCTTTCAATTGATGCATAAATCTCAAAAATGATTTTATTTCAGTTTTTCGAGAAAATCGTGGGTTTAACCCCTTGCCGAAAAAAAGTAGTGTTTTCAAAACTATTTCCCACCCAATCAAAACACACATCAAAAGAAAGGTATTTAAATGCTCTACCCACAACTGCAAACCAAAAGGTTCTACGAGCTCTCGTTTCGGAAAAATTAGTCAAAAAGTAAAATTACAGAATTTCGACCCAGCCCATCACAAATTATCTTTCGATTGCTTTATCTCCTCAACCAAGCGGTTTTCACTATTACACAGAGCATCGCGCCGCCTTTCAATTGATGCATAAATCTCAAAAATGATTTTTTTCAGTTTTTCGAGAAAATCGTGGGCTAACCACTTGCCGAAAAAAAGTAGTATTTTCAAAACTATTTCCCACCCAATCAAAATACACATCAAAAGAAAGGTATTTAAATGCTCTACCCACAACTGCAAACCAAAAGGTTCTACGAGCTCTCGTTTCGGAAAAATTAGTCAAAAATTAAAATTACAGAATTTCGACCCAGCCCATCACAAATTATCTTTCGATTGCTTTATCTCCTCAACCAAGCCTCCAAATATGATGCAGTTTTCACTATAACACAGAGCATCGCGCCGCCTTTCAATTGATGCATAAATCTCAAAAATGATTTTTTTTCAGTTTTTCGAGAAAATCGTGGGCTAACCACTTGCCAAAAAAAAGTAGTATTTTCAAAACTATTTCCCACCCAATCAAAATACACATCAAAAGAAAGGTATTTAAATGCTCTACCCACAACTGCAAACCAAAAGGTTCTACGAGCTCTCGTTTCGGAAAAATTAGTCAAAAAGTAAAATTACAAAATTTCGACCCAGCCCATCACAAATTATCTTTCGATTGCTTTATCTCCTCAACCAAGCCTCCAAACATGATGCGGTTTTCACTATAACACAGAGCATCGCGCCGCCTTTCAATTGATGCATAAATCTCAAAAATGATTTTTTTTCAGTTTTTCGAGAAAATCGTGGGCTAACCACTTGCCGAAAAAAAGTAGTATTTTCAAAACTATTTCCCACCCAATCAAAATACACATCAAAAGAAAGGTATTTAAATGCTCTACCCACAACTGCAAACCAAAAGGTTCTACGAGCTCTCGTTTCGGAAAAATTAGTCAAAAAGTAAAATTACAGAATTTCGACCCAGCCCATCACAAATTATCTTTCGATTGCTTTATCTCCTCAACCAAGCCTCCAAACATGATGCGGTTTTCACTATAACACAGAGCATCGCGCCGCCTTTCAATTGATGCATAAATCTCAAAAATGATTTTTTTTCAGTTTTTCGAGAAAATCGTGGGCTAACCACTTAAAGAAAAAAAGTAGTATTTTCAAAACTATTTCCCACCCAATCAAAATACACATCAAAAGAAAGGTATTTAAATGCTCTACCCACAACTGCAAACCAAAAGGTTCTACGAGCTCTAGTTTCGGAAAAATTAGTCAAAAAGTAAAATTACAGAATTTCGACCCAGCCCATCACAAATTATCTTTCGATTGCTTTATCTCCTCAACCAAGTCTCCAAACATGATGCGGTTTTCACTATAACACAGAGCATCGCGAAGCCTTTCAATTGATGCATAAATCTCAAAAATGATTTTTTTCAGTTTTTCGAGAAAATCTTGGGCTAACCACTTGCCGAAAAAAAGTAGTATTTTCAAAACTATTTCCCACCCAATCAAAATACACATCAAAAGAAAGGTATTTAAATGCTCTACCCACAACTGCAAACCAAAAGGTTCTACGAGCTCTCGTTTCGGAAAAATTAGTCAAAAAGTAAAATTACAGAATTTCGACCCAGCCCATCACAAATTATCTTTCGATTGCTTTATCTTCTCAACCAAGCCTCCAAACATGATGCGGTTTTCACTATAACACAGAGCATCGCGCCGCCTTTCAATTGATGCATAAATCTCAAAAATGATTTTTTTTCAGTTTTTCGAGAAAATCGTGGGCTAACCCCTTGCCAAAAACAAGTAGTATTTTCAAAACTATTTCCCACCCAATCAAAATACACATCAAAAGAAAGGTATTAAAATGCTCTACCCACAACTGCAAACCAAAAGGTTCTACGCTCTCGTTTCTGAAAAATTAGTCAAAAAGTAAAATTACAGAATTTCGACCCAGCCCATCACAAATTATCTTTCGATTGCTTTATCTCCTCAACCAAGTCTCCAAACATGATGCGGTTTTCACTATAACACAGAGCATCGCGAAGCCTTTCAATTGATGCATAAATCTCAAAAATGATTTTTTTCAGTTTTTCGAGAAAATCTTGGGCTAACCACTTGCCGAAAAAAAGTAGTATTTTCAAAACTATTTCCCACCCAATCAAAATACACATCAAAAGAAAGGTATTTAAATGCTCTACCCACAACTGCAAACCAAAAGGTTCTACCAGCTCTCGTTTCGGAAAAATTAGTCAAAAAGTAAAATAACAGAATTTCGACCCAGCCCATCACAAATTATCTTTCGATTGCTTTATCTCCTCAACCAAGCCTCAAAACATGATGCGGTTTTCACTATAACACAGAGCATCGCGCCGCCTTTCAATTGATGCATAAATCTCAAAAATGATTTTTTTTCAGTTTTTCGAGAAAATCTTGCCGAAAAAAAAGGAGTATTTTCAAAACTATTTCCCACCCAATCAAAATACACATCAAAAGAAAGGTATTTAAATGCTCTACCCACAACTGCAAACCAAAAGGTTCTACGAGCTCTCGTTTCGGAAAAATTAGTCAAAAGGTAAAATTACAGAATTTCGACCCAGCCCATCACAAATTATCTTTCGATTGCTTTATCTTCTCAACCAAGCCTCCAAACATGATGCGCTTTTCACTATAACACAGAGCATCGCGCCGCCTTTCAATTGATGCATAAATCTCAAAAATGATTTTTGTTCAGTTTTTCGAGAAAATCGTGGGCTAACCACTTGCCAAAAAAAAGTAGTATTTTCAAAACTATTTCCCACCCAATCAAAATACACATCAAAAGAAAGGTATTTAAATGCTCTACCCACAACTGCAAACCAAAAGGTTCTACGAGCTCTCCTTTCGGAAAATTAGTCAAAAAGTAAAATTACAAAATTTCGACCCAGCCCATCACAAATTATCTTTCGATTGCTTTATCTCCTCAACCAAGCCTCCAAACATGATGCGGTTTTCACTATAACACAGAGCATCGCGAAGCCTTTCAATTGATGCATAAATCTCAAAAATGATTTTTTTCAGTTTTTCGAGAAAATCTTGGGCTAACCACTTGCCGAAAAAAAGTAGTATTTTCAAAACTATTTCCCACCCAATCAAAATACACATCAAAAGAAAGGTATTTAAATGCTCTACCCACAACTGCAAACCAAAAGGTCCTACGAGCTCTCGTTTCGGAAAAATTAGTCAAAAAGTAAAATAACAGAATTTCGACCCAGCCCATCACAAATTATCTTTCGATTGCTTTATCTCCTCAACCAAGCCTCCAAACATGATGCGCTTTTCACTATAACACAGAGCATCGCTCCGCCTTTCAATTGATGCATAAATCTCAAAAATGATTTTTTTTCAGTTTTTCGAGAAAATCGTGGGCTAACCCCTTGCCAAAAACAAGTAGTATTTTCAAAACTATTTCCCACCCAATCAAAATACACATCAAAAGAAAGGTATTAAAATGCTCTACCCACAACTGCAAACCAAAAGGTTCTACCAGCTCTCGTTTCGGAAAAATTAGTCAAAAAGTAAAATAACAGAATTTCGACCCAGCCCACCACAAATTATCTTTCGATTGCTTTATCTCCTCAACCAAGCCTCCAAACATGATGCGGTTTTCACTATAACACAGAGCATCGCGCCGCCTTTCAATTGATGCATAAATCTCAAAAATGATTTTTTTTCAGTTTTTCGAGAAAATCGTGGGCTAACCACTTAAAGAAAAAAAGTAGTATTTTCAAAACTATTTCCCACCCAATCAAAATACACATCAAAAGAAAGGTATTTAAATGCTCTATCCACAACTGCAAACCAAAAGGTTCTACAAGCTCTCGTTTCGGAAAAATTAGTCAAAAAGTAAAATTACAGAATTTCGACCCAGCCCATCACAAATTATCTTTCGATTGCTTAATCTCCTCAACCAAGCCTCCAAACATGATGCGGTTTTCACTATAACACAGAGCATCGCGCCGCCTTTCAATTGATGCATAAATCTCAAAAATGATTTTATTTCAGTTTTTCGAGAAAATCGTGGGTTTAACCCCATGCCAAAAAAAGTAGTATTTACAAAACTATTTCCCACCCAATCAAAACACACATCAAAAGAAAGGTATTTAAATGCTCTACCCACAACTGCAAACCAAAAGGTTCTACGAGCTCTCGTTTCGGAAAAATTAGTCAAAAAGTAAAATTACAGAATTTCGACCCAGCCCATCACAAATTATCTTTCGATTGCTTTATCTCCTCAACCAAGCCTCCAAACATGATGCGGTTTTCACTATAACACAGAGCATCGCGCCGCCTTTCAATTGATGCATAAATCTCAAAAATGATTTTTTTTCAGTTTTTCGAGAAAATCGTGGGCTAACCACTTGCCGAAAAAAAGTAGTATTTTCAAAACTATTTCCCACCCAATCAAAATACACATCAAAAGAAAGGTATTTAAATGCTCTACCCACAACTGCAAACCAAAAGGTTCTACGAGCTCTCATTTCGGAAAAATTAGTCAAAAAGTAAAATTACAGAATTTCGACCCAGCCCATCACAAATTATCTTTCGATTGCTTTATCTCCTCAACCAAGTCTCCAAACATGATGCGGTTTTCACTATAACACAGAGCATCGCGAAGCCTTTCAATTGATGCATGAATCTCAAAAATGATTTTTTTCAGTTTTTCGAGAAAATCTTGGGCTAACCACTTGCCGAAAAAAAGTAGTATTTTCAAAACTATTTCCCACCCAATCAAAATACACATCAAAAGAAAGGTATTTAAATGCTCTACCCACAACTGCAAACCAAAAGGTTCTACGAGCTCTCGTTTCGGAAAAATTAGTCAAAAAGTAAAATTACAGAATTTCGACCCAGCCCATCACAAATTATCTTTCGATTGCTTTATCTCCTCAACCAAGCCTCCAAACATGATGCGGTTTTCACTATAACAAAGAGCATCGCGCCGCCTTTCAATTAATGCATAAAGCTCAAAAATGATTTTTTTTCAGTTTTTGCAAACCAAAAGGTTCTACGAGCTCTCGTTTCGGAAAAATTAGTCAAAAAGTAAAATTACAGAATTTCGACCCAGCCCATCACAAATTATCTTTCGATTGCTTTATCTCCTCAACCAAGCCTCCAAACATGATGCGGTTTTCACTATAACAAAGAGCATCGCGCCGCCTTTCAATTAATGCATAAATCTCAAAAATGATTTTTTTTCAGTTTTTCGAGAAAATCGTGGGCTAACCACTTGCCGAAAAAAAGTAGTATTTTCAAAACTATTTCCCACCCAATCAAAATACACATCAAAAGAAAGGTATTTAAATGCTCTACCCACAACTGCAAACCAAAAGGTTCTACGAGCTCTCGTTTTGGAAAAATTAGTCAAAAAGTAAAATTACAGAATTTCGACCCAGCCCATCACAAATTATCTTTCGATTGCTTTATCTCCTCAACCAAGCCTCCAAACATGATGCGGTTTTCACTATAACACAGAGCATCGCGCCGCCTTTCAATTGATGCATAAATCTCAAAAATTATTTTTTTCAGTTTTTCGAGAAAATCGTGGGCTAACCACTTGCAGAAAAAAAGTAGTATTTTCAAAACTATTTCCCACCCAATCAAAATACACATCAAAAGAAAGGTATTTAAATGCTCTACCCACAACTGCAAACCAAAAGGTTCTACGAGCTCTCGTTTCGGAAAAATTAGTCAAAAATAAAATTACAGAATTTCGACCCAGCCCATCACAAATTATCTTTCGATTGCTTTATCTCCTCAACCAAGCCTCCAAACATGATGCGGTTTTCACTATAACAAAGAGCATCGCGCCGCCTTTCAATTGATGCATAAATCTCAAAAATGATTTTTTTCAGTTTTTCGAGAAAATCGTGGGCTAACCACTTGCCGAAAAAAAGTAGTATTTTCAAAACTATTTCCCACCCAATCAAAATACACATCAAAAGAAAGGTATTTAAATGCTCTACCCACAACTGCAAACCAAAAGGTTCTATGAGCTCTCGTTTCGGAAAAATTAGTCAAAAAGTAAAATTACAGAATTTCGACCCAGCCCATCACAAATTATCTTTCGATTGCTTTATCTCCTCAACCAAGCCTCCAAACATGATGCGGTTTTCACTATAACAAAGAGCATCGCGCCGCCTTTCAATTGATGCATAAATCTCAAAAATGATTTTTTTTCAGTTTTTCGAGAAAATCGTGGGCTAACAACCACTTGCCAAAAAAAAGTAGTATTTTCAAAACTATTTCCCACCCAATCAAAATACACATCAAAAGAAAGGTATTTAAATGCTCTACCCACAACTGCAAACCAAAAGGTTCTACGAGCTCTCGTTTCGGAAAAATTAGTCAAAAAGTAAAATTACAGAATTTCGACCCAGCCCATCACAAATTATCTTTCGATTGCTTTATCTCCTCAACCAAGCCTCCAAACATGATGCGGTTTTCACTATAACACAGAGCATCGCGCCGCCTTTCAATTGATGCATAAATCTCAAAAATGATTTTTTTTCAGTTTTTCGAGAAAATCGTGGGCTAACCACTTAAAGAAAAAAAGTAGTATTTTCAAAACTATTTCCCACCCAATCAAAATACACATCAAAAGAAAGGTATTTAAATGCTCTACCCACAACTGCAAACCAAAAGGTTCTACGAGCTCTCGTTTCGGAAAAATTAGTCAAAAAGTAAAATTACAGAATTTCGACCCAGCCCATCACAAATTATCTTTCGATTGCTTTATCTCCTCAACCAAGCCTCCAAACATGATGCGGTTTTCACTATAACAAAGAGCATCGCGCCGCCTTTCAATTGATGCATAAATCTCAAAAATGATTTTTTTCAGTTTTTCGAGAAAATCGTGGGCTAACCACTTGCCGAAAAAAAGTAGTATTTTCAAAACTATTTCCCACCCAATCAAAATACACATCAAAAGAAAGGTATTTAAATGCTCTACCCACAACTGCAAACCAAAAGGTTCTACGAGCTCTCGTTTCGGAAAAATTAGTCAAAAAGTAAAATTACAGAATTTCGACCCAGCCCATCACAAATTATCTTTCGATTGCTTTATCTCCTCAACCAAGCCTCCAAACATGATGCGGTTTTCACTATAACAAAGAGCATCGCGCCGCCTTTCAATTGATGCATAAATCTCAAAAATGATTTTTTTTCAGTTTTTCGAGAAAATCGTGGGCTAACCACTTGCCGAAAAAAAGTAGTATTTTCAAAATTATTTCCCACCCAATCAAAATACACATCAAAAGAAAGGTATTTAAATGCTCTACCCACAACTGCAAACCAAAAGGTTCTACCAGCTCTCGTTTCGGAAAAATTAGTCAAAAAGTAAAATTACAGAATTTCGACCCAGCCCATCACAAATTATCTTTCGATTGCTTTATCTCCTCAACCAAGCCTCCAAACATAATGCGGTTTTCACTATAATACAGAGCATCGCGCCGTATTTCAATTGATGCATAAATCTCAAAAATGATTTTTTTTCAGTTTTTCGAGAAAATCGTGGGCTAACCACTTAAAGAAAAAAAGTAGTATTTTCAAAACTATTTCCCACCCAATCAAAATACACATCAAAAGAAAGGTATTAAAATGCTCTACCCACAACTGCAATCCAAAAGGTTCTACGCTCTCGTTTCTGAAAAATTAGTCAAAAATAAAATTACAGAATTTCGACCCAGCACATCACAAATTATCTTTCGATTGCTTTATCTCCTCAACCAAGCCTCCAAACATAATGCGGTTTTCACTATAATACAGAGCATCGCGCCGTATTTCAATTGATGCATAAATCTCAAAAATGATTTTTTTTCAGTTTTTCGAGAAAATCGTGGGCTAACCACTTAAAGAAAAAAAGTAGTATTTTCAAAACTATTTCCCACCCAATCAAAATACACATCAAAAGAAAGGTATTTAAATGCTCTACCCACAACTGCTAACCAAAAGGTTCTACGAGCTCTCGTTTCGGAAAAATTAGTCAAAATGTAAAATTACAGAATTTCGACCCAGCCCATCACAAATTATCTTTCGATTGCTTTATCTCCTCAACCAAGCCTCCAAACATGATGCGGTTTTCACTATAACAAAGAGCATCGCGCCGCCTTTCAATTGATGCATAAATCTCAAAAATGATTTTTTTTCAGTTTTTCGAGAAAATCGTGGGCTAACCACTTGCCAAAAAAAAGTAGTATTTTCAAAACTATTTCCCACCCAATCAAAATACACATCAAAAGAAAGGTATTTAAATGCTCTACCCACAACTGCAAACCAAAAGGTTCTACGAGCTCTCGTTTCGGAAAAATTAGTCAAAAAGTAAAATTACAGAATTTCGACCCAGCCCATCACAAATTATCTTTCGATTGCTTTATCTCCTCAACCAAGCCTCCAAACATGATGCGGTTTTCACTATAACAAAGAGCATCGCGCCGCCTTTCAATTGATGCATAAATCTCAAAAATGATTTTTTTTCAGTTTTTCGAGAAAATCGTGGGCTAACCACTTGCCGAAAAAAAGTAGTATTTTCAAAACTATTTCCCACCCAATCAAAATACACATCAAAAGAAAGGTATTTAAATGCTCTACCCACAACTGCAAACCAAAAGGTTCTACGAGCTCTCGTTTCGGAAAAATTAGTCAAAAAGTAAAATTACAGAATTTCGACCCAGCCCATCACAAATTATCTTTCGATTGCTTTATCTCCTCAACCAAGCCTCCAAACATGATGCGGTTTTCACTATAACAAAGAGCATCGCGCCGCCTTTCAATTGATGCATAAATCTCAAAAATGATTTTTTTTCAGTTTTTCGAGAAAATCGTGGGCTAACCACTTGCCGAAAAAAAGTAGTATTTTCAAAACTATTTCCCACCCAATCAAAATACACATCAAAAGAAAGGTATTTAAATGCTCTACCCACAACTGCAAACCAAAATGTTCTACGAGCTCTCGTTTCGGAAAAATTAGTCAAAATGTAAAATTACAGAATTTCGACCCAGCCAATCACAAATTATCTTTCGATTGCTTTATCTCCTCAACCAAGCCTCCAAACATGATGCGGTTTTCACTATAACACAGAGCATCGCGCCGCCTTTCAATTGATGCATAAATCTCAAAAATGATTTTTTTTCAGTTTTTCGAGAAAATCGTGGGCTAACCACTTAAAGAAAAAAAGTAGTATTTTCAAAACTATTTCCCACCCAATCAAAATACACATCAAAAGAAAGGTATTTAAATGCTCTACCCACAACTGCAAACCAAAAGGTTCTACGAGCTCTCGTTTCGGAAAAATTAGTCAAAAAGTAAAATTACAGAATTTCGACCCAGCCCATCACAAATTATCTTTCGATTGCTTTATCTCCTCAACCAAGCCTCCAAACATGATGCGGTTTTCACTATAACAAAGAGCATCGCGCCGCCTTTCAATTGATGCATAAATCTCAAAAATGATTTTTTTTCAGTTTTTCGAGAAAATCGTGGGCTAACCACTTGCCGAAAAAAAGTACTATTTTCAAAACTATTTCCCACCCAATCAAAATACACATCAAAAGAAAGGTATTTAAATGCTCTACCCGCAACTGCAAACCAAAAGGTTCTACGAGCTCTCGTTTCGGAAAAATTAGTCAAAATGTAAAATTACAGAATTTCGACCCAGCCAATCACAAATTATCTTTCGATTGCTTTATCTCCTCAACCAAGCCTCCAAACATGATGCGGTTTTCACTATAACAAAGAGCATCGCGCCGCCTTTCAATTGATGCATAAATCTCAAAAATGATTTTTTTTCAGTTTTTCGAGAAAATCGTGGGCTAACCACTTGCCAAAAAAAAGTAGTATTTTCAAAACTATTTCCCACCCAATCAAAATACACATCAAAAGAAAGGTATTTAAATGCTCTACCCACAACTGCAAACCAAAAGGTTCTACGAGCTCTCGTTTCGAAAAAATTAGTCAAAAAGTAAAATTACAGAATTTCGACCCAGCCCATCACAAATTATCTTTCGATTGCTTTATCTCCTCAACCAAGCCTCCAAACATGATGCGGTTTTCACTATAACAAAGAGCATCGCGCCGCCTTTCAATTGATGCATAAATCTCAAAAATGATTTTTTTTCAGTTTTTCGAGAAAATCGTGGGCTAACCACTTGCCGAAAAAAAGTAGTATTTTCAAAACTATTTCCCACCCAAACAAAATACACATCAAAAGAAAGGTATTTAAATGCTCTACCCACAACTGCAAACCAAAAGGTTCTACGAGCTCTCGTCTCGGAAAAATTAGTCAAAAAGTAAAATTACAGAATTTCGACCCAGCCCATCACAAATTATCTTTCGATTGCTTTATCTCCTCAACCAAGCCTCCAAACATGATGCGGTTTTCACTATAACACAGAGCATCGCGCCGCCTTTCAATTGATGCATAAATCTCAAAAATGATTTTTTTTCAGTTTTTCGAGAAAATTGTGGGCTTAACATCTTGCCAAAAAAAGTAGTATTTTCAAAACTATTTCCCACCCAATCAAAATACACATCAAAAGAAAGGTATTTAAATGCTCTACCCACAACTGCAAACCAAAAGGTTCTACCAGCTCTCGTTTCGGAAAAATTAGGCAAAAAGTCAAATTACAGAATTTCGACCCAGCCCATCACAAATTATCTTTCGATTGCTTTATCTCCTCAACCAAGCCTCCAAACATGATGCGGTTTTCACTATAATACAGAGCATCGCGCCGCCTTTCAATTGATGCATAAATCTCAAAAATGATTTTTTTTCAGTTTTTCGAGAAAATCGTGGGCTAACCACTTAAAGAAAAAAAGTAGTATTTTCAAAACTATTTCCCACCCAATCAAAATACACATCAAAAGAAAGGTATTTAAATGCTCTACCCACAACTGCTAACCAAAAGGTTCTACGAGCTCTCGTTTCGGAAAAATTAGTCAAAAAGTAAAATTACAGAATTTCGACCCAGCCCATCACAAATTATCTTTCGATTGCTTTATCTTCTCAACCAAGCCTCCAAACATGATGCGGTTTTCACTATAACACAGAGCATCGCTCCGCCTTTCAATTGATGCATAAATCTCAAAAATGATTTTTTTTTCAGTTTTTCGAGAAAATCGTGGGCTTAACATCTTGCCGAAAAAAAGTAGTATTTTCAAAACTATTTCCCACCCAATCAAAATACACATCAAAAGAAAGGTATTTAAATGCTCTACCCACAACTGCAAACAAAAGGTTCTACGAGCTCTCGTTTCGGAAAAATTAGTCAAAAAGTAAAATTACAGAATTTCGACCCAGCCCATCACAAATTATCTTTCGATTGCTTTATCTCCTCAACCAAGCCTCCAAACATGATGCGGTTTTCACTATAATACAGAGCATCGCGCCGCCTTTCAATTGATGCATAAATCTCAAAAATGATTTTTTTTCAGTTTTTCGAGAAAATCGTGGGCTAACCACTTGCCAAAAAAAAGTAGTATTTTCAAAACTATTTCCCACCCAATCAAAATACACATCAAAAGAAAGGTATTTAAATGCTCTACCCACAACTGCAAACCAAAAGGTTCTACGAGCTCTCGTTTCGGAAAAATTAGTCAAAAAGTAAAATTACAGAATTTCGACCCAGCCCATCACAAATTATCTTTCGATTGCTTTATCTCCTCAACCAAGCCTCCAAACATGATGCGGTTTTCACTATAACACAGAGCATCGCTCCGCCTTTCAATTGATGCATAAATCTCAAAAATGATTTTTTTTCAGTTTTTCGAGAAAATCGTGGGCTTAACATCTTGCCGAAAAAAAGTAGTATTTTCAAAACTATTTCCCACCCAATCAAAATACACATCAAAAGAAAGGTATTTAAATGCTCTACCCACAACTGCAAACAAAAGGTTCTACGAGCTCTCGTTTCGGAAAAATTAGTCAAAAAGTAAAATTACAGAATTTCGACCCAGCCCATCACAAATTATCTTTCGATTGCTTTATCTCCTCAACCAAGCCTCCAAACATGATGCGGTTTTCACTATAATACAGAGCATCGCGCCGCCTTTCAATTGATGCATAAATCTCAAAAATGATTTTTTTTCAGTTTTTCGAGAAAATCGTGGGCTAACCACTTGCCAAAAAAAAGTAGTATTTTCAAAACTATTTCCCACCCAATCAAAATACACATCAAAAGAAAGGTATTTAAATGCTCTACCCACAACTGCAAACCAAAAGGTTCTACGAGCTCTCGTTTCGGAAAAATTAGTCAAAAAGTAAAATTACAGAATTTCGACCCAGCCCATCACAAATTATCTTTCGATTGCTTTATCTCCTCAACCAAGCCTCCAAACATGATGCGGTTTTCACTATAACAAAGAGCATCGCGCCGCCTTTCAATTGATGCATAAATCTCAAAAATGATTTTTTTTCAGTTTTTCGAGAAAATCGTGGGCTAACCACTTGCCGAAAAAAAGTAGTATTTTCAAAACTATTTCCCACCCAATCAAAATACACATCAAAAGAAAGGTATTTAAATGCTCTACCCACAACTGCAAACCAAAATGTTCTACGAGCTCTCGTTTCGGAAAAATTAGTCAAAATGTAAAATTACAGAATTTCGACCCAGCCAATCACAAATTATCTTTCGATTGCTTTATCTCCTCAACCAAGCCTCCAAACATGATGCGGTTTTCACTATAACACAGAGCATCGCGCCGCCTTTCAATTGAATGCATAAATCTCAAAAATGATTTTTTTCAGTTTTTCGAGAAAATCGTGGGCTAACCACTTGCCGAAAAAAAGTAGTATTTTCAAAACTATTTCCCACCCAATCAAAATACACATCAAAAGAAAGGTATTTAAATGCTCTACCCACAACTGCAAACCAAAAGGTTCTACGAGCTCTCGTTTCGGAAAAATTAGTCAAAAAGTAAAATTACAGAATTTCGACCCAGCCCATCACAAATTATCTTTCGATTGCTTTATCTCCTCAACCAAGCCTCCAAACATGATGCGGTTTTCACTATAACAAAAAGCATCGCGCCGCCTTTCAATTGATGCATAAATCTCAAAAATGATTTTTTTTCAGTTTTTCGAGAAAATCGTGGGCTAACCACTTGCCAAAAAAAAGTAGTATTTTCAAAACTATTTCCCACCCAATCAAAATACACATCAAAAGAAAGGTATTTAAATGCTCTACCCACAACTGCAAACCAAAAGGTTCTACCAGCTCTCGTTTCGGAAAAATTAGGCAAAAAGTCAAATTACAGAATTTCGACCCAGCCCATCACAAATTATCTTTCGATTGCTTTATCTCCTCAACCAAGCCTCCAAACATGATGCGGTTTTCACTATAATACAGAGCATCGCGCCGCCTTTCAATTGATGCATAAATCTCAAAAATGATTTTTTTTCAGTTTTTCGAGAAAATCGTGGGCTAACCACTTAAAGAAAAAAAGTAGTATTTTCAAAACTATTTCCCACCCAATCAAAATACACATCAAAAGAAAGGTATTTAAATGCTCTACCCACAACTGCTAACCAAAAGGTTCTACGAGCTCTCGTTTCGGAAAAATTAGTCAAAAAGTAAAATTACAGAATTTCGACCCAGCCCATCACAAATTATCTTTCGATTGCTTTATCTCCTCAACCAAGCCTCCAAACATGATGCGGTTTTCACTATAACACAGAGCATCGCTCCGCCTTTCAATTGATGCATAAATCTCAAAAATGATTTTTTTTCAGTTTTTCGAGAAAATCGTGGGCTTAACATCTTGCCGAAAAAAAGTAGTATTTTCAAAACTATTTCCCACCCAATCAAAATACACATCAAAAGAAAGGTATTTAAATGCTCTACCCACAACTGCAAACAAAAGGTTCTACGAGCTCTCGTTTCGGAAAAATTAGTCAAAAAGTAAAATTACAGAATTTCGACCCAGCCCATCACAAATTATCTTTCGATTGCTTTATCTCCTCAACCAAGCCTCCAAACATGATGCGGTTTTCACTATAACACAGAGCATCGCTCCGCCTTTCAATTGATGCATAAATCTCAAAAATGATTTTTTTCAGTTTTTCGAGAAAATTGTGGGCTTAACATCTTGCCAAAAAAAGTAGTATTTTCAAAACTATTTCCCACCCAATCAAAATACACATCAAAAGAAAGGTATTTAAATGCTCTACCCACAACTGCAAACCAAAAGGTTCTACCAGCTCTCGTTTCGGAAAAATTAGGCAAAAAGTCAAATTACAGAATTTCGACCCAGCCCATCACAAATTATCTTTCGATTGCTTTATCTCCTCAACCAAGCCTCCAAACATGATGCGGTTTTCACTATAATACAGAGCATCGCGCCGCCTTTCAATTGATGCATAAATCTCAAAAATGATTTTTTTTTCAGTTTTTCGAGAAAATCGTGGGCTAACCACTTAAAGAAAAAAAGTAGTATTTCAAAACTATTTCCCACCCAATCAAAATACACATCAAAAGAAAGGTATTTAAATGCTCTACCCACAACTGCTAACCAAAAGGTTCTACGAGCTCTCGTTTCGGAAAAATTAGTCAAAAAGTAAAATTACAGAATTTCGACCCAGCCCATCACAAATTATCTTTCGATTGCTTTATCTCCTCAACCAAGCCTCCAAACATGATGCGGTTTTCACTATAACAAAGAGCATCGCGCCGCCTTTCAATTGATGCATAAATCTCAAAAATGATTTTTTTTCAGTTTTTCGAGAAAATCGTGGGCTAACCCCTTGCCAAAAACAAGTAGTATTTTCAAAACTATTTCCCACCCAATCAAAATACACATCAAAAGAAAGGTATTAAAATGCTCTACCCACAACTGCAATCCAAAAGGTTCTACGCTCTCGTTTCTGAAAAATTAGTCAAAAATAAAATTACAGAATTTCGACCCAGCACATCACAAATTATCTTTCGATTGCTTTATCTCCTCAACCAAGCCTCCAAACATGATGCGGTTTTCACTATAACAAAGAGCATCGCGCCGCCTTTCAATTGATGCATAAATCTCAAAAATGATTTTTTTTCAGTTTTTCGAGAAAATCGTGGGCTAACCACTTGCCAAAAAAAAGTAGTATTTTCAAAACTATTTCCCACCCAATCAAAATACACATCAAAAGAAAGGTATTTAAATGCTCTACCCACAACTGCAAACCAAAAGGTTCTACGAGCTCTCGTTTCGGAAAAATTAGTCAAAAAGTAAAATTACAGAATTTCGACCCAGCCCATCACAAATTATCTTTCGATTGCTTTATCTCCTCAACCAAGCCTCCAAACATGATGCGGTTTTCACTATAACAAAGAGCATCGCGCCGCCTTTCAATTGATGCATAAATCTCAAAAATGATTTTTTTTCAGTTTTTCGAGAAAATCGTGGGCTAACCACTTGCCGAAAAAAAGTACTATTTTCAAAACTATTTCCCACCCAAACAAAATACACATCAAAAGAAAGGTATTTAAATGCTCTACCCACAACTGCAAACCAAAAAGTTCTACGAGCTCTCGTCTCGGAAAAATTAGTCAAAAAGTAAAATTACAGAATTTCGACCCAGCCCATCACAAATTATCTTTCGATTGCTTTATCTCCTCAACCAAGCCTCCAAACATGATGCGGTTTTCACTATAACACAGAGCATCGCGCCGCCTTTCAATTGATGCATAAATCTCAAAAATGATATTTCTTCAGTTTTTCGAGAAAATCGTGGGCTAACCCCTTGCCGAAAAAAAGTAGTATTTTCAAAACTATTTCCCACCCAATCAAAATACACATCAAAAGAAAGGTATTTAAATGCTCTACCCACAACTGCAAACCAAAAGGTTCTACCAGCTCTCGTTTCGGAAAAATTAGGCAAAAAGTCAAATTACAGAATTTCGACCCAGCCCATCACAAATTATCTTTCGATTGCTTTATCTCCTCAACCAAGCCTCCAAACATGATGCGGTTTTCACTATAATACAGAGCATCGCGCCGCCTTTCAATTGATGCATAAATCTCAAAAATGATTTTTTTTCAGTTTTTCGAGAAAATCGTGGGCTAACCACTTAAAGAAAAAAAGTAGTATTTTCAAAACTATTTCCCACCCAATCAAAATACACATCAAAAGAAAGGTATTAAAATGCTCTACCCACAACTGCAATCCAAAAGGTTCTACGCTCTCGTTTCTGAAAAATTAGTCAAAAATAAAATTACAGAATTTCGACCCAGCACATCACAAATTATCTTTCGATTGCTTTATCTCCTCAACCAAGTCTCCAAACATGATGCGGTTTTCACTATAAAACAGAGCATCGCGCCGCCTTTCAATTGATGCATAAATCTCAAAAATGATTTTTTTCAGTTTTTCGAGAAAATCGTGGGCTAACCACTTGCCGAAAAAAAGTAGTATTTTCAAAACTATTTCCCACCCAATCAAAATACACATCAAAAGAAAGGTATTTAAATGCTCTACCCACAACTGCAAACCAAAAGGTTCTACGAGCTCTCGTTTCGGAAAAATTAGTCAAAAAGTAAAATTACAGAATTTCGACCCAGCCCATCACAAATTATCTTTCGATTGCTTTATCTCCTCAACCAAGCCTCCAAACATGATGCGGTTTTCACTATAACAAAGAGCATCGCGCCGCCTTTCAATTGATGCATAAATCTCAAAAATGATTTTTTTTCAGTTTTTCGAGAAAATCGTGGGCTAACCACTTGCCGAAAAAAAGTACTATTTTCAAAACTATTTCCCACCCAAACAAAATACACATCAAAAGAAAGGTATTTAAATGCTCTACCCACAACTGCAAACCAAAAAGTTCTACGAGCTCTCGTCTCGGAAAAATTAGTCAAAAAGTAAAATTACAGAATTTCGACCCAGCCCATCACAAATTATCTTTCGATTGCTTTATCTCCTCAACCAAGCCTCCAAACATGATGCGGTTTTCACTATAACACAGAGCATCGCGCCGCCTTTCAATTGATGCATAAATCTCAAAAATGATTTTTTTTCAGTTTTTCGAGAAAATTGTGGGCTTAACATCTTGCCAAAAAAAGTAGTATTTTCAAAACTATTTCCCACCCAATCAAAATACACATCAAAAGAAAGGTATTTAAATGCTCTACCCACAACTGCAAACCAAAAGGTTCTACCAGCTCTCGTTTCGGAAAAATTAGGCAAAAAGTCAAATTACAGAATTTCGACCCAGCCCATCACAAATTATCTTTCGATTGCTTTATCTCCTCAACCAAGCCTCCAAACATGATGCGGTTTTCACTATAATACAGAGCATCGCGCCGCCTTTCAATTGATGCATAAATCTCAAAAATGATTTTTTTTCAGTTTTTCGAGAAAATCGTGGGCTAACCACTTAAAGAAAAAAAGTAGTATTTTCAAAACTATTTCCCACCCAATCAAAATACACATCAAAAGAAAGGTATTAAAATGCTCTACCCACAACTGCAATCCAAACGGTTCTACGCTCTCGTTTCTGAAAAATTAGTCAAAAATAAAATTACAGAATTTCGACCCAGCACATCACAAATTATCTTTCGATTGCTTTATCTCCTCAACGAAGTCTCCAAACATGATGCGGTTTTCACTATAAAACAGAGCATCGCGCCGCCTTTCAATTGATGCATAAATCTCAAAAATGATTTTTTTCAGTTTTTCGAGAAAATCGTGGGCTAACCACTTGCCGAAAAAAAGTAGTATTTTCAAAACTATTTCCCACCCAATCAAAATACACATCAAAAGAAAGGTATTTAAATGCTCTACCCACAACTGCTAACCAAAAGGTTCTACGAGCTCTCGTTTCGGAAAAATTAGTCAAAAAGTAAAATTACAGAATTTCGACCCAGCCCATCACAAATTATCTTTCGATTGCTTTATCTCCTCAACCAAGCCTCCAAACATGATGCGGTTTTCACTATAACAAAGAGCATCGCGCCGCCTTTCAATTGATGCATAAATCTCAAAAATGATTTTTTTTTCAGTTTTTCGAGAAAATCGTGGGCTAACCACTTGCCAAAAAAAAGTAGTATTTTCAAAACTATTTCCCACCCAATCAAAATACACATCAAAAGAAAGGTATTTAAATGCTCTACCCACAACTGCAAACCAAAAGGTTCTACGAGCTCTCGTTTCGGAAAAATTAGTCAAAAAGTAAAATTACAGAATTTCGACCCAGCCCATCACAAATTATCTTTCGATTGCTTTATCTCCTCAACCAAGCCTCCAAACATGATGCGGTTTTCACTATAACACAGAGCATCGCTCCGCCTTTCAATTGATGCATAAATCTCAAAAATGATTTTTTTTCAGTTTTTCGAGAAAATTGTGGGCTAACAACCAGTTGCCGAAAAAAAGTAGTATTTTCAAAACTATTTCCCACCCAATCAAAATACACATCAAAAGAAAGGTATTTAAATGCTCTACCCACAACTGCAAACAAAAGGTTCTACGAGCTCTCGTTTCGGAAAAATTAGTCAAAAAGTAAAATTACAGAATTTCGACCCAGCCCATCACAAATTATCTTTCGATTGCTTTATCTCCTCAACCAAGCCTCCAAACATGATGCGGTTTTCACTATAACACAGAGCATCGCTCCGCCTTTCAATTGATGCATAAATCTCAAAAATGATTTTTTTTCAGTTTTTCGAGAAAATTGTGGGCTTAACATCTTGCCAAAAAAAGTAGTATTTTCAAAACTATTTCCCACCCAATCAAAATACACATCAAAAGAAAGGTATTTAAATGCTCTACCCACAACTGCAAACCAAAAGGTTCTACCAGCTCTCGTTTCGGAAAAATTAGGCAAAAAGTCAAATTACAGAATTTCGACCCAGCCCATCACAAATTATCTTTCGATTGCTTTATCTCCGCAACCAAGCCTCCAAACATGATGCGGTTTTCACTATAATACAGAGCATCGCGCCGCCTTTCAATTGATGCATAAATCTCAAAAATGATTTTTTTTTCAGTTTTTCGAGAAAATCGTGGGCTAACCACTTAAAGAAAAAAAGTAGTATTTTCAAAACTATTTCCCACCCAATCAAAATACACATCAAAAGAAAGGTATTTAAATGCTCTACCCACAACTGCTAACCAAAAGGTTCTACGAGCTCTCGTTTCGGAAAAATTAGTCAAAAAGTAAAATTACAGAATTTCGACCCAGCCCATCACAAATTATCTTTCGATTGCTTTATCTCCTCAACCAAGCCTCCAAACATGATGCGGTTTTCACTATAACAAAGAGCATCGCGCCGCCTTTCAATTGATGCATAAATCTCAAAAATGATTTTTTTTCAGTTTTTCGAGAAAATCGTGGGCTAACCCCTTGCCAAAAACAAGTAGTATTTTCAAAACTATTTCCCACCCAATCAAAATACACATCAAAAGAAAGGTATTAAAATGCTCTACCCACAACTGCAATCCAAAAGGTTCTACGCTCTCGTTTCTGAAAAATTAGTCAAAAATAAAATTACAGAATTTCGACCCAGCACATCACAAATTATCTTTCG
This sequence comes from Eupeodes luniger, assembly GCA_951509635.1. Taxonomy (NCBI): domain Eukaryota; kingdom Metazoa; phylum Arthropoda; class Insecta; order Diptera; family Syrphidae; genus Eupeodes; species Eupeodes luniger. Next base: position 158,406,670 of record OX608073.1, on the reverse strand, counting down.
ATTGCTTTATCTCCTCAACCAAGCCTCCAAACATGATGCGGTTTTCACTATAACAAAGAGCATCGCGCCGCCTTTCAATTGATGCATAAATCTCAAAAATGATTTTTTTTCAGTTTTTCGAGAAAATCGTGGGCTAACCACTTGCCGAAAAAAAGTACTATTTTCAAAACTATTTCCCACCCAAACAAAATACACATCAAAAGAAAGGTATTTAAATGCTCTACCCACAACTGCAAACCAAAAAGTTCTACGAGCTCTCGTCTCGGAAAAATTAGTCAAAAAGTAAAATTACAGAATTTCGACCCAGCCCATCACAAATTATCTTTCGATTGCTTTATCTCCTCAACCAAGCCTCCAAACATGATGCGGTTTTCACTATAACACAGAGCATCGCGCCGCCTTTCAATTGATGCATAAATCTCAAAAATGATTTTTTTTCAGTTTTTCGAGAAAATTGTGGGCTTAACATCTTGCCAAAAAAAGTAGTATTTTCAAAACTATTTCCCACCCAATCAAAATACACATCAAAAGAAAGGTATTTAAATGCTCTACCCACAACTGCAAACCAAAAGGTTCTACCAGCTCTCGTTTCGGAAAAATTAGGCAAAAAGTCAAATTACAGAATTTCGACCCAGCCCATCACAAATTATCTTTCGATTGCTTTATCTCCTCAACCAAGCCTCCAAACATGATGCGGTTTTCACTATAATACAGAGCATCGCGCCGCCTTTCAATTGATGCATAAATCTCAAAAATGATTTTTTTTCAGTTTTTCGAGAAAATCGTGGGCTAACCACTTAAAGAAAAAAAGTAGTATTTTCAAAACTATTTCCCACCCAATCAAAATACACATCAAAAGAAAGGTATTAAAATGCTCTACCCACAACTGCAATCCAAAAGGTTCTACGCTCTCGTTTCTGAAAAATTAGTCAAAAATAAAATTACAGAATTTCGACCCAGCACATCACAAATTATCTTTCGATTGCTTTATCTCCTCAACCAAGTCTCCAAACATGATGCGGTTTTCACTATAAAACAGAGCATCGCGCCGCCTTTCAATTGATGCATAAATCTCAAAAATGATTTCTTTCAGTTTTTCGAGAAAATCGTGGGCTAACCACTTGCCGAAAAAAAGTAGTATTTTCAAAACTATTTCCCACCCAATCAAAATACACATCAAAAGAAAGATATTTAAATGCTCTACCCACAACTGCTAACCAAAAGGTTCTACGAGCTCTCGTTTCGGAAAAATTAGTCAAAATGTAAAATTACAGAATTTCGACCCAGCCCATCACAAATTATCTTTCGATTGCTTTATCTCCTCAACCAAGCCTCCAAACATGATGCGGTTTTCACTATAACAAAGAGCATCGCGCATAAATCTCAAAAATGATTTTTTTTCAGTTTTTCGAGAAAATCGTGGGCTAACCACTTGCCAAAAAAAAGTAGTATTTTCAAAACTATTTCCCACCCAATCAAAATACACATCAAAAGAAAGGTATTTAAATGCTCTACCCACAACTGCAAACCAAAAGGTTCTACGAGCTCTCGTTTCGGAAAAATTAGTCAAAAAGTAAAATTACAGAATTTCGACCCAGCCCATCACAAATTATCTTTCGATTGCTTTATCTCCTCAACCAAGCCTCCAAACATGATGCGGTTTTCACTATAACAAAGAGCATCGCGCCGCCTTTCAATTGATGCATAAATCTCAAAAATGATTTTTTTTCAGTTTTTCGAGAAAATCGTGGGCTAACCACTTGCCAAAAAAAAGTAGTATTTTCAAAACTATTTCCCACCCAATCAAAATACACATCAAAAGAAAGGTATTTAAATGCTCTACCCACAACTGCAAACCAAAAGGTTCTACGAGCTCTCGTTTCGGAAAAATTAGTCAAAAAGTAAAATTACAGAATTTCGACCCAGCCCATCACAAATTATCTTTCGATTGCTTTATCTCCTCAACCAAGCCTCCAAACATGATGCGGTTTTCACTATAACACAGAGCATCGCGCCGCCTTTCAATTGATGCATAAATCTCAAAAATGATTTTTTTTCAGTTTTTCGAGAAAATCGTGGGCTAACCACTTGCCGAAAAAAAGTACTATTTTCAAAACTATTTCCCACCCAATCAAAATACACATCAAAAGAAAGGTATTTAAATGCTCTACCCACAACTGCAAACCAAAAGGTTCTACGAGCTCTCGTTTCGGAAAAATTAGTCAAAATGTAAAATTACAGAATTTCGACCCAGCCCATCACAAATTATCTTTCGATTGCTTTATCTCCTCAACCAAGCCTCCAAACATGATGCGGTTTTCACTATAACACAGAGCATGGCGCCGCCTTTTAATTGATGCATAAATCTCAAAAATGATTTTTTTTCAGTTTTTCGAGAAAATCGTGGACCCCTTGGCAAAAACAAGTAGTATTTTCAAAACTATTTCAAACCCAATCAAAATACACATCAAAAGAAAGGTATTTAAATGCTCTACCCACAACTGCAATCCAAAAGGTTTTACAAGCTCTCGTTTCGGAAAAATTAGTCAAAAAGTAAAATTACAGAATTTCGACCCAGCCCATCACAAATTATCTTTCGATTGCTTTATCTCCTCAATCAAGCCTCCAAACATGATGCGGTTTTCACTATAACAAAGAGCATCGCGCCGCCTTTCAATTGATGCATAAATCTCAAAAATGATTTTTTTTCAGTTTTTCGAGAAAATCGTGGGCTAACCACTTGCCAAAAAAAAGTAGTATTTTCAAAACTATTTCCCACCCAATCAAAATACACATCAAAAGAAAGGTATTTAAATGCTCTACCCACAACTGCAAACAAAAGGTTCTACGAGCTCTCGTTTCGGAAAAATTAGTCAAAAAGTAAAATTACAGAATTTCGACCCAGCCCATCACAAATTATCTTTCGATTGCTTTATCTCCTCAACCAAGCCTCCAAACATGATGCGGTTTTCACTAGAACAAAGAGCATCGCGCCGCCTTTCAATTGATGCATAAATCTCAAAAATGATTTTTTTTCAGTTTTTCGAGAAAATCGTGGGCTAACCACTTGCCGAAAAAAAATAGTATTTTCAAAACTATTTCCCACCCAATCAAAATACACATCAAAAGAAAGGTATTTAAATGCTCTACCCACAACTGCAAACCAAAAGGTTCTGCGAGCTCTCGTTTCGGAAAAATTAGTCAAAATGTAAAATTACAGAATTTCGACCCAGCCCATCACAAATTATCTTTCGATTGCTTTATCTCCTCAACCAAGCCTCCAAACATGATGCGGTTTTCACTATAACAAAGAGCATCGCGCCGCCTTTCAATTGATGCATAAATCTCAAAAATGATTTTTTTCAGTTTTTCGAGAAAATCGTGGGCTAACCACTTGCCAAAAAAAAGTAGTATTTTCAAAACTATTTCCCACCCAATCAAAGTACACATCAAAAGAAAGGTATTTAAATGCTCTACCCACAACTGCAAACCAAAAGGTTCTACGAGCTCTCGTTTCGGAAAAATTAGTCAAAAAGGAAAATTACAGAATTTCGACCCAGCCCATCACAAATTATCTTTCGATTGCTTTATCTCCTCAACCAAGCCTCCAAACATGATGCGGTTTTCACTATAACAAAGCGCATCGCGCCGCCTTTCAATTAATGCATAAATCTCAAAAATGATTTTTTTCAGTTTTTCGAGAAAATCGTGGGCTAACCACTTGCCGAAAAAAAATAGTATTTTCAAAACTATTTCCCATCCAATCAAAATACACATCAACCAAGCCTCCAAACATGATGCGGTTTTCACTATAACACAGAGCATCGCGCCGCCTTTCAATTGATGCATAAATCTCAAAAATGATTTTTGTTCAGTTTTTCGAGAAAATCGTGGGCTTAACATCTTGCCAAAAAAAGAAGTATTTTCAAAACTATTTCCCACCCAATCAAAACACACATCAAAAGAAAGGTATTTAAATGCTCTACCCACAACTGCAAACCAAAAGGTTCTACGAGCTCTCGTTTCGGAAAAATTAGTCAAAAAGTAAAATTACAGAATTTCGACCCAGCCCATCACAAATTATCTTTCGATTGCTTTATCTCCTCAACCAAGCCTCCAAACATGATGCGGTTTTCACTATAACACAGAGCATGGCGCCGCCTTTTAATTGATGCATAAATCTCAAAAATGATTTTTTTTTCAGTTTTTCGAGAAAATCGTGGGCTAACCACTTGCCAAAAAAAATTAGTATTTTCAAAACTATTTCCCACCCAATCAAAATACACATCAAAAGAAAGGTATTTAAATGCTCTACCCACAACATAACATGATGCGGTTTTCACTATAACAAAGAACATCGCGCCGCCTTTCAATTGATGCATAAATCTCAAAAATGATTTTTGTTCAGTTTTTCGAGAAAATCGTGGGCTTAACATCTTGCCGAAAAAAAGTAGTATTTTCAAAACTATTTCCCACCCAATCAAAATACACATCAAAAGAAAGGTATTTAAATGCTCTACCCACAACTGCAAACAAAAGGTTCTACGAGCTCTCGTTTCGGAAAAATTAGTCAAAAAGTAAAATTACAGAATTTCGACCCAGCCCATCCCAAATTATCTTTCGATTGCTTTATCTCCTCAACCAAGCCTCCAAACATGATGCGGTTTTCACTATAACACAGAGCATCGCTCCGCCTTTCAATTGATGCATAAATCTCAAAAATGATTTTTTTCAGTTTTTCGAGAAAATTGTGGGCTTAACATCTTGCCAAAAAAAGTAGTATTTTCAAAACTATTTCCCACCCAATCAAAATACACATCAAAAGAAAGGTATTTAAATGCTCTACCCACAACTGCAAACCAAAAGGTTCTACCAGCTCTCGTTTCGGAAAAATTAGGCAAAAAGTCAAATTACAGAATTTCGACCCAGCCCATCACAAATTATCTTTCGATTGCTTTATCTCCTCAACCAAGCCTCCAAACATGATGCGGTTTTCACTATAATACAGAGCATCGCGCCGCCTTTCAATTGATGCATAAATCTCAAAAATGATTTTTTTTTCAGTTTTTCGAGAAAATCGTGGGCTAACCACTTAAAGAAAAAAAGTAGTATTTTCAAAACTATTTCCCACCCAATCAAAATACACATCAAAAGAAAGGTATTTAAATGCTCTACCCACAACTGCTAACCAAAAGGTTCTACGAGCTCTCGTTTCGGAAAAATTAGTCAAAAAGTAAAATTACAGAATTTCGACCCAGCCCATCACAAATTATCTTTCGATTGCTTTATCTCCTCAACCAAGCCTCCAAACATGATGCGGTTTTCACTATAACAAAGAGCATCGCGCCGCCTTTCAATTGATGCATAAATCTCAAAAATGATTTTTTTTCAGTTTTTCGAGAAAATCGTGGGCTAACCCCTTGCCAAAAACAAGTAGTATTTTCAAAACTATTTCCCACCCAATCAAAATACACATCAAAAGAAAGGTATTAAAATGCTCTACCCACAACTGCAATCCAAAAGGTTCTACGCTCTCGTTTCTGAAAAATTAGTCAAAAATAAAATTACAGAATTTCGACCCAGCACATCACAAATTATCTTTCGATTGCTTTATCTCCTCAACCAAGCCTCCAAACATGATGCGGTTTTCACTATAACAAAGAGCATCGCGCCGCCTTTCAATTGATGCATAAATCTCAAAAATGATTTTTTTTCAGTTTTTCGAGAAAATCGTGGGCTAACCACTTGCCAAAAAAAAGTAGTATTTTCAAAACTATTTCCCACCCAATCAAAATACACATCAAAAGAAAGGTATTTAAATGCTCTACCCACAACTGCAAACCAAAAGGTTCTACGAGCTCTCGTTTCGGAAAAATTAGTCAAAAAGTAAAATTACAGAATTTCGACCCAGCCCATCACAAATTATCTTTCGATTGCTTTATCTCCTCAACCAAGCCTCCAAACATGATGCGGTTTTCACTATAACAAAGAGCATCGCGCCGCCTTTCAATTGATGCATAAATCTCAAAAATGATTTTTTTTCAGTTTTTCGAGAAAATCGTGGGCTAACCACTTGCCGAAAAAAAGTACTATTTTCAAAACTATTTCCCACCCAAACAAAATACACATCAAAAGAAAGGTATTTAAATGCTCTACCCACAACTGCAAACCAAAAAGTTCTACGAGCTCTCGTCTCGGAAAAATTAGTCAAAAAGTAAAATTACAGAATTTCGACCCAGCCCATCACAAATTATCTTTCGATTGCTTTATCTCCTCAACCAAGCCTCCAAACATGATGCGGTTTTCACTATAACACAGAGCATCGCGCCGCCTTTCAATTGATGCATAAATCTCAAAAATGATATTTCTTCAGTTTTTCGAGAAAATCGTGGGCTAACCCCTTGCCGAAAAAAAGTAGTATTTTCAAAACTATTTCCCACCCAATCAAAATACACATCAAAAGAAAGGTATTTAAATGCTCTACCCACAACTGCAAACCAAAAGGTTCTACCAGCTCTCGTTTCGGAAAAATTAGGCAAAAAGTCAAATTACAGAATTTCGACCCAGCCCATCACAAATTATCTTTCGATTGCTTTATCTCCTCAACCAAGCCTCCAAACATGATGCGGTTTTCACTATAATACAGAGCATCGCGCCGCCTTTCAATTGATGCATAAATCTCAAAAATGATTTTTTTTCAGTTTTTCGAGAAAATCGTGGGCTAACCACTTAAAGAAAAAAAGTAGTATTTTCAAAACTATTTCCCACCCAATCAAAATACACATCAAAAGAAAGGTATTAAAATGCTCTACCCACAACTGCAATCCAAAAGGTTCTACGCTCTCGTTTCTGAAAAATTAGTCAAAAATAAAATTACAGAATTTCGACCCAGCACATCACAAATTATCTTTCGATTGCTTTATCTCCTCAACCAAGTCTCCAAACATGATGCGGTTTTCACTATAAAACAGAGCATCGCGCCGCCTTTCAATTGATGCATAAATCTCAAAAATGATTTTTTTCAGTTTTTCGAGAAAATCGTGGGCTAACCACTTGCCGAAAAAAAGTAGTATTTTCAAAACTATTTCCCACCCAATCAAAATACACATCAAAAGAAAGGTATTTAAATGCTCTACCCACAACTGCAAACCAAAAGGTTCTACGAGCTCTCGTTTCGGAAAAATTAGTCAAAAAGTAAAATTACAGAATTTCGACCCAGCCCATCACAAATTATCTTTCGATTGCTTTATCTCCTCAACCAAGCCTCCAAACATGATGCGGTTTTCACTATAACAAAGAGCATCGCGCCGCCTTTCAATTGATGCATAAATCTCAAAAATGATTTTTTTTCAGTTTTTCGAGAAAATCGTGGGCTAACCACTTGCCGAAAAAAAGTACTATTTTCAAAACTATTTCCCACCCAAACAAAATACACATCAAAAGAAAGGTATTTAAATGCTCTACCCACAACTGCAAACCAAAAAGTTCTACGAGCTCTCGTCTCGGAAAAATTAGTCAAAAAGTAAAATTACAGAATTTCGACCCAGCCCATCACAAATTATCTTTCGATTGCTTTATCTCCTCAACCAAGCCTCCAAACATGATGCGGTTTTCACTATAACACAGAGCATCGCGCCGCCTTTCAATTGATGCATAAATCTCAAAAATGATTTTTTTTCAGTTTTTCGAGAAAATTGTGGGCTTAACATCTTGCCAAAAAAAGTAGTATTTTCAAAACTATTTCCCACCCAATCAAAATACACATCAAAAGAAAGGTATTTAAATGCTCTACCCACAACTGCAAACCAAAAGGTTCTACCAGCTCTCGTTTCGGAAAAATTAGGCAAAAAGTCAAATTACAGAATTTCGACCCAGCCCATCACAAATTATCTTTCGATTGCTTTATCTCCTCAACCAAGCCTCCAAACATGATGCGGTTTTCACTATAATACAGAGCATCGCGCCGCCTTTCAATTGATGCATAAATCTCAAAAATGATTTTTTTTCAGTTTTTCGAGAAAATCGTGGGCTAACCACTTAAAGAAAAAAAGTAGTATTTTCAAAACTATTTCCCACCCAATCAAAATACACATCAAAAGAAAGGTATTAAAATGCTCTACCCACAACTGCAATCCAAACGGTTCTACGCTCTCGTTTCTGAAAAATTAGTCAAAAATAAAATTACAGAATTTCGACCCAGCACATCACAAATTATCTTTCGATTGCTTTATCTCCTCAACGAAGTCTCCAAACATGATGCGGTTTTCACTATAAAACAGAGCATCGCGCCGCCTTTCAATTGATGCATAAATCTCAAAAATGATTTTTTTCAGTTTTTCGAGAAAATCGTGGGCTAACCACTTGCCGAAAAAAAGTAGTATTTTCAAAACTATTTCCCACCCAATCAAAATACACATCAAAAGAAAGGTATTTAAATGCTCTACCCACAACTGCTAACCAAAAGGTTCTACGAGCTCTCGTTTCGGAAAAATTAGTCAAAAAGTAAAATTACAGAATTTCGACCCAGCCCATCACAAATTATCTTTGGATTGCTTTATCTCCTCAACCAAGCCTCCAAACATGATGCGGTTTTCACTATAACAAAGAGCATCGCGCCGCCTTTCAATTGATGCATAAATCTCAAAAATGATTTTTTTTTCAGTTTTTCGAGAAAATCGTGGGCTAACCACTTGCCAAAAAAAAGTAGTATTTTCAAAACTATTTCCCACCCAATCAAAATACACATCAAAAGAAAGGTATTTAAATGCTCTACCCACAACTGCAAACCAAAAGGTTCTACGAGCTCTCGTTTCGGAAAAATTAGTCAAAAAGTAAAATTACAGAATTTCGACCCAGCCCATCACAAATTATCTTTCGATTGCTTTATCTCCTCAACCAAGCCTCCAAACATGATGCGGTTTTCACTATAACACAGAGCATCGCTCCGCCTTTCAATTGATGCATAAATCTCAAAAATGATTTTTTTTCAGTTTTTCGAGAAAATCGTGGGCTTAACATCTTGCCGAAAAAAAGTAGTATTTTCAAAACTATTTCCCACCCAATCAAAATACACATCAAAAGAAAGGTATTTAAATGCTCTACCCACAACTGCAAACAAAAGGTTCTACGAGCTCTCGTTTCGGAAAAATTAGTCAAAAAGTAAAATTACAGAATTTCGACCCAGCCCATCACAAATTATCTTTCGATTGCTTTATCTCCTCAACCAAGCCTCCAAACATGATGCGGTTTTCACTATAACACAGAGCATCGCTCCGCCTTTCAATTGATGCATAAATCTCAAAAATGATTTTTTTTCAGTTTTTCGAGAAAATTGTGGGCTTAACATCTTGCCAAAAAAAGTAGTATTTTCAAAACTATTTCCCACCCAATCAAAATACACATCAAAAGAAAGGTATTTAAATGCTCTACCCACAACTGCAAACCAAAAGGTTCTACCAGCTCTCGTTTCGGAAAAATTAGGCAAAAAGTCAAATTACAGAATTTCGACCCAGCCCATCACAAATTATCTTTCGATTGCTTTATCTCCGCAACCAAGCCTCCAAACATGATGCGGTTTTCACTATAATACAGAGCATCGCGCCGCCTTTCAATTGATGCATAAATCTCAAAAATGATTTTTTTTTCAGTTTTTCGAGAAAATCGTGGGCTAACCACTTAAAGAAAAAAAGTAGTATTTTCAAAACTATTTCCCACCCAATCAAAATACACATCAAAAGAAAGGTATTTAAATGCTCTACCCACAACTGCTAACCAAAAGGTTCTACGAGCTCTCGTTTCGGAAAAATTAGTCAAAAAGTAAAATTACAGAATTTCGACCCAGCCCATCACAAATTATCTTTCGATTGCTTTATCTCCTCAACCAAGCCTCCAAACATGATGCGGTTTTCACTATAACAAAGAGCATCGCGCCGCCTTTCAATTGATGCATAAATCTCAAAAATGATTTTTTTTCAGTTTTTCGAGAAAATCGTGGGCTAACCCCTTGCCAAAAACAAGTAGTATTTTCAAAACTATTTCCCACCCAATCAAAATACACATCAAAAGAAAGGTATTAAAATGCTCTACCCACAACTGCAATCCAAAAGGTTCTACGCTCTCGTTTCTGAAAAATTAGTCAAAAATAAAATTACAGAATTTCGACCCAGCACATCACAAATTATCTTTCGATTGCTTTATCTCCTCAACCAAGCCTCCAAACATGATGCGGTTTTCACTATAACAAAGAGCATCGCGCCGCCTTTCAATTGATGCATAAATCTCAAAAATGATTTTTTTTCAGTTTTTCGAGAAAATCGTGGGCTAACCACTTAAAGAAAAAAAGTAGTATTTTCAAAACTATTTCCCACCCAATCAAAATACACATCAAAAGAAAGGTATTAAAATGCTCTACCCACAACTGCAATCCAAAAGGTTCTACGCTCTCGTTTCTGAAAAATTAGTCAAAAATAAAATTACAGAATTTCGACCCAGCACATCACAAATTATCTTTCGATTGCTTTATCTCCTCAACCAAGTCTCCAAACATGATGCGGTTTTCACTATAAAACAGAGCATCGCGCCGCCTTTCAATTGATGCATAAATCTCAAAAATGATTTTTTTCAGTTTTTCGAGAAAATCGTGGGCTAACCACTTGCCGAAAAAAAGTAGTATTTTCAAAACTATTTCCCACCCAATCAAAATACACATCAAAAGAAAGATATTTAAATGCTCTACCCACAACTGCTAACCAAAAGGTTCTACGAGCTCTCGTTTCGGAAAAATTAGTCAAAATGTAAAATTACAGAATTTCGACCCAGCCCATCACAAATTATCTTTCGATTGCTTTATCTCCTCAACCAAGCCTCCAAACATGATGCGGTTTTCACTATAACAAAGAGCATCGCGCATAAATCTCAAAAATGATTTTTTTTCAGTTTTTCGAGAAAATCGTGGGCTAACCACTTGCCAAAAAAAAGTAGTATTTTCAAAACTATTTCCCACCCAATCAAAATACACATCAAAAGAAAGGTATTTAAATGCTCTACCCACAACTGCAAACCAAAAGGTTCTACGAGCTCTCGTTTCGGAAAAATTAGTCAAAAAGTAAAATTACAGAATTTCGACCCAGCCCATCACAAATTATCTTTCGATTGCTTTATCTCCTCAACCAAGCCTCCAAACATGATGCGGTTTTCACTATAACAAAGAGCATCGCGCCGCCTTTCAATTGATGCATAAATCTCAAAAATGTTTTTTTTTCAGTTTTTCGAGAAAATCGTGGGCTAACCACTTGCCAAAAAAAAGTAGTATTTTCAAAACTATTTCCCACCCAATCAAAATACACATCAAAAGAAAGGTATTTAAATGCTCTACCCACAACTGCAAACCAAAAGGTTCTACGAGCTCTCGTTTCGGAAAAATTAGTCAAAAAGTAAAATTACAGAATTTCGACCCAGCCCATCACAAATTATCTTTCGATTGCTTTATCTCCTCAACCAAGCCTCCAAACATGATGCGGTTTTCACTATAACACAGAGCATCGCGCCGCCTTTCAATTGATGCATAAATCTCAAAAATGATTTTTTTTCAGTTTTTCGAGAAAATCGTGGGCTAACCACTTGCCGAAAAAAAGTACTATTTTCAAAACTATTTCCCACCCAATCAAAATACACATCAAAAGAAAGGTATTTAAATGCTCTACCCACAACTGCAAACCAAAAGGTTCTACGAGCTCTCGTTTCGGAAAAATTAGTCAAAAAGTAAAATTACAGAATTTCGACCCAGCCCATCACAAATTATCTTTCGATTGCTTTATCTCCTCAACCAAGCCTCCAAACATGATGCGGTTTTCACTATAACAAAGAGCATCGCGCCGCCTTTCAATTGATGCATAAATCTCAAAAATGATTTTTTTTCAGTTTTTCGAGAAAATCGTGGGCTAACCACTTGCCGAAAAAAAGTACTATTTTCAAAACTATTTCCCACCCAAACAAAATACACATCAAAAGAAAGGTATTTAAATGCTCTACCCACAACTGCAAACCAAAAAGTTCTACGAGCTCTCGTCTCGGAAAAATTAGTCAAAAAGTAAAATTACAGAATTTCGACCCAGCCCATCACAAATTATCTTTCGATTGCTTTATCTCCTCAACCAAGCCTCCAAACATGATGCGGTTTTCACTATAACACAGAGCATCGCGCCGCCTTTCAATTGATGCATAAATCTCAAAAATGATTTTTTTTCAGTTTTTCGAGAAAATTGTGGGCTTAACATCTTGCCAAAAAAAGTAGTATTTTCAAAACTATTTCCCACCCAATCAAAATACACATCAAAAGAAAGGTATTTAAATGCTCTACCCACAACTGCAAACCAAAAGGTTCTACCAGCTCTCGTTTCGGAAAAATTAGGCAAAAAGTCAAATTACAGAATTTCGACCCAGCCCATCACAAATTATCTTTCGATTGCTTTATCTCCTCAACCAAGCCTCCAAACATGATGCGGTTTTCACTATAATACAGAGCATCGCGCCGCCTTTCAATTGATGCATAAATCTCAAAAATGATTTTTTTTCAGTTTTTCGAGAAAATCGTGGGCTAACCACTTAAAGAAAAAAAGTAGTATTTTCAAAACTATTTCCCACCCAATCAAAATACACATCAAAAGAAAGGTATTAAAATGCTCTACCCACAACTGCAATCCAAACGGTTCTACGCTCTCGTTTCTGAAAAATTAGTCAAAAATAAAATTACAGAATTTCGACCCAGCACATCACAAATTATCTTTCGATTGCTTTATCTCCTCAACGAAGTCTCCAAACATGATGCGGTTTTCACTATAAAACAGAGCATCGCGCCGCCTTTCAATTGATGCATAAATCTCAAAAATGATTTTTTTCAGTTTTTCGAGAAAATCGTGGGCTAACCACTTGCCGAAAAAAAGTAGTATTTTCAAAACTATTTCCCACCCAATCAAAATACACATCAAAAGAAAGGTATTTAAATGCTCTACCCACAACTGCTAACCAAAAGGTTCTACGAGCTCTCGTTTCGGAAAAATTAGTCAAAAAGTAAAATTACAGAATTTCGACCCAGCCCATCACAAATTATCTTTCGATTGCTTTATCTCCTCAACCAAGCCTCCAAACATGATGCGGTTTTCACTATAACAAAGAGCATCGCGCCGCCTTTCAATTGATGCATAAATCTCAAAAATGATTTTTTTTTCAGTTTTTCGAGAAAATCGTGGGCTAACCACTTGCCAAAAAAAAGTAGTATTTTCAAAACTATTTCCCACCCAATCAAAATACACATCAAAAGAAAGGTATTTAAATGCTCTACCCACAACTGCAAACCAAAAGGTTCTACGAGCTCTCGTTTCGGAAAAATTAGTCAAAAAGTAAAATTACAGAATTTCGACCCAGCCCATCACAAATTATCTTTCGATTGCTTTATCTCCTCAACCAAGCCTCCAAACATGATGCGGTTTTCACTATAACACAGAGCATCGCTCCGCCTTTCAATTGATGCATAAATCTCAAAAATGATTTTTTTTCAGTTTTTCGAGAAAATCGTGGGCTTAACATCTTGCCGAAAAAAAGTAGTATTTTCAAAACTATTTCCCACCCAATCAAAATACACATCAAAAGAAAGGTATTTAAATGCTCTACCCACAACTGCAAACAAAAGGTTCTACGAGCTCTCGTTTCGGAAAAATTAGTCAAAAAGTAAAATTACAGAATTTCGACCCAGCCCATCACAAATTATCTTTCGATTGCTTTATCTCCTCAACCAAGCCTCCAAACATGATGCGGTTTTCACTATAACACAGAGCATCGCTCCGCCTTTCAATTGATGCATAAATCTCAAAAATGATTTTTTTTCAGTTTTTCGAGAAAATTGTGGGCTTAACATCTTGCCAAAAAAAGTAGTATTTTCAAAACTATTTCCCACCCAATCAAAATACACATCAAAAGAAAGGTATTTAAATGCTCTACCCACAACTGCAAACCAAAAGGTTCTACCAGCTCTCGTTTCGGAAAAATTAGGCAAAAAGTCAAATTACAGAATTTCGACCCAGCCCATCACAAATTATCTTTCGATTGCTTTATCTCCGCAACCAAGCCTCCAAACATGATGCGGTTTTCACTATAATACAGAGCATCGCGCCGCCTTTCAATTGATGCATAAATCTCAAAAATGATTTTTTTTTCAGTTTTTCGAGAAAATCGTGGGCTAACCACTTAAAGAAAAAAAGTAGTATTTTCAAAACTATTTCCCACCCAATCAAAATACACATCAAAAGAAAGGTATTTAAATGCTCTACCCACAACTGCTAACCAAAAGGTTCTACGAGCTCTCGTTTCGGAAAAATTAGTCAAAAAGTAAAATTACAGAATTTCGACCCAGCCCATCACAAATTATCTTTCGATTGCTTTATCTCCTCAACCAAGCCTCCAAACATGATGCGGTTTTCACTATAACAAAGAGCATCGCGCCGCCTTTCAATTGATGCATAAATCTCAAAAATGATTTTTTTTCAGTTTTTCGAGAAAATCGTGGGCTAACCCCTTGCCAAAAACAAGTAGTATTTTCAAAACTATTTCCCACCCAATCAAAATACACATCAAAAGAAAGGTATTAAAATGCTCTACCCACAACTGCAATCCAAAAGGTTCTACGCTCTCGTTTCTGAAAAATTAGTCAAAAATAAAATTACAGAATTTCGACCCAGCACATCACAAATTATCTTTCGATTGCTTTATCTCCTCAACCAAGCCTCCAAACATGATGCGGTTTTCACTATAACAAAGAGCATCGCGCCGCCTTTCAATTGATGCATAAATCTCAAAAATGATTTTTTTTCAGTTTTTCGAGAAAATCGTGGGCTAACCACTTGCCGAAAAAAAGTACTATTTTCAAAACTATTTCCCACCCAAACAAAATACACATCAAAAGAAAGGTATTTAAATGCTCTACCCACAACTGCAAACCAAAAAGTTCTACGAGCTCTCGTCTCGGAAAAATTAGTCAAAAAGTAAAATTACAGAATTTCGACCCAGCCCATCACAAATTATCTTTCGATTGCTTTATCTCCTCAACCAAGCCTCCAAACATGATGCGGTTTTCACTATAACACAGAGCATCGCGCCGCCTTTCAATTGATGCATAAATCTCAAAAATGATTTTTTTTCAGTTTTTCGAGAAAATTGTGGGCTTAACATCTTGCCAAAAAAAGTAGTATTTTCAAAACTATTTCCCACCCAATCAAAATACACATCAAAAGAAAGGTATTTAAATGCTCTACCCACAACTGCAAACCAAAAGGTTCTACCAGCTCTCGTTTCGGAAAAATTAGGCAAAAAGTCAAATTACAGAATTTCGACCCAGCCCATCACAAATTATCTTTCGATTGCTTTATCTCCTCAACCAAGCCTCCAAACATGATGCGGTTTTCACTATAATACAGAGCATCGCGCCGCCTTTCAATTGATGCATAAATCTCAAAAATGATTTTTTTTCAGTTTTTCGAGAAAATCGTGGGCTAACCACTTAAAGAAAAAAAGTAGTATTTTCAAAACTATTTCCCACCCAATCAAAATACACATCAAAAGAAAGGTATTAAAATGCTCTACCCACAACTGCAATCCAAAAGGTTCTACGCTCTCGTTTCTGAAAAATTAGTCAAAAATAAAATTACAGAATTTCGACCCAGCACATCACAAATTATCTTTCGATTGCTTTATCTCCTCAACCAAGTCTCCAAACATGATGCGGTTTTCACTATAAAACAGAGCATCGCGCCGCCTTTCAATTGATGCATAAATCTCAAAAATGATTTTTTTCAGTTTTTCGAGAAAATCGTGGGCTAACCACTTGCCGAAAAAAAGTAGTATTTTCAAAACTATTTCCCACCCAATCAAAATACACATCAAAAGAAAGATATTTAAATGCTCTACCCACAACTGCTAACCAAAAGGTTCTACGAGCTCTCGTTTCGGAAAAATTAGTCAAAATGTAAAATTACAGAATTTCGACCCAGCCCATCACAAATTATCTTTCGATTGCTTTATCTCCTCAACCAAGCCTCCAAACATGATGCGGTTTTCACTATAACAAAGAGCATCGCGCATAAATCTCAAAAATGATTTTTTTTCAGTTTTTCGAGAAAATCGTGGGCTAACCACTTGCCAAAAAAAAGTAGTATTTTCAAAACTATTTCCCACCCAATCAAAATACACATCAAAAGAAAGGTATTTAAATGCTCTACCCACAACTGCAAACCAAAAGGTTCTACGAGCTCTCGTTTCGGAAAAATTAGTCAAAAAGTAAAATTACAGAATTTCGACCCAGCCCATCACAAATTATCTTTCGATTGCTTTATCTCCTCAACCAAGCCTCCAAACATGATGCGGTTTTCACTATAACAAAGAGCATCGCGCCGCCTTTCAATTGATGCATAAATCTCAAAAATGATTTTTTTTCAGTTTTTCGAGAAAATCGTGGGCTAACCACTTGCCAAAAAAAAGTAGTATTTTCAAAACTATTTCCCACCCAATCAAAATACACATCAAAAGAAAGGTATTTAAATGCTCTACCCACAACTGCAAACCAAAAGGTTCTACGAGCTCTCGTTTCGGAAAAATTAGTCAAAAAGTAAAATTACAGAATTTCGACCCAGCCCATCACAAATTATCTTTCGATTGCTTTATCTCCTCAACCAAGCCTCCAAACATGATGCGGTTTTCACTATAACACAGAGCATCGCGCCGCCTTTCAATTGATGCATAAATCTCAAAAATGATTTTTTTTCAGTTTTTCGAGAAAATCGTGGGCTAACCACTTGCCGAAAAAAAGTACTATTTTCAAAACTATTTCCCACCCAATCAAAATACACATCAAAAGAAAGGTATTTAAATGCTCTACCCACAACTGCAAACCAAAAGGTTCTACGAGCTCTCGTTTCGGAAAAATTAGTCAAAATGTAAAATTACAGAATTTCGACCCAGCCCATCACAAATTATCTTTCGATTGCTTTATCTCCTCAACCAAGCCTCCAAACATGATGCGGTTTTCACTATAACACAGAGCATCGCGCCGCCTTTCAATTGATGCATAAATCTCAAAAATGATTTTTTTTCAGTTTTTCGAGAAAATCGTGGGCTTAACATCTTGCCAAAAAAAGTAGTATTTTCAAAACTATTTCCCACCCAATCAAAACACACATCAAAAGAAAGGTATTTAAATGCTCTACCCACAACTGCAAACCAAAAGGTTCTACGAGCTCTCGTTTCGGAAAAATTAGTCAAAAAGTAAAATTACAGAATTTCGACCCAGCCCATCACAAATTATCTTTCGATTGCTTTATCTCCTCAACCAAGCCTCCAAACATGATGCGGTTTTCACTATAACACAGAGCATGGCGCCGCCTTTTAATTGATGCATAAATCTCAAAAATGATTTTTTTTCAGTTTTTCGAGAAAATCGTGGACCCCTTGGCAAAAACAAGTAGTATTTTCAAAACTATTTCAAACCCAATCAAAATACACATCAAAAGAAAGGTATTTAAATGCTCTACCCACAACTGCAATCCAAAAGGTTTTACAAGCTCTCGTTTCGGAAAAATTAGTCAAAAAGTAAAATTACAGAATTTCGACCCAGCCCATCACAAATTATCTTTCGATTGCTTTATCTCCTCAATCAAGCCTCCAAACATGATGCGGTTTTCACTATAACAAAGAGCATCGCGCCGCCTTTCAATTGATGCATAAATCTCAAAAATGATTTTTTTTCAGTTTTTCGAGAAAATCGTGGGCTAACCACTTGCCAAAAAAAAGTAGTATTTTCAAAACTATTTCCCACCCAATCAAAATACACATCAAAAGAAAGGTATTTAAATGCTCTACCCACAACTGCAAACCAAAAGGTTCTACGAGCTCTCGTTTCGGAAAAATTAGTCAAAAAGTAAAATTACAGAATTTCGACCCAGCCCATCACAAATTATCTTTCGATTGCTTTATCTCCTCAACCAAGCCTCCAAACATGATGCGGTTTTCACTAGAACAAAGAGCATCGCGCCGCCTTTCAATTGATGCATAAATCTCAAAAATGATTTTTTTTCAGTTTTTCGAGAAAATCGTTGGCTAACCACTTGCCGAAAAAAAATAGTATTTTCAAAACTATTTCCCACCCAATCAAAATACACATCAAAAGAAAGGTATTTAAATGCTCTACCCACAACTGCAAACCAAAAGGTTCTGCGAGCTCTCGTTTCGGAAAAATTAGTCAAAATGTAAAATTACAGAATTTCGACCCAGCCCATCACAAATTATCTTTCGATTGCTTTATCTCCTCAACCAAGCCTCCAAACATGATGCGGTTTTCACTATAACAAAGAGCATCGCGCCGCCTTTCAATTGATGCATAAATCTCAAAAATGATTTTTTTCAGTTTTTCGAGAAAATCGTGGGCTAACCACTTGCCAAAAAAAAGTAGTATTTTCAAAACTATTTCCCACCCAATCAAAGTACACATCAAAAGAAAGGTATTTAAATGCTCTACCCACAACTGCAAACCAAAAGGTTCTACGAGCTCTCGTTTCGGAAAAATTAGTCAAAAAGGAAAATTACAGAATTTCGACCCAGCCCATCACAAATTATCTTTCGATTGCTTTATCTCCTCAACCAAGCCTCCAAACATGATGCGGTTTTCACTATAACAAAGCGCATCGCGCCGCCTTTCAATTAATGCATAAATCTCAAAAATGATTTTTTTCAGTTTTTCGAGAAAATCGTGGGCTAACCACTTGCCGAAAAAAAATAGTATTTTCAAAACTATTTCCCATCCAATCAAAATACACATCAACCAAGCCTCCAAACATGATGCGGTTTTCACTATAACACAGAGCATCGCGCCGCCTTTCAATTGATGCATAAATCTCAAAAATGATTTTTGTTCAGTTTTTCGAGAAAATCGTGGGCTTAACATCTTGCCAAAAAAAGAAGTATTTTCAAAACTATTTCCCACCCAATCAAAACACACATCAAAAGAAAGGTATTTAAATGCTCTACCCACAACTGCAAACCAAAAGGTTCTACGAGCTCTCGTTTCGGAAAAATTAGTCAAAAAGTAAAATTACAGAATTTCGACCCAGCCCATCACAAATTATCTTTCGATTGCTTTATCTCCTCAACCAAGCCTCCAAACATGATGCGGTTTTCACTATAACACAGAGCATGGCGCCGCCTTTTAATTGATGCATAAATCTCAAAAATGATTTTTTTTTCAGTTTTTCGAGAAAATCGTGGGGTAACCACTTGCCAAAAAAAATTAGTATTTTCAAAACTATTTCCCACCCAATCAAAATACACATCAAAAGAAAGGTATTTAAATGCTCTACCCACAACATAACATGATGCGGTTTTCACTATAACAAAGAACATCGCGCCGCCTTTCAATTGATGCATAAATCTCAAAAATGATTTTTTTCAGTTTTTCGAGAGAATCGTGGGCTAACCACTTGCCGAAAAAAAGTAGTATTTTCAAAACTATTTCCCACCCAATCAAAATACACATCAAAAGAAATGTATTTAAATGCTCTACCCACAACTGCAAACCAAAAGGTTCTACGAGCTCTCGTTTCGGAAAAATTAGTCAAAAAGTAAAATTACAGAATTTCGACCCAGCCCATCACAAATAATCTTTCGATTGCTTTATCTCCTCAACCAAGCCTCCAAACATGATGCGGTTTTCACTATAACAAAGAGCATCGCGCCGCCTTTCAATTGAATGCATAAATCTCAAAAATGATTTTTTTCAGTTTTTCGAGAAAATCGTGGGCTAACCACTTGCCGAAAAAAAGTAGTATTTTCAAAACTATTTCCCACCCAATCAAAATACACATCAAAAGAAAGGTATTTAAATGCTCTACCCACAACTGCAAACCAAAAGGTTCTACGAGCTCTCGTTTCGGAAAAATTAGTCAAAACGTAAAATTACAGAATTTCGACCCAGCCCATCACAAATTATCTTTCGATTGCTTTATCTCCTCAACCAAGCCTCCAAACATGATGCGGTTTTCACTATAACAAAGAGCATCGCGCCGCCTTTCAATTGATGCATAAATCTCAAAAATGATTTTTTTCAGTTTTTCGAGAAAATCGTGGGCTAACCACTTGCCAAAAAAAATTAGTATTTTCAAAACTATTTCCCACCCAATCAAAATACACATCAAAAGAAAGGTATTTAAATGCTCTACCCACAACTGCAAACCAAAAGGTTCTACGAGCTCTCGTTTCGGAAAAATTAGTCAACAAGTAAAATTACAGAATTTCGACCCAGCCCATCACAAATTATCTTTCGATTGCTTTATCTCCTCAACCAAGCCTCCAAACATGATGCGGTTTTCACTATAACAAAGAGCACCGCGCCGCCTTTCAATT
The DNA here is from genome assembly GCA_951509635.1 of Eupeodes luniger. Lineage (NCBI taxonomy): Eukaryota > Metazoa > Arthropoda > Insecta > Diptera > Syrphidae > Eupeodes > Eupeodes luniger. The sequence goes on along the minus strand of OX608073.1, from coordinate 158,386,231 downwards.
GATGCATAAATCTCAAAAATGATTTTTTTTCAGTTTTTCGAGAAAATCGTGGGCTAACCACTTGCCAAAAAAAAGTACTATTTTCAAAACTATTTCCCACCCAATCAAAATACACATCAAAAGAAAGGTATTTAAATGCTCTACCCACAACTGCAAACCAAAAGGTTCTACGAGCTCTCGTTTCGGAAAAATTAGTCAAAAAGTAAAATTACAGAATTTCGACCCAGCCCATCACAAATTATCTTTCGATTGCTTTATCTCCTCAACCAAGCCTCCAAACATGACGCGGTTTTCACTATAACAAAGCGCATCGCGCCGCCTTTCAATTGATGCATAAATCTCAAAAATGATTTTTTTCAGTTTTTCGAGAAAATCGTGGGCTAACCACTTGCCGAAAAAAAATAGTATTTTCAAAACTATTTCCCACCCAATCAAAATACACATCAAAAGAAAGGTATTTAAAGTCTCTACCCACAACTGCAAACCAAAAGGTTCTACGAGCTCTCGTTTCGGAAAAATTAGTCAAAATGTAAAATTACAGAATTTCGACCCAGCCCATCACAAATTATCTTTCGATTGCTTTATCTCCTCAACCAAGCCTCCAAACATGATGCGGTTTTCACTATAACAAAGAGCGTCGCGCCGCCTTTCAATTGATGCATAAATCTCAAAAATGATTTTTTTTCAGTTTTTCGAGAAAATCGTGGGCTAACCACTTGCCAAAAAAAAGTAGTATTTTCAAAACTATTTCCCACCCAATCAAAATACACATCAAAAGAAAGGTATTTAAATGCTCTACCCACAACTGCAAACCAAAAGGTTCTACGAGCTCTCGTTTCGGAAAAATAAGTCAAAAAGTAAAATTACAGAATTTCGACCCAGCCCATCACAAATTATCTTTCGATTGCTTTATCTCCTCAACCAAGCCTCCAAACATGATGCGGTTTTCACTATAACACAGAGCATCGCGCCGCCTTTCAATTGATGCATAAATCTCAAAAATGATATTTCTTCAGTTTTTCGAGAAAATCGTGGGCTAACCCCTTGCCAAAAACAAGTAGTATTTTCAAAACTATTTCCCACCCAATCAAAATACACATCAAAAGAAAGGTATTTAAATGCTCTACCCACAACTGCAAACCAAAAGGTTCTACGAGCTCTCGTTTCGAAAAAATTAGTCAAAAAGTAAAATTACAGAATTTCGACCCAGCCCATCACAAATTATCTTTCGATTGCTTTATCTCCTCAACCAAGCCTCCAAACATGATGCGGTTTTCACTATAACACAGAGCATCGCGCCGCCTTTCAATTGATGCATAAATCTCAAAAATGATATTTCTTCAGTTTTTCGAGAAAATCGTGGGCTAACCCCTTGCCGAAAAAAAGTAGTATTTTCAAAACTATTTCCCACCCAATCAAAATACACATCAAAAGAAAGGTATTTAAATGCTCTACCCACAACTGCAAACCAAAAGGTTCTACGAGCTCTCGTTTCGGAAAAATTAGTCAAAAAGTAAAATTACAGAATTTCGACCCAGCCCATCACAAATTATCTTTCGATTGCTTTATCTCCTCAACCAAGCCTCCAAACATGATGCGGTTTTCACTATAACACAGAGCATCGCGCCGCCTTTCAATTGATGCATAAATCTCAAAAATGATTTTTTTTTCAGTTTTTCGAGAAAATCGTGGGCTAACCACTTGCCAAAAAAAAGTAGTATTTTCAAAACTATTTCCCACCCAATCAAAATACACATCAAAAGAAAGGTATTTAAATGCTCTACCCACAACTGCAAACCAAAAGGTTCTACGAGCTCTCGTTTCGGAAAAATTAGTCAAAAAGTAAAATTACAGAATTTCGACCCAGCCCATCACAAATTATCTTTCGATTGCTTTATCTCCTCAACCAAGCCTCCAAACATGATGCGGTTTTCACTAAAACACAGAGCATCGCGCCGCCTTTCAATTGATGCATAAATCTCAAAAATGATTTTTTTTCAGTTTTTCGAGAAAATCGTGGGCTTAACATCTTGCCAAAAAAAGTAGTATTTTCAAAACTATTTCCCACCCAATCAAAACACACATCAAAAGAAAGGTATTTAAATGCTCTACCCACAACTGCAAACCAAAAGGTTCTACGAGCTCTCGTTTCGGAAAAATTAGTCAAAAAGTAAAATTACAGAATTTCGACCCAGCCCATCACAAATTATCTTTCGATTGCTTTATCTCCTCAACCAAGCCTCCAAACATGATGCGGTTTTCACTATAACACAGAGCATCGCGCCGCCTTTCAATTGATGCATAAATCTCAAAAATGATATTTCTTCAGTTTTTCGAGAAAATCGTGGGCTAACCCCTTGCCGAAAAAAAGTAGTATTTTCAAAACTATTTCCCACCCAATCAAAATACACATCAAAAGAAAGGTATTTAAATGCTCTACCCACAACTGCAAACCAAAAGGTTCTACGAGCTCTCGTTTCGGAAAAATTAGTCAAAAAGTAAAATTACAGAATTTCGACCCAGCCCATCACAAATTATCTTTCGATTGCTTTATCTCCTCAACCAAGCCTCCAAACATGATGCGGTTTTCACTATAACACAGAGCATCGCGCCGCCTTTCAATTGGTGCATAAATCTCAAAAATGATTTTTTTTCAGTTTTTCGAGAAAATCGTGGGCTAACCACTTGCCAAAAAAAAGTAGTATTTTCAAAACTATTTCCCACCCAATCAAAATACACATCAAAAGAAAGGTATTTAAATGCTCTACCCACAACTGCAAACCAAAAGGTTCTACGAGCTCTCGTTTCGGAAAAATTAGTCAAAAGTAAAATTACAGAATTTCGACCCAGCCCATCACAAATTATCTTTCGATTGCTTTATCTCCTCAACCAAGCCTCCAAACATGATGCGGTTTTCACTATAACAAAGAGCATCGCGCCGCCTTTCAATTGATGCATCAATCTCAAAAATGATTTTTTTTCAGTTTTTCGAGAAAATAGTAGGTTTAACCCCTTGCCAAAAAAAAGGAGTATTTTCAAAACTATTTACCACCCAATCAAAATACACATCAAAAGAAAGGTATTTAAATGCTCTACCCACAACTGCAAACCAAAAGGTTCTACGAGCTCTCGTTTCGGAAAAATTAGTCAAAAAGTAAAATTAGAGAATTTCGACCCAGCCCATCACAAATTATCTTTCGATTGCTTTATCTCCTCAACCAAGCCTCCAAACATGATGCGGTTTTCACTATAACACAGATCATCGCGCCGCCTTTCAATTGATGCATAAATCTCAAAAATGTTTTTTTTCAGTTTTTCGAGAAAATCGTGGGCTAACCACTTGCCGAAAAAAAGTAGTATTTTCAAAACTATTTCCCACCCAATCAAAATACACATCAAAAGAAAGGTATTTAAATGCTCTACCCACAACTGCAAACCAAAAGGTTCTACGAGCTCTCGTTTTGGAAAAATTAGTCAAAAAGTAAAATTACAGAATTTCGACCCAGCCCATCACAAATTATCTTTCGATTGCTTTATCTCCTCAACCAAGCCTCCAAACATGATGCGGTTTTCACTATAACACAGAGCATCGCGCCGCCTTTCAATTGATGCATAAATCTCAAAAATGATTTTTTTCAGTTTTTCGAGAAAATCGTGGGCTTAACCACTTAAAGAAAAAAAAGTAGTATTTTCAAAACTATTTCCCACCCAATCAAAATACACATCAAAAGAAAGGTATTTAAATGCTCTACTCACAACTGCAAACCAAAAGGTTCTACGAGCTCTCGTTTCGGAAAAATTAGTCAAAAAGTAAAATTACAGAATTTCGACCCAGCCCATCACAAATTATCTTTCGATTGCTTTATCTCCTCAACCAAGCCTCCAAACATGATGCGGTTTTCACTATAACACAGAGCATCGCGCCGCCTTTCAATTGATGCATAAATCTCAAAAATGATATTTCTTCAGTTTTTCGAGAAAATCGTGGGCTAACCCCTTGCCGAAAAAAAGTAGTATTTTCAAAACTATTTCCCACCCAATCAAAATACACATCAAAAGAAAGGTATTTAAATGCTCTACCCACAACTGCAAACCAAAAGGTTCTACGAGCTCTCGTTTCGGAAAAATTAGTCAAAAAGTAAAATTACAGAATTTCGACCCAGCCCATCACAAATTATCTTTCGATTGCTTTATCTCCTCAACCAAGCCTCCAAACATGATGCGGTTTTCACTATAACACAGAGCATCGCGCCGCCTTTCAATTGATGCATAAATCTCAAAAATGATTTTTTTTCAGTTTTTCGAGAAAATCGTGGGCTTAACATCTTGCCAAAAAAAGTAGTATTTTCAAAACTATTTCCCACCCAATCAAAACACACATCAAAAGAAAGGTATTTAAATGCTCTACCCACAACTGCAAACCAAAAGGTTCTACGAGCTCTCGTTTCGGAAAAATTAGTCAAAAAGTAAAATTACAGAATTTCGACCCAGCCCATCACAAATTATCTTTCGATTGCTTTATCTCCTCAACCAAGCCTCCAAACATGATGCGGTTTTCACTATAACACAGAGCATCGCGCCGCCTTTCAATTGATGCATAAATCTCAAAAATGATATTTCTTCAGTTTTTCGAGAAAATCGTGGGCTAACCCCTTGCCAAAAACAAGTAGTATTTTCAAAACTATTTCCCACCCAATCAAAATACACATCAAAAGAAAGGTATTTAAATGCTCTACCCACAACTGCAAACCAAAAGGTTCTACGAGCTCTCGTTTCGGAAAAATTAGTCAAAAAGTAAAATTACAGAATTTCGACCCAGCCCATCACAAATTATCTTTCGATTGCTTTATCTCCTCAACCAAGCCTCCAAACATGATGCGGTTTTCACTATAACACAGAGTATCGCGCCGCCTTTCAATTGATGCATAAATCTCAAAAATGATATTTCTTCAGTTTTTCGAGAAAATTGTGGGCTAACAACCAGTTGCCGAAAAAAGTAGTATTTTCAAAACTATTTCCCACCCAATCAAAATACACATCAAAAGAAAGGTATTTAAATGCTCTACCCACAACTGCAAACCAAAAGGTTCTACGAGCTCTCGTTTCGGAAAAATTAGTCAAAAAGTAAAATTACAGAATTTCGACCCAGCCCATCACAAATTATCTTTCGATTGCTTTATCTCCTCAACCAAGCCTCCAAACATGATGCGGTTTTCACTATAACACAGAGCATCGCGCCGCCTTTCAATTGATGCATAAATCTCAAAAATGATTTTTTTCAGTTTTTCGAGAAAATAGTAGGTTTAACCCCTTGCCAAAAAAAAGGAGTATTTTCAAAACTATTTACCACCCAATCAAAATACACATCAAAAGAAAGGTATTTAAATGCTCTACTCACAACTGCAAACCAAAAGGTTCTACGAGCTCTCGTTTCGGAAAAATTAGTCAAAAAGTAAAATTACAGAATTTCGACCCAGCCCATCACAAATTATCTTTCGATTGCTTTATCTCCTCAACCAAGCCTCCAAACATGATGCGGTTTTCACTATAACAAAGAGCGTCGCGCCGCCTTTCAATTGATGCATAAATCTCAAAAACGATTTTTTTTTTCAGTTTTTCGAGAATATCGAGGGCTTAACATCTTGCCAAAATAAGTAGTATTTTCAAAACTATTTCCCACCCAATCAAAACACACATCAAAAGAAAGGTATTTAAAAAAGTAAAATTACAGAATTTCGACCCAGCCCATCACAAATTATCTTTCGATTGCTTTATCTCCTCAACCAAGCCTCCAAACATGATGCGGTTTTCACTATAACACAGAGCATCGCGCCGCCTTTCAATTGATGCATAAATCTCAAAAACGATTTTTTTTTTTCAGTTTTTCGAGAATATCGAGGGCTTAACATCTTGCCAAAATAAGTAGTATTTTCAAAACTATTTCCCACCCAATCAAAACACACATCAAAAGAAAGGTATTTAAATGCTCTACCCACAACTGCAAACCAAAAGGTTCTACGAGCTCTCGTTTCGGAAAAATTAGTCAAAAAGTAAAATTACAGAATTTCGACCCAGCCCATCACAAATTATCTTTCGATTGCTTTATCTCCTCAACCAAGCCTCCAAACATGATGCGGTTTTCACTATAACACAGAGCATCGCGCCGCCTTTCAATTGATGCATAAATCTCAAAAATGATTTTTTTTTCAGTTTTTCGAGAAAATCGTGGGTTTAACCCCTTGGCAAAAAAAAGGAGTATTTTCAAAACTATTTCCCACCCAATCAAAATACACATCAAAAGAAAGATATTAAAATGCTCTACCCACAACTGCAATCCAAAAGGTTCTACGAGCTCTCGTTTCGGAGAAATTAGTCAAAAAGTAAAATTACAGAATTTCGACCCAGCCCATCACAAATTATCTTTCGATTGCTTTATCTCCTCAACCAAGCCTCCAAACATGATGCGGTTTTCACTATAACACAGAGCATCGCGCCGCCTTTCAATTGATGCATAAATCTCAAAAATGATATTTCTTCAGTTTTTCGAGAAAATCGTGGGCTAACCCCTTGCCGAAAAAAAGTAGTATTTTCAAAACTATTTCCCACCCAATCAAAATACACATCAAAAGAAAGGTATTTAAATGCTCTACCCACAACTGCAATCCAAAAGGTTCTACGAGCTCTCGTTTCGGAAAAATTAGTCAAAAATAAAATTACAGAATTTCGACCCAGCCCATCACAAATTATCTTTCGATTGCTTTATCTCCTCAACCAAGCCTCCAAACATGATGCGGTTTTCACTATAACACAGAGCATCGCGCCGCCTTTCAATTGATGCATAAATCTCAAAAATGATTTTTTTTCAGTTTTTCGAGAAAATCGTGGGCTAACCACTTGCCAAAAAAAAGTTGTATTTTCAAAACTATTTCCCACCCAATCAAAATACACATCAAAAGAAAGGTATTTAAATGCTCTACCCACAACTGCAAACCAAAAGGTTCTACGAGCTCTCGTTTCGGAAAAATTAGTCAAAAAGTAAAATTACAGAATTTCGACCCAGCCCATCACAAATTATCTTTCGATTGCTTTATCTCCTCAACCAAGCCTCCAAACATGATGCGGTTTTCACTATAACAAAGAGCATCGCGCCGCCTTTCAATTGATGCATAAATCTCAAAAATGATTTTTTTCAGTTTTTCGAGAAAATCGTCGCCTAACCACTTAAAGAAAAAAAGTAGTATTTTCAAAACTATTTCCCACCCAATCAAAATACACATCAAAAGAAAGGTATTTAAATGCTCTACCCACAACTGCAAACCAAAAGGTTCTACGAGCTCTCGTTTCGGAAAAATTAGTCAAAAAGTAAAATTACAGAATTTCGACCCAGCCCATCACAAATTATCTTTCGATTGCTTTATCTCCTCAACCAAGCCTCCAAACATGATGCGGTTTTCACTATAACACAGAGCATCGCGCCGCCTTTCAATTGATGCATAAATCTCAAAAATGATTTTTTTTCAGTTTTTCGAGAAAATCGTGGGCTTAACATCTTGCCAAAAAAAGGAGTATTTTCAAAACTATTTACCACCCAATCAAAATACACATCAAAAGAAAGGTATTTAAATGCTCTACCCACAACTGCAAACCAAAAGGTTCTACGAGCTCTCGTTTCGGAAAAATTAGTCAAAAAGTAAAATTAGAGAATTTCGACCCAGCCCATCACAAATTATCTTTCGATTGCTTTATCTCCTCAACCAAGCCTCCAAACATGATGCGGTTTTCACTATAACACACATCATCGCGCCGCCTTTCAATTGATGCATAAATCTCAAAAATGTTTTTTTTCAGTTTTTCGAGAAAATCTGGGCTAACCACTTGCCGAAAAAAAGTAGTATTTTCAAAACTATTTCCCACCCAATCAAAACACACATCAAAAGAAAGGTATTTAAATGCTCTTCCCACAACTGCAATCCAAAAGGTTCTACGAGCTCTCGTTTCGGAAAAATTAGTCAAAAATAAAATTACAGAATTTCGACCCAGCCCATCACAAATTATCTTTCGATTGCTTTATCTCCTCAACCAAGCCTCCAAACATGATGCGGTTTTCACTATAACACAGAGCATCGCGCCGCCTTTCAATTGATGCATAAATCTCAAAAATGATTTTTTTTCAGTTTTTCGAGAAAATCGTGGGCTAACCACTTAAAGAAAAAAAGTAGTATTTTCAAAACTATTTCCCACCCAATCAAAATACACATCAAAAGAAAGGTATTTAAATGCTCTACCCACAACTGCAATCCAAAAGGTTCTACGAGCTCTCGTTTCGGAAAAATTAGTCAAAAATAAAATTACAGAATTTCGACCCAGCCCATCACAAATTATCTTTCGATTGCTTTATCTCCTCAACCAAGCCTCCAAACATGATGCGGTTTTCACTATAACAAAGAGCATCGCGCCGCCTTTCAATTGATGCATAAACCTCAACAATGATTTTTTTCAGTTTTTCGAGAAAAACAAGTAGTCTTTTCAAAACTATTTCCCACCCAATCAAAACACACATCAAAAGAAAGGTATTTAAATGCTCTACCCACAACTGCAATCCAAAAGGTTCTACGAGCTCTCGTTTCGGAAAAATTAGTAAAAAATAAAATTACAGAATTTCGACCCAGCCCATCACAAATTATCTTTCGATTGCTTTATCTCCTCAACCAAGCCTCCAAACATGATGCGGTTTTCACTATAACACAGAGCATCGCGCCGCCTTTCAATTGATGCATAAATTTCAAAAATGATTTTTTTCAGTGTTTCGAGAAAATCGTGGGCTAACCCCTTCCCAAAAACAAGTAGTATTTTCAAAACTATTTCCCACCCAATCAAAACACACATCAAAAGAAAGGTATTTAAATGCTCTACCCACAACTGCAATCCAAAAGGTTCTACGAGCTCTCGTTTCGGAAAAATTAGTCAAAAATAAAATTACAGAATTTCGACCCAGCCCATCACAAATTATCTTTCGATTGCTTTATCTCCTCAACCAAGCCCCCAAACATGATGCGGTTTTCACTATAACACAGAGCATCGCGCCGCCTTTCAATTGATGCATAAATCTCAAAAATGATTTTTTTTTCAGTTTTTCGAGAAAATCGTGGCAAAAAAAAGGAGTATTTTCAAAACTATTTCCCACCCAATCAAAATACACATCAAAAGAAAGATATTAAAATGCTCTACCCACAACTGCAATCCAAAAGGTTCTACGAGCTCTCGTTTCGGAAAAATTAGTCAAAAAGTAAAATTACAGAATTTCGACCCAGCCCATCACAAATTATCTTTCGATTGCTTTATCTCCTCAACCAAGCCTCCAAACATGATGCGGTTTTCACTATAACACAGAGCATCGCGCCGCCTTTCAATTGATGCATAAATCTCAAAAATGATATTTCTTCAGTTTTTCGAGAAAATCGTGGGCTAACCCCTTGCCAAAAACAAGTAGTATTTTCAAAACTATTTCCCACCCAATCAAAATACACATCAAAAGAAAGGTATTTAAATGGTCTACCCACAACTGCAAACCAAAAGGTTCTACGAGCTCTCGTTTCGGAAAAATTAGTCAAAAAGTAAAATTACAGAATTTCGACCCAGCCCATCACAAATTATCTTTCGGTTGCTTTATCTCCTCAACCAAGCCTCCAAACATGATGCGGTTTTCACTATAACACAGAGCATCGCGCCACCTTTCAATTGATGCATAAATCTCAAAAATGATTTTATTTCAGTTTTTCGAGAAAATCGTGGGCTAACCACTTAAAGAAAAAAAGTAGTATTTTCAAAACTATTTCCCACCCAATCAAAATACACATCAAAAGAAAGGTATTTAAATGCTCTACCCACAACTGCAATCCAAAAGGTTCTACGAGCTCTCGTTTCGGAAAAATTAGTCAAAAATAAAATTACAGAATTTCGACCCAGCCCATCACAAATTATCTTTCGATTGCTTTATCTCCTCAACCAAGCCTCCAAACATGATGCGGTTTTCACTATAACACAGAGCATCGCGCCGCCTTTCAATTGATGCATAAATCTCAAAAATGATTTTATTTCAGTTTTTCGAGAAAATCGTGGGCTAACCACTTAAAGAAAAAAAGTAGTATTTTCAAAACTATTTCCCACCCAATCAAAATACACATCAAAAGAAAGGTATTTAAATGCTCTACCCACAACTGCAATCCAAAAGGTTCTACGAGCTCTCGTTTCGGAAAAATTAGTCAAAAATAAAATTACAGAATTTCGACCCAGCCCATCACAAATTATCTTTCGATTGCTTTATCTCCTCAACCAAGCCTCCAAACATGATGCGGTTTTCACTATAACACAGAGCATCGCGCCGCCTTTCAATTGATGCATAAATCTAAAAAATGATTTTTTTCAGTTTTTCGAGAAAATCGTGGGCTAACGCCTTCCCAAAAACAAGTAGTATTTTCAAAACTATTTCCCACCCAATCAAAACACACATCAAAAGAAAGGTATTTAAATGCTCTACCCACAACTGCAAACCAAAAGGTTCTACGAGCTCTCGTTTCGGAAAAATTAGTCAAAAAGTAAAATTACAGAATTTCGACCCAGCCCATCACAAATTATCTTTCGATTGCTTTATCTCCTCAACCAAGCCTCCAAACATGATGCGGTTTTCACTATAACACAGAGCATCGCGCCGCCTTTCAATTGATGCATAAATCTCAAAAATGATTTTTTTTCAGTTTTTCGAGAAAATCGTGGGCTAACCACTTGCCGAAAAAAAGTAGTATTTTCAAAACTATTTCCCACCCAATCAAAATACACATCAAAAGAAAGGTAATGGGTGATTTTTTTGAGGTTAGGATTTTCATGCATTAGTATTTGACAGATCACGCGGGATTTCAGACATGGTGTCAAAGAGAAAGATGCTTAGTATGCTTTGACATTTCTTCATGAATAGACTTACTAACGAGCAACGCTTGCAAATCATTGAATTTTGTTACCAAAATCAGTTGGCAGAAAATCCGCTTTTTTATCGACAAATTTTGTTCATCGCTCATTTCTGGTTGAATGGCTACGTAAATAAGCAAAATTGACGCATTTGGAGTGAAGAGCAACCAGAAGCCGTTCAAGAACTGCCCATGCATCCCGAAAAATGCACTGTTTGGTGTGGTTTGTACGCTGGTGGAATCATTGGACCGTATTTTTTCAAAGATGCTGTTGGACGCAACGTTACGGTGAATGGCGATCGCTATCGTTCAATGCTAACAAACTTTTTGTTGCCAAAAATGGAAGAACTGAACTTGGTTGACATGTGGTTTCAACAAGATGGCGCTACATGCCACACAGCTCGCGATTCTATGGCCATTTTGAGGGAAAACTTCGGAGAACAATTCATCTCAAGGAATGGACAGGTAAGTTGGCCACCAAGATCATGCGATTTGACGCCTTTAGACTATTTTTTGTGGGGCTACGTAAAGTTTAAAGTCTACACAAATAAGCCAGCAACTATTCCAGCTTTGGAAGACAACATTTCCGAAAAAATTCGGGCTATTCCGGCCGAAATGCTCGAAAAAGTTACCCAAAATTGGACTTTCCGAATGGACCACCTAAGACGCAGCCGCGGTCAACATTTAAATAAAATTATCTTCAAAAAGTAAATGTCATGGACCAATCTAACGTTTCAAATAAAGAATCGATGAGATTTTGCAAATTTTATGCGTTTTTTTTTTAAAAAAAGGTCTCAAGCTCTTAAAAAATCACCCGACATTTAAATGCTCTACCCACAACTGCAAACCAAAAGGTTCTACGAGCTCTCGTTTCGGAAAAATTAGTCAAAAAGTAAAATTACAGAATTTCGACCCAGCCCATCACAAATTATGTTTCGATTGCTTTATCTCCTCAACCAAGCCTCCAAACATGATGCGGTTTCCACTATAACACAGAGCATCGCGCCGCCTTTCAATTGATGCATAAATCTCAAAAATGATTTTTTTTCAGTTTTTCGAGAAAATCGTGGGCTAACCACTTAAAGAAAAAAAGTAGTATTTGCAAAACTATTTCCCACCCAATCAATATACACATCAAAAGAAAGGTATTTAAATGCTCTACCCACAACTGCAAACCAAAAGGTTCTACGAGCTCCCGTTTCGGAAAAATTAGTCAAAAAGTAAAATTACAGAATTTCGACCCAGCCCATCACAAATTATCTTTCGATTGCTTTATCTCCTCAGCCAAGCCTCCAAACATGATGCGGTTTTCACTATAACACAGAGCATCGCGCCACCTTTCAATTGATGCATAAATCTCAAAAATGATTTTTTTTTTTCAGTTTTTCGAGAAAATCGTGGGTTTAACCCCTTGCCAAAAAAAAGGAGTATTTTCAAAACTATTTCCCACCCAATCAAAATACACATCAAAAGAAAGGTATTGAAATGCTCTACCCACAACTGCAATCCAAAAGGTTCTACGAGCTCTCGTTTCGGAAAAATTAGTCAAAAAGTAAAATTACAGAATTTCGACCCAGCCCATCACAAATTATGTTTCGATTGCTTTATCTCCTCAACCAAGCCTCCAAACATGATGCGGTTTCCACTATAACACAGAGCATCGCGCCGCCTTTCAATTGATGCATAAATCTCAAAAATGATTTTTTTTCAGTTTTTCGAGAAAATCGTGGGCTAACCACTTAAAGAAAAAAAGTAGTATTTGCAAAACTATTTCCCACCCAATCAATATACACATCAAAAGAAAGGTATTTAAATGCTCTACCCACAACTGCAAACCAAAAGGTTCTACGAGCTCCCGTTTCGGAAAAATTAGTCAAAAAGTAAAATTACAGAATTTCGACCCAGCCCATCACAAATTATCTTTCGATTGCTTTATCTCCTCAGCCAAGCCTCCAAACATGATGCGGTTTTCACTATAACACAGAGCATCGCGCCACCTTTCAATTGATGCATAAATCTCAAAAATGATTTTTTTTTTCAGTTTTTCGAGAAAATCGTGGGTTTAACCCCTTGCCAAAAAAAAGGAGTATTTTCAAAACTATTTCCCACCCAATCAAAATACACATCAAAAGAAAGGTATTGAAATGCTCTACCCACAACTGCAATCCAAAAGGTTCTACGAGCTCTCGTTTCGGAAAAATTAGTCAAAAATAAAATTACAGAATTTCGACCCAGCCCATCACAAATTATCTTTCGGTTGCTTTATCTCCTCAACCAAGCCTCCAAACATGATGCGGTTTTCACTATAACACAGAGCATCGCGCCGCCTTTCAATTGATGCATAAATCTCATAAGTGATTTTTTTTCAGTTTTTCGAGAAAATCGTGGGCTAACCACTTAAAGAAAAAAAGTAGTATTTTCAAAACTATTTCCCACCCAATCAAAATACACATCAAAAGAAAGGTATTTAAATGCTCTACCCACAACTGCAAACCAAAAGGTTCTACGAGCTCTCGTTTCGGAAAAATTAGTCAAAAAGTAAAATTACAGAATTTCGACCCAGCCCATCACAAATTATCTTTCGATTGCTTTATCTCCTCAACCAAGCCTCCAAACATGATGCGGTTTTCACTATAACAAAGAGCATCGCGCCGCCTTTCAATTGATGCATAAATCTCAAAAATGATTTTTTTTCAGTTTTTCGAGAAAATCGTGGGCTAACCACTTGCCGAAAAAAAGTAGTATTTTCAAAACTATTTCCCACCCAATCAAAATACACATCAAAAGAAAGGTATTTAAATGCTCTACCCACAACTGCAAACCAAAAGGTTCTACGAGCTCTCGTTTCGGAAAAATTAGTCAAAAAGTAAAATTACAAAATTTCGACCCAGCCCATCACAAATTATCTTTCGGTTGCTTTATCTCCTCAACCAAGCCTCCAAACATGATGCGGTTTTCACTGTAACACAGAGCATCGCGCCGCCTTTCAATTGATGCATAAATCTAAAAAATGATTTTTTTTCAGTTTTTCGAGAAAATCGTGGGCTAACCCCTTGCCAAAAAAAGTAGTATTTTCAAAACTATTTCCCACCCAATCAAAATACACATCAAAAGAAAGGTATTGAAATGCTCTACCCACAACTGCAATCCAAAAGGTTCTACGAGCTCTCGTTTCGGAAAAATTAGTCAAAAATAAAATTACAGAATTTCGACCCAGCCCATCACAAATTATCTTTCGGTTGCTTTATCTCCTCAACCAAGCCTCCAAACATGATGCGGTTTTCACTATAACACAGAGCATCGCGCCGCCTTTCAATTGATGCATAAATCTCAAAAATGATTTTTTTTCAGTTTTTCGAGAAAATCGTGGGCTAACAACCACTTAAAGAAAAAAAGTAGTATTTTCAAAACTATTTCCCACCCAATCAAAATACACATCAAAAGAAAGGTATTTAAATGCTCTACCCACAACTGCAAACCAAAAGGTTCTACGAGCTCTCGTTTCGGAAAAATTAGTCAAAAAGTAAAATTACAGAATTTCGACCCAGCCCATCACAAATTATCTTTCGATTGCTTTATCTCCTCAACCAAGCCTCCAAACATGATGCGGTTTTCACTATAACACAGAGCATCGCGCCGCCTTTCAATTGATGCATAAATCTCAAAAATGATTTTTGTTCAGTTTTTCGAGAAAATCGTGGGCTTAACATCTTGCCAAAAAAAGAAGTATTTTCAAAACTATTTCCCACCCAATCAAAACACACATCAAAAGAAAGGTATTTAAACGCTCTACCCACAACTGCAAACCAAAAGGTTCTACGAGCTCTCGTTTCGGAAAAATTAGTCAAAAATAAAAGTACAGAATTTCGACCCAGCCCATCACAAATTATCTTTCGATTGCTTTATCTCCTCAACCAAGCCTCCAAACATGATGCGGTTTTCACTATAACACGGAGCATCGCTCCGCCTTTCAATTGATGCATAAATTTCAAAAATGATTTTTTTTTCAGTTTTTCGAGAAAATCGTGGGCTAACCCCTTGCCAAAAACAAGTAGTATTTTCAAAACTATTTCCCACCCAATCAAAATACACATCAAAAGAAAGGTATTTAAATGCTCTACCCACAACTGCAAACCAAAAGGTTCTACTAGCTCTCGTTTCGGAAAAATTAGTCAAAAAGTAAAATTACAGAATTTCGACCCAGCCCATCACAAATTATCTTTCGATTGCTTTATCTCCTCAACCAAGCCTCCAAACATGATGCGGTTTTCACTATAACACAGAGCATCGCGCCGCCTTTCAATTGATGCATAAATCTCAAAAATGATTTTTTTGTCAGTTTTTCGAGAAAAAAAAGGAGTATTTTCAAAACTATTTCCCACCCAATCAAAATACACATCAAAAGAAAGGTATTTAAATGCTCTACCCACACCTGCAAACCAAAAGGTTCTACGAGCTCCCGTTTCGGAAAAATTAGTCAAAAAGTAAAATTACAGAATTTCGACCCAGCCCATCACAAATTATCTTTCGATTGCTTTATCTCCTCAACCAAGCCTCCAAACATGATGCGGTTTTCACTATAACACAGAGCATCGCGCCGCCTTTCAATTGATGCATAAATCTCAAAAATGATTTTTTTCAGTTTTTCGAGAAAATCGTGGGCTAACCACTTGCCGAAAAAAAGTAGTATTTTCAAAACTATTTCCCACCCAATCAAAATACACATCAAAAGAAAGGTATTTAAATGCTCTACCCACAACTGCAATCCAAAAGGTTCTACGAGCTCTCGTTTCGGAAAAATTAGTCAGAAAGTAAAATTACAGAATTTCGACCCAGCCCATCACAAATTATCTTTCGATTGCTTTATCTCCTCAACCAAGCCTCCAAACATGATGCGGTTTTCACTATAACACAGAGCATCGCGCCGCCTTTCAATTGATGCATAAATCTCAAAAATGTTTTTTTTTTCTGTTTTTCGAGAAAATCGTGGGCTAACCCCTTGCCAAAAACAAGTAGTATTTTCAAAACTATTTCCCACCCAATCAAAATACACATCAAAAGAAAGGTATTTAAATGCTCTACCCACAACTGCAATCCAAAAGGTTCTACGAGCTCTCGTTTCGGAAAAATTAGTCAAAAAGTAAAATTACAGAATTTCGACCCAGCCCATCACAAATTATCTTTCGATTGCTTTATCTCCTCAACAAAGCCTCCAAACATGATGCGGTTTTCACTATAACACAGAGCATCGCGCCGCCTTTCAATTGATGCATAAATCTGAAAAATGATTTTTTTTTCATTTTTTCGAGAAAATCGTGGGCTAACCCCTTGCCAAAAACAAGTAGTATTTTCAAAACTATTTCCCACCCAATCAAAATACACATCAAAAGAAAGGTATTTAAATGCTCTACCCACAACTGCAATCCAAAAGGTTCTACGAGCTCTCGTTTCGGAAAAATTAGTCAAAAAGTAAAATTACAGAATTTCGACCCAGCCCATCACAAATTATCTTTCGATTGCTTTATCTCCTCAACCAAGCCTCCAAACATGATGCGGTTTCCACTATAACACAGAGCATCGCGCCGCCTTTCAATTGATGCATAAATCTCAAAAATGATTTTTTTTCAGTTTTTCGAGAAAATCGTGGGCTAACCACTTAAAGAAAAAAAGTAGTATTTTCAAAACTATTTCCCACCCAATCAAAATAAACATCAAAAGAAAGGTATTTAAATGCTCTACCCACAACTGCAAACCAAAAGGTTCTACGAGCTCTCGTTTCGGAAAAATTAGTCAAAAAGTAAAATTACAGAATTTCGACCCAGCCCATCACAAATTATCTTTCGATTGCTTTATCTCCTCAACCAAGCCTTCAAACATGATGCGGTTTTCACTATAACAAAGAGCATCGCGCCGCCTTTCAATTGATGCATAAATCTCAAAAATGATTTTTGTTCAGTTTTTCGAGAAAATCGTGGGCTTAACATCTTGCCAAAAAAAGTAGTATTTTCAAAACTATTTCCCACCCAATCAAAACACACATCAAAAGAAAGGTATTTAAATGCCCTACCCACAACTGCAAACCAAAAGGTTCTACAAGCTCTCGTTTCGGAAAAATTAGTCAAAAATAAAATTACAGAATTTCGACCCAGCCCATCACAAATTATCTTTCGATTGCTTTATCTCCTCAACCAAGCCTCCAAACATGATGCGGTTTTCACTATAACACAGAGCATCGCGCCGCCTTTCAATTGATGCATAAATCTCAAAAATGATTTTTTTCAGTTTTTCGAGAAAATCGTGGGCTAACCACTTGCCGAAAAAAAGTAGTATTTTCAAAACTATTTCCCACCCAATCAAAATACACATCAAAAGAAAGGTATTTAAATGCTCTACCCACAACTGCAATCCAAAAGGTTCTACGAGCTCTCGTTTCGGAAAAATTAGTCAGAAAGTAAAATTACAGAATTTCGACCCAGCCCATCACAAATTATCTTTCGATTGCTTTATCTCCTCAACCAAGCCTCCAAACATGATGCGGTTTTCACTATAACACAGAGCATCGCGCCGCCTTTCAATTGATGCATAAATCTCAAAAATGTTTTTTTTTTCTGTTTTTCGAGAAAATCGTGGGCTAACCCCTTGCCAAAAACAAGTAGTATTTTCAAAACTATTTCCCACCCAATCAAAATACACATCAAAAGAAAGGTATTTAAATGCTCTACCCACAACTGCAATCCAAAAGGTTCTACGAGCTCTCGTTTCGGAAAAATTAGTCAAAAAGTAAAATTACAGAATTTCGACCCAGCCCATCACAAATTATCTTTCGATTGCTTTATCTCCTCAACAAAGCCTCCAAATATGATGCGGTTTTCACTATAACACAGAGCATCGCGCCGCCTTTCAATTGATGCATAAATCTGAAAAATGATTTTTTTTTCATTTTTTCGAGAAAATCGTGGGCTAACCCCTTGCCAAAAACAAGTAGTATTTTCAAAACTATTTCCCACCCAATCAAAATACACATCAAAAGAAAGGTATTTAAATGCTCTACCCACAACTGCAATCCAAAAGGTTCTACGAGCTCTCGTTTCGGAAAAATTAGTCAAAAAGTAAAATTACAGAATTTCGACCCAGCCCATCACAAATTATCTTTCGATTGCTTTATCTCCTCAACCAAGCCTCCAAACATGATGCGGTTTCCACTATAACACAGAGCATCGCGCCGCCTTTCAATTGATGCATAAATCTCAAAAATGATTTTTTTTCAGTTTTTCGAGAAAATCGTGGGCTAACCACTTAAAGAAAAAAAGTAGTATTTTCAAAACTATTTCCCACCCAATCAAAATAAACATCAAAAGAAAGGTATTTAAATGCTCTACCCACAACTGCAAACCAAAAGGTTCTACGAGCTCTCGTTTCGGAAAAATTAGTCAAAAAGTAAAATTACAGAATTTCGACCCAGCCCATCACAAATTATCTTTCGATTGCTTTATCTCCTCAACCAAGCCTTCAAACATGATGCGGTTTTCACTATAACAAAGAGCATCGCGCCGCCTTTCAATTGATGCATAAATCTCAAAAATGATTTTTGTTCAGTTTTTCGAGAAAATCGTGGGCTTAACATCTTGCCAAAAAAAGTAGTATTTTCAAAACTATTTCCCACCCAATCAAAACACACATCAAAAGAAAGGTATTTAAATGCCCTACCCACAACTGCAAACCAAAAGGTTCTACAAGCTCTCGTTTCGGAAAAATTAGTCAAAAATAAAATTACAGAATTTCGACCCAGCCCATCACAAATTATCTTTCGATTGCTTTATCTCCTCAACCAAGCCTCCAAACATGATGCGGTTTTCACTATAACACAGAGCATCGCGCCGCCTTTCAATTGATGCATAAATCTCAAAAATGATTTTTTTCAGTTTTTCGAGAAAATCGTGGGCTTAACATCTTGCCAAAAAAAGTAGTATTTTCAAAACTATTTCCCACCCAATCAAAATACACATCAAAAGAAAGGTATTAAAATGCTCTACCCACAACTGCAATCCAAAAGGTTCTACGAGCTCTCGTTTCGGAAAAATTAGTCAAAAATAAAATTACAGAATTTCGACCCAGCCCATCACAAATTATCTTTCGATTGCTTTATCTCCTCAACCAAGCCTCCAAACATGATGCGGTTTTCACTATAACACAGAGCATCGCGCCGCCTTTCAATTGATGCATAAATCTCAAAAATGATTTTTTTTTCAGTTTTTCGAGAAAATCGTGGGTTTAACCCCTTGCCAAAAAAAAGGAGTATTTTCAAAACTATTTCCCACCCAATCAAAATACACATCAAAAGAAAGGTATTTAAATGCTCTACCCACAACTGCAAACCAAAAGGTTCTACGAGCTCTCGTTTCGGAAAAATTAGTCAAAAAGTAAAATTACAGAATTTCGACCCAGCCCATCACAAATTATCTTTCGATTGCTTTATCTCCTCAACCAAGCCTCCAAACATGATGCGGTTTTCACTATAACACAGCATCGCGCCGCCTTTCAATTGATGCATAAATCTCAAAAATGATTTTTTTCAGTTTTTCGAGAAAATCGTGGGTTTAACCCCTTGCCAAAAAAAAGGAGTATTTTCAAAACTATTTCCCACCCAATCAAAATACACATCGAAAGAAAGGTATTTAAATGCTCTACCCACAACTGCAAACCAAAAGGTTCTACGAGCTCCCGTTTCGGAAAAATTAGTCAAAAAGTAAAATTACAGAATTTCGACCCAGCCCATCACAAACTATCTTTCGATTGCTTTATCTCCTCAACCAAGCCTCCAAACATGATGCGCTTTTCACTATAACACAGAGCATCGCGCCGCCTTTCAATTGATGCATAAATCTCAAAATTGATTTTTTTTCAGTTTTTCGAGAAAATCGTGGGCTAACCACTTGCCGAAAAAAAGTAGTATTTTTAAAACTATTTCCCACCCAACCAAAATACACATCAAAAGAAAGGTATTTAAATGCTCTACCCACAACTGCAAACCAAAAGGTTCTACGAGCTCTCGTTTCGGAAAAATTAGTCAAAAAGTAAAATTACAGAATTTCGACCCAGCCCATCACAAATTATCTTTCGATTGCTTTATCTCCTCAACCAAGCCTCCAAACATGATGCGGTTTTCACTATAACACAGAGCATCGCGCCGCCTTTCAATTGATGCATAAATCTCAAAAATGATTTTTTTTCAGTTTTTCGAGAAAATCGTGGGCTAACCACTTGCCGAAAAAAAGTAGTATTTTTAAAACTATTTCCCACCCAATCAAAATACACATCAAAAGAAAGGTATTTAAATGCTCTACCCACAACTGCAAACCAAAAGGTTCTACGTGCTCTCGTTTCGGAAAAATTAGTCAAAAATAAAATTACAGAATTTCGACCCAGCCCATCACAAATTATCTTTCGATTGCTTTATCTCCTCAACCAAGCCTCCAAACATGATGCGGTTTTCACTATAACACAGAGCATCGCGCCGCCTTTCAATTGATGCATAAATCTCAAAAATGATTTTTTTTCAGTTTTTCGAGAAAATCGTGGGCTAACCACTTGCCGAAAAAAGTAGTATTTTTAAAACTATTTCCCACCCAATCAAAATACACATCAAAAGAAAGGTATTTAAATTCTGTACCCACAACTGCAAACCAAAAGGTTCTACGAGCTCTCGTTTCGGAAAAATTAGTCAAAAAGTAAAATTACAGAATTTCGACCCAGCCCATCACAAATTATCTTTCGATTGCTTTATCTCCTCAACCAAGCCTCCAAACATGATTCGGTTTTCACTATAACACAGAGCATCGCGCCGCCTTTCAATTGATGCATAAATCTCAGAAATGATTTTTTTTCAGTTTTTCGAGAAAATCGTGGGCTTAACATCTTGCCAAAAAAAGTAGTATTTTCAAAACTATTTCCCACCCAATCAAAATACACATCAAAAGAAAGGTATTTAAATGCTCTACCCACAATTGCAAACCAAAAGGTTCTACGAGCTCTCGTGTCGGAAAAATTAGTCAAAAAGTAAAATTACAGAATTTCGACCCAGCCCATCACAAATTATCTTTCGATTGCTTTATCTCCTCAACCAAGCCTCCAAACATGATGCGGTTTTCACTATAACACAGAGCATCGCGCCGCCTTTCAATTGATGCATAAATCTCAAAAATGATTTTTTTTCAGTTTTTCGAGAAAATCGTGGTCTAACCACTAGCCAAAACAAAGTAGTATTTTCAAAACTATTTCCCACCCAATCAAAATACACATCAAAAGAAAGGTATTTAAATGCTCTACCCACAACTGCAATCCAAAAGGTTCTACGAGCTCTCGTTTCGGAAAAATTAGTCAAAAAGTAAAATTACAGAATTTCGACCCAGCCCATCACAAACTATCTTTCGATTGCTTTATCTCCTCAACCAAGCCTCCAAACATGATGCGGTTTTCACTATAACACAGAGCATCGCGCCGCCTTTCAATTGATGCATAAATCTCAAAAATGATTTTTTTTCAGTTTTTCGAGAAAATCGTGGGCTAACCACTTGCCGAAAAAAAGTAGTATTTTTAAAACTATTTCCCACCCAATCAAAATACACATCAAAAGAAAGGTATTTAAATGCTCTACCCACAATTGCAAACCAAAAGGTTCTACGAGCTCTCGTGTCGGAAAAATTAGTCAAAAAGTAAAATTACAGAATTTCGACCCAGCCCATCACAAATTATCTTTCGATTGCTTTATCTCCTCAACCAAGCCTCCAAACATGATGCGGTTTTCACTATAACACAGAGCATCGCGCCACCTTTCAATTGATGCATAAATCTCAAAAATGATTTTTTTTCAGTTTTTCGAGAAAATCGTGGGCTAACCACTTGCCGAAAAAAGTAGTATTTTTAAAACTATTTCCCACCCAATCAAAATACACATCAAAAGAAAGGTATTTAAATGCTGTACCCACAACTGCAAACCAAAAGGTTCTACGAGCTCTCGTTTCGGAAAAATTAGTCAAAAAGTAAAATTACAGAATTTCGACCCAGCCCATCACAAATTATCTTTCGATTGCTTTATCTCCTCAACCAAGCCTCCAAACATGATGCGGTTTTCACTATAACACAGAGCATCGCGCCGCCTTTCAATTGATGCATAAATCTCAAAAATGATTTTTTTTCAGTTTTTCGAGAAAATCGTGGGCTTAACATCTTGCCAAAAAATGTAGTATTTTCAAAACTATTTCCCACCCAATCAAAACACACATCAAAAGAAAGGTATTTAAATGCTCTACCCACAACTGCAAACCAAAAGGTTCTACGAGCTCTCGTTTCGGAAAAATTAGTCAAAAAGTAAAATTACAGAATTTCGACCCAGCCCATCACAAATTATCTTTCGATTGCTTTATCTCCTCAACCAAGCCTCCAAACATGATGCGGTTTTCACTATAACACAGAGCATCGCGCCGCCTTTCAATTGATGCATAAATCTCAAAAATTATTTTTTTTCAGTTTTTCGAGAAAATCGTGGGCTAACCCCTTGCCAAAAACAAGTAGTATTTTCAAAACTATTTCCCACCCAATCAAAATACACATCAAAAGAAAGGTATTTAAATGCTCTACCCACAACTGCAAACCAAAAGGTTCTACGAGCTCTCGTTTCGGAAAAATTAGTCAAAAAGTAAAATTACAGAATTTCGACCCAGCCCATCACAAATTATCTTTCGATTGCTTTATCTCCTCAACCAAGCCTCCAAACATGATGCGGTTTTCACTATAACACAGAGAATCGCGCCGCCTTTCAATTGATGCATAAATCTCAAAAATGATTTTTTTTCAGTTTTTCGAGAAAATCGTGGGCTTAACATCTTACCAAAAAAAGTAGTATTTTCAAAACTATTTCCCACCCAATCAAAACACACATCAAAAGAAAGGTATTTAAATGCTCTACCCACAACTGCAAACCAAAATGTTCTACGAGCTCTCGTTTCGGAAAAATTAGTCAAAAAGTAAAATTACAGAATTTCGACCCAGCCCATCACAAATTATCTTTCGATTGCTTTATCTCCTCAACCAAGCCTCCAAACATGATGCGGTTTTCACTATAACACAGAGCATCGCGCCGCCTTTCAATTGATGCATAAATCTCAAAAATGATTTTTTTTCAGTTTTTCGAGAAAATCGTGGGCTAACCCCTTGCCAAAAACAAGTAGTATTTTCAAAACTATTTCCCACCCAATCAAAATACACATCAAAAGAAAGGTATTTAAATGCTCTACCCACAACTGCAAACCAAAAGGTTCTACGAGCTCTCGTTTCGGAAAAATTAGTCAAAAAGTAAAATTACAGAATTTCGACCCAGCCCATCACAAATTATCTTTCGATTGCTTTATCTCCTCAACCAAGCCTCCAAACATGATGCGGTTTTCACTATAACACAGAGCATCGCGCCGCCTTTCAATTGATGCATAAATCTCAAAAATGATTTTTTTTCAGTTTTTCGAGAAAATCGTGGGCTAACCACTTGCCGAAAAAAAGTAGTATTTTCAAAACTATTTCCCACCCAATCAAAATACACATCAAAAGAAAGGTATTTAAATGCTCTACCCACAACTGCAAACCAAAAGGTTCTACGAGCTCTCGTTTCGGAAAAATTAGTCAAAAAGTAAAATTACAGAATTTCGACCCAGCCCATCACAAATTATCTTTCGATTGCTTTATCTCCTCAACCAAGCCTCCAAACATGATGCGGTTTTCACTATAACACAGAGCATCGCGCCGCCTTTCAATTGATGCATAAATCTCAAAAATGATTTTTTTTCAGTTTTTCGAGAAAATCGTGGGCTAACCCCTTGCCAAAAACAAGTAGTATTTTCAAAACTATTTCCCACCCAATCAAAATACACATCAAAAGAAAGGTATTAAAATGCTCTACCCACAACTGCAATCCAAAAGGTTCTACGAGCTCTCGTTTCGGAAAAATTAGTCAAAAATAAAATTACAGAATTTCGACCCAGCCCATCACAAATTATCTTTCGATTGCTTTATCTCCTCAACCAAGCCTCCAAACATGATGCGGTTTTCACTATAACACAGAGCATCGCGCCGCCTTTCAATTGATGCATAAATCTCAAAAATGATTTTTTTCAGTTTTTCGAGAAAATCGTGGGCTAACCACTTGCCAAAAACAAGTAGTATTTTCAAAACTATTTCCCACCCAATCAAAATACACATCAAAAGAAAGGTATTTAAATGCTCTACCCACAACTGCAAACCAAAAGGTTCTACGAGCTCTCGTTTCGGAAAAATTAGTCAAAAAGTAAAATTACAGAATTTCGACCCAGCCCATCACAAATTATCTTTCGATTGCTTTATCTCCTCAACCAAGCCTCCAAACATGATGCGGTTTTCACTATAACACAGAGCATCGCGCCGCCTTTCAATTGATGCATAAATCTCAAAAATGATTTTTTTTTCAGTTTTTCGAGAAAATCGTGGGCTAACCCCTTGCCAAAAACAAGTAGTATTTTCAAAACTATTTCCCACCCAATCAAAATACACATCAAAAGAAAGGTATTAAAATGCTCTACCCACAACTGCAATCCAAAAGGTTCTACGAGCTCTCGTTTCGGAAAAATTAGTCAAAAAGTAAAATTACAGAATTTCGACCCAGCCCATCACAAATTATCTTTCGATTGCTTTATCTCCTCAACCAAGCCTCCAAACATGATGCGGTTTTCACTATAACACAGAGCATCGCGCCGCCTTTCAATTGATGCATAAGTCTCAAAAATGATTTTTTTTCAGTTTTTCGAGAACATCGTGGGCTAACCACTTAAAGAAAAAAAGTAGTATTTTTAAAACTATTTCCCACCCAATCAAAATACACATCAAAAGAAAGGTATTTAAATGCTCTACCCACAACTGCTATCCAAAAGGTTCTACGAGCTCTCGTTTCGGAAAAATTAGTCAAAAAGTAAAATTACAGAATTTCGACCCAGCCCATCACAAATTATCTTTCGATTGCTTTATCTCCTCAACCAAGCCTCCAAACATGATGCGGTTTTCACTATAACACAGAGCATCGCGCCGCCTTTCAATTGATGCATAAATCTCAAAAATGATTTTTTTTCAGTTTTTCGAGAAAATCGTGGGCTAACCCCTTGCCAAAAACAAGTAGTATTTTCAAAACTATTTCCCACCCAATCAAAATACACATCAAAAGAAAGGTATTAAAATGCTCTACCCACAACTGCAATCCAAAAGGTTCTACGAGCTCTCGTTTCGCAAAAATTAGTCAAAAAGTAAAATTACAGAATTTCGACCCAGCCCATCACAAATTATCTTTCGATTGCTTTATCTCCTCAACCAAGCCTCCAAACATGATGCGGTTTTCACTATAACACAGAGCATCGCGCCGCCTTTCAATTGATGCATAAATCTCAAAAATGATTTTTTTTCAGTTTTTCGAGAAAATCGTGGGCTAACAACTTGCCGAAAAAAAGTAGTATTTTTAAAACTATTTCCCACCCAATCAAAATACACATCAAAAGAAAGGTATTTAAATGCTCTACCCACAACTACAAACCAAAAGGTTCTACGAGCTCTCGTTTCGGAAAAATTAGTCAAAATGTAAAATTACAGAATTTCGACCCAGCCCATCACAAATTATCTTTCGATTGCTTTATCTCCTCAACCAAGCCTCCAAACATGATGCGGTTTTCACTATAACACAGAGCATTGCGCCGCCTTTCAATTGATGCATAAATCTCAAAAATGATTTTTTTTCAGTTTTTCGAGAAAATCGTGGGCTAACCACTTGCCGAAAAAAAGTAGTATTTTCAAAACTATTTCCCACCCAATCAAAATACACATCAAAAGAAAGGTATTTAAATGCTCTACCCACAACTGCAAACCAAAAGGTTCTACGAGCTCTCGTTTCGGAAAAATTAGTCAAAAAGTAAAATTACAGAATTTCGACCCAGCCCATCACAAATTATCTTTCGATTGCTTTATCTCCTCAACCAAGCCTCCAAACATGATGCGGTTTTCACTATAACACAGAGCATCGCGCCGCCTTTCAATTGATGCATAAATCTCAAAAATGATTTTTTTTCAGTTTTTCGAGAAAATCGTGGGCTAACCCCTTGCCAAAAACAAGTAGTATTTTCAAAACTATTTCCCACCCAATCAAAATACACATCAAAAGAAAGGTATTAAAATGCTCTACCCACAACTGCAATCCAAAAGGTTCTACGCTCTCGTTTCTGAAAAATTAGTCAAAAATAAAATTACAGAATTTCGACCCAGCCCATCACAAATTATCTTTCGATTGCTTTATCTCCTCAACCAAGCCTCCAAACATGATGCGGTTTTCACTATAACACAGAGCATCGCGCCGCTTTCAATTGATGCATAAATCTCAAAAATGATTTTTTTTCAGTTTTTCGAGAAAATCGTGGGCTTGACATATTGCCAAAAAAAGTAGTATTTTCAAAACTATTTCCCACCCAATCAAAACACACATCAAAAGAAAGGTATTTAAATGCTCTACCCACAACTGCAAACCAAAAGGTTCTACGAGCTCTCGTTTCGGAAAAATTAGTCAAAAAGTAAAATTACAGAATTTCGACCCAGCCCATCACAAATTATCTTTCGATTGCTTTATCTCCTCAACCAAGCCTCCAAACATGATGCGGTTTTCACTATAACACAGAGCATCGCGCCGCCTTTCAATTGATGCATAAATCTCAAAAATGATTTTTTTTCAGTTTTTCGAGAAAATCGTGGGCTAACCCCTTGCCAAAAACAAGTAGTATTTTCAAAACTATTTCCCACCCAATCAAAATACACATCAAAAGAAAGGTATTAAAATGCTCTACCCACAACTGCAATCCAAAAGGTTCTACGAGCTCTCGTTTCGGAAAAATTAGTCAAAAATAAAATTACAGAATTTCGACCCAGCCCATCACAAATTATCTTTCGATTGCTTTATCTCCTCAACCAAGCCTCCAAACATGATGCGGTTTTCACTATAACACAGAGCATCGCGCCGCCTTTCAATTGATGCATAAATCTCAAAAATGATTTTTTTTTCAGTTTTTCGAGAAAATCGTGGGCTAACCACTTGCCGAAAAAAAGTAGTATTTTCAAAACTATTTCCCACCCAATCAAAATACACATCAAAAGAAAGGTATTTAAATGCTCTACCCACAACTGCAAACCAAAAGGTTCTACCAGCTCTCGTTTCGGAAAAATTAGGCAAAAAGTCAAATTACAGAATTTCGACCCAGCCCATCACAAATTATCTTTCGATTGCTTTATCTCCTCAACCAAGCCTCCAAACATGATGCGGTTTTCACTATAATACAGAGCATCGCGCCGCCTTTCAATTGATGCATAAATCTCAAAAATGATTTTTTTTCAGTTTTTCGAGAAAATCGTGGGCTAACCACTTAAAGAAAAAAAGTAGTATTTTCAAAACTATTTCCCACCCAATCAAAATACACATCAAAAGAAAGGTATTTAAATGCTCTACCCACAACTGCTAACCAAAAGGTTCTACGAGCTCTCGTTTCGGAAAAATTAGTCAAAAAGTAAAATTACAGAATTTCGACCCAGCCCATCACAAATTATCTTTCGATTGCTTTATCTCCTCAACCAAGCCTCCAAACATGATGCGGTTTTCACTATAACAAAGAGCATCGCGCCGCCTTTCAATTGATGCATAAATCTCAAAAATGATTTTTTTTCAGTTTTTCGAGAAAATCGTGGGCTAACCCCTTGCCAAAAACAAGTAGTATTTTCAAAACTATTTCCCACCCAATCAAAATACACATCAAAAGAAAGGTATTTAAATGCTCTACCCACAACTGCAAACCAAAAGGTTCTACGAGCTCTCGTTTCGGAAAAATTAGTCAAAAAGTAAAATTACAGAATTTCGACCCAGCCCATCACAAATTATCTTTCGATTGCTTTATCTCCTCAACCAAGCCTCCAAACATGATGCGGTTTTCACTATAACAAAGAGCATCGCGCCGCCTTTCAATTGATGCATAAATCTCAAAAATGATTTTTTTTCAGTTTTTCGAGAAAATCGTGGGCTAACCACTTGCCAAAAAAAAGTAGTATTTTCAAAACTATTTCCCACCCAATCAAAATACACATCAAAAGAAAGGTATTTAAATGCTCTACCCACAACTGCAAACCAAAAGGTTCTACGAGCTCTCGTTTCGGAAAAATTAGTCAAAAAGTAAAATTACAGAATTTCGACCCAGCCCATCACAAATTATCTTTCGATTGCTTTATCTCCTCAACCAAGCCTCCAAACATGATGCGGTTTTCACTATAACACAGAGCATCGCGCCGCCTTTCAATTGATGCATAAATCTCAAAAATGATTTTTTTTCAGTTTTTCGAGAAAATCGTGGGCTAACCACTTGCCGAAAAAAAGTACTATTTTCAAAACTATTTCCCACCCAATCAAAATACACATCAAAAGAAAGGTATTTAAATGCTCTACCCACAACTGCAAACCAAAAGGTTCTACGAGCTCTCGTTTCGGAAAAATTAGTCAAAATGTAAAATTACAGAATTTCGACCCAGCCCATCACAAATTATCTTTCGATTGCTTTATCTCCTCAACCAAGCCTCCAAACATGATGCGGTTTTCACTATAACACAGAGCATCGCGCCGCCTTTCAATTGATGCATAAATCTCAAAAATGATTTTTTTTCAGTTTTTCGAGAAAATCGTGGGCTTAACATCTTGCCAAAAAAAGTAGTATTTTCAAAACTATTTCCCACCCAATCAAAACACACATCAAAAGAAAGGTATTTAAATGCTCTACCCACAACTGCAAACCAAAAGGTTCTACGAGCTCTCGTTTCGGAAAAATTAGTCAAAAAGTAAAATTACAGAATTTCGACCCAGCCCATCACAAATTATCTTTCGATTGCTTTATCTCCTCAACCAAGCCTCCAAACATGATGCGGTTTTCACTATAACACAGAGCATGGCGCCGCCTTTTAATTGATGCATAAATCTCAAAAATGATTTTTTTTCAGTTTTTCGAGAAAATCGTGGACCCCTTGGCAAAAACAAGTAGTATTTTCAAAACTATTTCAAACCCAATCAAAATACACATCAAAAGAAAGGTATTTAAATGCTCTACCCACAACTGCAATCCAAAAGGTTTTACAAGCTCTCGTTTCGGAAAAATTAGTCAAAAAGTAAAATTACAGAATTTCGACCCAGCCCATCACAAATTATCTTTCGATTGCTTTATCTCCTCAACCAAGCCTCCAAACATGATGAGGTTTTCACTATAACACAGAGCATTGCGCCGCCTTTCAATTGATGCATAAATCTCAAAAATGATTTTTTTTTCAGTTTTTCGAGAAAATCGTGGGCTAATCACTTGCCAAAAACAAGTAGTATTTTCAAAACTATTTCCCACCCAATCAAAATACACATCAAAAGAAAGGTATTTAAATGCTCTACCCACAACTGCAAACCAAAAGGTTCTACGAGCTCTCGTTTCGGAAAAATTAGTCAAAAAGTAAAATTACAGAATTTCGACCCAGCCCATCACAAATTATCTTTCGATTGCTTTATCTCCTCAACCAAGCCTCCAAACATGATGCGGTTTTCACTATAACACAGAGCATCGCGCCGCCTTTCAATTGATGCATAAATCTCAAAAATGATTTTTTTTCAGTTTTTCGAGAAAATCGTGGGCTTAACATATTGCCAAAAAAAGTAGTATTTTCAAAACTATTTGCCACCCAATCAAAACACACATCAAAAGAAAGGTATTTAAATGCTCTACCCACAACTGCAAACCAAAAGGTTCTACGAGCTCTCGTTTCGGAAAAATTAGTCAAAAAGTAAAATCACAAATTATCTTTCGATTGCTTTATCTCCTCAACCAAGCCTCCAAAGATGATGCGGTTTTCACTATAACACAGAGCATGGCTCCGCCTTTCAATTGATGCATAAATCTCAAAAATGATTTTTTTTCAGTTTTTCGAGAAAATCGTGGGCTTAACATCTTGCCAAAAAAAGTAGTATTTTCAAAACTATTTCCCACCCAATCAAAACACACATCAAAAGAAAGGTATTTAAATGCTCTACCCACAACTGCAAACCAAAAGGTTCTACGAGCTCTCGTTTCGGAAAAATTAGTCAAAAAGTAAAATTACAGAATTTCGACCCAGCCCATCACAAATTATCTTTCGATTGCTTTATCTCCTCAACCAAGCCTCCAAACATGATGCGGTTTTCACTATAACACAGAGCATGGCGCCGCCTTTTAATTGATGCATAAATCTCAAAAATGATTTTTTTTTCAGTTTTTCGAGAAAATCGTGGACCCCTTTGCAAAAACAAGTAGTATTTTCAAAACTATTTCAAACCCAATCAAAATACACATCAAAAGAAAGGTATTTAAATGCTCTACCCACAACATAACATGATGCGGTTTTCACTATAACAAAGCGCATCGCGCCGCCTTTCAATTAATGCATAAATCTCAAAAATGATTTTTTTCAGTTTTTCGAGAAAATCGTGGGCTAACCACTTGCCGAAAAAAAATAGTATTTTCAAAACTATTTCCCACCCAATCAAAATACACATCAACCAAGCCTCCAAACATGATGCGGTTTTCACTATAACACAGAGCATCGCGCCGCCTTTCAATTGATGCATAAATCTCAAAAATGATTTTTTTTCAGTTTTTCGAGAAAATCGTGGGCTTAACATCTTGCCAAAAAAAGTAGTATTTTCAAAACTATTTCCCACCCAATCAAAACACACATCAAAAGAAAGGTATTTAAATGCTCTACCCACAACTGCAAACCAAAAGGTTGTACGAGCTCTCGTTTCGGAAAAATTAGTCAAAAAGTAAAATTACAGAATTTCGACCCAGCCCATCACAAATTATCTTTCGATTGCTTTATCTCCTCAACCAAGCCTCCAAACATGATGCGGTTTTCACTATAACACAGAGCATGGCGCCGCCTTTTAATTGATGCATAAATCTCAAAAATGATTTTTTTTTCAGTTTTTCGAGAAAATCGTGGACCCCTTTGCAAAAACAAGTAGTATTTTCAAAACTATTTCAAACCCAATCAAAATACACATCAAAAGAAAGGTATTTAAATGCTCTACCCACAACATAACATGATGCGGTTTTCACTATAACAAAGAGCATCGCGCCGCCTTTCAATTGATGCATAAATCTCAAAAATGATTTTTTTCAGTTTTTCGAGAAAATCGTGGGCTAACCACTTGCCGAAAAAAAGTAGTATTTTCAAAACTATTTCCCACCCAATCAAAATACACATCAAAAGAAATGTATTTAAATGCTCTACCCACAACTGCAAACCAAAAGGTTCTACGAGCTCTCGTTTCGGAAAAATTAGTCAAAAAGTAAAATTACAGAATTTCGACCCAGCCCATCACAAATTATCTTTCGATTGCTTTATCTCCTCAACCAAGCCTCCAAACATGATGCGGTTTTCACTATAACAAAGAGCATCGCGCCGCCTTTCAATTGAATGCATAAATCTCAAAAATGATTTTTTTCAGTTTTTCGAGAAAATCGTGGGCTAACCACTTGCCGAAAAAAAGTAGTATTTTCAAAACTATTTCCCACCCAATCAAAATACACATCAAAAGAAAGGTATTTAAATGCTCTACCCACAACTGCAAACCAAAAGGTTCTACGAGCTCTCGTTTCGGAAAAATTAGTCAAAATGTAAAATTACAGAATTTCGACCCAGCCCATCACAAATTATCTTTCGATTGCTTTATCTCCTCAACCAAGCCTCCAAACATGATGCGGTTTTCACTATAACAAAGAGCATCGCGCCGCCTTTCAATTGATGCATAAATCTCAAAAATGATTTTTTTCAGTTTTTCGAGAAAATCGTGGGCTAACCACTTGCCGAAAAAAAGTAGTATTTTCAAAACTATTTCCCACCCAATCAAAATACACATCAAAAGAAAGGTATTTAAATGCTCTACCCACAACTGCAAACCAAAAGGTTCTACGAGCTCTCGTTTCGGAAAAATTAGTCAAAATGTAAAATTACAGAATTTCGACCCAGCCCATCACAAATTATCTTTCGATTGCTTTATCTCCTCAACCAAGCCTCCAAACATGATGCGGTTTTCACTATAACAAAGAGCATCGCGCCGCCTTTTAATTGATGCATAAATCTCAAAAATATTTTTTTTTTCAGTTTTTCGAGAACATCGTGGACCCCTTGGCAAAAACAAGTAGTATTATCAAAACTATTTCAAACCCAATCAAAATACACATCAAAAGAAAGGTATTTAAATGCTCTACCCACAACATAACATGATGCGGTTTTCACTATAACAAAGAGCATCGCGCCGCCTTTCAATTGATGCATAAATCTCAAAAATGATTTTTTTCAGTTTTTCGAGAAAATCGTGGGCTAACCACTTGCCGAAAAAAAGTAGTATTTTCAAAACTATTTCCCACCCAATCAAAATACACATCAAAAGAAATGTATTTAAATGCTCTACCCACAACTGCAAACCAAAAGGTTCTACGAGCTCTCGTTTCGGAAAAATTAGTCAAAAAGTAAAATTACAGAATTTCGACCCAGCCCATCACAAATTATCTTTCGATTGCTTTATCTCCTCAACCAAGCCTCCAAACATGATGCGGTTTTCACTATAACAAAGAGCATCGCGCCGCCTTTCAATTGAATGCATAAATCTCAAAAATGATTTTTTTCAGTTTTTCGAGAAAATCGTGGGCTAACCACTTGCCGAAAAAAAGTAGTATTTTCAAAACTATTTCCCACCCAATCAAAATACACATCAAAAAAAAGGTATTTAAATGCTCTACCCACAACTGCAAACCAAAAGGTTCTTCGAGCTCTCGTTTCGGAAAAATTAGTCAAAATGTAAAATTACAGAATTTCGACCCAGCCCATCACAAATTATCTTTCGATTGCTTTATCTCCTCAACTAAGCCTCCAAACATGATGCGGTTTTCACTATAACAAAGAGCATCGCGCCGCCTTTCAATTGATGCATAAATCTCAAAAATGATTTTTTTTCAGTTTTTCGAGAAAATCGTGGGCTAACCACTTGCCAAAAAAAAGTAGTATTTTCAAAACTATTTCCCACCCAATCAAAATACACATCAAAAGAAAGGTATTTAAATGCTCTACCCACAACTGCAAACAAAAGGTTCTACGAGCTCTCGTTTCGGAAAAATTAGTCAAAAAGTAAAATTACAGAATTTCGACCCAGCCCATCACAAATTATCTTTCGATTGCTTTATCTCCTCAACCAAGCCTCCAAACATGATGCGGTTTTCACTATAACAAAGCGCATCGCGCCGCCTTTCAATTGATGCATAAATCTCAAAAATGATTTTTTTCAGTTTTTCGAGAAAATCGTGGGCTAACCACTTGCCGAAAAAAAATAGTATTTTCAAAACTATTTCCCACCCAATCAAAATACACATCAAAAGAAAGGTATTTAAAGTCTCTACCCACAACTGCAAACCAAAAGGTTCTACGAGCTCTCGTTTCGGAAAAATTAGTCAAAATGTAAAATTACAGAATTTCGACCCAGCCCATCACAAATTATCTTTCGATTGCTTTATCTCCTCAACCAAGCCTCCAAACATGATGCGGTTTTCACTATAACAAAGAGCGTCGCGCCGCCTTTCAATTGATGCATAAATCTCAAAAATGATTTTTTTTCAGTTTTTCGAGAAAATCGTGGGCTAACCACTTGCCAAAAAAAAGTAGTATTTTCAAAACTATTTCCCACCCAATCAAAATACACATCAAAAGAAAGGTATTTAAATGCTCTACCCACAACTGCAAACCAAAAGGTTCTACGAGCTCTCGTTTCGGAAAAATTAGTCAAAAAGTAAAATTACAGAATTTCGACCCAGCCCATCACAAATTATCTTTCGATTGCTTTATCTCCTCAACCAAGCCTCCAAACATGATGCGGTTTTCACTATAACACAGAGCATCGCGCCGCCTTTCAATTGATGCATAAATCTCAAAAATGATTTTTTTCAGTTTTTCGAGAAAATCGTGGGCTAACCACTTGCCGAAAAAAAGTAGTATTTTCAAAACTATTTCCCACCCAATCAAAATACACATCAAAAGAAAGGTATTTAAATGCTCTACCCACAACTGCAAACCAAAAGGTTCTACGAGCTCTCGTTTCGGAAAAATAAGTCAAAAAGTAAAATTACAGAATTTCGACCCAGCCCATCACAAATTATCTTTCGATTGCTTTATCTCCTCAACCAAGCCTCCAAACATGATGCGGTTTTCACTATAACACAGAGCATCGCGCCGCCTTTCAATTGATGCATAAATCTCAAAAATGATATTTCTTCAGTTTTTCGAGAAAATCGTGGGCTAACCCCTTGCCGAAAAAAAGTAGTATTTTCAAAACTATTTCCCACCCAATCAAAATACACATCAAAAGAAAGGTATTTAAATGCTCTACCCACAACTGCAAACCAAAAGGTTCTACGAGCTCTCGTTTCGGAAAAATTAGTCAAAAAGTAAAATTACAGAATTTCGACCCAGCCCATCACAAATTATCTTTCGATTGCTTTATCTCCTCAACCAAGCCTCCAAACATGATGCGGTTTTCACTATAACACAGAGCATCGCGCCGCCTTTCAATTGATGCATAAATCTCAAAAATGATATTTCTTCAGTTTTTCGAGAAAATCGTGGGCTAACCCCTTGCCAAAAACAAGTAGTATTTTCAAAACTATTTCCCACCCAATCAAAATACACATCAAAAGAAAGGTATTTAAATGCTCTACCCACAACTGCAAACCAAAAGGTTCTACGAGCTCTCGTTTCGGAAAAATTAGTCAAAAAGTAAAATTACAGAATTTCGACCCAGCCCATCACAAATTATCTTTCGATTGCTTTATCTCCTCAACCAAGCCTCCAAACATGATGCGGTTGGCAACCCTGCTGTGAAAGTGATAAGTTGGTTTAAAGAAAAGCTCTGTTAAAAAATAAGAAAATAATTCATTTTAAATTAATTTAAACGCAAAAAACAAAGTGTTAAGTGTACTCAGACAGAAACGATAAAGGTGAGTCACCAAAAATTGTTTTTTTTTATTGCGAAAGACAAAAAAAAGAGTTGGAAAATGCCTTTAAAACGATCTCCACCTAACAACAATCGTACTGGCCGTAATGGCGATATAAATATGGCCAAGAGACAGCACAAAGAACTGACACCGTCCCCTGTGTCGTCAATAAATGCGAAAAATAGCGCCGAGCCGACGTTGATGGTGGGTAGTTTGCCGGTAAACGACCTTAAAATTTTAATTCAAGATTCAATTTCAAACTTATTGGATGAAAAATTAAAAAACGTTGCAACAAAATCCGACATCGAGTCTATGAGCACAGAAATCTTAAATTTGAAAGAGTGTAACAAATCACTGCAAGCCCAATTGGATAATATGCAGTCGCGCTGTCTTTCTCTAGAACAACAAGTAGAGATGCTTGACAAAAAATCAAAAGAGCAAAACATAATCGTTCATATGCCCAAACAAAACGGCGTCGATGCAGCGCAAAAAGCGAAATCTATCTGCTTGGAGATGCTGCAATCTAATAATGCAGGAATTATCAAAAGTGTAACTGAATTACGATCCGGAGGAAACGTTGCAAATGTCGTCGTCGAGTTACACGATAAAAACGATGCAATAAAGGTTCTGAGAGCAAAAGCAAACATTGCCGGCACAGGAATCTCCATGCATAAGGACTATCCAATGGCTGCACGAGAGCGGAGAAGAAAAATAGTTAATATTAGGAACCAAATTGTAGCGAAAAACAAAGAATTAAAACCTCAATTAAAAGGAGAAAAATTGCTAGTTAATGAAAAAACATTTTACTACGACAAAAACAACATTCTTACAAGTGACAGCGATGATGGATTGACGTTTCTCAAACAACTGATCGGGGATGTTAGTGAGGTTACATATGAGCCCGAATCTAATGGTGGAAACACAATGGAGGCGAGTTGCAGCGACGTAACAAAAGCAAGAAATCATAATTGTAATTTTTAATAAAAAAGCCGTCTGCCATAAAAATAATAATAGAAATGTAAATACCAATATAATTAATGTCAATTTAGTACCTAGTAAAGTTTCAATTCTTGCGTATAATGTTTCAGGTTTAGTCAATAAAGATGTATATAATGGTTTTTATAATTATGTTAACTGTTTTGATATAATTTTTCTGTTCGAAACCTTCGTAACTGAAAACAATTTTGATAAATATGAAAGTAAATTTAAGGACTTCGAATTTGTATGGATCTCAGCGAGAAGAACTAGTACCCGTGGAAGAGCTAGTGGAGGTTGTTTTTTTGGTTTTAAGAAAACTATCAAAAACTTAGGCTGCAAGTTCGAAACTAACAATGAAACAACATTCTTACAATTAAATTTCGAGAACAAAAAAATGATAATAATTCCGA
Organism: Eupeodes luniger; assembly: GCA_951509635.1. Lineage (NCBI taxonomy): Eukaryota > Metazoa > Arthropoda > Insecta > Diptera > Syrphidae > Eupeodes > Eupeodes luniger. The sequence goes on along the minus strand of OX608073.1, from coordinate 158,349,742 downwards.
CATACATTAACTGCAACAATTGGGAATCTGATTTCGAAAAGTTGTACGAATTTTTGTTAATGAATGACAACCCAAATGTGCTGGTAGTAGGTGATTGCAACGCAAGGACTGCGGCTGAAGCGGGGTATGAAAATGAGGTAGTGGAAATAGCACGTCAATCAAAGGATGAGATTTGCAATGCACGGGGAAAACAATTTCTTGACCTGTGTAATACATTTGGACTTAGAATTTTGAATGGAACTTCCACATCAGATAAGGATGGTGAATTCACTTTTGTGGGAAGTCAAGGCAGCTCAGTAATAGATTACAGTTTAGCTGGAGGAGCAATAGTGGAGTGTATTCTCGACTTCAAAGTAGACGCGATTCCATTCTCGGATCATTTACCCATCAATATGATGATGCAAGGCGTTACCAATGATTATGCCGATACAAGAAATCTACGGTTGCTAGCAAAACTGAAATGGAATTTTAACAAGGCAGCTGTATATCAGAGAAACCTCAACCTTTCGCTAAGTCGGGGAATCAATTCTGGTGTGAGTGCTATTACAAATTGCATAATATCGGCTTATCCGGCAAGCAACAATAACAACAAAAAGTTCATCCCTGTAGAACAATGGTTTGACGATGACTGTAGACGTGCCAGACAGAGGTCATTTGCGTGGTTAAAGTCATTTCGTGTGTATGGAAGTCATTATATTAAGAGCAGGTATCTGGAAGCGAATATGGAGTTCAAAAACATATGCAGGACTAAAAGAAGTAATTTTTTTAATGAAGAGGCTAGGCGACTAGCACAATGTAAGAATTCATCAGATTTTTGGAAAGCGGTGAAAAGATTGAATGGATTTGAGTATAAGATTCACAGAGATTTAACACCTGACGTTCTTTTGTCGCATTTTAAAGAGCTTTTGAATCCCTTAACCGTCAATGCAACAGTGTCCTATGCAGAGCCATGCACTGAAAATAGTACTTTAGATGCGATAATAACTAGTGAAGAAGTTTTAAATACTTTAAAAATTTTACAGGATGGCAAAGCGGCTGGGTCCGACGGAATTCCAGTTGAATTCTACAAGTACGGCACAAATGAGTTGATAAATAAGATTACTTCGGAGTTTAACCATATTTTGGATAGTGGATCTATTCCAGAAGGGTTTAAGGAGTCCTTAATCTTTCCTATCCACAAAAAAGGAAGTACTCAAAACCCAGACAATTATCGTGGAATAAGTTTTTTGAACGCCTCATACAAAATTTTTACGGCGATTTTGCAACGACGACTTAATTTGTGGATTACACAGAATGGATTATTGAAGGAGTTTCAAGCAGGTTTCAGATCCGGTTACTCCACGGTCGACCAAATTTTTGTCCTTAAGAGTATTGCCGAGAACTACCTACGAAGCAAAAAGAAACTTTATTGCTTCTTCGTTGATTTTAAAGCAGCGTTTGATGCATTGGACAGAAATGCACTCATATATAAGCTTTATGGCCTAGGGATGTCCAGGAAATTTGGTAAAGTCGTCAAAAATATATACAATGATACTAAAGCCGCGGTTTGGAATGGAGAGGAAATCTCTGAATGGTTTCAGACTGAAAAAGGCGTACGGCAGGGGTGTGCGTTGAGTCCTCTTTTATTTGCGCTCTTTGTGGATGACCTTACCGACAACATTGGTGGAGGAGTGGAATTCGCCGGGACAACGATCAAAGCACTATTCTATGCCGATGACATTGTGCTGTTTTCTAACTCACCCCAATCACTGCAACTGATGATAAACCAATTGCATAGATACTGTGTAACGTGGATTCTAAAGGTCAATTTAAGTAAATCTAAAATAATGATTTTCAAGAACGGAGGTGGAAGAAATTGCTCAAATGAAAGATGGAGCTACGATTCAAACTCGATTGAGGTGGTTAGAGAATTCAATTATCTAGGAGTGTGCTTCACAAAGAATCTTAGTATGGAAAAACACCTTAGTGAAAAACTTATGAAAGCAAAAAGTGCAATTGGAACCTCCTGGGAAAAGTGTTTCTCAAACAAGAACATAGCACATAGCAGCAAATTTCGTGTGTTTGAAGCAGTGTCTAGGTCTATTATGCTTTACGCAGCACAGGCTTGGGGATACAAGCAATACGAAAGTGTGGAAAAACTCCTAAGATTCTTTATCAAAAGAATATTTCATCTCCCCTACAACACACCAAACTACATGGTTCTGCTGGAAACTGGACTACCGCCGCTTTTTATTCAAACCCTCAAACTACATATAGACTATATCATCAAAGTTCTGCAAATGCATAATGAAAGATTACCAAAGAAAGCAGCCCTCTATGCAATCAATCAAAGAAGTAGTTGGTACGCAGAATGGCACGAGCTGGCTTTGTGGTGTGAAATGTCACTGGATCTGGATTTCGGTAACGTTGATGATTGCAGGGTTAAACTGTATAAATTAATTGCAAGGGTTGATGAAAAACTCCGTAGTCGCTGTATAGAAGAAGCCTCGAATTCAACTCATAGATTAATCTACAAACATCTCTGTCATAACCTTGGTCAAAATAACTATTTCAGAGATGAGAACAGTGTGGAGGTTATTTCTATGATGTTGAGACTTCGAGGCGAGCTCCTGCATCTCAACTATGTACCACATAGAGAGGATCGACCCGGGGAATGCAGTTTATGTAACCGAAGAGAAAGAGAAGATGTTTTTCACTTCTTAGGAAAATGCCCTGTGCTAGTAGAAAGTAGGAGAGCCTTCCTTGGATCTAATTACCTTTCGGAAGAGGAGATGATAAGACTCTTAAATGAGATGACGGTGGAAAAACTCTTTATGTACTGCAAAGTGGCTAAATCATACCGGGACAGAATAATCTGCGAAAGCTTTTGAAAATGCACCGAAGTAAAATATTTATTTTGATTTTAAAATAAAATATATGTACATAGATAGATATCTTTTTTTTTAACAATAATTCTTGATTTTATACAACCATTGAACCAATAAGCTTTTAATTATATTAATTTTGTTTTGTCAACCTGGCAGACGGCATTGCCATGCTAATTGTGATTTTGTTAATTTATAAATATGTAAAGAAATAATGAAAATAAAATCAATCTAATCTAATCTAATCTGATGCGGGTTTCACTATAACACAGAGCATCGCGCCGCCTTTCAATTGATGCACAAATCTCAAAAATGATTTTTTTCAGTTTTTCGAGAAAATCGTGGGCTTAACCAGTAAAAAAAAAGTAGTATTTTCAAAACTATTTCCCACCCAATCAAAATACACATCAAAAGAAAGGTATTTAAATGCTCTACCCACAACTGCAAACCAAAAGGTTCTACGAGCTCTCGTTTCGGAAAAATTAGTCAAAAAGTAAAATTACAGAATTTCGACCCAGCCCATCACAAATTATCTTTCGATTGCTTTATCTCCTCAACCAAGCCTCCAAACATGATGCGGTTTTCACTATAACACAGAGCATCGCGCCGCCTTTCAATTGATGCATAAATCTCAAAAATGATTTTTTTCAGTTTTTCGAGAAAATCGTGGGCTAACCACTTGCCGAAAAAAAGTAGTATTTTCAAAACTATTTCCCACCCAATCAAAATACACATCAAAAGAAAGGTATTTAAATGCTCTACCCACAACTGCAAACCAAAAGGTTCTACGAGCTCTCGTTTCGGAAAAATTAGTCAAAAAGTAAAATTACAGAATTTCGACCCAGCCCATCACAAATTATCTTTCGATTGCTTTATCTCCTCAACCAAGCCTCCAAACATGATGCGGTTTTCACTATAACACAGAGCATCGCGCCGCCTTTCAATTGATGCATAAATCTCAAAAATGATTTTTTTTCAGTTTTTCGAGAAAATCGTGGGCTTGACATCTTGCCAAAAAAAGTAGTATTTTCAAAACTATTTCCCACCCAATCAAAACACACATCAAAAGAAAGGTATTTAAATGCTCTACCCACAACTGCAAACCAAAAGGTTCTACGAGCTCTCGTTTCGGAAAAATTAGTCAAAAAGTAAAATTACAGAATTTCGACCCAGCCCATCACAAATTATCTTTCGATTGCTTTATCTCCTCAACCAAGCCTCCAAACATGATGCGGTTTTCACTATAACACAGAGCATCGCGCCGCCTTTCAATTGATGCATAAATCTCAAAAATGATATTTCTTCAGTTTTTCGAGAAAATCGTGGGCTAACCCCTTGCCAAAAACAAGTAGTATTTTCAAAACTATTTCCCACCCAATCAAAATACACATCAAAAGAAAGGTATTTAAATGCTCTACCCACAACTGCAAACCAAAAGGTTCTACGAGCTCTCGTTTCGGAAAAATTAGTCAAAAAGTAAAATTACAGAATTTCGACCCAGCCCATCACAAATTATCTTTCGATTGCTTTATCTCCTCAACCAAGCCTCCAAACATGATGCGGTTTTCACTATAACACAGAGCATCGCGCCGCCTTTCAATTGATGCATAAATCTCAAAAATGATTTTTTTTCAGTTTTTCGAGAAAATAGTAGGTTTAACCCCTTGCCAAAAAAAAGGAGTATTTTCAAAACTATTTACCACCCAATCAAAATACACATCAAAAGAAAGGTATTTAAATGCTCTACCCACAACTGCAAACCAAAAGGTTCTACGAGCTCTCGTTTCGGAAAAATTAGTCAAAAAGTAAAATTACAGAATTTCGACCCAGCCCATCACAAATTATCTTTCGATTGCTTTATCTCCTCAACCAAGCCTCCAAACATGATGCGGTTTTCACTATAACACAGAGCATCGCGCCGCCTTTCAATTGATGCATAAATCTCAAAAACGATTTTTTTTTCAGTTTTTCGAGAATATCGAGGGCTTAACATCTTGCCAAAATAAGTAGTATTTTCAAAACTATTTCCCACCCAATCAAAACACACATCAAAAGAAAGGTATTTAAAAAAGTAAAATTACAGAATTTCGACCCAGCCCATCACAAATTATCTTTCGATTGCTTTATCTCCTCAACCAAGCCTCCAAACATGATGCGGTTTTCACTATAACACAGAGCATCGCGCCGCCTTTCAATTGATGCATAAATCTCAAAAATGATATTTCTTCAGTTTTTCGAGAAAATCGTGGGCTAACCCCTTGCCGAAAAAAAGTAGTATTTTCAAAACTATTTCCCACCCAATCAAAATACACATCAAAAGAAAGGTATTTAAATGCTCTACCCACAACTGCAAACCAAAAGGTTCTACGAGCTCTCGTTTCGGAAAAATTAGTCAAAAAGTAAAATTACAGAATTTCGACCCAGCCCATCACAAATTATCTTTCGATTGCTTTATCTCCTCAACCAAGCCTCCAAACATGATGCGGTTTTCACTATAACACAGAGCATCGCGCCGCCTTTCAATTGATGCATAAATCTCAAAAATGATTTTTTTTCAGTTTTTCGAGAAAACCGTGGGCTAACCACTTGCCAAAAAAAAGTAGTATTTTCAAAACTATTTCCCACCCAATCAAAATACACATCAAAAGAAAGGTATTTAAATGCTCTACCCACAACTGCAAACCAAAAGGTTCTACGAGCTCTCGTTTCGGAAAAATTAGTCAAAAAGTAAAATTACAGAATTTCGACCCAGCCCATCACAAATTATCTTTCGATTGCTTTATCTCCTCAACCAAGCCTCCAAACATGATGCGGTTTTCACTATAACAAAGAGCATCGCGCCGCCTTTCAATTGATGCATAAATCTCAAAAATGATTTTTTTCAGTTTTTCGAGAAAATCGTGGGCTAACCACTTGCCGAAAAAAAGTAGTATTTTCAAAACTATTTCCCACCCAATCAAAATACACATCAAAAGAAAGGTATTTAAATGCTCTACCCACAACTGCAAACCAAAAGGTTCTACGAGCTCTCGTTTCGGAAAAATTAGTCAAAAAGTAAAATTACAGAATTTCGACCCAGCCCATCACAAATTATCTTTCGATTGCTTTATCTCCTCAACCAAGCCTCCAAACATGATGCGGTTTTCACTATAACACAGAGCATCGCGCCGCCTTTCAATTGATGCATAAATCTCAAAAATGATTTTTTTTCAGTTTTTCGAGAAAATCGTGGGCTTAACATCTTGCCAAAAAAAGTAGTATTTTCAAAACTATTTCCCACCCAATCAAAACACACATCAAAAGAAAGGTATTTAAATGCTCTACCCACAACTGCAAACCAAAAGGTTCTACGAGCTCTCGTTTCGGAAAAATTAGTCAAAAAGTAAAATTACAGAATTTCGACCCAGCCCATCACAAATTATCTTTCGATTGCTTTATCTCCTCAACCAAGCCTCCAAACATGATGCGGTTTTCACTATAACAAAGAGCATCGCGCCGCCTTTCAATTGATGCATAAATCTCAAAAATGATTTTTTCAGTTTTTCGAGAAAATCGTGGGCTAACCACTTGCCGAAAAAAAGTAGTATTTTCAAAACTATTTCCCACCCAATCAAAATACACATCAAAACAAAGGTATTTAAATGCTCTACCCACAACTGCAAACCAAAAGGTTCTACGAGCTCTCGTTTCGGAAAAATTATTCAAAAAGTAAAATTACAGAATTTCGACCCAGCCCATCACAAATTATCTTTCGATTGCTTTATCTCCTCAACCAAGCCTCCAAACATGATGCGGTTTTCACTATAACACAGAGCATCGCGCCGCCTTTCAATTGATGCATAAATCTCAAAAATGATTTTTTTTCAGTTTTTCGAGAAAATCGTGGGCTTAACATCTTGCCAAAAAAAGTAGTATTTTCAAAACTATTTCCCACCCAATCAAAACACACATCAAAAGAAAGGTATTTAAATGCTCTACCCACAACTGCAAACCAAAAGGTTCTACGAGCTCTCGTTTCGGAAAAATTAGTCAAAAAGTAAAATTACAGAATTTCGACCCAGCCCATCACAAATTATCTTTCGATTGCTTTATCTCCTCAACCAAGCCTCCAAACATGATGCGGTTTTCACTATAACACAGAGCATCGCGCCGCCTTTCAATTGATGCATAAATCTCAAAAATGATATTTCTTCAGTTTTTCGAGAAAATCGTGGGCTAACCCCTTGCCGAAAAAAAGTAGTATTTTCAAAACTATTTCCCACCCAATCAAAATACACATCAAAAGAAAGGTATTTAAATGCTCTACCCACAACTGCAAACCAAAAGGTTCTACGAGCTCTCGTTTCGGAAAAATTAGTCAAAAAGTAAAATTACAGAATTTCGACCCAGCCCATCACAAATTATCTTTCGATTGCTTTATCTCCTCAACCAAGCCTCCAAACATGATGCGGTTTTCACTATAACACAGAGCATCGCGCCGCCTTTCAATTGATGCATAAATCTCAAAAATGATTTTTTTTCAGTTTTTCGAGAAAATAGTAGGTTTAACCCCTTGCCAAAAAAAAGGAGTATTTTCAAAACTATTTACCACCCAATCAAAATACACATCAAAAGAAAGGTATTTAAATGCTCTACCCACAACTGCAAACCAAAAGGTTCTACGAGCTCTCGTTTCGGAAAAATTAGTCAAAAAGTAAAATTAGAGAATTTCGACCCAGCCCATCACAAATTATCTTTCGATTGCTTTATCTCCTCAACCAAGCCTCCAAACATGATGCGGTTTTCACTATAACACAGAGCATCGCTCCGCCTTTCAATTGATGCATAAATTTCAAAAATGATTTGTTTTCAGTTTTTCGAGAAAATCGTGGGCTAACCACTTGCCGAAAAAAAGTAGTATTTTCAAAACTATTTCCCACCCAATCAAAATACACATCAAAAGAAAGGTATTTAAATGCTCTACTCACAACTGCAAACCAAAAGGTTCTACGAGCTCTCGTTTCGGAAAAATTAGTCAAAAAGTAAAATTACAGAATTTCGACCCAGCCCATCACAAATTATCTTTCGATTGCTTTATCTCCTCAACCAAGCCTCCAAACATGATGCGGTTTTCACTATAACACAGAGCATCGCGCCGCCTTTCAATTGATGCATAAATCTCAAAAACGATTTTTTTTTTCAGTTTTTCGAGAATATCGAGGGCTTAACATCTTGCCAAAATAAGTAGTATTTTCAAAACTATTTCCCACCCAATCAAAACACACATCAAAAGAAAGGTATTTAAATGCTCTACCCACAACTGCAAACCAAAAGGTTCTACGAGCTCTCGTTTCGGAAAAATTAGTCAAAAAGTAAAATTACAGAATTTCGACCCAGCCCATCACAAATTATCTTTCGATTGCTTTATCTCCTCAACCAAGCCTCCAAACATGATGCGGTTTTCACTATAACACAGAGCATCGCGCCGCCTTTCAATTGATGCATAAATCTCAAAAATGATTTTTTTTTCAGTTTTTCGAGAAAATCGTGGGTTTAACCCCTTGGCAAAAAAAAGGAGTATTTTCAAAACTATTTCCCACCCAATCAAAATACACATCAAAAGAAAGATATTAAAATGCTCTACCCACAACTGCAATCCAAAAGGTTCTACGAGCTCTCGTTTCGGAGAAATTAGTCAAAAAGTAAAATTACAGAATTTCGACCCAGCCCATCACAAATTATCTTTCGATTGCTTTATCTCCTCAACCAAGCCTCCAAACATGATGCGGTTTTCACTATAACACAGAGCATCGCGCCGCCTTTCAATTGATGCATAAATCTCAAAAATTATATTTCTTCAGTTTTTCGAGAAAATCGTGGGCTAACCCCTTGCCGAAAAAAAGTAGTATTTTCAAAACTATTTCCCACCCAATCAAAATACACATCAAAAGAAAGGTATTTAAATGCTCTACTCACAACTGCAAACCAAAAGGTTCTACGAGCTCTCGTTTCGCAAAAATTAGTCAAAAAGTAAAATTACAGAATTTCGACCCAGCCCATCACAAATTATCTTTCGATTGCTTTATCTCCTCAACCAAGCCTCCAAACATGATGCGGTTTTCACTATAACACAGAGCATCGCGCCGCCTTTCAATTGATGCATAAATCTCAAAAATGATTTTTTTTCAGTTTTTCGAGAAAACCGTGGGCTAACCACTTGCCGAAAAAAAGTAGTATTTTCAAAACTATTTCCCACCCAATCAAAATACACATCAAAAGAAAGGTATTTAAATGCTCTACCCACAACTGCAAACCAAAAGGTTCTACGAGCTCTCGTTTCGGAAAAATTAGTCAAAAAGTAAAATTACAGAATTTCGACCCAGCCCATCACAAATTATCTTTCGATTGCTTTATCTCCTCAACCAAGCCTCCAAACATGATGCGGTTTTCACTATAACACAGAGCATCGCGCCGCCTTTCAATTGATGCATAAATCTCAAAAATGATTTTTGTTCAGTTTTTCGAGAAAATCGTGGGCTTAACATCTTGCCAAAAAAAGTAGTATTTTCAAAACTATTTCCCACCCAATCAAAACACACATCAAAAGAAAGGTATTTAAATGCTCTACCCACAACTGCAAACCAAAAGGTTCTACGAGCTCTCGTTTCGGAAAAATTAGTCAAAAAGTTAAATTACAGAATTTCGACCCAGCCCATCACAAATTATCTTTCGATTGCTTTATCTCCTCAACCAAGCCTCCAAACATGATGCGGTTTTCACTATAACACAGAGCATCGCGCCGCCTTTCAATTGATGCATAAATCTCAAAAATGATATTTCTTCAGTTTTTCGAGAAAATCGTGGGCTAACCCCTTGCCGAAAAAAAGTAGTATTTTCAAAACTATTTCCCACCCAATCAAAATACACATCAAAAGAAAGGTATTTAAATGCTCTACCCACAACTGCAAACCAAAAGGTTCTACGAGCTCTCGTTTCGGAAAAATTAGTCAAAAAGTAAAATTACAGAATTTCGACCCAGCCCATCACAAATTATCTTTCGATTGCTTTATCTCCTCAACCAAGCCTCCAAACATGATGCGGTTTTCACTATAACACAGAGCATCGCGCCGCCTTTCAATTGATGCATAAATCTCAAAAATGATTTTTTTCAGTTTTTCGAGAAAATCTGGGCTAACCACTTGCCGAAAAAAAGTAGTATTTTCAAAACTATTTCCCACCCAATCAAAATACACATCAAAAGAAAGGTATTTAAATGCTCTACCCACAACTGCAATCCAAAAGGTTCTACGAGCTCTCGTTTCGGAAAAATTAGTCAAAAATAAAATTACAGAATTTCGACCCAGCCCATCACAAATTATCTTTCGATTGCTTTATCTCCTCAACCAAGCCTCCAAAAATGATGCGGTTTTCACTATAACACAGAGCATCGCGCCGCCTTTCAATTGATGCATAAATCTCAAAAATGATTTTTTTTCAGTTTTTCGAGAAAATCGTGGGTTTAACCCCTTGGCAAAAAAAAGGAGTATTTTCAAAACTATTTCCCACCCAATCAAAATACACATCAAAAGAAAGATATTAAAATGCTCTACCCACAACTGCAATCCAAAAGGTTCTACGAGCTCTCGTTTCGGAAAAATTAGTCAAAAAGTAAAATTACAGAATTTCGACCCAGCCCATCACAAATTATCTTTCGATTGCTTTATCTCCTCAACCAAGCCTCCAAACATGATGCGGTTTTCACTATAACACAGAGCATCGCGCCGCCTTTCAATTGATGCATAAATCTCAAAAATGATTTTTTTTTCAGTTTTTCGAGAAAATCGTGGGCTAACGCCTTCCCAAAAACAAGTAGTATTTTCAAAACTATTTCCCACCCAATCAAAACACACATCAAAAGAAAGGTATTTAAATGCTCTACCCACAACTGCAATCCAAAAGGTTCTACGAGCTCTCGTTTCGGAAAAATTAGTCAAAAATAAAATTACAGAATTTCGACCCAGCCCATCACAAATTATCTTTCGATTGCTTTATCTCCTCAACCAAGCCCCCAAACATGATGCGGTTTTCACTATAACACAGAGCATCGCGCCGCCTTTCAATTGATGCATAAATCTCAAAAATGATTTTTTTTCAGTTTTTCGAGAAAATCGTGGGCTAACCATTTGCCGAAAAAAAGTAGTATTTTCAAAACTATTTCCCACCCAATCAAAATACACATCAAAAGAAAGGTATTTAAATGCTCTACCCACAACTGCAAACCAAAAGGTTCTACGAGCTCTCGTTTCGGAAAAATTAGTCAAAAAGTAAAATTACAGAATTTCGACCCAGCCCATCACAAATTATCTTTCGATTGCTTTATCTCCTCAACCAAGCCTCCAAACATGATGCGGTTTTCACTATAACACAGAGCATCGCGCCGCCTTTCAATTGATGCATAAATCTCAAAAACGATTTTTTTTCAGTTTTTCGAGAAAATCGTGGGTTTAACCCCTTGCCAAAAACAAGTAGTATTTTCAAAACTATTTCCCACCCAATCAAAACACACATCAAAAGAAAGGTATTTAAATGCTCTACCCACAACTGCAAACCAAAAGGTTCTACGAGCTCTCGTTTCGGAAAAATTAGTCAAAAAGTAAAATTACAGAATTTCGACCCAGCCCATCACAAATTATCTTTCGATTGCTTTATCTCCTCAACCAAGTCCCCAAACATGATGCGGTTTTCACTATAACACAGAGAATCGCGCCGCCTTTCAATTGATGCATAAATCTCAAAAATGATTTTTTTCAGTTTTTCGAGAAAATCGTGGGCTAACCACTTGCCGAAAAAAAGTAGTATTTTCAAAACTATTTCCCACCCAATCAAAATACACATCAAAATAAAGGTATTTAAATGCTCTACCCACAACAGCAAACCAAAAGGTTCTACGAGCTCTCGTTTCGGAAAAATTAGTCAAAAAGTAAAATTACAGAATTTCGACCCAGCCCATCACAAATTATCTTTCGATTGCTTTATCTCCTCAACCAAGCCTCCAAACATGATGCGGTTTTCACTATAACACAGAGCATCGCGCCGCCTTTCAATTGATGCATAAATCTCAAAAATGATTTTATTTCAGTTTTTCGAGAAAATCGTGGGCTAACCCCTTGCCAAAAACAAGTAGTATTTTCAAAACTATTTCCCACCCAATCAAAATACACATCAAAAGAAAGGTAATGGGTGATTTTTTTGAGGTTAGGATTTTCATGCATTAGTATTTGACAGATCACGCGGGATTTCAGACATGGTGTCAAAGAGAAAGATGCTCAGTATGCTTTGACATTTCTTCATGAATAGACTTACTAACGAGCAACGCTTGCAAATCATTGAATTTTGTTACCAAAATCAGTTGGCAGAAAATCCGCTTTTTTATCGACAAATTTTGTTCATCGCTCATTTCTGGTTGAATGGCTACGTAAATAAGCAAAATTGACGCATTTGGAGTGAAGAGCAACCAGAAGCCGTTCAAGAACTGCCCATGCATCCCGAAAAATGCACTGTTTGGTGTGGTTTGTACGCGGGTGGAATCATTGGACCGTATTTTTTCAAAGATGCTGTTGGACGCAACGTTACGGTGAATGGCGATCGCTATCGTTCAATGCTAACAAACTCTTTGTTGCCAAAAATGGAAGAACTGAACTTGGTTGACATGTGGTTTCAACAAGATGGCGCTACATGCCACACAGCTCGCGATTCTATGGCCATTTTGAGGGAAAACTTCGGAGAACAATTCATCTCAAGGAATGGACAGGTAAGTTGGCCACCAAGATCATGCGATTTGACGCCTTTAGACTATTTTTTGTGAGGCTACGTAAAGTTTAAAGTCTACACAAATAAGCCAGCAACTATTCCAGCTTTGGAAGACAACATTTCCGAAGAAATTCGGGCTATTCCGGCCGAAATGCTCGAAAAAGTTACCCAAAATTGGACTTTCCGAATGGACCACCTAAGACGCAGCCGCGGTCAACATTTAAATGAAATTATCTTCAAAAAGTAAATGTCATGGACCAATCTAACGTTTCAAATAAAGAATCGATGAGATTTTGCAAATTTTATGCGTTTTTTTTAAAAAAAGGTCTCAAGCTCTTAAAAAATCACCCGACATTTAAATGCTCTACCCACAACTGCAAACCAAAAGGTTCTACGAGCTCCCGTTACGGAAAAATTAGTCAAAAAGTAAAATTACAGAATTTCGACCCAGCCCATCACAAATTATCTTTCGATTGCTTTATCTCCTCAACCAAGCCTCCAAACATGATGCGGTTTTCACTATAACACAGAGCATCGCGCCGCCTTTCAATTGATGCATAAATCTCAAAAATGATTTTTTTTCAGTTTTTCGAGAAAACCGTGGGCTAACCACTTGCCGAAAAAAAGTAGTATTTTCAAAACTATTTCCCACCCAATCAAAATACACATCAAAAGAAAGGTATTTAAATGCTCTACCCACAACTGCAAACCAAAAGGTTCTACGAGCTCTCGTTTCGGAAAAATTAGTCAAAAAGTAAAATTACAGAATTTCGACCCAGCCCATCACAAATTATCTTTCGATTGCTTTATCTCCTCAACCAAGCCTCCAAACATGATGCGGTTTTCACTATAACACAGAGCATCGCGCCGCCTTTCAATTGATGCATAAATCTCAAAAATGATATTTCTTCAGTTTTTCGAGAAAATCGTGGGCTAACCCCTTGCCGAAAAAAAGTAGTATTTTCAAAACTATTTCCCACCCAATCAAAATACACATCAAAAGAAAGGTATTTAAATGCTCTACCCACAACTGCAAACTAAAAGGTTCTACGAGCTCTCGTTTCGGAAAAATTAGTCAAAAAGTAAAATTACAGAATTTCGACCCAGCCCATCACAAATTATCTTTCGATTGCTTTATCTCCTCAACCAAGCCTCCAAACATGATGCGGTTTTCACTATAACACAGATCATCGCGCCGCCTTTCAATTGATGCATAAATCTCAAAAATGTTTTTTTCAGTTTTTCGAGAAAATCGTGGGCTAACCACTTGCCGAAAAAAAGTAGTATTTTCAAAACTATTTCCCACCCAATCAAAATACACATCAAAAGAAAGGTATTTAAATGCTCTACTCACAACTGCAAACCAAAAGGTTCTACGAGCTCTCGTTTCGGAAAAATTAGTCAAAAAGTAAAATTACAGAATTTCGACCCAGCCCATCACAAATTATCTTTCGATTGCTTTATCTCCTCAACCAAGCCTCCAAACATGATGCGGTTTTCACTATAACACAGAGCATCGCGCCGCCTTTCAATTGATGCATAAATCTCAAAAACGATTTTTTTTTTCAGTTTTTCGAGAATATCGAGGGCTTAACATCTTGCCAAAATAAGTAGTATTTTCAAAACTATTTCCCACCCAATCAAAACACACATCAAAAGAAAGGTATTTAAATGCTCTACCCACAACTGCAAACCAAAAGGTTCTACGAGCTCTCGTTTTGGAAAAATTAGTCAAAAAGTAAAATTACAGAATTTCGACCCAGCCCATCACAAATTATCTTTCGATTGCTTTATCTCCTCAACCAAGCCTCCAAACATGATGCGGTTTTCACTATAACACAGAGCATCGCGCCGCCTTTCAATTGATGCATAAATCTCAAAAATGATTTTTTTTTCAGTTTTTCGAGAAAATCGTGGGTTTAACCCCTTGGCAAAAAAAAGGAGTATTTTCAAAACTATTTCCCACCCAATCAAAATACACATCAAAAGAGAGATATTAAAATGCTCTACCCACAACTGCAATCCAAAAGGTTCTACGAGCTCTCGTTTCGGAGAAATTAGTCAAAAAGTAAAATTACAGAATTTCGACCCAGCCCATCACAAATTATCTTTCGATTGCTTTATCTCCTCAACCAAGCCTCCAAACATGATGCGGTTTTCACTATAACACAGAGCATCGCGCCGCCTTTCAATTGATGCATAAATCTCAAAAATGATATTTCTTCAGTTTTTCGAGAAAATCGTGGGCTAACCCCTTGCCGAAAAAAAGTAGTATTTTCAAAACTATTTCCCACCCAATCAAAATACACATCAAAAGAAAGGTATTTAAATGCTCTACCCACAACTGCAAACCAAAAGGTTCTACGAGCTCTCGTTTCGGAAAAATTAGTCAAAAAGTAAAATTACAGAATTTCGACCCAGCCCATCACAAATTATCTTTCGATTGCTTTATCTCCTCAACCAAGCCTCCAAACATGATGCGGTTTTCACTATAACACAGAGCATCGCGCCGCCTTTCAATTGATGCATAAATCTCAAAAATGATTTTTTTTCAGTTTTTCGAGAAAACCGTGGGCTAACCACTTGCCGAAAAAAAGTAGTATTTTCAAAACTATTTCCCACCCAATCAAAATACACATCAAAAGAAAGGTATTTAAATGCTCTACCCACAACTGCAAACCAAAAGGTTCTACGAGCTCTCGTTTCGGAAAAATTAGTCAAAAAGTAAAATTACAGAATTTCGACCCAGCCCATCACAAATTATCTTTCGATTGCTTTATCTCCTCAACCAAGCCTCCAAACATGATGCGGTTTTCACTATAACACAGAGCATCGCGCCGCCTTTCAATTGATGCATAAATCTCAAAAATGATTTTTTTTCAGTTTTTCGAGAAAATCGTGGGCTTAACATCTTGCCAAAAAAAGTAGTATTTTCAAAACTATTTCCCACCCAATCAAAACACACATCAAAAGAAAGGTATTTAAATGCTCTACCCACAACTGCAAACCAAAAGGTTCTACGAGCTCTCGTTTCGGAAAAATTAGTCAAAAAGTAAAATTACAGAATTTCGACCCAGCCCATCACAAATTATCTTTCGATTGCTTTATCTCCTCAACCAAGCCTCCAAACATGATGCGGTTTTCACTATAACACAGAGTATCGCGCCGCCTTTCAATTGATGCATAAATCTCAAAAATGATTTTTTTCAGTTTTTCGAGAAAATCTGGGCTAACCACTTGCCGAAAAAAAGTAGTATTTTCAAAACTATTTCCCACCCAATCAAAATACACATCAAAAGAAAGGTATTTAAATGCTCTACCCACAACTGCAATCCAAAAGGTTCTACGAGCTCTCGTTTCGGAAAAATTAGTCAAAAATAAAATTACAGAATTTCGACCCAGCCCATCACAAATTATCTTTCGATTGCTTTATCTCCTCAACCAAGCCTCCAAACATGATGCGGTTTTCACTATAACAAAGAGCTTCGCGCCGCCTTTCAATTGATGCATAAACCTCAACAATGATTTTTTTCAGTTTTTCGAGAAAAACAAGTAGTCTTTTCAAAACTATTTCCCACCCAATCAAAACACACATCAAAAGAAAGGTATTTAAATGCTCTACCCACAACTGCAATCCAAAAGGTTCTACGAGCTCTCGTTTCGGAAAAATTAGTAAAAAATAAAATTACAGAATTTCGACCCAGCCCATCACAAATTATGTTTCGATTGCTTTATCTCCTCAACCAAGCCTCCAAACATGATGCGGTTTTCACTATAACACAGAGCATCGCGCCGCCTTTCAATTGATGCATAAATTTCAAAAATGATTTTTTTCAGTTTTTCGAGAAAATCGTGGGCTAACCCCTTCCCAAAAACAAGTAGTATTTTCAAAACTATTTCCCACCCAATCAAAACACACATCAAAAGAAAGGTATTTAAATGCTCTACCCACAACTGCAATCCAAAAGGTTCTACGAGCTCTCGTTTCGGAAAAATTAGTCAAAAATAAAATTACAGAATTTCGACCCAGCCCATCACAAATTATCTTTCGATTGCTTTATCTCCTCAACCAAGCCCCCAAACATGATGCGGTTTTCACTATAACACAGAGCATCGCGCCGCCTTTCAATTGATGCATAAATCTCAAAAATGATTTTTTTTTCAGTTTTTCGAGAAAATCGTGGGTTTAACCCCTTGGCAAAAAAAAGGAGTATTTTCAAAACTATTTCCCACCCAATCAAAATACACATCAAAAGAAAGGTATTTAAATGCTCTACCCACAACTGCAAACCAAAAGGTTCTACGAGCTCTCGTTTCGGAAAAATTAGTCAAAAAGTAAAATTACAGAATTTCGACCCACACAAATTATCTTTCGATTGCTTTATCTCCTCAGCCAAGCCTCCAAACATGATGCGGTTCTCACTATAACACAGAGCATCGCGCCGCCTTTCAATTGATGCATAAATCTCAAAAATGATTTTTTTTTCAGTTTTTCAAGAAAATCGTGGGCTAACCACTTGCCAAAAACAAGTAGTATTTTCAAAACTATTTCCCACCCAATCAAAATACACATCAAAAGAAAGATATTAAAATGCTCTACCCACAACTGCAATCCAAAAGGTTCTACGAGCTCTCGTTTCGGAAAAATTAGTCAAAAAGTAAAATTACAGAATTTCGACCCAGCCCATCACAAATTATCTTTCGATTGCTTTATCTCCTCAACCAAGCCTCCAAACATGATGCGGTTTTCACTATAACACAGAGCATCGCGCCGCCTTTCAATTGATGCATAAATCTCAAAAATGATTTTTTTTTCAGTTTTTCGAGAAAATCGTGGGCTAACGCCTTCCCAAAAACAAGTAGTATTTTCAAAACTATTTCCCACCCAATCAAAACACACATCAAAAGAAAGGTATTTAAATGCTCTACCCACAACTGCAAACCAAAAGGTTCTACGAGCTCTCGTTTCGGAAAAATTAGTCAAAAAGTAAAATTACAGAATTTCGACCCAGCCCATCACAAATTATCTTTCGATTGCTTTATCTCCTCAACCAAGTCCCCAAACATGATGCGGTTTTCACTATAACACAGAGAATCGCGCCGCCTTTCAATTGATGCATAAATCTCAAAAATGATTTTTTTCAGTTTTTCGAGAAAATCGTGGGCTAACCACTTGCCGAAAAAAAGTAGTATTTTCAAAACTATTTCCCACCCAATCAAAATACACATCAAAATAAAGGTATTTAAATGCTCTACCCACAACAGCAAACCAAAAGGTTCTACGAGCTCTCGTTTCGGAAAAATTAGTCAAAAAGTAAAATTACAGAATTTCGACCCAGTCCATCACAAATTATCTTTCGATTGCTTTATCTCCTCAACCAAGCCTCCAAACATGATGCGGTTTTCACTATAACACAGAGCATCGCGCCGACTTTCAATTGAAGCATAAATCTCAAAAATGATTTTATTTCAGTTTTTCGAGAAAATCGTGGGCTAACCCCTTGCCAAAAACAAGTAGTATTTTCAAAACTATTTCCCACCCAATCAAAATACACATCAAAAGAAAGGTATTTAAATGCTCTACCCACAACTGCAAACCAAAAGGTTCTACGAGCTCTCGTTTCGGAAAAATTAGTCAAAAAGTAAAATTACAGAATTTCGACCCAGCCCATCACAAATTATCTTTCGATTGCTTTATCTCCTCAACCAAGCCTCCAAACATGATGCGGTTTTCACTATAACAAAGAGCATCGCGCCGACTTTCAATTGATGCATAAATCTCAAAAATGATTTTTTTTCAGTTTTTCGAGAAAATCGTGGGCTAACCACTTGTCGAAAAAAAGTAGTATTTTCAAAACTATTTCCCACCCAATCAAAATACACATCAAAAGAAAGGTAATGGGTGATTTTTTTGAGGTTAGGATTTTCATGCATTAGTATTTGACAGATCACGCGGGATTTCAGACATGGTGTCAAAGAGAAAGATGCTCAGTATGCTTTGACATTTCTTCATGAATAGACTTACTAACGAGCAACGCTTGCAAATCATTGAATTTTGTTACCAAAATCAGTTGGCAGAAAATCCGCTTTTTTATCGACAAATTTTGTTCATCGCTCATTTCTGGTTGAATGGCTACGTAAATAAGCAAAATTGACGCATTTGGAGTGAAGAGCAACCAGAAGCCGTTCAAGAACTGCCCATGCATCCCGAAAAATGCACTGTTTGGTGTGGTTTGTACGCTGGTGGAATCATTGGACCGTATTTTTTCAAAGATGCTGTTGGACGCAACGTTACGGTGAATGGCGATCGCTATCGTTCAATGCTAACAAACTCTTTGTTGCCAAAAATGGAAGAACTGAACTTGGTTGACATGTGGTTTCAACAAGATGGCGCTACATGCCACACAGCTCGCGATTCTATGGCCATTTTGAGGGAAAACTTCGGAGAACAATTCATCTCAAGGAATGGACAGGTAAGTTGGCCACCAAGATCATGCGATTTGACGCCTTTAGACTATTTTTTGTGAGGCTACGTAAAGTTTAAAGTCTACACAAATAAGCCAGCAACTATTCCAGCTTTGGAAGACAACATTTCCGAAGAAATTCGGGCTATTCCGGCCGAAATGCTCGAAAAAGTTACCCAAAATTGGACTTTCCGAATGGACCACCTAAGACGCAGCCGCGGTCAACATTTAAATGAAATTATCTTCAAAAAGTAAATGTCATGGACCAATCTAACGTTTCAAATAAAGAATCGATGAGATTTTGCAAATTTTATGCGTTTTTTTTAAAAAAAGGTCTCAAGCTCTTAAAAAATCACCCGACATTTAAATGCTCTACCCACAACTGCAAACCAAAAGGTTCTACGAGCTCCCGTTACGGAAAAATTAGTCAAAAAGTAAAATTACAGAATTTCGACCCAGCCCATCACAAATTATGTTTCGATTGCTTTATCTCCTCAACCAAGCCTCCAAACATGATGCGGTTTTCACTATAACACAGAGCATCGCGCCGCCTTTCAATTGATGCATAAATCTCAAAAATGATTTTTTTTCCGTTTTTCGAGAAAATCGTGGGCTAACCCCTTGCCAAAAAAAGTAGTATTTTCAAAACTATTTCCCACCCAATCAAAATACACATCAAAAGAAAGGTATTGGAATGCTCTACCCACAACTGCAATCCAAAAGGTTCTACGAGCTCTCGTTTCGGAAAAATTAGTCAAAAATAAAATTACAGAATTTCGACCCAGCCCATCACAAATTATCTTTCGGTTGCTTTATCTCCTCAACCAAGCCTCCAAACATGATGCGGTTTTCACTATAACACAGAGCATCGCGCCGCCTTTCAATTGATGCATAAATCTCAAAAATGATTTTTTTTTCAGTTTTTCGAGAAAATCGTGGGCTAACCACTTAAAGAAAAAAAGTAGTATTTTCAAAACTATTTCCCACCCAATCAAAATACACATCAAAAGAAAGGTATTTAAATGCTCTACCCACAACTGCAAACCAAAAGGTTCTACGAGCTCTCGTTTCGGAAAAATTAGTCAAAAAGTAAAATTACAGAATTTCGACCCAGCCCATCACAAATTATCTTTCGATTGCTTTATCTCCTCAACCAAGCCTCCAAACATGATGCGGTTTTCACTATAACAAAGAGCATCGCGCCGCCTTTCAATTGATGCATAAATCTCAAAAATGATTTTTTTTCAGTTTTTCGAGAAAATCGTGGGCTAACCACTTGCCGAAAAAAAGTAGTATTTTCAAAACTATTTCCCACCCAATCAAAATACACATCAAAAGAAAGGTATTTAAATGCTCTACCCACAACTGCAAACCAAAAGGTTCTACGAGCTCTCGTTTCGGAAAAATTAGTCAAAAAGTAAAATTACAGAATTTCGACCCAGCCCATCACAAATTATCTTTCGATTGCTTTATCTCCTCAACCAAGCCTCCAAACATGATGCGGTTTTCACTATAACAAAGAGCATCGCGCCGCCTTTCAATTGATGCATAAATCTCAAAAATGATTTTTTTTCAGTTTTTCGAGAAAATCGTGGGCTAACCCCTTGCCAAAAAAAGTAGTATTTTCAAAACTATTTCCCACCCAATCAAAATACACATCAAAAGAAAGGTATTGAAATGCTCTACCCACAACTGCAATCCAAAAGGTTCTACGAGCTCTCGTTTCGGAAAAATTAGTCAAAAATAAAATTACAGAATTTCGACCCAGCACATCACAAATTATCTTTCGATTGCTTTATCTCCTCAACCAAGCCTCCAAACATGATGCGGTTTTCACTATAACACAGAGCATCGCGCCGCCTTTCAATTGATGCATAAATCTCAAAAATGATTTTTTTTCAGTTTTTCGAGAAAATCGTGGGCTAACCACTTAAAGAAAAAAAGTAGTATTTTCAAAACTATTTCCCACCCAATCAAAATACACATCAAAAGAAAGGTATTTAAATGCTCTACCCACAACTGCAAACCAAAAGGTTCTACGAGCTCTCGTTTCGGAAAAATTAGTCAAAAAGTAAAATTACAGAATTTCGACCCAGCCCATCACAAATTATCTTTCGATTGCTTTATCTCCTCAACCAAGCCTCCAAACATGATGCGGTTTTCACTATAACACAGAGCATCGCGCCGCCTTTCAATTGATGCATAAATCTCAAAAATGATTTTTGTTCAGCTTTTCGAGAAAATCGTGGGCTTAACATCTTGCCAAAAAAAGTAGTATTTTCAAAACTATTTCAAACCCAATCAAAACACACATCAAAAGAAAGGTATTTAAATGCTCTACCCACAACTGCAAACCAAAAGGTTCTACGAGCTCTCGTTTCGGAAAAATTAGTCAAAAATAAAATTACAGAATTTCGACCCAGCCCATCACAAATTATCTTTCGATTGCTTTATCTCCTCAACCAAGCCTCCAAACATGATGCGGTTTTCACTATAACACGGAGCATCGCTCCGCCTTTCAATTGATGCATACATTTCAAAAATGATTTTTTTTCAGTTTTTCGAGAAAATCGTGGGCTAACCCCTTGCCAAAAACAAGTAGTATTTTCAAAACTATTTCCCACCCAATCAAAATACACATCAAAAGAAAGGTATTTAAATGCTCTACCCACAACTGCAATCCAAAAGGTTCTACGAGCTCTCGTTTCGGAAAAATTAGTCAAAAAGTAAAATTACAGAATTTCGACCCAGCCCATCACAAATTATCTTTCGATTGCTTTATCTCCTCAACCAAGCCTCCAAACATGATGCGGTTTTCACTATAACACAGAGCATCGCGCCGCCTTTCAATTGATGCATAAATCTCAAAAATGATTTTTTTCAGTTTTTCGAGAAAATCGTGGGCTAACCACTTGCCGAAAAAAAGTAGTATTTTCAAAACTATTTCCCACCCAATCAAAATACACATCAAAAGAAAGGTATTTAAATGCTCTACCCACAACTGCAATCCAAAAGGTTCTACGAGCTCTCGTTTCGGAAAAATTAGTCAAAAAGTAAAATTACAGAATTTCGACCCAGCCCATCACAAATTATCTTTCGATTGCTTTATCTCCTCAACCAAGCCTCCAAACATGATGCGGTTTTCACTATAACACAGAGCATCGCGCCGCCTTTCAATTGATGCATAAATCTCAAAAATGATTTTTTTCAGTTTTTCGAGAAAATCGTGGGCTTAACATCTTGCCAAAAAAAGTAGTATTTTCAAAACTGTTTCCCACCCAATCAAAATACACATCAAAAGAAAGGTATTAAAATGCTCTACCCACAACTGCAATCCAAAAGGTTCTACGAGCTCTCGTTTCGGAAAAATTAGTCAAAAATAAAATTACAGAATTTCGACCCAGCCCATCACAAATTATCTTTCGATTGCTTTATCTACTCAACCAAGCCTCCAAACATGATGCGGTTTTCACTATAACACAGAGCATCGCGCCGCCTTTCAATTGATGCATAAATCTCAAAAATGATTTTTTTTTCAGTTTTTCGAGAAAATCGTGGGTTTAACCACTTGCCAAAAAAAAGGAGTATTTTCAAAACTATTTCCCACCCAATCAAAATACACATCAAAAGAAAGGTATTTAAATGCTCTACCCACAACTGCAAACCAAAAGGTTCTACGAGCTTTCGTTTCGGAAAAATTAGTCAAAAAGTAAAATTACAGAATTTCGACCCAGCCCATCACAAATTATCTTTCGATTGCTTTATCTCCTCAACCAAGCCTCCAAACATGATGCGGTTTTCACTATAACACAGCATCGCGCCGCCTTTCAATTGATGCATAAATCTCAAAAATGATTTTTTTTCAGTTTTTCGAGAAAATCGTGGGTTTAACCCCTTGCCAAAAAAAAGGAGTATTTTCAAAACTATTTCCCACCCAATCAAAATAGACATCGAAAGAAAGGTATTTAAATGCTCTACCCACAACTGCAAACCAAAAGGTTCTACGAGCTCCCGTTTCGGAAAAATTAGTCAAAAAGTAAAATTACAGAATTTCGACCCAGCCCATCACAAATTATCTTTCGATTGCTTTATCTCCTCAACCAAGCCTCCAAACATGATGCGGTTTTCACTATAACACAGAGCATCGCGCCGTCTTTCAATTGATGCATAAATCTCAAAAATGATTTTTTTCAGTTTTTCGAGAAAATCGTGGGCTAACCACTAGCCGAAAAAAAGTAGTATTTTCAAAACTATTTCCCACCCAATCAAAATACACATCAAAAGAAAGGTATTTAAATGCTCTACCCACAACTGCAATCCAAAAGGTTCTACGAGCTCTCGTTTCGGAAAAATTAGTCAAAAAGTAAAATTACAGAATTTCGACCCAGCCCATCACAAACTATCTTTCGATTGCTTTATCTCCTCAACCAAGCCTCCAAACATGATGCGGTTTTCACTATAACACAGAGCATCGCGCCGCCTTTCAATTGATGCATAAATCTCAAAATTGATTTTTTTTCAGTTTTTCGAGAAAATCGTGGGCTAACCACTAGCCGAAAAAAGTAGTATTTTCAAAACTATTTCCCACCCAATCAAAATACACATCAAAAGAAAGGTATTTAAATGCTCTACCCACAACTGCAATCCAAAAGGTTCTACGAGCTCTCGTTTCGGAAAAATTAGTCAAAAAGTAAAATTACAGAATTTCGACCCAGCCCATCACAAACTATCTTTCGATTGCTTTATCTCCTCAACCAAGCCTCCAAACATGATGCGGTTTTCACTATAACACAGAGCATCGCGCCGCCTTTCAATTGATGCATAAATCTTAAAATTGATTTTTTTTCAGTTTTTCGAGAAAATCGTGGGCTAACCACTTGCCGAAAAAAAGTAGTATTTTCAAAACTATTTCCCACCCAATCAAAACACACATCAAAAGAAAGGTATTTAAATGCTCTACCCACAACTGCAAACCAAAAGGTTCTACGAGCTCTCGTTTCGGAAAAATTAGTCAAAAAGTAAAATTACAGAATTTCGACCCAGCCCATCACAAATTATCTTTCGATTGCTTTATCTCCTCAACCAAGCCTCCAAACATGATGCGGTTTTCACTATAACACAGAGCATCGCGCCGCCTTTCAATTGATGCATAAATCTCAAAAATTATTTTTTTTTTCAGTTTTTCGAGAAAATCGTGGGTTTAACCCCTAGCCAAAAAAAAAGATGTATTTTCAAAACTATTTCCCACCCAATCAAAATACACATCAAAAGAAAGGTATTTAAATGCTCTACCCACAACTGCAAACCAAAAGGTTCTACGAGCTCTCGTTTCGGAAAAATTAGTCAAAAAGTAAAATTACAGAATTTCGACCCAGCCCATCACAAATTATCTTTCGATTGCTTTATCTCCTCAACCAAGCCTCCAAACATGATGCGGTTTTCACTATAACACAGAGCATCGCTCCGCCTTTCAATTGATGCATAAATTTCAAAAATGATTTGTTTTCAGTTTTTCGAGAAAATCGTGGGCTAACCCCTTGCCAAAAACAAGTAGTATTTTCAAAACTATTTCCCACCCAATCAAAATACACATCAAAAGAAAGGTATTGAAATGCTCTACCCACAACTGCAATCCAAAAGGTTCTACGAGCTCTCGTTTCGGAAAAATTAGTCAAAAATAAAATTACAGAATTTCGACCCAGCCCATCACAAATTATCTTTCGATTGCTTTATCTCCTCAACCAAGCCTCCAAACATGATGCGGTTTTCACTATAACACAGAGCATCGCGCCGCCTTTCAATTGATGCATAAATCTCAAAAATGATTTTTTTTCAGTTTTTCGAGAAAATCGTGGGCTAACCACTAGCCGAAAAAAAGTAGTATTTTCAAAACTATTTCCCACCCAATCAAAATACACATCAAAAGAAAGGTATTTAAATGCTCTACCCACAACTGCAATCCAAAAGGTTCTACGAGCTCTCGTTTCGGAAAAATTAGTCAAAAAGTAAAATTACAGAATTTCGACCCAGCCCATCACAAACTATCTTTCGATTGCTTTATCTCCTCAACAAAGCCTCCAAACATGATGCGGTTTTCACTATAACACAGAGCATCGCGCCGCCTTTCAATTGATGCATAAATCTCAAAAATGATTTTTTTTTCAGTTTTTCGAGAAAATCGTGGGCTAACCACTAGCCGAAAAAAAGTAGTATTTTCAAAACTATTTCCCACCCAATCAAAATACACATCAAAAGAAAGGTATTTAAATGCTCTACCCACAACTGCAATCCAAAAGGTTCTACGAGCTCTCGTTTCGGAAAAATTAGTCAAAAAGTAAAATTACAGAATTTCGACCCAGCCCATCACAAACTATCTTTCGATTGCTTTATCTCCTCAACAAAGCCTCCAAACATGATGCGGTTTTCACTATAACACAGAGCATCGCGCCGCCTTTCAATTGATGCATAAATCTCAAAAATGATTTTTTTTTCAGTTTTTCGAGAAAATCGTGGGCTAACCACTTGCCGAAAAAAAGTAGTATTTTTAAAACTATTTCCCACCCAATCAAAATACACATCAAAAGAAAGGTATTTAAATGCTCTACCCACAATTGCAAACCAAAAGGTTCTACGAGCTCTCGTGTCGGAAAAATTAGTCAAAAAGTAAAATTACAGAATTTCGACCCAGCCCATCACAAATTATCTTTCGATTGCTTTATCTCCTCAACCAAGCCTCCAAACATGATGCGGTTTTCACTATAACACAGAGCATCGCGCCACCTTTCAATTGATGCATAAATCTCAAAAATGATTTTTTTTCAGTTTTTCGAGAAAATCGTGGGCTAACCACTTGCCGAAAAAAGTAGTATTTTTAAAACTATTTCCCACCCAATCAAAATACACATCAAAAGAAAGGTATTTAAATGCTCTACCCACAACTGCAAACCAAAAGGTTCTACGAGCTCTCGTTTCGGAAAAATTAGTCAAAAATAAAATTACAGAATTTCGACCCAGCCCATCACAAATTATCTTTCGATTGCTTTATCTCCTCAACCAAGCCTCCAAACATGATGCGGTTTTCACTATAACACAGAGCATCGCGCCGCCTTTCAATTGATGCATAAATCTCAAAAATGATTTTTTTTCAGTTTTTCGAGAAAATCGTGGGCTTAACATCTTGCCAAAAAAAGTAGTATTTTCAAAACTATTTCCCACCCAATCAAAATACTCATCAAAAGAAAGGTATTAAAATACTCTACCCACAACTGCAAACCAAAAGGTTCTACGAGCTCTCGTTTCGGAAAAATTAGTCAAAAATAAAATTACAGAATTTCGAAGAATTGCTTTATCTCCTCAACCAAACCTCCAAACATGATGCGGTTTTCACTATAACACAGAGCATCGCGCCGCCTTTCAATTGATGCATAAATCTCAAAAATGATTTTTTTCAGTTTTGCGACAAAATCGTGGGCTAACCACTTAAAGAAAAAAAGTAGTATTTTCAAAACTATTTCCCACCCAATCAAAATACACATCAAAAGAAAGGTATTTAAATGCTCTACCCACAACTGCAAACCAAAAGGTTCTACGAGCTCTCGTTTCGGAAAAATTAGTCAAAAAGTAAAATTACAGAATTTCGACCCAGCCCATCACAAATTATCTTTCGATTGCTTTATCTCCTCAACCAAGCCTCCAAACATGATGCGGTTTTCACTATAACAAAGAGCATCGCGCCGCCTTTCAATTGATGCATAAATCTCAAAAATGATTTGTTTTCAGTTTTTCGAGAAAATCGTGGGCTAACCCCTTGCCAAAAACAAGAAGTATTTTCAAAACTATTTCCCACCCAATCAAAATACTCATCAAAAGAAAGGTATTAAAATACTCTACCCACAACTGCAAACCAAAAGGTTCTACGAGCTCTCGTTTCGGAAAAATTAGTCAAAAATAAAATTACAGAATTTCGAAGAATTGCTTTATCTCCTCAACCAAACCTCCAAACATGATGCGGTTTTCACTATAACACAGAGCATCGCGCCGCCTTTCAATTGATGCATAAATCTCAAAAATGATTTTTTTCAGTTTTGCGACAAAATCGTGGGCTAACCACTTAAAGAAAAAAAGTAGTATTTTCAAAACTATTTCCCACCCAATCAAAACACACATCAAAAGAAAGGTATTTAAATGCTCTACCCACAACTGCAAACCAAAAGGTTCTACGAGCTCTCGCTTCGGAAAAATTAGTCAAAAATAAAATTACAGAATTTCGACCCAGCCCATCACAAATTATCTTTCGATGCTTTATCTCCTCAACCAAGCCTCCAAACATGATGCGGTTTTCACCATAACACAGAGCATCGCTCCGCCTTTCAATTGATGCATAAATTTCAAAAATGATTTTTTTTCAGTTTTTCCAGAAAATCGTGGGCTAACCCCTTGCCAAAAACAAGTAGTATTTTCAAAACTATTTCCCACCCAATCAAAATACACATCAAAAGAAAGGTATTGAAATGCTCTACCCACAACTGCAATCCAAAAGGTTCTACGAGCTCTCGTTTCGGAAAAATTAGTCAAAAATAAAATTACAGAATTTCGACCCAGCCCATCACAAATTATCTTTCGATTGCTTTATCTCCTCAACCAAGCCTCCAAACATGATGCGGTTTTCACTATAACACAGAGCATCGCGCCGCCTTTCAATTGATGCATAAATATCAAAAATGATTTTTTTTCAGTTTTTCGAGAAAATCGTGGGCTAACCACTAGCCGAAACAAAGTAGTATTTTCAAAACTATTTCCCACCCAATCAAAATACACATCAAAAGAAAGGTATTTAAATGCTCTACCCACAACTGCAATCCAAAAGGTTCTACGAGCTCTCGTTTCGGAAAAATTAGTCAAAAAGTAAAATTACAGAATTTCGACCCAGCCCATCACAAACTATCTTTCG
This sequence comes from Eupeodes luniger, assembly GCA_951509635.1. Classification (NCBI taxonomy): domain Eukaryota; kingdom Metazoa; phylum Arthropoda; class Insecta; order Diptera; family Syrphidae; genus Eupeodes; species Eupeodes luniger. Next base: position 158,321,675 of record OX608073.1, on the reverse strand, counting down.
ATTGCTTTATCTCCTCAACCAAGCCTCCAAACATGATGCGGTTTTCACTATAACACAGAGCATCGCGCCGCCTTTCAATTGATGCATAAATCTCAAAAATGATTTTTTTTTCAGTTTTTCGAGAAAATCGTGGGCTAACCACTTGCCGAAAAAAAGTAGTATTTTTAAAACTATTTCCCACCCAATCAAAATACACATCAAAAGAAAGGTATTTAAATGATCTACCCACAATTGCAAACCAAAAGGTTCTACGAGCTCTCGTTTCGGAAAAATTAGTCAAAAAGTAAAATTACAGAATTTCGACCCAGCCCATCACAAATTATCTTTCGATTGCTTTATCTCCTCAACCAAGCCTCCAAACATGATGCGGTTTTCACTATAACACAGAGCATCGCGCCGCCTTTCAATTGATGCATAAATCTCAAAAATGATTTTTTTTCAGTTTTTCGAGAAAATCGTGGGCTAACCACTTGCCGAAAAAAGTAGTATTTTTAAAACTATTTCCCACCCAATCAAAATACACATCAAAAGAAAGGTATTTAAATGCTGTACCCACAACTGCAAACCAAAAGGTTCTACGAGCTCTCGTTTCGGAAAAATTAGTCAAAAAGTAAAATTACAGAATTTCGACCCAGCCCATCACAAATTATCTTTCGATTGCTTTATCTCCTCAACCAAGCCTCCAAACATGATGCGGTTTTCACTATAACACAGAGCATCGCGCCGCCTTTCAATTGATGCATAAATCTCAAAAATGATTTTTTTTCAGTTTTTCGAGAAAATCGTGGGCTTAACATCTTGCCAAAAAAAGTAGTATTTTCAAAACTATTTCCCACCCAATCAAAACACACATCAAAAGAAAGGTATTTAAATGCTCTACCCACAACTGCAAACCAAAAGGTTCTACGAGCTCTCGTTTCGGAAAAATTAGTCAAAAAGTAAAATTACAGAATTTCGACCCAGCCCATCACAAATTATCTTTCGATTGCTTTATCTCCTCAACCAAGCCTCCAAACATGATGCGGTTTTCACTATAACACAGAGCATCGCTCCGCCTTTCAATTGATGCATAAATTTCAAAAATGATTTGTTTTCAGTTTTTCGAGAAAATCGTGGGCTAACCCCTTGCCAAAAACAAGTAGTATTTTCAAAACTATTTCCCACCCAATCAAAATACACATCAAAAGAAAGGTATTAAAATGCTCTACCTACAACTGCAATCCAAAAGGTTCTACGAGCTCTCGTTTCGGAAAAATTAGTCAAAAATAAAATTACAGAATTTCGACCCAGCCCATCACAAATTATCTTTCGATTGCTTTATCTCCTCAACCAAACCTCCAAACATGATGCGGTTTTCACTATAACACAGAGCATCGCGCCGCCTTTCAATTGATGCATAAATCTCAAAAATGATTTTTTTTCAGTTTTTCGAGAAAATCGTGGGCTAACCACTTGCCGAAAAAAGTAGTATTTTTAAAACTATTTCCCACCCAATCAAAATACACATCAAAAGAAAGGTATTTAAATGCTGTACCCACAACTGCAAACCAAAAGGTTCTACGAGCTCTCGTTTCGGAAAAATTAGTCAAAAAGTAAAATTACAGAATTTCGACCCAGCCCATCACAAATTATCTTTCGATTGCTTTATCTCCTCAACCAAGCCTCCAAACATGATGCGGTTTTCACTATAACACAGAGCATCGCGCCACCTTTCAATTGATGCATAAATCTCATAAATGATTTTTTTTTCAGTTTTTCGAGAAAATCGTGATTAACCCCTTGTTAAAAACAAGTAGTATTTTCAAAACTATTTCCCACCCAATCAAAATACACATCAAAAGAAAGGTATTTAAATGCTCTACCCACAACTGCAATTCAAAAGGTTCTACGAGCTCTCGTTTCGGAAAAATTAGTCAAAAATAAAATTACAGAATTTCGACCCAGCCCATCACAAATTATCTTTCGATTGCTTTATCTCCTCAACCAAGCCTCCAAACATGATGCGGTTTTCACTATAACACAGAGCATCGCGCCGCCTTTCAATTGATGCATAAATCTCAAAAATGATTTTTTTTCAGTTTTTCGAGAAAATCGTGGGCTTAACATCTTGCCAAAAAAAGTAGTATTTTCAAAACTATTTCCCACCCAATCAAAACACACATCAAAAGAAAGGTATTTAAATGCTCTACCCACAACTGCAAACCAAAAGGTTCTACGAGCTCTCGTTTCGGAAAAATTAGTCAAAAATAAAATTACAGAATTTCGAAGAATTGCTTTATCTCCTCAACCAAACCTCCAAACATGATGCGGTTTTCACTATAACACAGAGCATCGCGCCGCCTTTCAATTGATGCATAAATCTCAAAAATGATTTTTTTCAGTTTTGCGACAAAATCGTGGGCTAACCACTTGCCGAAAAAAGGAGTATTTTCAAAACTATTTCCCACCCAATCAAAATACATATCAAAAGAAAGGTATTTAAATGCTCTACCCACAACTGCAAACCAAAAGGTTCTACGAGCTCCCGTTTCGGAAAAATTAGTCAAAAAGTAAAATTACAGAATTTCGACCCAGCCCATCACAAATTATCTTTCGATTGCTTTATCTCCTCAACCAAGCCTCCAAACATGATGAGGTTTTCACTATAACAAAGAGCATCGCGCCGCCTTTCAATTGATGCATAAATCTCAAAAATGATTTTTTTTCAGTTTTTCGAGAAAATCGTGGGCTAATCACTTGCCAAAAACAAGTAGTATTTTCAAAACTATTTCCCACCCAATCAAAATACACATCAAAAGAAAGGTATTTAAATGCTCTACCCACAACTGCAAACCAAAAGGTTCTACGAGCTCTCGTTTCGGAAAAATTAGTCAAAAAGTAAAATTACAGAATTTCGACCCAGCCCATCACAAATTATCTTTCGATTGCTTTATCTCCTCAACCAAGCCTCCAAACATGATGCGGTTTTCACTATAACACAGAGCATCGCGCCGCCTTTCAATTGATGCATAAATCTCAAAAATGATTTTTTTTCAGTTTTTCGAGAAAATCGTGGGCTTAACATATTGCCAAAAAAAGTAGTATTTTCAAAACTATTTCCCACCCAATCAAAACACACATCAAAAGAAAGGTATTTAAATGCTCTACCCACAACTGCAAACCAAAAGGTTCTACGAGCTCTCGTTTCGGAAAAATTAGTCAAAAATAAAATTACAGAATTTCGACCCAGCCCATCACAAATTATCTTTCGATGCTTTATCTCCTCAACCAAGCCTCCAAACATGATGCGGTTTTCACCATAACACAGAGCATCGCTCCGCCTTTCAATTGATGCATAAATTTCAAAAATGATTTTTTTTCAGTTTTTCGAGAAAATCGTGGGCTAACCCCTTGCCAAAAACAAGTAGTATTTTCAAAACTATTTCCCACCCAATCAAAATACACATCAAAAGAAAGGTATTGAAATGCTCTACCCACAACTGCAATCCAAAAGGTTCTACGAGCTCTCGTTTCGGAAAAATTAGTCAAAAATAAAATTACAGAATTTCGACCCAGCCCATCACAAATTATCTTTCGATTGCTTTATCTCCTCAACCAAGCCTCCAAACATGATGCGGTTTTCACTATAACACAGAGCATCGCGCCGCCTTTCAATTGATGCATAAATCTCAAAAATGATTTTTTTTTCAGTTTTTCGAGAAAATCGTGGGCTAACCACTTGCCGAAAAAAAGTAGTATTTTCAAAACTATTTCCCACCCAATCAAAATACACATCAAAAGAAAGGTATTTAAATGCTCTACCCACAATTGCAAACCAAAAGGTTCTACGAGCTCTCGTGTCGGAAAAATTAGTCAAAAAGTAAAATTACAGAATTTCGACCCAGCCCATCACAAATTATCTTTCGATTGCTTTATCTCCTCAACCAAGCCTCCAAACATGATGCGGTTTTCACTATAACACAGAGCATCGCGCCGCCTTTCAATTGATGCATAAATCTCAAAAATGATTTTTTTTCAGTTTTTCGAGAAAATCGTGGGCTTAACATCTTGCCAAAAAAAGTAGTATTTTCAAAACTATTTCCCACCCAATCAAAACACACATCAAAAGAAAGGTATTTAAATGCTCTACCCACAACTGCAAACCAAAAGGTTCTACGAGCTCTCGTTTCGGAAAAATTAGTCAAAAAGTAAAATTACAGAATTTCGACCCAGCCCATCACAAATTATCTTTCGATTGCTTTATCTCCTCAACCAAGCCTCCAAACATGATGCGGTTTTCACTATAACACAGAGCATCGCTCCGCCTTTCAATTGATGCATAAATTTCAAAAATGATTTGTTTTCAGTTTTTCGAGAAAATCGTGGGCTAACCCCTTGCCAAAAACAAGTAGTATTTTCAAAACTATTTCCCACCCAATCAAAATACACATCAAAAGAAAGGTATTAAAATGCTCTACCCACAACTGCAATCCAAAAGGTTCTACGAGCTCTCGTTTCGGAAAAATTAGTCAAAAATAAAATTACAGAATTTCGACCCAGCCCATCACAAATTATCTTTCGATTGCTTTATCTCCTCAACCAAACCTCCAAACATGATGCGGTTTTCACTATAACACAGAGCATCGCGCCGCCTTTCAATTGATGCATAAATCTACAAAATGATTTTTTTTCAGTTTTTCGAGAAAATCGTGGGCTAACCACTTGCCGAAAAAAAGGAGTATTTTCAAAACTATTTCCCACCCAATCAAAATACACATCAAAAGAAAGGTATTTAAATGCTCTACCCACAACTGCAATCCAAAAGGTTCTACGAGCTCTCGTTTCGGAAAAATTAGTCAAAAATAAAATTACAGAATTTCGACCCAGCCCATCACAAATTATCTTTCGATTGCTTTATCTCCTCAACCAAGCCTCCAAACATGATGCGGTTTTCACTATAACACAGAGCATCGCGCCGCCTTTCAATTGATGCATAAATCTCAAAAATGATTTTTTTTCAGTTTTTCGAGAAAATCGTGGGCTTAACATATTGCCAAAAAAAGTAGTATTTTCAAAACTATTTCCCACCCAATCAAAACACACATCAAAAGAAAGGTATTTAAATGCTCTACCCACAACTGCAAACCAAAAGGTTCTACGAGCTCTCGTTTCGGAAAAATTAGTCAAAAATAAAATTACAGAATTTCGACCCAGCCCATCACAAATTATCTTTCGATGCTTTATCTCCTCAACCAAGCCTCCAAACATGATGCGGTTTTCACCATAACACAGAGCATCGCTCCGCCTTTCAATTGATGCATAAATTTCAAAAATGATTTTTTTTCAGTTTTTCGAGAAAATCGTGGGCTAACCCCTTGCCAAAAACAAGTAGTATTTTCAAAACTATTTCCCACCCAATCAAAATACACATCAAAAGAAAGGTATTGAAATGCTCTACCCACAACTGCAATCCAAAAGGTTCTACGAGCTCTCGTTTCGGAAAAATTAGTCAAAAATAAAATTACAGAATTTCGACCCAGCCCATCACAAATTATCTTTCGATTGCTTTATCTCCTCAACCAAGCCTCCAAACATGATGCGGTTTTCACTATAACACAGAGCATCGCGCCGCCTTTCAATTGATGCATAAATCTCAAAAATGATTTTTTTTTCAGTTTTTCGAGAAAATCGTGGGCTAACCACTTGCCGAAAAAAAGTAGTATTTTCAAAACTATTTCCCACCCAATCAAAATACACATCAAAAGAAAGGTATTTAAATGCTCTACCCACAATTGCAAACCAAAAGGTTCTACGAGCTCTCGTGTCGGAAAAATTAGTCAAAAAGTAAAATTACAGAATTTCGACCCAGCCCATCACAAATTATCTTTCGATTGCTTTATCTCCTCAACCAAGCCTCCAAACATGATGCGGTTTTCACTATAACACAGAGCATCGCGCCGCCTTTCAATTGATGCATAAATCTCAAAAATGATTTTTTTTCAGTTTTTCGAGAAAATCGTGGGCTTAACATCTTGCCAAAAAAAGTAGTATTTTCAAAACTATTTCCCACCCAATCAAAACACACATCAAAAGAAAGGTATTTAAATGCTCTACCCACAACTGCAAACCAAAAGGTTCTACGAGCTCTCGTTTCGGAAAAATTAGTCAAAAAGTAAAATTACAGAATTTCGACCCAGCCCATCACAAATTATCTTTCGATTGCTTTATCTCCTCAACCAAGCCTCCAAACATGATGCGGTTTTCACTATAACACAGAGCATCGCTCCGCCTTTCAATTGATGCATAAATTTCAAAAATGATTTGTTTTCAGTTTTTCGAGAAAATCGTGGGCTAACCCCTTCCCAAAAACAAGTAGTATTTTCAAAACTATTTCCCACCCAATCAAAATACACATCAAAAGAAAGGTATTAAAATGCTCTACCCACAACTGCAATCCAAAAGGTTCTACGAGCTCTCGTTTCGGAAAAATTAGTCAAAAATAAAATTACAGAATTTCGACCCAGCCCATCACAAATTATCTTTCGATTGCTTTATCTCCTCAACCAAACCTCCAAACATGATGCGGTTTTCACTATAACACAGAGCATCGCGCCGCCTTTCAATTGATGCATAAATCTACAAAATGATTTTTTTTCAGTTTTTCGAGAAAATCGTGGGCTAACCACTTGCCGAAAAAAAGGAGTATTTTCAAAACTATTTCCCACCCAATCAAAATACACATCAAAAGAAAGGTATTTAAATGCTCTACCCACAACTGCAATCCAAAAGGTTCTACGAGCTCTCGTTTCGGAAAAATTAGTCAAAAATAAAATTACAGAATTTCGACCCAGCCCATCACAAATTATCTTTCGATTGCTTTATCTCCTCAACCAAGCCTCCAAACATGATGCGGTTTTCACTATAACACAGAGCATCGCGCCGCCTTTCAATTGATGCATAAATCTCAAAAATGATTTTTTTCAGTTTTTCGAGAAAATCGTTTGCTAACCACTTGCCGAAAAAAAGTAGTATTTTCAAAACTATTTCCCACCCAATCAAAATACACATCAAAAGAAAGGTATTTAAATGCTCTACCCACAACTGCTATCCAAAAGGTTCTACGAGCTCTCGTTTCGGAAAAATTAGTCAAAAAGTAAAATTACAGAATTTCGACCCAGCCCATCACAAATTATCTTTCGATTGCTTTATCTCCTCAACCAAGCCTCCAAACATGATGCGGTTTTCACTATAACACAGAGCATCGCGCCGCCTTTCAATTGATGCATAAATCTCAAAAATGATTTTTTTTCAGTTTTTCGAGAAAATCGTGGGCTTAACATCTTGCCAAAAAAAGTAGTATTTTCAAAACTATTTCCCACCCAATCAAAACACACATCAAAAGAAAGGTATTTAAATGCTCTACCCACAACTGCAAACCAAAAGGTTCTACGAGCTCTCGTTTCGGAAAAATTAGTCAAAAAGTAAAATTACAGAATTTCGACCCAGCCCATCACAAATTATCTTTCGATTGCTTTATCTCCTCAACCAAGCCTCCAAACATGATGCGGTTTTCACTATAACACAGAGCATCGCGCCGCCTTTCAATTGATGCATAAATCTCAAAAATGATTTTTTTTCAGTTTTTCGAGAAAATCGTGGGCTAACCCCTTGCCAAAAACAAGTAGTATTTTCAAAACTATTTCCCACCCAATCAAAATACACATCAAAAGAAAGGTATTTAAATGCTCTACCCACAACTACAAACCAAAAGGTTCTACGAGCTCTCGTTTCGGAAAAATTAGTCAAAAAGTAAAATTACAGAATTTCGACCCAGCCCATCACAAATTATCTTTCGATTGCTTTATCTCCTCAACCAAGCCTCCAAACATGATGCGGTTTTCACTATAACACAGAGCATCGCGCCGCCTTTCAATTGATGCATAAATCTCAAAAATGATTTTTTTCAGTTTTTCGAGAAAATCGTGGGCTAACCACTTGCCGAAAAAAAGTAGTATTTTCAAAACTATTTCCCACCCAATCAAAATACACATCAAAAGAAAGGTATTTAAATGCTCTACCCACAACTGCAAACCAAAAGGTTCTACGAGCTCTCGTTTCGGAAAAATTAGTCAAAAAGTAAAATTACAGAATTTCGACCCAGCCCATCACAAATTATCTTTCGATTGCTTTATCTCCTCAACCAAGCCTCCAAACATGATGCGGTTTTCACTATAACACAGAGCATCGCGCCGCCTTTCAATTGATGCATAAATCTCAAAAATGATTTTTTTTCAGTTTTTCGAGAAAATCGTGGGCTAACCCCTTGCCAAAAACAAGTAGTATTTTCAAAACTATTTCCCACCCAATCAAAATACACATCAAAAGAAAGGTATTAAAATGCTCTACCCACAACTGCAATCCAAAAGGTTCTACGAGCTCTCGTTTCGGAAAAATTAGTCAAAAATAAAATTACAGAATTTCGACCCAGCCCATCACAAATTATCTTTCGATTGCTTTATCTCCTCAACCAAGCCTCCAAACATGATGCGGTTTTCACTATAACACAGAGCATCGCGCCGCCTTTCAATTGATGCATAAATCTCAAAAATGATTTTTTTTCAGTTTTTCGAGAAAATCGTGGGCTAACCCCTTGCCAAAAACAAGTAGCATTTTCAAAACTATTTCCCACCCAATCAAAATACACATCAAAAGAAAGGTATTTAAATGCTCTACCCACAACTGCAAACCAAAAGGTTCTACGAGCTCTCGTTTCGGAAAAATTAGTCAAAAAGTAAAATTACAGAATTTCGACCCAGCCCATCACAAATTATCTTTCGATTGCTTTATCTCCTCAACCAAGCCTCCAAACATGATGCGGTTTTCACTATAACACAGAGCATCGCGCCGCCTTTCAATTGATGCATAAATCTCAAAAATGATTTTTTTTTCAGTTTTTCGAGAAAATCGTGGGCTAACCCCTTGCCAAAAACAAGTAGTATTTTCAAAACTATTTCCCACCCAATCAAAATACACATCAAAAGAAAGGTATTAAAATGCTCTACCCACAACTGCAATCCAAAAGGTTCTACGAGCTCTCGTTTCGGAAAAATTAGTCAAAAAGTAAAATTACAGAATTTCGACCCAGCCCATCACAAATTATCTTTCGATTGCTTTATCTCCTCAACCAAGCCTCCAAACATGATGCGGTTTTCACTATAACACAGAGCATCGCGCCGCCTTTCAATTGATGCATAAATCTCAAAAATGATTTTTTTTCAGTTTTTCGAGAAAATCGTGGGCTAACCCCTTGCCAAAAACAAGTAGTATTTTCAAAACTATTTCCCACGCAATCAAAATACACATCAAAAGAAAGGTATTAAAATGCTCTACCCACAACTGCAATCCAAAAGGTTCTACGAGCTCTCGTTTCGGAAAAATTAGTCAAAAAGTAAAATTACAGAATTTCGACCCAGCCCATCACAAATTATCTTTCGATTGCTTTATCTCCTCAACCAAGCCTCCAAACATGATGCGGTTTTCACTATAACACAGAGCATCGCGCCGCCTTTCAATTGATGCATAAATCTCAAAAATGATTTTTTTTCAGTTTTTCGAGAACATCGTGGGCTAACCAATTGCCGAAAAAAAGTAGTATTTTTAAAACTATTTCCCACCCAATCAAAATACACATCAAAAGAAAGGTATTTAAATGCTCTACCCACAACTGCTATCCAAAAGGTTCTACGAGCTCTCGTTTCGGAAAAATTAGTCAAAAAGTAAAATTACAGAATTTCGACCCAGCCCATCACAAATTATCTTTCGATTGCTTTATCTCCTCAACCAAGCCTCCAAACATGATGCGGTTTTCACTATAACACAGAGCATCGCGCCACCTTTCAATTGATGCATACATCTCAAAAATGATTTTTTTTCAGTTTTTCGAGAAAATCGTGGGCAAACCACTTGCCGAAAAAAAGTAGTATTTTTAAAACTATTTCCCACCCAATCAAAATACACATCAAAAGAAAGGTATTTAAATGCTCTACCCACAACTACAAACCAAAAGGTTCTACGAGCTCTAGTTTCGGAAAAATTAGTCAAAATGTAAAATTACAGAATTTCGACCCATCCCATCACAAATTATCTTTCGATTGCTTTATCTCCTCAACCAAGCCTCCAAACATGATGCGGTTTTCACTATAACACAGAGCATCGCGCCGCCTTTCAATTGATGCATAAATCTCAAAAACGATTTCTTTCAGTTTTTCGAGAAAATCGTGGGTTTAACCCCTTGCCAAAAAAAAGGAGTATTTTCAAAACTATTTCCCACCCAATCAAAATATACATCAAAAGAAAGGTATTTAAATGCTCTACCCACAACTGCAAACCAAAAGGTTCTACGAGCTCTCGTTTCGGAAAAATTAGTCAAAAAGTAAAATTACAGAATTTCGACCCAGCCCATCACAAATTATCTTTCGATTGCTTTATCTCCTCAACCAAGCCTCCAAACATGATGCGGTTTTCACTATAACACAGAGCATTGCGCCGCCTTTCAATTGATGCATAAATCTCAAAAATGATTTTTTTCAGTTTTTCGAGAAAATCGTGGGCTAACCACTTGCCGAAAAAAAGTAGTATATTCAAAACTATTTCCCACCCAATCAAAATACACATCAAAAGAAAGGTATTTAAATGCTCTACCCACAACTGCAATCCAAAAGGTTCTACGAGCTCTCGTTTCGGAAAAATTAGTCAAAAAGTAAAATTACAGAATTTCGACCCAGCCCATCACAAATTATCTTTCGATTGCTTTATCTCCTCAACCAAGCCTCCAAACATGATGCGGTTTTCACTATAACACAGAGCATCGCGCCGCCTTTCAATTGATGCATAAATTCTAAAAAATGATTTTTTTCAGTTTTTTGAGAAAATCGTGGGCTAACCACTAGCCGAAAAAAAGTAGTATTTTCAAAACTATTTCCCACCCAATCAAAATACACATCAAAAGAAAGGTATTTAAATGCTCTACCCACAACTGCAATCCAAAAGGTTCTACGAGCTCTCGTTTCGGAAAAATTAGTCAAAAAGTAAAATTACAGAATTTCGACCCAGCCCATCACAAATTATCTTTCGATTGCTTTATCTCCTCAACCAAGCCTCCAAACATGATGCGGTTTTCACTATAACACAGAGCATCGCGCCGCCTTTCAATTGATGCATAAATCTCAAAAATATTTTTTTTCAGTTTTTCGAGAAAATCGTGGGCTAACCACTAGCCGAAAAAAAGTAGTATTTTCAAAACTATTTCCCACCCAATCAAAATACATATCAAAAGAAAGGTATTTAAATGCTCTACCCACAACTGCAATCCAAAAGGTTCTACGAGCTCTCGTTTCGGAAAAATTAGTCAAAAATAAAATTACAGAATTTCGACCCAGCCCATCACAAATTATCTTTCGATTGCTTTATCTCCTCAACCAAGCCTCCAAACATGATGCGGTTTTCACTATAACACAGAGCATCGCGCCGCCTTTCAATTGATGCATAAATCTCAAAAATGATTTTTTTTCAGTTTTTCGAGAAAATCGTGGGCTAACCACTTGCCGAAAAAAAGTAGTATTTTCAAAACTATTTCCCACCCAATCAAAATACACATCAAAAGAAAGGTATTTAAATGCTCTACCCACAACTGCAAACCAAAAGGTTCTACGAGCTCTCGTTTCGGAAAAATTAGTCAAAAAGTAAAATTACAGAATTTCGACCCAGCCCATCACAAATTATCTTTCGATTGCTTTATCTCCTCAACCAAGCCTCCAAACATGATGCGGTTTTCACTATAACACAGAGCATCGCGCCGCCTTTCAATTGATGCATAAATCTCAAAAACGATTTCTTTCAGTTTTTCGAGAAAATCGTGGGTTTAACCCCTTGCCAAAAAAAAGGAGTATTTTCAAAACTATTTCCCACCCAATCAAAATATACATCAAAAGAAAGGTATTTAAATGCTCTACCCACAACTGCAAACCAAAAGGTTCTACGAGCTCTCGTTTCGGAAAAATTAGTCAAAAAGTAAAATTACAGAATTTCGACCCAGCCCATCACAAATTATCTTTCGATTGCTTTATCTCCTCAACCAAGCCTCCAAACATGATGCGGTTTTCACTATAACACAGAGCATCGCGCCGCCTTTCAATTGATGCATAAATCTCAAAAATATTTTTTTTCAGTTTTTCGAGAAAATCGTGGGCTAACCACTAGCCGAAAAAAAGTAGTATTTTCAAAACTATTTCCCACCCAATCAAAATACATATCAAAAGAAAGGTATTTAAATGCTCTACCCACAACTGCAATCCAAAAGGTTCTACGAGCTCTCGTTTCGGAAAAATTAGTCAAAAATAAAATTACAGAATTTCGACCCAGCCCATCACAAATTATCTTTCGATTGCTTTATCTCCTCAACCAAGCCTCCAAACATGATGCGGTTTTCTCTATAACACAGAGCATCGCGCCGCCTTTCAATTGATGCATAAATCTCAAAAATGATTTTTTTTCAGTTTTTCGAGAAAATCGTGGGCTAACCACTTGCCGAAAAAAAGTAGTATTTTCAAAACTATTTCCCACCCAATCAAAATACACATCAAAAGAAAGGTATTTAAATGCTCTACCCACAACTGCAAACCAAAAGGTTCTACGAGCTCTCGTTTCGGAAAAATTAGTCAAAAAGTAAAATTACAGAATTTCGACCCAGCCCATCACAAATTATCTTTCGATTGCTTTATCTCCTCAACCAAGCCTCCAAACATGATGCGGTTTTCACTATAACACAGAGCATCGCGCCGCCTTTCAATTGATGCATAAATCTCAAAAACGATTTTTTTTCAGTTTTTCGAGAAAATCGTGGGTTTAACCCCTTGCCAAAAAAAAGGAGTATTTTCAAAACTATTTCCCACCCAATCAAAATATACATCAAAAGAAAGGTATTTAAATGCTCTACCCACAACTGCAAACCAAAAGGTTCTACGAGCTCTCGTTTCGGAAAAATTAGTCAAAAAGTAAAATTACAGAATTTCGACCCAGCCCATCACAAATTATCTTTCGATTGCTTTATCTCCTCAACCAATAAATCTCAAAAATGATTTTTTTTCAGTTTTTCGAGAAAATCGTGGGCTAACCCCTTGCCAAAAACAAGTAGTATTTTCAAAACTATTTCCCACGCAATCAAAATACACATCAAAAGAAAGGTATTTAAATGCTCTACCCACAACTGCAATCCAAAAGGTTCTACGAGCTCTCGTTTCGGAAAAATTAGTCAAAAAGTAAAATTACAGAATTTCGACCCAGCCCATCACAAATTATCTTTCGATTGCTTTATCTCCTCAACCAAGCCTCCAAACATGATGCGGTTTTCACTATAACACAGAGCATCGCGCCGCCTTTCAATTGATGCATAAATCTCAAAAATGATTTTTTTCAGTTTTTTGAGAAAATCGTCTGCTAACCACTAGCCGAAAAAAAGTAGTATTTTCAAAACTATTTCCCACCCAATCAAAATACACATCAAAAGAAAGGTATTTAAATGCTCTACCCACAACTGCAATCCAAAAGGTTCTACGAGCTCTCGTTTCGGAAAAATTAGTCAAAAAGTAAAATTACAGAATTTCGACCCAGCCCATCACAAATTATCTTTCGATTGCTTTATCTCCTCAACCAAGCCTCCAAACATGATGCGGTTTTCACTATAACACAGAGCATCGCGCCGCCTTTCAATTGATGCATAAATCTCAAAAATATTTTTTTTCAGTTTTTCGAGAATATCGTGGGCTAACCACTAGCCGAAAAAAAGTAGTATTTTCAAAACTATTTCCCACCCAATCAAAATACACATCAAAAGAAAGGTATTTAAATGCTCTACCCACAACTGCAATCCAAAAGGTTCTACGAGCTCTCGTTTCGGAAAAATTAGTCAAAAATAAAATTACAGAATTTCGACCCAGCCCATCACAAATTATCTTTCGATTGCTTTATCTCCTCAACCAAGCCTCCAAACATGATGCGGTTTTCACTATAACACAGAGCATCGCGCCGCCTTTCAATTGATGCATAAATCTCAAAAACGATTTTTTTTCAGTTTTTCGAGAAAATCGTGGGTTTAACCCCTTGCCAAAAAAAAGGAGTATTTTCAAAACTATTTCCCACCCAATCAAAATATACATCAAAAGAAAGGTATTTAAATGCTCTACCCACAACTGCAAACCAAAAGGTTCTACGAGCTCTCGTTTCGGAAAAATTAGTCAAAAAGTAAAATTACAGAATTTCGACCCAGCCCATCACAAATTATCTTTCGATTGCTTTATCTCCTCAACCAATAAATCTCAAAAATGATTTTTTTTCAGTTTTTCGAGAAAATCGTGGGCTAACCCCTTGCCAAAAACAAGTAGTATTTTCAAAACTATTTCCCACCCAATCAAAATACACATCAAAAGAAAGGTATTTAAATGCTCTACCCACAACTGCAATCCAAAAGGTTCTACGAGCTCTCGTTTCGGAAAAATTAGTCAAAAAGTAAAATTACAGAATTTCGACCCAGCCCATCACAAATTATCTTTCGATTGCTTTATCTCCTCAACCAAGCCTCCAAACATGATGCGGTTTTCACTATAACACAGAGCATCGCGCCGCCTTTCAATTGATGCATAAATCTCAAAAATGATTTTTTTCAGTTTTTTGAGAAAATCGTCTGCTAACCACTAGCCGAAAAAAAGTAGTATTTTCAAAACTATTTCCCACCCAATCAAAATACACATCAAAAGAAAGGTATTTAAATGCTCTACCCACAACTGCAATCCAAAAGGTTCTACGAGCTCTCGTTTCGGAAAAATTAGTCAAAAAGTAAAATTACAGAATTTCGACCCAGCCCATCACAAATTATCTTTCGATTGCTTTATCTCCTCAACCAAGCCTCCAAACATGATGCGGTTTTCACTATAACACAGAGCATCGCGCCGCCTTTCAATTGATGCATAAATCTCAAAAATGATTTTTTTCAGTTTTTTGAGAAAATCGTCTGCTAACCACTAGCCGAAAAAAAGTAGTATTTTCAAAACTATTTCCCACCCAATCAAAATACACATCAAAAGAAAGGTATTTAAATGCTCTACCCACAACTGCAATCCAAAAGGTTCTACGAGCTCTCGTTTCGGAAAAATTAGTCAAAAATAAAATTACAGAATTTCGACCCAGCCCATCACAAATTATCTTTCGATTGCTTTATCTCCTCAACCAAGCCTCCAAACATGATGCGGTTTTCACTATAACACAGAGCATCGCGCCGCCTTTCAATTGATGCATAAATCTCAAAAACGATTTTTTTTCAGTTTTTCGAGAAAATCGTGGGTTTAACCCCTTGCCAAAAAAAAGGAGTATTTTCAAAACTATTTCCCACCCAATCAAAATATACATCAAAAGAAAGGTATTTAAATGCTCTACCCACAACTGCAAACCAAAAGGTTCTACGAGCTCTCGTTTCGGAAAAATTAGTCAAAAAGTAAAATTACAGAATTTCGACCCAGCCCATCACAAATTATCTTTCGATTGCTTTATCTCCTCAACCAATAAATCTCAAAAATGATTTTTTTTCAGTTTTTCGAGAAAATCGTGGGCTAACCCCTTGCCAAAAACAAGTAGTATTTTCAAAACTATTTCCCACCCAATCAAAATACACATCAAAAGAAAGGTATTTAAATGCTCTACCCACAACTGCAATCCAAAAGGTTCTACGAGCTCTCGTTTCGGAAAAATTAGTCAAAAAGTAAAATTACAGAATTTCGACCCAGCCCATCACAAATTATCTTTCGATTGCTTTATCTCCTCAACCAAGCCTCCAAACATGATGCGGTTTTCACTATAACACAGAGCATCGCGCCGCCTTTCAATTGATGCATATATCTCAAAAATGATTTTTTTCAGTTTTTTGAGAAAATCGTCTGCTAACCACTAGCCGAAAAAAAGTAGTATTTTTAAAACTATTTCCCACCCAATCAAAATACACATCAAAAGAAAGGTATTTAAATGCTCTACCCACAACTGCAATCCAAAAGGTTCTACGAGCTCTCGTTTCGGAAAAATTAGTCAAAAAGTAAAATTACAGAATTTCGACCCAGCCCATCACAAATTATCTTTCGATTGCTTTATCTTCTCAACCAAGCCTCCAAACATGATGCGGTTTTCACTATAACACAGAGCATCGCGCCGCCTTTCAATTGATGTATAAATCTCAAAAATGATTTTTTTCAGTCATTCGAGAAAATTGTGGGTTTAACCCCTTGCCAAAAACAAGTAGTATTTTCAAAACTATTTCCCACCCAATCAAAATACACATCAAAAGAAAGGTATTTAAATGCTCTACCCACAACTGCAATCCAAAAGGTTCTACGAGCTCTCGTTTCGGAAAAATTAGTCAAAAAGTAAAATTACAGAATTTCGACCCAGCCCATCACAAATTATCTTCCGATTGCTTTATCTCCTCAACCAAGCCTCCAAACATGATGCGGTTTTCACTATAACACAGAGCATTGCGCCGCCTTTCAATTGATGCATAAATCTCAAAAATGATTTTTTTTCAGTTTTTCGAGAAAATCGTGGGCTAACCACTAGCCGAAAAAAAGTAGTATTTTCAAAACTATTTCCCATTCAATCAAAATACACATCAAAAGAAAGGTATTTAAATGCTCTACCCACAACTGCAATCCAAAAGGTTCTACGAGCTCTCGTTTCGGAAAAATTAGTCAAAAAGTAAAATTACAGAATTTCGACCCAGCCCATCACAAATTATCTTTCGATTGCTTTATCTCCTCAACCAAGCCTCCAAACATGATGCGGTTTTCACTATAACACAGAGCATCGCGCCGCCTTTAAATTGATGCATAAATCTCAAAAATAATTTTGTTCAGTTTTTCGAGAAAATCGTGGGCTAACCACTTGCCGAAAAAAAGTAGTATTTTCAAAACTATTTCCCACCCAATCAAAATACACATCAAAAGAAAGGTATTTAAATGCTCTACCCACAACTGCAAACCAAAAGGTTCTACGCTCTCGTTTCTGAAAAATTAGTCAAAAAGTAAAATTACAGAATTTCGACCCAGCCCATCACAAATTATCTTTCGATTGCTTTATCTCCTCAACCAAGCCTCCAAAAATGATGCTGTTTTCACTATAACACAGAGCATTGCGCCGCCTTTCAATTGATGCATTAATCTCAAAAATGATTTTTTTTTTCAGTTTTTCGAGAAAATCGTGGGCTAACCCCTTGCCAAAAAAAAAATGTATTTTCAAAACTATTTTCCACCCAATCAAAATACACATCAAAAGAAAGGTATTTAAATGCTCTACCCACAACTGCAAACCAAAAGGTTCTACGAGCTCTCGTTTCGGAAAAATTAGTCAAAAAGTAAAATTACAGAATTTCGACCCAGCCCATCACAAATTATCTTTCGATTGCTTTATCTCCTCAACCAAGCCTCCAAACATGATGCGGTTTTCACTATAACACAGAGCATCGCGCCGCCTTTCAATTGATGCATAAATCTCAAAAATGATTTTTTTTCAGTTTTCGAGAAAATCGTGGGCTAACCACTTGCCAAAAAAAAATGTATTTTCAAAACTATTTTCCACCCAATCAAAATACACATCAAAAGAAAGGTATTTAAATGCTCTACCCACAACTGCAAACCAAAAGGTTCTACGAGCTCTCGTTTCGGAAAAATTAGTCAAAAAGTAAAATTACAGAATTTCGACCCAGCCCATCATAAATTATCTTTCGATTGCTTTATCTCTTCAACCAAGCCTCCAAAAATGATGCTGTTTTCACTATAACACAGAGCATTGCGCCGCCTTTCAATTGATGCATTAATCTCAAAAATGATTTTTTTTTTCAGTTTTTCGAGAAAATCGTGGGCTAACCCCTTGTCAAAAAAAAAATGTATTTTCAAAACTATTTTCCACCCAATCAAAATACACATCAAAAGAAAGGTATTTAAATGCTCTACCCACAACTGCAAACCAAAAGGTTCTACGAGCTCTCGTTTCGGAAAAATTAGTCAAAAAGTAAAATTACAGAATTTCGACCCAGCCCATCACAAATTATCTTTCGATTGCTTTATCTCCTCAACCAAGCCTCCAAACATGATGCGGTTTTCACTATAACACAGAGCATCGCGCCGCCTTTCAATTGATGCATAAATCTCAAAAATGATTTTTTTTCAGTTTTCGAGAAAATCGTGGGCTAACCACTTGCCAAAAAAAAATGTATTTTCAAAACTATTTTCCACCCAATCAAAATACACATCAAAAGAAAGGTATTTAAATGCTCTACCCACAACTGCAAACCAAAAGGTTCTACGAGCTCTCGTTTCGGAAAAATTAGTCAAAAAGTAAAATTACAGAATTTCGACCCAGCCCATCACAAATTATCTTTCGATTGCTTTATCTCCTCAACCAAGCCTCCAAACATGATGCGGTTTTAACTATAACACAGAGCATCGCGCCGCCTTTCAATTGATGCATAAATCTCAAAAATAATTTTATTCAGTTTTTCGAGAAAATCGTGGGCTAACCACTAGCCGAAAAAAAGTAGTATTTTCAAAACTATTTTCCACCCAATCAAAATACACATCAAAAGAAAGGTATTTAAATGCTCTACCCACAACTGCAAACCAAACGGTTCTACGAGCTCTCGTTTCGGAAAAATTAGTCAAAAAGAAAAATTACAGAATTTCGACCCAGCCCATCACAAATTATCTTTCGATTGCTTTATCTCCTCAACCAAGCCTCCAAACATGATGCGGTTTTCACTATAACACAGAGCATCGCGCCGCCTTTCAATTGATGCATAAATCTCCTGATTTTTTTTTCAGTTTTTCGAGAAAATCGTGGGCTAACCACTTGCCGAAAAAAAGTAGTATTTTCAAAACTATTTTCCACCCAATCAAAATACACATCAAAAGAAAGGTATTTAAATGCTCTACCCACAACTGCAAACCAAAAGGTTCTACAAGCTCTCGTTTCGGAAAAATTAGTCAAAAAGTAAAATTACAGAATTTCGACCCAGCCCATCACAAATTATCTTTCGATTGCTTTATCTCCTCAACCAAGCCTCCAAACATGATGCGGTTTTCACTATAACACAGAGCATCGCGCCGCCTTTCAATTGATGCATAAATCTCAAAAATGATTTTTTTCAGTTTTCGAGAAAATCGTGGGCTAACCACTTGCCAAAAAAAAAATGTGTTTTCAAAACTATTTTCCACCCAATCAAAATACACATCAAAAGAAAGGTATTTAAATGCTCTACCCACAACTGCAAACCAAAAGGTTCTACGAGCTCTCGTTTCGGAAAAATTAGTCAAAAAGTAAAATTACAGAATTTCGACCCAGCCCATCACAAATTATCTTTCGATTGCTTTATCTCCTCAACCAAGCCTCCAAACATGATGCGGTTTTCACTATAACACAGAGCATCGCGCCACCTTTCAATTGATGGAAAAATAACAATGATTTTTTTTTCAGTTTTCGAGAAAATCGTGGGCTAACCCCTTGCCAAAAAAAAATGTATTTTCAAAACTATTTTCCACCCAATCAAAATACACATCAAAAGAAAGGTATTTAAATGCTCTACCCACAACTGCAAACCAAAAGGTTCTACGAGCTCTCGTTTCGGAAAAATTAGTCAAAAAGTAAAATTACAGAATTTCGACCCAGCCCATCACAAATTATCTTTCGATTGCTTTATCTCCTCAACCAAGCCTCCAAACATGATGGGGTTTTCACTATAACACAGAGCATCGCGCCGCCTTTCAATTGATGCATAAATCTCAAAAATGATTTTTTTCAGTTTTCGAGAAAATCGTGGGCTAACCACTTGCCAAAAAAAAATGTATTTTCAAAACTATTTTCCACCCAATCAAAATACACATCAAAAGAAAGGTATTTAAATGCTCTACCCACAACTGCAAACCAAAACGTTCTACGAGCCCTCGTTTCGGAAAAATTAGTCAAAAAGTAAAATTACAGAATTTCGACCCAGCCCATCACAAATTATCTTTCGATTGCTTTATCTCCTCAACCAAGCCCCCAAACATGATGCGGTTTTCACTATAACACAGAGCATCGCGCCGCCTTTCAATGGATGCATAAATCTCAAAAATGATTTTTTTCAGTTTTCGAGAAAATCGTTGGCTAACCACTTGCCAAAAAAAAATGTATTTTCAAAACTATTTTCCACCCAATCAAAATACACATCAAAAGAAAGGTATTTAAATGCTCTACCCACAACTGCAAACCAAAACGTTCTATGAGCCCTCGTTTCGGAAAAATTAGTCAAAAAGTAAAATTACAGAATTTCGACCCAGCCCATCACAAATAATCTTTCGATTGCTTTATCTCCTCAACCAAGCCTCCAAACATGATGCGGTTTTCACAATAACACAGAGCATTGCGCCGCCTTTCAATGGATGCATAAATCTCAAAAATGATTTTTTTCAGTTTTCGAGAAAATCGTTGGCTAACCACTTGCCAAAAAAAAATGTATTTTCAAAACTATTTCCCACCCAATCAAAATACACATCAAAAGAAAGGTATTTAAATGCTCTACCCACAACTGCAAACCAAAAGGTTCTACGAGCTCTCGTTTCGAAAAAATTAGTCAAAAAGTAAAATTACAGAATTTCGACCCAGCCCATCATAAATTATCTTTCGATTGCTTTATCTCCTCAACCAAGCCTCCAAACAAGATGCGGTTTTCACTATAACACAGAGCATCGCGCCGCCTTTCAATTGATGCACAAATCTCAAAAATGTTTTTTTTTCAGTTTTTCGAGAAAATCGTGGGCTAACCACTTGCCAAAAAAAAATGTATTTTCAAAACTATTTTCCACCCAATCAAAATACACATCAAAAGAAAGGTATTTAAATGCTCTACCCACAACTGCAAACCAAAAGGTTCTACGAGCTCTCATTTCGGAAAAATTAGTCAAAAAGTAAAATTACAGAATTTCGACCCAGCCCATCATAAATTATTTTTCGATTGCTTTATCTCTTCAACCAAGCCTCCAAAAATGATGCGGTTTTCACTATAACACAGAGCATTGCGCCGCCTTTCAATTGATGCATTAATCTCAAAAATGATTTTTTTTTTCAGTTTTTCGAGAAAATCGTAGGCTTACCCCTTGCCAAAAAAAAAATGTATTTTCAAAACTATTTTCCACCCAATCAAAATACACATCAAAAGAAAGGTATTTAAATGCTCTACCCACAACTGCAAACCAAAAGGTTCTACGAGCTCTCGTTTCGGAAAAATTAGTCAAAAAGTAAAATTACAGAATTTCGACCCAGCCCATCATAAATTATCTTTCGATTGCTTTATCTCTTCAACCAAGCCTCCAAAAATGATGCGGTTTTCACGATAACACAGAGCATTGCGCCGCCTTTCAATTGATGCATTAATCTCAAAAATGATTTTTTTGCCAAAAAAAAAATGTGTTTTCAAAACTATTTTCCACCCAATCAAAATACATATCAAAAGAAAGGTATTTAAATGCTCTACCCACAACTGCAAACCAAAAGGTTCTACGAGCTCTCGTTTCGGAAAAATTAGTCAAAAAGTAAAATTACAGAATTTCGACCCAGCCCATCACAAATTATCTTTCGATTGCTTTATCTCCTCAACCAAGCCTCCAAACATGATGCGGTTTTCACAATAACACAGAGCATCGCGCCGCCTTTCAATTGATGCATAAATCTCAAAAATGATTTTTTTTCAGTTTTTCGAGAAAATCGTGGGCTAACCACTTGCCAAAAACAAGTAGTATTTTCAAAACTATTTCCCACCCAATCAAAATACACATCAAAAGAAAGGTATTTAAATGCTCTACCCACAACTGCAAACCAAAAGGTTCTACGAGCTCTCGTTTCGAAAAAATTAGTCAAAAAGTAAAATTACAGAATTTCGACCCAGCCCATCACAAATTATCTTTCGATTGCTTTATCTCCTCAACCAAGCCTCCAAACATGATGTGGTTTTCACTATAACACAGAGCATCGCGCCGCCTTTCAATTGATGCATAAATCTCAAAAATGATTTTTTTTTCAGTTTTTCGAGAAAATCGTGGGCTAACCACTTGCCAAAAAAAAAAATGTATTTTCAAAACTATTTCCCACCCAATCAAAATACATATCAAAAGAAAGGTATTTAAATGCTCTACCCACAACTGCAAACCAAAAGATTCTACGAGCTCTCGTTTCGAAAAAATTAGTCAAAAAGTAAAATTACAAAATTTCGACCCAGCCCATCATAAATTATCTTTCGATTGCTTTATTTCCTCAACCAAGCCTCCAAACATGATGCGGTTTTCACTATAACACAGAGCATCGCGCCGCCTTTCAATTGATGCACAAATCTCAAAAATGATTTTTTTTCAGTTTTTCGAGAAAATCGTGGGCTAACCACTTGCCAAAAAAAAATGTATTTTCAAAACTATTTTCCACCCAATCAAAATACACATCAAAAGAAAGGTATTTAAATGCTCTACCCACAACTGCAAACCAAAAGGTTCTACGAACTCTCGTTTCGGAAAAATTAGTCAAAAAGTAAAATTACAGAATTTCGACCCAGCCCATCATAAATTATCTTTCGATTGCTTTATCTCTTCAACCAAGCCTCCAAAAATGATGTGGTTTTCACTATAACACAGAGCATTGCGCCGCCTTTCAATTGATGCATTAATCTCAAAAATGATTTTTTTTTTCAGTTTTTCGAGAAAATCGTGGGCTTACCCCTTGCCAAAAAAAAAATGTATTTTAAAAACTATTTTCCACCCAATCAAAATACACATCAAAAGAAAGGTATTTAAATGCTCTACCCACAACTGCAAACCAAAAGGTTCTACGAGCTCTCGTTTCGGAAAAATTAGTCAAAAAGTAAAATTACAGAATTTCGACCCAGCCCATCACAAATTATCTTTCGATTGCTTTATCTCCTCAACCAAGCCTCCAAACATGATGCGGTTTTCACAATAACACAGAGCATCGCGCCGCCTTTCAATTGATGCATAAATCTCAAAAATGATTTTTTTTCAGTTTTTCGAGAAAATCGTGGGCTAACCCCTTGCCAAAAACAAGTAGTATTTTCAAAACTATTTCCCACCCAATCAAAATACACATCAGAAGAAAGGTATTTAAATGCTCTACCCACAACTGCAAACCAAAAGGTTCTACGAGCTCTCGTTTCGGAAAAATTAATCAAAAAGTAAAATTACAGAATTTCGACCCAGCCCATCACAAATTATCTTTCGATTGCTTTATCTCCTCAACCAAGCCTCCAAACATGATGCGGTTTTCACTATAACACAGAGCATCGCGCCGCCTTTCAATTGATGCATAAATCTCAAAAATATTTTTTTTCAGTTTTTCGAGAAAATCGTGGGCTAACCACTTGCCGAAAAAAAGTAGTATTTTGAAAACTATTTTCCACCCAATCAAAATACACATCAAAAGAAAGGTATTTAAATGCTCTACCCACAACTGCAAACCAAAAGGTTCTACGAGCTCTCGTTTCGAAAAAATTAGTCAAAAAGTAAAATTACAGAATTTCGACCCAGCCCATCACAAATTATCTTTCGATTGCTTTATCTCCTCAACCAAGCCTCCAAACATGATGCGGTTTTCACAATAACACAGAGCATCGCGCCGCCTTTCAATTGATGCATAAATCTCAAAAATGATTTTTTTTTCAGTTTTTCGAGAAAATCGTGGGCTAACCCCTTGCCAAAAACAAGTAGTATTTTCAAAACTATTTCCCACCCAATCAAAATACACATCAGAAGAAAGGTATTTAAATGCTCTACCCACAACTGCAAACCAAAAGGTTCTACGAGCTCTCGTTTCGGAAAAATTAATCAAAAAGTAAAATTACAGAATTTCGACCCAGCCCATCACAAATTATCTTTCGATTGCTTTATCTCCTCAACCAAGCCTCCAAACATGATGCGGTTTTCACTATAACACAGAGCATCGCGCCGCCTTTCAATTGATGCATAAATCTCAAAAATGATTTTCTCTCAGTTTTTCGAGAAAATCGTGGGCTAACCACTTGCCAAAAAAAAAAATGTATTTTCAAAACTATTTCCCACCCAATCAAAATACATATCAAAAGAAAGGTATTTAAATGCTCTACCCACAACTGCAAACCAAAAGGTTCTACGAGCTCTCGTTTCGAAAAAATTAGTCAAAAAGTAAAATTACAGAATTTCGACCCAGCCCATCATAAATTATCTTTCGATTGCTTTATCTCCTCAACCAAGCCTCCAAACATGATGCGGTTTTCACTATAACACCGAGCATCGCGCCGCCTTTCAATTGATGCACAAATCTCAAAAATGATTTTTTTTCAGTTTTTCGAGAAAATCGTGGGCTAACCACTTGCCAAAAAAAAATGTATTTTCAAAACTATTTTCCACCCAATCAAAATACACATCAAATGAAAGGTATTTAAATGCTCTACCCACAACTGCAAACCAAAAGGTTCTACGAGCTCTCGTTTCGGAAAAATTAGTCAAAAAGTAAAATTACAGAATTTCGACCCAGCCCATCATAAATTATCTTTCGATTGCTTTATCTCTTCAACCAAGCCTCCAAAAATGATGTGGTTTTCACTATAACACAGAGCATTGCGCCGCCTTTCAATTGATGCATTAATCTCAAAAATGATTTTTTTTTCAGTTTTCAGAATTTCGACCCAGCCCATCACAAATAATCTTTCGATTGCTTTATCTCCTCAACCAAGCCTCCAAACATGATGCGGTTTTCACTATAACACAGAGCATCGCGCCGCCTTTCAATTGATGCATAAATCTCAAAAATGATTTTTTTTTCAGTTTTTCGAGAAAATCGTGGGCTAACCCCTTGCCAAAAAAAAGTAGTATTTTCAAAACTATTTCCCACCCAATCAAAAGACACATTAAAAGAAAGGTATTTAAATGCTCTACCCACAACTGCGAACCAAAAGGTTCTACGAGCTCTCGTTTCGGAAAAATTAGTCAAAAAGTAAAATTACAGAATTTCGACCCAGCCCATCACAAATTATCTTTCGATTGCTTTATCTCCTCAACCAAGCCTCCAAACATGATGCGGTTTTCACTATAACACAGAGCATCGCGCCGCCTTTCAATGGATGCATAAATCTCAAAAATGATTTTTTTCAGTTTTTCGAGAAAATCGTGGGCTAACCACTTGCCAAAAAAAATGTATTTTCAAAACTATTTTCCACCCAATCAAAATGCACATCAAAAGAAAGGTATTTAAATGCTCTACCCACAACTGCAAACCAAAAGGTTCTACGAGCTCCCGTTTCTGAAAAATTAGTCAAAAAGTAAAATTACAGAATTTCGACCCAGCCCATCACAAATTATCTTTCGATTGCTTTATCTCCTCAACCAAGCCTCCAAACATGATGCGAATTTCCGTAGAACACAGAGTATCGCGCCGCCTTTCAATTGATGCATAAATCTCAAAAATGATTTTTTTTTTCAGTTTTTCGAGAAAATCGTGGGCTAACCCCTTGCCAAAAAAAAGTTGTATTTTCAAAACTATTTCCCACCCAATCAAAATACACATCAAAAGAAAGGTATTTAAATGCTCTACCCACAACTGCAAACCAAAAGGTTCTACGAGCTCTCGTTTCGAAAAAATTAGTCAAAAAGTAAAATTACAGAATTTCGACCCAGCCCATCACAAATTATCTTTCGATTGCTTTATCTCCTCAACCAAGCCTCCAAACATGATGCGGTTTTCACTATAACACAGAGCATCGCGCCGCCTTTCAATTGATGCATAAATCTCAAAAATGATTTTTTTTCAGTTTTTCGAGAAAATCGTGGGCTAACCACTTGCCGAAAAAAGTAGTATTTTCAAAACTATTTCCCACCCAATCAAAATACACATCAAAAGAAAGGTATTTAAATGCTCTACCCACAACTGCAAACCAAAAGGTTCTACGAGCTCTCGTTTCGGAAAAATTAGTCAAAAAGTAAAATTACAGAATTTCGACCCAGCCCATCACAAATTATCTTTCGATTTCTTTATCTCCTCAACCAAGCCTCCAAACATGATGCGGTTTTCACTAGAACACAGAGTATCGCGCCGCCTTTCAATTGATGCATAAATCTCAAAAACGATTTTTTTTCAGTTTTTCGAGAAAATTGTGGGCTAACCACTTGCCAAAAACAAGTAGTATTTTCAAAACTATTTCCCACCCAATCAAACTACACATCAAAAGAAAGGTATTTAAATGCTCTATCCACAACTGCAAACCAAAAGGTTCTACGAGCTCTCGTTTCGGAAAAATTAGTCAAAAAGTAAAATTACAGAATTTCGACCCAGCCCATCACAAATTATCTTTCGATTGCTTTATCTCCTCAACCAAGCCTCCAAACATGATGCGGTTTTCACTATAACACAGAGCATCGCGCCGCCTTTCAATTGATGCATAAATCTCAAAAATGATTTTTTTTCAGTTTTTCGAGAAAATCGTGGGCTAACCCCTTGCCAAAAAAAAGTTGTATTTTCAAAACTATTTCCCACCCAATCAAAATACACATCAAAAGAAAGGTATTTAAATGCTCTACCCACAACTGGAAACCAAAAGGTTCTACGAGATCTCGTTTCGGAAAAATTAGTCAAAAAGTAAAATTACAGAATTTCGACCCAGCCCATCACAAATTATCTTTCGATTGCTTTATCTCCTCAACCAAGCCTCCAAACATGATGCGGTTTTCACTATAACACAGAGCATCGCGCCGCCTTTCAATTGATGCATAAATCTTAAAAATGATTTTTTTTCAGTTTTTCGAGAAAATTGTGGGCTAACAACCAGTTGCCGAAAAAAGTAGTATTTTCAAAACTATTTCCCACCCAATCAAAATACACATCAAAAGAAAGGTATTTAAATGCTCTACCCACAACTGCAAACCAAAAGGTTCTACGAGCTCTCGTTTCGGAAAAATTAGTCAAAAAGTAAAATTACAGAATTTCGACCCAGCCCATCACAAATTATCTTTCGATTGCTTTATCTCCTCAACCAAGCCTCCAAACATGATGCGGTTTTCACTAGAACACAGAGTATCGCGCCGCCTTTCAATTGATGCATAAATCTCAAAAATGATTTTTTTTTTTCAGTTTTTCGAGAAAATCGTGGGCTTAGCCCCTTGCCGAAAAAAAGAAGTATTTTCAAAACTATTTCCCACCCAATCAAAATACACATCAAAAGAAAGGTATTTAAATGCTCTACCCACAACTGCAAACCAAAAGGTTCTACGAGCTCTCGTTTCGGAAAAATTAGTCAAAAAGTAAAATTACAGAATTTCGACCCAGCCCATCACAAATTATCTTTCGATTGCTTTATCTCCTCAACCAAGCCTCCAAACATGATGCGGTTTCCACTATAACACAGAGCATCGCGCCGCCTTTCAATTGATGCATAAATCTCAAAAATGATTTTTTTTCAGTTTTTCGAGAAAATCGTGGGCTAACCACTTGCCAAAAAAAAATGTATTTTCAAAACTATTTCCCACCCAATCAAACTACACATCAAAAGAAAGGTATTTAAATGCTCTACCCACAACTGCAAACCAAAAGGTTCTACGAGCTCTCGTTTCGGAAAAATTAGTCAAAAAGTAAAATTACAGAATTTCGACCCAGCCCATCACAAATTATCTTTCGATTGCTTTATCTCCTCAACCAAGCCTCCAAACATGATGCGGTTTCCACTATAACACAGAGCATCGCGCCGCCTTTCAATTGATGCATAAATCTCAAAAATGATTTTTTTTCAGTTTTTCGAGAAAATCGTGGGCTAACCACTTGCCAAAAAAAAATGTATTTTCAAAACTATTTCCCACCCAATCAAACTACACATCAAAAGAAAGGTATTTAAATGCTCTACCCACAACTGCAAACCAAAAGGTTCTACGAGCTCTCGTTTCGGAAAAATTAGTCAAAAAGTAAAATTACAGAATTTCGACCCAGCCCATCACAAATTATCTTTCGATTGCTTTATCTCCTCAACCAAGCCTCCAAACATGATGCGGTTTTCACTATAACACAGAGCATCGCGCCGCCTTTCAATTGATGCATAAATCTCAAAAATGATTTTTTTCAGGTTTTCGAGAAAATTGTGGGCTAACAACCAGTTGCCGAAAAAAGTAGTATTTTCAAAACTATTTCCCACCCAATCAAAATACACATCAAAAGAAAGGTATTTAAATGCTCTACCCACAACTGCAAACCAAAAGGTTCTACGAGCTCTCGTTTCTGAAAAATTAGTCAAAAAGTAAAATTACAGAATTTCGACCCAGCCCATCACAAATTATCTTTCGATTGCTTTATCTCCTCAACCAAGCCTCCAAACATGATGCGGTTTTCACTAGAACACAGAGTATCGCGCCGCCTTTCAATTGATGCATAAATCTCAAAAATGATTTTTTTTTTCAGTTTTTCGAGAAAATCGTGGGCTTAGCCCCTTGCCGAAAAAAAGAAGTATATTCAAAACTATTTCCCACCCAATCAAAATAGACATCAAAAGAAAGGTATTTAAATGCTCTACCCACAACTGGAAACCAAAAGGTTCTACGAGATCTCGTTTCGGAAAAATTAGTCAAAAAGTAAAATTACAGAATTTCGACCCAGCCCATCACAAATTATCTTTCGATTGCTTTATCTCCTCAACCAAGCCTCCAAACATGATGCGGTTTTCACTATAACACAGAGCATCGCGCCGCCTTTCAATTGATGCATAAATCTTAAAAATGATTTTTTTTCAGTTTTTCGAGAAAATTGTGGGCTAACAACCAGTTGCCGAAAAAAGTAGTATTTTCAAAACTATTTCCCACCCAATCAAAATACACATCAAAAGAAAGGTATTTAAATGCTCTACTCACAACTGCAAACCAAAAGGTTCTACGAGCTCTCGTTTCGGAAAAATTAGTCAAAAAGTAAAATTACAGAATTTCGACCCAGCCCATCACAAATTATCTTTCGATTGCTTTATCTCCTCAACCAAGCCTCCAAACATGATGCGGTTTTCACTAGAACACAGAGTATCGCGCCGCCTTTCAATTGATGCATAAATCTCAAAAATGATTTTTTTTTTTCAGTTTTTCGAGAAAATCGTGGGCTTAGCCCCTTGCCGAAAAAAAGAAGTATTTTCAAAACTATTTCCCACCCAATCAAAATACACATCAAAAGAAAGGTATTTAAATGCTCTACCCACAACTGCAAACCAAAAGGTTCTACGAGCTCTCGTTTCGGAAAAATTAGTCAAAAAGTAAAATTACAGAATTTCGACCCAGCCCATCACAAATTATCTTTCGATTGCTTTATCTCCTCAACCAAGCCTCCAAACATGATGCGGTTTCCACTATAACACAGAGCATCGCGCCGCCTTTCAATTGATGCATAAATCTCAAAAATGATTTTTTTTCAGTTTTTCGAGAAAATCGTGGGCTAACCACTTGCCAAAAAAAATGTATTTTCAAAACTATTTCCCACCCAATCAAACTACACATCAAAAGAAAGGTATTTAAATGCTCTACCCACAACTGCAAACCAAAAGGTTCTACGAGCTCTCGTTTCGGAAAAATTAGTCAAAAAGTAAAATTACAGAATTTCGACCCAGCCCATCACAAATTATCTTTCGATTGCTTTATCTCCTCAACCAAGCCTCCAAACATGATGCGGTTTTCACTATAACACAGAGCATCGCGCCGCCTTTCAATTGATGCATAAATCTCAAAAATGATTTTTTTTCAGATTTTCGAGAAAATCGTGGGCTAACCACTTGCCAAAAAAAAATGTATTTTCAAAACTATTTTCCACCCAATCAAAATACACATCAAAAGAAAGGTATTTAAATGCTCTACCCACAACTGCAAACCAAAAGATTCTACGAGCTCTCGTTTCGGAAAAATTAGTCAAAAAGTAAAATTACAGAATTTCGACCCAGCCCATCACAAATTATCTTTCGATTGCTTTATCTCCTCAACCAAGCCTCCAAACATGATGCGGTTTTCACTATAACACAGAGCATCGCGCCGCCTTTCAATTGATGCATAAATCTCAAAAATGATTTTTTTTCAGGTTTTCGAGAAAATTGTGGGCTAACAACCAGTTGCCGAAAAAAGTCGTACATATTTTCAAAACTATTTCCCACCCAATCAAAATACACATCAAAAGAAAGGTATTTAAATGCTCTACCCACAACTGCAAACCAAAAGGTTCTACGAGCTCTCGTTTCGGAAAAATTAGTCAAAAAGTAAAATTACAGAATTTCGACCCAGCCCATCACAAATTACCTTTCGATTGCTTTATCTCCTCAACCAAGCCTCCAAACATGATGCGGTTTTCACTATAACACAGAGCATCGCGCCGCCTTTCAATTGATGCATAAATCTCAAAAATGATTTTTTTCAGGTTTTCGAGAAAATTGTGGGCTAACAACCAGTTGCCGAAAAAAGTAGTATTTTCAAAACTATTTCCCACCCAATCAAAATACACATCAAAAGAAAGGTATTTAAATGCTCTACCCACAACTGCAAACCAAAAGGTTCTACGAGCTCTCGTTTCTGAAAAATTAGTCAAAAAGTAAAATTACAGAATTTCGACCCAGCCCATCACAAATTATCTTTCGATTGCTTTATCTCCTCAACCAAGCCTCCAAACATGATGCGGTTTTCACTAGAACACAGAGTATCGCGCCGCCTTTCAATTGATGCATAAATCTCAAAAATGATTTTTTTTTTTCAGTTTTTCGAGAAAATCGTGGGCTTAGCCCCTTGCCGAAAAAAAGAAGTATATTCAAAACTATTTCCCACCCAATCAAAATAGACATCAAAAGAAAGGTATTTAAATGCTCTACCCACAACTGCAAACCAAAAGGTTCTACGAGCTCTCGTTTCGGAAAAATTAGTCAAAAAGTAGAATTACAGAATTTCAACCCAGCCCATCACAAATTATCTTTCGATTGCTTTATCTCCTCAACCAAGCCTCCAAACATGATGCGGTTTTCACTATAACACAGAGCATCGCGCCGCCTTTCAATTGATGCATAAATCTCAAAAATGATTTTTTTTCAGATTTTCGAGAAAATCGTGGGCTAACCACTTGCCAAAAAAAAATGTATTTTCAAAACTATTTTCCACCCAATCAAAATACACATCAAAAGAAAGGTATTTAAATGCTCTACCCACAACTGCAAACCAAAAGGTTCTACGAGCTCTCGTTTCGGAAAAATTAGCCAAAAAGTAAAATTACAGAATTTCGACCCAGCCCATCACAAATTATCTTTCGATTGCTTTATCTCCTCAACCAAGCCTCCAAACATGATGCGGTTTTCACTATAACACAGAGCATCGCGCCGCCTTTCAATTGATGCATAAATCTCAAAAATGATTTTTTTCAGGTTTTCGAGAAAATTGTGGGCCTTTCAATTGATGCATAAATCTCAAAAATGATTTTTTTTCAGTTTTTCGAGAAAATCGTGGGCTAACCACTTGCCGAAAAAAGTAGTATTTTCAAAACTATTTCCCACCCAATCAAAATACACATCAAAAGAAAGGTATTTAAATGCTCTACCCACAACTGCAAACCAAAAGGTTCTACGAGCTCTCGTTTCGGAAAAATTAGTCAAAAAGTAAAATTACAGAATTTCGACCCAGCCCATCACAAATTATCTTTCGATTGCTTTATCTCCTCAACCAAGCCTCCAAACATGATGCGGTTTTCACTAGAACACAGAGTATCGCGCCGCCTTTCAATTGATGCATAAATCTCAAAAATGATTTTTTTTCAGTTTTTCGAGAAAATTGTGGGCTAACCACTTGCCAAAAACAAGTAGTATTTTCAAAACTATTTCCCACCCAATCAAACTACACATCAAAAGAAAGGTATTTAAATGCTCTATCCACAACTGCAAACCAAAAGGTTCTACGAGCTCTCGTTTCGGAAAAATTAGTCAAAACGTAAAATTACAGAATTTCGACCCAGCCCATCACAAATTATCTTTCGATTGCTTT
The DNA here is from genome assembly GCA_951509635.1 of Eupeodes luniger. Taxonomy (NCBI): domain Eukaryota; kingdom Metazoa; phylum Arthropoda; class Insecta; order Diptera; family Syrphidae; genus Eupeodes; species Eupeodes luniger. The sequence goes on along the minus strand of OX608073.1, from coordinate 158,289,579 downwards.
ATCTCCTCAACCAAGCCTCCAAACATGATGCGGTTTTCACTATAACACAGAGCATCGCGCCGCCTTTCAATTGATGCATAAATCTCAAAAATGATTTTTTTTCAGTTTTTCGAGAAAATCGTGGGCTAACCCCTTGCCAAAAAAAAGTTGTATTTTCAAAACTATTTCCCACCCAATCAAAATACACATCAAAAGAAAGGTATTTAAATGCTCTACCCACAACTGGAAACCAAAAGGTTCTACGAGATCTCGTTTCGGAAAAATTAGTCAAAAAGTAAAATTACAGAATTTCGACCCAGCCCATCACAAATTATCTTTCGATTGCTTTATCTCCTCAACCAAGCCTCCAAACATGATGCGGTTTTCACTATAACACAGAGCATCGCGCCGCCTTTCAATTGATGCATAAATCTTAAAAATGATTTTTTTTCAGTTTTTCGAGAAAATTGTGGGCTAACAACCACTTGCCGAAAAAAGTAGTATTTTCAAAACTATTTCCCACCCAATCAAAATACACATCAAAAGAAAGGTATTTAAATGCTCTACCCACAACTGCAAACCAAAAGGTTCTACGAGCTCTCGTTTCTGAAAAATTAGTCAAAAAGTAAAATTACAGAATTTCGACCCAGCCCATCACAAATTATCTTTCGATTGCTTTATCTCCTCAACCAAGCCTCCAAACATGATGCGGTTTCCACTAGAACACAGAGTATCGCGCCGCCTTTCAATTGATGCATAAATCTCAAAAATGATTTTTTTTTTTCAGTTTTTCGAGAAAATCGTGGGCTTTAGCCCCTTGCCGAAAAAAAGAAGTATTTTCAAACTATTTCCCACCCAATCAAAATACACATCAAAAGAAAGGTATTTAAATGCTCTACCCACAACTGCAAACCAAAAGGTTCTACGAGCTCTCGTTTCGGAAAAATTAGTCAAAAAGTAAAATTACAGAATTTCGACCCAGCCCATCACAAATTATCTTTCGATTGCTTTATCTCCTCAACCAAGCCTCCAAACATGATGCGGTTTTCACTATAACACAGAGCATCGCGCCCGCCTTTCAATTGATGCATAAATCTCAAAAATGATTTTTTTTCAGTTTTTCGAGAAAATCGTGGGCTAACCACTTGCCGAAAAAAGTAGTATTTTCAAAACTATTTCCCACCCAATCAAAATACACATCAAAAGAAAGGTATTTAAATGCTCTACCCACAACTGCAAACCAAAAGGTTCTACGAGCTCTCGTTTCTGAAAAATTAGTCAAAAAGTAAAATTACAGAATTTCGACCCAGCCCATCACAAATTATCTTTCGATTGCTTTATCTCCTCAACCAAGCCTCCAAACATGATGCGGTTTCCACTAGAACACAGAGTATCGCGCCGCTTTCAATTGATGCATAAATCTCAAAAATGATTTTTTTTTTTCAGTTTTTCGAGAAATCGTGGGCTTAGCCCCTTGCCGAAAAAAAGAAGTATTTTCAAAACTATTTCCCACCCAATCAAAATACACATCAAAAGAAAGGTATTTAAATGCTCTACCCACAACTGCAAACCAAAAGGTTCTACGAGCTCTCGTTTCGGAAAAATTAGTCAAAAAGTAAAATTACAGAATTTCGACCCAGCCCATCACAAATTATCTTTCGATTGCTTTATCTCCTCAACCAAGCCTCCAAACATGATGCGGTTTTCACTATAACACAGAGCATCGCGCCGCCTTTCAATTGATGCATAAATCTCAAAAATGATTTTTTTTTCAGTTTTTCGAGAAAATTGTGGGCTAACCACTTGCCAAAAACAAGTAGTATTTTCAAAACTATTTCCCACCCAATCAAACTACACATCAAAAGAAAGGCATTTAAATGCTCTATCCACAACTGCAAACCAAAAGGTTCTACGAGCTCTCGTTCGGAAAAATTAGTCAAAACGTAAAATTACAGAATTTCGACCCAGCCCATCACAAATTATCTTTCGATTGCTTTATCTCCTCAACCAAGCCTCCAAACATGATGCGGTTTTCACTATAACACAGAGCATCGCGCCGCCTTTCAATTGATGCATAAATCTCAAAATGATTTTTTTTCAGATTTTCGAGAACATCGTGGGCTAACCACTAGCCAAAAAAAAATGTATTTTCAAAACTATTTTCCACCCAATCAAAATACACATCAAAAGAAAGGTATTTAAATGCTCTACCCACAACTGCAAACCAAAAGATTCTACGAGCTCTCGTTTCGGAAAAATTAGTCAAAAAGTAAAATTACAGAATTTCGACCCAGCCATCACAAATTATCTTTCGATTGCTTTATCTCCTCAACCAAGCCTCCAAACATGATGCGGTTTTCACTATAACACAGAGCATCGCGCCGCCTTTCAATTGATGCATAAATCTCAAAAATGATTTTTTTTCAGGTTTTCGAGAAAATTGTGGGCTAACAACTAGTTGCCGAAAAAAGTCGTACATATTTTCAAAACTATTTCCCACCCAATCAAAATACACATCAAAAGAAAGGTATTTAAATGCTCTACCACAACTGCAAACCAAAAGGTTCTACGAGCTCTCGTTTCGGAAAAATTAGTCAAAAAGTAAAATTACAGAATTTCGACCCAGCCCATCACAAATTACCTTTCGATTGCTTTATCTCCTCAACCAAGCCTCCAAACATGATGCGGTTTTCACTATAACACAGAGCATCGCGCCGCCGCTTTCAATTGATGCATAAATCTCAAAAATGATTTTTTTCAGGTTTTCGAGAAAATTGTGGGCTAACAACCAGTTGCCGAAAAAAGTAGTATTTTCAAAACTATTTCCCACCAATCAAAATACACATCAAAAGAAAGGTATTTAAATGCTCTACCCACAACTGCAAACCAAAAGGTTCTACGAGCTCTCGTTTCGGAAAAATTAGTCAAAAAGTAAAATTACAGAATTTCGACCCAGCCCATCACAAATTATCTTTCGATTGCTTTATCTCCTCAACCAAGCCTCCAAACATGATGCGGCGGGTTTTCACTAGAACACAGAGTATCGCGCCGCCTTTCAATTGATGCATAAATCTCAAAAATGATTTTTTTTTTCAGTTTTTCGAGAAAATCGTGGGCTTAGCCCCTTGCCGAAAAAAAGAAGTATATTCAAAACTATTTCCCACCCAATCAAAATAGACATCAAAAGAAAGGTATTTAAATGCTCTACCCACAACTGCAAACCAAAAGGTTCTACGAGCTCTCGTTTCGGAAAAATTAGTCAAAAAGTAGAATTACAGAATTTCAACCCAGCCCATCACAAATTATCTTTCGATTGCTTTATCTCCTCAACCAAGCCTCCAAACATGATGCGGTTTTCACTATAACACAGAGCATCGCGCCGCCTTTCAATTGATGCATAAATCTCAAAAATGATTTTTTTTCAGATTTTCGAGAAAATCGTGGGCTAACCACTTGCCAAAAAAAAATGTATTTTCAAAACTATTTTCCACCCAATCAAAATACACATCAAAAGAAAGGTATTTAAATGCTCTACCCACAACTGCAAACCAAAAGGTTCTACGAGCTCTCGTTTCGGAAAAATTAGCCAAAAAGTAAAATTACAGAATTTCGACCCAGCCCATCACAAATTATCTTTCGATTGCTTTATCTCCTCAACCAAGCCTCCAAACATGATGCGGTTTTCACTATAACACAGAGCATCGCGCCGCCTTTCAATTGATGCATAAATCTCAAAAATGATTTTTTTCAGGTTTTCGAGAAAATTGTGGGCTAACAACCAGTTGCCGAAAAAAGTAGTATTTTCAAAACTATTTCCCACCCAATCAAAATACACATCAAAAGAAAGGTATTTAAATGCTCTACCCACAACTGGAAACCAAAAGGTTCTACGAGATCTCGTTTCGGAAAAATTAGTCAAAAAGTAAAATTACAGAATTTCGACCCAGCCCATCACAAATTATCTTTCGATTGCTTTATCTCCTCAACCAAGCCTCCAAACATGATGCGGTTTTCACTATAACACAGAGCATCGCGCCGCCTTTCAATTGATGCATAAATCTTAAAAATGATTTTTTTTCAGTTTTTCGAGAAAATTGTGGGCTAACAACCAGTTGCCGAAAAAAGTAGTATTTTCAAAACTATTTCCCACCCAATCAAAATACACATCAAAAGAAAGGTATTTAAATGCTCTACCCACAACTGCAAACCAAAAGGTTCTACGAGCTCTCGTTTCTGAAAAATTAGTCAAAAAGTAAAATTACAGAATTTCGACCCAGCCCATCACAAATTATCTTTCGATTGCTTTATCTCCTCAACCAAGCCTCCAAACATGATGCGGTTTCCACTAGAACACAGAGTATCGCGCCGCCTTTCAATTGATGCATAAATCTCAAAAATGATTTTTTTTTTTTTCAGTATTTCGAGAAAATCGTGGGCTTAGCCCCTTGCCGAAAAAAAGAAGTATTTTCAAAACTATTTCCCACCCAATCAAAATACACATCAAAAGAAAGGTATTTAAATGCTCTACCCACAACTGCAAACCAAAAGGTTCTACGAGCTCTCGTTTCGGAAAAATTAGTCAAAAAGTAAAATTACAGAATTTCGACCCAGCCCATCACAAATTATCTTTCGATTGCTTTATCTCCTCAACCAAGCCTCCAAACATGATGCGGTTTTCACTATAACACAGAGCATCGCGCCGCCTTTCAATTGATGCATAAATCTCAAAAATGATTTTTTTTCAGTTTTTCGAGAAAATCGTGGGCTAACCACTTGCCAAAAAAAAATGTATTTTCAAAACTATTTCCCACCCAATCAAACTACACATCAAAAGAAAGGTATTTAAATGCTCTACCCACAACTGCAAACCAAAAGGTTCTACGAGCTCTCGTTTCGGAAAAATTAGTCAAAAAGTAAAATTACAGAATTTCGACCCAGCCCATCACAAATTATCTTTCGATTGCTTTATCTCCTCAACCAAGCCTCCAAACATGATGCGGTTTTCACTATAACACAGAGCATCGCGCCGCCTTTCAATTGATGCATAAATCTCAAAAATTATTTTTTTTCAGATTTTCGAGAAAATCGTGGGCTAACCCCTTGCCAAAAACAAGTAGTATTTTCAAAACTATTTTCCACCCAATCAAAATACACATCAAAAGAAAGGTATTTAAATGCTCTACCCACAACTGCAAACCAAAAGATTCTACGAGCTCTCGTTTCGGAAAAATTAGTCAAAAAGTAAAATTACAGAATTTCGACCCAGCCCATCACAAATTATCTTTCGATTGCTTTATCTCCTCAACCAAGCCTCCAAACATGATGCGGTTTTCACTATAACACAGAGCATCGCGCCGCCTTTCAATTGATGCATAAATCTCAAAAATGATTTTTTTTCAGGTTTTCGAGAAAATTGTGGGCTAACAACCAGTTGCCGAAAAAAGTCGTACATATTTTCAAAACTATTTCCCACCCAATCAAAATACACATCAAAAGAAAGGTATTTAAATGCTCTACCCACAACTGCAAACCAAAAGGTTCTACGAGCTCTCGTTTCGGAAAAATTAGTCAAAAAGTAAAATTACAGAATTTCGACCCAGCCCATCACAAATTACCTTTCGATTGCTTTATCTCCTCAACCAAGCCTCCAAACATGATGCGGTTTTCACTATAACACAGAGCATCGCGCCGCCTTTCAATTGATGCATAAATCTCAAAAATGATTTTTTTCAGGTTTTCGAGAAAATTGTGGGCTAACAACCAGTTGCCGAAAAAAGTAGTATTTTCAAAACTATTTCCCACCCAATCAAAATACACATCAAAAGAAAGGTATTTAAATGCTCTACCCACAACTGCAAACCAAAAGGTTCTACGAGCTCTCGTTTCGGAAAAATTAGTCAAAAAGTAAAATTACAGAATTTCGACCCAGCCCATCACAAATTATCTTTCGATTGCTTTATCTCCTCAACCAAGCCTCCAAACATGATGCGGTTTTCACTAGAACACAGAGTATCACGCCGCCTTTCAATTGATGCATAAATCTCAAAAATGATTTTTTTTTTTCAGTTTTTCGAGAAAATCGTGGGCTTAGCCCCTTGCCGAAAAAAAGAAGTATATTCAAAACTATTTCCCACCCAATCAAAATAGACATCAAAAGAAAGGTATTTAAATGCTCTACCCACAACTGCAAACCAAAAGGTTCTACGAGCTCTCGTTTCGGAAAAATTAGTCAAAAAGTAGAATTACAGAATTTCAACCCAGCCCATCACAAATTATCTTTCGATTGCTTTATCTCCTCAACCAAGCCTCCAAACATGATGCGGTTTTCACTATAACACAGAGCATCGCGCCGCCTTTCAATTGATGCATAAATCTCAAAAATGATTTTTTTTCAGATTTTCGAGAAAATCGTGGGCTAACCACTTGCCAAAAAAAAATGTATTTTCAAAACTATTTTCCACCCAATCAAAATACACATCAAAAGAAAGGTATTTAAATGCTCTACCCACAACTGCAAACCAAAAGGTTCTACGAGCTCTCGTTTCGGAAAAATTAGCCAAAAAGTAAAATTACAGAATTTCGACCCAGCCCATCACAAATTACCTTTCGATTGCTTTATCTCCTCAACCAAGCCTCCAAACATGATGCGGTTTTCACTATAACACAGAGCATCGCGCCGCCTTTCAATTGATGCATAAATCTCAAAAATGATTTTTTTCAGGTTTTCGAGAAAATTGTGGGCTAACAACCAGTTGCCGAAAAAAGTAGTATTTTCAAAACTATTTCCCACCCAATCAAAATACACATCAAAAGAAAGGTATTTAAATGGTCTACCCACAACTGCAAACCAAAAGGTTCTACGAGCTCTCGTTTCGGAAAAATTAGTCAAAAAGTAAAATTACAGAATTTCGACCCAGCCCATCACAAATTACCTTTCGATTGCTTTATCTCCTCAACCAAGCCTCCAAACATGGTGCGGTTTTCACTATAACACAGAGCATCGCGCCGCCTTTCAATTGATGCATAAATCTCAAAAATGATTTTTTTTCAGATTTTCGAGAAAATCGTGGGCTAACCACTTGCCAAAAAAAAATGTATTTTCAAAACTATTTCCCACCCAATCAAAATACACATCAAAAGAAAGGTATTTAAATGCTCTACCCACAACTGCAAACCAAAAGGTTCTACGAGCTCTCGTTTCGGAAAAATTAGTCAAAAAGTAAAATTACAGAATTTCGACCCAGCCCATCACAAATTATCTTTCGATTGCTTTATCTCCTCAACCAAGCCTCCAAACATGATGCGGTTTTCACTAGAACAAAGAGCATCGCGCCGCCTTTCAATTGATGCATAAATCTCAAAAATAATTTTTTTCAGGTTTTCGAGAAAATTGTGGGCTAACAACCAGTTGCCGAAAAAAGTAGTATTTTCAAAACTATTTCCCACCCAATCAAAATACACATCAAAAGAAAGGTATTTAAATGCTCTACCCACAACTGCAAACCAAAAGGTTCTACGAGCTCTCGTTTCGGAAAAATTAGTCAAAAAGTAAAATTACAGAATTTCGACCCAGCCCATCACAAATTATCTTTCGATTGCTTTATCTCCTCAACCAAGCCTCCAAACATGATGCGGATTTCACTTTAACACAGAGCATCGCGCCGCCTTTCAATTGATGCATAAATCTCAAAAATGATTTTTTTTTTTCAGTTTTTCGAGAAAATCGTGGGCTAACCCCTTGCCAAAAAAAAGTTGTATTTTCAAAACTATTTCCCACCCAATCAAAATACACATCAAAAGAAAGGTATTTAAATGCTCTACCCACAACTGCAAACCAAAAGGTTCTACGAGCTCTCGTTTCGGAAAAATTAGTCAAAAAGTAAAATTACAGAATTTCGACCCAGCCCATCACAAATTATCTTTCGATTGCTTTATCTCCTCAACCAAGCCTCCAAACATGATGCGGTTTTCACTATAACACAGAGCATCGCGCCGCCTTTCAATTGATGCATAAATCTCAAAAATGATTTTTTTCAGGTTTTCGAGAAAATTGTGGGTTAACAACCAGTTGCCGAAAAAAGTAGTATTTTCAAAACTATTTCCCACCCAATCAAAATACACATCAAAAGAAAGGTATTTAAATGGTCTACCCACAACTGCAAACCAAAAGGTTCTACGAGCTCTCGTTTCGGAAAAATTAGTCAAAAAGTAAAATTACAGAATTTCGACCCAGCCCATCACAAATTACCTTTCGATTGCTTTATCTCCTCAACCAAGCCTCCAAACATGGTGCGGTTTTCACTATAACACAGAGCATCGCGCCGCCTTTCAATTGATGCATAAATCTCAAAAATGATTTTTTTTCAGATTTTCGAGAAAATCGTGGGCTAACCACTTGCCAAAAAAAAATGTATTTTCAAAACTATTTCCCACCCAATCAAAATACACATCAAAAGAAAGGTATTTAAATGCTCTACCCACAACTGCAAACCAAAAGGTTCTACGAGCTCTCGTTTCGGAAAAATTGGTCAAAAAGTAAAATTACAGAATTTCGACCCAGCCCATCACAAATTATCTTTCGATTGCTTTATCTCCTCAACCAAGCCTCCAAACATGATGCGGTTTTCACTAGAACACAGAGCATCGCGCCGCCTTTCAATTGATGCATAAATCTCAAAAATAATTTTTTTCAGGTTTTCGAGAAAATTGTGGGCTAACAACCAGTTGCCGAAAAAAGTAGTATTTTCAAAACTATTTCCCACCCAATCAAAATACACATCAAAAGAAAGGTATTTAAATGCTCTACCCACAACTGCAAACCAAAAGGTTCTACGAGCTCTCGTTTCGGAAAAATTAGTCAAAAAGTAAAATTACAGAATTTCGACCCAGCCCATCACAAATTATCTTTCGATTGCTTTATCTCCTCAACCAAGCCTCCAAAATTGATGCGGATTTCACTTTAACACAGAGCATCGCGCCGCCTTTCAATTGATGCATAAATCTCAAAAATGATTTTTTTTTTTTCAGTTTTTCGAGAAAATCGTGGGCTAACCCCTTGCCAAAAAAAAGTTGTATTTTCAAAACTATTTCCCACCCAATCAAAATACACATCAAAAGAAAGGTATTTAAATGCTCTACCCACAACTGCAAACCAAAAGGTTCTACGAGCTCTCGTTTCGGAAAAATTAGTCAAAAAGTAAAATTACAGAATTTCGACCCAGCCCATCACAAATTATCTTTCGATTGCTTTATCTCCTCAACCAAGCCTCCAAACATGATGCGGTTTTCACTATAACACAGAGCATCGCGCCGCCTTTCAATTGATGCATAAATCTCAAAAATGATTTTTTTTTCAGTTTTTCGAGAAAATCGTGGGCTAACCACTTGCCGAAAAAAGTAGTATTTTCAAAACCATTTCCCACCCAATCAAAATACACATCAAAAGAAAGGTATTTAAATGCTCTACCCACAACTGCAAACCAAAAGGTTCTACGAGCTCTCGTTTCGGAAAAATTAGTCAAAAAGTAAAATTACAGAATTTCGACCCAGCCCATCACAAATTATCTTTCGATTGCTTTATCTCCTCAACCAAGCCTCCAAACATGATGCGGTTTTCACTATAACACAGAGCATCGCGCCGCCTTTCAATTGATGCATAAATCTCAAAAACGATTTTTTTTTCTCAGTTTTTCGAGAAAATCGTGGGCTAACCCCTTGCCAAAAAAAAGTTGTATTTTCAAAACTATTTCCCACCCAATCAAAATACACATCAAAAGAAAGGTATTTAAATGCTCTACCCACAACTGCAAACCAAAAGGTTCTACGAGCTCTCGTTTTGGAAAAATTAGTCAAAAAGTAAAATTACAGAATTTTGACCCAGCCCATCACAAATTATCTTTCGATTGCTTTATCTCCTCAACCAAGCCTCCAAACTTGATGCGGTTTTCACTATAACACAGAGCATCGCGCCGCCTTTCAATTGATGCATAAATCTCAAAAATGATTTTTTTTCAGTTTTTCGAGAAATTCGTGGGCTAAATCCTTGCCAAAAAAAGTAGTATTTTCAAAACTATTTCCCACCCAATCAAAATACACATCAAAAGAAAGGTATTTAAATGCTCTACCCACAACTGCAAACCAAAAGGTTCTACGAGCTCTCGTTTCGGAATAATTAGACAAAAAGTAAAATTACAGAATTTCGACCCAGCCCATCACAAATTATCTTTCGATTGCTTTATCTCCTCAATCAAGGCTCCAAACATGATGCGGTTTTCACTATAACACAGAGCATCGCACCGCCTTTCAATTGATGCATAAATCTCAAAAATGATTTTTTTTCAGTTTTTCGAGAAAATCGTGGGCTAACCACTTGCCGAAAAAAAGAAGTATTTTTTTTTTAAACTATTTCCCATCCAATCAAAAAACACATCAAAAGAAAGGTATTTAAATGCTCTACCCACAACTGCAAACCAAAAGGTTCTACAAGCTCTCGTTTCTGAAAAATTAGTCAAAAAGTAAAATTACAGAATTTCGACCCAGCCCGTCACAAAGTATCTTTCGATTGCTTTATCTCCTCAACCAAGCCTCAAAACATGATATGGTTTTCACTATAACACAGAGCATCGCGCCGCCTTTCAATTGATGCATAAATCTCAAAAATGATTTTTTTTCAGTTTTCGAGAAAATCGTGGGCTAACCCCTTGCCAAAAAAAAAAAGTATTTTCAAAACTATTTCCCACCCAATCAAAATACACATCAAAAGAAAGGTATTTAAATGCTCTACCCACAACTGCAAACCAAAAGGTTCTACGAGCTCTCGTTTCTGAAAAATTTGTCAAAAAGTAAAATTACAGAATTTCGACCCAGCCCATCACAAATTATCTTTCGATTGCTTTATCTCCTCAACCAAGCCTCCAAACATGATGCGGTTTTCACTATAACACAGAGCATCGCGCCGCCTTTCAATTGATGCATAAATCTCAAAAATGATTTTTTTTTCAGTTTTCGAGAAAATCGTGGGCTAACCCCTTCCCAAAACAAAGTAGTATTTTCAAAACTATTTCCCACACAATCAAAATACACATTAAAAGAAAGGTATTTAAATGCTCTACCCACAACTGCAATCCAAAAGTTTCTACGAGCTCTCGTTTCTGAAAAATTAGTCAAAAAGTAAAATTACAGAATTTCGACCCAGCCCATCACAAATTATCTTTCGATTGCTTTATCTCCTCAATCAAGGCTCCAAACATGATGCGGTTTTCACTATAACACAGAGCATCGCACCGCCTTTCAATTGATGCATAAATCTCAAAAATGATTTTTTTTCAGTTTTTCGAGAAATTCGTGGGCTAAATCCTTGCCAAAAAAAGTAGTATTTTCAAAACTATTTCCCACCCAATCAAAATACACATCAAAAGAAAGGTATTTAAATGCTCTACCCACAACTGCAAACCAAAAGGTTCTACGAGCTCTCGTTTCGGAATAATTAGACAAAAAGTAAAATTACAGAATTTCGACCCAGCCCATCACAAATTATCTTTCGATTGCTTTATCTCCTCAACCAAGCCTCCAAACATGATGCGGTTTTCACTATAACACAGAGCATCGCGCCGCCTTTCAATTGATGCATAAATCTCAAAAATGATTTTTTTTCAGTTTTCGAGAAAATCGTGGGCTAACCCCTTCCCAAAACAAAGTAGTATTTTCAAAACTATTTCCCACACAATCAAAATACACATTAAAAGAAAGGTATTTAAATGCTCTACCCACAACTGCAATCCAAAAGTTTCTACGAGCTCTCGTTTCTGAAAAATTAGTCAAAAAGTAAAATTACAGAATTTCGACCCAGCCCATCACAAATTATCTTTCGATTGCTTTATCTCCTCAACCAAGCCTCCAAACAAGATGCAGTTTTCACTATAATACAGAGCGTCGACCCACCTATCAATTGATGCATAAATCTCAAAAATGATTTTTTTTCAGTTTTTCGAAAAAATCGCGGGCTAACTCTTGCCGAAAAAAAGTAGCATTTTGAAAACTATTTCCCACCCAATCGAGAAACATATCAAAAGAAGGTAGCTTAATGCTCTACTTCCAACTGACAACCAAAAGCTTCTGCGAGAATGCTAAAGTCAGCGAAAAAATTAATAGGATTCGAAATTGCAGACAGGATCTTATTTAAATAAAAACGTGTTTCGGAGAGAAAACAAAGCCTCGTGGCATACCTAATAGCATTTATTTTGTGGTTTTCCGCTTGGATGCATATATTGAATTTTCCTTTAATTTCCAATCTATCCGTAGAAACGCATTTTCGACACTAGATCCTAATACAAAATCCTATGACATGCTTATCAAATTTCAAAAGAAATAATCTTACTTCCTCCATAACTATGTACATTTCTGACACTTATCTATTCTTACATTGACAAATCGAATTACTTAAGAGCCATTAACTTCTTTTTTGCAACACTTCTAAAAATTATGAATCTTGAAATTTTGCATAAAGGTAAACCTTATGGAATAATGGAAAAATTTTAAAAAAATGTTTTTTTTTTTATTTAAGGGAAAATTAATTTGTTGTTATGTACAAGAAACATTTATAATGCTTTTAGAATAATGACATTTAACACAATTTTCACCGACAATTTCTGTTTCTTGTATCATCGTTAAATTAAGCAAAATGGAGGGCGTCCAGACTTTATATTATATTGTTAGCATTTAAACACATATTTAAATTCTAAATTGTAGAACGTTGAAATGTTAGGTATGTACAAAATAATAGGGCTGGAAACGAGACTATGCTTGTCTCGGCCTCGTCTTGTGGAACAGAAATTAGACGCTTCTGCGACGAGACTGCATATTTTGTACAGCAATTTGCCGAGAATGTTGTCTCTCGCTCAAAAAAGGGGGATTTTAGGTGAAAACTATACTTTCAATAAGATAAAATTAATTTAAAGCCAATATCTTAAATTCTTTAAAAGACTGAATGTTGAAAACTATATTTTCTATAAAATGAAATCAATTTAAAGCCAATACCTATCTTAATTTTTGTTTTAATATTTCAAGCAGTGTGGTGTCGAAAATTAGGTTTGTATTTTTTGTAAAAAAAAAACTTTAAATTCGATTTTTCTCAAAATTGTACGTTATTCTTCGTTGCATAAAATTATTGTGGAGATAAAATAATTTTTGCTTGTAAAATATTCGACGAAAAAAGCTTCCCGAACGTACGGACGTACGTACGCACACACATCTCTCTACAAATCTTTTATTTAGACTCTAGGGACCTCTAAACGTCGATAAATGTCAAAATTTTCTATGAGAAGTTAAAAATAGACACAGGGGGAACAAGACAACTAACGAGAAAAAAGCGGAACTCAGTTATACGACACCCAGACCAATACCGAGGTGAGACTGAAATTATTGCTATTTTGACAAGACCGAGACCTGGATAGCAAAAGTGTCGTCGTTGTGAAAAATGTATTTCGAGCAGTGTAGTACCGAATCCAGTCATAATAATGATTTAATAACGCGGTTTCCCTTAATCCTTGGAACTCAAATATTAACACCTGACAAGTCCTACTTTTGCATTGTATTTACTTTTAAAATATCTTACTTTATGACACAATTTTATTTAGATAATTTACAATTAAAAAAAAATGACTATAAAATTAATAGTTGTTGACGAAATTTAAAAATGTTTAAGTTAAATCCTTTTTATACTACTCATATATTTTTGTTTTAAATTTGGCATTTCGAAATTCTTGTATTTGAAAGTGTTTTACTCGTGTTTTGAAAAAAAAAAAAGAGGCTGGGATGCGACAAACACTGATAACTTCACTTCCCGTCTGTGGATTTGTCTTGCTAAAAGTTTGTAGGTTTTCGTGTTTTTTTAAATTTTTAAAAAAAAGTTGTCATTTGAATTATTCTTAAAAATTTAAAAATTAAGAACAATAATTTGCATATAATGAAATAGTTTAATTTCGAAATCTATTTTTGTTAACGAGAATTTCAGTCGAAAACCAAATTTTACCAATTTTCGTAGCATTTTTTTAAAATTTGTATTTCTTATAAACAAATACAAATTGGATGAATGAAGTTAATTTAAAATCAATATCTTCTATTGTTCACGAGATACCGAGAACCGAACATCAATGTTTACCAAATTTACGTACTATTTTTTGTAGATTTTATTTTTTTATGAAAAAACGGGCTGTTGGATTTTTATAAGAAATTTACTGAATGTCGAAAACAATATTTTCTGTGAGATAAAATAAGTTTGATGCCGATATTTTTAAATTTTTTAAAAGATATTTGAGTTGAAATCAATGTTTACCAACTTTTAGTAATGCTTTTTTAAGTTTTTATTTTTTGTAAAAAAAAAAAACTGTGAATTCGATTTTTCTCAAAATTGCATCGCATGTTGAAAATAATATTTTTTATAAAATAAAAATATCTCAAATTTTTGGAAAGATATTTGAGTCGAAAATCAATTTTAACGAACTTTTAGTAATTCTTTTTTTAGGTTTTTATTTTTTGTTAAAAAACTGTCAATTCGATTTTTTTTCAAAATTTTACTGAATGTTGAAAACAATAGTTTTATGAAGATACAATTAGTTTAAAGCCAATGTTTCAAAGTTTTGAATAGTTATTTTAGTCGAAAATCAATTTTTACCAACTTTTGTTAAATTTTCTTTTACGTTTTTATTTTTTGTAAAAAAACTGTCAATTCGATTTTTCTGAATGTTGAAAATAATATTTTTTCAGTTTTTTTATTAAAAAAAAAAACCGTTAATTGAAATTTTTCCCAAAATGTACTAGTTTGGTATCATGTCATTATATGTATATAATATAAAATTTAATTCAACTCGCTAGCGTTATTGGTTCGTGAGATATGTAGGGTTTACCAAAATGTTCACCTTTTTTTAAATTGCTATGGTAATAAAACAACCCACGAAATTTTTTGAGAGTCCTTTCTGCATCTTTCTGCTTTATTATCTATGGAAAAATACTTCGCAAACGTACGAACGTACGTACACATCTGTTATTTTGACTCTAGATGCCTTGAAACGTCGAAAAATGTCAAAATTGAAACATAAGTTGTCAAAAAAACGCTTAAGTGACAAAAATGTTACCTTAATTATTGTGACTATTTTATATCACATAACTACTTTTTTTAATTATAAAAATCTTTAATCCTCATAATTAAAAAGAGGAATAACCGAGATTGATCCCGTTGAAAAAAAAAACACAAAGTAAGCTCATTTCACAGGTATTCTTCCAGGTATTTACAAAAAGTGAGCAAATATAAAATTTCATTTAAAAATCCATTTTCTTTTATATCTACTAATCTACTAGGTACTATATATTCAACCAAGTATACAAAAACGAAAACAAAGATTTATGACAACGATAATCACTTGAAAGCTATTTTCAATCAATAGCCAATTGGAATTTATAGAAAGGACGAAATCCTTTTACCATACGCAAAAAAAAAAAAAAACCTTTTCAAATAAAATAATGTACTATATAGGAACCGACCTACATATACCTTCTTAACCTAGAAATACAGGAGGCGGTAGGTAGGTATTTCCAGTTGAATGAACATCCAATATCAAAAATTCCTTGCTTCGCAGGATAAAAGGTCACCTTCGTCTTTGTTTTATTTTTTTGTTTTCATCAATTTTCCTTAATCACTTCAGCAAGTTACATACCTATATGTATACATTATACAACGACAATCATGCCCTCCCAAGAAGGCAAGCTTGAATCGAAATAAGTCCTTCTCTTTGCGTAAAGAAGGTATACACACAGTCGCATACAAAACACATGAGGTAGGTATTTAAAAAACTTTACATTATTTGAAGTAACTTTAAAGAGAGGTTTTTAGTATAAGTATATTTTATTTACATCTACATACCTACCTCTGTAAGTTCATATCCAGTTCATAATAATTACCCTTACATCATTGTTACTAATTTATAATTCACAACCATATAATTAATTGCTGTACCTGGATAGGTATATTGAAGAAAGAATACAGTACATTCATATAAGAATGCCTCACAGCTATTTAAATTGGTATACCTTGTTTGCTGTAACTTAATCAAATAACTGCATGTTATGTAGATTTATTAATATTTATATTTAAGAAATTCCTTGAATTTCGAGTACTCTTGGAAAGCAATTTTATTCAAAATGGTATAATTATGATATGATATGATATGATATAGTTTTCTTTTTAACTACACACAATACTTGGTGGTGTTAGCGCGTTGGACTGTCATGCCAGAGGTCTTGGGTTCAAACCCTGCCTGTGCCATCTAAAGTATTTTTTGTATGGGTTCTGCCTCTTAAAAAAAACTGTAGGTCCAATCCATCTCTGACAAGATTACTCGCACACAGACATAGTTGAGAATTGTAAGTCGTTAGGCCTTGGTTAGACCTTTAGTATGACAGTCCTACGCATTAGCCATCACACATCGGGTGCTAATGTCATTGATAGGGTTCTCAAATGAAGCTTATAAGCTATTGATATCTCATACCCGCCCTTAAGGGAAATGGCAAACCCTTTATAAATTAACTTTTACCCTAACCCTTTTGCAGAGATAGGTTAAGACTTCAAAGCTAGAATATACATAATATGCACCGGCAAGGGATAAACCCTTCTAATTTTATTTTCTAAACTATTTACACTAAACATTACACTTACTCATCGTGATGTCAATGAAGCTTTTGTGAGTGTTGAGGCAGAGGCGGCAAAAATGGGTTTAACGGTTAATGAGGGCAAAACAAAGTGCATGCTGTCGTCAAGAAAGACTTACAAAATTGACGTCTCGGTGGAAACGTCATCATCGACTGACGTAACTTTGAGGTAGTTAAGGACTTCGTCTACCTAGGTTCCGCTATGAACGCAGAAAATGGGTTGGGTTCGATATCCCGGTTTTTATATTCCCGTTTCTTAAAATCCCGTTTTTTATAATCCTGCTTTTTATAATCCCGATTTTTTATAATCCCTATTTTTGTAATCCCGTTTCTTATAATCCCGTTTTTTTATTATCCCGATTTTGAAATCAAAACTATTTGTTTATTTTTAAAAAATCGCTCGATTTTTTAAAATTAAACAACGAGTTTTGATTGCAAAATTGAAATTAGAAAACAAATTGAAAAATGAGATATGTTTCTAGATTAATTTTATTGCAACCTTTAACAAATACAACATATCAAAAAATAAAAATATAAAGTAAAACAAATCAAAGAAACAAACTCAAATCAATTAACAAAGTCAACTAGAGCGGTAAAACCGTTATTGAGAGGTAGATTTGCTGTAGGATGCATATTGTTTGTGAAAGAGTTCATATTGTAAACAAAAATTAATGTTTATGTACAGTAAAATCCAAACAAAATACGATATTATTATATTTTAGTCAAGTAATTTAACATTCAAACCTTTGACTCCTATTGTTATTTAGTTAATTGCACGTATTTTGTAAAAAAAAAAAACGGGATTGTCGGAATTTTACGGGATATTAAAAAGCGGGATTGTAATTGATCGGGATTTTGAATAAGCAGGATTTTAAAAGGCGGGATTTCAAAAAATCGGTATTTTAGAAGACGGGATTTTAAAACTTTTTTTTCGGGATTTTTTAAAAACGGGATTTTAAAAAGCGGGATTTCGATACGCTCCCGCAGAAAATAATATCAGCGCTGAGATCAAACGAAGAATAACTTTTGCTAATCGCTGTTTCTTTGGGCTAAGAAAGCAATTGAGTAGCAAAGCCCTCTTTCGAGGGACCAAAGTGTAGCTATATAAGACCCTCATCAACACCGTCCTGCTATACGGTGCAGAAGCATGGACTATGACAAAAGCGGATAAAAGCACGTTGGGTCGTTTCGAGAGAAAATTTCTTCGTGTGATCTACGGTCCCGTATGCATAGAAGGGGAGTGGAGAAGAAGATGGAACAACGAGCTGTACGGGCTGTACAGCTACGTGGACTTAGCCAGAAGGGTAAAAGTCTAACGACTAAGATGGCTGGGTGACGTAGAGCGCATGGAAACCAATGATCCGACAAGGAAAGTCTTCGAATCCACACCCACAGGACAGCGCAGTAGAGGAAGACTGCGGATCAGGTGGCGCGCACAAGTGGAAAGTGACCTCATCCAACTTGGAGCGCGAAACTGGAGACATCTTTCTAGGGACCGAGCTAGATGGAGAAGTTTGTTGGGTGAGGCCCTAGTTCACCCAGGACTGTAGCGGCACCTTAAGTATAAGTTAACTATTTACACTAGAAGTGAGTTCGTTATTATTTACCTAACCCACAATTTTTAATAAAATATTATCTGTACGAAAAAATTACACTAAAGTGTTCGATAAAATAAAGGGTAATTCATGCAGTTGTATCAAATTTGTAGCTCTTGTATTTGACACCTGTCAAACTTAGCTGTCAGATGTTTTTTTTATGTTTAAAAAATATTTGTCGGGAATTTCACATTTTGGAGACACCATTAAGCCACCAATATCATGAAATTTGACATCACTTGTGTGTGTTTGAATGCGTTAATCTCAGGAACTACTGACCCGATTTATAAAATTCTTTCACTTTTCTTGAGAAAATCTATAAGCTATATAACATCACACTATTACTAAAATGATCGTAGAACCAATAAAAAATGTTTCAGCATCGTCAATTTTTTCCTTTTAAAAGTTGCTAAAATAATGTATGATAGAATTGTTCTCCTTGAAAAGTTTTAGAAAAAAGTCCGTTACAGCAGTTTACGTTTTAAAATTGGTTTACTGTAATCATTTTATGCTAGCCCAATTTGTTCTAAGAAAAAGCTTTATTTGTGAAGATATTTTTATAAAGATGGCAAGAAGATGTTTCATACCGTCGATCGAGACGTTTTGGTTGTCCCAAAATGCTTCGCGAGTTTAAATGGTCACAAAATCATATTACGAGCTTGAAAAAATCTGCGAAATACAATTTTTATAATAATAAGTTTAACTGACATTTAAGTGACTTTTTGTGGATGTAATGGCCTCTCTTCAATTGCTTGAGGATTCTCGGAACCCCAAATACGACAATTCTGTTTATTAAGAAGAAAATTTTGTTCGAAAAATCGCCTTCCACCGCCTGTTGTTCAAACACCCGTTCGACGTATCTACCACGTTGTGAATAATTAGCTGACTTCAGTTATTGGGTGAGCTGGACTTTATGTGGATGTAGGTGTAGATTCAATTGCAAAATACGGAAAACGGCAAGGAATCAATACATTCCGGATTTTGGCAACGCTTTCACTGACAGCAGCGATATTTTCAGTGTATGAGCGAAACGATGCACACGCACAGGCCTTAGAATATCTGCAACTAATCCAGTCTCGTCAAATTTCTTCACAATTTTGCCAATTGTTTGCGTAGTTGGACGATTATGTAAACCATAGTCTCTTCTTAAAGCACGATATGTGTCAGAATCACAATTTTTAAAGTAGGGTTTAACAAACCCAAAAACTTGGTTTAATAACATAGTTTGACAGATGTAGAATTCCAGCAATATATATGAACATATGGCAGCTGCTAAGCATCTTTTGAGATATCTTTATAATACAATTAACTATAAACTTTCGTTTAGGAAAACTGGTGAAACTCTTTGTGGGTTCGCAGATGCAGATTGGGCGAATTGTGTTAACGACCGTAAGTCATACACTGGGTATGTCTTCATGCTTGCTGGTGCTTCTATATCATGGGAGTCTCGAAAACAACAGACCGTGGCCCTTAGCAGTACCGAGGCCGAATATATGGCGTTGGGGGCGGCCACAAGGGAAGCAGTATACTTGCGGCGTCTGATTAAAGAGGTTGGATTCAGTTGTGCATTAGGAGGCCCTACTGTACTAAATGGTGATAATTTAAGCGCACAACAAATAGTTAAAAATCCAGTATTTCATTCAAGGTCAAAACATATTGACATTAAATATCATTATATATATATTAGAGAAATTTATAACAAATCACTAATAACTTTAAATTTTGTTCCATCTAATGACATGGTTGCAGATGTCTTAACAAAAATTTTATTGAAATCAAAACATGAATATTTAACTTTGAAACTTGGATTATTAAATTAAAATTGAGTTATATTATTTAAAGGCACTGTTTTGAGAGGTAGTATTAGAAATTGAATTAGTACTTTTATTACAACATTGGCAGCTTTTTTTTTTCATTTTGAATTCTTTTTACTTTGAACTATGTTAGCTTAGTTGCTTAATAAAATCTTGTTGAACTGGATGTGTTCCGAGTCTTATTCTTATTTTTTCAACAAATATTACCAACAATTCGCTCACAAAATAAAATTGCACTTGCACTCGCTTTGTCGGGAATAGCAGCAACTTTGCTTGAAGGTGGTAAATATGCAAAGCAATGAAACTCCAACCTGCAACATTTCGAAAAACTCTGCAATGGCAAAGGTTTTGCAGCAATGTAAATTGATTGTTTGTGATGAATGTACGATGGCACATACAAAATCTTTATGCAGAACCTTAAAAGATCTTCGAAGCAATAATAACAGATTTGGTGGTGCAATGATTTTATTAGCAGGAGATTTTCGTCAAACATTGCCAGTGATTCCACGATCAACGCCAGCTGATGAAATCAATGCATGTCTAAAGTCCTCCAATTTGTTGAAACATGTCAAAGTACTTCATTTAAGCAAGAATATGCGTGTCGAGTTGCAAAATGACAAATTTGGAAACATATTCTCTAAACAACTCATTGGCATTGGTAATGGCAAAGTTTCTATAGACATGTTGATTGGCTGCATTAACTTTCCTCAAAGTTTTTTTCAGTTAACGCAATCAAAAGACGAACTTATTCAGAAGGTGTTTCCAGATGTTTCTCAAAATTACAGAAACTGTGATTGGTTGAGCGAACGAGCTATATTCGCTGCAAAAAACATAGATGTAAATGAATTAAATTTCAAAATTCAAGAACAAATAACAAGTGAGTCGAATATATGTAAATTAGTTGATTCGGCTTCTAACCAAGATGATGTAGTCAACTTTTCACCGGAATTTTTAAACTCACTGTATTTGCCAGGACTCCCACCTCACAATCTTCAATTAAAGGTTGGATCAATAGTTATAATGTTGTGAAATATCAACCAACTGCACTTTTGCAACGGTACACGGTTAGCGATACAAAAATTACTAAACAACTTTATAGAAGCAACTATACTCAAACGAAAAGTATAAAGAAGAAGATGTTCTCATACCGCGCATCCCAATGATTCCGACTGATGTGCCATTTGAGTTTAAACGACTGCAGTTTCCTGTGCGGCTTGCTTTTGCTATGACCATAAACAATTCCCAGGGGCAATCATTAAGTGTTTGTGGTATTAATCTAGAAAACCCATGTTTCTCACATGGTCAATTGTATGTTGCCTGTTCCCGTGTTGGAAAACCATCAGATTTGTTGTCTATGCCCCAAGTAATCAAAAAAAAACATGGTATATATCACAAAGCACTACAATGATAATAAAACTGATTTCTGTTAATAATTATGATTCAAATGATTAACAATAAAGCGATTACTTACTCTTAAATCCTTATATATGTTTCATATAACTATTTTTATTCACAACGCCCTATCACCAAGGTGACGGTTCTGTTCAGGAGAATTTTTAGCCACGATTATAAAATACGTACGAACAAAAAACTGCCACATTACAAATCTTTATGACAGGACGAAGTCTGTCGGGTCCGCTAGTTTGATAATAATAATAAATTTTATAATTGATTAACTGATAATAAAATAACTACTTAGAGTTATACATAACATAAGCTATATAAAGTAACATATTTTGTTAAGTGATTTATCTAGCTTTAACAATCTCCAATTCTGTTTTACCAGCTCTTCCGGAATTTATGGTAATAATATTTGCATAGCCATAGACCATGGAATAATCTTTATAATTTTTTAATTTTTTAATTAATTTTCCATTATTTTTCCCTTTATTTGTTTTATAAATTTGCATATAAAATATTGTTGACTCAGCTTATTTCCGGTTGAATGACAAATAATTTAGGATCAGGACTGTTTTTGCATTGTTTATTATTTACTTATAACAAGAAAAGGACCCGCATATACGTTACACGCAAACCTACATAATCTTTGTTGAGTTCTTCAAGGGAGGGTTTTGAAAAGCATATATTTACCCCCAACAATTGTTCTTGCAATATTCTTTTGATTATTTGTCTTTTCTTTGTATAAAAATAAATTTAATGCGACGGGAGTACAGCGGCGGCGGGCGGTGGCGAGTGGGGAAAGAAGACGGATACGTTGACAAATATTATTGTATTGCCCCATCCTGAGTGCCAAACCATTATTGTATTCTCATAATATTACTCTCTCCTCTCCCTTAGAAACCTACATTTTTTCTTTTCTTTTTTTTTCCGTTATTAAATGCTTCTTAATATCTTTCTTTCTGGTATGCCATACAATCCATACCATACCTCCCTTGTTCCTTGCGCTTCTGTCAAGACATGGCATTCCAAAAAACGATTCTTCTTGGTTGAAGAAAGTCAAATCAATAAAATATACTTGTTCGATACTCAATTTTCATCCCTGACTCTTGGCCTCATTTAAAATACATAGGTTATAGGTACTCGGGTATATTCTTTGAATATTGTTCAGATTGCACATAAATATACTCTGGGATTCGGTAGAGAAGGTATATCAAGGGCCATAAATCGAAATCGAACACAGAATAATGTTCTTCCCCCGTAACCAGACCTATATTTCCAATACCTTACCTCCTAAAGCTCGGCAGTGTTACCATAATAATATAGTTCACCTATAGAAGAACTCCAACTCAGAATAAAAAGATACAGAGTGCCTTTTGTATTGGTGTTTCGCCTGGACCTGGACTTCAGGGATTCGGGCGGACAGAGGGATTCGGTTGCTACCACAGTTCGTACTTTAGATTGTTTGTCGATTGGAATTACCTATAAATCCATACCAGGACATGTGTGACACCGCCCATTTAGAATTTTCACTAAGCAACTTAGAAACTAAACTGCTGTTGCTGTGTTCGATTGATATATGTTTGTATGTCGTTACAGTACGTACCGTACATATCCATATGTGGGTGATATTCGTGAGCTCATCTTTTCTACTCCAAAGTCCAGAATCCTGATGGTCGTTTGGTGCATTTCATATTTATTATAGAAACTTGGACAGGACACACAGGATATGGTACCAGTTGAAGCAGTAGAACAGTAGCAGCCGTTTTCTAGACATTAAGCCACATAAAGCAGACAAAGGGAAAGACAAAACCAATTGACAGTGAAATGGCTTCATTCAGATGAAAGGATTGAACCCCTCTTTTTTGGCCAAAAAGGATCTCTCTGTGAAGAAGGATATAATAATGTAGGTGTACCTACCCATAGCGTTAACAGACTGACAGATATGAATGAATTTTCTGACTTAGGGTGAATCTGAAATGGAACAGAAATGAATTGTTGCTATAAGTGAAAAGTGATGACATACAGTTATAAGGACAACGTTCCATATAGAACAATGGATATTGACCTTTATTGTAATCCAAATGAGTATTGCATCCATAGTCGAAAAGGAGTTTATCAATGAAGTATTGCTTGAGGTTATGTACTGTGTACATTTTGAAGGTATGTACCATAATGGGAAGGAAAAGGATAACGTAAAATTGTTATCTCTTAAATGTATTCTTTTGAATAAATTCATGAAGAGAATACACCCTTTTGTTCTGGAATTTGGTAAAAATTTGTAGGTGAAGTTATGTCCTCTCAATTTGTATTAATTTGGTACATGTCTTAGAACTATTGGTAATTTTCAACACTTTCAACACTAACTAGAAAATTGTAAAAAATCAAGCCAAACTAAGAATACATTTGAACATTTTGTAAACTGAAGCTGAAAAAATGAGACCATATAAACTGAACCAACTATAGAGGAATCAGAGAAATTGCTTACAAATAGTCGGGTAAATTTAGACAATTGAAATATCAAAATTCCGGCAGAGACAAATTTTGGCGGGGACCTTGAACTTACCCTAATGAATAAAAATTTAAAAAGTCCCCATCCATCCAATGGGGAGCTTAGTTATTAGGGGTCAAAGGTACAAATTTCAGGTTTTTTCTTCAAAAGGGTAAGTTTTATAGCAAAAATACCTCAGCCCAAATTTGTAAATCTCAAAATTCTCTACAAAAACGGTCCCCATTATTTTTACTTGCGACATATGGGAACTATATGGCAAGTTTTGCATTCGTGCAAAATTTTGAACTCGAGATTTTAATCAAACATGATATTACGATGTTAGAGAAGTCGACAAAAAGTGGGTCCCGCGATTCCGTCCGGTCTGTTTTGTATGTCTGTCCACACTCCTACAGCCTAAACCATTCGGTCGGTTGAGCTCAAACTTGAAAGTTAAGGTTTTGAGCAGATTCGTGTTAGGCGTATTTTTTTTTATTTTTTTTTTTTAATATCGAAACGAAAATTCGAATTTTCTCAAAAACAAACCGATAGATTTTTTTAAAATGTTCTCTAAAATTTTTTAACTTGTCTTCTTTTAATAAGAAAAACATATTTTTGTATTGCTCAGGAAAGGTACCGCTCATAGAACCGTTATTTTGTTTTTTAATTTTCTCAGCAACTTTTTTTCGAACAAAATTGAAAAATTTTATATATAAAAATTAATTTAAAAAAAAACCGCTCTAACGATTTTCAAAAAAAAAATTTGAAAAATCATGGGTTTTTTGATTTATAAAATGGCATTTAAATTTCTGAAGACAAACTTACTTTTACTTTTTAGGTAAAATTTTGAATCTTAAAATAGTTTTTTTTTTTTTGTAATTATTTAAACTGTATTAAATGTAACCCCCTCCCATCTCATCAGATCAAATCCTGCATTTGGTACATATTTATGTATTTTTATAACTATAACTAATGTAAATACCAACGATGGCCGTGTAGCGCCACAACATCGGATTAACGAATATGATATATTTAATCAACAATCTATTATTTTAAAGTGACTATCAAGAAGTATTATCTTAAGTATATATGATTTTAAAATATTATTCTTTAAGGTTGTTTCACACATGATTTACTTGGCTTCGCCTGTATTAAAGAATAAATACTTAGTACAAGTTAAAAAAACGGGCCAGAAAGAGTATGTATATGCATTTTCTATTAGAATCACTTTTTCAACGTATACACATTATACCTACCTATAAAGGTATTATACGTACAACTTCTACAACTACCGCTTACGTGTCACTTCATAACTAAAATCCAAAACGCACAAGAGCCTGACTGTAAACAACACATCGTATGCTTGTTTTTTTATTTTTAACTTTTACGAAAAAAATAAACTGAACGTAATAACTCCATGTTTGCGCTAAAAACTTTTAGGAAAGAAGGAATGTGATTGGATTGTGTAGTAAGTACCTTCTACCTACCAATAACATTCCTTCATTATCATCATAATAGTCCAGGAGGCGACCGTAAGGTACCCTACCTCATAAGCCGACTGGAATTGAGTGCCAGAAATGGATAGAGCATGACGTGGCATATACAAAACTGCAGGGCGGGCTAACTTTCGATGGGCCTTGTGGTGGCAAAATGGCTACTTCCGGTACCGTTTTTTGGTACATACCTACCTCATCAGCCGACTGCAAAAATGTACAACGGGTCTGTTGGGATTTACTTACAGATTTCAAAACAGGAGGGCGGGCAAAAAAAACTCGGGCCAAACCGCTTGTCCGCCCATCTCGAAAAACGGTATTTTTGGTACAAACCTACCTCATCCGCCGACTAGGCAAATGAGGTATCAAATGAAAGCTTAGACTCTCTAGATTAAGAATCCGTTGGGCGGGCTAACTTTTGATGGGCCAAACATGTGCCCGCCCAGCTGTTTTTGAAAAAAAAAAATCAAAATTCATTAACTTTTTACTTACCGAAATTTCAAAGTTTTGTATCTCAAATTAAAGAAAAAAAGGGTGAGTTGATTATTTTCACTGTCAACTCAATAAAACCTTTAACTGAAGTTTTAAAAATTTTAAAAATTACTAAAAACAAGTACTTTACCACAGTTTTTAACTGTATTATTTGTCTAAATGTATGTTAAAAACATACGTAATAAACATGAAATTATTTTCTGCAACAAATTTTTCGATCTTCATTATTAAAAAAACAAAACACATACGAAATATAAAAGTATTTAAATATAATTTAATATAATACATTTAACAAAAGATAGGAATAAGAACTTTGCATATTTCACACAATTATTAACATAACATTTTCATTTGTTTCATTTATAATATTAAAAATATAATGGTAAAAATAAAAACAATAAAATAAATAATATTAACAAAATGAAAATAAAATTATAAAACCATGCCAACATTTTTATTTGAATTAAATTTTTAACTATTGTCATCAGAATCTTCATCACTTAAATATTCTATTTCATCATTTTCATCTTCATTTAAAATAATGTCATCAACATTTAAAGGAGTTGGGTCCCTTGAAACCAAAGTGGTAATAACTGACCATTTTTTATCTCCCATCCAAAATTTTCTAGTTTGAGCCTTACACAATCTACCTCTGTTGCATTTTTCCACATACAACTTATGAATATTGTCCTATTTATTTTTTCAAACAATGATTTAAAACAAGGTGGAATTGAACTTTAGTCAAATTTGTTTATGTTCTTAAAAAAAAAATACCAGGGGATACGTTTTTAGAGCCATATAGATTTTGAAATATTTGAACTCTTGCTAAATTTACGCTTTTGCAATTCTTTAAGCCGTACATTTGGCAAGTAAAATTTTGAATTATTTTAGTGCTTTTTTCGTCTAAAGGTTGAGCTTCATTACTTAGTTTTTCAAAAGCGCCCTGATAATGAACATTTTAACTTTTCTTTTTCGAACAAAACTGGACGTATAGTCACAACCTGTGAATGTATGAAATGCAGGTAATGCGGCACACAAACTCATCTCTAGTTTTGCGGCAAGTTCTGTACAATTTATGCAACCTAGATTTTTCCTTTTTGAGTTGGATTTGAATTTTTCATACATTTAAGGAAGTCTTCTGTTCTTTTTTGTAGTGGGCCAGGTATTGTAAAATTTGTGGTTTCCATTTTATTTCTATTGTAGTGTTCCGAATCCTTAATTGATGGTTTTAAATATCGGTCAAAAACAATATGCATCTCGTGAGACTCAGTAGAACATACTCTTTTTAAAATCATTTCTGATATGCTCTGAAGGGGGTATGCGAGATTCAATTTTTGTTTTGCCAAAATAGCCTTGTCCGTTTTATGCATTACACCTGTATAATGGCAAAGGGCTGGAGGAGCTGGCGACAGAGGATATGATAAGCAAACCTCCAAAGCAATTTTTTTCTAATGCTATAGCTAACAGCCTCCCAAAGACATCGCGTTCCATTTTAATAAGAGCCTGTTTTTTACCATCACTACTCTTTTGGTATTTCTTTAAGCATTCAGACGCAAAGTTAAGAACTTTATTTCGCTTAATCGGTTTTGCAAATCGATCAAGGTCTTTTGAACACTCTTTAATAAAATTATGTTTTTGGGTTTCACCTATTTCATTTGCATTAAAAATAGAAATCCTTTCTCTAAATTTTCATCAAAAGGATTAATATTTTGTTTTTAAATGTTAATTATTTCAGAGAATGATTTCTTATCCATTTAACTATATTATAGGCGAGCTCATGACAAATATCATCCGATTGTTCCATTTTTAAATCGGTTAGCATTTTCGATATTATTTTTGCGTGTATATTATGGCTTAATGCCCAACGTTGCCTGGCTGAAATTGAGTTGGAAAAGTGGGTTACTCCAGTTAGCAGCATCTGCATTTATGGTCTGCTCAAGTGTTAAGTCAACAGGAGACCTAACAGAACTTTTTGCAGTTCGTTTTATTCCAAATGCACCACGCTTAAATTCGTTGATCAAATTGGAATTTTTTATTTTTAGTTCAACTAAATTAGAGTTATATTTCAATATCCACCTAGCATAATTTGGTTGGTTAAAAACAAAAAATACAGTTGAAATATAGAACATACATATACATCAAAATCACTTATTCGTATACTTCTTGAAACCCTTAAAAAAATGTTCATAAACTCAACATACTGCATGAAGAACTATGGAGTTTTACCATGATCTCCTCTTAGGGTTTGACCGATGTATACTCTGTATTTCGATAAAATATCTTCAAGGAATGGGTTTAAATACGGGTTTCATTTGGTGGGAAAGAGTTCTGAAATATGTCTTGTAAAACTTCTACAAAATCTTCTGCAATATTTATATTATTTTCAGAACAAAACCGTTGGAAATGCAAAGTTTGAATGGCACCTGACAATAACGGATGTATTCGTTTGCACCTATTGAAATGCTTACCATCTATAAAACCGTTTACTGAACCTTGAGCTATGTATATACATATAAATACGTTTGCATATAATTCATTCAGTTTTCAAAACATAATTTACGAATTTTTGGTAAAATGTATTTTATTACATTTGTTTTTTGAAAAAATGAAGATAAATACTTTTATATTTCGTATGTGTTTTGTTTTTTTAATAATGAAGATCGAAAAATTTGTTGCAGAAAATAATTTCATGTTTATTACGTATGTTTTTAACATACATTTAGACAAATAATACAGTTAAAAACTGTGGTAAAGTACTTGTTTTTAGTAATTTTTAAAATTTTTAAAACTTCAGTTAAAGGTTTTATTGAGTTGACAGTGAAAATAATCAACTCACCCTTTTTTTCTTTAATTTGAGATACAAAACTTTGAAATTTCGGTAAGTAAAAAGTTAATGAATTTTGATTTTTTTTTTTCAAAAACAGCTGGGCGGGCACATGTTTGGCCCATCAAAAGTTAGCCCGCCCAACGGATTCTTAATCTAGAGAGTCTAAGCTTTCATTTGATACCTCATTTGCCTAGTCGGCGGATGAGGTAGGTTTGTACCAAAAATACCGTTTTTCGAGATGGGCGGACAAGCGGTTTGGCCCGAGTTTTTTTTGCCCGCCCTCCTGTTTTGAAATCTGTAAGTAAATCCCAACAGACCCGTTGTACATTTTTGCAGTCGGCTGATGAGGTAGGTATGTACCAAAAAACGGTACCGGAAGTAGCCATTTTGCCACCACAAGGCCCATCGAAAGTTAGCCCGCCCTGCAGTTTTGTATATGCCACGTCATGCTCTATCCATTTCTGGCACTCAATTCCAGTCGGCTTATGAGGTAGGGTACCCTACGGTCGCCTCCCAGACTATAAACATGTCTTTATCTATCTATCTGCATAAAGCTGAGCAGAGCACGGCAATGAACTATTCCTCATTCGTTTTAGACACCTACCTAACTACACAACCAATAGGCGATCGCTTTACAATTTAAACATACATGTTCTTCCTCTTTCTTATCTTCAGATAATTTATTTTCCATCCTGGTTCTTCCAATATGATACTAAAATAAAGTTATCCAAAGGAAAAAGCTTTGAACGAACTAGTTGAATACACAAACAATTGTTTTCGTTAAGTATGCTTACAAGTATTTTTCATTTCCGAGATGAGTTGTCCTAGGATGAGTTGTGTCTTGGGATGAATCACAAGTTTTTTGACAAATCAAATGGCATTTCTGTATATCTTTGAAGACAAACTTATTTTACAGGTATATTTTTAAATCTTATATACTAGGTACTTTTTTAAACAGACTCTTTGCATACAGGAGAGTAAGTTCGTGCGACCCAGTCGTGGGACCCAGTCGTGCATTTTATTTTCTAAGTATCATCATTCCTGAGATATTGCGATTATTTTGTTCAAATATTGTTGGTATCTCATTGGCCAATAGAACGTGTCACCATAACAACCTTCACCATTTTAAGATACTTCAATCCAACAAAATTTAACTGAAATATGTGCAGATAAATTTTTCGAAATAGCGGAGAAACTGATAGAGTTGAAACTGAAAGACCATTAACAACCAGCATTACCAAACACATTAAAAAAACTGCCTTGGATGTTGTCCGCAATACGGTGGAGTTCAGCTCGAAATTCAGTTCAGAAATTGGATGTCTTCAGAGCAATGGTAATAAACCCATTGTAATAGTGTACTTACATACTGTACATTTTAAAATTTTAAATATATATCTCAAAACAAATAATTGTTCAACAAAAACGCAGCAGTAATATTTTCAAAATTGAAATGTAAAAGTTAAGATATTTATTCTTTAGCCGTACTACGCGAATGTGGAATGCCTTACCTTAGTGTCATTCCCTGTCATTGCAATGTTTACGAATTAAAAACCAATGTTTCCCAACCCCTCCTTCTTTTTTGGCATATTGAAGGTATTCTTTATATCTAGTTATTAAAAATAAAATGCACGACTGGGTCGTACGCACTTGATCATGTTTCCAGAGTCTGTTTAAAAATATTTTCTGTATTACAGTATCTAAATTTGTACACGTTTTCAAAAATTTAAACAACATCTAATTTCTTAAAAAAACATTATTATTTTTAAACTTTTATTTGAAAATCGTTAACGTGTTTTTTTTTTAATTAATTTTTGATATCTAAAATTTTTCGCTTTTAGTTTAAAAATATTTTTGATATGCAGCTATTTAGAAACTATTAAAATACATTTCAATTGCGAAAAAAATGATGAAACATTTGCAATATATGTATTAGACTTCGAAATAAAAATGTTTAGGTAATATTTTTATTTAAATCGAAAATAAAAACAATGATGTTTTTGATCATCAAGTATTATTTAGAGCTTGTACAGAAAAAAATAATTGAAATCAATTGATTAATTCTTGAGAAAACTTAAATTAAAATAAAGGTTCTATTTTTTTCTTATATAGAAAGAAGCCAATTAAAGAAAAAAAAAATTTAGCGAAAATTAAAAAAAAAAGAGGCTGGGATGCGACCCTCACTGATAACTACCCATCCCTTCTGTCGATTTGTCTTTCTAAAAGTTTGTCTATATGTATCAATTTTTACAAAATTTGCGTACTATTTTTTGTAGATTTTATTTTTTTATGAAAAAACAGACTGTTGGATTTTTATAAAAAAAATTACTGAATATCGAAAACAATATTTTCTGTGAAATAAAATAAGTTTGAAGACAATATTTTTAATTTTTGAAAAGCTTTTTGAGTCGAAAGTAAATTTTTACCAAGTTTTAGTATTGTTTTTTTTTAGGTTTTTATTTTTTGTAAAAAAAAACTGACAATTCGATTTTTCTCAAAAATTTATCGAATGTTGAAAACAATATTTCTTATAAACTAAAATTAGTTAGAGGCCATTATCTCAAATTTTTGAAAAGATATTTGAGTCGAAAATCAATTTTTACCAACTTTTTTTAAATTTTTTTTAGGTTTTTAATTTTTTGTACAAAAACTGTTAATTCGATTTTTTTCAAAATTTTACTGAATGTTGAAAACAATATTTTTTTAAAGTTAAAAGTAGCTTAAAGCCAATATCTCAAAGTTTTGAAAAGATATTTGAGTCGAAAATCAATCTTTACCACCTTTTATAAATTTTTTTAGGTTTTTATTTTTTGTAAAAAAAAACTGTCAATTAGATTCTTCTCAAAATTTAATCAGGTGTCAAAAACATTATTCTTTGTTTCACAAAATTGTTTTGGAGATGAAATCATATTTTGGTCGTAAAATTTTGGAGGTGACACATTTTTTTTCAGTTTTTTTGATTTATAAAAAAAACCGTTAATTGGATTTTTTCCAAAAATATGCTTGTTTTGTATTACGTTACAATATATAATATAAAATTTAATTCAAGTCTCTAGCGTCATTGCTTCATGAGATATTTAGGGTTAACCAAAGTGTTCACCTTTTTTTTAAACTGCTATGGTAAAAAAACCACCCACCCATTTTCTTGAGAGCCCTTTCTGCATCTTTCTGCCTTATTATCTGTATAACAAAATTTATTTGAAGTCGATATCTCTTCTGGATCTTGAGCTATAGACGACGAAAAAACCTCGCGAACGTACAGACGTACGAACGTACGTACACACGCACGCACAGACATCTTTCTAAAAATCATTTATTTCGACTCTTGGGACCTTGAAACGTTGAGAAATGTCAAAATTTTCAATTTGACAAAACAGCATCAAATGGCACAACATTCGAGGCGGCCAAGCGACTGGACCGTTCCGTGAGATAACACGTTCTCCAAACTTGGTTTCCAATAAATTGATTGTGACATTAGCTTTGTGGCTTCTACCGCCGTAATGTTGGAACCTCATGTCCTCGAAGTCCATATCATCCAATTGGGGCCAAAAATATTCGGTTATCATTGAACGGTAGCAATCCCCATTCACAGTAACGTGCCGGTCTTGATCATCACGGACGAAGTACGGCCCAATGACGCCGCCGACCCATAAACCACAGCAAACCGTAATTTTTTCGAGATGCAAAGATGACTCCTGGAGTACGTGTGGATTGCTGCCTGACCAATACCGCATATTTTGTTTATTGACTAAGCCATTCAGCCAGAAATGAGCCTCATCGCTGATGATGATTTTTCGATGAAAATCCGAATCATTGTCAAGTTGTTGCTCAGCCCAATTCACGAACATACGACGCACGCTTCTGTTGGTCAAGCGGCATCAGTTCTTGCGTCAATTTAATCTTGTAAGGGTGTAGTGTGTAGACCAAGATCTTTTCACAAAATTCGAAACAAACAATGTCTCAGAGATGCCCATAACGCTTGAGAACGACGTGTGAGAGACACATTAGGGCTTTCTTCAACTGAATCCTCAGCGGCAGCAATGTTCTCGACACTATAATGGCACTTCTTTGTCTCACTGGTACGGGAACATTTTGTATTGTGCCTGTGGATTCAAATTGTTCCTGATCTGTTAGGACGATTATGACGACCATAATTTGGATGTAGCGCTCTTAACGTTGAGGCCACTGACACCGAATTTCGGTAATAAATTTTAATAATTTTGACTCGTTGTTGGCTCGTACATATATCTTTCCATCATTAAATGGCAATGGCAAACCTTACTGAAGAGAAATGTCAAAAGAGCGGCAAGAAATATGGCGTCATTTGCTGTCCCTGTCGCTCTACTTTTGTAGCGTTTCTGTTGAAAAACCCCGTAGTTCCTACACCCAGAGAAAAAACCTGTGTAAAATTGCCTTAAACGACTAAGGTAGGTTTTTTTTATATGGATCTTAGTTTTCGAGCATAACTTAGCCTAGCTCTAAGGCAATTTGAATACGCCCTAGGTAACGCGAAATAGGCTAAATTTCCTTAGAAAACTAAGGTAGGTTTTTTTTATATGGATATTAGTTTTCGAGCATAAATTAGCCAAGTTCTAAGGCAATTTGAGTACGCCCTAGGTAAAGAAAAATAGGCAAACTTACCTTAGATGACCTAGGTAAAATAACATTTGGATTTTACCTTAGCTTTTTTGTATGCAATGTTATTGGACGAGCATAACTTTGCTTAGCACTAAGGCAATATTTAATTTTTTTTTATTTGAAATGTTATTGGACGAGCATAACTTTGCCTAGCACTAAGGCAATTGATGTTAGTCCTAAGGTAAATTAAAATAGGCTAACTTGCCTTAGAAAACTAAGGTGTTTTTAGCATGAAATATTTTATTTTTTTTATTTGAAATGTTATTGGACGAGTATAACTTTGCCTAGCACTAAGGCAATTGATGTTAGTCCTAAGGTAAATTAAAATAGGCTAACTTGCCTTAGAAAACTAAGGTGTTTTTAGCATGAAATATTTTTTTTTTTATTTGAAATGTTATTGGACGAGCATAACTTTGCCTAGCACTAAGGCAATTGATGTTAGTCCTAAGGTAAATTAAAATAGGCTAACTTGCCTTAGAAAACTAAGGTGTTTTTACCATGAAATATTTTATTTGAAATGTTATTGGACGAGCATAACTTTGCCTAGCACTAAGGCAATTGATGTTAGTCCTAAGGTAAATTAAAATAGGCTAACTTGCCTTAGAAAACTAAGGTGTTTTTACCATGAAATATTTTATTTTTTTTATTTGAAATGTTATTGGACGAGCATAACTTTGCCTAGCACTAAGGCAATTGATGTTAGTCCTAAGGTAAATTAAAATAGGCTAACTTGCCTTAGAAAACTAAGGTGTTTTTACCATGAAATATTTTATTTTTTTATTTGAAATGTTATTGGACGAGCATAACTTTGCCTAGCACTAAGGCAATTGATGTTAGTCCTAAGGTAAATTAAAATAGGCTAACTTGCCTTAGAAAACTAAGGTGTTTTTACCATGAAATATTTTATTTTTTTATTTGAAATGTTATTGGACGAGCATAACTTTGCCTAGCACCAAGGCAATTTATGTTAGTCTTAAGGTAAATTAAAATAGGCTAACTTGCCTTAGAAAACTAACTTCCATATATATATATTTGTTAATATTTCCTTTAACTTAGGTCTAAGGTGATTTTACCTAAGAACTAGGGTAATGTTCCCGCCAACAGTCTCTATATGTTAAACTTTACCTAGGCCTAACATGAGTTTACCTAGGGCCTAACATATTTTTATCTTCAATGCTCACTTACTGTGTAATATTACCTTAGTCCTAACGCAATTTTACCTTAGGACTAGGGCAATGTTACCGCAAACTATATCTGAAATGTTATTGGACGAGCATAACTTTGCCTAGTACGAAGGCAATTTATGTTATTCCTAAGGTAAATTAAAATAGGCTAACTTGCCTTAGAAAACTAAGATTTTTAAAAATAAATTAACTTAACTCAACAATGTTCCGGCCAATAATATTTAATTTATTTATCTATGGCCTAAGGTGAATTAAGCTATGCACTAAGGCAATTAAAAATACCCAGGGTGTATGCAATAAAAATGTTAGCTGAACTAAAAATTTAATTTAATTTCTTTATAATTTAGTTGATTTTAGATATATGCCCGTTCCAGCAACCTTGACTGTTAGGAATGCTGAATAGTGGGCGTGGCAGAAAGCGGATTCCTAAATAAAATACCCATATCATGCCACCATAGTTAAGGGAAGCTTTAAATTACAGAATTTTCGCTTTAAACTGATGCTAAATAAGAATAAATTTAAATAGTACTAGAAATGCAGCGATGCACATATTTGCAAAAAGGATTTGAATAAAATGCACGACTGGATCACACTAACTTGCTCCTATATTAAAGTATCTTGCAATAAACAAGAAAAATTAAAAAAAACAAGCTTTGCGTTAGAGCGAGTAACATGAAAAAGCATAAAATTCATTGTGGGGAGAGTACGATAACTCAGGCGACAAAGTTTAATGACGGATTTGTATAGAACAGTTAAAAACAAACATTTTTTATTATGGGAGGGGGGTCTATCTCCCGCCGTTTAGGCGGTAGGGGCAATTTAAAAAAATATGTACGTTAAATGGAAGAAAATAATAAAAAAATATCGGTAATACTTACAACTAAGTTTTATACATTTTTTTAAAACCAACACTTTTCTCTATTAGCTAGTTTTTAAATCAAGTCAAAACTATTCGTAGTTTTTGAAAAAAATTGTTTTAAACTCAAAATTTTTACAAAACAATTGGAAAAAAGTTTTAAAGTGTAATTTTTCAAAACAGTAAAATTATCTACTATGGTTTTTTTTTAGAATTCATTCCTCTTATTTGTTTTTGATCAAAAACTGAAAACTAGATGATTTTATATCTTCTAGTTTTTGAGAAAATTGAAAATTACCAAAATAAATATTTTATTTCCTTGCTTTAGTATTAACGTAATCTTATTTTTATAGTAATAATCGAATATGGATTAAGATATACCGGATAAATTTATTTTTCTTAAATCCAGCTTATTTAAATGGAAAGGAAACTTTGTAGGCACCCCATCTTGCACCCACCGCACCTTGCACCCTCCCCACCTTGCACCCACTCTACCTTGCACCCACCCCAAATAAATACTAAATAGTGTTCCCAAGCAGGGGGTGGCAGGGGGGCAGCATGCCCCTTCATACACATCCCACTGTTGCATACACCCAAACTCGTACACACCTTACTGTTGCATACACCCAAACTCGCACCTTCCATTATTACTATCAAAATAAGAGCACTCAAGCAAAAAAAAAAAAGAATTAAATTAAAAAAGTAGTCGTGGTTATTTTCAATTTTCTCAAAAACTAAAAGACATAAAATCATCTAGTTTTCAGTTTTTTATCAAACACACATAAGAACAATAAATTCTGAAATAAAAACAATGGTAGATAATCTTAAAGTATTGAAAAATTACACTTCAAACATTTTTTTTAACTTTTTTTTACTCAAATTTCGAGTTTAAAATTAAATTTTTCAAAAACTATGCATAGTTTTGATTTGATTAAAAAACTGACTAATAGAACAGAATGTTGACTTTAAAAAAAAGCATAAAACTTAATTGTAAGTATTACCGTTATTTTTTAATTATTTTTTTCCATTTTAAATAATAGTTTTTTTAAATTGCCCCTCCTGCCTAAACGGGGGGAGATAGACCCCCTCCCATAGTAAAAAATGCTTGTTTTTAACTGTTCTTACAAAATCCGTTATAATATCTTGTCGCCTGAGTTATCGCACTCTTGCCTTGATTGTTTGATGAATTG
This sequence comes from Eupeodes luniger, assembly GCA_951509635.1. Classification (NCBI taxonomy): domain Eukaryota; kingdom Metazoa; phylum Arthropoda; class Insecta; order Diptera; family Syrphidae; genus Eupeodes; species Eupeodes luniger. The sequence goes on along the minus strand of OX608073.1, from coordinate 158,252,927 downwards.
CTTAAATAAGTCAAAAAAGAAGTTTTAACTGAAAAAAATTGAAAATACCGTCTTATGTACATAATCATAAAAATACAAAAATGTATTTGATTTTTCTTTTTCAAAAATCGTTAAAGCGGTTTTTTCCAAAAATATATTTTTACAGGTATTCATATTTTCATAAAAAATTTGATTTCAGTCCGTTAAACCGTTTTATGAGAAAATCGAAATCAAAAATCCGGTTCTATGGCGATCAAATTAACTGCGAGAAATTGCAGAATATTTTTTTCTTATAACCGAGTTTTTCTTATATCTTCAGAACGGATATAAGAAACAAGTTTCTTAAACGGATATATGAAACAGAAGTTTCTTGTATGAAAAGAAAAATAATAATTTTCACAGTCAAAAAATGTCACTGGATTAAATTTTAAATTGCACTTTAAATGACATTTGCATATTTTGCTTTGAATTTTCCTATTTAAAATTTATGAATTTCGTTAGTTCTGTTTTATTTAAAAAGTTTCTTAAAACGAATTTACATGGGAAATGAACTGCTCGTGGTTAGAGAAATGTTTCTTATACCCGTGTTTTTCTTGTAAACGTGTTTCCTATAAACACGCATTTTAATATCAAATTATATGTCCTAAAAAAACCTCAAATATAACCTGTAGTGGGCTTTAGGTCGTAGTTTGTTTTAAATACAGTTGTCCTACTACAGGTTATATTCGAAAAATTAAAAGGTCACGTAAAAAGAAATAATTTTAAAAAAAACCTTACTTAAAAATTTAAAAAATTTGCCCTATAGTACTTTTTTCAACTAAATATCAGCTGTCTACATAGAAACTTTTAGAAAGTAAAAAAGCTAAGATAACCCTTTAATAATAACTGCACGTTTTTATTATTTTGTACACACGTTTGTTTATATTCCATATAATATAATATAATATTCTTGAATAGTAATTTTAGTAGATCAAACTATGGTGTACACAGCCCCTTAAATCAATTAATTGAAATCTATAATAAATTTCACTCTTGTATTAATTCACCAAATGATAATATAAAAAGTATGAATTGCAAAATTAATATTTTTAACAGTCTAGTTTAAGTTTTAGATTTTATATATATATTATATTAATAACAATTGTTAACGTTAGTATTCAACGAATTATAATAAAAAAATGAAATCCATTATAATATATATTTGTTAATATTCCATATATTCCCGTTAACTTTTTAGTTTAACTTAGGTCTAAGGTGATTTTACCTAAGAACTAGGGTAATGTTCCCGCCAACAGTCTCTATATGTTAAACTTTACCTAGGCCTAAGATAATGTTACCTAGGGCCTAACATGTTTTTATCTTCAATGCTCACTTACTGTGTAATATTACCTTAGTCCTAACGCAATTTTACCTTAGGACTAGGGCAATGTTACCGCAAACTATATCTGCTAGTGAAACTTTTACCTAGGCCTAAGTTAATTTTACCTAGGGCCTAACATATTTTTTATTTACAGCGCTCACTTACTGTGTAATTTTACCTTAGTTCTAAACTAATTTTTGTTAGTTTCAAAGAATTATGTTAGTCCTAATGTAAATTCTTTTCAAAGTTCCGTTATTTTGTGAATTTTCAATTTCATTTACGCTTGGGTTTCTTCAATTGGTTCGTAGATTTCATGGCGTGCGGCAGCATTTTGGAAGCTAAGAGTGAAATCCCACAAGTGATTAACAAATAAAACAAACAATAATTGTGAAAATAATAAGAGTAAATACAAAATATTATAAGAACCTTTTAAATAAATGAAATAAAACGTACAAATTGGAAAAGTGTTAAGAAACCTACTTTTGGAACAATAAGTTAATCAAAAATATATATCTATATACATCAAGGCGAGGAATCTTTAAGGCGTATTGGATTATTTGAATATAAGTTTGTAAGTTTGTAAATTTTTAACTTTTTTATTATATTACTCATTGAAAAATATAGTTATTATATTTATACGATCTTAGTACTCCAATTGTTGCCATCAATCATTGCACGCCACTTCCGCTGGCCATGAACGATGATGGATGTGTTAAAAAAGTGTTATGTTCTAACTTATTTCTGTTTTTGTTTTACTGTACATAAACAGGGTATTTTTACTGTAAGTCCTAAGCCTCAAAATAAAACGACTCAACAGCTGTCAGTGGAAACGTGGCTCAACACAATGAGCAACCCATCTTCATTAAGTAATTCCTCGGATTTGGATGTAAGTGTAAACGTTCAATCTACATATATACATATGTAACTAATATTTGCCTCATAAAATGTCTGCCACACCATCTCACTTTTTCTCCAGTAAGTTTGCAAATCAAATTGAATTTTAATGGCTCGGTAAACAGAAATGGGTCTTACTTCAATTATTTATTTTATTTTAGGTAACAGTGCTGGAAATACTGAAGAAAACAGAGCAGGGGAGAGGAATTTTAGAAACTTACCGTATACAAAATGTCTTGAGTCCAGAAGATCGAACCATTGTTGTTCACAAGATTATTCAATATTTTACTGAGAGCGACAAGAAAATGACAGTCAAGAGATGTGAAATGTTGGCACAGGAAATAATACAAATTTTCCGTACAGAATGCTTGGTAAATTATTTGTTAAGATTAATACACCATAACAATTATTTTTTAAATTTATTGAATTATTTTAATTGAAACAGAGTTCGTACTTTGTGAAAGGAAAAAACAAAATTCCCCCCAAAGGTAAACTTTACGACAGGTATAGGGGACAGCGGAGGTCCCTATCTCAGCTTTATAAAAATACTGCCTCTACATCGAAAAAACTAAATCTTATAGACATTTCAAATGATGATTTCAATAAAGGTTAAAGTTTTTGCCAAAATTAATCGAAAATAAAAATAATGAAACTCAACAGAATCTCCAGAGTCAAGCGATACAGATATGCAAAATATCTGTGAAGAACTGAAGAAAAACAGGAACTGGGACGCAGTTCTAAGTCAATGGAAGAAAACAATATCTTACAGAAGGAGGTTTATCCAACAAAGCAATGATAATGACATCCGCGCAGTACTTCAGGAATGGCCCCTGTACAAGTATTCGCGTGCGACAGAACTGGTAAATTGCTCTGAATAATTAATTATTATTTTTATTAAAAATATCAAAATAAATTTCTTGATTGATAACCATTAATATTAAAATAAATAACAAAAAACAACAAAATATAAAAATTAAAATTAATTACTTTGTAGCGTATTAATTTATTTGTCGTTATTTAATTAATTTCCAGATAAACATCGACTTTGAGTTTATGAAACCTCAAAATAAATTCGACTTCAGCAAATGGCAGAAGTTTCAAACCATTGTCTTCCAACTTTTCGAAAGAATAAAGAGTAATTCCTTAAGATCATTTTTGGATCAAATAAAAGAAAACATTGAAGGTCTCGACATAGGTACTAAAATTTCTTTAATTTTTTTTTGTTTTTTTGTTTCAAGAGTTTTTTTATTTTACATTTCAGATAACCTAAATATAGCTTACACCACACTCTTGCATGGAGTTTTTCCCCCATCATCAAAAAACTATATGGAAAAATTCAAGAAATTCACAATTGAAGATTCAAAAAAAGCTTTCACCCTTGAAGTTGAAACTTCAAGTCAAATTGAACCCATCCTTATAATATCTTGTCGCCTGAGTTATCGCACTCTTGCCTTGATTGTTTGATGAATTGCTTAAATAAGTCAAAAAAGAAGTTTTAACTGAAAAAAATTGAAAATACCGTCTTATGTACATAATCATAAAAATACAAAAATGTATTTGATTTTTCTTTTTCAAAAATCGTTAAAGCGGTTTTTTCCAAAAATATATTTTTACAGGTATTCATATTTTCATAAAAAATTTGATTTCAGTCCGTTAAACCGTTTTATGAGAAAATCGAAATCAAAAATCCGGTTCTATGGCGATCAAATTAACTGCGAGAAATTGCAGAATATTTTTTTCTTATAACCGAGTTTTTCTTATATCTTCAGAACGGATATAAGAAACAAGTTTCTTAAACGGATATATGAAACAGAAGTTTCTTGTATGAAAAGAAAAATAATAATTTTCACAGTCAAAAAATGTCACTGGATTAAATTTTAAATTGCACTTTAAATGACATTTGCATATTTTGCTTTGAATTTTCCTATTTAAAATTTATGAATTTCGTTAGTTCTGTTTTATTTAAAAAGTTTCTTAAAACGAATTTACATGGGAAATGAACTGCTCGTGGTTAGAGAAATGTTTCTTATACCCGTGTTTTTCTTGTAAACGTGTTTCCTATAAACACGCATTTTAATATCAAATTATATGTCCTAAAAAAACCTCAAATATAACCTGTAGTGGGCTTTAGGTCGTAGTTTGTTTTAAATACAGTTGTCCTACTACAGGTTATATTCGAAAAATTAAAAGGTCACGTAAAAAGAAATAATTTTAAAAAAAACCTTACTTAAAAATTTAAAAAATTTGCCCTATAGTACTTTTTTCAACTAAATATCAGCTGTCTACATAGAAACTTTTAGAAAGTAAAAAAGCTAAGATAACCCTTTAATAATAACTGCACGTTTTTATTATTTTGTACACACGTTTGTTTATATTCCATATAATATAATATAATATTCTTGAATAGTAATTTTAGTAGATCAAACTATGGTGTACACAGCCCCTTAAATCAATTAATTGAAATCTATAATAAATTTCACTCTTGTATTAATTCACCAAATGATAATATAAAAAGTATGAATTGCAAAATTAATATTTTTAACAGTCTAGTTTAAGTTTTAGATTTTATATATATATTATATTAATAACAATTGTTAACGTTAGTATTCAACGAATTATAATAAAAAAATGAAATCCATTATAATATATATTTGTTAATATTCCATATATTCCCGTTAACTTTTTAGTTTAACTTAGGTCTAAGGTGATTTTACCTAAGAACTAGGGTAATGTTCCCGCCAACAGTCTCTATATGTTAAACTTTACCTAGGCCTAAGATAATGTTACCTAGGGCCTAACATGTTTTTATCTTCAATGCTCACTTACTGTGTAATATTACCTTAGTCCTAACGCAATTTTACCTTAGGACTAGGGCAATGTTACCGCAAACTATATCTGCTAGTGAAACTTTTACCTAGGCCTAAGTTAATTTTACCTAGGGCCTAACATATTTTTTATTTACAGCGCTCACTTACTGTGTAATTTTACCTTAGTTCTAAACTAATTTTTGTTAGTTTCAAAGAATTATGTTAGTCCTAATGTAAATTCTTTTCAAAGTTCCGTTATTTTGTGAATTTTCAATTTCATTTACGCTTGGGTTTCTTCAATTGGTTCGTAGATTTCATGGCGTGCGGCAGCATTTTGGAAGCTAAGAGTGAAATCCCACAAGTGATTAACAAATAAAACAAACAATAATTGTGAAAATAATAAGAGTAAATACAAAATATTATAAGAACCTTTTAAATAAATGAAATAAAACGTACAAATTGGAAAAGTGTTAAGAAACCTACTTTTGGAACAATAAGTTAATCAAAAATATATATCTATATACATCAAGGCGAGGAATCTTTAAGGCGTATTGGATTATTTGAATATAAGTTTGTAAGTTTGTAAATTTTTAACTTTTTTATTATATTACTCATTGAAAAATATAGTTATTATATTTATACGATCTTAGTACTCCAATTGTTGCCATCAATCATTGCACGCCACTTCCGCTGGCCATGAACGATGATGGATGTGTTAAAAAAGTGTTATGTTCTAACTTATTTCTGTTTTTGTTTTACTGTACATAAACAGGGTATTTTTACTGTAAGTCCTAAGCCTCAAAATAAAACGACTCAACAGCTGTCAGTGGAAACGTGGCTCAACACAATGAGCAACCCATCTTCATTAAGTAATTCCTCGGATTTGGATGTAAGTGTAAACGTTCAATCTACATATATACATATGTAACTAATATTTGCCTCATAAAATGTCTGCCACACCATCTCACTTTTTCTCCAGTAAGTTTGCAAATCAAATTGAATTTTAATGGCTCGGTAAACAGAAATGGGTCTTACTTCAATTATTTATTTTATTTTAGGTAACAGTGCTGGAAATACTGAAGAAAACAGAGCAGGGGAGAGGAATTTTAGAAACTTACCGTATACAAAATGTCTTGAGTCCAGAAGATCGAACCATTGTTGTTCACAAGATTATTCAATATTTTACTGAGAGCGACAAGAAAATGACAGTCAAGAGATGTGAAATGTTGGCACAGGAAATAATACAAATTTTCCGTACAGAATGCTTGGTAAATTATTTGTTAAGATTAATACACCATAACAATTATTTTTTAAATTTATTGAATTATTTTAATTGAAACAGAGTTCGTACTTTGTGAAAGGAAAAAACAAAATTCCCCCCAAAGGTAAACTTTACGACAGGTATAGGGGACAGCGGAGGTCCCTATCTCAGCTTTATAAAAATACTGCCTCTACATCGAAAAAACTAAATCTTATAGACATTTCAAATGATGATTTCAATAAAGGTTAAAGTTTTTGCCAAAATTAATCGAAAATAAAAATAATGAAACTCAACAGAATCTCCAGAGTCAAGCGATACAGATATGCAAAATATCTGTGAAGAACTGAAGAAAAACAGGAACTGGGACGCAGTTCTAAGTCAATGGAAGAAAACAATATCTTACAGAAGGAGGTTTATCCAACAAAGCAATGATAATGACATCCGCGCAGTACTTCAGGAATGGCCCCTGTACAAGTATTCGCGTGCGACAGAACTGGTAAATTGCTCTGAATAATTAATTATTATTTTTATTAAAAATATCAAAATAAATTTCTTGATTGATAACCATTAATATTAAAATAAATAACAAAAAACAACAAAATATAAAAATTAAAATTAATTACTTTGTAGCGTATTAATTTATTTGTCGTTATTTAATTAATTTCCAGATAAACATCGACTTTGAGTTTATGAAACCTCAAAATAAATTCGACTTCAGCAAATGGCAGAAGTTTCAAACCATTGTCTTCCAACTTTTCGAAAGAATAAAGAGTAATTCCTTAAGATCATTTTTGGATCAAATAAAAGAAAACATTGAAGGTCTCGACATAGGTACTAAAATTTCTTTAATTTTTTTTTGTTTTTTTGTTTCAAGAGTTTTTTTATTTTACATTTCAGATAACCTAAATATAGCTTACGCCACACTCTTGCATGGAGTTTTTCCCCCATCATCAAAAAACTATATGGAAAAATTCAAGAAATTCACAATTGAAGATTCAAAAAAAGCTTTCACCCTTGAAGTTGAAACTTCAAGTCAAATTGAACCCATCCTGCAAAGAAAAAGAGAAGAATGTATTAAAATGAAAATGAAGCTTCAGCCTGTCATTATTGTAGTTGGTGAGATATTTAAGTATAATCAGTTTTATGTATCCCTGGACAGTGTTTAATTTAAATTAGAATCATATCTAGACTGTATTGATTTTTATGTTAAGCTTGTATATGTGTTGAATATAGAATACCCTCCGCAATGCAAGTCGGTTTGGGTTTTTCTTCAATATTTTTTGTCCAATATTCAAGACGGTCCAAAAATTCCTTCAGTACAATCTTTATTAAATGATTTGAATTCATTTCTAATTTAAAAGTGGTCACTTGGCATCAATTTTTTCATACTAATAACTTTTTGGCGATAATTCGGTTTATATTCAAACTTCTGCAATTGAGATTTATGAAAAAGTTAGATTTTGTTTAAATTACAATGTTGAGAAAACGATATGGTTTTTCGAAACATTAAAAAAACTTAATTTTTTTTGAAAATTTAATATTCCGCTAAAGGGACATTACATTTTCAAATAAATTTAAGTTTTTTTTTCAATTCAATATCACGCAGAGGGATATTGAATTGGTGGGAAGTTTAAAAAAATCAAGTTTGTATAAAGTTATAATCATCTAGGTTATTTGGCAAATGATTTTATTTTTGGATTTTCTTGGAATGTTAGTTTTTTTTTTTTGAAAACTCAATGTCTTGAAAACAAGTTGATTTTTGAATTATTAAAAGCCTAATTTTTTGAACAATTAATACTCCGTTAGAGGAAAATAGAACAATTGCATATTCTGCCAGATTAAGAGAAGTTATTTCTCTTTCTTCTTTTTGTGTTCTTTCATTCAAATATTTGCAAATTTAAAATCAAATTATCTACAAATGTTATCCAAAATGTTTTTTACTGATAAGAATTTTTTAACTTTAAGATATATTTATGTACGTCTTTACACTTTTAGAATAAAATTTGGTTCTGTTTTTAAACATAATAAATTATTAGTCAATTTGCGTAACCAAAGTTTTGAATTGTATAATAATAAAACCTATATAGTTTGTTAATTTATGCTAAAAAAAATATGTCCATTAACATAAATGCTATTAATAATTGTCAAACGAATATGTGAATTTGTAAACAAAATTATCAAAAAACAGTTTTTCCTTTGATTTTAAAAGATAAAACTTTAATAAAAACATTTACAATTAATTAAAACTTTCTTTTTATTTCTAGAACTTTTCTTTCAGCTATGAGGAAAACTATAGTGGGTAGTCGATTTCCGGCCCAAAATGCTGTGTTGATTGAGTTTACGATCTAAGGTAAGAAAGTCTTATTTTACATTGTTTTGCACCTGAATTAGCCTATTTACTAGGTTGATTTACCTTTTTTTTGCCTATACTTAGGCATTCTACTTAGTATCTAAGTTAACTTTATCTAGTATTTTACCTTAGGGGCATGTTGATTTAGCTTAGGATCTAAGGTAAACCAACCATAGGTTTACCTTAGATCCTGAGCTAAATAAACACTTTCCTAAGGTAAAATACTAGGTAAAATTACCTTAGGTACTAAGGTGAATTGCCTTAGTATAGGCAAAAAAAATAAGGTAAATCAACCTAGGAAATAGGCTAATTCAGGCGCAAAACTAGGTAAAAGTAAGATTTGTTTACCTTAGATCCTAAGCTAAATCAACACGTTTCTAAGGTAAAATACTAGGTAAAATTACCTTAGGTACTAAGGTGAATTGCCTTAGTATAGGCAAAAAAATAAGGTAAATCAACCTAGGAAATAGGCTAATTCAGGCGCAAAACTAGGTAAAAGTAAGATTTGTTTACCTTAGATCCTAAGCTAAATCAACACGTTCCTAAGGTAAAATACTAGGTAAAATTACCTTAGGGACTAAGATGAATTGCCTTAGTATAGGCAAAAAAAATAAGGTAAATCAACCTAGGAAATAGGCTAATTCAGGCGCAAAACTAGGTAGAAATAAGATTTTTTTACCTTAGATCCTAAGCTAAATCAACACGTTCCTAAGGTAAAATACTAGGTAAAATTACCTTAGGGACTAAGATGAATTGCCTTAGTATAGGCAAAAAAAATAAGGTAAATCAACCTAGGAAATAGGCTAATTCAGGCGCAAAACTAGGTAAAAATAAGATTTTTTTACCTTAGATCCTAAGCTAAATCAACACGTTCCTAAGGTAAAATACTAGGTAAAATTACCTTAGGAACTAAGATGAATTGCCTTAGTATAGGCAAAAAAAATAAGGTAAATCAACCTAGGAAATAGGCTAATTCAGGCGCAAAACTAGGTAAAAATAAGATTTTTTTACCTTAGATACTAAGCTAAATCAACACGTTCCTAAGGTAAAATACTAGGTAAAATTACCTTAGATACTAAGGTAAAATTACCTTAGGTACTAAGTTGAATTGCCTTAGTATAGGCAAAAAAATAAGGCAAATCAACCTAGGCAATAGGCTAATTCAGGCGCAAAACAAGGTAAAAATGGGACTTTTTTACCTTAGATCCTAAGCTAAATCAACTTAGGAAGTAAGTTGAATTGCCTTAGTATAGGCTAAAAAATATTTCCCTGGGGAAATTAGCAAATTTCAACTTTAGCCTATTTATTTAGGCTGAATTAGGTTAGAACTAAGCAAGCTCAATATTGCCTTAGGCCTAACCTACGTTAGCACGCGATTTAGGCTAATTTTACACAGGTTTTTCTCTGGGTGTATATGTCACAACTAGTAAATGTCACTTGTGCTCCTTGATGTAGGAAGCAAAACAATAAAAAACAAAACCTTCATAGTGTTGGATTAACTTAATCTTAAGCTAAAATAAACTTACATTCAAAATTTTGATAGATTAAGACCGAAGGAACATAAGTAACTATTTTTATGTGTCCAAATTGTAGCTTTTTAAATGCTACATTGTTATGGAAAAATGTATGTCTAAACAACCAAGGGTAATTTCTTATATCAATTTAAAGTTTTAATTTAATGTGTTCATTATATCACGCGACATACGAAAATAAATTCATAAATTTGTGCACTTAGTGTAAAATTTGATCAGCTTTCAGTAGGTACACTTTCATTGATACTTTAGTGACTTCTTCAATAAATCTGTTTAACATTATGATTGCTCTTAATGTCAAATTTGTGTAAAAAAAACGCCTTTTTTTGATGGCACAAACGATACGTAATCTCTAACATACTAAATGAAGTTGACGAACCAAAATCAATTTATTTAAGTCATATCACATTTGAAGTAAATGTACTTATTTATTCTTATTTATTTTTGTCTTTCTTATTTCAAGATCCTCATTATTTGTTATTTATTTGAATCAAGCTTGGTGCACCTTTATCAACGAACGAACAATGTCATTTATATCTGATGGTAATCTGCTTAATGTCAATCTTATTTCTGTCAAATATATTCAACTGACAAATCCTATTATAAGAATCCTTAATTAGACTTTATAATAATAAGAAACAAAAAAAGAAGCTTTATCCACTTTGTTACAAAGAAAATAAAAATTCTTATTATTGTTGATACTTGACGGGATTAAAAATAAACATGAAGACATGAAGGTTGATATTATTTAACCTTTAAAAGCAATAATCATAATATCTGTACAATACGCGCTTTAAGAAATGAACAGCCGTCAGATGTCCTTGAAAACAAAACATTTAAGAAGGCTTACAAAAATACAATACCTATACATATTTTCTTTCATTTTGTTCATATTTTGATTAAATATTGTATTTTCCCGTTTTATTTAACGGTGTGTTCACACAAACCCAACCCCGTCTCCATCTCCATGTGCTGTTATTTTTCAGCCACAGTTTGTAACAAAATAAAAAAACAGATTTACGAAAAAATGGGGGGTGGTAGGTGAGACAGTAACAAAGGCATTCAGCAGAAAGAAGGTAATCACTGTCATCCTACTTAAGACACACATACAACATTTTTTCTAATAGGATCTGATACGAAAATAATATTTTTGTTTGTCAAGAAATTGTACGAGGACGAAAGCGAAAGGTGTAAAAGCAAATCACAGCAGTGCGGAGGGAAACTAGAGGAAGAACTTTGTCATCGTGTAACAAAAGACTGCTGCCATTACCCCCGTCCTGCTGTATTACCATATTTTGTTGCCATTTACTGCTTCGTCATCGTTCAATCAGCGTGAACCGACAGCCTTTTACAATGCAGTAGTAGCATGGATGGTGAAAAAGCGGTGGATCACGGTGAAAGCCCCATAACACAACCAGAGCTACCTTCTCACCGTGCTGCGTGCCGCCTTCCCGCCTCCTCTCCTGGTGTGGCAGAATGCGCCGATGGTAAAGGTATTTTACCCTAACTTCAGTGCCATCGCTTGTCTTCATTTCTTCATGTCATCATTTAGGGCCAAACCCCAGCGAGTCGCCTTTTAAGTTCTGATAAAAGTTCCTATCCTCTAAAGGTAAACCATGGATTTGTAAAAACAAATATTTATTTACAAGCTATTACCGGACAAGACAAGTGTAAGATATCATTCAATGACTAGGTAACAAGTTATTTGGAATTTGTTCACCGTTGAAGTAAGAACAAAAATAGGAAATTAAAAAATGCGGTAAAAGAAAATCTATCTTAAGGTGTGTCCACTGTCCACACTAAAGAAACATTTCAGGAAATATTGGTTAAAAAGTTTCCCAAATATTTTTCACTTGTTAAAAAAATATTCCAGATAGAACACAGAAATGTTTCTTATTGTTTTTAACTTTAAATAGGAAGGTATTGTAATCGGTCCGTTTTGTCAAATTGAAAATTTTGACATTTCAGGGTCCCTAGAGTCGAAATAAAAGAAGTTCGTACGTTCGCGAAGTTTTTTTCGTCGTCCATAGCTCAAGAACCAGTAGAGATATCGACTTCAAATGAATGTTCGTATACAGATAATAACGCAAAAAGATGCAGAAAGGACTCTCAAAAAAAATGAGTGGGTGGCTTTTTTACCAAAGCAATTTAAAAAACAGTTGACAATTTTGTTTAATCCAAAATATGTCACGAACCAATAACGCTAGAGACTTGAATTAAATTGTATATTAAATATTGTGACAAGATACAAAATAAGTGTGTTTTAAGATAAAAAATCAATCAACGGTTTTTTATAAATGAAAAAATCAGACAAAAATAATTGTAACCTCGAATATTTTACAAACAAAAATGATTTTATCTCCAAAATAATTTTATGCAACGAAGAATAACGTTTTTGAACTAAAAAAAAATTACTTATTGGTAAAAATTAATTTTCGACTCAAATAGCTTTTCGAAAAGTTGAGATAATGGCTTAAAACTAATTTTATCTTAAAAGAAATATTGTTTTCAACATTCCGTTAAATGTTGACAGTTTTCTTTCCAAAAACAAAAACCTAAAAGAAACAATAATTAAATGGTAAAAATTTACTTTCGACTCATATATCTCTTCAAAAACAAAAAATATTGGCTTCAAACTAATTTTATATCAAAGAAAATATTGTTTTCGACATTCAGTAAATTTCTTATAAAAATTTTTCATACAAAAATAAAATCTACAAAAAATAGTACGCAAATTTGGTAGAAATTGATGTTCTGTTCTCGATATCTCGTGAACAATAGAAGACATTGACTTCAAATTAATTTCATTCATCCAATTTGTATTTGTTTATAAAAGAAATAAAAACTTTTAAGGAATGCTTCTAAAATTGTTAAAAATTGGTTTTCGACTAGAAATCTCGTAAAAAAAACTAGATTTTGAAATCAAACTACATATGTATGGTATGTACATATTTCATTATATGCAAAATATTGTTGATAATTTTAAATTTGTTAAGAATAATTCAACTGACAACTTTTTTAAAGAAACACCAAAACCTACAAACTTTTAAGCAAATCGACAGAAGGGATGAGAAGTTATCAGTGTGGGTTGCATTCAGCCTCTTTTTTTTTTGTGGAGGCTTTGACGAGAAACATTTTTGAATTATTTCTGTATTTCCCATTTTTGTAGCTATGTATGTATATATGTTTTTCTTTATTTGTTTTATTCCTCATCTCCTGCCTAATTTTTATTTTTTGTAAATTGAGGGCAAAGCATCAGCTTATTTGTTTTTATTTTTAAAATGTTCGTCAAGTGGATTCCATAAAACTTTTGTATTTCATATATTTTTAAAATTGGACAAAACGTTCCACATTATCGATGTGCGGTTTAAGAAAGAATATCTATACTTGATAGTAAGCCCGAAATTAAGTTCAAGGGTAAACTGAGCATTTCTGGAAGTGCGAGTATTAGGCTGGATTGTTTAAGGGATGGAATGCATTTGGTTAATTCGACAGAACATTGTTTGTGAAAATGTCTATTGTGGCGGTGTTTGAGGTTCGAACTTCGAGGTTTGAGATTTGATGAGTTTCCTGTAAGCCTGTGCCACTCATGGATAGCGTCTTTAGTTGTGAGTTCCGTTAGAGAATTTAATTGCTTATCATACACTGCCAGTTAAGTTCCTTATCCGAAATTCAAGGATGTAAATCTAGAAACAAATAAGAAAAGCTGAGGGTACTTTCATCAGAGAGAGAGGTTAGTGGATTAGAAGACAGGAGATCGTTAGTAAATATCAGAAAGAGAGTCGGAGATAAAGCGAAGCCCTGGGGTACACCAGCGTTTATTTTATGAATTTCATACATGAAACCATCCAATATAACTTGTATTGAACGGTTAGAAAAATAGAAACTTTATCAAATGCTTTTGAAATATCAATTCTCATACTTGTACTTTCAATAACCTTACTGTTTCCAAAAGGATGTAAAGATTTGTTGAACTGTTTGGTAAGATGAACCATGAGATCACCAGTGGACCTATTGCTATGAAAGCCATATTTAGAAGCTTTCGTTCTTCGAGATATTTCTTCTAATTCATGACCTTGAAAAGGGCCGTGAATGCTATTGGACAATAGTTGGAGGGGGAGGTGGATTCGCCCTTTTTAGGGACAGGCTGGACAAATTTTAATACCAAATGTCACAAAATCTATTACGATTGCCAAATTCAACCATTCGTGGTCATCAATTTTCTATAAAACACGGCTGTTATTGTATTCATAAATTTAAATAAAAATTATATTTTCACTAAGATTTTAAATTTAGTTAAAACTAAGGACAGTGTTTTTTTTTAATGTTTTAACGATGATAAAGTTCAGGAAATGGCATAACTGCAGTTATTTAAAAAAAAATGATCTTAAGGCAAAATTTCTTCCAATTCCAAAATTTGTCCAGGGTTATTACAAGAATACGGCATAGTGTGAATATATTTCCAAGCCATTATCTGAAAATGAATAAATGACAAGTTTAAATGACACTACGGTAACAGATTATTGTCATACAAAATCATTGTTTAATATAAGGCATAATAAAGGGTTTTCCAATAAGGTTTTGACAACTTTTTTTTTAATTAAAACGCAAACTGTTTCAGATATTTTAAAGGGTAAGGAGGATTCGAATTTGTTTGAGATGAGCTGGACAAATGCTTTGAGAAGTAGGACAGATGAAAAATCTTAGGCAGTAGTTTTGCCAGCGTTGAAGAACACCTTTTCAGAACAATAACGGGGATACCCTTCGGACTAGCAGATTTATGTTTATGTGTGTTAAGATCTCTAAGGAATCTTGTCAAAGTGAAAGTGCATAAAAAGATTGATCCCATAAAACCACTAACTCGCTCAAGTATACAGAGTCATGACACGCACTGCCAGCGTTGAATTGGCGGCGAACTGTCTAGCAAAAAGAGATTAGCTTTTCCTAAAAAACTAACAAATGGAGTGTAATTTATGGTTTGAGTATAGTTAAGGCCCTTAAAGTTGCGACCACCGACTCCGAATTTTAGTGGAAAATTTTAATAATTTGCAGACGTTGCTTATTTGTGTTCTTTACCATATTGAAAATTTGGATTTTACTTAATAAATTGACAATGACAGTTCGATGATTAGTGAAAGGGTGCGTTGAAAAACTAATTTCAAAATTGTCAAGCAACTACTGGAAAACCGGATACTGTCATTCAGTTTTAAAAGAAAAGCTTGGTAAATAAAGCTTTTCTGGAGGCTTTTGGGTCCCTAAAAGCTTAGGAAAAGGTTTTCAGAGATATGCCTTCGTCGGAGATATCGAATTTTTTATAAAGATGATAAATAATATAAAAAGGTGCAGAAAGGACTTTAAAAAAAGTGAGTTGGTGGTTTTTTTACTATAGGTTAGGTTAGGTTATAGTGGCTGTCCAAGATGTAAACGGACACACTTAGGCCAGTTTAATGGCCCATTGTGATACCACATGAATCTTGAGGCTTCCTCCAAAGCTCAATGGAACCAGTTTGAGTCCCTTACGAAACGTGAGAGGCTGATTATGCTGATATGATTTAGATCGTTTAGATCTTTAAAGAAGAATTCTTCTAGGTAATTCTTGCGTTTTCGAGGCAGAGCAGGGCATGTGCAGAGAAGATGAAGAACTGTTTCTTCCTCTTCCTCGTCCATACAGCTTCTGCAAAAATCATTTGAGAATACGCCTAATCTCGTGGCGCGCTTTCCTTTTAGACAGTGTCCGGTTATGACACCTATTATCGAGCTTATATGCGATCTGCTTAGAGAGAGCAGGCACCTTAAACGTTTTAAATCCAGTGTTGGCCAGATGTTTTGCGTCTTGCATTAGCAACAGTTTACAAGTAGCAATTGGTATGCCAGATGGGCTGTACTGTACCGTTGCTGGCGAGTTCATCTGCCTTACAGTTACCTGGAATGTCTCTATGGCCCGGCACCCAGCAAAGGTGAATATTGAACTGTTGTGCCATCTCCATTAGAGATGATCGATTTGATAGCGGCCTGACTATCTGAGAAAATACGGATATCAGATGTTGATATCACGTTTTCTTTAAGCCAGGACAAGACTTCTTTTATCGCCAAAAGTTCCGCCTGGAACACGCTACAATGATTGGGAAGGCAGAATGAGAGACTTAATTTCAGTCGTTCAGAGTACACACCTCCACCAACAACTTCTTTTGTTTTTGACCCATCTGTATAGAAATGGATTGACTCATCTTCCAGGAATGTCCTATCCTCCCAAAAAGATCTAAGAGGTATAGAAATCTGGAAATTTTTGTCGAATTGCAGTTGGGGGATGTTATAGTCTGTGTGCTTTGGAATTGATTCTAAATACCTAAGAATTACGGAGTGGCCATTGTTGTTGTTAGTCCACTGCGACGAAGCTTTGAGGCGAATAGCAGAGCTTGCAGCTCTCTGCTTGTTTGATAAAAATGTCAAGAGGTGTTAGGTAGAGTAAGGTGTCCAGTGCCGCAGATGGGGTCGTGCAAAGCGTTCCGCTTATACATAGGCAAGCTGAACGTTGGACTTTATTTAATTTATCCCGGTTTATACCTTTCTCTAAAGCAGTCCACCATACTGCCACACCGTACATTAAAATCGGTCTGATTACCGATGTGAATAGCCAATGCGTGATTCTGGATTGTAAGCCCCATTTATTACCGATGGCTTTGCAAGAAAAGAGAGCTACAGTAGCTTTTTTGACTCTTTCCTGTACGTTGCGTTTCCAATTTAGTTTTTTATCTAAGACAAGACCCAGGTATTTAGCCTCGTCTGAGAATTTTAATTGGATTCCTTTAATATGGGGAGGGTTGATAAATGGAATTTTGTACCTCCTCAAAAATAAGACTAAATCATTTTTGTGTGGGTTAACGCCCAGTCCACACCGATCAGCCCAAAGTATTAGTCTACTATAGCAAATTTATAAAAAAGTTAAAAATATATTTGACCTCAAATACCTTACCTCACGAACCAATAACGTGACTTCAATTAAATTTTATATTATACGTTGTGAAGTGTTACCAAATTTGTATAAATTCGAAAAAAAATCAACTTCGCCTCGAATGTTTTGCGAACAAAAATGATATAACTCCAAAAATAATAAAGCGAAAGTTTCGTTTTTAGAAAATATATAAACCTAAGCAATATTACTACTAAAAGTTGATAAAAATAATTTTCCACTCTAATATCTTCAAAACAATTCAAGATATTGCCTTCAAATTAATTTTGAATTATAAAAAACATTTGACTCAAGTTTCTGATAACAAAGAAAGATATTGACTTCAAACTTTTTTTCATCCTACACAAATTGCTGTTTTTTGAATATTTTGGAAAAAGTTTTAGAAATGTCGAATGATGGGCACAAATGGGAAATTATCAGTGTGGGTTGCATTCAATTCTATGTTTTGAAATCGTGCCCTCGAAATACTCGTTCCTTAGAATTTGAAAAATGTTTTGTACAGCCAATCAAACGATTTTTAAAAAGCCGCTCATCTTTTGAAGGATCAATATTTTTTACATAACAACTCTAATAACTTAAATCGAATTTTTAAAAATAAAAACCTTAGAACTGGTACATGCGACCCATACCTAGATATGCAATCGTTAAAGTTACCTATTTATTCGCTTTTGAGCAGGGAGGTTAGTATTAGAGCTGTGAGTATTTTCCGATTTTTTTTTTTGTAATATTTTTCTTCGCGCCAGGATGCACCCTCAGGTAGGATAAATAATCGCTAAGGAGGAGGAATGAGGTTGAAGCTAAAGGCAGGAATATACTGGGGAGACATTACGTCAACGAGAAAATCCTAAAATCTGCTCTCTATCAGTCGATGGCAATTTTTCTTCGGCTTGTGTGCTAGAGGTGGAAATTCTGATGCAGCCTGGAGGCGCATTTCCCGCTTCAACGTATATACGAATACCACCCTATTCACAAAAATAGATATACTAACTGATAGCTCCGTGATAAAATCCATTTCATCGGGTATACAAAAGAGAAAATTTAGTAGAGTAAATTCAAACCCATAGGGCTCGTATAGACGAGATTTAAAGTGTGAAAGCATTTTCAAGAGAATAACAACTTTGAGTGAAGTAGGAAAGGAACTAAGGGTACCTTTCTAAAAAGAGTTTGCAAAAGGATTTGTGTGCCGTTGCCGACGACGAAGAGTCGGTTGGTTTGGCAAGAGTAATTAGGAACAAAACAGAATCATTGCCACAGTTTGATGTTATTAAAAGCGGCTATATATA
This sequence comes from Eupeodes luniger, assembly GCA_951509635.1. Lineage (NCBI taxonomy): Eukaryota > Metazoa > Arthropoda > Insecta > Diptera > Syrphidae > Eupeodes > Eupeodes luniger. The sequence continues at coordinate 158,234,491 of OX608073.1, read as the reverse complement.
GGTATCTGTGTGATATGTATGCATGCACCTCTGTGTCTGTATGTGGTATGTTTGGAAATTTCAGTATTATAATAATATTTTTTCTATGAATATTTTGTTCGGGTTGGCTTTCTGATGATGAACCATCGACATTAAATTAAATTTAGAATTTGGGTTTAAGTTGATTTTATGATAAAATACTCAGTTATCGTAGAGAAATTATTGTAATTTCAAAATGGTAAAGGTTATGTTAGGTTAAAGTGGCTGTCCATGATGGAATCGGACACACTTCCAGTTTAATGGGAAAAAAAATGGTATAGAGATACAATAATTCACTTAAATGTTTTAGTGATAGCAATTTCAGATTTTTCAGTACACAAGAATCTTCCTGGGAAGGGGAGATATTACGGATAAACTGTACTTGATTAAAGTAAACTTGAGAATCTGGAGACCACGTTCAATTGGCCTATAGATTAGATTAGACTAGCTGCGCCCGCTTCACCCGCATGCTTTATTTTAGAATAAATTTGGTAAGCTTAAGAAAAGTTATAATGAGATAACAGTAAGGTTTGCTTTTTCATGATGGAAAGATATACGAGCCAAGAACGAGTCAAAATTATAAAAATTTACTACCGAAATTCGGAGTCAGTGGCGTCAACGTTAAGAGCGCTACGTCTAGTTTATGGTCGTCATAATCGTCCTAGTAAATCAACAATGAGCGTCTAGTGGAAAAATTTGAAGGGCACAATACAAAATGTTCACCTGCCAGTGAGACAAAGAAATGCCCTTAGTGTCAAGAAAATATTGCTGCCGCTGAGGCTTCAGTTGCAGAAAGCTCAAAAGTGTCTCTCACACGTCGTTCTCAAGCGTTGGCTATCTCTGTGACGTCGTTGTGGCGAATTTCAGAAACAAATCTTGGCCTGCATCCTTTCAAGATTAAATTGACGCAAGAACTGAAGCCGCTTGACCAACAGAAGCGTGCGTCGTATGTTCGTGAATTGGGCTGAGCAACAACTTTAAAATGATTCGGATTTTCATAGAAAAATCATCTTCAGCGATGACGCTCATTTCTGGATGAATAGCTTCATCAATAAACAAAATTTGCGGTATTGGTCAGGCAGCAATCCACACGTACTCCACGAGTCATCATTGGATCCTGAAAAAAGTACGGTTTAGTGTAGTTTATGGGTCAGCGGCGTCATTGAGCCGTACTTCGTCCGTGATGATCAAGACCGGCACGTTACAGTGAATGGGGATCGCTACCGTTCAATGATAAGCGAATACTTTTGGCCCCAATTGGATGATATGGACTTAGAGAACATGTCGTTCCAACAGGACGGCGACACAAGCCACACAGCGAATGTCACAATCAATTTATTGTAAACCAAGTTTTTCAGAACGTGTTATCTCACAAAATGGTCCAGTCGCTTGGCCGCCTCGGTCGTGCGATTTGATGCCGTTAGACTATTTCCTGTGGGGCTACGTAAAGTCTATGGTATGTGCCAACAAGCCAGCGACGATTGATGAACAAATATCGAAAGTGAAATTGCAGCAGTATCGGCCGATTTATGCTTGAAAACCGTCGAAAATTGGATTAAGTATGCTTCTAAGCAATGATTTTTAAAATGAATAGATTTTAATTTAAAAAAAATTGATTAGGTGTTGCTATGGTTGTGCTGTGCAGTGGTCATAATTATATTGAATATTGATGATAAAATATGCATTTTGAACTAACTAAGAAAGCATGAATATATTGTTTGCATATTAGACTAACGCAAGAATTTAAATGTAGCCGCATTAACAGTTCTCACCGATCCTTTGATTTTATCAATAACCAATTAGTATTCATATAGCATATAATACTTGTATATGATTTAATAGGGCCAAATTACCCAAAAACAGTGTACCACTTAACACGTATTATCATTGATTAACGCAAATAAGTCTCTCAAATAATTTAAATGTTAACGCCACAAAAAACAGTGAAATCTCCCTTAGGCGGACATCGACGCAACGGTCGTCACTTAAAACTTTTGTTCTGCCAAGGAAGTTGTCCGTGAAGGGGAAAAAATAGTTAAATGACTCTCATAGAGCGATGCTAAACTTATACTAACACAGAATAGTATTAGAAAAGCTTAGATATCTTAGCTGCAATTTAGAACTGAACGAAAAATTATGTCTTATTTCAGGATATATGAAATAACTATTGAAGAAATATTCTTACGTGCACAGAAAAAAAAAGTTGTCATATTAACAACCGTCGTCGATAGTCAACTTGAAATTTGGCCAAATTGTCGCATTGACTACCAAAATAGGCAATATGACAACCTTTTTTTAAAATATATTGACTACTGGATAGTCAATAGAACAATTTTCGATTGTCAATTTCGGGTAGTCAATATGACAACAAAAATAGTAAATGGAATAACTTTGATAGTCAATTTAACAATTTGGTTGTCATATGGACTAATAAAATTGACTACGGAAAATTGTTACATTGACTATCCGGTAGTCAAATTAGATTACGGTTTTCAGAAAGAATTGTTATATTGACTACCGTAATTGTACTATTGACTACTGCAGTTGTCATATTGACTACCAAGTTGTAAAATAATTTCGGATCCTGAAATTGACAACCGAAAAATGTCCTATTGTCTATCGCGGTTAGCGGCTGAAAATTGACTACCAAATAGTCAATTTGACTACCAAAAAAGTCAATAGGATGATTTTTTTCATTCTGTAAAAATAAATAATAAATAAATAAAATCTTACATGGCTTTCGAGGTTAAAAGTAGTTAATTGTATTCTTGTGCAATATGATGCCTTAAGAGCATACTTTAACGACACGTAACAAAAAGTGACAACTTACTGTCAAGCAAAACTATTCTAAATATTATGCTCAACGACCTTGTTCATTATATGTATTTATTAGGGTGATTCAAAACATTTTTTTTTTCTTGCAAACAAGCTTAAAAGTTTAAATTCAATGTAAAAAGATGCCAGTTAAAAGTTGAGCCCTTAATATTAATATTAAGACTGTCCCCATCTCGTTTTTCTATTTCCCGTAAGAATAATATGGAAAAATTATTCTCTGCACTTTTTGAATTTTATTGCTAGTCTGTCATGTATTATAAAAAAGAGACTTTTACTTATTTTTGTAGGGAATCGAACGCTCTACAAAAAAGGTCTCCTATAATTTTTTGATAAACCTAATAGTTTACAAGTTATTTAAGGCCAAAGTTAAATTTATCGAAAATTTTAAGGTTTTTGATGCATTCCAGCAATTTTAATGTTTATCTTAAATTTAGTTTCTTAGACAATCATTGCTAATAATTTTTTGCAATAATGCGACTAGTGAAACTAACATTACATTCTCTTGAGATATTTCTATAAATAAAACAGAAAGAAGGTTCTATTTTGATCTTTTCCTAAACGTCTTACATATTGTTCTTCATATATAATATTAATTGCATCAATTGTTAAAACTTAATCCAACGTTATCAAGCATAATGCCGCAATAGAAAAGTTAGGAGAATTCTCTTGTTGATTGGCCGACTATACGTAAAACACCAACCAAACTAATGATTTGTATGTATCATGAAGTATGTATGCATGTAAGGCGGCGTATAATTAAAATGGACGCAATGTAACAGGAAACTGATATTGAATGAAAAGTTTCTTCTTCTCTCCTAACCAATACGTAACCACATTTTTCTACATTTTCCAAATGACTTTGAACAAACAAGGATGAGAAAACTAATGCCTCTATAGTTGGTTTAACTATATACCTATATAGTATACGTACTCAACCTATGTATATGTATGTATAAGGTAGATAGACCAAGACCGGCAGTAGGTGTCAAAACTTTTGGAGTTTATTACCCAGAGAAAGTTTTTTGTTTTCGATAGTAATTCATAATTTATTCGAGAGGTTTTTATAGATAGAAACATACATCTATTTCCATTTTTATGGTTAAAGCATAATGACTGAGGTTCTGCAATGGGGTTCCGTTTATATAGTTGCACATGTGAGAGTGTAAGTGTAACTTATTCCTACCGCTATAATGGTTGTGTTTATTATGGTAGTAGGTAATTAATTTAAGGTGTTGATTTGGAGATATCAGAAGTTTAGAAAAGTTTGAAAATTTTTAAGACTGTGTGAGGACAGTTTTATACTAATGATATTTTGCTGTGATGTATAAAAATATGCACAAACCTAATATTGGTAATGATTAATCGTTGAAATAAATTAATTTAATACAAAAAATATGAGGTCATTGCCCACTCCACCGGTACTGATTTGAAAATGGCCAAGAAGCAGACCAATTTTTGTATAGAGTTTTTAAGTGAAATGTTTTACATAGTTGGGTAATGAAAATTTATCTGAAGAAAGCGGAAGAACCCCATAAGTTCCCAATCAAATAAATAAATAAATTAGGTGGCGCAGCAGTCCGTAGAGAACCAGGGCCTAGTGACTTACAACTCTCAACAATTCCTGTGTGCGAGTAATTGCAGGGATGGAGGGGACCTACAGTTTATATGCCGAATCCGAACGGCTTATTAGAGAAAGCGCTTTTACATGACAAGAATTACTCTTGGAGAATTTGTCAATACCTCGCAAGAGGCAGTACCCGTGAATTTTTTTTTAATTAAGGTGGCACAGGCAGGGATTGAACCCAAGACCTCTCGCATGACAGCCCTAGGCACTAACCATCACGCCCGGCTACTCTAATGTATGTCTGTCTATTATATAGAAAATAGAAGCTTTAAGGAACAGTTTACTTCACTTTTAAAGGGTGTTTTTTTAGAGGTACTAACCTTTGAAATGGAATAAAACAAAGAGGTTTTGTTTTTTAATTGACATAAAATTTACTTAACCCTCTGCCACTGACGTGGTAGTATGACAGACATCACAAAATCTAAAATTTTGCCGGTATTTTTCAACTTATTAACCTTGAACTCAATTTCGGACGTACTGTCAAGTATAGAGATTCTTTTTTTAACCGCACATCGAGAATGTGGAATGCTTTACCCAGCCCTATTTTTCCCTATCATTTTGATATTCAAAACTTTAAGACCAATGTGCATCGGTATCTCCTCTTTAATCCATCCCTATTTTCCTAAAGCTCGCACTGTGTTTAAACTTTAAACATGTTAAGAGTTAAGGGTATTAATAACCCCTTGAGTGCCCGTTTATTATAAAAAAAAAAATGTTGACCTGCGCGTTCTTAGTACCTTTCAGACATGCGTTAGTGTATAGTTAGCTGTTGTGGCGTGTGCATCCTTTGTTATATGAAGGAGAGTGTCTACGAGTCAACCACATCAGTATTAAGGTATGTGTCTGATAAACAACCACCTTAGTGTTATTGTTTTACGTTCATAGTGTTTCCTTTGCAACACGTCAGTAAAATTGTTTGGTTGAGTAGAACTTGTTGTTTGTTTTTTAGATGGCTAACTCAAATAACAACCAAGGATCTCGAAGATCTAAGCGTACGTCGACTGGAACAGTTTTTAGAACAGTGGTTGGACGAAGAAAGCGAACATGAGTTTAGCGTATTCAACGATGAAGGCGATGACCCAAATTTCAACCAGAAACCGAATTGCTGGAAGCCGATGAAGTTTCAGATGAAGAGGAGGGACCAGAACAATATGAAGAAATGCAAAACGTACCCGTCACGTATAATGTACATCTAGATATGTCAAATGTGCAGTCATTACAGTTCTACAAAATTGAGAAAGGATTTATTTGGAATAAACAAGAGTGCCCCATCAGGACATCCCGAACTGCAGCTTACAACATAATAAGATTACCTGGACGTTTGCATACTAATAATTTTGAAGGCTATTTTGAATGTTGGTCTAAGCTTTTTGACAATTCAATGTTGGAAATTTTGGTCACATTTACGAACCAAAAGCTCAATAGTTACCGAACGCAATTCACACAAAGTGCTACAATAGATCTGATGGGCACAAATGTTACTGAAATGAAAGCATTTATAGGTCTTATGTACTATTCGTCAGTATTCAAGTGTAAAGACGCTGATCTTCGTATTACATTTGCCACCGATGGAACTGGCCACGAAGTATTCCGCTGTGTTATGTCGAAATGGCGTTTTTCTTGTTTACCACCACCAGAAACGAACGGTTCAAAGAAGATCGACTTTCCCCAATATCACGTGTGTTCAATGAAATGCTGTTGCCATTTAAGGGTCGTTGCAAGTTTATTATTTACATGCCCCAAAAACCAGCAAAGTATATACTTTGATGGTTTTTGGCATTAAAATATTGTTATTGGTCGATGCCTGAACATATTATATCTACAATGCCTACACCTACCTTGGAAAAAATTCAGATGGAATAGGCCTGACGGAACGGTTTTAAGACTTGTGAAACGTGTCGAAAACTCAAACCGCAATGTTATTGCTGACAATTGGTTCAGTTCGATTCCACTCACGGAAATATTGCTGAAAAGGGGACTGACATACTTAGGCACGTTGAAAAAGAATAAACCTAAGATAACACTATGCTTCTTGCCGAATAACAAAAGAGAATTAGTGAGTTCTCTAATTGGTTTCGCGAAGGACTATACATTGTTATCGTATGTACAGAAAAAAAATAAAGCTGTCCTGATGATCTCTTCTTCCCACCACAATGAAGGTACAGGAAAACCAGTTATAAGCAGCCGCAAAACTTATCGTTGGCCTATGGCCGTTTTCCAAAGAATATTAGACATGACAGGTATTAACAGCTTTGTACTGTATGAAATGTTTGCCGACAGTGAAAATAACATAAGAAGACCAACTTTTATTTTGAATACGCAAGAGCACTAGTGCTTGATCACATGAAAAACCGCGTATACAACGAAAGATTGCCAAGAGAACTGCGGATGACAATCAATAGAGTTTTGGGAAACGATCTTCCTGTCCACCCCAGAACTCAATCGATTTCAATAAGTGGAAGAAAACTATGCTCTATTTGACTAGATATAGTGGCTGTGATTGCTCAAAGCCAATTTGCCTTCAATGCTCTAAGCCACTCTTTTTTGAACCAATGAATGGATCTTTTTTTTTCGATATTACTATAAGTGTTAACTTCACCTTTATCCCTGAAATGCAATGGTTGAGAGTTGTAAGTTATTAGGCCCTGGTTCTCTACGGACTGTTGCGCCACCTAATTTATTTTATTTAGGAACTAGCGGCCCGTCCCGGATTCGCACGGGTAGACATAAAAAGGTACAGATATTTAAGTTATAAGCATGCTAATTAAAACGACAATGAATCACTTAATTATAGAAAACATTTTTTTGTCCTACCATTGATACTCTTCGCAGCGTATGCGATGAAAGACATTTTATGGCTAATTTTTGTACACCTTCGGTTGGTTTTAATAAGAATTTCTAGAGATTTCTATAGTAATCTAGTACCAAATATAGCCTATGCTACTCAGTAATAATGTAGCTTTCTAATGAAAAAAGAATTATTAAATTCGGTCAATTACTTTTTGAGTTAATTCGTTACATACAAAAATACAAATCTTTCCTCTTTATAATATTAGTGTATATAACATCTTAAACAATGCGTCTATGTTGATTATTACCATCGAACGTTAACTTTTTGTCATTACGAATCATCATACATTACTGACAATTCAGTCCCATCGACGGCTCTGCTTTTCATTTTACTCACTCTTTTTCTCTGTATCTATCGTTGCAGGAGAAAGGAAAATAAAACCTAAAAGAGGTGCCAAAAATTTCATTTTGTTTAAGCAAAACAATAAGTGGAAAAAAAAACAACTACAACGATTTCGGTGCAAAGCGAATATTGTCCAGCGGACAAAATTGTGAATCTAAACCATTCTCAGATCCCCTTGAACACACACAAAAAATTTCATCAAAATCGGTCCAGTCGTTTAAGAGAAGTTCAGTGACATACACACTCACAGAAGAATTATTATATTAGGATACTAGCGGCCCGTCCCGGCTTCGCACGGATAGACAAAATTAGGTACAGATATTTAAGTTATAAGCATGCTAATTAAAACGACCACGAATCACTAAATTAGAAAAAATTGTATGCTTATCTTAAAGCCTCCCTGTACCCTACGTTGGCTGTGGTATTTCTAGGTGGCAACAAAATGTATTAATTTTCAGGAGATCCTACTCGAGAAAGTGCCACATACAATTTCCCGTAGGAAAAGCACTCTTTCCTGAAGTCGATACCAACTATGGAAAAAGTTTGTCCCTGGGATTTATTTATTGTTAGGGCAAAGGATATTTTTAAAGTGATCTGTAACCTTTTAAAAGATATGGGCAAATCAGTTGGTATCATTGGAATCCGCAGAACATGTGCGAGCTGACCAGCCACGGGACCTGTAATGATAGTTGCTACAATCACATTATCTCTTAATTCTTTGATCAATTGTCTTGTACCATTACACATATTGGGAGGGCTTAAATTTCTTAAAAGCATAACAGGTGTACCTAGCGGACAAAATTGTGAATCTAAACCATTCTCAGATCCCCTTGAACACACACAAAAAATTTCATCACAATCGGTCCAGTCGTTTAAGAGAAGTTCAGTGACATACACACTCACAGAAGAATTATATATATTAAGATGAAACAAATTTTTAAAATACAAGCTGTCTCAATGGTGCCTGGCGTATTACCACGTCAGTGGAATTGCTAAAATTAGGTAACGTCATTCGCAGAGGGTTAATTCGAAAGAAAATCTTCTGACGTTGTAATTTAATTTGGATTTCTAGCTCCAACTTAGACTAATCTGGAGTTAACTTTGTCCAACATTTGTTTCCGTATTTGTTTATTGATGAATTCATTCAACCATAAGTGAGCTTCATCGCTAACAGAAAATTCGCTTATGAATATTGGGTTTAAAGGCAAACTTTTTTTGGACCCATTCTCTGAATCCATATTTATGTAAGTTGATCTTGTGCCTTAAATTACTGAAATGCCAAACTTAGTAACAAAATATAATCTGAGAGCTAACAAAATAGCTGCCAGTTAAATAGTGTTGCCAAGTCAAAGTTCATAATCCAACAACTTTGAAGCTTTGATTCGAAAAAACATGTACCAAATTTTTGCCGAACCATCTTCGATTACTTTCAAAATAAAAAAAGGTTTAAGAACTACTGAATAAGTTCCTGAACAAAACAGTTATTGATGTGTTACGTTTTAATTGCTTTTAAAAGGTAATTGGTCATTTTTTTTTGGTGAGGAAACTATCATTTTTAATACGCAACCTTCGATGAACTATTCATAGGGTAGCAAATTAGATATTGTAGGTAAATGTGTCTGAGGAGACATTCAGACTTGAGAGCACAGCCATTTTATAACCATAATTTACTGAAAATGTGGGTAGGGTAGGTATAAAAGCTTTGTCGTTCGTTAAAACCGTCTTAAATGAAACAAAAATAATTTTTTGGTTTGTAATTTGGTTTAACGGACTTTTTGTCTCCCTCATTTGATACTAACAACTTAAGTCTAGAGGAACTACTAACTATATCGTATTATAAGACAGAAAAATAATTATTTCTTTTAATTATTACAATTTAATTTAGCTATCCCCAACAATTCAGACTGTTCTTACTTCTTGAATCTTGACTGTTGGTGTGACAGGAATTTTATATCTCTATGGGTTCCCCTAAAATGCACTATTATTATATCACTTAAAAGCTTTTGTAGAGAAATTGTTGCAACTCTGCCTAGAAGTCATGTTTATGTTCCATTGTCTCACCGGAAAACTTAGCAATTTGAAGAAACGTTTTTCAATATACGAAACTTTTTTCTAAAAAAGAGTATAATAGCTGTCGGACTTCACAAACATTCAAGCACTTAACTTTTCAACATCTTGCACTTTAAACTTAAAGGTTAAAGCAATGTGTGTTTTTTGTGAGACCTTGAGAACTTTTAATTATAAGACAAGAATGAAATTGTTGCAATTAATTTTTGTTAATTTAATTTGGTTGGTAAATTTATGGCTTTTTTTCAGCCAATCCGACACGAGTTACAAAGGTTAAATTTGTCATAACTTTTTATCTGGCCAACGGAAATTTAGCTTTTTGGATTTACCCAGAAATGAACTTCATCACTAAACCCCGTCAAATAGATGAAGTGTTCTATGCTCTATTTATTTTCCAAGTCATTTTTTGCAATTTTAAGGCATTGTTCTACCTTCAAATGATTAATGGAGACTTGACAAACCTTATTAAACAGAAACATCAACAAAACTAGCAACTTTTCAAACCATAGACAAAAACCATCTAAAATTCTATTACTTAAAAAAAAACACTCAGTACAATAACAATAATATGGTGTTATTTCCTTCTTTAAATCACACCTGCTACTTCTTTTTAATGAGTTAAAAACACATCAAGCCCTTGTTTAGTGTCATTTAATGTAGCCATAAGAAAACCCTTTATCATACGTACCTATCAGCATATGCATTTGAAAAGAATATTATAGCACTATTATAGCTTTATTAAGCCAACTAAAATTCTTTGCTCTCCTTGATCACGTTCCATAAGACCATTTGAAATCTGATCAAAGAGAACAAAACATTCTGCGTATTGGCTCTGTTGAATTTACTAGATAAAGACTGAACCAAAAACAAAACAAAAATATATAGAGTCTGGTAATAACAATAACCGTTAGCCACATACAACAGTACATCCAAGTTATCCTTTGTTTGCTCATATCTATATGGACTCTTCTGGTCTTGTCTAAATCCTTTTCCATAATATAGCATGCAATAAGCTGCGTTTTTGTTTTCCAGAAATAGCTTCCAATTCGACTATTGCATAGTTCCCATACATTTTCGAGCTATGCATTTGTTTTTCTACAGGATAAAAGTAAATCCATCCTGTGAGTAAATTTTAAATTTAACCCCTGCTGTTTTCGCGGCTAACACTTGGGTTCCTTTTGCTAAACCCTACCCCTCATATGTAGAATGCCATGAATGTATGGTATTTAGGTCTTTCACACATGTATGGTATGTGTATTGGAGCCATAATTGCCTTTGTTCGGAATACTCATACATAACCCTGCACGTTATAAAGGATCAATTCGGTAGACTTTGTTTTTCCTCTGCTTCGGTATCCCGATAAAGATAATACGTCCGCGTCGTGGTGATAATCCTCCATGGTAAGGATTCGAATTCGGCAGTCACGCATCCAACAGCTAAATGCTGGGATTAATTCGGCAACGGAGATTGATAACGAAAAAAGAAAATAGTGTTGTTTGTGATGTTGATGTGCCTGGTGCTTCTTCCCGCAAACTGCAAAACTGGCCTGTATTTTAATTTTTTAACGCCTTTTTGCTTTCAATTTCATAGTGAACGAGCTTGATGACAGGCGAAGGAGTCCATTGATACTGGTAGTAGAAATATTTCTTGTCTGTTGTTGCCAGACCAAATTCAATTAAGTAGAATTAAAGTATGGATTTTTGATTCAAGACAGGTAAAACAATCGTCCTTTTTAATATTGATTGTACAAAATACAACTTTTTATACTTATAAACCTGTCTCACTTCAAGAAACGGTCACAATGCATGAAAAAGAAATGTTAAAAGAAATGGAAATACACGTGATATTAATGGGATTTTCATGAGTTTTGAAACAAAGTGCATGCTGTCATCAAGAAAAGACCTATAGAACACCGACAGACGTCTCGGTCAAAACGTCACTATCGACAGACGTAACTTTAAGGTAGTTATGGACTTTGTCTACCTGAGCTCCGCTACAACTGCAGGGAAAAATACCAGCGCTAAGATCACACTATGAATTACTCTTGCTAACCGCTGTTGCTTTGGTCTAAGAAGTTTTTAGCGTGATCTACAGCCCCGTATGCATAGAAGGTTAGTGGGAGATAAGATGGTATAACGAGCTTTAAAGGCTGTACCGAGACGTAGACTTAGCAAGAAGGATAAAAGTCCAACAAATGAGATGGCTGGATCACGTAGAGCGCATGGAAACCAATGCTCCGCAACGGAAAGTCTTCGAATCCACACCAAAAGGCAGTAGAAGAAGAACGCGAAAATTGATCTTTTTGTTGATAGTTTACGTTTGGCCATATTGTTCTGGTTGTAGCACAGGGATTAAGTGAGTTCCATCCCTTGTTAGCTTCGCCAAGAATTTTAATTTCGATTAGCTGTTTTAGATTTTTTAAGTTGATTATGCCTGATTGGGGTCAATTGTTGAACCTTATCTTGCCAGATCATCAGTTTTTGCATTTCCTGAAAAACCCGCACCAACACCAGAATCCATCTATGAGCCGTGCGTCGTCAGTATACTACTACCGTGCGTCACAGGTTAAAGGTTTGTTGATTAGCCAATCCTCTCTACTTGGAAAGGTTTTAAATGGCTTGCTGAAATCTAAACGAGGTGTTAAGTAGTCTGTGCATACTTTGTTCCCAGTGTATTTCTATAAATCACCGCGTTACCAATGACGCTCGATTTCCAGTAATCAATTTGGCGCTATTAGCCGCTGATTCTTTTCAAACTAATCCAGATGTTTTATGTCGAGCATTGCTTCTAGGCCCAAAGTGGGTGTAGTCCTCATGACCCCTATGATATTAATTAATGTCATTCTTTGTACCTTGGTCAAGTTACTAAGGTTGATGTGTTTATCCAATGCATTCCACCTGACAATGCTTCCATATTTAAGTACTGGCCTAGCTGTGGCTGCAAACATCCCAGGTCCCAGGTTTCACCAAAAGTCCTATTGTAAGAGTAGAATGCAAACATGGCCTTGTTGGTTTTTTCTTTTAAGTTAAGACTCCAATTCAATTTCTTATCAAAGACCAAAGATACTAAAATACTTCGTATGGTCGGAGAGTTTGAGTTAGTTACCTACAATATAGAAGGAATTTCAAAAGGCCGTGGTTTTCCTCCTGTTCGTAAAGAGGATGAGTTTGGTCTTTTGCGATGTAAATCGTTAACATCGTATATTTGGAGGGGTCAGGTAAAATTCCTTTGTCCGATATAAGGTGTCCGAGGTATAATACTTCTTTTCGCAAGAAAGAACATTTTTTCGGGTGTATTTTGAGATTTACTTCTCTCAGACGTTCGAAGACTTGGATCAAGTTTTTGTTGTGGTCCATTAAATTTTTACCAAAAATAATAAGATCATCAAGATAGACGAAACATCGTGAATATGTCAGCCCTGACATGGCTATAGACATCATTCTTGAAAACTTACTGGGTGAGATCTTTAAACCCATTGGTAGACGTTTTAACTGGTAGTGACCATCCTCTGTTGAGAATGCCGTTATTGGTCTACTATTGGTATCTAGCTCCATTTGGTAATATCCTTGACTTAGATCTATACATGAGAAGTAAGTTGCTCCTCCGATCATATCATAGATGTCCGTTATGTTTGGTAGTGGAAATTTATCATCTTCGATTCGATCGTTAACGTGACGATAATCGATCACCACTCGGAATTTTTGTAGACCGGTAACTGGGTCTTTCTTTTTCGGTACTATAAGTATTGGAGAATTCCATGGGGAGATGGATGGTTCTATTATGTCATCTGACAACATTTTTTTTATTTCCTCCTTTATATCTTCCTTCTGAGTATGTGGTAAACGATACGGCTTGGTATATTTCGGTGAAGATTCATTTTTAAGTTTAATGTCTGCCTTTCCAATATGGGTATACGTAAGTTTGTCACCATCTACGTGAAAAATGTCTTGGAATTTTGTACATATTGCTTCAATCTCGGATTTTTCTTCGCTATTTAATGTCTCAAAATTTATTTCGTTTAGAATTTCCTGAACTCGCTTGTTTATTGATTTATCTATATGGTTATAATGTAAAATAAAATGTTCCGAAGAAGAGTATGATATGGGTTCAACCCATTTTAGAGTTACAGCTGAATCACGTGTATTCAGAATTTTAACGGGTATTTTTCCATCTTTAACAGTTGATAGTGAACCTGCCATGAAAACATTTTCACATAATTCTTGTGGATAAAATATTCGAGAGTCAGAATGTTTTGTAGTCATCCAATAAGTTGCTTCACACCGTGGAGGTAAGGAAACAACATCTATGTTTTGTTGAGTATATATAGGTAGAATGACTGGTTGGTCATCTACTTTCAATTCAAACGAAAATTTCTCCAGATTTATAATAGCACTGAACTCTGTTAGGAAATTCGCTCCGATTATACCATCAACTGGGATTGGAAAAGAATCACTTACTACATGAAATTCATATGGAATGGAAAATTCTCCTAGTTGTAATACATAGATACATGTCCCTAAAGTTTCTAGATTTCCTGATATCCCTAATACTTTTGTCTTTTTTCTTTCATCTATATTAATGTTTTTAGTGAGTGAACATTTTTTTATAACGCATATTGAGGCTCCTGTGTCTAGTAAGAATTGTTTGTTTATGTTGTTAAAGGGTATCTGTATGTAAATGCCGTTTGATATTCCAACAGTACAAATGGCATCTGTTATCTGTGGATTTAATGAATTCCCTCCGATGGGTCGGCTTCCCCTTCGGTGGGTTGCTCGTTTCCCATTATTAACACCTGATTATTATGTCTATTATTATTAGGTTGACTTACATTATTCGACCTATTGGTATTATTGGTATTAGTGGTATTATTGTTGTTGTTACCGTGATTATTACCGTTATTGTTATTATATCTTTGTCTGTCATTGTTGCCTGTATATCTGGACCTGTTATCGTTGTTATTATTTCTATAGTTATTATTATTGCGGTTCCTAAAGTTTTGTTGGTTGTGATATGAAGGCCTAGTTGAGTTATTATTCTGTGGGTATGAACTTCTAACTTGGTTATTGTAATTGGTATGCGAGGATCTAGCTTGAGGGTTGTTAAAATTATTTTGTCCATGATAGGTTCTACCTCTATTATTCATGTACCTAACAGTGTTTGATGTGGATGCAGAGGTTTGATCCAATTCTACTATATGGTGGATAGCGTCTTGAAGATTAGTGTGTCTGGCGCTATCTAATACTATTTTTAACCTATCGTTTACTCCCTTTTTAAGAAATGCTAAACCTCTTCTTTCATTAGCTTTGGTTAGGATTTCTCTGGCTTCTTCACCATGGCAAGATACTTCTAGTTCAGTCATTTTTGTAATTAGTGTTTCGATGTCTGTTACGAATTCTCGCACTGGTCGATTACCCTGATATGTCTTGTTAAGTTTGGTTTGTATTGTTTCTATTGTCTCTTTTGGTCCACATTTTTCTATTAAAATTTTTTTTAATGAAGCAAAATTCTCTGGTTTTTGATTACCTAGTTCAGTAAGAGCTTTACCTTGAATTTTGCATTTCAAAATAAATTTTATTAGTGTGGGTTTCGAGGTCTCACTAAGTGTGTCATGGTAGAATTCTATGCTGTTCATAAAATCCCTAATGTGTTCAGTTCTTTTGCCATCCTCATCGCAGTTGAGGGTAGGCAATTTCTGAGCTATACTTATATTGAATATTTCTGCCATGTTTTCAACTATTTCTATTATCTTATAGGTTTCTTTATCTTCTTCTTCCCCTATATCTTCTTCGCCTAACAATTTAGTTTTTTCTTCTAATATTTGATTAAGTCTGACTAATAAGTTATCTATAATTGTTTTTAAAGTTTGTTGGTTTGTATCCTTTTCTAATTTTTCATATTTTTCATTGAACTCTGTTTCTAATTCAGATATTTCTTGTCTTTTTTCGGTAATATATTTTTCGGAGTATTTTCTTTTTGGGGTTTTATTGAAATTTGCAAGTATTTCCTTTAGTGATTTTATTATGTTTAACATATTTTTAATTATATACAAAAATTATTATTTATTTATTTTTTTTTTTTTAAACATTGTTAATAATTTTATTTTTAGGATTTTTTTTTTTTTTTTTTTTAAACTGTTACATTTTTAATTTCCTGATTTACAATTTTTTGTACGTTTTGTTTGAAATAAAATTTTACAATTTTTCTGATTAAATAAACTATACATATGATCAAAATTATGATTATGATGTCCATAATTAAAAGATTGGAATTTACTTCATTATTATTGTTGTTGTTATTGGTCACAACGACCCCTTCTTTAGAGCTTTTGCCTCCCATTATATAAATTTTTTTTTTTTTTTGAATCTAATTAAATTTTTTCTTTTTTTTTTTTTTAAGTTATTTTTTTATTTTGTAAATTTTTTGCTTGTTGCAAAAATTTTTTCTTATTATTCCCTGTGCTCAGACTTGCTAGTCTGTATAGGTTGCCTACTTCTTGTCTTAACTTGACTTTTTTCCCAGCGCGTTTCCTTTTGGTTGTTTGGGGTTGCGCTTGTTGTTGTTGTATTGTGTTTTTTCTTCTCTTCAGATATTCCTCGATGGTTAGAGGCTTAGGTCCAGCCGTCTTTGGTGTGGGCACGTATGCGGGTGCCCCAATCGTTGGTTGTCCGGGAGTATAAGGACAATCTAATGCTTCGAAGAGCTCGTCTAAAGTCTCCTTCTGATATGACATCGAATTTAATAATGAATTCAAGAAATTCAAGAAATTCAAGAAATTCAAGAAATTCAACCAACTGATTTACTAGTAACTGGCAAGATCGCCATGTAAAGTGGGCCCTACCTCACCTACGAATCTATGTGGGATATTGAAAGGCTTCCCCAAGCCGAAAAAAGTGATGGCTAAAGAGCCGATCTGCTTCCAAAGTTTAAAGTAAAAAAACAAGGCTGAAGAGCCGAACTAGTCTTTTCACTTCCAAACTGAAAGTAAATTTATTCAGTCAAACTTAAGCTATTTATACAAAAATAATCTACTTACACACTAACATCTTAAGCCTATATCAAATACATATTATCACTTAAACATAGAAATATTTTATATAAACATAAACATATTTTGTATTCCGAATTCTATGGGAAATTTATGACAACGGAACCAGGCAGCATACTTGCTATGTCATCAAATTAATATTCGATTATCCAATGTGCATAGCCCTTCTAATACAATGCACAAATGTATCCAAATACATCCAGCCATATGCACTACACAGTATGCAGTACATTGAACCTCAGCGAGTAGGTAGATACACTTGACCAAAGTAATCTGAAGCGTCGCGTCCCGTCGTCGTCAGTGGCATTGAAATTATTACTTAATATTTTAGTGCATGAGGGTGATATTCTTGACCATGAATGAAATGCGAGTGCATTATTAAAAATAGAAAAGTAATGCGAGTGCATTTAAAATATAGGTCGGCTATTGTAAAGCGTAGTGTGGATTTAAGTCAATGACCGGAATTAAATGTATAATGAAGTGGTCGCTAGTGTCATTCCTTCACAGGGCTTCTACAACATATTAGCCCTAAAATGCTGCAAGGCAGATATTACCGCCATCCAAAAAGTGCGATGGAATGATCCGGGCAAACGCAAACTAAAAGACTGCGATGTATACTTCGGCGACTGCTACCGAGAACAAAGACAGCGTTTATTTAGGTGTGGATTTGTTGTTGAAACTAGACTCAGGCAAAAAGTCCGGAGTTTCGGATACGCAGATGATATTGACATAATTGGAAGATCAAAGCGTGAGCGTGGAGCGTTTTTATACATTAGCCGTCTGGTGATAGCGTTGTTTTCGTTTAGATTAAGGGGGTATTCTAGTGTAGAATTTTGAAAAAATCAAACATTTTTTTTTTCATATTTCCAAAGCTTAGACATTCAAGAATATGCGTTTAAAAGGATTTTTTAATATTCTTATTATTTCACAAGTTAATTGAAGGTCATAGAAACTGGTTTTGAAGGTCATAGAAACTGTTTTGTCCTTTTAGTTTCATTTTAAGTTACTTTTGTG
Organism: Eupeodes luniger; assembly: GCA_951509635.1. NCBI lineage: Eukaryota > Metazoa > Arthropoda > Insecta > Diptera > Syrphidae > Eupeodes > Eupeodes luniger. The sequence continues at coordinate 158,216,695 of OX608073.1, read as the reverse complement.
GCAACCTTTATACTGAGTGGAAGTGCTAGCTCTGACAACGTGTTTATTTTTGATATTAGTAATATGTACGTATTCTGTATCATTCTATAAGTAAAATTGTCGAAAACTTGTCTCAAAACTATAAACGCGTTTTTCTCGAAACTACTTTTTTCGAGCTGGCGGCAAAGATACATCGAGTTCTAATAAACCGATTTACTTCAAATTTGGAGAGAATGTTCTTTATACATCTCTTTATCGTGTGGTCCTTGCCTAAAAATATAACTTCTCATTTAGTATTTTTAAAAAATTCGGAATTGTTGAAAAATATGCAACAAGAACATTTTTTTCAAACTGCTGCCATTTTGTTAAAAGGTTTTTTTTTTAACTTATCCAAAGGTGAAACAATAGCGACGTCTATAATAATTAGTAATCCGTCTGGTTTTTGTTTTTCAGATCACCAGGAGGGTTGGTAGGATGCACGCCAGGACACCCTCTTTTATTTAGACCCCCCACTTTGACTGCTTATAACTTTGTTAATTTTAATTTTTTTTTTTTATTAATTTTTTTATGTATGAACAACAAATCAATAAACAAATGATAAAAAAATTGATGGTAAAAATATTTTTTGTTTCCTTTGTACAAAGCTTCAAAAACCGGGCGAAATTCATGTCTCTACACTAGAATACCCCCTTAATAAGTGCTTCTTCCACCGCTTTATTTTCAACAATATTCAAGGCACTTTCAATGTCTTTGAGCGTTTTCTCAATAGTGCTGACAACACTATGTAGTGCTGTCTCAGTTTGTTGCGTATATAAATGTCTATTAGAATTTAAAAGTTTTTAATAGAAACGATGTCTGAAGTCTATGGTACTCGTGTGACTTGGTTTCCCAGCTTTCGGAATAATTACCACTTTAACTTTTCTCTACGCCTAAGGAACATATCCTCATTTTAGGCTACTTGGAAATATTTTTTTTAGTCTTGCCGATGCATTTGAGCTTTCTATTTGGTTGCAGACATTTTTTTATGAGATACTCTTGGCTCTTTGTGTTTTCATTTTAAACTTCCTTGCAATAGATTTATACATTTCCCAGTCAAATTCTGTTCCAGCCCCTTTGCCAATATTGAAAATTCTCCTTGTTTCTTTTCTAATACTTCCAAGTTCGCTGATCCAACAGGGTGGTTTCTTTTTACCAAGTCCACCATGTTTTAATGTGCAGCCTTTCTCTAATGCATTACCAAAACAGCTTTGAGAATTTTCCAATTTTTGTCTGTTACTATTTCAAAGCTACTGGCAACACTTCAGTCATTTTTCGTTGTACGAAAGATGAAATTACTCTTTTAAAGTGATTTTCGTGGTGAGACAATATTGCACTTTGGCAAACTTTTTGGGCATAAATTAATTGACATAGTTTCCAATTCTATGTGATGTCAATACCAACAAAACGCAACGTTTACGGTGGTGGCCACTTTGTTGAAACATTGCGTACATCTATACGTTTACGTACCTAAATGGATTTATGTGAAGGAAAAAAGGTGAAAGGTCATTAAATTATCTTTTGCCTCGAGAAGCTTAACAAAGTGTCGTCAATGCGTCAAGTGGCTAGCAAGTGAGTGTCCCGTTTGCGTTTGTTCGAAGCGTAAAATTCCTGGTACATGTATCGTGTACCTTACCTACCGATAACCACGCGAAGGCAATTCACAACATGTATTCGTATATATGTACTTGTTGATAGTCAGTTAAACATCAATGCTGTGCTTCGCCGGGGCTGACTGCACTAGCTGTACAATACGCTACCAAAATAGACTGATGAAGATGATGCGACTTCCATGTGAATGTGATAAATGTTTGTGTTGACGCTATCGATTGCAAACGAAATTGCTTCAAGTGAGTTTCAGACTTTCAGAGAGGACGACCAGTTTTAGCGCGGCGGCGACCAACAGGATATAGATGCATGGGATGGGACGGGATATAGACCATCAGCATGATGATGAAACTGCTGTGTGTTGAGTGTGCAACTGCAGCTGCAGCTGCGAAAAAATTCGATTTAAAAAAGTGACAAACTATTTGGAGATCTTTTTTTTTATTAAGAAGGAGCGATGAACAAAAATATATATATAAATCGTTCAACTAGGATAACTGGGATTTTTTTAAGCCCCGGGTGGTATTTGTTATCTTTGACAGTGTGGTCACGCAAACGAATAGCTTCAATTCATCTCTACTCTGCTTTTGAAGCCCTCGTTTTTGTATTTTAAGTTAAACTCGTATTTATTAGATACGAGTATAGCTATGAAAATATTTGAAATGAAAGATAAAAATAAAATCGTGAGTAAAGAGCTGAATAGAAAATTTATTAAACGTTCATTTTCAATTTCGTCTAAGTGATGAAAGAGGCCTTGGCGATATAAGAAGGTTAGGTATAGTATAGACGATTTTCTAGTCTACAAACATTTTAAATGATTCGGTCAAATCCAATGAAGAGTAATTCATAAAGTTTCGAGGGTAGTTGTAATGATAGTTAAAGTCCTTTTGGTTCTATTAAAGACATATTATGCACGTAAAAGTTTTTATTATGAATACTTGACAATTTTAAATTGAATTTGTGAACGCACCATTTCACTAATCATCGAACTGTCATTGTCAATTTATTCATTAAACTCAAAATTAAAAATTGAGTCAAGTACACAACGAGCAACGTCTGTAAATTATAAAAAATGTCTAATGAATTATTTCCGATTATTTTTGACCCAATTGGAAGGTATGGAGGATAAGGTCGATATGATTTGAGACGTTAACAGACTTTGCAAAAAATCTCAAAATCCAAATACAATTTTATGTTTTAAAAATGTTTGTATTGTAAAATATTATTTTTCCAACATACTGATCATTTAATTATCGACTTAAATACAAGTAGTACCTTCTTGTAGTAGGTACCCGTGGCATGATGGTGAGTGCGGTGGACTGTCATGCCAGAGGTCTTGGGTTCTAGTCTTTAAAATTAGGTTTATTAAAAAATTGGAGCTCGTTAGAGTTCTAACTCAATTCTTTATCAATTTCTCGAGCGTTACAACCAAGGGCGGATCCAGATTTTTAATCAGGGGGGGGGGTGTCACACGCTCAACATATAGACGAGTTTTTACTCAACGCATAAAATTGTTCTTTAATGTTTTGTAAAGGAGGCTTACAACATTTAAATAACATGATGTGTATCTTAACCTTAAATGTACACATTTCAAGTGCTAATATTAATTTTTTTAGAACGCCGTTGTCCATCAAGCATTCCAGATTCCAACAGTTTTCTAAATATGATATATTTAAGAGCAAAACATAATAGTTTTTGTGGTTTTCACGCAGAAATGTAAGAAATTGTTTTGAAACGTAGATTTTTTCCAAAAAGAATATTTTTCTTTTTGTTGCTATTTCATTAATGCGAAAAACCCTACAAAAATTAAAAACCAAGAAAATGAGAAAGAATCTGATATCAAGAATTGTCTGCCTTTTTTTGACGTAGTTTTTTCGGACTCAATTTTCGGGAGTCTATTTTTACTACTGCTATCAGTCTGCTAACTTGTAGATTGGAGCTGATGCTAGGAAATATTTTGATCTTAAAGGAGTCAACAAAACTTAAACAGAGAGAAAAATGTTCGGTTCTTGAATTAAAGAAAAAGGTGCATTTAAGTAAATAATTTATATGAATATAAAATAAAAACAAATTAAGGTAAACAAATAAGTTGGGAAGAAACTTTTGTGTGGCAGTCACAAATTACACGTTTCAGAATCTCTTTTCACTTCAGTTCTCAAGAGATTAAAAGCTTTTGTATTAATAGATTTGAAACGTCCATTGTGTTTTTCAATTAGCCATTAGTTTAACAAAAGTGTCACTGTTGCTGTTTTTGGGACATTTATATTCTTGAAATTCGTATTTAAATCTCAGCAAATTCGCTTTAAAAAGTAGATTTTTTGAATTTTTTAAGTTCTTAAAAGTTTTATTTAACAGAAAATTAATTTTGAAAGAAATATAATGTCGCTAGTACTTGCTATTTTCTTCAAAAAATCTGTTTAAAAAAATGTTTCCTATATTTAAGGATTTCAAACTGAACCTGCAAAATAAGTTTTTCTCAAAAATTTAAATGCGATTTTATTTCTCAAAAAACCTAGATCTACTTAATTTTTTTTTTCGAAAATCATTAGAGCGAGTTTTTTAAATTTTGTCTTTAAAATATTTTTGATGTGCAGTTATTTAGTGCTTATAAATATACAGTTCACTCCTTTCTGAGATCTCAAGTTTTGTAAAAAAATTATTATTTTTTTAAAAATGAAAAAAAAAATAATGACATTTTTGATCATCGAAAATCATCATCAATTTGAAAATTTGATCATCGACAATAGCTTGCACTGATAGAGAAGATTATTGAAATCGGTCGATTAGTTTTTGAAAAAACTTAAAAATAAAATAACGGTTTTATGAGGGGTACCCTTCTGGAGAAATAACATAATACGTTTTTCTTGTAGAAAGAAGCTGAATTAGGAAAAAATATTAGTGAAAGTTTAAAAAAAAAAACAATCGCTTCATTTTTGAACAAATTCAAATTTTCGATTTTAAACAAAAAACATTTCTCTGGGGACTGCTGTTATTGTTCGTATTAAAATGTTGAAAAACCTTAAGCTAATCGGCTGAAAACCTTAATTTCAATTGGCACAATGGTTTAGGCTGTATGGGTCAGGACAGACAGACAGACGGATCACTTCAATGTTCACTATTTATGTGTATATTTGCTCTGTGAATATTTGTTCTTTTTCTTAGAAACAAATTTTATGAAAATAATTTAAAGCATTACTAAAGTTACAAACATTTTAGTTGTTTTTGACAGCAAACCACTTTTTGGTGAATGTCGTTAAATTACTAACAAATCTTTAGATGAAATCTTTACTTATACAACTTATTTGTATAAGCTTTATGGCTCATATGACCCTCCCCTGGATCGTGGATTAGTCAAAATTTGATGAGTTTGTGCAAAGTTTTTGGAATAGGGCTGAATTTCCTATTCATATTATGCTCTTGGTCCAGTCCTCAGTTAAAAGTGGTACTTTTGGCAACAAAGTTTTAGGAAGTAGAAAAATAAATAATTTGAAATATAATGGGGGTCATATTCATTAACTCAATACGATTAGTTTTGAATTGAAAGGAATTCCTACAAAAATACAAACAAATTGTCTCCCAGGGAGGGGGTCATGTTAAGTATAAATGTACGCTTGTGTGTTCACAATTACACCTTACTTTTAGTGGCTTTTGAGTGTATCAAGAATTTCATGACTCTTTTTATGTTATGAGATGAAAATATCTTTCCTTCATCTATATTTTCAAAATTTACCATCAGAAACTACATATGTAAACCTTTTCAATAATGTCTTCTTCCAAATGCCAACAGACTAACGATTCTAAGAAAAATCGGAATAACTTTATTTTTATCAATAAATTTAAAGTCAACTGAAAAGGATTTTTTTTTCTGCAGGATGACAATCGAGAATTTACGCTGCTCCATAAAGGTTGGAAATAACTTAACAGAACCTTTCGATGTCAAAAAAGGCTTTAGGCTTTAGGCTTTAGGATTTTTTAACATCGTACTTGAAAGAATAGTGCAAAGCTCCCAAGTCAATACAAGAGGCACTATCTTTCAAAAGTCTGGCCAATTACTAGCATATGCTGATGACATTGACATAATCGGAAGAACTCAGCGTGATGTCAATGGGGCTCTTGAAAGTATTGAGGCATAGGCAGTAAAAATGGGTTAAGCGGTTAATGAGGGCAAAACAAAGTACATGCTGTCGTCAAGAAAGGACTTACAACTCCGACGTCTCGGTCAAAACAGACGTAACTTTGAGGTAGTCAAGGACCACGTCTACCTAGGCTCTGCTATAAACGCAGAAAACAACACCAGCGCTGAAATCAAACGAAAAATAACTCTCGCTAACCGCTGTTTCTTTGGGCTAAGAAAGCAATTGAGTAGCAAAGCCCTCTCTCAAGGGACCAAAGTGTCGCTTTATAAGACCCTCATCATCACCGTCCTGTATACGGTGCAGAAGCATGGACTATGACAAAAGCGGATGAAAGCAGCTTGGGTCGTTTCGAAAGAAAAGTTCTAAATGTGATCTACGGTTCCATATGCATAGAAGGGGAGCGGAGGAGAAGATGGAATGACGAGGTGTACGGGCTGTACAGCGACGTAGACTTAGCCAGAAGGGTAAATGTCCAACGGCTAAGACGGCTGGGTCACGTAGAGCGCATGGAAACCAATGCTCCGGTTCGGAAAATCTTCGAATCCACACCCACAAGACAGCGCAGTAGATGAAGACAAGTGGAAAGTGACCTCACCCAACTTGGAGCGCGTAACTGGAGACATCTAGCTAGGGACTGAGCTAGATAGAGAAGTTTGTTGGGTGAGGCCCTAGTTCACACATAGGAATGTAGCGCCACCTTAAGTAAGTAAGTAAAAAAAGCAAATTGCTCATCACAATATTGCAATCTTAAGTTCAGCATTTAAACGAAATAGTGCCTGTGTTGTGATGGTTAGTGGTAGGACTGTCATGCCAGAAGTCTTGGGTGTACTCTCTGCCTTTGCAAACCAAAGTTTTTACTCACGGGTACTGCCTCTAGCGAGGAATTGATAAATCCTCTAAGAGTCATTCTTGTGCTTTCTCAAATTACTTTCGAATTTGTTATATAAACTGTATTAACCTTACATTATTCGCAAACAGGAATGGTTAAGAGTTGTAAATCACTATAGGCCTTGGATCCCTAAGAGCTGTGGACAGGCATAAGATGCATAGCTACGACGTACGAGTAGATTGCAGAGAAAAATGTATTCACTCCCAAAAATATAATAGAATTGCAGATAATTTTAACAAAAAACGTGTACCAAAAGCTCAAATATTTGTCAAAAATGTACGTATGTGTATTCGTAAACAGTTACGCTTGTTGGTAATGTGTGCACTTATCAGATACACTCCTTAATTGACGTTAATTACCATAATACACGAAACGAAACACTTTCTCACAGAGATGTGAATATCTTTAAAGAAAGAGTTCTCATTCTCACTTCAACATATGTACCTACTCTTCGTATACAACAGTTCCTACCTACTTAAGTCCTACAATCTTCATACACCCTTGACGTTAGTTAAACATTTACACACAGCAATTCCATTCCGATCCTCAACCTAAGTGTGACAATGGTTAAGTCGAGCAGTACGAAATAATTAATTATGTAGGTTGTAGGTACCTACCTCTATACCATACCTAACCTATACCTACTGTTCCTTTGCCTTACAAAAGTTAAACAATGCCAAAGCATCCCTATTGTTTGCTTTGCATGCTTATACTAGCTGAAAGTAAGTAGGTATACAATAGGAAACACAGGAAAACCCACGAAGACAGTGCGACATCAGAATGAAAGCAAATATTTGAGGGAGGAAGGAGGAAGCTTAAGACCAATTGGGGTTGAGCCCCCACAAATTGTTCTGCAACCTGTTTGCTTCCAACCAGCACCAGTACCACTACCACTACCACTACCACTACCACTACCAGTACCAGACAGCGTTGCCTTTAGAACTATAGATAGAGAGAGAGAGAGAGAGGGTGTGGGATCTTATATTTTCGAAATGCTAAATATTTTCAAAGATATACAAAAGAGATTATATATGTTTAGGGAAAAGGATGACGACTTTGTAGCAACCAAACCCAACATCCAACAATATCAAACGTTCTGAATTCTGAGAATATTGTAAAGCTATATTATTATAGGAACAAAGCAAAGCAAAAACAAGTAACTAATTAAAACAACCTTAGGCATTATTTGTGACATAGATTATACGAGTACTATTGCTATCACTATTGGTATAGGTATTTTTAATGTTAAATTTAAAGAGGTCCATAAGGCTCAAATGTAACTAAAGACAACTTTAGTTCATTAAGTTCTTGCGAGACAAACAATTTACTTTTATCGTTCTATCACTTAAACATTAATTAATGTTTCACTACATACCCATGTACAATGTACATTGGGTAATAGAACGATTTGTCATTATATGATTTAGAATGCTTTTAGGATATTTGATATCAAGATATTGATATTAAGAGCTTAATAGTCTGGGAAGAAGATAAAAATAAGATTAGGAGTTAAACCAGTTTACATTTGGTAATGAAGCGGGTCGATCCAAATTTTTTCCATGGATTAAGTCCATACCTGGAGACATTTAAACATTACCAGATATGGCAAAGTGTCTACGATTATCCAACATCCGCACGTTGAGGTAATCTGAAGATCTGAAAAAATATTACCGCTTTCAGTGAGAAAACAGTTGATATTACGTTACTCTTGGTTTGAGCCTGTTCTACACCTATATTTGTTTGTATAGCTTTAATATACCAGTTTGAGTAGAAGAAGACAAGGAACACATTCCACATTCACATAGTACGGCTAAACAACGAATCTATGTACTTCACAATACTACCGAAGTTGGGATCAAGGGTAAACTGATGAGCATTCCTAGAAGCGCGAATATTACGATTAAACAATTAAGTTGCAGAAGCACCAACTCACAGAGATGGTATAAATACCCAAGTTTAGGACACATTAAGGCTTTGGCGACTTTTCTAGCAAAAATGGTGAATCGATGGTATCTGCTCATGAAGAAAGAGAATATCAGCGATTTGGAAGAGTTTTTTGAGGGTTTGTAAATTAATAAGTTTTAAACGATCTTCATAAGGTGGTAACAAAAGATTATCACCCCAAGGAAGACCACGGAGTGCAAATCGAAGAAATACCCGTTACACATATTCAATTCTTTGAAAGTAAAAGTTCTGATGGGGAGACTAGACTTGACTAGCGTTCAAGAATTCCTTAGACCAACGTTGGATGAAACCAAAGGATGAGTTTGCCTTAAATATAATCAAAATGGGCTCGTAAATTCAGGAGGGAAGATGCGATCGCTTATTACATTGAGTTCTAAGAAATTTTTGGCGCACCAAGTTTGAAATAAATTAATATCATTTTGGGAATATGACAGAAAGAGTGAAAATAACTTTTATTATTTTTATGTCATTAGCGTAAATAGAGACAGTTGATTTATCAATAACATTAATAACGTCGTTGATAGTTAAAACAAATAACAAAGGACCAAGGTGGTTCCCTTGAGGAACTCTTGAGTTTGAATAAATGGGATCAGAGATCAGGAAACTGAACACAACTTTATATAGGCGGTTCTCTAGGTACGATCTGAGCCATGAAATAAAACAGGGTTTAAAATCTAGGGCTTTAAGTTTGAGATAAATAATTTGGTGCTAGTTATTAACTTCCCATAGGAAGTTATTGTAATGGGTCCGATTTGTCAAATTGAAAATTTTGACATTTCTCTACGTTTCAAGGTCCCTAGAGTCGAAATAAAAGATTTTTAGAAAGATGTCTGTGCGTGCGTGTGTACGTACGTTCGTACGTTCGTACGTCCGTACGTCTGTACGTTCGCGACGTTTTTTTCGTCTTCAATAGCTCAAGAACCAGAAGAGATATCGACTTCAAATAAATTTTGTTATACAGATAATAAGACAGAAAGATGCAGAAAGGGCTCTCAAGAAAATTGAGTGGGTGGTTTTTTTACCATAGCAGTGTAAAAAAAGGTGAACATTTTGGTTAACCCTAAATATCTCATGAACAAATGACGCTAGAGACTTGAATTAAATTTTATATTATATATTATAACGTAATACAAAACAAGTATATTTTTGGAAAAAAATCCAATTAACGTTTTTTTTCATAAATCAAAAAAACTGAAAAAAAAAATTTGTCACTTCGAAAATTTTACGACCAAAATATGATTTCATTTCCAAAACAATTTTGTGCAACGAAGAATAATGTTTTTGACATCTGATAAAATTTTGAGAAAAATCTAATTGACAGATTTGTATATTGTATAAAAAATAAAAACCTAAAAGAAACAGTGCTCAAAGTTGGGAAAAATTGAATTTCGACTCAAATATCTTTTCAAGAACTTGAGACTAAGGCTTCAAGCTTATTTTATCTTATAAGAAATATTGTTTTCAACATTCAGTAAAATTTTGAAAAAAATCGAATTCACAGTTTTTTTTTTAATTTGAGATAATGGCTTCTAACTAATTTTGACTTATAAGAAATATTGTTTTTAACATTAGGAAAAATTTTGAGAAAAATCGAATTGACAGTTTTTTTTACAAAAAATAAAAACCTAAAAAATAAAAATTATAAAAGTTGGTAAAAATTGATTTTCGACTCAAATATCTTTTCAAAACTTTGAGATATTGGCCTTAAAGTACTTTAATCTTTCAAAAAATATTGTTGTCAACATTCAGTAAAATTTTGAAAAAAAATCAAATTGACAGTTTTTGTACAAAAAATTATAAACCTAAAAAAAATTTAACAAAAGTTGGTTAAAAATGATTTTTGACTAAAATATCTTTTGAAAAATTTGAGATAATGGCTTCTAACTAATTTTTACTTATAAGAAATATTGTTTTCAACATTCGATAAAATTTTGAGAAAATTTTGACTGTTTTTTTTTTACAAAAAATAAAAACCTAAAAAAAAACAATACTAAAACTTGGTAAAAATTTACTTTCGACTCAAAAAGCTTTTCAAAAATTAAAAATATTGGCTTCAAACTTATTTTATTTCACAGAAAATGTTGTTTTCGATATTCAGTAATTTTTTTTTATAAAAATCCAACAGTCCGTTTTTTCATAAAAAAATAAAAACTACAAAAAATAGTACGCAAAATTGATACATATAGACAAACTTTTAAGCAAGACAAATCGACAGAATGGATGGGAAGTTATCAGTGTGGTTCGCATCACAGCCTCTTTTTATTATTAAGATTTATGTATTTTGAGGTCTTTTAGGACTCGCCACAGAACGAATGCTCATACAAAAAAAAAATCAACTGAGCCAAGATCTGTGTTCGCGATCGGGATCATGACCATTCAACTAACAAAGTTGCACATGAATTACAAAGTACAGTACTCCTTCAAAACAACATAACTCATACCATCAGTCAAATTCAGCCTGATTTATGCTCCAAAGTCTGTTAATTTAGATATTTCGGAAAAACGCCACCCACAGAAGCTGTTAAGAATATTTGAGCTATGCTAAACACAAAATATAATTTCAGTGTAAGACTTTCCAAGTAATGATGACGTTTGCAGGAAGCATATTTTAATGAATGAGTCTGTATTTGGTAAGATATTTACATCAAAGTTCCCACATTTTCTGTTTCACCAGGTAACATTATTTTAACTCAAAATAAATCCAGATCCGTTAAGCGTTTCATAACTTAAACAATGTTGTACGCTTTATAAAGGAATACTCTTTAAGAAAGAAGTCATAACTACACTTAGTTTTAAACATATTTTATTTTTTAGGTTAAGGTAAGGACTCTTAGGTATACGTTATTCTGTGGTAAAAGTACTAATGAGCAATAAAAACATTTTGTAGAGAATTTTTGTAGCTTAATAAGAATTTTCATTCCTACTTTTACCTTCTAATAATGTTCTCTGGTGTATGGTGACGAAAGTTTTTATACTTTAACCCCTTCTGTGACTTCATTATTTTTTTAATACAATTCCACCTTCTTTGTGTAAATCTCTTTTGAATTTTTTCCTAAATCTTAAACCCCATCAAAATGGTTGCTCCATTTAAACTTTAGTTTCATTTGATTGCAAAACTACTTTTAACTCTCTTCAGCGTCAGAACGAAAAAATCCAAACAAAATTCTTCTACAAACTCTTTGGCTAAGTTTCTCGGCGTTCGGCGTTCGGCGTTCGTCGTCCTCGTCCTCGTCCTGATTGTCGTTGTAGTTCTTGGGCATCGGTATTCAAAAGTTAATTAACATTCAGCACGCACAGTCTTCCACTGGTCAACTTTCTCCAATGTGATATCAAATCCCAGCACAGCACAATGCCAGAATACAGTGTATAGCGTGGTGTAGTGTAGTGTATATTTTTAGTATATACGAAGTCAGAGTCTGTATAGCTAGTCCTTGAGCAATCCCAAACGAACCAACAAAGACTGACCGCTTGGATTTGCTGACAACTTGACACTTTATGCTGCAGGAACAACTATGAACAGAAAAGACAGATTTAGTACCTACCTACAGACCGAGACTGTTCCAGGATCTGATCTGGAGATACAGCATCACAAGAATAGTTATCACGCCATTCACTTTATCCGGCCGGGCGCGACACGTCCATTGATTTTGATTAAAGTTTTCTCCTAAAAGACCATAGATATATAGATACAAGTATATAACCAACGTAACGGATTGGATCCTGAACCTGGATTCATGAAACGTTTCATCAAATAATGAATAAAAAAAGGAAAAAAAATATGGACGACAATAAAGGGGATGATTTACTCTGATATCAGTGGAAACAATTTTTATTGCCTGACATATGAGTTTGTTCGGGAACCAAGAATTATGGTTCACAGACGAGAATAACGTTAACGTCTAAAAAGGTATAAAGAACGTAAACGTTTTCAAATTGAGATTTGGTATCTTTTTTCTTTAATATCATCGCTCATATAGAAGAAAGGATATACCTATAATGGCCTTGGCAGCGAGTTGTTTATGACCTTGCTGTGTTCTATATGCTTCTCCGTATAGCGTATCACCATTCACCGTTATACCTTTTAAACTGTTTCTGTGCTCTCTCTAAAATAATGTAATTGCAGTGCGGTTATTTACGACGCCTCGATTGTGATTTCTATTCCTTATACCATCTATTCAGGATGAGATTTATAACAATCGGAGGGCTAACTTGATGGCATCAGGGTGTGTTTGGATCAAAGGTCATTTTTGAATGTGTGGTTTGGTTATGTAACCCCATGGCGACTAGACGAATTTTTTAAATCATAGGTATATTTAAGATTTTTTAAAGATAACAAAAAATTTTTATGGAAAAAATAAGCAAGAAGGAGCTCTATGAATTTTGTCATAAGCGGATCTTAAAAGAATGAATGCTTAGATTAGGTGGTGGAATTGACAGATTTATAGGACTTGTCAATAATAAGGAGTTGATGAGCAACCAGCTTGTTTATGAAGTTAGTCTTACATTTTTACAGTTTACACTATTTAATAGTTCCTTATTAAAAAAAAAACAGCCTGACCCGAGCAAATCGTTTTCCATCTTTTATAATTAAAAATTTTAATCTACTTGGATATTAGGCTACAAAGCTTTTTGATAAATTTGGCAACTGTGTTTACATTCCATTGATTTATGTCTATGCCTGAATATAATCGAATGTAGATGAAAAAGTACGTAGACCGATTCAAAAAACAATTTAGTCCAGTTTGCACCGACGTGACGTTGCTTTTAGAAGACTTACGAGCTGTAACTCGACGTATCTAAGACCTGCATACCTTATGCATTGAAAAAGATACGAGACAATGGTCTTAGAACTCATTAAGACAAGGAATTTGTATGAAAAGCAGCAAACATAGAGCCGACAGCAAATTTTGGGACTGGAGTGATAACTAAAATTCCTTGATATGAATGTGAAGATAGATACACGAGTCATTATATCAAATAAAACCGTCTGGCAGGTTTTTTTTCAGCCGTGGTCGTTCGAAAATGATCATTTTTCTGATTTTGAGGTCGGAATTATTACAAAAAAGTGTGTCCAAGATGTTTAACCTTGCCAGACGCATTTAAAGCTTTCTCAAATGCATTTTTCAACTTAAAATCCTGACAAATTTTTTCCTATAAAATATAACCATATGAATGATATACCAAAATATCAGAAAATTTCCCCTGATTACAAAAATATCCAAGATGTTTTGGTTGAAGCCTTTTGCTTGCCAGACGCAGTTTAATAATTGTTCAGATTCATTTTTTCAATTTAAAGCTATCATAACATTTTTCTTCCAAATAGGAATAACTATATGGCAAGTTTTGAATTCTTTAAAAATTTCGAACTCGAGATTTTAATCAAACATGGCATTCATTTGATGGTAGAGAAGTCGAAAAAAGTGGGTCTCCCGATCATGTCCGTGCGTCTGTCTGTCCTGACCTTTACAGCCCAAAGCATTGGGTAGATTGACTTCAAATTTGGAAATTAAGGTTTTGAGCCGAGTCGCGTTAGGATTTTTTTTTCATTTATTTTTAAAGACTAAAAATAACAGTAGTCTCCATACAAATTGTTTGGTCAAAAATTCGAATTTCCTCAAAAACAAACCGAAAGATTGTTTTTTTAATTTCCGCTTAATTTGTTTTTCTTTATTTGGCATCTTTCAATTTGTCAATTCTGGAATTGAAAAATCCTCCAGAGTAGTAATTCTTGTCATGAAAAGTGCTTTCCCAAATTAGCCGTTCGGAATCGGCTTTAAACAGTAGGTCATCAACATAACTCGCACACAGGAATGGATGAATGTTGTAAGTCACTAGGCCCTAGTTTTCAACGGACTGTTGCGTCACCTAATTTATTTATGTAACCAAAAGAATGATACATCAAAAATCTGAAAAAAAACCTCCTGATTACAAAAATGTGTGTACAAGAAAAGTGGACAGATTAAAATATTTTCTGAAGCCTTAAAGAAATTGATAACAGAAATAGAAAACGTCAGTAAATAAATATAATAAATAGTTAAAATAAGTTTTAGAGGAGCTCAATCAACTTCAAATGTGTAACTGGAGGTATTAGGCCGAGGACCGAATTCACTTCGATTATTTAAGGTACACATTACTCTTGAATTTAAAAACTGGGAATTTAAACACCGATTATTATATAAATATTTCTCGAAATTGTGTTCGTATCATAAAACAATATTGTTTTGAAATTTGCTCAGTAAAACAAATCGAAAAACGCAAAATCTGAAAAAGAGGACAAATTGGCAAATTAAAAAAAATACCGGACATCCTTTAGTCGGTAATTTCGAAACAGTTTCATAATTTTAGTGCATTGAAACTTTTTAAAATATCATACTTACCACCTCAGTCAGGTTCTTACAAGAAAATTGCAAGGAAATGAGCACAAATGATAGGGAATACGGGTCGGAATAGGACTGAAGGACTTGTATAATTTATAATTTTCATATAGTCTTTTTTTTATTTCTAAGTTCTAAACTTTGCTATGAAGATATTTATAAAATAAAATAGAATTTAATTTTTTAAACCATTTCAACTTAGCTGCCCAATTTATAGATCATTACTCTTGGTTGGTTATTATATAGGGATTTTTTTGTTGGCGCGCCCCATGGGGGCCATTTTGTTTTGGTGACATCTGTCAAATTTTTTGTTTATTATTTAGTTGTTTGTACCAAATCACCATGGCAAGTTACACGATTGAACAGCACTTTCAAATGGTAAAACTTTTTTATTAAAAAGGGTGTGATAATGCATCATCAAAAAGTTACTATTTGGTGTGGATTTTGGGCCGGGCGCGGCGGCGTAATTGGTCGGTACTTTTTTGAAAACGCTGTTAGTGAAGCGGTCATCGTCAACAGCGAGCGCTACATAAAGATGATAACTAATTTCTTATGGCCCAAATTGAACCATTTGGACCTAGACGACATATGGTTCCAGCAGGACGGCGCGCGGTGCTACGTGCCACACAGCAAACGCCACGACATCTACACACAACATCTACCCGTCCTTATTGAAAAACCCTATATATTAGTTTTAATGGTTTGAATACATAATATTATATGATATTTATGTATTACATAACAATATATGAGAACAAGACAGTTGGAGAGAAATAACTTTAAAAAATAAATATTTTGATCAATATTATGAGACAATAATAATATTTTCCTGTTTGCAAGTGGAGTAGTTTCTTACTGGTTGGTCCCTTATACACGTTCATAAAAGGGACTTAAGACCATTAAAACCCACGAAACGAATTATACTCAGTAATGTTAGCAGAAAACAACACAATTTACTGTTAGTGCAGGGGAAATAAGTCCACTGAAAATCTAGGCTCGAAATCAGTGTGAAATAAATCCGCTTTAGTAAAGTGACCATAGTTCCCGTGCTTTGCGGGAATCTAGTTCCAACATAAATATGTTAAAGTTAAAGTTCCCTCTGAAGCTGAAATTAATTACCACTTGTTTGTAGCAAAAATATTTATGAGTTAGCAGGTATAAGTATTGCACATTTAACATGATGCAATTTGACCAAAGACGTCTAAACAGTGAAGTGTGTAAACCTCCTGCTTGGTTACACTATAATATTTGTGGTAGGTTAAAGGTTAGGTATACCGTATATGCAAAGTTTATTTTGCAGGTAAATAATTTTATTCGTAACTGTGAACACAAACTTTGAAACTTTAAATCAACCCAAACTCGCAACTACCTCAAATCCTATAGTGTTCTCTAGCAGGGGATTGCAGGGGGACAGAATGGCCCCCATTCACACGTCACTGTCTGTACTCCGTAATGTCTGGCGTAATTTCCGGTTGCTGAGCTGTAGGGAACAAGAATTTTTTGAGATTTTGAAAACAATGTTATAAAAAGAGCCTTCCCAATTGCGTCCGTCGCGTCGGTCGATTTTTCGAAAACTTAAAAAAAAAAATAACATTTTGTGTGAGGTTTAAAAATATTAAGTCTATATATCTTTATTTGTTCTCATAAAAGTTGAGTCGGCAACTATTTCTTATATTATAGTTTTTCGTGTTTTGTAAGAAAAGTTGTTAATTGCATTTTACTACAAAATTAACTAAAAGAAAGCAACAATATTTTCGATTTTTATATCCGTTTTTCTTTCCCAAATTTTAGCAGCATTTTGTAAATATTTGGGAAGACAAATATTTTCCAGTTGTTTTCTAATTTTTGATTTATAAAAACCGTTAATCGATTTATTTTTTAAATTATACTATATTTTTAATTTTAAAAATTAAATTCTCTAGCGTTAATGGTTCGTGCGATATTTGGGGTTAACCAAAATGTCAACAACTACTAAATTTCTTCGAAAGTCCTTTCTGCATAGTTCGATATTATTTGAAGTCGATATCTCTACTGATTCTTGAGATATAGGCGACAAAATAATGGTATCCTGAAGGTACGTACACACGCACGCACACGAATGGACATCTCTATAAAATCTTTGATTTAGATTCTAGGGACTTTGAAATTTTGAGAAATGTCAAAATTTTAAATTTGACAAATCGGACCGATAATTTCCAATGGAAAGATGATAATCGCACAGTTTTTATTCGCCTGTACTCATTAAAATACACAAGTTTCTTAACGCTCATGACTTAGTTTGAAGCTCGTTATGAAATTTTAATTAGAAGTTAGTTCCCTTTTCATATTTTCAAATGTGCACTAAGTACCCAAAAGAAAGTAGAATTCGTTCCCACTGAACATAGTAACTAAGGTAACTTTACTAAAATGGATTTAAGTCCCTCTATGGACTTATGTCCCGCGGAGTTATTTCCCTCCGTTCCTCTTTTAAGAGGATGTCAAAATTCCTAAGACAACTTTACTAAAGTGGATCCTCGATGGACTTATGACCCGTGGAGTTATTTCCCTGCAAAATTTCTGTTTAGTAAATTCCTCTTTATTGTTGACAATTCCCTGCTCACGTTACTCTGTTCCTCTTTAAAGAGGATGTCGAAATTCCTAATTCAACAATACAAAAATGGATTTTGTTCCCACTAAGTGGGAATTAAGTCCCTTGATGGACTTTTGTCCCGTGGAGTTATTTCTCTGCACAATTTCTGTTTAAGCAATTCCTTTTACCTAATTGTTGATAATTCCCTGCTCACGCTACTCTCTTCCTCTTTTGAGAGGATGTTAAAATTCCTCAAAAATTATGTTACCCACTGCAGTAAGTTACACATTTTTGTTTTTGAAACTATTATAACCTACTTAAACGGGTTTCACTAAATAAGGGATTAATCATCAATCATTTGTCTCCTATATCGTAATTTAAACATTTTAAGAATTGATTGAGTGCAAATAATATAATAAAATTGAAAATCTGAAGAGACAAAAATGAAAAAAACGATTGTTTACACTTTACAGAAGACCAAATTAAAAACCTTGAACTTCAGCTATATTTATTGTGTCTGGGATTTCATATAAAATTTATTACTTATTTTATTACCTTTAGATACAAAAAGCGACAAACAACAATTATTATTGTTGTTCTAATAAACATTTTCACCATGAATTGGAAAGAGCCTGTCGTGTTATGTATAAGATCGAATAAATTTTTTCATAATACCTAGGTATTTGTTTTATTTTTATTCTGAAAAATGATATCTTATTTGCATTTCTATTTTGTCACTCCAATTTATTATTATCGATTGAGTGCGACGACGAAGATAACATCACGACAAAGTTGTTGTCGGCGGCATCTCGAATTTGCATAGATTTATGTCCTTGTGAATTCGTTATTAAAAATTCAACAATAAAAAAAAAGAAATAAATAAAAATTGAAAGCGAATACCGGCTTCCTAGCTTTCCTACCTAAACAGAATCACGTTGAACTATGCCATCACCCTTGAAAGAATTTTAAAGAATGAGAAAGGAAAATCATTTAAATTCAAGGTAAACCACTTGAAAAATATTAAAAATTTCGATTGGATCTATGAACTTATCTATTTGAATTTTTATTTGACAATTTATGTCAACATTTAGTACCTACCCATCTAGATACATTTTCATACTAGGAACACCTAGTCCAATACAAACATTGAAGCCTAATTTTGTATGATATTTTATTGGGAAATACAAATGTTATCGATTAGACAGGATGGTGATGAGGGAGGCGGTGTTGCCATGGTTATAAAAAGAAAAATTAATTATAAACTACCTTAAGTTATAAATATAAAAATAATAATAGAAGTAGACCCAGAGCCATTAGCATATTTTGAGAGTGGAGTGATAACCAATTTCTTTGATGTAGAGAAATTATGTAATCATTATAGTTATGCCTTAAATTAAAGATGCATCCGTTAAGATCGTCAAAGATGCACATTCTAATAAGGAGAAGTGTTCTGGTATAGGAAAAAAGTGATTGAGGTCTTATTTTCAAGCCAGCAGTAGTCTGCAACCAAAACGTCTTGGAAACACATTTTTGTAATCAGTGGAAGTTGTAAAATAGTTGAAATATGCATTTGGAAAATCTTAAAATGCGTCTGACAAGCAGAAGGCTGAATCTTTGATCTATCTCTCGTGTGGTTATCATTTCCAACTGAAAATTGGTTACCATTTTCGAACGCTCAATCCCGACCACGGCTGAAAAAGAAACATGCTAGACGGTGGAATTTGATATAATGATGCGTATACCTGCGCATACAGTAAATAAATGTTGGTTATCACTCCGCTCCCTAAATGCGCTCACGGCTCTTAGCATAAAACATTCAATCCACTCAAAATAGTATCGATATACTTTTAAGGGTGGTAATACTTTTGGTGCAAAAAGATATGATTGGTCTTCGAAATATGGTTTCTGCATCCTTTTCATATCCTATATCACATAAATCCGACATATGTTCGACCTAACGTTGAAAAAATCCTTCAACTAAATTACTTACTTAAGGTGTCGCTACAGTCCTGTGTGAACTAGGGCCTCACCCAACAAACTTCTCCAAGTTGGGTGAGGTCACTTTACACTTGTGCGCGCCACCTGATCCGCGGTCTTCATATACTGCGCTGTCCTGTGGGTGTGGCTTCGAAGATTTGCCGGACCGGAGCATTGGTTTTGGTTTCCATGCGCTCTACGTGACCCAGCCATCTTAGTCGTTGGATATTTACCCTTCTGGCTAAGTCTACGTCGCTGTACAGCCCGTACAGCTTATCGTTCCATCTTCTCCTCTACTCCCCTTTCATGCATACGGGACCGTAGATCACACGAAGAACTTTTTTCTTGGGTCGTCCCAAGGTACTTTCATCCGCTTTTGTCATAGTGCTTCTGCACCGTATAGCAGGACAGGGATGAAGAGGGTCTTTGCCACTCAATTGCTTTCTTAGCCCAAAGAAACAGCGGTTAGCAAGAGTTATTCTTCGTTCGATCTCAGCGCTGGTGTTGTTTTCTGCGTTTATAGCGGAGCCTATATGTAGACGAAGTCCTTGACTACCTCAAAGTTACGTCTGTCGATGGTGACGTTTTGACCAAGACGTCGTCGTTGCAGGTCCTTTCTTGACGACAGCATTTACTTTGTTCTGCCTGAACCGATTAACCCTTTTTTGCCGCCTATGGCCCCGATTGTGAGTTTCGATTTTCTAATCGATGATCGACTTTTTCCGATTATCGATTACTTTATTTCATATTGTAAATATCGATTTCGATCGAAACTTTTCGATTGGACGGTCGTCGATTTTCGATTGTTATTTTCTAATCGACGATGCGGAAAAAAGCTGATGTCCAGAAGTTTTTTCTTAGTAACAAAATGTAATTTTTTAAAATAAATAAATTATTTTAAGGCAAATAAAATGCAAATATTTTTTTTATACAGGTAAAAAGCAATAACAAATAAAAAACAAATGGAAATTTTGGTCAGAAATAAAGTGGAACAAAAAGCAACTGGTGGTGGACCAAATAAGATTCACACTTTCAGCCAATTGGAAGAAGCTGTAATCAAGAATAATAATTTGTCATCACAGGAGACTATCGACGAAAATAATGAACTTGAGGTCAAGATTAACGTGAAATTAAAAAGCCTTATTGAAACTCCAAAAAAAAGCAATGCACCAAAAACTAAATCAACAAAAAACATACGTTCTGACGAAAAAGAAAGGATTGTGCTATTGGAGAAATCAACAAATTCCCAGGAAACTTTTTTTAAGGAAATTAAAACGTTGGTGCAAGACATTAAGGAATCTGTAAAAACAAAAGCCGAATACTCAAAGAAAAATTATTATCTGCAAAAAGATACAAACAAGGAAATGTTGGCAATAAAAAAAGAAAAGCTTTCAACTTATATGTATGCTGTATACAAAAGAAATCTTATGATAGAAAATTAAAGCTTTAGTTAAAGCATTTTGGAAATAAAAAACAAAGGTTGAAGAAATCCAGTTGTGATTGCCAAAATTGGCCCGAAATATAAAAAAAAAAACAACAAAAAAGAAGTGTATTTTATTTTTTTTTTCTATTAAGTTCCTATTTTTTGTTACCGTGATAAAATTAAGTTTTTATTTCTTTTCTAAAAAAAAATGAAGTTAAATAAAAGTTTTTGTGTTAAGTTTTAAGAATGTGTGTTATTTATATATGCTAGAATATTGCTTCTTTTCGATAGAGCTTCATTTTTATCAGGTTCCAGGTTGTACGGGGCAGTTTTATCATCATCATGACCATGATCCTGTTCTTCTTGAAGCAAAGGAAAATATTATGTAAAGCTACACAAACATTTATAATCTGTGTATATTTTTTTTGGCTGTAATGCAGTTCACGTGCCCTAAGTAGACATCTCCATCTGCTTTTTAAAACTCCAATAGTACGCTCAACGATGTTCCTTGTCTTAGCATGCCTTTTGTTGAACCCGATTTCAGGCGATCCTTCTTCTGGGTTGCGAAATGGTGTGAGAATGTATGGCTTCAAAGCATATCCAGCATTTTCTGCAGTAGTTCAAAATACAAATAAATATTTGCATATATATACACTATACAGTATAAGCTTCCTTACGCAAAGATGTGAGATTGTATAAAAACAAATTGTGGAAAGTGTATCGCAGTCTGTTACTCAAACAAAAACATAAATTTTAAATTAAAATGTCCCTCCTTCTAACAGTGTCGAAAAAAAGGAACAGATCCTTTTAAATGCGAACATGAATTGCTAACTAGTCTAATAAACACTGAAATCAATCATTTAAGATAAGATAAGGGTAAGAACATTTAGTCTTAAGAAAACTGACCGAATCAGCTGTCAGATTTCTTTTTAGTTCCCTTTATTTTAACAATTGAACCAAACCTTATCCTAAATTTATAAATGGACAAAAAATGTTTTTTTGACGATTGATCGCCTTAAACCAGAGCCAGCACTCTTTACAACTAAAGAAGAAAATACCAGATTATGTAGTTTCTAATAAAGATGGAGTCCCATTCAAGTTATCGAAGCAAGCTTAATACCTTGAAGTGATCCTGGATAGAAAGCTGAACTCAGGTCAAACACATAAGAGAGAGGAAGCTTAATATATAAAAAAAACCTCAGCAAGATAAAGAGAATCGCATGTATAGTCATTACAGGGGCAATGAGGACTACTTCTACTAAATTAATGTAAGCAATACTATATTTTACCCGTGGATCTATATGTATAAGAAACTGTTGCAAATAGTGCCTTACGAGCCAGACCAGTTGTTGAAAAATCAGCCAAATAAAATATGCACAGATTCTACTTAAGTACAGTGTCTGAACTTTAATAAACATTTTAGTACTATTATTTCTAATAGGAACGAATGGTTGAACAATGTTTCACACATGAATGAGTCGACAATATCCATATATACTGATGGCTCGAAAAATGATGCTGAAGAAGGTGCAGATTTCTTTTCTGAAACACCCAATCTTTGCAACTCCTTCAAACTTCCCCATGAAAACAGTGTGTCTAAAGCCGAGATATTAACATACGCTACAAAACAGGTCACAGTGAAGGCGCTATCACGGGCTGAAATAACCATTTTCATTGATAGCCAAGCAGCAATAATTCCGATTTCTGCCACAACAGTCCCAGTCCAATCGAAGCTTTTAAATTACTATCGCCAAGAACTATAAAGTAGCATTCACATGAGCGCGACCAACGAACGACGAATGAATTACAAAATGTGAGTTTATATACGTTTGAAGACATACATATTTCCACACAAATTCTTAACAAAACGATAGCAATATAGTTTCTATTTGATTTATGATGCATACTTTTACTTTTCAATATCATATATTAATAAATTTAAGAAAACAAATTTATTCGTCGCGAACAAAATTTTAGTTGATACGAACTGTCAAACTTTATTCGCGTTCCACATCATCCACACTCGCAACGAATAAAATAATCGCGCGTACTTAACCTAAAAAAACCATTCTTGTTTTGGTTTCGATGGTGAATGTCAAACTTCATTCGCGACGAATTAAAAACTCTCATGTGAAAGAAATGTCAAAATTAACGAATATTCGTCCATTCGTTGGTCGTTGGTCGTGCTCATGTGAATAGTGCTTAACAGTTAAACATTAGACTCACATGGGCACGATGTCAAAGTGGTGTGCTTGGCAATGGGAGAGCTAATGAACTTGCGAGGAAAGGAGGGGTATAATTTCAAAACTCTTCTTTTCCAATTTTGAGAATTTTAAGTAAAACGAAAAAAACTGTTAAAAGCTGCTAAAATGACATTAGCGATTGTTCGAAAGGCTAAATTTGAAGTTTGGAGTGATCTTTATCTATTTCTTTTGGTTTTGAACCTATAAGATGAATCTAAAAATTATAAAAATTCAATTTAATTTGGAAAAGAAGAGTTTTGAAAATTACACGATTGGAATAGTTGAGTTTTGATTCAACCTATTTAATAGAAATAGAGGAATAGAGGAGTTTTGAAAAGAAAGTAAACTTTTTTTCATGATCTATAAATACAATTTATTTAACTACTAAATACAAATCTACTTATAAAACATTATTTTATCTGCGAACTTACCAAAGATGTTTTCTTAGCAAGAATTATTGCAACACTAAATAGTTTAAGCCATGAATGCTCTCAAAACAACAAAGATTCCCGCCTTTTTAATGTCATTCGAATACACGAGTTTTGAAAGCGGCTACTTTCATTTGCATAGGAAAAGAAGAGTTTTGGTGCGGATTTTGGTTTGTATGGGAATAAATGAGTTTTGAATTAAACGACTGAGTGGAATAGTGTAGTTTTGAAAAAAACTTCACTTTTTGAGTACTCAAAAGTATAGGAAGTAACAAGTTTTGATAAATTTTAGCTAAATACATAGATGAAGGCTCTTCTAAAGAACACTTTCTCATACTTAACTCATTTTTGAAAAAAAGTGGAATAGAAGAGTTTTGAAATTATACCCCTCGTATCAACTGCCCAGCATTATGCCACACAACATACAAATTC
The DNA here is from genome assembly GCA_951509635.1 of Eupeodes luniger. NCBI lineage: Eukaryota > Metazoa > Arthropoda > Insecta > Diptera > Syrphidae > Eupeodes > Eupeodes luniger. The sequence continues at coordinate 158,192,639 of OX608073.1, read as the reverse complement.
TTATTAAAACACTTCTTCGGTAATCGGTTGTTTAGGATAACTCGAAGACTTTGCATGAAACAGTATCTTAGGTTTTATTAAAGCTTCTAAGTGGCTGGAAAATTGGCACAGCTAGAAAAGAATCATAGGTAATACACTCACTTTTCAGAGAACTTATAAAACTTTCAAGGATCTACATTGATCGAAGTGTGGCGATTACTAAATTAATCGCCAACCCATTTACCTAACCTCAGGTTTTGGTATGAAAATGCTGGAATGATATCAGATGTTGAGAAAGAATGATGGTTTGATTCATAAACTTACGAACCTTGATTTCCCATAGTATTAATTTATTCCTTTTTATGTGATACAAATACATTCTTCAAAGTCTCTGTAAATAACAATTTTTCTGATATGAATTCAATAATTACCTCAAGGATCAGTTTGGTCGCGTTTTATATATATTTTTCCAATAATAAATTAGCTCAACATCGACGACATATTTTTGGAATCAAGGCGCGTGAAACTTTTCATACAATTCGCTTAACCATCAATTTACTGCATTATCAATTTAACTTAAAATAATTTCCAGAAATATGTATATCCTATTAGTTTCCGACAATCCAGCAACTTTCAAAGCCTTGGGAGCCAATATTTCAACCACCATAACACCAGATTTATTGCAAAAAGTAGACACATTGGACGGATAGAATATGCAATGTAACTCTTAGCCAAAGCGAAATTACTCCGGAAAACATTTAAAAAAAAATCATATCATGAAATCATCTACCAGATTATAATAATAACAAATTAATTAAAACTAATTGTGAAGCACCAACAAGCCTCGGATACGGACGGATTCACTGTTGATAACCCAAGCAAACAAAATAAGGACAACGAACTTCGGATCTGTACGTGGAATGTTAGGTCCCTTAACAGACCACGTGCAGCCGAACAATTAGCGGAAGCCCTAAACTGCTGTAAGGCAGATATCAGTGGCCACAAGCCATAACAGCTTAAGTCGATTTTTCATACTTTTCAGGAGAGCAATTTGAAGTTTCAAATCCTCTCCATGAATCGGGGATTGTTCCTTTTTGAATGTTTGGTATGCAAGAATGAAGAAAATGCACTTCTTTTTAACATATAAGAAGATCGTTTATTTTAATCTAGTAATTAAAGCGTAATTAAAGAAATAAACACTTAAGTTGTTATGGTTTGTTGAACGTTAAAGATTTCAAAAGCCTAAGTCGAGTTAAGCTGTTATTCCATATGAAAAAAGACCGTTTAAATTTTCTTATGTCTACTTAAGCCGTTATTCCTTGTGAAAGAACGTGAGCTTTAATTTCATATGTTTAGTTAGGTTGTTTTTCCTTACGAATTACTTAATTACTTTACCGACTTAAGTTAGTTTTCCACATTTATTGTCCTTTGGTTATAAAAATTTTTCTTCTTTATTCATTATGTCTTATCATTTAATTGATACAAAGAAAAGGAATTTATATAAAAATTTTATTTATTACTAATAATAAATAATAAATATATTCATAATATGTATGGTAATATCTACATATAAGAAAATAAAATAAATATATCTTCATATTTGGTACATTGATAAATTGCAGCAAAACAATCACTTAAACATCTTCTCCTTGATCAAGGTCTGTTAAATCGGGATGAGTATTTGGCTCGTTTTCATTGGAGGCCAGATTATCATAAAATGCATGAAAATCAGGACTTATAAACTGTTTTAAATCCATTAGATCTTTTTTCTTTTCTCTGGAAATGCTTGGTAAATCCGTTACTTTTTGTATGTCGTTTACACTGAAAGCAGCCCCTCTCTTACCCACCTTTATAGTCTTAAACGACTCATCTTTATCTAAAGAATGCTTATATGATACATCATTACAGCTTTTTGTGTATCGAAACCATCGAACTGCGTTCCAAGTAAATTTGTTGCCATCTTCGTCTACACGTTTCCATGAAAACTTTGTTTTGGAAAGCTTACAGAAATCATAAAAATCGTCATGCTTCATTTCGACAGCTTCAATCTTCGCTCCGACAGTATTTACAAATTGATACCAATCTCTTGGGGTTTCAATCTGAACATTTGTTTTTTTTTCATGCGTTCGATTAAAGCGCGGTCGCTGTCACACTCCATGTGCGTATGTCCTGGTTCGAGGAACTTATGGTCGATGTATTCAATACTTTTTGAACTTGAAATAAATGCTATGAACATTGCAGCAACAAATGTGTTTTTGTTCTGGCCAGAGCATGAATCACTGTAGAACGTTAGATGTTTTGTTTCTTCTGGTAAGGATTTTAATAATTTGTAAACGCAGGATGCAATTTCATTGCCACCACGCCGGGCCATAGCTTCATGCCACATAAAACATTTGGCGTTGTTAGAATCCAAGTCGTGTATAGTCAAATTAAAAGTCCAGAGTTGTCTTTTATAAAAGCTTATCGAGTTTCTGAGAAATGGGGTTGGCAAGCATTGTTGCAAATCAAATGCGAAAGTTTTTATAGTTTTCGACTTAGTTGCTTCTTTTTTGTCGTTTCGCTTTGCTTCACACGCCATTCCAGCTTTATTTAAATGCATATGTTCAATCAATGTATGTTTTTCTTTTTCACATTCCGCCACTTTGATTTTTGACACAAATGAGTCACACGTAGAACATGTATCGACTTTTGGTGCTTTGAACTTAAGGCCCATAGTTTTGAAAATTTGAGAATATTTTGAAAGGCTTACTGGATGAGAGGATTCTGATTTATAGAGGCGGTGCATCGATGCAAGATTTAGGCTGGCTGGTAAATATTTTTTGCTTGTATCTCTTCGACTGTAGTGGCTTTCATATGCCGGAAACTTCAAAATGTGGTTTCTTATTTCGTCTTCAACCGTTGAGCCCGTCTTGTTACCAGGAGTATGTTTTCCTCTCATATTCTTAAATGGAATCGCAGGACAGCAAATTTTTTTTCGGATGACAGTTTTTATAAAGCTTTCCGTTTCATCAAAACACTGTTGGAAATGTTTCTTACAGACCTTAAATACATTTCCGCTGACTTCAAGAGTACACTGCATACTGTGTTCACGTTTTCGCTTCCGGTTAACTGCATTGGCCAAAGTGTCACACTTTTTGTCCTCTATGCCTATCAGTGAACTAATGTACAAAATTCTTTGATCATAGCTTCCCAAAGACCAGTAATGGTTGAACAGCAATTCAATTGTCTCAATTTCAACCTTCTCGTTACATTTGCTTCTACAGATATCAAAAGGTTTCCAAGCTCTAGCTTTGACAGTCTTTCCGCTAGCTGATTGATAAGATTCACCACTATTTCTAAGTTTGGAACGATTTTTTTTCTTATTTTTACATTTTGGTGTCATTATTGCATTCTCTATTTGAGCTCATTATTAGAATACAAACTAATAGACTCACTAGATAAATTAAAATCAGGATCTTGTACTGAATCATCCGAGTTCATCCATTCAGATTTATCAATTAAAAGATCATCAATTTCGTCATCATTTTCAATGTTTTCAGTTAGTTGCAGTTCACCTGAATAAACATATTTCGTATTATTTTAATTATTAGGCCCTAAGAATATTTGTTTAAAAATAATAAATATTATGTATTACTGATAACTTGAATAGAATAACTACAAATGTTCATACTTTGAAGGAAATCAACATCAATATCCAGCCCATTCATTGAAGACTGTGTTTCGTTTACAACACTTGGCTCAAAATTTGGCAAAAGATCATTTAGAATTTTTTCATTGCTTTCTGCCCGATTTTCTGCTTCGTTAGGTTTTCCTAAGAGTTAAGAATGAATGTTGAATATTTTTAGTGCTTCTTAACGGTTTTCTTACCAATTGCAAAATCTTCATCCAGAATTTTCCATTTTCGAAACCCCGAACGTTTTCTAAAACAAAATTATAATAGTAATAATAATATAGGATTATCGAAGAACATCACATATGTATACTCAAGTTTAAGATTAAAAAATCAAAAATATAAAAATAAAATAAATATTTTGGCTACACACGTTTCACGTTTTATTTAAATTCAAATTTTTGCTAAAATGGGTACCCCGTTTTACTTATTTTCAATAATCTGCTAGCTATCAATTAATACTTTTCTATGATAGAGATAGGCAGGTTATCTTAGGGTTGACTTTGAAACTAATAAACTACTATTTCTTTTATAAAGGAAAGTCTTACTGTTATTTAAAAAAAATTGTTAATAATAAAGGGTGTTTTTTTAATAATTTTAATAATTTTAATAAAGCTAATTTTTTGGCCATAACATTAAATTATATGCGCTTTATTTCTTCTTGAAAACCATACGTCTAAAAAAACACCCCTTATAATATTCAGGTTAAAATTTTTGTACAACAGAAAATGTTGCATTACACGCAAGAAAAGTATGAAATATTTTAAAAATCACTTCCTTAGCTCATTTGCTTAAGCTTTTTCTAATCAGCTATTGACCTGAGTTTCCTTAAAAAGAAAATATAAATACTTTTAAGCAACATGATAGCAATTATAACATTTTTAAATTAGGTGATATCGTCGGTTCAAAGGTAAAAATCACTAGCTAACATATTACACTGTTGATGGAAATTTGATTGAAACATACTTTTTGAAGCTGAAAAGTCACGTTCCGCAAAATTTAAAATAAAGCCCTCGGGCATACCTTTCAATGTCCATATGGAAACCGTGCAAAATGAGACTATTTGGATTAAAAAAGTGCACTTTACTCTCATTTTCTTAAACATTTTTTTCTGCACTTAGTGAGTCTTACCTTTGAACTGACGATATCTTTCAGATTGTTTGTCTGTTTAGGGAGACAAATTCAAAAGTAATTTAGATGTTATCAATATCTTCGTTGCATGAAATTCTTATGAAATGATTTGAAAAAATTGAGCGTCACTGAATAAAATAACCACTGCGTACCTATATTAATTTTGAATATACCCTATTATTAAGTGCACAAAACCAAGAAATACTCTTGAACCTCATAATAAATGTTATGTTCACAACCGAAACAAAAAAGAAAGGCCATACTCATAATCATTACCCACTAAAACTTTAAAATGTTTAAAACTTTTCTCTTCTTATCACTAAAATGCACTTATTAAAACCCACTCCAGCAAATAACAAAAAAAAAAAAACAAAACGATTTTCACTTACCTTTGGCTTCAGCACGTTCGGTAAGCACCCTTGCTAATTTCACCATTTTTGCTGCTCTATTCCACATTTTAGATTTAAATACACTTTCAATTAGAATAATCACTTTAAAAATTCACTTCACTTCTAGTACACTTGCAATTATAATTATCACTTTAAAAATTTACTTCACTTTACTACGATCTGCGACTGCTCACAATGACCTATCTCAACTTATGACTCACCTTTTCCCGATATTTACAGTAAATTAATTTTGGAAGAACAACCAAAGTCTACTTAGATTTAAAATATTTGAAATTCAAATACGGAATAACGGCTTAACTTGACTTATTATTTTATAAATACCATAGTCTAGTTTGGAAAAAGAGCTTAAGTCAACTTAAGTTTTTAAAAAAATAAAAGTGTAGTTTGGAATAACAGCCTAACTCAAGTTAAGAAAACGAATATTCTTTTCTGAATTTAGGAATAACCGCCTAAGTTGATTTAAGAAAAAAAAGAAAAATGGCAGTTTTTAAAAATACTCAGATACTGAATTTCTTAAGTTGACTTAAGCTCTTATTCCAATTTTTTTTTTGTACAAATAAAGAAACATTTTTGCCTATCTGAAGATAGGTCTATATGAAAAAACGAAAAATTGGTACCTAAAAGACTTAACTTAAGATAAGAAACCGACGTTAAATAAACTTCATATTTTGTGTGAGTTAAGTTGTTTTTCCAAATTTTTATTTTGAAAAATTGACTTAAGCTATTAGGTTTTTTGTTAATAACTTCCGTTTTAAAAGAGGTACAGGCACAAAAAATTGAGTGGAAGTAGATTTTGATATTCCGAACACGATTATGATAATAACTCAATTTCGTCATAACTCGAGTTAGGCGGTTATGACTTGTAGCCACAGATATTACCGCCATTCAAAGAAGTGTGATGGGATTGACCGGGCAAACGCAAACTAAAAGACTGCGATGTATACTACGGCGACTGCTACCGAGAACAAAGACAGCGTCTATTTGGGTGTGGATTTGTTGTTGGAACTAGACTCACGCAAAAATTCTTGAGTTTCAACAGTGTGAGCGAGCGCATCACTACAATCCGCATCAAGGCTGAATTCGCCAACATAAGCCTAAAGACCCAACTATAATAGGCATAAGCTAGCATATGCGCGCATAAGTAAACGTACGAATACAAAGAATCTAATACGAGTGAACATAATGGAGTCTAGCTCCGTTTCGTTCAATTTTTCTCAGTTTCGTTAACTTAAGCAAACTTAAGCAAGAGCGATCCCAGTCGCTCGCCGCATAAGTAAAATCTGACAGTTTTGATCAAATACACACAGGCCAACTCCACTGCAGATTATTTCTCTCAGAATGTTTATCATAACCGGAAATCAGCCTCATAAACTTATTCATAGTGTGCGTGTCATTTCTCTTCTAATTTATGACATTTCCCCAAAAAACTCATTAGTTATTTCTATGTATGCGTGAAAACACGTCAATTTTTCTCTTTGAATTCTTTCACATTACAAATACAACAATGTAAACAAATGGGTTTTGGAGGGTAATACGTACGAAGGATTTATATCTTCATATAGAGTGTTTTTGCATGAATATCTCATTCTGTGTATCTGTTGTGTATTCTGTCATTGTCTTGTCATTCTGTGGTGATTATTTGGTGGTGATTATTAAAGATAAAAAGATAAAAAACAATACAATCAAATGGAAAACATTGCTGAATTTGATTTCATTTTAATAGAAGGTGTCCGAAGAAATATGTAAATGTCTTTATAACAAAAGGGACGCCTTCTATTTTAATAAATTAAAAAAAGAAAAGGCGTGGAAGGCAATAGCTGAAGAAAGCAAAAGGACAGGTAAGCAATTCATAAAATATGTTATTTGCAAAAAGTATTTATGTACATACGTGTTTTTATATTTTAGATTCAGAATGCAGGTTGCGGTGGAAGGCCGTCCGAGAAAGGTACTCGAGGGAACTTAGGAAGCTGAATCAACCTTCTGAAAGTGGCGCATCAGAACATTGCGTTTGGGAGCTGATGGAGGAAATGCGTTTCCTAAAAGACTCCATGCAGCCAAGGAAGTAAGTAAACTTAACTTTATTGTGTTTAAATTTTAAAGATTAATACCTAATTTATTTTTATTATTAAAGGACAATCTCCAACGACATTAATAAAATTGAAAACATTGAAACGGCACAGTTTTTCAGTGATGATGGTGGTGCTACCGCAGAAGACTTTTCCACTGGCACAGCCTCATCAAAAAAAAAGGAAGACAGCATTTGATGGGTTATGCGAAAAATTTGGCAAGGTAGTGGAAAAGCTTGATGGAAGTTTTGTCCCTTCACAATCAATCGCTGATGATGGGGATGAAGAGTTCTTATCATCCATTATGGCAATGATGCGAGCCCTGCCACCAGATGCAAAGGATTCCTTTAAGATGGAAATGCTGACGCAAGTTACCCAGCTACGGAGGCAGCACAGGTCATTTGGGAGTATTTAGTATTTAGTGTTTCTGTTTAGTTTTTTATTTTTTTCATTTAAAACAGTGAAGTGTATTTATTTGTATTTTTATATAGTTTTAAAGTTTTTTTTTGTTATTTTTTTTGTAATAAAATGAATTGCTAGTTATTTAAAAGTTAAAAGAAATAGTTTTCTGTTTTCTATTTTCTATTTCCTACAAAAATGAATCAAATTGAAAAGAGGTGAGTCATTTACTGGAATAAACAGGACTACAAGAATCGGGAAAACAGTGAAAAAGTGTTGGTACAAAATCCGACAGAAAATTTTGGGAGTGAGTAATAACCAAAATCTGAGTGAAATTTTTAGGTGTATATTTTGTGATATCGAAATCAAAAGTCTGGCATGGTTTTCTCCCCTGACTTTTGTGGAGACGGGGTGTTGATATATTTTTGGTGATGTTCTTGAAAGAAAACAACAATGCTTCTATACTAGTAGACAAATCGTTCAACGGACAAAATTTTTCTGCAGCAAGGGAAAGTAGACTTTATGTGGTACCGAACTTTTACATTTATGATATGTATGCAAGCATGATAAAGTTGTGCAATGCATGTCAAAGGAAGGTTTTGCGGAAAAGTAGATAAATAAAAGATATATGTACTTTAGGGATCCTTTTTTTGCATTTATTTATTTCAGTTTTCAAACAAAAAATCACGAAGATTGTTTCTTATCGTGGTTGATGTTTTGCCACCATATTGATGAATGTTTGGCGATGGTTCTATTGATGGAATCCGCCATAATCCATCATGCCGTTGACCATCAGAATCCTCCCAATCTGCATAATAGGTGGGACAATAACCCTCATTTTCTTTGTTTAGCATTATAAAATTATGAAGAGCAATACATGCTAAAATAATTTTGTCCGCGTTTTCTGGAAGCATATGTAACGTCGTTAACGAAATTCGCCAACGGGCCACCAATATTATAAAGGAATTTTCAATTGTGCGACGAGCGCGAGAAAGCCTTTTGTTAAAATTGTCTTCTTTTGGTTGAAGAAGGGTTCCGGGATATGGTCGCATAAGATTTGTGCCCAATGGGAAAGCAGCATCGCCCACAAAGTAATGCGGGATTTGAACTGGTGAGTCCGGCAAGTTTTTCGGCTGAGGAATTGGAAGTTTATTTCCCAAAAGTTTCTTTCCAAAAGAACTGACCTGAAGGATTCCTAGTCAGAAAAAAAAATGTTATTCATAGGTAAGAATATTAGGAAAAAGAGTTTTGGTTTTTTACCACCGTCGCTTTGGCTTCCATACACTCCAACGTCAATGTGGGTGAAGCAATATTTCGCATCGCAAACGGCCATAAGAACAATGCTGAAGAACTTCTTATAATTGAAGTACATACTGACTTTCACTATTGGGTGAACATCTTAGGGCAAAATGTTAGCCATCGATTGACCCAAGACAATTGGGCATGTTCCACAAAGTCCAGAAGTCGTCAGTAATCATTTCAAAATCTTGGGTACTGGGTTCAGACACATAGATTGGGTACAAAGCTTTCCACAATAGCTCTGACGTTTCCAGTACTATTTGCCGAACAGTTTCTTTCCCTAACTTAAATGACCAGGCCAGTGACTGAAAAGAGTTGCCTTGTGACAAGTAACTAAAAAAAGTAAGCAGTGAATGAGATGTGAAAGCATTATTCATGAAGTGAACTTACAGAAAGAGGACAGCCAGCCGACATTCGGGTGAAACTGGTTCTCTTATAGACGTTTTTAGCATGTGTGGTGACAACAAATTAAGCAGCAAATTGTACAGTGCAGGACGCATTCTTGTGTCTCCTGTCCCTGTTTATTTCTCGAACAGCACAAGAACGTTTCCTTCTTTTTTTAAGTAGATCGCCCATTTCCTTCAAAACACAAAATCCTTCAAATACTGTACTTACTAGCTTTAATTTTTTGAATTTTTTTAATTTGTTATTTATCTCCGTTTTTTTTTAACAAAAACAAAAGTCCTGAATCAAAAAAGCCCTGAATCAAAAAAAACAACCAAATTTCACAGCTGCGAAAATTATTTTGACATGTAGATAAGTGAGCAAAATTGCATTATGGCTACCCGCAGTAATTTCACAAACTTAAGTGAATTTTCGTTGGGTTTTTGACATGAGCTTATGTTTGCTTATGCCTATTATAGTTGGGCCTTAATATGCGCGCATGCCCCAACGGAGAAGAAAGATGAAGACACCAAAGACATATTCTTCGAGCTCTTGGACAAGACTTATGAGCAGTGCCCTGGCTATGACATCAAAATTGTCTAAAGAGATTTTAACGCCAAGCTAGGAAGAGAAGACATCTTTGGTGGCACAATCGGGAGATACAGCCTGCACGACACCACCACCGAAAACGGATTCAGGCTGATTGATTTCGCTGCGGGGCGAGACGTATTGGTAGCTAGTACGCAGTTCACACATCTCAATATCCACAAGGGGACATGGAAATCTCCTGATCAATCAACTGTCAACCAGATTGACCACATTGCGATCGAGGATGTCCGAACATTCCGAGGGGCCAACATTGACTAGGACCACTACCTCGTTGTAGCCAAGGTACGAGTACGGCTATCCCCATCCAAGCCAAAAGTACTGTGAGAAGTTTCGATGTTAGACGGCTACAATCCCAAGAGACTGCCATTTCCTTTTCCGATCGAGTCTCTAATAACATCTTAAGGAGTCCTATGCTGCCTGCATTAAGCATTGAAAACCAGTGGCAACATTGCCTTGCAGCCATCAGAGATGCCGCCTCTGAAGTGCTAGGTTTCACACGGCCACCATAGCGAATCCCCTGGTTTGACGACGAATGCCGGCAAGCACACGCAGCGAAACAACATGCATACAAAACGTCGCTGCACAGGAGGACCAGAGCTGCTCGCGACCTCTACGAGCAGAAGAGGAGAGAGAAACACCGGCTTCTTAGATGCAAGAAAAGAGAGCATGAGAAACGCGCGATCGAGGAGATAGAGGGATGTCACAACAGGAATGAGGTTCGTACATTTTACAAAAAGTAAAAAAAAACTCCCAATGGTACCAGCCACGAATCGGAGCCTGTAAGGACGATCAGGGGAACATCGTAGTAGAACCGCAGTCTATATGTTGAGAATATGGAAAGACCACTTCCCCAAATTATATAACGGCGATGACGAACCGAATTCCGCTGTAAGGAGATAGAACCACTCAACATAGGCGACGCAGATCAACAATTCCGCCTACCCGACCTAGACGAAGTGAAGATAGCTATATCTAAACTGAAGTTAAACAAATCTGCTGGAGCTGATGGCATCGCTGCCGAACTATTCAAAGCAGCAGGCGATGACTTGGTAGGGAGCATGCACCAACTCATCTGCAAAATATGGTCGGAAGAAAGCATGCCCGATGAGTGGAATCTCAGCATACTGTGCCCGATACATAAGAAAGGAGACCCTCTAAACTGCGCCAACTATGTACAGAGGCATCAGTCGCCCATTGCATATAAGATCCTCTCTGCCGTATTATGTGAGCGTCTGAAGCCATTCGTCAACAACCTGATAGGTCCTTATCAGTGTGGCTTCAGACTAGGATAGTCCACTATCGACCAAATATTCACACTACGGCAGATCTTGGAAAAAACCCATTAGCTTCAAATCGATACCCACCATCTCTTTATCGATTTTAAAGCCGCGTATGACAGCATCCATAGGGAAGAGCTCTACAGAGCAATGTCTAGTTTTGGCATCCCTGTCAAACTTATCCGTTTGTGCAGAATGACGATGGAGAATGCACGCTGCTCCATCAAGGTCGATAAAGATCTCACCGATGCATTTGATGTCAAAAAAGGTTTTAGACAAGGCGATGCACTGTCATGCGACTTCTTCAACATCGTTCTGGAAAGAATTGTGCAAAACTCAACCGTCAACACTAGAGGCACAATCTTCCAAAGGTCCATCCAATTACTCGGATACGCAAATGATATTGACATAATTGGAAGATCAAAGCGTGATGTCAGTGGAGCGTTTTTGAGCATTGCGACGGAAGCGAAGAAGATGGGTTTAGTGGTCAATGAGGGCAAGACCAAGCATATGCTGTCATCAAAAAGGACATTGAACAACGACGTCTTGGACAAAACGTCACCATGGATAGCTATAACTTTGAGGTAGTTAAGGACTTTGTCTACCTAGGCACCGCTATTAACACAGACATCGACACCAGCGCTGAAATCAAACGAAGAATAATTCTTGCAAATCGCTGCTTCTTTGGACTTAGAAGGCAATTGAGTAGTAAAGTCATCTCTCGAGCATATAAAATCACCATCAATAAGACACTCATCATCCCGGTTCTCATTTATGGCGCTGAGGCCTGGACCCTGTCAAAGAAAGATGAGAGCGTCTTAGGATGCTTCGAGAGAAAAATTCTTCGGTTGATTTTTGGTCCCCTATGCATAGATATAGAAGATATAACGACGAACTGTACGGGCTGTACAGCGAAACTGACCTAGTTAACAGAATTAAAGTCCAACGGCTTAGATGGCTAGGTCATGTAGAGCGAATGGACATCAACGCTCCAGAACGGAAGGTCTTCGAATCTAATCCCGAGGGACGGCGGCGCGGCGCAGTAGAGGAAAACCGCGACTCAGGTGGCGCACGCAGGTGGGCGAAAACCTCAACCAACTTGGCGTGAGAGACTGGAGACAGCTAGATAGGGACCGAGGTGGCTGGAGACGCATGTTGGTTGAGGCCCAGGTCCGCCCCGGACTGTAGCGCCACCTTAAGTAAGTGAGTAAGTAAGTAATTAAAACTATACATACATTTCTGCCTTGTAATATCTTTTAAAGTTCTTAAGCTCTTAAGAAAACGTTCGGTTAAAAAATTCTAAAACAAACTATTTGAAAGTAGTGCTATTTTAAGAGGAGCCAGAATTAAAAAAAAAAAACATTTTTATTTTAATAGTTTATTCTAACTTTAACTATGTACGAGCATATATCAGGCTAAGCAGTTTTTATAATAATAACAACTCTTTTTCAAAGAAGATTAAGTTTTTCAGGTGAAATCATTTATTTAGTCGAAACCATAAGAAACATTAAGTTTCAATAGTTTGCTCAAAAAGTAAATTTTTTTCTTTACATAGCTTATAAACTCACATCAAAATTGTACCAAAATTATACCTACATACATAGACAAGGAAGCCATCATTCCAAGACGTACTTCTTACCCTTTTTCATAATGGTTATTATCTACTCCATTACTTTCTTTATGACCTGTTAATTTGGTCTTAAGAAGAGTTATGTGCCGTAAGCCTATAACCCCAGTAAGAATGTATCTATGAATTATACAACAACAAGAAAATTTTACTTCCTTGTTCGTATATATAATTATACCGACCTATAACCAACTTCTTATTGGAACAAATTATGATTAAGACAATAATTTCAGGATCTAGGTATTTTTGTACGATGGCGATGCAACAAAACAAATGGAATTAAGATAAGATATGAAGCAAAATATGTAGGTAAGACTTACGCTCAAGAATTAACGTCCTTTTACTTACCTACTTCAAATATACACGTAATTCATTAATTGTGAAGATACTAGGTATGTGTGAATTAATGTTTTGTAATAATTTCCAAGAGATTCACTTTATGTTTAATTAAAATTATTTCACAGCATGTAAAGAAAAATTTAAGTAAATATACTCAATTAGACTTATTGTTAGTATGAAATTCTAATAAAAAGTTAATGTACCAAGTAAAGTTGTGTTCTTTTTTACAAATACATCAACATTGTATATAATATTTTTGTTTGGAAATAAAATGAGTATATGGCTACCTAATTGTTCCGGACTTTGCATCTATTTTGGATTATATTGGATACATATAGTGTTCAAACATACACATTATTATGTAGGCCTATAAGTTAAGTTCTAATGTGACTCCTATAAGAAAAAAGAGGCTTGGATGTGAACCACACTGATAAGATAACTTCCCATTCCGTTTGTCGATTTGTCTGGCTTAAAAGGTTTGTATTTTTTCGTGTTTTGCTAAAAAAGTTGTCTGTTGAATTATTCTCAAAAATTCAAAAATTTCCAACAATATTTTGCATATAATGAAATAGTTTGATTTCGAAATCTATTTTTGTAAACGACATTTTTCGTCGAAAACCAATGTTTACCAATTTTAGTAGCATTTCTTAAAAGTTTTAATTTCTTATATAAACAAATACAAATTCGATGAATTAAATTAATTTGAAGTCAATGCCTTCTATTATTCACGAGACTGATCATCAATTTTTACCATTTTGCGTACTTTTTTTTGTAGATTTTAATTGTGTATGAAAAAAACTGACTGTTGGATTTTTATACAAAATTTACTGCATGTCGAAAACAATATTTTTGTAAGATAAAAATAGTTTAAAGTCAATGTTTTTGAATTTTGAAAAGATGTTTAAGTCGAAAGTAAATTATTACTAAATTATTTAGTATTGTTTTTTTTTAAGGTTTTTATTTTTTATAAAAAAAACTGTCACTTTAATTTTTCTCAAAATTTTACAGAATGTTGAAAACAATATTTCTTATAAAATAAAACTAATCTTAAGCCATAATCTCAAATTTTTGAAAAGATATTTGAGTCGAAAATTACTTAAGCCTCAATTTTAACTAATTTTCAGTAATGTTTTGTTTAGGTTCTTATTTTTGTAAAAAAGCTATCAATTTGATTTCTCTTAAAATTTAACTGAATTTTGAAAACAATATTTTGTATTTATTTGAAATCGATATCCCTACTGGTTCTTGAGCTATGGACGACGAAAAATACTTCGCGAACGTAGGAATGTACGAACGTACGTACACACGCACGTACACTCGTACAGACATCTCTCTTAAAATCTTTTATTTATACTCTAGGGACCTTGAAACTTCGAGAAATGTCAACATTTTCTATTCGACAAGTCGGACCGATTACAATAACTTCCTATGGGAAGTTAAAAATAAATAAGTTTTGACATGTTCTTGATCTACAGGGGAAGTACTGGTTTATGTTCAATATATCACGGTTTAAAATACAATTTATAATATGATAAAGAAATTCGAAAAAGAAAGCCGTGACTATTAACAGAGTACCGAACATGCCGAGTTATACGGAAACTTAATAAAGTACCAACAAAAATTGTCCAAAACCATCTACTCTAGGAAAATTAGATGTTCCCTTCAAAAAATTCTGAAAAATCTGAATTTTAGTAGAGAGCTTTATTTATACATATGTCTTGACATTCCCTACCTAAAGTCATCTCATTTTAGATTTAAGTACAAAATATTAGACCGCGTCAAATACACTATTCTATCTATGTTTACACAAAAATCTCGAAAACTATAGTTTTTTTTTTTTTGAAAAAAAGTTGTGTGTACATATTGTAGGTTCATGTAGTTCTGCACATATGATAGATTGTATTATGTTTTTAAGCACAGCAGATTGTTTTTTAATCAAAATGGTGGCATGTAGGACTTTATTCGGTTTTTTTTTTTTGATAATGCTCTCAATCTTTTTTGAAAAGCTTATGATAGCCTTACAAAATGAACCCTTTATCATGAATATCGGACAATTTATAAGCAGTTCATTAGAAACCAACATTTAAACGGCCGAGTAAAGTTTTCGACTTAAAATTGATATCCGTAGAAATTAATTACAAATATTTAAATTTTGTTTTGCATCACATTTGTTAAATAAAATAAAAAATACTAATTTCTCGATAAGTTATAATTTAAAAAAAGAGTTGTATTTAAAGAAACAACACAATCAGAAACAGAAATTTTGCCAGGGAAAAATTGCAGAATTGATGAAATTGATACAGAAATTATAAACACCATTATTGCGAAACCATAAAAAAGATCACGTCTATTCCTTCCACGGTCATGCAAGGGCATACCAATTATCAGCTTAAGAAATACCTCGAAAAACGAAAGCTTCTTAATGACCCGCAGCATGGCTTTTGTTTCGTAGGGTCCACCGGTGATTTGATGGTATATCTAACCGAACAATGGATCCTTACATCGTTTTGGAGAAAGAAAGATTATTGCACACGATATTTCAAACACATTTCATGGAGTTTGGCACTAAGCCGCTATGCATGAGTGGCACTTCCATCGAGGAAACTAATCAACTTTCAGGACTCTGTACGAGTGTCATAGATCACCTCTTATAGATTGATCATTGACGTATTCGATATTGCTGCTAGGTTCTTAGGATTTTTTCGGTGGTACAAGAAATTTGTTTTGATCTAGCTGTAGTTTACAAAAGCCTTTTTTCGTCCAAAATTTGAATATAACTCGCATATATTGTTGATGCCCTTAAAACACGTTAAAGTCTTTTAGATATATTCATCAATTATCAAAATACAAATTTTTTGTAGTATTTTGTACAGATTAATATTTTTTATGAAATAAACTAAATGTTGGTTGTTTCTTTAAATTATAATAAATGTTAAAAGACAATATTTTGCATAAGATAAAAAACTTTAAAGGCAATATCTGTAATTGCCAAGACATTTGAATTAAAAATAAATATTTACCAAAATTTTTATTTTTTGGAATAAAAGCTCTTCTTCGACTTTTCTCAAAATTGAATTAAATGAGAAACACGTCATTTCTCTGAAAACAATTATTCTGGAGGTAATAACATTTTGTGTTCGTAAGATATTCGAGGAGACCAATATTTTTCGGAAGAGTACGCTAACTTTGCTGAAATTATGTAATAACGTTTTTTGATAGAGGGGGATCTATCTCCCCTCGTTAAAGCAGGAGGCACAAATTTATAAAAATTTGTAACACACCAACATGATCCCCGCACTCGAAAGGAGAATGTAACACTCCAACATGATAACTATACATTCACATGTAGTATACCAAATGTACTAGCCTTCTGCTAAATGTAAAATTGTAACACAAACTCACATGTATACCAATGTACTAGCCTTCTGCTAAATGTAAAATAACACATACAAGTGGCAACTGGCAACCAATGTAATTTCACCATCGCGCTCTACTGAATTTTGAACTTTAGTTCTTAGAGTTCACCTTCAGTATTGCGCAAGGAAGTTATTAGTAGTGGCCCAAATCAGAACTCTCAGCACGACACTCATGGTTAATCGAACTGACAGTATTGTATCGAAGTTGAGCTACTCCAGCATCATACAAAATACTACACAGTCTATTCAAAAAAGAGTTCGTCATTCGCATATAATTATGTAAATTCCGCTTTTTGTGGTTTTTGGGTCATAAGGGCGACGGTCGGCTTTCCACCGTCCGGTCCCTTAGACTTCAAAAAGCCACACATCGTGGTCGCGCGCATTTAAATTGCCAAATCTTTTTACTTGCTATTTTTACTTGCCACTTGCCATTCTTGTATTTTCACTTGCCATTCATTTTTGCTTTACACTTGCCATTTCTACTTTGTAACTTAGATTTAACTTCAACTTGTTCTTCAAATGTTGTCTTAATAAAATTAATATTTATATCTAATTGATTAAATTTTAAACAATCCGTCTTTTTATTTTACCTCTCATTTTCTTCCTCTCTTCTTTTCTTTACTGTGTTGCCAATTCAACGTTCGCTGTAGTCCCCGGACCGGACAGCACGAACGCGGTTGAGAACCAGTGTTGGGACCTCGCAGAAGCAAAAGAGTGGTAGAAATGATGTCAAAAAGGTGGTAGAAAAGTGGTAGAAATTAAAACCCATTTTTATGTAGTAAATCTTATATTCAATAACTTATTAAAAAATACAAAAAATTAAATAAACAATAATTCAGTTCTTTCAGTTTCAAATATCACAATTCACAACAATTAAATTAGTTAGAAAAACTTAAAATTATTTTTTGCTATATAGACCGCCGGAAAATTTAAATTTTGAAGCATATTTCAGGAATGCTTCCGGAGGATTAAAATTCTGAAAATTTACTGAAATTTTCCTTGCAGCCAAAATGTTGTGAACGGTTGTAGTTTTTAATTTATTTCTTTTTTCATTTTTTACATTTTTTAAATCTGAAAATTTGCGTTCAGCAGCAGCGCTGCTATGCGGTAAGCAACAAAGCTCCAACATATAAGAAGATATGTTTTCAAAAATTAAATTGTCCATTCCGTATTTTAAGTTTTTTATCAAAAGCCATTGTGAAACAATGTCATCAGTTTTAAAAATTTGGAGTAATTGATTTTCTCCACTCATTATTAATTAACTCTAGTTCTGAGTTATTTATACTCGTAGTTGGTGAAAAATGTTTCGTGAGACCTAAAACTGATGGCATTGTTCCATCAATGACGTTTTTCGGGTTTAAATATTTGAAAAAAATTAGTTCATCGTTTGAAAGGTTAAACCTTTCTCCAATTTGAACACATAATTCAATATAATAGCTGCATATAACTTTTCGTAGTTGCATTACATCTTGTTCAACAATATCATTTTCAAGTAAGTACCTTTCAAAGTAAAGGCCAAAATACATTTGAGAATATGGTAGCGATTTTATATACTGTTGTGTTTGTGGAGTGGACGCGTGGAGTTGTAGTCGTATGCGTATGGTATATGGTAGAAGGTAGAGTTTAATGATAGGTGAACGGTGAGTTGCAAAAAGTGGTAGAATTTGCTTTTTAGGTGGTAGATTTTCATGAACACCAAAAAGTGGTAGAAATACCACTTAAGTGGTAGAAGTCCCAACACTGTTGAGAACACAGCAAAGCTGCTTTCTTTTGTGGTGGTTTGACTGAATGTCCCACGCTAACCCCCGACGACAAGAGTCTCCCATCACAAATTGATTTAAAATCTAAAAAAGAATTTATTGTAATCGGTCCGATTTGTCAAATTGAAAGTTGTGACATTTCTCGACGTTTCAAGGTTCCTAAAATCTAAATAAAAGATTTGTAGATAGATGTCTGTACGTGAGTGTGTGCGTACGTTCATACCATTTTTACTATAACAATTTTAAAAAAGTAAAAATATGGGTTTTTATTATACTAGCCGAATTGTATTGTAAATTGTAACCACGAACATTTTTTGAATATTAGTATTAGCATATGAAAAAAATTCTCAATGGGACTGAGCTTATTTTCTACAATAATATTAATTTTAGTTTATATGTATATGTATATGGTTTCGCTTTTATATAATAGTATCGATTTGCGGTAAAAAAAAACAAATTTGTGTTTTTAATGTTCTCATACATCTATAGGTATGCGTGTGTTAGTATCCATAGACACATTTTTTTATTCATCTGCTCATGTTCAGTGCAGTGCAACTGACTTAACCTACCCACATTTGTGTGCTCTTTTTATCGACGTCATTGTAAATTGTAAGTACCTTCTTCGAGTTATTTGTAAAGAAAATTTTAACTTAATTTCAGTTTTATTGTTCGAGGAAGTGATACAAAATTGGTAATTCAAGCTATTATAATAGAACTTTTTTTATTTTTAAATTGGAAGAATTATAATCTATTCACTTCCTCGAACCAGAAAAATAAAAAAGATCTAATTTTTCTTTAGATAAATCGGCATTTCATGTGCACGGCACTGTAGTTAATTAAATGTCCATAGTAACTCAAAATAAAGAGCCCACACTGCTCAGCGATGTGACCATAGAATTATAGAGAAACAAAAAAATAATGTGTGTGTGTAGGTTAGTTGATGAACTAAACAATACAGAAAAATTGTATATTATGTAGGTAGGTACCTAGGTAAAGGAAAAAACGTAACTATTAAATGGAACACATATTAAGAGAGAAAGAGCATGTGAAGAAAAGAAAATTAAAAATGTTGGAATGATAATGAAATAAAACAAAGCAGCGACCTCGCGATTGTGATGGAATCTAATTTCCTGGATAAAATGAATTCAAAAAGTTTATAATTTTATAATTTGTTTTTATTTATTTCTCAGGTTGTATGTTTAACTTAGAAGTGATTTTAGTCTTAAAATTTGCGCAACAATATTGACTTTATGAAGCAATGCTAATCTTTATCGATTATTGTATAGGTTTTAAGATATGAGTGGTTGTATAAGTCAACTAATGAAAAAAATGGACAAAAAATGTAAAATTAATAATATTTAAGTTTGACAAATAATTAATGAAAAAAAAATTAAAGCCATAAACACTCTCATAACAATATAGAAAATAATAAAATATATTTCAAATAAATCGGTTGACTACTTTCTGAGATCGTGCGTTACAAACTTTAAAATGGTTTCGCTTTTATATAATAGTATAGATATAGATATAGATAATGTGGTAATTTTGAAAAAAAAAAACAAAAATTTACCAACGATTTTTTTTTATAAATTAAAAAACTGAATACAAATATTTGTCAATTGAATACCTTACGAACAAAAAATGATTTTACCTCCAAAATATTTGAATGCAACGACGAATAGCGTTTTTGACATCTGTTAAAATGTTGAGAAAAATCAAATTCACAGTTTTTTTAAAAGAAAAAAAAAACTTTTCTAAAAGTTGGTATAAACTGAAATTCGATTCAAATGAAAATTAGTAAACATTGTTTCAAACGAGTTTCGTCACATAAAAAATGTTGTTTTCAACATTTAGTAAAATTTCCCAACTGTCAATTTTTTTGATACAAATTAAAAATTGTTAAAAATTGATTTTCAACAAAAAATCTCGGGAACAAAAACAGATATTAAAATCAAACATAAAGTTGCTAACTCTTAGTTAATTTTTTAGAAAAAATTAATTGACAAATTTAGTAAAAAAAACAAAACACGAAAAGCTACAAATTCAACAAAAAACTAATAAGAAATAGTTTTCGATTTCAGTATTTTGAGAATAAGTAACTTCTTCGGGGATGCAATGGAGGCTCTTGAATCCTGTGTGAATCTGATATAATTTTTCAATGAAAATTACTCTAAGTTTTTAACTGCAACAGAATCCATTTCCATTCAGCAAACACAAGTCGTCGTTGTAGTCTAAGGTCGTTTACCTTGAGGTCCTGAGTTAGTCGATTTTTTTACGTAAAAACGACGAATTTGAAGCTTATTAGCATTTCCATTTCATTATATGATTTGGCTGACATCCAGACTTTTATGTCTTCCAGTTGAGCTTAACCAGTCTGAAATCTAAGTCAGTCGTTTGAAATACTATCAAGGTCTGTTCACCCTCGAATTTAATGCAAATAATCTAAGCTAAATGCTGTCAATTAAAAAAGCAAAGTAGTATGGTTGCGGTCACAACAACAAATTAATGATGAATGTAATTGAAGATGATCATACATCACTTAGGCTTGCTTAAAATTTAACCGAGACCAAATGCAACTAATTTAAAGCTTAAGAGATTTTATATGAAAAAATAATCAATTTATGTGATTTAAAAAAAAGGAAGTCTTTATGATTTAAAAGGATGAGATTCTAATAGCAATTCCGATTGGAAAACTTATGTGTACCTAATACGCCTCAAGTCATCCCACTGCTGCTTTTAAATAAACGTCAACTTTACCAATTTAAATATGCTAAAAAAGCTAAACAAAAAACAATTTACCATTCCTTCTTACTAGGACCGATTTTTTTTTTTTTTTATAAAAATTATTACTTTACTTGGTTCTTGGTTGGACATTGAGTCCAGACGGAGCTTGTTATTGCCAATGCCATTGGCAAAATTGTGATTATATATTTTTTTGGAGGAAAAAGAGGAAAAATAAAAATGTACAACAACGACAACGTACCTAAGTAGGTAGATCCATATTTTGTGGCTTCATGAAAGGTCTTATTGGATTAGGTATACCATCACAAAACGATAGAGTACATGATGAGGAGGACCGGCCAAGCCAGGTCCTTCTTAAATTGAACTTTTCTCGCTCTGCTACTGCTGATTCTGATTCTGATGCTGACTGCTGGATGCTGCTACTTCCTTACTTCAAGTTGTTTCTTCCTCTTTGGCACTCTCTATACAAAACACATTTAGATTATTTATGAATGCAAATTCGTGTTCTCGAAGTTCTATTGTTGATTAAATTGATTTCACGATGAAAGAAATATTACGATTACGACTACGACTGCAATACATAGACACACTCAAAAGACCGGTAGGTATTAGCTAATGGAATTTTCGTAGGTTTTGGGAACCATAGGGTGTTATGAGGTTAATATGTCATATTTTTAGAATATTATCCGTGCACTTTGTGTAGCCGAAGTTCTTATAAAAATATGAAACTAATGACAAAAGAAACTCATGCAATGAAATTGAATTTTGGTGAAGTACTTGTAGAAAATTTTAGAAAATACTTAGGATATAAAGTTTTTGAATCAAGTGGTTGAAACTTTATCTTTTCCAAATTCGGGTTTGAACTACAGGGAAGATAAGGTATTTGCTTTTCACTTTAAGAGTTATAGGTTCTTAAAAGGCATGTTAATTTAAAAGCTCTAAAATTGCTGTCAAAGCGAGCATTACCAATTGACATAATTCTGTCAAAAAATGTCGGCTAGGTTTTCAACTGTTTATTATAATTTCACGAATAAAAGAGAATATTGAAATCGTCGACTTTGCACTTATTAATTTTGTATTTGTATTAGACAGTCACTTGCCCTACAGAAAATATAATCGCAGTTTTTTAAACATTTTCCGTCTTTTTGAATAGATCAGAATGTTTGGTCCGCTCCATTAAGGGTCTGGATTTGAGATATTGCGGTCTTCCAATGTTTGCTCCCTAAAGTCGTTGAGACCAAACGATGTTGCCTGTCGTTGTAGCGGGGTTGCGGTCTTCCTTGTCGTCTCATACTTAGAGGCTCGGTTTCAAAGAATTTCTTTGCTGTAGCATTGTTGTCCATTCGTTCAATGTTTTCTTTTTTGTATATTGTACGCGCACTCAAGGGTTCTTATCCCCTTAAAATGATTAGTCACAGTGCGAGCAATTAGGAAGGCAGGATAGGATTTGAAAGGAGACACCAATGCACATTGGTTTTGAATGTCTGCACATTGTAATGAGTGGAAAATATTGAGTCTGGTAAAGCATTCCACATTCGTGTAGTGCGGCTAAAAAAAGAATCTTTGTACTTTACTGTACGTCTCCGAAATTGGGCTCAAGGGTAAACTGATGGGCATTCCTAAAAGAACGAGTATTACGATTGTTGTTTTGTTGTAGTTTAAGGAGAGGAATGCAACTGGCTATTTAATTAGAGCATTGCTTTTGGAAGCAGCGATACAATAATGAGAAACATGAAACCTTACGACGTGACGGTGCTCGAGAGATGTAAAAGTTTCAGTAAGACAACGGTCACCTATCATTTTTGGTGCTCTCTTTTGAGTTTTGTCCAAGAGACTCAAGTGGGTTATGGGATCACCTGCCCAGATATGGGAATTGTACTCAATTTCGGACAAATATAGGCTTTATAAATTATAGCCAGATAAGAAGGGGTAAAAAACTTCTTGAAAACCATCACTTAGCAGCATTTTTGGCGATGTCAAATATGTGATCACTCCACAACAAGTGGTTTGTAATGCACAATTGCACATACCTAGGACTGATAGCTGTTCAGTCTCCTCGATACAAGCACCACTAATGAATTGTGGCACTGGGGAGGGTTACGCTTTTGCGACAATAGACAGCATTGAGTTTTCGAAGCACTAAATTCTACAGGTTTTTTGATACCCCATTGGACAATGCTGTGAAGGTCAGAATTAAATAAGCTTATCATTATACGCTGCCGTTGGTAGTCCACATGCGAAGAACAAGGATGAGAATCTAAAAACGAATATGAAAAGCTGTCATCAGCAAAACAATTTAGTGGGTTAGAAGTTTCAGACAAAAGATCATTTATAAAAATGAGGAAGAGCGTCTGAGAGAAACCGGAGCCCTAGGCAACACCAGCGTTTATTTTGTGGATATCAGATTTGAACCCATCCAAAACTACTTGAATTCAATGGTCCGAAAGGTTATTTCTAACCCAATAAAGTAGAAATTCGTCAATACCAAAAGCACGCATTTTCAATAAGAGAGCTGATGCAAAACATGTGGCCGAGGCAATGTGGTTGGCGTGTTTTGGATCTTTGGACTACATTCAAAGCTCGTACAGTACACTATTGAAACTTCTCCTTCATTCATCCTATTCGCGTATAGTACCAAATATCCTTCAAAGGATTTTTCTGTTGAAAGTTCCCAGTATCAATTCCCCTATTTTACCTATCCTGCTCTCGGCATTGCCATAGGGCAGAAGTGGTATAGTTAGAATTTTGTATAACGTGCATTTTGTCTTTGAAGAAAGGTGTTTTGAACCCATTTGTTAGGCCAAACAGAAGTAGTAGCAGTGTCTTCCACGTTAACACCACTTTTGCACACTATCTGTTCCAGGAAAATATTGAAGAAATCACATGTTACCGCATCTTCTTGGCTGAACCCTGCACATGTCTGGAATAGCTCGGATGAGCTGTTACCCATTTTCACGTTGCACTGCGTATCTTTTTACGTCATGCGGAATAGCTGGATCAGTTTTGCGGGATCCCGAGTTGAGATATCGCCTATAGAACTTGTCGACTTATGCAATAATATGCCACTTTAAAGTCGACTTGAAATTCGTCGATCTTTAATAGAACTTGCCTTAATGTGAATATTTGGTCTATCGTTGATCTGCCTGGCCTGAAGCCACAGGTTTAGGACCCTCACACAGTACGTTTTATAGGTTCTTATAGGCAACATTCCGCAGGGACATGTCTCTGTAACTTTTGCAGGACCGCTTTTTTTGTAGATTGGTCAAATTTAACTATTTGAACAGTTATCGGGTGCAGGCACCCTTCCAGGACATCACCACCATATTTGAAGAGTCATCCATTCAAACTGGCGGATTTGTTGTTATGAAGCTTGTGGATGGCTTTCTTAACCTCTTCAATACTGGGTGCTGGGAATGGGTCTTAATACTGGTCTCATAGCTCTTTACTCTCCAATTGTTTCGTATAGATGATGCGCATTGAACAGTTGCTTTAAGTACTACTTAAACACGTCTACAATTCCTTGTGCTTCGAAGACTTGTTTTTCTTCGCTGTTTCAAAGAGCATGCATGCCGGTTCTTCGGATGCTCTTTTCTTCGTCTTTGCTTCTCTTTTCATGGTACTCCTTTTTAGCTGCTACTGTTTCCCGTTGCAGCATTTACATTTTTCGTCTACGGCTTCAGTGCCGCGCGTTTATCATCACACCAATACTAAATATTCTTTTTCTTTCGTAGCCGATAGCCCGTGGTAGACTTGGATCGGCTACTTCCTTAATTATATTGCAGTACTGTGCCCACTGGTTTTTGGCGCTTGTGGATGGGAGTACGGTTGAGAGTTTCCCGGTCAATTGCTCAATTAAGTCTCTTGCATTCTCTGGTATGGCATGCAATGTTGAATTTCTTCTTTTGAGCGGTCTTTACTCTCTTTTCGTTTTTGAACAGTCGGACTCTGAACTTTGTCACAACGAAAAATTTATCAGATTGTTATGTTCACCTTTTATGTTCACCTTTTATGTTCACCTTTTAATTTTATGTTCACCTTTTATGTTCACCTTTTAATTTTATGTTCACCTTGAATTTGTTAAGAGAAACAACACGCTGAATTTTTGTTTTGAAAATATAGAGTTTTATTTATAATTTTTAAATAAAGAGTTTTATTTAATTTTTAGATTGTTTGAAAAATAAGGAGTTTTATTTAATTTTTAGATTGTTTGAAAAATAAAGAGTTTTATTTAATTTTTAGATTGTTTGAAGAAATAAGGAGTTTTACTTAATTTTTAGATTGTTTGAAAAATAAAGAGTTTTATTTAATTTTTAGATTGATTAGGAGCATTTGTAACTGCTCTCTTTGAGATGGGAATTAGAACTGTTCGTTCGTCTGACTTTTCATCAATGCATTGAAATATGTATATGTATGAAATCTATTTTTAGATATGTAAGAAAAGATTTGGGATGTATGGAGTATGGGAATGGTCAAGCATTGTGTGTACGAGGTTAGATAAGACGTAACGATTGATTTTTGGTCGATCGTTGCGTCGCGACTTCGTGTCGTGTATCTATTTGTTTATTTAGAGAAAAATCCATTGAATTTTGGATAGGCATTTTTAAAGTGCCTTAGTATTAGATAAGACGTAACGATTGATTTGGATCGATCGTTGCGTCGCGACTTCGTGTCGTGTATCTATTTGTTTATTTAGACAAATCCATTGAATTTTGGATAGGCATTTTTAAAGTGCCTTCGTAATCATAACAACGGAATATCTTATTGATTTTAATTTAATGGTTTGTTAAGAATATGTGTTTTTAGCGACACAGCATTTGTATTCATAACAAGGAAATTTGATACATAGAGTAGGTATTGTCTTTTGCGTTTGCTTGATATTTGGATGAGGGATGAATGGATAGAGATAGAAGTAGTTGGGGCATAACAATATTTGGATGAGGGATGAATGGATAGAGATAGAAGTAGTTGGGGCATAACATTCCTCCCCCCTTATAGAAAAAAAAAATTGCATAGGATGAGAATACAAATTTTTTTTTTTTATATATTTAATGCATTGATAAAAAAAATATTGAGAAATAACATAACATTGATATAAGACTTATTAATACAAAATTATATATTTTTTTTTTTTTTTTTTTTTTATGTTTGATGAAAAAATGAAGGAACTAAAATAACATAACATAACATAACATAATATAATTTGAGAAAACTTTTAATAGAAACATTTTTTTTTTTTTTTTTTATAATTGTTCTTCTTCTAAATTCTCATTGTTTTCTTCAATGTTCTTATGATGCATAATTTTGCATTTAATACATTTCTTAAAAATTAAATAGTAAATAGTTATGCATAATAAAATTGTTACAAGAGTTATAAGAGTGATCAATATATAATTTGAATCATTTTCAGAAGTAATATTTTCTTGGTTATAATTTTTAATTATTTCGCTTATTTTTTCAATTTCATCAAAATGAAAATTTGGTTTTGAATTCAAAGCATCAACTGACATTGGGATTTTAAAATTAGAGTCTAATACAATTTCGGAAAAATAATATAATTCTTGTGTTTTATTTTCTGTTTCGATTGCTTCAATTTTAACATTTTTTGTTTGAGCATTACAATTTGGATTTAATTTGAGAATTCCACTGTTGTGAATTTTTACAAAATATTTTAAATTGTCTTTACATGTGATCATAAGGTTAGTTCCCTCTGGGACAGCATAGTACCAGGTTTTGTAGTTGATTAATTTCCATATTTCATTATTTAATTTGAACATTTTTATGACGCATTCATTTTTATGGAATACTCCTAAATGTAAATTCATTATACAGTCTTTATTTATATTATTATAAATTGGAAATTTCGGTTTACAAATAGTATTTGGTTTTGATTTTATACAATCGGAAAGATCAGCATCATTAAGTTTAATATATTCATTATTACTATTTGAAGCAATAAGATTGAATTGAGTTTGTACAAAGAAAAAGGTATTGTTTTGATAATGAGCTGGAATTGGTATCGTTTTGTACAATTTAAATTCTTTTGATATTAAAGGAATTTTAATGTGGAATGTTAAGGTTTTTAAAACGTAAATAGGATAAATTCTAGCGATTTTTATTAGATTCGGCATATTTTGAACTGAAGGTTCTAATGGTAATCTTGAACTTGCAATGCCTTGTGTTTCAATTTCTCTCAACGAACTTAAAAATAATTCTGAGAATAAAATATGGTTGCTTAATTTATTTTCCTGTGCTTTTAAAATTATGTCAAATATTTCAGTTTCTTTTTCTTTTATAACAAATATTTCGTTCATTATAAGATTTTCCATTTCCGTAAAAGCAAACATTACATCTTGACTTTTAATTAATTCGTTATAAATTCCAACATTAGTGTTGTTTATATATTTAATTAGATGACTGATTACCGTAAATTCTTCATTTAATTCGTGTGCTATTTTTGTTTGTTTGTTCTCGAGTTTATCTATACTTTGCTTAATGGATTTTGCGTCGGAATCATCCATATTACTGAAAAGAAAGTTTTCGAATCTACCGATAAAATTAAAAAGACCTCGAACAGATCTATTGGGAGAGTTTAGAATATTTCTTATGATTTTGTAATTATTATCGATTTCTGAGGCAAGACGATTTATGGATTTGACAACTTGAGCACATAAATTGTTTGCTTTATCATTTTGTATGATTTTGTCACATAATATATTTAAAAAATATACATGATCATTTATTTGTTCAAGACCATTATTATAAGATGACAAGTTTAAATGAACAATAAAATTCCACTCGTTTTTGGAAAGAAAAAGGGTGCCTTCACTTTCGAAGTGTATGGCAGTAGCATTGTTGATTTCTTCTAACTCATGTCTGTCCAAAGCCAAAGAGGTACTTATGAGAAGGAATGTTACAAAAGTTGCTAGCATGTTGCAATTCTATAAATGAACAGGTTTTAGTAAGTTATTATATGTCAAGAATTAAATGCTTTAACTAAATTTTTGTGTACCGTTTTATTCTTCCTTTCCATTCTGATGGTAACAGTTTCTGGAGAGTTGGCTGCTATTACTTCGTAGGGACCTAAATAAACCGACGTAAGTTTTTTGTTCAATCTAGTTTTACTTAGTAATAAAACTTTATCTCCTATGTTGTATTGAATTTGCTGGCTATTTTTATCATAATAATTTTTTGATTTTATCTTAGCCTTAATAAGATTATCTTTCGCTATTTGATACCCATTTTGAAGTTTAGCTTTCATTTCAAGAACATAATCTTCATAGTTATAGACAGGGTCGATTGAATTTGTTAACGAACAAGGAATTTGAGGTTTTAAACCAAATAGCACTTCATAAGGAGTGAATTGAGTAGCTGAATGTGGTGTGGTATTATAGCAAAACACTGCATAGTCAACCCATGTATCCCAATTGGTAGGATCTTTGTTAGAGTAACTCCTAAGGTAATCTCCTAACACTCGATGGCTTCTTTCTAAAGATCCGTTTGACTGTGGATGGTAAGGTGTTGTCTGAATTTTCTTTATTTTTAATAATTGACCAATGCGTTTGAAAAGATCGCTTAAAAAGTTGGAGCCTTGATCTGTCAAAAGAGTTTGTGGGACGCCGAAAATGCATATAACTTTTCGTACGAAAACTTCGGCAATTGTTGCCGCTTCTTGATTTTCTATAGGAAAAGCCAGAATGAATTTTGTTAAATCATCCTGAAATGTTAAAATATAATTATTTCCTGATTCTGAAGTTGGAATAGGACCGATGATGTCTAAAGAAACTTTTTCGAAGGGGACTGTAGATGTTGTAGTTATTTTCATAGGGATTTTCTTTTGGGAATAACTTTTATTTTTCTGACAAGTTTCACACTTTGAAATATATTCTTTTATGTCTTTAAGCATATTATGCCATTTAAAGTTCATCTTTATTCTCTTAAATGTTCGTTTGACCCCCTGATGTCCTCCAGTTGGGTTCTTATGATATTCATTTAAAATATTGTCTATGTCAGCCTTGGAGCTAACTATTTTCGCACTTGTTTGATTTGTTTGTATTTCATTTTTTTCTAAAGACACCTCTTCGATATCATTATAAGGTTGAATGTCTGGGGTTATTACTTCTGGGACCTCCTTCATTTGTTTTGTTTGAGCGCGAGTTAATATATTTACTGTATTAGCCTCACAATTAGTTTCGAGTCTAGAGAGACCATCTGCTACCGTGTTTAGTGAACCAGCTTTATATTTAACATCAAACTCATATTCTTCTAACTTTATTCGCCAACGCATTATTCTAGAGCTTGGATCCTTGAGATTAAAAATCCATACTAGGGGTTTGTGGTCTGTCATAACAGTAAATTTTCTTCCATAAACGTAAGGTCGAAAATGATTTACTGCCCAGACGACGGCTAAAGCCTCCTTTTCAATAGTTGAATAATTACGCTCAGATTTGTTTAGCACCCTACTAGCAAATGCAATAGGTAAATCTATGCTTTCTGAATTGTTCGATTGAGAAAGGACTGCTCCGATAGCACAATTACTTGCGTCGGTGGTTATTAAGAATGGCCTATCATAGGAAGGATATTGTAAAATGGGTGCATTTGTAATAGATTTTTTTAGAAGAGAAAATGCCTCATCGCAAAATGGATTCCAGACAAAAGGATTATCCTTGCGTAAGAGTTTATTTAAAGGATCTGCGATTTTAGAAAAGTTGGAAATAAACTTCCTATAATATCCAATCATTCCTAGAAACGATTTCAACTGTTTGACAGTTTTAGGAACTTGTATATTGGCTATTGCAGTAATTTTGTCAAGATTAGGTTTGATACCGTTTTCTGTTATTATGTGCCCTAAATAGCATACTTCCTTACGTAGGAATTTGCATTTTTGAGGTTGCAACTTTAAATTAAATTTCCGAAGACAATTGAAAATATCCATCAATTTTTTATTATGATCGTTAAGGTTCTTACCATACACAACAATATCGTCTAGATATACAAAACATCGTATGCCTTGGAGACCAGCAAGAACTACATTCATAAGACGTTGAAAGGTGGGTGGTGCATTTCGCAACCCAAAAGGCATTCTGTTGAATTCATAATGCCCGAAAGCTGTACTGAATGCTGTTTTGTGTCTATCCTCTTCTTCAACTTGAATCTGGTGAAAACCACTAGCAAGGTCTAAAATAGAGAAATATTTAGAGTCTCCCAGTTGATTAAGGATATCTTCAATATTTGGTAAAGGAAAAGAATCAGCTAGAGTAACCTCATTTAATTTTCGAAAATCTACAACTACACGCCATTGCTTGTTTCCTTTTGAGTCTTCTTTTTTCGGAACCACTAACAATGGAGAATTCCAAGGGCTTGTACTTTCCCTTATGATTTCGTCTTCCAACATCTCTTGGACTTGTCTCTGAATTTCAGATTTGTGGAATTCTGGAAGTCTATATGGACGTGTATTTATAGGTCTTTGGTTTTTGTCCACGGGAATATTATGCTTGACACCGTTAGTGTATGTGAGCTTATCACCTTCTAAATGAAAGATATCGTTGAATTCTCTACAAATTTCAACTATAGAACCTGCTTCTTCTTTGTTAAGGTGGTCTACTTCTAAAGCTTCTCCTAATTTTTGAAGTCTCCTATTTATTTCGTTATAGCTTTTGCACTGCTTAATGTGGTATACATGAAAATTTTCCGACTTCTCAAAACATACTTCTAGATTTTGGGGAATAGTTATTTCTTCCTCTGATGTATTAAGAATTGATACATTGATAAACCCGTTTTCAACTTTTGCAATGGAACTAGCTATATAAACTTGAGGGAGAATTTCTTTTGGTATAACGATGACATCATCAATTTCTAATAATGGCCCGTATTTTATATATCGCTCCATTCTGGGTGGTATTTTTATTAATTGTTTGTCGTCGGAATATGGTTTTTGAAACGACACACCATCTTTTTCTAAAATTAAGATTTTAGATTTATAATTTATTGTGGCATCTGTTTTATTTAGGAAATCTTCTCCTATTATACCATCGTAATCTATAAGAAAATGATCTTTTACTATATGGAATTCCTGATTTATAATCTCGTTTTCGGCAATTTGTATTTGCAGAATTGTTAATCCTAATGTGGAAATTTCTTCTGATGAAATTCCTTTAATTATAAGAGGATTTTTGTGGTTATACACTAAGGTATTATTTCGCAAACAACCCCTTTTAATTAGACTGATAGCTGCACCAGTGTCGATTAGAAAAGAATTTATTTTTTCTTTGCTTTGGGAAATAGGAAACTCTATTTTGCTTCTCGATATTTTATTAGAGTTTATATTGAGAACGCAATTTAAGAAATTCCGATTTTGAGATGGAATTTTTTTATTTTGCTTTAGATTTAGATTAAGATTTTGATTATGATTTTGAATATGATTGAGATTTTGATTTTGATTTAGATTAAGATTTTGTTTATGATTTTGAATATGATTGAGATTTTGATTTTGATTTAGATTAAGATTTTGAATATTTTGATTTAGAGCATGTCCTAAATTCGAGACATTACTTTGTAAGGGTGAATCATTTGTTATTCCTTTTAGATTTCGCTCAACTGAATTGGGGAATTGTCCAATCCAGGAAGTTGGGAGTTTCCCTGACGGGTATAGTTCACTTGAGATCTATTGTTATTGTTTGAGTTATTGAATGCTCTCTTCCGACATTCATTAATTAAATGTCCTTGTTTTTTAAAATAAGCACAATTTTTCTCCCCAGTTCCAGAGTAACCATTATTGAATGGATTTCTGGGAGAATTGAATGGATTTCTGGCAGGATTATGGAAATTTGGTTTTTGATAACTTGGATTTGGCCTATTAGTATTTTGTGGCCCAGAATAATTATTTGAATATTGCAACCGCGAATTATTTTGGGTATAAGGGTGTGTTTTATTTTCAGCAATCATAAGCGACTCCTCTGATAAAGCGAAATTAATTGCTTCTTGCAGAGTAGAGTGCTGCTGGGTTTTAACAATTAATTTTAGAGGACTGCGTAAACCCCTCTTGAAGTTGTTAATAGCTGTTATTTCGTTAAGTTTTTTTATTTCTTGACTTTCTAGCTTAAAGTCTTGGGCTGTAGCTAAGTTTAACTCTTCTAAAAGTTTGCTAAGTCTGTTTGCGTAGTTGAGCACATTCTCGTTCGGCAGTTGATTAGAGGAAAATAATTCTCCTTGAACAGTTTGTAAAGGCCGAAGCCTTTGAAAATTTAGTTTCAGACAATTGGCTAACTCTATCCAATTTGGAAAAGATTTTATTTTGAAAGTTACATTATAAGCGTGACCAGATATTTTTGATTTGAGCAAATCAAGTAACTCATTCGTTTGGTCCTGCTCAGGTTGCTGACTTGCAGCTTTACCAGCTTGGATGTCTACGATCTCCAAAAATCTTTTTAAATTACTTGGATCACCAGAAAATTCGGGGATCAATTTTAAGGCTCTGTCGAAATTAAATGTCGACATTTTTACTTCTTTATTATATGTTATTTTCTCAGGATTATTTGCCTGTATTATTATTTCTTTGTTTTCTAAAAATTTTCCTTCGGTAATAGTTGGGAGTTTTGACTTTATTTCTATTTTCCGATTTCTAAGGTTAATGAACAGACTCATAAGCACAAGAAAAAAAATAAAAAAAAAATACTAGTTGAGCACAAATAGCTAGCTGACTAATAAAAAAAAATACTTAAAATAAAATTTAATAATTAAAAAAAAAACTTGCTTGGAAATTCTCTGCTTGACAGGATGCTTGAAGTTTCTGCCTTTTTTCCTCAGTTGGAATCTTCAAATTTGTTATGTTTGGAATTAGCTAAAACGAATAGCTATCCCACCGCTGCCACCAATTTGTTATGTTCACCTTTTATGTTCACCTTTTAATTTTATGTTCACCTTTTATGTTCACCTTTTAATTTTATGTTCACCTTGAATTTGTTAAGAGAAACAACACGCTGAATTTTTGTTTTGAAAATATAGAGTTTTATTTATAATTTTTAAATAAAGAGTTTTATTTAATTTTTAGATTGTTTGAAAAATAAGGAGTTTTATTTAATTTTTAGATTGTTTGAAAAATAAAGAGTTTTATTTAATTTTTAGATTGTTTGAAGAAATAAGGAGTTTTACTTAATTTTTAGATTGTTTGAAAAATAAAGAGTTTTATTTAATTTTTAGATTGATTAGGAGCATTTGTAACTGCTCTCTTTGAGATGGGAATTAGAACTGTTCGTTCGTCTGACTTTTCATCAATGCATTGAAATATGTATATGTATGAAATCTATTTTTAGATATGTAAGAAAAGATTTGGGATGTATGGAGTATGGGAATGGTCAAGCATTGTGTGTACGAGGTTAGATAAGACGTAACGATTGATTTTTGGTCGATCGTTGCGTCGCGACTTCGTGTCGTGTATCTATTTGTTTATTTAGAGAAAAATCCATTGAATTTTGGATAGGCATTTTTAAAGTGCCTTAGTATTAGATAAGACGTAACGATTGATTTGGATCGATCGTTGCGTCGCGACTTCGTGTCGTGTATCTATTTGTTTATTTAGACAAATCCATTGAATTTTGGATAGGCATTTTTAAAGTGCCTTCGTAATCATAACAACGGAATATCTTATTGATTTTAATTTAATGGTTTGTTAAGAATATGTGTTTTTAGCGACACAGCATTTGTATTCATAACAAGGAAATTTGATACATAGAGTAGGTATTGTCTTTTGCGTTTGCTTGATATTTGGATGAGGGATGAATGGATAGAGATAGAAGTAGTTGGGGCATAACAATATTTGGATGAGGGATGAATGGATAGAGATAGAAGTAGTTGGGGCATAACAAGATTCCATGTTTGCACCTCTGAAGGTTAACCCGCCCAAGATGATAGACGCGTGCCTTGCAGCATACAATTAGCACGAGGTAGATTTGGTTGGCAGTTTGGCCATCTGGAGATCGCCACGCTGCTGTGTATATCTCTTGTATGGGAACCCTAGTGCCGTATTACGAGCTGCAGCAAAGTCTATTAAAGATTGGTGCTTGATAAATTGGTAAAGTTATCGTACTTTTATTGACTATTATCATTTTGAGCGATTTTTTTTTTTGTTAATGTGGAGCTCTATAATGTGGTATTAAAGTCTATAAATAAATAAATCGGGTGGCGCAACAGTCCTTTAAGAACTAGGGCCTAGTGGCTTACAACTCTCAACCATTCCTGTTTGCGAGTACTGTTGTCAGGGATGGAGGGGACCTACAGTTTTAAGCTGAATCCGAACGGCTAATTTGAGAAAGCACTTTTCATGAGAAGAATTACTCTTGGAGGATTTGTCAATTCCTCGCAAGAGGCAGTACCCGTGGAAAAAAACTTTAGATGACATAGGCAGGGATCAAACATCGAACTCAAGACCTCTGGCATGACAGTCCAACGCACTAAACATCATGCCACGGGTACTACGGTTTATAAAAGTCTATATTAAATAATAATCCCCCTTCAATTCAATAACACCCTATCTGAATATAAAAATTATATTGTATTTACATTTTCTTCAGTGCAGCATCTCGCTCAATTGAAAAATACCAAACATATTTTGCGTTTTTGTAATTGTGGATAGGAATGATTGTAGTAGTAAATGGAGACTTTCTGATGGAATAACCTTTTTCGTGGGATAGAATTTTGTTTCTCCTTTTTTATTCCCGAAAGGTAGGTACTTACAAATATGTTTAACACTGGATAAAAGCGGTCTTTCATTTTCATTTCTTTCAAATGATGAATACCAATGGAAATGAAACATTTTTTTTTTCTACAATTTTACAATAACTTAGAGCAATTGAATATTTTTGTATCAAATTTAACATAAGTTCTGTGAGTTACCTATACCTTATTTGTATTGAATGAAATCAAATTTGCTAAACGATATCAATGAAAAGAAAAAGGTTGTAGTAGGAAAAGAATATATTTTACATATATGTACGTATTTTGATAAATATTTTCATTCTAATATTAATGGTAAAAGGTATAGAAAAATATACATGTTCTATTATTACAAAATTATAATTTAAGATTCTATTAAATGATTCGTCGTTTTGGGATAATTTCAAATCAAAAAAGAGGCTGGGGTGCGACCCGCCCTGATAACTTCCCGTTGGTGTCCGTCTGTTGATTTTTCTTAATATTTTGCGAAATATTTACAGCAACATATAGTAAAATACATATAAGGTAAAATATATATAAGGTCAATTTACAATCTTACTTTGTTGGCAACATACCTTAGTCAAAACCCATTTTCTCTGTTCTTAGTTGGTTTTGTAAGATTTTGTTTCTTTTTTTTTTGTAAAAACAAAATTGTGAATAGGAAACATGAGCCAAAAATGCTTGCGATTTGAATTAAATTTTATATTATCTAATATGACGTGATACTTAACTTATATAATTTTGAAAAAAATTACATTAGAAATCAAAAAACCTAAAAGAAAAAATAATTGTCACCTCGAATATTTTACAAAAAAAAAAACGATTTTATCTCCATAACAATTTAAGGCAACGAAGAATAAGGTTTTTGACATGTGGTAAAATTTTGTGAAAAATCGAATTGACTGTTTTCTTACAGAAAATAAACACATAAAAAAAACATTACTAAAAATTCGTAAAAATTGATTTTCAACTCAATTGGCTTCAAACTAATTTCATCTAACAGAAAATATTATTTTTGACATTTTTATAAAAAATAAACAGTCAGTTTTTTTTTTTATAAAAATTAAAATCTACAAAAAATAGTAAGCAAAATTGTTAGAAATTAAACATTTTCTTAGAAAACTTCAATCTGTATTTTTTGATATAAGAAATAAAAACTTTCAAGAAATGCTACTAAAATTGGTTAAAATAGGTTTTCAACTAAAAATCTTGTTACCGCATACGAAGCCATTTATGGCTTTTAACATTTTAACACCTTTTTTCCGAGAAATGATTAAAATGCCTAGTTACCCCTTTTAGGTATACCTGACAATCAATTAAGAATAATTTCATAATTTGACCTTTAAAGTCAGTTGACTTGCAATTGTGGTTGAAAAGGAAGTTTTCCATTTTTGAATATTAATACCTTTTGTCTAAAGTAAGTGATCTAGTTAAAAAAATATATTTATGATAAATTATTTATTTATCTTTTCTAAAAATAAGTAAAAACAAAAAAAATATATGTTATTCTGTCGGTTTTGGGGGTAAATGTTGTCAAGCCATATTTGGCTTCGTATGCAGTAAAAGGTTTTCAATGCATATATTTTTGTAGCTTTACTTGTTTTTCACTTTTACCTACAACAATTGTTAATTATTAAAGTTAAATAAATGTATTTAAGTGTTCTTAAACTGAAGAAATGGAAACTCGTCGTTTTTACGGAAGATCCGATTATTTTAATCCCATTCCTGGAGATGGAAGTGATGATAAATTGGCAGGTGATTCGGATATGGAACTAGAGACTGAGATGCAATTCGAAAACAAAAAAGGCGACGTTGTGATGGAAGAAACCAATATAGATTCAGACGATGAAGTCGAATCCAGGGTAAACAGAACAAAAGCAAATTTCATGGAGGGACATAATTCCTGCGTACGTCAAGAAAAACTTCATATTTTTTGGGGATCTGCTGAGCTACCGGAATCAGTAAAGGCCCTAAATACCCCATCGGAATTTTTTTAATTCCTGTTTACTGATGAGGTAATGAACCAAATAGCAGACGAATCAAATAAAAAAAACATTCCAGGATGAAATAGAGCAATTCATCAGAATGGTATGTCCTGTTGCCGACTTCCATTTTTAAGGCATTACTGGATTAAAACTGTAGGACAACCGATCATTTACAAAACAATGACGTGCAATAGATTTGAAAAAATTTAAAGCTTCATCCATTTCAACGACAATGATAAAATTCATTCCACTTGGGCAAGAAGGACAAGACAAATTGTTCAAGATAAGGCCACTTTTGGAGAAAATACGAGAACGGTTGCTATTGATTCCAAAAGAAGAGTTTCTCGCCGTTTATGAACAAATCATACCAACAAAATGTCGTCATGAACTAGAGCAGTACAATCTAGCCAAGCCCCATAAATAGGGCTATAAGAACCAAATTCTGAGTGGAATTTCTGGACTTAGGTACGATTTCGACTTGTTTGCTGGACACCAGAGCAATACATTTCCTGATAGAGCTCCAGATCTGGGAGTTAGTGGATATTTCGTCACCAGATTAACATCTACTGTGGCCAAAAATGTCAACCACAAAATACTTTTTGATAACTGGTATAATAGCCTAAATTTACAAGTGTATTTATTTTAAAATGGTATTTTGCCATTGGGGACCGTAAGGCTCAACCGCGTACCGAACAGGAGAATCCTGAAAAATAAATTGATGAAGGAAGGACTTGTAACATGTTCAGCTAAGTTTGGTGTCCTGGATCAATAACAAAATGGTTATTTTGATGTCACCATATGTGGGAATGAATTCAGTAACAGAGGAAGGTCGTTATTCACGAAAGGATAAAGCATATAAAATTCTTCCTGCTCCGGAAGCTGTTACTGTTTCATTTATGTTATGAAAAAAGAAATTGTTTTTCTAATTTTTATGGAGCTCAAATTCACAAGGATTAGCTCAATAAATTTGTAGCATTTTTATATTGAAATCTCTTAATTTTTATTTATGTTCTTATAAACATTTTCTTTACGGAAATGTTAAGGTTGTAAAACCTTTACAGCCTTATTTAAAAACGCTGTATAAAA
Source organism: Eupeodes luniger (assembly GCA_951509635.1). NCBI lineage: Eukaryota > Metazoa > Arthropoda > Insecta > Diptera > Syrphidae > Eupeodes > Eupeodes luniger. The sequence goes on along the minus strand of OX608073.1, from coordinate 158,154,753 downwards.
CCTACATAAAGTTATGCAATCTCTATAATCCCTCTAAAATGCTATTTATAAAACGTATGCAAGGTTGCATAGTCCCATAATAAGCTAAACGCATTTTAAGGTTGAATAGAGCATACATAAGGAAATTATTTTAATTTTTATTTCGTAAATGTCATTTTGATTTCTCTCCATTTTTGAAATTAAAATAAAAACAATAATCCTCTCCAGTTTAGCTCGTTTATTAATGATTTTAAGAATTTAAATCAAGTTTTACCCACTCCAAGAAGGCAGAAAGTTTATAAAAAAGGGTTCAACCCAGTGAGCCTAAGAAACGAAGAATTTAAAATAAAATATAGATTTTCGAAAGAGAAGAAAGAGAAAGAGAAATTTTATATTTTATTTGTTATGACAAAAAGCTGATTTGATAGACAGATAAATGGAATAGATTGCTCCATTTTGGTACTTTTTTTGGTATAAGCATTGTATAACTAAAATTTATAGCAGAATTTTTTATAAATAAGAATTTTCGCAACGTTACATAGAGCCTACATAAATCCTTATGCACTGTATAACTATTCATCTGTTCAGCGAATTCTATTATATAAGACTGTTAATGCATACGAAGCCAAATTTAACTTCTCTCCCAAAACTATAAACAAATTAACTTTTTTATTTTTTTTTTTCACTAAACATGTCTTATAATAATGATCTTATTAAGCAATTAAAAGCCTATTCAATTTGTTTCCTTTATTATAAATAATTCATGCGGTAAAGGGTTTAATCAAACTATTTCATCAAATGCAAAAAATTGTTGCTAATTTTTAGTAAAATTTTTTGCTAAAATTCAACTGACAACTTTTTAAAAAAAACACTAAAACCTTAAAAAACCACAACAAACTGATAAGAAATGTCTTTCGAGTAAAGAATTAGCTGAAAAAGGAAGGATATCAACTTCAAATTATTTATCTAACACAAAATATTGTTACGAATATTTTGTTAAAGTTTTAAGCAAGACAAATTGACAGACGGGATGGGAACTTATAAGTATGGGTCGCATCCCAGTCTCTTTTTTTGGAACTTCATTTGAACGATTTTTAAACGTTGTTCGGGATTAAATCTACTAATTGTCAAATAGAAAATCAAAGTGTAAGTGAGCATAAATCAAGTGAACTCAAAAAAAAGTATTGCCAGGTTGAAAAGAAAGCGACTAGAAAACTACCAGTTGCTTTACTGTTTTTTCCACAGTTTTAATTGTCAAAGTTGCCTATAAAATTAAAATAAATAAATGAGGTGCAGCAACAGTCCGTTTACAACTAGGACCTAGTGACTTAGAGCTCTCAACCATTCCTGTGTGCGAGTTATGTTGTCAGGAATGGAGGGGACCTACAGTCCGAATCCGATCGGATAAATTTAGAAGGCACTTTTCATGACAAGAATTACTGTTGGAGGATTTGTCAATTCCTCGCAAGAGGCAGTACTAGTGATAAAATACTTTAGAGGGCACAGGCAGGGATCGAACCCAAGACCTCTGGCATGACGATGACAGTCCTACGCACTAACCCTCACGCCACGGGTACTTCCTATAAAATTGTATGTATGTATATTAAATAAAACATAAAACATAAATCATAAGTGGGAGCATGGCACTGATTCACAACTTTAACTTCATGTAGCATGTAGCTGCAAGGTTGACACTTACCATCTTTGGTCAATTTCCAAGAATTATAACTTGGAGTATCAAACCAAAAGATTACTTGTTTATCGTTAAGCAAATTTGCGTGGTGTGAAAGAAAAAACGCTGTTAAACCACGTACCTGTTGTACCTGGTCGTCCGGATGTCGACTTAAATTTGAACAAAACATTTTTCTCTTCCTTTTTCTTGAAACCCCTAATATGAAATTCTATTAATTCCAGGTAGGATGTTCAGTCTCGTAAATTAAACAAGCCTCATCTTACCGTTTTATTAATTCAATGTTTAAAAAGCAAACTTTCAGATACTGTAGAAATTTCATCCGCCTAAGAAAAAAAAAACTTTCCCTCCTCCATACTTCATAAAATAATAGACCCTGTCAAAGTCACATCTGACAAGATTAGATCTAGAAGAAACCATTTAATATGCGACAAAGGTTGCGAACGATTTACTATTACAAGTTGGAATGATTCATAAGCTGGAGGATAATAATCATCCTGAAGAAAAGTGGGTAGTTAAGCCAAAACAGGAGAAAATCATTTAACGTGCCAAAATATGCAGGCAGCGTACCGACATCTGGGTGCGGTAAACATCCTCATTTGATATTCGACTAGAGAGTCGTATTTTATTCTCCATGTTGTTGGTTTGGCGTCCCTATTTTTTGTTTTTGGTTCTGTTTGGAGTATCGTAAGTACACCACGTTTAACCCATGACGTACGTGCCAACAGGTGTAAATGGTTCTATTTAAGGGATTTTAAGACGATCGGGCAGATGTCTTGTTCCCTTCTTGATTTTCTTTTTGGATGTAAATCGAACCACCCGCACACCCCTCTGGTTTTCAGATACGTACAATTGTCAAGTATCAAACATGTGGAAATACTCTTTTCAAAAAAGGGGGCCAGCCGGGAAAATTGAATGGAATGTCATTCAAGATTGAGCTATAAACGAACTAAAACCATGTTAACCAATGTCATATGGAATCGGAAGACAATTATTGCTTGTGCAACGTTGCCACAGAGGTAAGGTCTGAGTATGTAATGCTGTATTTACCACCGTCAATCCACCAATAAATTACAATCAAAAGGGTTCCTCTTGAAACATAAATCTAATTTGAAAATACTTTTACGTTCATAACTCCAATTTTCAGTCAATTTTGGTTTTAAAAAGGAACTCGATGCAGAAAACATCTATAGAGGTAGAGAATAAGTTGTTAGGGTGGAAAGATGAGGAAACACAAAATAATAAATATAAATAGTAGCAAATAGTGGTATACCTGCTCTAAGAAACTTTCTTCGTGCTGGAGTTGATAATGAGATTATTTGTCTGCCATTCAGAAGTAAACATCAGAAATCGGAATGCGGTGGCAGCTTAACCGGGATAAGTCCATCAAAAATAAAAATTTCCATCACTATATTTCTTTTAAACATTTTGTATACATGACTTTGAAGGTTTTAACTTAAAGCAAGAGAAATATTTCTTCTATACCATTATGATTAAATAAAATGTAACCTAGTTTGCTGAGAGTTTATAAGGTTTTGAATTATTAAGGCATTCGATTTCAATTGGCGCGGATAGATTTTGGCTCCCCGTGACCCAGGAGTTCAAAGTTCATGACCATAGACAACGCCGCCGTTTGTTCCTTGACTGGACTTCGAATCGTTTGGAAGAGGACCCCAATTTTGGCCGAAAAATTATCTGTAGGTGCAGTTTTGGATGAATGGCTGTGTTACCAAGCAAAATTGGCGTATATTGGATGAGGTTCACCAGGTTATAATGCATCATCAAAAAGTTAGTGGATTTTGGGCCGGCGAACAGTGCGTTTAACCAGTGGACAAAAATAAAAAAAAAAAAAGGCAATTTTGTTCTATTAGGCTTTGATTCGGGTCTAGCAGCTGTTGAATAACTATTATTTATAGTTTTTTTGTTGTTTGCTTTTTTTATATGATAGATTACCGGACTTGTTTAAGACATAATAAGGTAATTATAGTCAGTCTTGTTATGAAACGCGAATTTGTGCAAAGTGATTTAGCTGGTGAAAGAAAAGTAATAGAAGCAAATTTTGATTAATAATGGATTCATTTAGAGCTGGTATGACTCATTATATTTGGTTTTTGAAATAATTTCTAAATTAGGTAAATTATTGAAAAAAAGGTTATTTTTAAAGCATTTGTTCACTTTGGTTAAGCTTTTAAAAAGACTGTAGCAAGCTGTAGCAGAATGTTTAGTGTCATTGCATTGTTCTATTATTCTTCTTTGCAAAAATGCAAAGCTTTTTGCTAATCTTTGCTAACTTTTAAAATATTCAACTTTTTATAGGACCAGATCAAATCTTTAAAAATCAGTAAATTCATGAAAAATTGATTTCTTTTGATAAAAAATCATGAATTGAAAATATTTTAACATTTATTTTGAAAGAAGTGAAGATAAATAAATGTTCCTTGAAAATAAAAATGTATTTAAAGTCCAAAACTAAGTTTTTTACTCAAACCTTAAACGACGATGCACAGTGTGTTGACCAGTGGACAAAAACAAAAAACTCAAGTCCGTTATATGAAGAAAAAATGCTGCCTATCGTGAAACACTTATATTAGACATACATATATTATGACCTATTTTTGTATTGTTTACATTCCAGTTTGTAATGGATTAGCGATTTTTTTTTTTCAGATGTTAAGGTCATTTGAGTTTCAGTTCTCGTTCTAATCAGATTAAACTGATGAATCATTCAGCGTGTGAATAAAAGTTAAATTATTAATTGTATTTTTTTTGTGAATTATAAAAATGGATACTTCTAGAGATCTGGTGCGTATGTTTTTTTATTTATTTTTAAGTGAAAAATTAAATTTAAATGTTTACCTTTTTGAGACGTAAAAACTCTCTTTTGGTGTTGTTTAAATTAGACAGTAGGCTGTAGCAACATTTTTTTATAATTTTGAATTTTTTTATTTTTCTACTTACCAAAAGTGTTCAGTTTTTTTTGCTAATACTTGCTAACCTTCAAATACTTAACTTTTTAGCACCAAGTCCCATACTAAAAAATAAACAAATTTTCGAAAAATGGGCTTCAATTGGAAAAGGTCCCATCAAGATTGAGGATATAATAGAATATGTTTTAGTAGATAAAGTAAAAATGTATTGTTGTTCAAATTTAATTAGAAATGATTTAACTAAAATTAGAAATTTTGATTGCAATGTGGCTAGGCGATGGAAACAATGCTCCCGAAACCGCGCTATGTTTGTCAAGCGCCATTGGATTGGTTAAACTGTGAATTTTTACTTTCTCAAGGCTTGAAACTTTCAAACAAATCCAACTTTGAAGAAAATAATCGCGGACGACCTAAAAAGACATTTGGGGAATCATCTATAAAAACAAAGAAACGAAAAAATGAAGATCTGTTGGCCTCGAAAAATAGCGAAGAGCTACAATATGCAGTTGAGCTTTCTAAGCGTTTATCTGATGCAGGTGGAGTGGGTCCAAGCTCAAATCGAATTTCAATTTTAACTCCTGTAACGGCTCTGGCTTTGCATTTAGATTTAGATCTTTCGGAAAGAAAGTATAAACTATTAAGAACAGTCGTTAATGCTCTACACAACGATTTTTTCCCCAGTTTATATAAACTAAAGAAGTTGAAAAAAATGCTTCCTGTTAACGGAGAGGCAACAGAAACAACAGCATCTGTTGATCTCCAAGAGCTTCTCAATAAAACTGGTGAACGCATAGTTAAAATTTCAAACATACATAAAAATACATCTGCTACATTAGTGTGTAAATGGGGCTTCGATGGAAGCTCTGGCCATAGTCAGTATAAACAGTGTTTCACTGATTCAGAAAAAACTGATGAATTTTTATTTTTGATTGCAATGTGCCCCTTGAACTTTGTTGAAGATAGTACCTACTGGTACAGAGTTACGTAATACTCCCCGTTCTTCTTCAACAATGTATTGCTGGCCAAAAAAAATTGTATTAATGAAAGAAAATTCAAAACTTGTTCAAGAAGAAGAAGCCAAATTGAATGAAATGATAGTTCAGCTTTCTAAGCATTGTTTTCAAAAGAATGGGTTAGCATAGAAATTTCTTTAGAATGTTATTTACAATGATCGATGGAAGTGATTCTAACATTTTATCGAAGACAAATGCTGCAGCAAAATGTTACATATGCGGTGCAACTCCAAAACAAATGAATAGGGAAGCTATTTTTGAAAAGCCGTCAAATTTGGAAAATTACTGGTTCGGACTATCAACCCTACATTGCTGGATAAGGTGCTTCAAGTGCTTGTTGCATATTTCATATAGGCTTCCTTTTATATCTTGACAAGTACGTGATCCGCAGAACAAAATTACTTTCGCAAACAGAAAGCAAGAAATACAAAATTCTTTCAAAACTATAGAATGGGTCTCACAGTGGATAAACCAAAACCAGGATTTGGTTCATCTAATGATGGCAACACTGCAAAGCGGTTCTTTGCGAATCCAAAAGAAGCTGCAGAAATAACGTGGGTTTCTGAAAATCTTTTACAAAAATTTTCTGTTATTTTACGAGTGATCGCTTCTGAAAACATTATAAACATACCAACATTATCTATATTATTAAACGAAACAAGTGAGCTTTACCTTCAACTTTATAGTTGGTATTACATGCCAAGTAGTGTCCACAAGCTTTTGGTTCATGGACCAGATATAATTTCTTTCTTTGAAATTCCGATTAGGCAGCTATCAGAGGAAGCTTTAGAAGCGATTCACAAGGAATTTCGGAGAAATCGTCTGATCCTAAACTTTCGCAACATAGACACACAGGTAAGTATTTAAAATACTTTAACTCAGTCTTAAATCTGACTTTTATGAGTTGGTACCTAATTCAAAACGAAATAAGGTTAATATTCCAAACCTAGTATAAGCTTAGAATAATGAGAATTAGGACCAGGCTATAACTTTTTGCATTCCATCCACAGTTTCAAAAAAAATTGCAAAAAAACAATGATGAACTCAATTTTTATTTCTTGGAATCCGAAAATTTAGAACGAGATTTTCAAGAAAATGTGATTGAAGATAGACAGATTGAAAATAATTAAATGAAAAATAATAACTGTTTTTTTTTTGGAAAATATATTTTTATTTTTAATTGTATGCATCCATTTTTATTTTGTAACAAGGAAAGATTATCAAACAAAAGTGTTCTTTATTAAATCTTAAAATAAAAATAGAAAATAGATGGACTAATTAAAGTTGTAAGATTTTCTATTAATGTGTCAGAATTTTGTTTTTAAAGCATTTATTACTTTAATTTAATAGAATTAAATCATAATTTGTGTTTCCCAAGCTCATTCTATACAAAAACAACAAATTTCCTAGCGTTCTGATTTTTGTCCACCATCCCCATACAATCAACGCACTGTGCGGCGGCCTAATTGGTCCGTAGTTTTTTGAAAACGACGTTAGTGAGGTGGCCACCGTCAACAACGAGCGCTACATAACGATGATAACTAATTTCATATGGCCCAAATTATTAAATTCTGATCTTGACAGCATTGCCCAATGGGGAATCAAAAGCCGTTTAGAATTTAATGCTTCGAAAACTCAATGCTGTCTACTGTCACAAAAGCGTAACTCTCCCCCAATGCCCCTATTCATGGGTGGTACTTGCATCGAGGAGACTGAACAGCTTTCAGTTCTAGGTATGTGCACCACAAACCATCTCTTGTGGAGTGATCACATATATGAAGTCGCCAAAAACGCTGATAAGTGTTTAGGTTTTCCCCATCGATGTTAGAAGTTCTTTATTCCTTCTGATCTGGCTATAATTTATAAAGCCGATATTCGGCCGAAACTCTAGTACAATTCTAATATCTACGGGCAGGTGCTCCATTAATACACTTGAGTCTCTTGGATAGAATTCAAAAGAGAGCTCTAAAAATGATAGGTGACCGTTGTTTAACTGAAACTTTTGTATCTCTTGAGCACCTCCGCGCCGTAAGGTTTCATGTCTGTCATTATTTTATCGCTATTTTCATAAACATGAAACAATGCTCTAGCGAAATAGCCAGTTGCATTCCTCTCCTCAAAAAATTTAACCGTAATACCCGTTCTTTTAGGAATGCCCATCAGTTTACCCTTGAGCCCAATTTCGGAGACGTACAGTAAAGTACAGAGTTTCTTTTTTTAGTCGCACTACACGAATTTGGAATGCTTTACCAGACTCGACATTTCCCACTCATTACAATGTGCAGGCATTCAAAACCAATGTGCATCGGTATCTCCTTTCCAATCCTATCCTCCCTTCCTAATTGCTCGTACTGGGTATTCATATCCCCTTGAGTGCTCGCACAATATAAAAAAAAAAAATGTATTGACTTAAAAATTAGTTCATTCTGTCCTAAATTTCAGTGTTAACTTAAGATATTGGTCTTAAAACCAATTTCGAACTCGATATTTTAATCAAACATGTAATTCCGATAGTAGAGAAATCGAAGTAATTCCGATAAAAGAGAAGTCCGATTCCGTCTGTCTGTCCCCCTTCAGCTCAAAGCATTGGGTTGATTGACTTCAAATTTGGAAATTAAGGTTTTAAGCCGATTCGCGTTAGCTGTTTTTTTTTCATTTTTTTTTAAGATTAAAAATAACAGAAGTCCCTATACAAATTTTTTGATAAAAAATCAATAATCCGAATTTTCTCAAAAACAAACTGATAGATTTGTTTTAATTTTCGATAAAAGTTTTCTCAATTTGGCTTCTTTAAACATAAAAACAAAATTTTTGTTTTGCCCTTGAAGGGTAGTCCCCATAGAACGAATGTTTTATTTTTAAGTTTTCTCAAGAACTAATGAACCGATTACAATAATTTTTTTCTGCAAACGCTGTTATACTGTTTCAATAATATTTGCTGATCAAAAATGGCATTGTTTTTATTTTTTAATATTTTTAAACTTAAATTAAAAAAAAAAAGTTATATGTTTTTAAATGAATTTTATTTAAAATGAATTTAAAAAACAACCGCTCTTACGATTTTTAAAAATCTGTTTTGAAAAATTAAATTTTGTTTGAGAAATCAAATGGCATTTACATTTTTGAAAGCAAACGTTTTTTGCAGGTTCATTTTTAGATCTTAAAATACAGGAAATATTTTTTAACAGACGCTTTGGATACATGAGCAAGTTCGTGCCATTTTGTTTTATAATAGGAAACAAAAACTTTCAAAATATGCTACTAAAATTGATAAACATTGGTTTTCGACTAAAATTCTCTATAACAAAAACATATTTTGAAATCAAATTACTCATATCATATGCGAAATATTGTTGCTAACTCTTAGTTATTTTTTAGAAAAATTCAATTGGCAACTTATTTTAAAATACACGAAAACCTACAAAAATAACAAGAAACTGATAATAAATAGCAACAAATAGCAATAGCTAGAATATGCCATTGTTTCGTTTGTTTGAAAACAACGCAAATCTGCTGCTCTGCTTTTGTCAATCTCTAAAACTTTCTTAGGCTAAAAATATCAGTTCCAGGTCTGTATCATGCAATCGCAATATTTAAACTCAACTTCACTGCTCTACGTTGCTGACAAAACTCTGTTGTTCTAATTATAAAATGAGCCTGTAAAGTTGTCGACAGTTTGACATATTTTTGCTAGCCCAATTTCATGTTTATTTGTACATTTTGGATGACTTCCTTTGTAAGAAAAAGTTAAACTTTCAACGTTATTGTTTTGGATATATTAAACCTTGCTATTGTAAATAGCACAAAACAAAGCACCCATCTTAAAAGCTGCATTTAACGCTTTTAAGGCTGACGAAAACAAACACAAGGGCAAAAAGAAAAGTATAGCTTATAATTACTACTCTAACCCTGTACCTGTAAAAAAGTCTTTCGTCAGTTGCAGTAGGAAAATGGTTGCCTAATTTATATGTTTCTTGCCTAGAATTTACCCCTCTGAAATTTAGTCTAGAATCTGACTTGTCTTCATTGGGATACTTTGTGGCAAATTAAGGTTGAGCGAAAGCGCAAAGGTGTTAAATAGTAAGAACAGTCATTACTTAGGAAAAAGTTGTTACGGCTTTATATCGTTTAACTGTCACCACCACAAGGTCGGTGGTGTGGTGTGGTGACTAAGTGGAGAAACAATTTTCGTACAAGCGTACTTTTATGTCTAGAAACAACCGTACCTACCTACGTATATTTTTTCTTAATGAGACGTGTCTAAATCAGGCTAAGGTGTGCTGCCTGTTGTGTAGCCACTATTTGCAAAAGCTTACAGCTTACTCTTCCGGTTGAATATTGTTTTATGGGGTGTATTTTGTGCCACTTAAGAAACCATGAAACCCTACAATATTGGCCAAGAATTTTTTTTTTAAGTTAAGGTGCGGTAAAGTATGTTCCTATTTTGGCTTGGCTTGCATGTTGGATATATGCGTCTAGTTTAAGTTCCCCTTTTTTCCCTTTCAATGTAGTCATTTACAGACCTTTACTTAGGGTTAAAGTGGGTAGGTAAATAGGTTTGTATTTGTATGCTGGGCAGGTGAGTGGGTTTGTAATAGGGGTGTGTTCACTTTGCGGTGCTTTGGTGATTAAGTTGTTTGGATAGTTATATTGAAATTATATGCATACAAGAGCTGTGCATGTTTTATTGTAAAAAGATTAATATTTTATTTAAAAGAAAACTTTTTTTTTAAAGTTCACACTTAAAAATGTAAGCAATTAAAGTTAGTTGAGTTTTGTTGTCATGACCCCCCCTGGGAGATAATTTGTTTGTTTTTTTCGAACTAATTCCTTTTAATTCAAAACTAATCATATTGCGTTAATGGACATGACCCCCATTATGTTCTGAATTATTAATTTTTTGGATATGAAAACAAAATTTGTATTTTACTTCCTAAAACTTTGTTTGCTAAAAGTACTACTTTTAACTGAAGACTAGACCAAGAACATAATATGAATTGGATATTCAATGAATGATCCAGGGGGGGAGGTCATATGAGCCATAAAGCTTATACAGTCAAGGTGTATAAGTAAAGATTTCATCTAAATATTTGTTAGTAATTTAACGACATTCACCAAAAAGCGGTTTGCTTTCAAAAAACAAATTAAAATTTTTGTTTTCGCTCAATTTAGAATTCAAAAAACTTAAGTCATGCTTTAAATTATTTTAATAAAGTTTATTTCTAAGATAAAGAAGCCTTGAATAAGAAATCATCAATTTTATAATATGTGATTTTTTAAAAACTTTCTCTAAATTTTGTATTCTTAATTTGGCTTCTCTTTACAAGAAAAACATATCTTTTAATTGCGCCAGAAGGGTACCCCTCATAAAACCTTCATTTTTTTAAAAAGTTTCTCAAGAACTAATGGACCGATGTCAATAATCTTCTTTTTCTGTGCCAGCTCTTGTCGATGATCAAATGATCAAATTGTTGATGATTTTTGAATGTCCAAAATGTCATTTTTTTTTTAATTAAAAAAAAATATTAATTTTGTTTACAAAACTCAATAACGAAATTTTAATGCAAAATGAATATCTATAAGCACTTTATTTAGTACTTACTAAAAAGTATTTTTAAGACAAAATTTAAAATGATTTTCGAAAAAAATAAGTTACATTTTTAAATCTAAAAATATAGGAAATATTTTTTAAACAGACTTTTTGGAAGATATTAGCAAGTTCTAGCGACCCAGTCGTGCATTTTATTTCTTTCAAAATTGATTTTCTGTTGAATACAAAAGATCTTAAAAATTAAATAAATCTAATTTTAAAGTGAATTTGCTTTGGATGCTCTAGAACTGAGATTTAAACACGAATTTTAATGATATAAATGTCCCAAAAACAGCAAAAGTGACACTTTTGTTAAACTAATGGCTTATTGAAAAACATAATAAACGTTTCATATTTATAGATATACCTAAAAGCTTTGAATCTCTTGAGATTTAAGGTGAAAAGAAATTCTGAAACGTGTAATTTGTGAGTGCCACACAAAAGTTTGTTTCCAACTTATTTGTTTACCTTAATTTGTTTTAATTTAATTTTTTAGAGAAATAATGTACTTGAATGCACCTATATCCTCAAATTCTAGAACCAAGCATTTTTCTCTCTACAATATTTAAGTTCTGTTGACTCCTTTAAGGTCAAAATACAAGTAAGCAGATTGATAGCGATAGTAATAATAGACTCCCGAAAATTGAGTCCGAAAAAACTACGTCAAAAAAAGCCCGACAGTTCTTTATATCAGATCGTCTCTCTTGAATTTTTGTAGCGTTCTTCACATTAATAGAAATGGAAACAAGAAAAGTATATTTAATTTTTCGAAAAAAAACAACGTTTCAATACAAATTCTTACATTTCTGCGTGAAATGCACCAAAACCCTCTAGCTCTTAAATATGGCATATTTAGAAAACTGTTGGAATCTTGGAATGCTTTCATAAGTAGGGAGTCATCCAAATTAAATAGTTAAACCATACCTTGCTAGACAACAGTATTCTAAAATAATTTGATAAATAAAGTTGCCACTTTAGAAATTGAAATCTGTAAATGTGAGGTTAAGATACACATTATGTTATTTAAATTTTGTTAGCCTCCTTTACAAAACATTGAAGAACATTTTTAAGCGGTGAGTAAAAACTCATCTTAGTGTGTGACCCCCCCTGATTCAAAGTCTGGATCCGCCCTTGGCCGGGGTTTGCTGCTGTTGATGTTGTGGTGGGCTGTTGTTGCGGGCTGTCGTTGCCGGTAAGGTTATCTTTTTCACCAATTGAGTGCCACACGCCCCTTTGTTAAACCTTTTTTAACGGACTATATCATTCTGAGGCTAAATAGCATGTATGGCGGGCAGTATCACAGAATACACACTTAAACAAATTGATTATTGATGCAACCATTAGGATATATATGTAGGTCCCCTCCATCCCTGCAATGACTCGCACACAGGAATTGTTGAGAATTGTAAGTCACTAGGCAATGGTTCTCTACAGACTGTTGCGCGACCTAGTTAATTTATTTTTTATTAGGATATCGGTACTTTCAACGTGACGTTATTTAGCTTCTTTAACGGCAATTAAGGAATAGGTGATACTAAAGATGGTATTGAATGCCAAAATATACGCTCTGTCAACAAACAAACAAATATCCATCTATCGGTTAGCAGCAACTCCTAAGTAGTTAGAGAGTTCATCTACCCCGGACTAAACATAAAATTCACGAACGACTACTAACTTAAAACCGTAAGAACCCGATGCTAGTAATTGGACAGACTTTTGAAAGATAGTGCCTCTAGTGTTGATGAGTGAGCTCTGCACTATTCTTACAAGTACGATGTTAAAAAACTCGTATGACAGCGCATCACCTTGTCAAAAACCTTTTTTGACATCGAAAGGTTTTGTTAAGTTGTTTACAATTTTTATGGAGCAGCGTGAATTCTCCATTGTCATCCTGCACAAACGGACGAATTTGGCAGGAATGCCAAAACTAGACATGGCTCTATACAGCTCGTCCCTGTAGATGCTGTCATATGCGGCCTTGAAATCGATTAAAAGATTGTGGGTGTCGATTTGATGTTCTTGGATCTGCCTTAATGTGAATATTTGATCGACTGTGGGCTTTCCTGGTCTAAGACCACACTGATAAGGTCTTATCAGGTTGTTGACGATGGGCTTTAGACGTTCACATATTACGACAGAGAAGATTTTGTAAGCGATGTTAAGTAGACTGATGCCTCTATAGTTTGTGCAGTTTTTCCTTTTTTTTTTCAGAATCGGGCAAACAAAATACTAAAATTCCATTCATCGGGCATGCTTTCTTCCGACCATATCTTATCGATAAGTTGGTGCATGCTCATAACCAAATTATCTCGAGCTACTTTGAAGAGCTCGGCATTCAAGCCATCTGTTCCAGCAGCTTTGTTAGGCTTCAGCATAGATATGGCACTCTTTACTTCGTCTAAGTCGGGAAGACGGGATTGTTGGCTTTCTTCGTCTATGTTGAATTGATCACCCTGCCTGACAGCGAAATTCGGTTCGTCATCGCCGTTATACAGTCTGCTGAAGTGACCCTTCCATACCCTTAACATTGACTGGGATTCCACTTTGATGTTTCCACTTTGGTCTTTACAGCCTTCGGTTCAAGGTTTATGGACTTGTGAATTTCGTTTCACTGACTCATAAAACTTTCGAGCTTCATTCCTGCTTTTGAACCTCTCAACATCTTCGAACGAACGCTTCTCATGCTCTCTTTTTTTTCTTTCTGAGGAGAGGAGTCAGTGTTCCTCTCGCCTTTTCTGCTCATAGAGCTCGTGAGCAGCTCTCGTCCCTCTATGCAACGCCGCCGGCCGCTTTGCTTTCCTGTTGTTTGGCTGCTTTTGCCTGTCGACATTCCTCATCACACCAGGGGTTCCTTGTTGGTGGCTGCTTGAAACCATGCACGTCAGAGGCGGCTTCTCTGATTGCATCTTGGCAATGGTGCCACTGGTCCTCGATACATTGTGTTGGCGGCAGAGAACTTTGAGAGAGGTAACTTGTAACTCGGTCGGAGAAGGATTTGGCGATCTCTTGCAATTGTAGCCGACGTTGTATCTTCTCCCATCATCTCCCTGTTTTGACTTGGGTCTGGAAACCCTAAGTGCTGTGCTACCTTGGCCACAACGAGGTGGTGGTACTCGATGTTAGCTCCTCGGAAAGTTCGGACATCCATGATGCTGGAAGCGTGTCTAGCGTCGATCGCAATATGGTCAATCTGGTTGACGGTAGATTGATCGGGAAACTCCAAGTTCCTTTGTGGATGTTGAGGTGTGAAAAAGCCTCTTATTTTATTTAATCAAATTAGAAGAACTAACAAATCTTTCAATCTATTTACTGTTGATTGGGTTGATTTGGTGTTGCCGCAAAAGGTTGCTACTGTTGATGTTGTTGAATGCTATCGTTACGTGTGTTGGCGATGACTTCATCTTTTTTGCCAATTGAGGTATATAATCCTCATATTACCAGTTCTGTTATACTTATAAGGCCCAGAATAAATCACTACATGCAGGAAAGAATTTAACTGTTTCTGAGCTCCTCTGATGAAAGAACTCTTGTATTTGTTTGGGTTATGTGTGGATAAATGGAGGAAAATATACATAACTAACAATTTTATCAGCTTACCAGTGGAAAGAAGTGAATGAGGTCCACAAAATTTAAATAAAGGGTAGTATGTTCCACCTGATATAAATTTCGAACCTCATTGATAAGTTGTAAAACGACACAAAATACCGAACTTGAGGTTTATAAAACAAGATCGTTTAGAGGCTTAATGGATCTCTTTGGGTCCTTTCTACAATTTTTTGCACCTACTTCGGATCTAGAAACTTAAATATATAGAAATCAGCATTAAAAAAAGTGCCCAATATTTTTAGAAAATCAGCTTTAATTCAAACTCATAACATGACCAACACATCTTTAACATGTTTCGTCACTGCCAATATTAATGACCCAATTCAAACCTAAGTTTTGCGGTGTCTAATGTCCAGGAGAGCATTCCATGTCTATAGCTATGACTATGCTTATCCCTGTGCGGCTATTTGTGGTTGCCAAATTGCTTTGTGCAATAACATTCCCTATAACTCTGCAGCATTTTCTTCCTAATCGATTAGCATGAGAAGCACGCACTTACCTCATGTTCAGCTGTAGTATAGGTAAGCAAAGTGTTTGTAGGCATACCATATGGGATGCCAATTAATTGTCATCTATTGTCCAGGTTTGCCATTCAATATTGGCATAGAAAATATAGGTTTGTTCGTCCTCCTTCGCCTCTAGCAAACTTGTCATAGTTGTCATATATATAAAACCGATTAACAAAACTTCGCTTATAGAAGTAGCATCTACATATAACTCAGTTTATCTGACAGTCACAACATAAACGGGTTGCTGTAGCTGGAAATGTACTCTCGTGTATTTCATATGACCAAGAGTACAATACACAACGGACACTTGAACAATATTAAACTAAGATCAGACGAGAAGTCCACAGAAATCAACCGATTGAAACAATTCCCAATTAGAGGAACACACCTAGCAGTTTTCCACGACAGCTTTCCCACAGCTTAAACGGATGATGCTTGTTTCTTTATGAAGCCATTTTGATCCCGAACAATCAACAAATTGCAACAACAATCAAACCAAATGTGTGGAGCACCAAAAACCTCACTAAATTCATGTTTATTTGAAAGACAGGAGATAGTTTGAAAAAGTTGACATTCAATTTGTAACCCGCCTTGACAGTTTACATTTTAAGAATATGTTCGCCAAAAGCCTTTTCCCCAAAAAAAGCATAAGAAAAAAAACGTATCAGAAGAAAACAAGAGAATGTGGCATCCTTTCAGCACTCACGGTTCACAGAGTTCGAGTATGATCCAGCAAATATGGGGATGTGCAAAATTGACAGCCACGAATTTCCGCAATAAATTTTCCATCTCGATGCCTTGACAATGAAATCCAAATCTAGGGATCTAGGATGAATGTTATATATAGGGATCGTATATGCCGCAGTAGTCGCTATAACGCTTGCTTTACACATCACTATAACACCACCACAATGCGGAATGGCGATGGCATGGATGGCATGGCATCGTATGGAATGGAATGGAGGAATCTTGTTTGAGGAAAATGTGGAATTTACTATACGGTGCGTGAAGCTATTCAAATCCAGCGCGTTTGCCAGGATGACTTCAGCCGGGGGACTGGGAGAGTTCTTATGGGTTATGGGTGGGTTCCATGTGACGAGGGTTAATCCTTGTTTCTTACGATTATTTCTTTTGATTGAGAGAATTAATTTTCATGTCACGAATTTCATTCATCGGAAACTAATAGATTAAGTATAATGCATAGGATCGAAAGCTAAATGTAACGTGAACACAATGAACTCATTCGCGTTTGAAGATGGTGCGGGTGCGATAATTGATTGATTCGATTCTGGGTTTTATTGCATAAATAATGTACAATACTATATCTGTTTTTGACATATGGGAATAGGTATAGTCTATAGAAAAAACAACTAATTTAATTTGGTCTGCAAATGAAGTTCTTGATGAAGACTGGTGGCACTCTGAAAACACTACCAATCAATCGAAGATACAAAGTTAATCAGCCACTTCTCCACAAAAGTGAGGACTCTATACAAATAGATTTATGACAAAAGAGTAGTTTTTGAAAAGTGGACTTAATAACCAAAGAGTAGGATCTTATTTTTTTCTTTTTTTTGTCAATGTTTTCTTTATTTCTGTGCTCTTTTTTCAAAATATTAATACGACTCACTCTTCAACAAATAAAATGGGAAGAGGAAAGTATTTTCTCGTTAAGAGGTTCGCAATGGACAAAAGAACGAAATCGTTTAATAATGGGAACTGTAAAATCAATTCTCATAGTTGCTTATATCCAAAAAAACTTCAGTTGTGAAAAGTTTTATGATACCTTTTGAAATTGGACAGTTTATGTTTCCAAGTTTTCTGAGAATTTTCTCAATCGGATTGACAAAGCAGGAGAATGAAATACAAACAGAGTTTACACTATAAATTCAAAATAGCTTTGTATTTCTATTCTTCCTTTATCAAATTCTTGAGAAATCGAATGATAAAAATTCTATTCTCACATTTCTCACAATAAAAGTCACAAATTTGAAAAAGACATTTTGCGTATTTTTCTGAGAATACAGAAAAATATAAAATCTTAAAAATATAAATAAAGAAGTATCTTAATCAAATTCAAAGCATCCAAAAACATGACATCAACGACTGAATTTTGTGTGTTAGTTTTGTTAATTTGTTACCGAAAGTAGGCATTTGTTTGCTGATTAAAATAACCAAATTCAGCGGGAAAACATTAAGTCAATATCTTTCTTTGTTCTCCTAATACTTGAAAAATATTTCTTATCAGTTTTTTGTTGTTTTTGTAGGTTTTTGTGTTTTGTTAAAAATGCTGTTAAAATTAACTAAAAATTATCAAAAATAATACAGTTTGATTTTAAAACACATTTTAGTAACATTTATTCAGTTATTTCTTTCATAAACAAACACAGATTGGAATTTTCTAAAAAAAAAAAATTGAATAGAATATAATCATTTTAAAGTCAATACCTTCATTTATTAACGAGGTAACGAGTTTAAACAATTACTACTTTTTGTAGATTTAAATTAGTATGAAAATATTGACTGTTGGGTTTACATAAAAATGTTACTGAATGTTGAAAACAATATTTCTTATAAGACAAAATTAGTTTAAAGCCATAATCTCAAATTTTTGAAAAATATTTGAGCCAAAAATCAATTTTATCATTTACATATTCATATTGTTTTAGCTTTTTTTTGTAAAAAAACTGTCTATTCGATTTTTTCAAAACTTTCCCGAATGATAGATAGATAGATAGATAGAAATGTACCCAATGTTACAAGCAGTATTTTTTATAAAAAAAAAATATTATTTTGAAGCCAATATCTCAAATTTTTGAAAAGATATTTGAGTTGAAAATCAATTTTTTCGATATTTTAGTAATTTTTTTTTAGGTTTTTATTTTTTGTTAAAAACTGTCAATTCGATTTTTCTCAAAATATTAATGAATGTTAATTTCTTATGAGACAAAATTAGTTTGAAGCCATAATTTGAAATTTTTGAAGAGATTTTTGAGTTGAAAATCGAATTTTACCAAGTTTTCAAGTTTTAGCAATGTTTCTTTTAGGTTTTTGTAAAAATACTGCCAATTCAATTTTTCTCAAAATGTTACTGAATATTGACAACAATATTTTTCATACGATTAAATTAGTTTGAAGCCATAATCTCAAATTTTTGAAAAGATATTTGAGTCGAAAATCAATTTTTACCATTTTTTAGTAATATTTTTTGTTTTTTGTAAAAAAAAACTGTCAATTCGCTTTTTCTCAAAACTATACCAGATGTCAAAAACGTTATTCTTCGTGTAATACATTTATTTTGGAGATAAAATCATTTTTTATTCGTACAAATATTTTCAGTGTTTTTGATTTATAAAAAAAATCGCCAATTACATTTTTTTCCAAAAATATGCTTCTTTGGTATCACGGTACACTATATAATATAAAATTTAATCCAAGTTGCTAGCGTTATTGGTTCTCGAGATATTTTGGGTTAACCGAAATGTAATGGTAAAAAAACCTCCGACTCAATTTTTTTGAGAGTCGTTTTTGCATCTTTCTGCATTATTGTCTGTATAACAAAATTTATTTGAAGTCGTTATCTCTTCTGATTTTTGAGCTATGGACGAGGAACAAAAAACGAAACTTCCCGAACGTACGGACGTACGAACGCACATAGATTTCTCTAAAAATATTTTATTTCGAATCTAGGGACCTTGAAACGTCGAGAAATGTCAAAATTTTCAATTCGAAAAATTGGACCGATTACAATAACTTCATATTAGAAGTTAAAAATTAAAGACATTGGTTTCAAAATAATTTCATCTTATAGAAAATATTGCTTTCGACAATCAGTATTTTTTTTTATAAAAATCAGGTCAGTTTTTTCAAAAAAATAAAATCTTCAAAAATAATATGCAAAATTGGTAAATATTGATGTTAAATTTTCGATTTTCCAGAACAAATAAAGGTATTGACTTAAAAATTATTTAATTTTGTTCTTAATTTTTTGTTAACTTAAAATATTGGTCTAAGAAAAAAACAATCTGTATTTTTTTATATAAGAAATAAAAAACTTCAAAAAAGCTACTTTAATTGGTACAGATTGGTTTTCGACTAAAAATCTCTAAACAATAACAGATTTTAAAATCAAACTTATTTAATCATATGGAAAATATTGTTGGTAATTTCTAGTTAAGAAAAATTCAATTGACAACTTTTTTTTTACAAAACACGAAAATATACAAACAAACTGAGTGATAAGAAATATTTTTCGACTAAGGTTTTATGAAAACAAAGAAAAATATTCACTTCAAATTATTTATCTCACACAAAATATTGTTATGAATATTTTGTTAAAATAACTACTTAGGGTTAGGTATTGATAGTACACAATTCAAAAAGTCATAATGAATGCTTGAGTTTTCTTGTCGATGATGAGAAAAATCGAGAAAAGATTTGGAGTGTATGTGGTCAATCGAACAGAGATGATGATATCTTTTTTGGAATCAGCACTTAATACTTTTAAAAATGGCATTCAAGTCTTTTACTTTTTCTTTATTAGTCATTCCAATGACAATACTAGTTTGTAAAGCATCATTTTTTTTTATTTTAAAAGGTACATTTTAATACGATTTACCTCCCTTATGAAGGTAAAATTAATGAAAAATCAAATTGGTCTTCATTTAAACAATTGTTTGCTGTACCCTTGAAATTTATCTTAACGTCCATAATATAGTAAAAGTTATAGTCTCTAGGTAGTCTTATCAACCTATAATGGCGAATTTAACCATTGAGTTGTAAAATGAATGCAAAAGGTAAGTCGGTCGGGTTAACTCACCAGGGGAAAAATTCTTCTTGAATTTTTTAATCGCTATAATAATGTTCTATCTTAATAAGCTTACACACTTCTTTCGTAAATTAAAACAACACAAACCTTTTTAACTTCCCATATAGGAAGTTATTTTGTTGTTAACCCATTTGTTACTAAAGAACTAAAAACAGAAACATTTTAACTTTTGTTGACATAACATTATTAAATATGGTTAAAACAATACAAAAATATTTTTTTTTTTTAAAGTTTAACAATGTTTTTAAGGCTGTAACCAAACCGGTACAATGGGAAGATATGGATTCAAATATTTAACTATCATGAAATTTTTTGAAACATTCTCTTTCAATGCACAGAGCTATGGCGCATAAATCACAGGTCCTCT
Source organism: Eupeodes luniger (assembly GCA_951509635.1). Taxonomy (NCBI): domain Eukaryota; kingdom Metazoa; phylum Arthropoda; class Insecta; order Diptera; family Syrphidae; genus Eupeodes; species Eupeodes luniger. Next base: position 158,134,244 of record OX608073.1, on the reverse strand, counting down.
CTGCACCTAAGAGGCTTTCCAATTTTTTTTTTTGGAAAATAGTGTTCTCTACTATAGGCCACGCTGGAAGCGATAGAGCGTTTTGATGTTGTCGGTTGGCGAATTGTATACCTTCTAAGGTAATGCCTAGCAATATTTCTTTGGAAAGAAAGCAATACTTTTTTTTTCTCAGCCGATGACCACCGTTTGACAAAATGTATTGGCTGAATTGTGTCAAAATTTGTACCCGTGGTGACAACATTGTTATCATTCCACTTGACGAAAAGCACTTTATTGTTGGCATCGTAAATATGTTCAAAGTGACCACGTTTTTCTTTTTTGAACTGTTTTTTTGGCTTCAATGGACATTTTTTTGTTCTGGTTTCCCTTGCTGTGCCACTAGCTCTGAATCCCTTGGCTCTCAATAACCGCAAAAGCTCATGAGACGTAAAGAAGTTATCAAAATAAATAACATGATCAGAAGGGTATGGGATTGCTTCTAATAGCTCAAGTACAACTCTTGATCCCAGTGGCATGTGACTTATTTCTGCTTTCACATTTTTTGCACCACAATACGTGTCAAAGCTATTCAGGTAGCCACAACTACTTGTAAGCATCCAATTTTTTAATCCAAAACGACAAGGCTTACCTCTTATAAACTGCTTCGACGAGTGGTGACCAAAATACCTTATCATGGCTTCATCAATGGATAGCTTTTTGTGCATAAGACCCCACTGCTGGTATTTTTTGCTCAAAAAATTCATCAGCGGCCTAAGTTCTGCCATTTTATCTTGCGAATCCAAATGAGAGTTATCGGCAAAGTGAATATATTTTTTTATTTCAAAAAAACGATTTCGCGACATGTTGTTGGCTACTAAAGCCGTTCTCGTATCTTAATCCAATTTCCAATACATAGATTCTCTTGGCATTGAGTGGTAACCACTGTAAAACAGAATACCAATAAATATTTCGAGGTCTTTTTTGTTGAAATTGAAGTTGTGGTCATTATGTTGTGAAGCGTAAAGACGACTCTGATCCAAAATTAGTTCCATGACATCATTATCGAAAAGAATTTCAAAAATTTCCACTGGAGATTTGTTTTCCAAAACAGCTTTCATATTTTTTGTCTTTAGCTCAAAAAAGTTGGAATAGTACATTGTCATGTCGACACAACTTTCGGATCATAGTGGGTGAGTTTGGGATTCCCTACGTATGGAGGCCCTTATCTCAGACAATGGAACTTCGTCCTCACTCTCAAAATCGTCATCTCTAATGAACACTTCAACATTACCTGGAACATCATTGGGAATATGATTACTGTCCAAACTTTCCGTGTCTATGTCTTCTTGGTCAGTGTTGAAATTTGCATCTGGGGGTATAATTGCAATGTCAAATACTGCATTGCGTTCATCTTCTTCGATTGCATTTAAGGCATTTGGAAGGTTTTCGAACCTTCTTCCATAAAATGCTGCTGTTGAAAATGCTTTGAAATCCATTCTAAACAAAAAAATATATGTACCTACATATGTATGTATATCACATTTTCCCATTGTACCCAAGCGAGTACAGCTAACTTTGCGATTACTTACCTATCGTAATAATAAATAAAAACCTGATATTTAACTTTTAATAGCTTATCCTATATGTTCTTTACTTCATTGCAACAAATTCAAATCGAAAGTTATAAAACATATACATATATCTGTTTTTTGGCTCAATATACACCCACCACTGAAATTCGGGGAAAACCCTAATTGCACTTGATGTGGAGTACCAAAAAAATCTAAAAATTGTGCGTTTTTTAAATATTTTACACGCCTACTTATTTATTAAAAACATGCGAGGAAACAAGAAAAATCCAAATTATTTGAAAACAAAATTTAAGTTAGGCTGTAGTTCAACCGTAAACTTGTTCAATTTTCTGTACCCCAACAGGTACACTGTGTATATGGGTTAGTATTTGGTTTCATTTTTATAAAAATCCAATTGACAGTTTTGCCGATTATCTTGGCCATCTTATCCATTTTAAACATAATCACATTCAATTTAAGTTTGCCTTTTTCTAAGTATACATAACTCCAATTCTCAAAATCAGTTGACATTATTGTAATCAAAAAAGTTACTAACCACAAAAGATTTTTAAACAAACCCAAGTACCTGCACAAAAAAAAGAAGACAAATATAGAAACCCTATAAAGTTACAAACAAAAATACCTCCTACCAGAATAAATGATAATAATAAAAATTCACTTGCCTCAAAGTCGAGTACAAATAATGTCCTTTCCGTCAATAGTAGGTATATTTTGTCATTGTTAAAACGACACAGGCCAACAAGGTGACAATTAAAATGCTAGATCGATCGTTTCGCGCCCAATGAATATGAACAAGCCATAATCTCAAAATTATTTACATAGCAAGAGGTGTACATTGTTGTTATTCTAGTAGTTAACCTGTTGCACAGGAGTGGATCTATCCTTAAATGGTGCCTTAAGAACAATTTTTAAAAGAACTGAAGCTATTTGAAGCGTCAAGTTCTAACATATTTTAACATTGTTTTTAGTTTATATCGAATTAACCCAGGATCATTAAACTCCTTTAAGCTTAATCGACTCGAGACTTATCTTCTGATTAAATTTAACATCAATACTTCCATGTTGAAATATTTTTGTCTATAGTCAAATCAATTTCCAAGTATTAGGTATTTACTTTTATGTAATGAATGAGAGTTAACTCATTACTTAAAAGATTCCTTGGTTTTTGCTACTTTCATCAAAGCAGCTGGTTATAACTCGTTGATTCCTATGTGGCCACTTCTTTTCGACTTAAACGTTTTAAAAAGGACAGAATTGTTGTCGTATTTTGAAAAATATTCATATCGATAACCGAATTCTAAGAATTTTACTTCCGGTGAATCAACTAGATCCACTGATCTTTCGCTGAACTACATTGTCGATAATTAAGACTACCTTATCATTTCTGAACTTACCTTTCGACGACGCTCTCAGTTTCTGACATCTACGTCATTCCAGATGCTCTGTAAGTATAAGTTTCTGTGTTTTGTTGTTTTAAAGTAACAAAAAATTTGCCTGTATTTCGGTCGTTAAAATACATTTTAAGGAATAGAAAACAGGTATAATGCTGTCGAACGTACTGCAAAAGCAATATTTGTATTGCTTTAGCTTGGTACGTACTGCCGTACTGCACACTTTTCTTTTGTACTGCATTTTCATTTTTGTATTGCCATTTGTACTGCCTTTTCAAATTTGTTGTTCATAAAACTAAATATGAAAAAAAAGTTTAGAGATGGCATCACTTTAAATATTTTCCATGAAAGTGCACTTCCAACTTTGTAAAAAACGAATTTATCGATGACGCCTATCTGAACTCAATAGATTTTTGCAATAAATATTGTTTTTAAGACTCAAAAGAAATCGACCTTGGCGCACAAGCTAACATTTTAGTTTGCTCTGGGGGCTTAACGGGTGAGGTTATACAAAATATAGAAAAAAGTGGAGAAATTACTACATCGAATTATGCATTCAAATAAGAAAAAGAATTAAGTTCCAAGAAAAAGTTTTAGAAGCCGTGCAAGCAATTGATCCAAAAAAATAAATCCCCAAGCCTTACCCCGCTTATACAATTGTTTCCAAATTTAATTCAAGAAGAACTTGTCAATGACCTTGATGATGAATGGAGGGCTCTTTTACATCAAAGTATGATAAGTGTAGATTTGAAATTTGAAGACTATTGGAGCGCTATCTTTAATTTAAAAAACGCATTAAATGCTCCAATGTTTCCCCTTTTAAAAACATTTGTTAGGTCCATTTTATGCTTTCCGCACAGCAGTGCAAGTGCAGAGCGAATATTTTCGCAAGTAGCTTTGATAAAGGATAAAAAAACTCTTTACTGACATCCACAGTCAATTCAATTTTAATGGCAAAGGAATTATTAAGGCATAGCTGTGCTTTGTAAAATTCAATAAACATTGTTTGCCTTCCAAAATTTTTACTTGTAACCTGAATTTAAAATATAATTTTGTGTTGAGTCTTTATAAAAAAATATTCTCGAGCTAAAATTACATATTAAATGTGTTTAAAAATTCACAAATATGAATTGAAATTAACTGCGATATTTTTAATTTATTTTTATTCATTTATTTTTGTATAATAGTTAAATAGCAATAATATATATTTATTTGTATTATAAAAGTTCCTATTTTATTAAAAAAGAAATTCAAAAATATTAATGTTAAAATAAGACTAAGCAATTGAACTAAAAGGCTTATAGATATACAAAGTAGATATGTATCTTAAGTTTATATTTTGTTATAAAGAAAAATAAAAATAAATATGAATTTAAAAAAGCGTATTGCTTTTGAGCAAAAATTATGCAAAATTTTTTGGAATGTACTGCTTTGGACTTTTCCAAAACTACAGCACTCGTAATCCTAAAAAGTACATATACGCTGTAGTGTAAACACCAAAAACTTGTTTGAATTTTCCTTTACGTTTTAAGTTTTCATCAATTTTACCTTCATAAGGAAGTGCCAGTGAAAGAATCTTATTGAAATGTTGTATACCTTTAAATTAATCAAGGATGCTTTATAAACGAGTATCAAAATTTGATTGACTAATGAAGGAAGCGGGTCAAAATGCTGTATTTTAAAATACTGTATGCTCAAAATTCTGTATGATACTGTACGATACTGTATGGTCATAATACTTTATGGTTTATATTCTGTATTTCAAAATACTGTATATTTAAAATACTGTGTCTCAAAATGCTGTATTGTCAAAATACTGTATCTCATAATACTGCATACCTAATACTGGAAAAGTGCTCAATTTTTTACAGTATCAAAACGATTTAATTTTTTAGTCTTATATACAGCATTTTGAAATACAGAATTTTGAGATACAGCATTTTGATCATGCTGTATTTTGTACATACAGTAGTTTGAGATACAATATTTTAAATACAGTATTTTGATCCATACAGGATTTCGACCCAACCCCCTATTGAAACCTGATTATGAAAGATTAGAGAAATTGTATTAAGTTCGAAAGGGTTGCGATTTCAGTGATAACAGATAAGTTGAACAAAATGTCGGTGCGGTGTGGTGCAAGGCATGCTACTGACATTCGCTCAATTATATTTTATAGGAATTGGCAATAGCAAAAGATTTTAAAAATTGGAACTTTCACCTTAGCTCATCTGTTCTATTCGATTGACCATCGAATTCTATAATAGGGGTGATTATATATTTGTATCGTTCAAAAAATTCCCTCGAAATGGTGGTGCACTGTGGTGCCCCTGATTTTATCCAAGGTACATATAATACGCTACTGACTCTATATCACTAAGTTACAAGTGTTTAAATTTGTGTAAATAAATATTCAATTTTTGTCCCATAAATTTTATACAAAAAGAGAAGGGTCCTTATAAATTTCGAACATCAGCAATATTTCAAAACTCTAAATGTCCTTGTTTCGCGAAAAATATAACATCCATTAACACCGATTGGCGTCGTTGTTATGATTTGTGTATACAATAATTTTTTTTCTAAACCATTTTCTTTGTGTTTGGTGTAGCGTATCTAACTCAAGTGCGAAACGTAATTGGAGATAGTGTCGTTTTATTATTTTTGTTTCGTTTAGTCTTGTTTTGTTAATAAACTGCGGTAGCACCACACGAATGCGAAGGATCTAGTGGATGGCGTGGCGTAAATTGTGCCACGCCATCCACGACTAACGAAGAAATTTCACTTGGGTGCGGTGAATAAACTGTTTGCGCTTGAATAAATCTCTTCGTTGTCGATTCGGGGAAGATATGCAAGAAGTTGACAACAAAAGATATTTATCCCTCTGCGGTACTTGGGGTATTACCCAGAAGATTGTTCAAGCTGCTGTTGAAGAGGTGCAACCAAACCACCAACATACCACGCTACCATCATCAGCTTTCAGCAAGGCACTGCATGGCACCGCATCGCACACAGATGCCACTGCTGCTGGTTGCTTGCTGGGCTGTATTGAGGAAGCGATACAAACTGACACAACAACAACAAAAAACTTAGAAGTTCGCTTTACTAAATTGCATGTTTCATCCCTGATGGATTTTCATGTATCTATCTACTCTCGACCTGGAGGAGGTGAAAACTAGAAACTGAAGAAGCGAAGATTGGATAGTGGGTGCTTGTGGCACTGGCACATAAGGAAACACGTGAACTTTTCGCCAGAAATCGAGTAGAAGTTTCCATAAGATGCAAGAACGGTATACATTTAAAATTATCTCCGCGAAGCTGGGACATAAGTGTGGTACAGAAAACAACAATTGAATACTGAACTGTTGTTGGCAATAATTAATAAATGGCTTTGTTCACATACGATGATGAATAATAAAGTACTCAAGTTTGACCAAAAAGCCAATTGCTTGTTTTCAACATGCATAGAAAGATATGCAGATTGAAGATTGTACTTCATATAGGTAATTTAAGATCGGGAGAACAGTGATGTCATATTCTTATATTATATCTCAAACATTTTAAACAACTTTTAATTTGTCTTTCACTCTCCTAAGATAGTCCTCGTCCAAATGACTCAGGGAGACTTCAGCTTTTTTTAAGAAATATAAATATCCAATATTTTATTTTGATTACACTGCAACCCTCAGCCAATATCATTATTCATATTGTAGAATCCTGTGAGAAAGTTTAAATGAAACGAGATGTGTTGGCTTTAACTTTCCAGTCAGAACTCATTTTTATTTATTTTTGAAACACTATTTATGCAATAAAGTTTGTTTATACTCGATAAACAAGTTTGATTATTTAAACAAAATTCAATATCAAATATGTTTCAATACTGAGTTATTCTTAAACTAAGTTATAATATATAAATTATTATTTTGATTTTGATTGCCAGAGTACTCGCCCTCTAGTGACAACGATATCTATCTGGTATATGGACACGTCTACCATATTTTGTGGTTTGAGCTGTCATTTGAGGTGGATTGGAGCAAAAAATTTGGAGTGGTATTTCTTTCTTGTGTTTGTTCTTCTTCTTCGTTTAAAAGAAACGCTGGTTTGAGCGTGAAATATTTGCTCGTCTTCGATTTAACAAGGTATGGACCATCATACGGTTGCTGGAGTGGTTTTCTTACTGCATCGTTACGAAGGAAAAAATGACTTGAATTTTGAAGGTTTTTGGCTATGAATGTTTTGTTAGAGCCATGGCGTTCAGGTAGGATTGGTTGAAGATTTTGCATCGTGTCTCGGATTTTATTCAAGAAATCATGGCTGGAGGTAGCATCAGCTGATGTGAATAAATCGCCTGGAAGTCTTAATGAGGTACCATAGATAAGTTCAGCTAAGGTTACTTTGTAGTCTTCTTGTAAAGATGATCTTAGGCCAAGCAGAACGATTGGGAGTTTGGCTACCCAATCTTGTGTTTCGTGGCATTTGATAGCTGTCTTCAAAGTTCGGTCGAATCGCTCTATCATGCCATTTGCCTGTGGATGATAAGGCGATGACCGGTGTCTCTTGATACCCAGAAGTTTTGCAAGTTCATTGAAAAGAGAAGATTCAAATTGCCTTCCTTGGTCCGTCACAATTTCTTTGGGGATTCCGAACCTTGAAATCCATCCAGAAAGAAAAGCTGTCGCAACTGTTTCGGCGGTGATGTCTGTGAGTGGAATGACTTCAGGCCATCTGGTGAAACGATCGATGCAGGTGAGGGCATATGTGTATCCATCTGAATATGGCAAAGGTCCAACTAGTTCGAGATGAACATTTTGAAATCTTCCTTCAGGTAGCACGAACTCGGCGGTTGGAGATTGCATGTGCCGTTGGATTTTGCTTTGTTGGCAGCTGATACATGTTTGCGACCATTTACGACAATCTTTCCTAAGGTTTGGCCAAATGTAACGTTCTTTGAGCATCTGCGTAGTTTTCTGAACGCCTGGATGTGATAAGTTGTGAATCGTATCGAAAACTTGGCGCAGATTCAATGGGACATATGGACGTGCCTTGTCTGTCGAAATATCGCAAAAGATTTGGTGCTTTGTGTTAGGCAGAGTGATTTGTTTCAGTTGTAAGGATGTTGTTGAACTGAGGAGTTGTCTGAGTTCTTCATCTGTTTGTTGTTCACTCGCCAAATCGTCGTAGTCGATGGGAGATGGCGAGGAAATGGCATTTAATCTTGATAGAGCATCAGCCACAACGTTATCTTTGCCTTTGACATGCCTTATGTCTGTAGTAAACTGTCCGATGTAGCTCAAATGTCTGAGTTGACGTGGGCTTGATTTCTCAGGTTTTTGTTGAAAAGCGAAAATAAGCGGTTTGTGGTCTGTGTACAGCACAAACTGTCTTCCTTCAACCATGTGTTGAAAATGCTTGATTGCCATATAAGCACTCAAAAGCTCACGGTCATAGGCACTGTATTTGGTTTGTGAAGGTGAAAACTTCTTTGAGAAAAATCCAAGAGGTTGCCTATCATTGGAGACAAACTGTTGGACTACTGCGCCTGCAGCATTACTGGATGCATCTACCATGATTGACAAAGGCGCATCATTATCTGGATGTGTGAGTAGTGTTGAATTGGCAAGACCTTCCTTACAAGCTTTAAATGCGTTCTCCAGTTCGGGTGTCCAATGGATAACAGTCTTGTCATTCTTTTTATTGACCCAAGGGTATTCATGGAGAGGAGCTTGGATCTGTGTAGCTTTGGGAATAAAACGTCTATAGGAGTTAAGCATGCCCAAAAATCTTCGTAGCTCTTGCACTGTTGACGGCTTTTTGTAGGAAATGATGGCATCAACTTTAGATGGCAATGGTTGGATGCCTTCTTCGCTGACAAGGTAACCCAAGAAACTGACAGATGACGACTCGAATGTGCATTTTGAAGGATTTATTGTAAGCCCATATTCTCGAAAACGTTGCAATAGCAGTTTAAGATGTTCTCGATGCTCTTCAGCTGAGTTTGACGCGATAAGGAAGTCATCTATGTATGGGAAACAGAAATCCAGGCCTCTTGTTACTTCGTGGACAAATCGTTGAAAGGTTTGTGCAGCATTGCACAGTCCAAAAGTCATCACCATAAACTCAAACAGCCCAAAAGGAGTTATGATAGCTGTTTTTGGGATATCTTCTGGTTCCACAGGGATTTGATGGTATGCACGAGTCAGATCTATGACGCTGAAAACTTTCTTGCCCTTCAGATGATGAGCAAAATCCCCAATGGGAGGTATGGGATAGCGATCTGAGATGGTGTTAGCGTTGAGTCTTCTGTAGTCGCCACATGGTCTCCAGTCACCATTTTTCTTCTTGACCATATGAAGAGGGCTCGCCCAGCTACTTTTTGAAGGCTGGCAGATTCATTGGCTGAGCATATATTCGAATTCTTGCTTCGCTGTCTTAAATTGTTCAGGGGAGAGTCGTCGGGCCTTGAAAAACACAGGAGGTCCCTTTGTTTGAATGTGGTGGGTGACCTTGTGCTTGGTCCTAGGCAATAGGTTTGTTTTGGTAATATCTTCATATTCTTTCAATAAATCGTAAATGAAAGATGACGGATTTACTGTTTGTATATTAGCAGCACTTAGTGATTTTGTTGCACCAAAACAAGATGTTTGAAGGGTAGTTTTTCGATCGATTAGTTTCATATTTTTTACATCAACCAAAAGATCAAAAAATGACAGGAAATCGGATCCTATGATGGGCTCGGTGACTTGAGCGATGACAAAAGGCCAGCAAAAATTTCTGCGGAGACCAAGGTTTAGTGACATCAATCGTTCTCCATAAGTCGGAATTTCAGTTCCATTCGCTGCATAGAGAATGCGGTTAGTTTGACTGTTGCGTTTGTCTATACTTGAAGGTGGAAGGAATGAAATTGTGGCTCCAGTGTCTATGAGAAAACATCGATTTGAAGATTTCTCATTGACATAAAGGCGACTTATGACGTCTGTGGAGTGGACTGGCTAGTCGCTGATTGCTGTCCACAAATTAGTTTCCCGTCTGAAACTTACAAGGTTCTTGGCACTTCCTTCCTTTGTTGCCATATCTACGATGGTAATAGCAGATATTTGGATCTCTAGCTCTCAATCCCTTCTTGAATTGATTTCTCGAACGTGAAGTACTTCGGCTTCTTGAGATTTCAAATTGATCAATTTGCTTTTGAAGAGAAGCAATTTGGTTTTTCAGCTCGGAAATGGCAGAAATGATGGGGGGCGTTGAGACAGAAGCAATGTCTGAACTGGAGTTAACTTCAGAGATTTTATCTGCCATTTCTGCCAATGTTTTAAGGTCTTGGTCTGTACTACATGACAGAATGGACTGTGTCGTGGTCGGCAGTTGCTTCATCCACAAGGTTCTGAGGATGTCATCCGAAATTGTTGGCGATGAAAGCTCCCTCATCTTGGTCATCAGCTGCGTTGGTCGTCTTCCATCCAGAGTAATGCCGCTGAGTAGGGTCTAAAGTCTTTTCTGTTCGGATTCTTGGAATGCTGACAGAAGACGAGACTTCAGAGACTTGTACTTTTCTGTGGCAGGGGGGCTGGTAACCATCATCTCGCACTTCGGTTAGGATACCTGCTTCGAGGTTTCCAACCAAGGTGTAATACTTCGTGACATCAGAAGTGATTCCACTGGTGTGGAACTGGGCCTCAAGCTGGAGGAACCACAGGTCAGGGCTTCGTTTCCAGAATGGTGGCACTTTTATCGAGATTTTGGCGATAACTTCTTCTGCAACCTCTTCTTTTTCGTCGGGCATAGTGTTTGGTGTTAGGTGTGGTGTGGGTTAATAATGGCACCTTACCGTTGGTCGGGGGATACCTTCTCAACTGTGTTTTTATGTGAAATGTTAGGAACCTTACCGTTGATCGGGGGATACCTTATAAGTTGCTTTGCTTATGTGTGGTACCTTACCGTTGGTCGGGGGATACCGTGTATGTAATAGGGTTTTTACTCGGGGTCACCAATGTAGAATCCTGAGAGAAAGTTTAAATGAAACGAGATGTGTTGACTTTAACTTTCAAGTCAGAACTCATTTTTATTTATTTTTGAAACACTATTTATACAATAAAGTTTGTCGATAAACAAGTTTGATTATTTAAACAAAATTCAATATCAAATATGTTTGAATACTGAGTTATTCTTAAACTAAGTTATAATATATAAATTATTATTTTGATTTTGATTGCCACAATATCTTTTAAAAAATCAATTTCCAGTTCCACTTTTATTAATTTTTTTTAGGTTTTTAATTTTTTTGTAAAAAAAATTACAATTTGATTTTTCTCAAAATTTTACTGAATGTTGACAACAATATTTTCTAAAAAAAATATTAGTTTAAAGCCAATATTTCAAAGTTTTGAAAAGATATTGGGGTCGAAAATCAATTTTTACCAACTTTTATTAATTTTGTTTAGGTTTTTATTTTTTGTAAAAAAAACTGTCAATCAAATCAATTTCTCAAATTTTTTTCCGAATATTAAAAACAAAATTTGTTTTAATCAAAAATTAGTTGGAAAGCCACAATCTCAAATTTTTGAAAATATATTTGAGTCGAAAATCTAATTTTACCAACTTTTATTAATTTCTCTTTTAGGTTCTTAATTTTTTGTAAAAAAAACTGTTGATTAGATTTATCTTAAAATTTTACTAGAAGTTGAAAACATTATTTTTCGTTGCACAAAATTATTTTGGAGATAAAATAGTTTTTTGTTCGGAAAACTTTCGAGGTAACAAATATTTTTTTTCAGTTTTTTTGATTTATAAAAAAAAGTTAATTGGAATTTTTTCCAAAAATATATTTGTTTGGTATCACGTTGCAATATATAATATAAAATTTAATTCAAGTCTCTAGCGTTATTGGTTCGTGAGATATTTAGGGTTAAAGAAAATTTTCACCTTTTTTTCAAATTGCTATGGTTAAAAAACCACCCACTTAATGTTTTTGAGAGTCCTTTCTGTATCTTTCTGTATTATTATCTGTATTTGAAGTCAATATCTCTACTGGTTCTTGAGCTTTGGACGACGAAAAACACGTAGCGAATGTACGGACGTACAGACGTACGGAAGTACGAACGTAGGGACGTACGAACGTGCGTACACACGCACGCACAGACATCTCTCACAAAAATCTTTTATATCGACTCTAGGGACCTTGAAACGTCGAGAAATGTCAACATTTTCAATTCGACAAATCGGACCCATTACAATATCGTCCTATATGGGAAGTTAAAAATAGATTAATCGACGAAGCTTTGCCAAATTTTGAACCAAGTGTAATACACGAAACACAGTCATCAATGAATGGACACAATATTGACATTGAGTTGACATGATTATTATGAGGTCTTAACAAAATTGACTATTATGAGGTCTTAACATAAATATTATTATAAAGGTATTTTTATTTAGCTGCACAGCAGGTTGCTCAAATTCCTGAAAATGATGACGATTTTGAAAACAAATCCGGATTATTTATATAGCCAGTCTAGTTCTTGTTCTGAGAATGATGAGAAGATAGTTAAAATTGCAACACCAAAGCGCCAGTATATGAAAAAGCTTCGTTCTAAACTTAGAAACAGTGGTGAATCTTATCAATCGGTTAGCGGAAAGACTATCAAGGCTAGAACTTATAAACCGTTTGATACTTGTAGATATGTAGCGAGAGGGTTGGAATTGAACAAATAGAGTTGCTGTTCAACCAATACTAGTCCTTAGGAAGCTATGACCAAAGAATTTTATATATTGCATCTTCAATAGGTATAGAAGATTCAAAACGCGACACCTTGATTAATTCATAAACGATTTATCGCACATAACAGAATTACCCAAAATATATCAAGAAAAAAAGAAAGATCTTATGGATTTAAAGCAGTACATTAATTCCGATTCCCATCCTTTCTAATGGCAACCTTGCTCCTAATATGATATGGATGAGTCAAATATTCATCCTGATTTAACCGACTTTGACAAAAAAGAAGATATTTAAATGTAATTCTTGTCTTAAAAAATGTAGTAATGTTATCATAGTAGACAGAAACTATTTATTTATGTTCATTTTTATTATAGGTATGCATGCCTACATTAATAAATTGACATGTTAAAATAAGAATGAATTTATGTATATTAATCTATATCTATACTATTATATAAAAGCGAAACCATTTTAAAGTTTGTAACGCATGATCTCAGAAAGTAGTCAACCGATTTATTTGAAATATATTTTATTATTTTCTATATTGTTATGAGAGTGTTTATGGCTTTAATTTTTTTTCATTAATTATTTGTCAAACTTAAATATTATTAATTTTACATTTTTTGTCCATTTTTTTTCATTAGTTGACTTATACAACCACTCATATCTTAAAACCTATACGATAATCGACAAAGATTAGCATTGTTTCATAAAGTCAATATTGTTGCGCAAATTAAAGCCTAAATCACTTCTAAGTTAAACATACAACCTGAGAAATAAATAAAAACAAATTATAAAATTATAAACTTTTTGAATTCATTTTATCCAGGAAATTAGATTCCATCAAAATCGCGAGGTCGCTGCTTTGTTTCATTTCATTATCATTCCAACATTTTTAATTTTCTTTTCTTCCCATGCTCTTTCTCTCTTAATATGTGTTCCATTTAATAGTTACGTTTTTTCTCTCACCTACCTACCTACATGGCTACATTTTCTGTATTGTATTTTGTATAGTTCATCAACTAACCTACACACACACATTATTTTTTTGTTTCTCTAATTCTATCGTCACATCGCTGAGCAGTGTGGGCTCTTTTTTTTAAATTACTATAAAGCATGGACATTTAATTAACTACAGTGCCGTGCACATGAAATGCCGATTTATCTAAAGAAAAATTAAATCTTTTTTATTTTTCTGGTTCGAGGAAGTGAATAGATTATAATTCTTCCAATTTAAAAATAAAAAAAGTTCTATTATAATAGCTTGAATTACCAATTTTGTATCACTTCCTCGAACAATAAAACTAAAATTAAGTTGAAATTTTCTTTACAAATAACTCGAAGAAGGTACTTACAATGACGTCGATGAAAAGAGCACACAAATGTGGGTAGGTTAAGTCAGTTGCACTGCACTGAACATGAGCAGATGAATAAAAAAATGTGTCTATGGATATTTACACACGCATACCTATAGATGTATGAGAACATTAAAAACACAAATTTGTTTTTTTTACCGAAAACTATATTTTTCGGTTGCAAAAAAACGTTTCTAGGTATGAATAAAAGAAAGAAAAGAAGAAAATAGACAAAAATTTCGTTCTGTTTTCAACTAAAAAATTGAAATGGTTTTGTTTTCACGTGCGGCTTGGCATTTACTACGTAATATTTTACTTAAGTTTTTTTTCTAAAGTGTTAATTTCGGTAAGGAAGTGTTTTTTGATTGATTTTTTTTATTAAATACGAGTACATAACAAGCTTTAATTCGTTGTTTTTCTTTTATCGCATAGAAATATAAAATGAGTAAAAGAAAGGCTAACATCGGAAGAAAATCCATAAGCACAAAAAGAATGTGTTGGTTACAATTTGCGAAGCAACGCGAGCACGGGTCGGCTAGTATAAAATATATACATAATTTCTTTTTTTTTAATGAATGGTAATGTAATTGTTGGAAGACAATGACAAAAAAAATCTAACAAAACCAATAGATACTCAAGAAATATAGCTTAAGTCGAGAAAGTTCAACACTCGCTGATAGGGAAGAAGAACTTAACAAAAAAAAATCTTATCGCAGATAAGAAAAACGAGTTAAGTGGATATACGAAAATTATAATACTCTCTCTTGATATGGAATAATAGCCTTTTTAGAGTTAAGCCTTTTAAATTTGTAACATTTCATAGGCCATATAAGGCTATGTGTCTTTTTCGTTAATTTCCATGCTTAAATTTCAAATTTGTGATTTATTACCTTCTATATTTCATAAAATAACACTTTTTCTTCAATATTGCATACCAAAGTCTTTAAAATATGCAAAATTTTAGTCCTTAAGGGCATTTGAAATTTCAAAATGCTCTCCTAAAAAGTATGAAAAATCGACTTAAGCGTTAAGGCTTGTGACCACAGATTTATAAATATTCATTTTTTATATGTGACATATGGCAACAAACTATATGGCAAGTTTTGCTTTAGTAAAAATTTCGAACTAGAGGTTTTAATCAAACATGACATTACAATGTTCCAGAAGTCGAAAAAGTGGGTCCTCCGATTTTGTCCGCCGGTCTGTCCATGACCCTACAGCCCAAACCATTGGTTGCCATCGATTTACTTTAAATTTGGAATTTAGGATATTAAGCTGATTCACTTTTTTAACTTCCCATACAAAGTTATTGTAATGGGTCCGATTTGTCAAAATGAAAATTTTGACATTTCTCGACGTTTCAAGGTCCCTAGAGTCGAAATAAAAGATTTTTAGAGAGATGTCTGTGCGTGAGTGTGTACGTACGTTCGTACGTCCGTACGTTCGCAACGTTTTCTTTCGTCTTCCATAGCTCAAGAACCAGAAGAGATATCGACTTCAAATAAATTTTGTTATACAGATAATAAGACAGAAAGATGTAGAAAGGGCTCTCAAGAAAATTGCGTGGGTGGTTTTTTTACCATTGCAGTTTAAAAAAAAGGTGAACATTTTGGTTAACCCTTAATATCTCATGAACCAATAACGCTAGAGACTTAAATTAAATTTTATATTATATATTGTAACGTAATACAAAACAAGTATATTTTTGGAAAAACATCCAATTAACGGTTTTTTTTATAAATCAAAAAAACTGAAAAAAAAAATTTGTCACGTCGAAAATTTTAAGACCACAATATGTTTTCATCTCCAAAACAATTTTGTGCAACGAAATATAATGTTTTTGACATCTGATAAAATTTTGAGAAAAATCTAATTGACAGCTTTTTTTATAAAAAAAAAACTAAAAAAACATTACTCAAAGTTGGGAAAAATTGAATTTCGACTCAAATATCTTTTCAAAAACTTGAGACTAAGGCTTTAAACTTATTTAATCTTATAAGAAATACTGTTTTCAATATTCACAGAAAATATTGTTTTCGATATTGAGTAATTTTTTTTATAAAAATCCAACAGTCCATTTTTTCATAAAAAAATAAAATCTAGAAAAAATAGTACGCAAATTTTTTAAAAATTGATACATATAGACAAACTTTTAAGCAAGACAAATCGGCAGAAGGGATGGGAAGTTATCAGTGTGGGTCTCATCCCAGCCTCTTTTTTCATTTGTTCTTAAGACTAAACATAACAGTAGTCCCCATGCAAATGTTTTGGTCAAATATTGAAAAGTCTATTTTACATATTCAGTTCAATATTGAGGAACGTGAAAGATAAAACACTAGCAAACAAATCCAAAATCCGATGGCAAGTGTCGTTATCTAACATGTGTTGTTTTTTGTTTCAAAGCGCACTAATTGTCCTTATTCCTTCTTTGAATATGACTGAAAAACTTGGTATAACTATAACAAACCTTACATCCCAAAAATTCACTAACGAGATTCTTGTTGACCCGATGTGTTCCTTTTTTCCCACAAAATTTAGTTTCGACGAAAAAACTCTCTAAAAGTAATTTTAAACTTTTGTTTTGCTTTTCTGATACCAAACTTTAAGAACAGTTTAAAAAAAAAGAGTCAATTACTTATTTAACCCTTAACTTTTTCGAATCATGGTTTTTTTCAACTTAGATTATTTACCCAAATCAATAAGATAAATGATTTTTGTTATGAATTTAAAAATAATGTCTTCTAGATAAAGCATCAAGAACATTGTACTCAATAAGATTTTTTATATTCCTTATTTAAGTCTCCTTTTTGTTTGTGATACTAAAAAAGGAAAATAAAAAAAAACTATTTTGCACAGGGGTTGGTGTAGGGTATTCAAAAAGAAAAAGTGTTCATGCACAAAATTGAGAATTCTCTTCACGATTAAAGGATGAGCTCTTCAAGAAAGGAAGGTAAGTACCTACTCTTATATACAAACATACAAATGATATTCCACCTACATTCAACCAAGCATCATATAAGAAGGTAGATACGAGACGAGTTTATCCTTTTTCTTAAAGAAAGTTCCACACCAGTAGCAGCAGAACAGCAGCAGCAGTAATATGTCTTGAGTCATGTAATTTGAGCCCTTAAACATTTTGGAAAAGATTCATGGATGTGCATCCAACATATAAATATCATTTTACTGTGCACGTGATGTTGGGTACGTTGACTTTAGTAAGAGTGGTTTCTCTTAGGTTAATTATTTCCTCGCAATAGGAAATGCAAATCATTTTATTCATTTTGATATCATAAATCTAAGTACGATGATATAATTTAACTTATAACAAGGGTTGCCATCTGATAGTATCTACTAATATACAATAATATGCACACATCTATGTAATTCAAAGGAACCCGAACATCCTGTTTAATGTGCATGTACACTGTACATTTGCATTATCTCTCTGTTCTCAGAATACAAATTACAATGCAAACGAATAATTACATTAATAATATTCATTGTCTCATATAAAGCAGATTGCGAAAATGTGCAATCATAACAATTATTGCAATGACACTGAATCTGAATCTGAATCTGTTCCATGTTCTGATGGGACTGGGAATTTGAAAAGGATAATTGGTATTCTGGTAGAGTAAGTGATTGTAGCTTCAGTATTGTTGTTATGTGAACAGAGTTCTGTGTCAAGTGAACGACATTTGTTATATAAAATTGTATCTTACATTTAAGAGAAATGCTGATGGGATAAATGTTGAAAGGAAAATATTATTGCATTACTCTAAAAATCAATTATTGTAATCAAAATAAGTTTGACATTTTATTAAAATGATACATTTTTCTAGGAATTGAATTTTCTTACGTGCATAAAATTTAAAAATTCTGCGTAGCAGCTTATAATGGGTGATTTTGTCGCTATTTTCTTTTTGGTAACACTGCGGTTTTGACAGCTCACGTACGTTTCGTGTTTTGTGTCACTTTTAAACATCTTCAGTTTGGTCTATAATTTAACCATGAATAATCTAACAAACGCACAATGCTTTTAAATTATTATGTACTTAGTTACTTGCTTAAACTGGCGTTACAGTCCTGTTTGAACTATGACCCCATCCATCAAACTTCTCCATCTAGCACGGTTTCTAGCTAGATGTCGCCAATTGCGCCACCTGATCAGCGGCTTTCTTTTACTGCGCTGTTCTGTGGGAATGGATTCAAAGACTTTTCGGGTCGGAGCATTAATTTCCATGTGCTCTACGTGAGCCAGCCTTCTCAGCCGTTGAAGTCTTATCTTTTCGGCTAAATCTACGTCGATTTATAAGCAATTTTGCAGATCAAACAATGACCGTGATCTTTACAAACAATATCGAACATGACAAAAGAATTTCAATACTATAAATAAATTTCTTTACAATAAGTGTGAATTATCTGTTGAATACGATTTAAAATTCAATAGTAAAAGTTTTTGGAAATTTATATTTGCTGAAAAACAATCAATTGATGTTCAAATGGCAGACATGTGCATTCAAGAGAACACAAGCGTCCACAGGTTTTTCTCAAAACCCACCTCTGTCTATCAACTACTACTCTCACCTCCCCGTGGTGAATATCAGGTGCCTAGTACCTCAATTGGTTATTGGGTTCCAACCCGAGTGGAAAGTTGTTAGTATTAGGAAACGAGAGAGGGGGGAGAGGTGTTTCCACTAAGGCACCTTTCCTTTCATCCAGACGGCAGCGGAGGAATTCCTAAGATGCAATCAAGCAACGGTGGCGTCTACAATTCCAGTTAGGTTGAACTACTTTGTGAACACCTTATAGGGCTTCTACGACATATTCGAAGCCCAGGCCTGTAAGGAGCGGTTATGCCGGCTCTCGCCCTTGGAGTTAAACCAAGGACCCGGTCCTTCTGGTTGAAGGTCGTGCGTCAGAGTGACTTCCTGACCACATATAGAAAACCCAGTTGCGAAGCACAAACAAGCCTTGGATACGGACGGACTAACTGTTGACAACCTAAGCAAACGAATTAAGCACAACGAACTTCGGATATGCACGTGGAATGTTAGGTCCCTTAATAGACGACGTGCAGCCGAAGAATTAGCGGTGGCCTAGACTGCTATAAAGCAGACTTCACCGTCATCCAGCAAACACGATGGGATGGGCCGGGCAAAAAGAGGATGAAAAATTGCGATATTTACTATGGTGAATGTTACCGAGAAAACCAACAGCGTTTATTTGCGTCTCATTGGAGCCAGACTTAGGCAACAAGTCTTGAGCTATAGGTGCATCAACGAGCTCCTCATGACCATCCGCATCAAGGCTAAATTCGGCAACATTAGCCTAATATTCACGCACGCCCTCGCAGAAGAGAAGGATGACAACACCAAGGATATGTTCCTCGAGCTCTTAGACACAACATATGAGCAGTGTCCTATAGCTACGATATTAAAATTGTCCTGGACGATTTTAATGCCAAGCTAGGAAGGGTGGTGGAATAATCGGGAAAAACAGCCTGCACGATAGTTATGGCAGCCACTACGCTATGGAAGGAGATGTAAATTATTTGAAATCATACCTCTCAACATTTGAAGAAACTTCTCTAGCGATATGTTCATTCGCAAATAATATTTATTGTTCCAAAATATTGTTGCCTTATTTAATTTCAATGTTCCTGCAAGGTTGCTTAGGAATCAATTGTTTTTTGTAAGATTCCACAGAACAAATTATGCAGCCAACGAACCATTGTCTAGGTGTAACTAGGAGTAACTAATATTGTTTGCGATATGACCGATTTAAGTCTGAGTAGATTATCATTTAAAAATAATTTGCTTTTAATTTAAATTAACCGGTGGCAATGATTAATAATTGTAGTTTTGTTTTTATTTTATACTAGCGGCCCATCCTGGCTCTGCACGGGTAGACATAAATAGGTACAGATAATGTAGCTTTCTAATAAAAAAAAAATTATTAAAATCGATCCAGTACTTTTTGAGTTTATTCGTTACATACAAAAATACAAATCTTTCCTCTTTATAATATAATATTAGTGTAGAAGTGTAGATTATTATCAAGTAATCGCTGAAGCATTGTAACTTTGTTGCCCGAGGGAGTGCTTTACTACTAAATTGCTTTCTTAGCCCAAAGAAACAGCGGTTAGCAAGAGTAATTCCTAGTTTGGTCTCAGCGCTGGGGTTGTTTTCTGTATTCATAGCAGAGCACATATATAGACAAAGTCTTTACATAAAAATTACTCGCAAAAGCCTTATTGGCTTATTGACATCGCTCTGATGTCAATGTCATCAGCAAATGGGAGATATTGGCAAGAGTTTTGAGAATAGTGCCTCTAGAATTCTCGTGGGATATCTGTCACGCTGTTAAAGAAAACACATGACAGAGCATCACCTTGCCTAAAGCCTTTTTCGATATCGAAAGGTTCTGTTAAGTTGTTTCCAACCTTTATGGCACAGCGTGAATTCTCCTTTGTCATCCTGCACATGCGCACGAGTTTGGCAGGGATGCCAAAACTAGACATGGCTCTAAAGAGTTCGTCTCTGTAGATATATCATATGCCTTAAAATCGATGAAAAGATAGTAGGTGTCGATTTGATGTTCTTGGGGTTTTTCAGGATCTGTAGTAATATTTGGCCGACTGTGGACTTTCCTGGTCTAAAACCAGACGACAGGCCTTAGACGTTCACTCCGTTTGAGAACTGTGGCCTAGTGACTGACAACTCTTAACCATTCCTGTGTGCGAGTACTGTTGTCAGGGATGGAAGGGACCTACAGTTTAAAGCCGAATCCGAACGGCAAATTTGAGAAAGCACTTTTCATGACAAGAATTACTCTTGGAGAATTTGTCAATTTCTCGCAAGAGGCAATACCCGTGAAAAAAACTTTAGGTGGCATAGGTACTGACCGAACCCAAGACCTCTCGCATAACAGTCCAACGCACTAACCATCATGACACGGGTATTACTCTTTAGTTGGTGCATTTTAGAGGGTCTCCTGTTGTCGGTATGCGAATTATTTTATTCCAGTATTTTTTGTAAGGCTATGTTTAGGCTAATGTCTATAGCTTATGTCTGCTTTGATTGACCTACTGAAAGCCAACATTGAAGCATTAATTCGCGAGATACCGTCTGAAATGTTAGAATTAATTAAATTAAATTATGTGGACCCTACTATTCAAATAATGACTTTATGCATTTTTCTGAATTTGATGTTATCTTTTAATTTCCAATACCTCTGAAAACATAATCCGTTAGTTCTTTTTATCCATAATCAGACTTTTCGATGAACTGCTTTTGAGAGAAAATTAAAATTATACCTTTCTCCTCTTGCGCTGCATGAAATGTTTGTTGGTTGCGTTTAAGTAATTATTTTCCAAAATAAAAGTTGTTTTTATTCTGAAAGAATTTCGCCCTAACATTGAAAATTGGAGCATACATGAAACTGTCACTATAACGTCCATTAAAGTTTATCCGAAGTATCCAAGATTGTCCTCATTGAACCCATTCCTTCTATACAAATCTATTATAAGTTCACTTTTATAAATTATATTTTAAAGGTAAAATAGAAATTTCAAACTTCCCCTCACAATCCTTAAGCAGAATCTTTATTTCAATTTGATTTTTCTTTTCCCAAGAAAGCTTATTCACTAGAAACAACTGTATTCAAAGAAATACTAGTATATTTATAATGATTTCAGAAAGTTATTATAGAAATCAACGTTCAATTCTTACTTCTGGAAATGGCACTGGGAAATGTTTACACGCGTGTCTTAAAATTCCATCTTATTTTTTTGTAAGAAAAACTCAGTATCGCTTCATCTCTTAAGTAGATGTGTCTTTTTTATAGAACCCTTCTTTTTCGACATTAAACTCAAAATTCTTGTAGAAAAACTCTTATTCAAAGAGTTCTTGGAAGTAAAATAAATATAAAGTCTCACATTACCTGATTGCTTTTTAATATAAATTAATAATTGAAAATACGATATTGACAGCATCATCTGAAGTATAAGGGTATTCAAAAGTGTTGGCTGTCACTTTCTTAATTTTAATGTTGAAAAATTCGTATTCGTGTATTGTAAATAAAGTAATAAAACTGAAACAGAAAATTTGCATGTTTTGTGGAATTGACATAATGTATAATTTTTTTGCGATTTTTAGTTCTTGAATCGAAAATTTGAATCATCAATCTTTGGAGATACGGTAAGATTTAAATTTCTTTTCACTTAATAGCATCTTAAACTAAGATTCTTATTTTTGATTTTTTTTTCCACATAACGTACATAAATGTATATATGAACTGAACATCAAATATTTGTGATTTAAGTGGTTTTGAAATATATCCCTGAAGGTCCGTATTTATTATAATAGAAGAATATTGAGTTTGAAGGACCACTTACCCAAGAGCACCTTAAATTTAAGTTCTAGATTTAAAAAGCAACCAAGAACAAGATTATACAATTATGGTTACAAGGGCTGTTAAGATCAACCCGTTTATAAGTTTTAAAAAGCAACTAAACCTGGATGAGGTGTTTAACTACACTATTTGGAAAAAGTCGCTGGAAAACAAATTGACCTCTAGAAGTCCAAGGAAATGCCCACTATTCGAAATAGACAAGGAGGAAAACACTATTGCGCACTGGTTTTGTGTTGGACCAATCTTCTGGAGAAGGGCATTATGAATTCAGCAGGATACATACAATTTCTTTAAAATGTAATGTTACCGAATGCTGAAGAAGAAATGCCACTGAGGTGGTAATTTCAACAAGATAATAATCCTTAGCATATTATCTTGAAGGCGGCAAAGACGCGGTTTATGAAGACTAAAATCGATGTTATGGAGTGGCCGAGCAGTCCCCAGATCTTAATCCAAGGACTTGTGGAGCGATGTGAAAGAAATACCTAGAAAAATGAATTTTGCAATCAGTTAAACAAAGATTCACGGCTGGGTAGAACGAAATCGCTCATGTATTAAAAAAGTCTGTTTACAAGTTTTTACTTTATTTTAAAATTTGAAAATGTACCTGCAAAAAAAGTTTGTTTTCAAAAATTTAAATGCAATTTAATTTCTCAACAAAATCCTTGATTTTCAAAACTTTGATTTGAAATCGTTAGAGCCGATGATTTTTTTTACTTCCCATAGGAAGTTATTGTAATCGGTCCGATTTGTCGAATTGAAAATTTTGACAATTCTCGACGTTATAAGGTCCCTAGAGTCTAAATAAAAGATTTTTAGAGAGATGCGTATGTACGTGCGTTTGTACGTCCGTCTGTCCGTCTGTCCGTACGTTTTTGTCATCTGGTATAGTTTTGAGACAAAGCGAATTGACAGTTTTTTTTACAAAAAAACAAAAACATAAAAAAAAATATTGCTCAAAAATGGTAAAAATTGATTTTCAACTCAAATATTTTTTCAAAAATTTGAGATTATGGCTTCAAACTAATTTAATCGTATGAAAAATATTGTTGTCAACATTCAGTAACATTTTGAGAAAAATTAAATTGGCAGTATTTTTACAAAAACAAAAACCTAAAAGAAAAATTACTAGAAGTTGTTAAAAATTGATTTTCGACTCAAATATCTTTTCAAAAATTTGACATTATGGCTTCAAACTTATTAAATCGCATGAAAAATATTGAGAAAAATCAAATTTACAGTTTTTTTTTTTAAATATAAAAACATAGGAACAAAACATTACTAAAAGTTGGCAAAAATTAATTTTCTACTCAAATATATTTTTAAAAATTTGAGACTATTGCATTAAACTAATTTTATCATATAAGAAATATTGTTTTCAAGATTCGGTAAAGTTTGGAGAAATATCGAATTGACAGTTTTTGGTAATAACTGATTTTCGACTAAAAATCTCTTTAACAAACATAGATTTTGAAATCAAACAAAATATGCATAATATTGTTGGTAATTTTTAATTTTTTAAAATAATTCAACTAGTAATAACTTTTCAAAACACGAAAACCTACAAAGGGGCCGTTCATAAAATACGTCACGCTAAAATCAGCTTTTTCTGACCCCCTCCCCCCCATTGTCACGCTGCAGCTGTGTCACGCTTTGTGTGACCCCCCTAGAAATATTTCGTCACAAAAACGAAGCCCCCCTGAAAAAAAACAGGGGGGGGTGTCCCCCCAACGGGACACCCAGCTGCATCAGAAATAGAATAAAGTGCACGACTGGGTCGCACGAACTTGCTCCTGCATGCAAAGAGTCTGTTTAAAAAAGTATCTATACCTATAATATTTAAAAATATACCTGTTAAATAAGTTTGTCTTCAAAGATAAACATGCCATTTGATTTGTCGAAAAAACCTCCATTTTTCAATTTTTTGGTAGGGGGTTACATTTAATACAGTTAAAATAATTTAAAAAAAACTAATTTAAGATTCAAAATTTTACCTGAAAAATAAGTTTGTCTTCAAAAATTTAAATGCCATTTTATAAATCAAAAAACCCTTGATTTTTCAAATTTTTTTTTTGAAAATCGTTAGAGCGGTTTTTTTTTAAATTAATTTTTTATATATAAAATTTTTCAATTTTGTTCTAAAAATATTTTTGGTATGCAGTTGTTTAGTGATTGTAAATATACGCTCTGTATTTCAATTTCGTAAAAAAATGCTCACCCGTTTTTGAGATATAGAATTTTGAAAAAAAAAAGTTAAAAAATAAAATTTTAGAGAAAATTTAAAAAAAATCTATCGGTTAATTTTTTGAGAAAATTCGAATTTTCGTTTTTTGACCAAAAAAATTGTATGGGGGCCACTGTTAGTTTTGATCTTAAAAAAAAAATTTAAAAAAACGCCTAACGCAAATCTGCTCAAAACCTTAACTTCCAAGTTTGAACTCAATCGACCCAATGGTTTAGGCTGTAGGAGCGTGGACAGACAGACAAAATTGACCAGACGGAATCGCGGGACCCACTTTTTTCGGCTTCTCTACCATCGTAATATCATGTTTGATTAAAATCTCGAGTTCGAAATTTTGCACGAATGCAAAACTTGCCATATAGTTCCTATATGTCGCAAGTAAAAATAGTCAAAAGAAATACTAATTGAAAATGTTTTAATGAAGGGCGAACGTCACGTTACCATAGACCCCCCGTCCCCCTTGTCAACTCAGCAAGAGCCCTCACCCCGCCTTGTGTGCGAACGTATTTTATGAACGGCCCCTAACCTTTAAAGCAAGACAAATCGGCGGACGGGATGGGAAGTTATTAGTGTGTGTCGCATCCAAGCCTCTTTTTTAAATTGCTATGGTAAAAAAAGCACCCTATTAATTTTTATGATAGTTCTTTCTGCATCTAGTATCTGCATTATTATCTCTATAACAAAATTTATTTGAAGTCGATGTCTCCACTCTGGTTCTTGAGATATGGACATAGAAAAAAGAACGTAAGGACGAACGAGATTTCACACTGCGTACAACCATTTTATTGTTCAAAACATAAAATAAATACATTTATAGATAATTGAACTTACAATTGATCAAAATTTATAGTGTTCCTTAGTTATTTTTAAAATACATTTCCTTTACTATCTTACTAAATATCTAAAGCTTAAATGGGGGAAAAATTGGATCAATGGATGAACAAAAATAAACATACAATTTTGTTTTGAATTAATTTTTTTTATCTTTTAACAATAAAAATAAAAACAATACGTTTTAAGGTTTACAAAAATTGATGCCTGTTTATTGCCACCTGACCAATTTGTCGTCCTTGCTCTAACGGCTTTTTCCAATGGCTGTGAAGGCAAAATGGATGATGGGATGGAACATTCACTTGATATCGCACAATGCTGCCATCGTCATTATCCTTTTCACCAACTCCCTAGATTCCAATGACAATAAGACGTGTCTCTGTCTGTCGTTGTTGTCTTCTTTAAAAGGAAATTGTTGAGAGGAGAGCAATGGTAAGTGTCCTTTAATATTATGTGTTTTTATTTTTTTATTTTTCTAAAAGACATTTCATTTCCTATATTCTTACAAACAAAGACACCCGGCGGTCGAGAGCTCTTCTGAGACAAAGGATAAGAGTATAGATGTGTGTTATATACGTATATATGTGCAAAGAAAGTTGTGCTGATGTATTGTTATTGAAAAGGTGCTGCAACGTCTTCTCTATAATGTTTGCTGTAAATGATTATGTTTCCGTTTGATATGGGCCAAGGCTTTTTCAAATATCTACACAATGATATTTTATACACTGGCGCCGCCGACATTGGAGTGCAAGTGAGAATAATGAGAATAAAGTCAATGAAAATGTCAATAAAACTTATAAATAATGGCATTGTAATTTCAGGAAGCGACTGTGTTGAATCCTTAAATATTAAAAATCAAATAATAAAGTTCAAGAATGTCTTATTTATGAGTTTGAAATATCGATTTATAAATGACTATACTCTATCCAATGAATATGTGCAGTACAGGCCTTAGGTTAGGTTAGGTTAGGTTAGGTTAATGGAGTAGAACACTAAGGCCAGTTTAATGGCCCGTTGTGATACCACATGAATTTTGAGGCTTTATCCTAAGCTCAATGAAACCAGTTTGAGTCCCTTACGAAACGTGAGAGGCTGATTATGCTAATATGGTTTAGATCGTTAAAATCGTTATAGAAGAATTGTCCTAGGTAATTCTTGCGTTTTTGAGCTAGTACAGGGCATGTACAGAGAAGGTGAAGAACTGTTTCCTCCTCCATACAGCTTCTGCAAAAGTCATTTATGAATACGCCTAGCCACTTGGCATGCTGTCACATTAGACAGTGCCTAGCTGCCCGACTATCTGAGAATCAGATGTTGATATCACGTTTTCTTTAAGCCAGGACAAGACTTCTTTTATCGCCAAAAGTTCCGCCTAGAACACGCTACAATTATTGGGAAGGCGGAATGAGAGACTTAATTTCAGTCGTTCAGAGTACAAGCCTCCATTGTGTGTGTGACGAGTGGATTGACTCGTCTTCCAGGAATGCCCTATCCTCCCAGAAAGATCTGGAAGGTATAGAAATTTGGAAGTTTCTGTCGAATTGCAGTTGGGGGATGGTGTAGTCTGTGTGCTTTGGAATTCATTCTAAATACCTAAGAATTACGGAGTTGCCAATGTTGTTGTTAATCCACCGCGACGAAGCTTTGAGGAGAATAGCAAAGCTTGCAGCTATTTCCTTGCTAAATATTTCAAGAGGCGTTAGTTAGAGTAGGGTGTCCAGTGCAGCAGATGGGGTCTAATAGGACTAATTCGGTTTTGTGTGGGTTAACGCCCAGTCCACACCAATCAGCCTAAAGTATTAGTCTGTCTAAGGCATTTTGTAAGAGTTCTTTTAAGCTGTTAAGATGCTTTCCTAAAACTTCTTTAGCAACGTCATGCGCATAGGCAATCACTCTGAAACCCTCCACATCCAAACCAGTTAGGATTTCATTTACCACTAGGTTCCAGAGGAGAGGGGATAGAACACCACCTTGCGGTGTCCCTCTACTAACGAATCGTCTGCCAGAAGAGTTGCCCAGTTTTGAGTTAATTATCCTGCTAGTAAGCATTAAATTAATTAACTCCCGAAGCGAACTCTCTACATTTAGAGATGTTAGTGCAGATATGATTGCAGATGTGTCCACGTTGTTAAAGGCACCTTCGATGTCAAGGAAAGCAACCATAGTGAACTCTTTATGATGGAGGGAGTATTCGATGGTGCGTACTATCGTGTGTAACGCTGTTTCCACAGATTTACCTTTACAGTACAAAGTACAAGATGATTTTCGGAGTTAGGTAAAGGGAAACACCGTCAAATATAGATTCAAAAATTTTCCCGGATCGGTTTCAACGATAGCTATAACTGGCGCCATACTTATCGCGTATTACCCTTGAGTTCCTGCACATTTCTGGGATAAGTTAAGATTTAAATAGTAGTTTTTTCTGGAATTTTCAATGAAAACTGATAAGTCGATGGGGCTTTTCAAAAAACTTTTGAAAAAAGTGAATTTTAACCCAGCTTACAACATATTTCTTTTTTGCTATATCATTATAATTATTATTTCACTTTTAGAGCAGGCAGTAAGTTTCATAACTTTAAAGCTAATAAACAACTGAAACTCAATTATAATTAATTCAATCCTTTTATTTAATATATACATTTTGTTCAAGGAAGATGAGTGGACAATAACATGATTTTAAAGACATTCTCTCAAAACCCAACAACATTATGCATGCCATTTAACAATAGTTGACAACAAAATGTCCTAGTTTCCAGTCCAAATCCAGACAATAGGAAATTAACCTATTTAAACTATACTTGAACAAAAAGGAGTTTACTCATGTATATTTTGTCTCTCTATTTAGCTTCAAATGAATATATAGGTACATTCATATAAATGCAATAGTTTCTTGTTTTTAGTTTTGAGAAATATAAAGATGAATGAGGATTAGTCAAGAACAGGACGTGTCAAAAGATGACATTCAATTTGGAAGTAAGTCTTATTGGAGATGTAGGATTGTAGGTATACGTAACGCAGTTGTTTTCCAAAGAAATAGTTTTTTCTCGTTTACATTTAATGCAACAAAACAAATTAAATAAATACTATAAGCCTTAGTGATAGAGAAATTATAATGTTAGGATTTAGGAAAGCTAAATATTTTAATTTTACAATAAATTACTGTATTAAATACAAATCTAATGATTTTAAACTTCCCAACTTTTAATTCACTGGATTCCAATTCATTAGTTTTGACAAAAAAATCTCCAAGGCAGATCTTTCTAGGACCAGTCACGTCAACAAAACAGCAGATGAAAATTCCTAATAAGAAACGACCCAAACTACCAAAAGAAGTTAACAAACGCTACACTAGTACTGAACTTGAATTAAAATTGATCCAGTAACTTTGCTTCTGCAATATTTTATAGGAAGCTAGTCGAGGAAATATAACCCAATAAGTTTCAATGTCATACAAAATAGGGCGTTCCTGGGATACCGTATTAAAAGTTTACAAGAACCTTAACCAAATTTGACCGTTGAAGCCCGGTATTGTAGAATAGCAGAATGTCACGTACTCTTCCCATTTCCATAATACATTGCATTTTTACGCCCTCGACTTCTGTTATAAGTTAATGGAAGTGGTTGAAAATGAATTGGTGTTAAACTGTTGACAGTGAAGATTTCTTCAAACAAATGGAGCGTAGGAACTGAGAGAGAGTTCCTACGCTCGATTTGTTAACTTTTAAGAGAAAGCTTATCTCTTTGCTAAGCAGTTCACCGCCAATTCAACACTGCCAGTGAGTGCTATAACTCTGCCTCTACTAGACCGAGTAAGTGATTATATGGGACCAATCTTTTTTCGCACTCGTACTGTGACAAGAGTCCTTAGAGATCTTACCATACATAAATCCGCTGGTCCCATATTGTTCTGAAAAGGTGTTCTTCAACGCTGGCAAAACCACTGCGTAAGCTTTTTCATCTGTCCTACTCCTCAGGTCTCGTTCCGAGCCGATGGAAAACAGCATTTGTCCAGCTCATCCCCAAAAAAAGGGAATCTTCCTCACCGACTTATTACTGACCAATGGCACTTACGTCCCTTTTTTCTAAGGTCATGAAAACGCTGAATAATTTATCAGTGTCAATAGGTCCACTGGTAATCTCATGGTTCATCTCACTGAACAGTAGAGCAAATCTTTACATTGTTTTGGAGAAAGTAAGATTTTTGCACTTGATATTTCAAAAGCATATTATCCTTCATTGGATTAGTAATTACCTTGCGGATTGTTCAATACAAGGAGTATTGAAAGTTCAAGTCTGAAAAATACATGCTGGTGTGCTTCAGGGCTCTGTTTTATCTCCAACACTCTTTCTCATTTTTATTAATGATCTCCTGTCCGCAACTTCTAATCCAATACACTGTTTCACTGACGAAAGCACTTTTAGCTTTTCATATTCGTTTTCAGACTCACATCCCTCTTCTTTGGATGTGGAACTGAAGCGAAAAAATATAATAAGCTCATTAAATTCCGAACTGAACAACAGCATTATACAATGGGAAATAAGAAACCGCATGGATTTAATGCCCCCCCCCCCCTTCCTATTATCCATGGATGGCACTGGCAACAACGAGACTGAACATCTCGATATTTTCGGTATGCGTGTCACCAACTAACTCTTGTGGAACTCTTCTGTCGCCAAAAGTTCCACAAGGTGTTTGGGGTTTCTGTGGCAATGCAAGAAATTTGTCTCCCCTTCTAATCTAGCTGTTATATACGTCCAAGGCTTGAGTATAACTCCCATCTTTGGGCTGGTGCTCCTGCAACTTACTTAAGCCCCTTGGGGCAGTATTGAGTGTAGAGGATTTAAATTGATTGGTGATAGTAACATCGTTAGTTCATTTACTTCGCTCTAACATTGTCGTAAGGTTTCTTGTCTAACCCTTTTTTACCGTTATTTAGCGGTTTATACTCTAAAGAAATAGGCAGCTACATTCTCCCCTCAACAATTCAACCGTAATGCTCAAGCTTCTAGGAATGCTCATCATTTGCTTTGATAATTTTTCAACTTATTTTTAATTAGCTGCTGTCATAAAGTGCCTGTCAAAACTTGGGTTTCCGCGCTTTGTCTTACTCGTTTTTCCAAGCGCGTTGATTCAGATAACGGTGAAATGTCAGCTGGTGAAAATAACAATCTCGAGGTAGAAATTGGTTGTTCATGTTAAAGGGGATCTGCAGCTGATTCAAGGACGACCAAAAGTGAGCTAGCCGATGTTGAAGTCTGGGAATCTATGAAATTAATAAGCTCTAGAGCTTCTTCAACACAAGTGAAATATTTGTAACCTCTGCAGGTGCAAAACAATTCTTCCGAAAAAAATGTCGTTGCTTAAAGGGAAAATCTCTATGGTAATGAATCCGTTAACAGCAACTTTACGTCTTGCTGGTTTTCCAAAAGCAGTTCCAAATAGTCTTGATACTATCCAATAACATGTCCAGGGGTTTTTTTTACGCCACATCGTTATTTCGTCATTGTAAAAAGTTTTCAAGGGCCCGAAAAATGAAACACCGAGCCGTTTCATACGGTGTGTGTAGTGTGGTGGAAAAGATCAATATGCTTGTGACTTACATGGCCATCTAGCAGCAGCAAAAGTTTGTTCTCAGGTGTTGTGACAGCCCACTTTATGAAATATTTAATCCAGAGTAAAAACAAGTCAAATAGTGAACCATCCCGATTCTTGTGCAAGTCCTAAGGTCAATGGTGGTGTAGATCAAGCAAGTCTGCTTAAAATTAATTCGTTTGAAAGTAAGAGCAGGATGTATAAACGATGCAAATGAACTCATGCAGTTTTTCACTTGTAATGGAGCCCATCTGCTTACGACCGCCCTGCGCAAGTACCTTCCTGGATTTTTGAACAGTTTACAATGCCGGATTCATCAGCATTCCAGATGTTCAATGATGAAATATTATTTTTTTCTATAATATCTTGCAGGGTTTCAAAAAATGTTCCGACTTGTACTTTGTTGAATCCTCAGACCTGGCTGCTTAAATGGGTTTTGGCAGCCTGAGTGAAATATCTGGTGAGTTAAGTTTCCTGGATAATCGCAAAGAATCTCTTGCAACACACTTGTTTGTATCTTCGAATCGATGTACGATATAATTTTTAACTGCAATTTGATAAGCGAGCTGCCCTTCTTCCAAGCATGTTAATTCAAATAGTCGGGCTTCAAGAAGTTTTATCTCCTTCTCAATAGCAGATACAAAATGAGATTAAACCTGACAATACCTTCTTTGGCACCTTGTGCGTCTATTTCTTTATCAGCATGTCTACGAAAGTGTTTTTTTTTTAGCTTTAAAATGTTTCGCTACTTTATCCCATCCTATTTGTCCTGAGAATATTTTTTTGTTTACTTACTTTTTCTTCTTCGATTTGTTTAATTAATTTACAGCACTTTAACGGAAGACTGTCTATATCAGGTTTCTCACACCAACTGAAGAAACAAGGAACTGTGTTCATATTTGTGGGATCTATAAACTTCAACCGGAGAAAAGGGCAGTGTGTCGTCTTAGACTCTCTGCCATCTCAGGCAACTTTCCCCTAACGAATATTAGTATCTGTTTTTTAAATTGGTTTTTGATGGCAACCTATTGTAATTTAGATCAATTAATAATAGCCAAAAAACCAAACCAAATTATGGATAAAACAAATTGTCCTTGAAGAAAAACTTAGGAAAAAAGATTCCTTGATACAGATTTTTTCAACCATATTTTGAGACATATTGAAACTTCTTCAAAATGTAGTGGACATTTAATGAAAGATACAAAATTGACTTCCCTTTCCAAAAACAATTTCTAACTTTACAAGGCAAGACCTGAACGGTCCAAGAAACTTTACGTCAAGGTCGGAATTTTATGTCATTAAACAAAATTGAAATTATGAATTAAATTCTATTAAATCTCAGTTTTGTTGGAATTTTTGTAAATTGTTAATTTGGATGGAATGGGCTATTATCAGGTATTAAAGAGTACTTTTCCATGTTATTTATTCCCTATGGAAGATAATTTCGAAAAAGCATAACAACCAAACGTAACGTTGAACATAAACTGATACGGTTATGACGTGATGCAGTTCATAGGAATCGTGTATGTATGTATGTTGTTGATAAATAAATGGGAGAACAATACAAAACGTTTTGATATCATTTTTGAGTCTTTAAATAATACCCTAGATAATATATGTCTTTTTTTTTATAAAATATCCACAAATACCACACATGCACTTAAATAATTCATCCATATTTTCATAGGTCCAAATTTTAAGGTAGCATAGGTGACACCATAGCCGAACCTGCAAACGCGCCCACCATCAGTTCTATTTCCAAAATAAATGTTTAAATGATTGAGGTAAAAGCTTTTAAGAGTATTAATAAATCGTATCCAGGAACCATCGTCAGTCGGCCGACAAAACATACAGATACTTAAATAGTATCTACTAAATTGATATAAAGTTTCATTCGAAAATTTGAAATGGAATGGGTGTCTGTTTGTATCTACCATCTACATGCTTTTGAAATCATAGACAATATTATTTGTTTTATATATGTATATATTTTTTGTTGTCTAGGTATCTGCTTCATATTGAATTGTAGTAGACAGATAAAATACAAAATCAAAAATCTGCATCATGAAGCAAATGCATACCTTGTTTATATATTTAAAATCATATGTAGGTATGGAAAAGTGCAGCTTTTACTTTATACTATGCATCACAGTACATTGTGATTTAAAATTTTATAAACAAAACATAAATAAATAAATACCTTTGCAATGGAAACAAAAAGGTTTTCGTGAACGAAATACAATTTCAATATACCTACTCATTCAATTCATTGAGATGGATAAACTGCAACAAACACACAACGCTTAGTGGTATAACATTATTGGGGATAAAATCATTTACCTAAGGAATGAAAGTGTTGCCCCACTATCTCATTTATACTAATTTTTATTCCTTCTAATTGTTTTAGCCAGGTATTTGAGTCCACTCTTTTTGTATGCTCACACTGGCAAAAATTAGGATTGGGGATGGTTAGGTTAGGTTAGGTTAGGGTAGGTTAGGTTAGGTTAAAGCGGCTGTCCTTGATAGAATAGGACACACTTAGCTCAGTTTAATGGCCCGTTGTGATACCTCATGAATCTTGAGGCTTCCTCCTAAGCTCAATGAAACCAGTTTGAATCCCTTACGAAATGAGAGAGGCATGTACAGTACAGAGAAGGTGAAGGTCTGTTTCCTATTCTTCCTAGTCTATACAGCTTCTGCAAGTCATTTGAGAATACGCCTAGCCGCTTGGCGTGCTTTCCTATTAGACAGTGTCCGGTTAAATAAATAAATAAATTAGGTGGCGCAACAGTCCGTAGAGAACCAGGGCCTAGTGACTTACAACTCTCAATTATTCCTGTGTGCGAGTAATTATAGGGATGGAGGGGACCTACAGTTTATATGCCGAATCCGAACGGCTAATTTGAGAAAGCACTTTTTCATGACAAGAATTACTCTTGGAGAATTTGTCAATTTCTCGCAAGAGGCAGTACCAGTGAAAAAAACTTAAGGTGACACAGGCAGGGATCGAACCCAAGACCTCTCGCATGACAGTCCAACGCACTAACCATCATGCCACGGGTACCATACCATACCATACAGTGTCCGGTTATGACACCTTTTATCGAGCTTGATGCGATGTGCTTAGAGATAGCAAGCACCTTGAACGCTTTAAATCTAGTGTTGGCCAGATGTTGTTTGTGACCTGACACGTGGTGATGTTATGAGTCCTGCATAAGCAATAGTTTACAAGTAGCGATTGGTATGCCTGCATTTGCCAAACGTGGTAAAATGGGTTGTACTGTACCGTTCCTGGTTCATCTGCCTAACAGTTACCTGGTATATCTCTATGGCCCGGCACCTAGCAAAGGTGAATATTAAACAGTTGTGCCATCTCCATTAGACATGATCGACAGTTATGGACTGTTATAGAGTTTGTAGAGACAGATTGCAGACATTTGATAGCTGCCTGTCTATCTGAGAAAATACGGATATTAGATGTTGATATAACGTTTTCTTTAAGCCAGAATAAGACTTCTTTTATCGCCAAAAGTTCCGCATGGAGCACGCTACAATGATTGGGAAGGCGGAATGAGAGACTTAATTTTAGTCGTTCAGCGTAGGTACACACCTCTACCAACGCCTTCTTTTGTTTTTGATCTATCTGCATAAAAGTGGATTAACTCGTCTTCCAAGAATGCCGAATCCTAAAGAAATCTGGATGTTTCTGTTGAATTGCAGTTGGAGGATGATGTAGTCGGTTTTGTGTGGGTTAACACCCAGTCCACACCGATCAGCCCAAAAGTATTAGTCTGTCTAAGGCATTTTGTAAGAGTTCTTTTAAGGTGTTACGATGCTTTGCTAAAACCGCTATAGCAACGTCATCCGCATAGGCAATCACTCTGAAACCCTCCGCATCCAAACCAGTTAGGATTTCATTTACCACTAGGTTCCAGAGGAAAATGGATAGAACACCCCCTTGCGGTGTCCCTCTACTGACGAATATTCTGGCAGAAAAATTGCACAGTTTCGAGTTAATTATTCTGCTATAGTCAGCATTAAATGAATTAACTCCCCAAGCGAACTCTCTACGTTTAGAGATGTTAGTGCAGATGTGTCGACGTTGTTAAAAGCATCTTTGATGTCAAGGAAAGCAACCAAAGTGAACTCTCTATGATGGAGGAGGTATTCGATGGTGCGTACTAAGGTATGTAACGCCGGCCGTTTCAACCGATTTATCTTTCCAATATGCATATTGAATCGAAGACAGAAGTCTTGTATCAATACTTGCCCTTAAATTGATATCAATCAATCTTTCCAAGGTCTTAAGAAGGAATGATGAAAGACTTATAGGTCATTGATCTTTAGGATTGACTTGCGAGCATTTACCTGCTTTGGGTATAAAAACAACTTAAACTTCTCTCAATGCCGAGGGAATATGGACCAGATATAGACAGCTGGTAAAAATGTGCTCAAGGATTGGTGGATTAATGTCTGATGTTTTTTTACTTCGGCTGGTATTATTCCATCTGGTCCTGCAGGTTTAAATGGTTCGAAGTTGTTGAGAGCCCCTTGTAGCTTGTCCCTTGTGATCAGACCTTGTGGATATGTTATATTGAAACTTGAACGCATATGATTGTTGGAAGTTGCAGAGAACTACCAGGAAAGTGAGTATCCAGTAGTAGGTTCAGCGATTCATTACTTGAATTTGTCCAGGAGCCGTCTGCATTTTTGAGGCAGCTTATGGCATCGCTGAATTAGTTGACAGAATTTTCCGTAACCTGGAGGCTTCAGAATTTTCTTCCATCGTGACACAGAAGGATCGCCATGAAGATCGCTTAGATTTTCTTAGTGCCTTCTTGTAAATTCTTTGTAAGAATCCCAGTGGGAGGCTAGTCTTGTGACATTGGCTCTGTTGAAGAGTTTCCTACATTCTCTTCTGAGCGGGTCAAGCTCTGAGACCCACCATTAAAATTGCGAAAACGCAAAATCCAAAATCGGGATTGTATATGTACAATGTACATCTTCCCAAAAATGTATCAGAAGAATTTCCTTCTAAATATCCTATGGCATTTTTTTTCCTCAATTTCTCATCCACTTATGGCAAAGCCCAGGCAAAAGCCGTGTTTTTTTGGGATCCATACATGGTAGGTAAAGTGAAAAAAGGCCAAAGAAACGAAAGATCGGCAGTAGTTAGGTTTTTATATGTGAAAGTTGATACAATTTAACATTTGTCAGAATAATTTATTACAAAACTGTTAAAAAATTAACCAAATTCGGAAACGGAATATAATGGACAATTGAAAAGAGGATATCTATGTTAAGAAAATATCAGGAATAATTAATATTTAATTTATTTTCTTTATGATTTCCGTTTTGTAAATTGAAGCTAAATGAAATAACAATTGAAGAAAAGATTATGGTTTAACTGTGTGTAGATCTTAACAGATGGCGCTTTATTTTTTTGTAAAAAGTCTAAAGCAACGACGCGACACGCAGAGAACTCAAAGATCGATCTTATGGTAAACAACGTTGAAAACCAGAATGAGAAGTATGGTTTAAATTTTCTTATCTGTATCTTTTTTCGAAGAAAAGATAAGATACTTTTTAGGATTTATTGTGAAAGGTAGCCGTAACACAGTTGATAGTTGGTCAAAAATCGAAAATTCGAATTTTCTCAAAACAAAACCGATAGATTTTTGTTTAAACTTTCTTTTAATTTGGATTTTTATACAATGTATATTAATAAGTTCTTAATAACTGCATACTAAAAATATTTTTAAACTGAATAATTTGATATACAACCTATTGGAAATTAATTTAAAAAAACCGCTTTAACATTTTTAAACAACAAGTTGTAAAAATCAAGGTTTTTTTGAGAAACTAAATGGAATTTAAATTTTTGAAAAGAAACGTTTTTACATTTTTTAGTTTTGAAATACAATAAATATTTGTAAAAGCCTATTTGGATACATGAGCAAGTGTTCAGTGGTACATTTAATTTGAAAAACGTGGATTTTTGTGGCAACACACAGCTAACACAGCTAAGAACCTTTTACTTGTAATACTTTTATTTGTAATGCTTGTAAGATCATACCTCACTATGTATATTTTTTTCAAAAAAACGCACCTATTACCTAAACATCAGATAAATAAATAAGTATGTCGCAACAGTCCGTAGAGAACAACTCTCAACCATTTATGTGAGTAATGTCGGGGATGGAGGAGACCTACAGTTCATATGCCGAATCCGAACGACTTATTTGAGAAAGCACTTTTCATGACAACAACTACTCTTGGAGGATTTGTCAATTCCTTGCAATAGGCAGTACCCATGAAAAAAACTTTAGGTGTCACAGACAGGGATTGAACCCTAGACTTTTGGCATGACAGTCCTACACACTAAATATCACACCAGCAACAAACATACAAAATGGGATAAATGTTAATTTTAGTCTCCGAGACACAAATTTGCCTTCTAAGTAAAAAGAATTGCCGATCAACAAGTCATTTTCCATTTTACTACAGTGGTGGTGTAATTGTTTGAATTAAAAGGCATATGTTCTAGATCAGCTTTACTCAACCTGCCGCCCGCGGGCCACATGCGGCCCGCAGCGTGGTTTTAAAAATGTCTAAAATATCGAGTGACTCCAGAAAAACGTGAGGAACATACGTATACCCGTTTTGAGTTATCAAAACAGCAGTGGAAATGTGGACATTGTTTGTTTTCAAAAAATTATTCTAGATGTCATTCCTTTCTACGCCAGGAAAGGTTTGCACAGCTAAATGAAAAACAGATGTCGCTGAGTATTCCTTACTCTTCTTGCCATTGCGAAATTCAATTGGAATCATTTTATTCAAATTTTGAATGGAAAATTCATAGACACAGCAGTCCAGCCATAATAAGTCAAGGAAACTACTTTGCCGACATAAGTCATTTTGATGATTAGGTACTTACATTCCAATTCAAGACGAATGGGAAACCGTTCACAGATGCAGAAATTTTCAAAGAATGTTTCGTAAGTGCTGCCGATATATTGTTTGATAAATTTAGCAACAAAAAACAAATATTGTCTGAAATATGTATGACGTATTGAAGACATTTCCAAATATATTCGTGACAATTAAATAGAAAACTTATGAAACTGTATGTTTTTTTCGATTCCAGCACTGATATTTCAGCAACATCTCAATGCTCCATGTTTGTTAGATATTGCACAGAACAGAATTTAATCTTCGAAGAATTGTTCAAACGCCGGGGAATAGATTATCTTCATACAAATTTCAATTTTCTAAAGCAGAATGATATTGATATTAAAAAAATCGTGGGTGTATGTACAGATGGCTGTCCACCCATGACTGGAACTGAAAATGGAATTATAATCTTATAATGTAATTTGACAAATTTAATTACATTTCATTGCATTATTCATCAAGAAAACTTGGCTGCGCGGATTATCAATTTAAAAATCGATGCTGTGATGAAGATTGTAATTGCTATTGTGAATTATATTCGAGCGAGAGTATTAAACCACAGAAAATTTAAAAGCCTTTTGGAAGAATTGGGAAGTGAGTATGGAGACGTTCTTTTGCATACCTCTGTGCGATGGCTTAGTAGGGGAAGGGTTTTGGAAAGGTTTTTTCCATGCTCCACGAAATAATCTTCTTCTTACAACAAAATAAAAAAGTTTACCCAGAATTGCAAGATGATCAATGGTGGTGTCTTTTTGCATTTTTATACGATATCACAGGAAAACTAAATAGCCTCAATCGAAATTTACAAAGAAAAAATAACATAATTTTACAGATGGCAAGTAAAATATTTGCTTTTGAAGAAAAGCTTAAAAGTTTTCATGAAGAAATAAGAAGTAAACAGCTACACAATTTTCCAACAATAGTAATGGCTACAAAGGACCTCATCGACATTTCTGAAGAAAACTGCTCAACAATATTGAATTACTTAACAGCACTGTCAAAAGAATTTGAAAAAAGGTTTCATGATATCAGACAAATAAAAAAAATACTTAAAGCTTGTAGAAAACCCATGGCATCTGGAAACAACGACTATCTCACGGGTGGCTTCTGTTTTAATTCAAGATCAGGTAAAGTTTTTTGATGAGTTCATCGATTTTTTACAAGTTTTGACATTTTAAAGAACCCAAAAGAAGCAATGGAAAAACAAGGATTCTTCCAGAGTTTTGAGAATAATTGATTGAAAGTGATTTTGATACGAATTGAGGATCCAAGGTAGGCATCGAGAGGCAATTTGAATAAAACTTTGTATAGTTGAACACAATTCTTGAAATATATACGCAAGAGGCGTATTCAACAAGGGGACGTACAAAGGTAATGTTGAGTGATGGGATAACATAACGGCTGTAATATTCCCTTGAATAAAGTTGTATAAAACCGAGTGTTAAGGTAGCTTTAAGTATTTTATCGTCCATATGGATCAGGTTCAAAACGGATTACGTTTTTGGGGAAACATTATATCCAATAATTTGTGAGTATTTTTCAAAATTATAATAAAGTGGTAACTCTTCCAGGGTTTAAATGGCACGGCTGGTATTGGCATCGGGATGCCCCGTAGTATTGTTATTACCTAGAGAGAGAGAGAAAAGTGGCAAAAGGTTATCAGGTATATTGTCGCCAATGTATTATAACTATAGATACCCGGATAGCACAAATCTATATAGAGCTTGTAGATAGAGAATGATGTCTACGGCTAGTGCAATTAAAAATAAAACAGATCGATATGGCCGCCTAGCCTCCAGTCTTTCAACTCTGTTCAACAACACTGGTGGGTGGGTAATGTTTGCATTGAGTTCAAATTGTTGGCTTAGCAGTTTTAAACTTGATGCTGTAGGCATACCTATAGAGAAAACACCGAAAGCAAATTAAGAGATTTTTTTTGTATTGTTTTCTATAAAGACCAATTTTTGTTATGCAAAATAAGTTGAGGTGGGTAACTTCAATTTGTCTAGAATCAAATAAAAAATTGAAGCTCTTTTTTTGCAAGTTTTATTCTTTTGTTTAGAGGTATTTTTTCTCTATTTTGAATATTTAGAATATTTTAAGGGGATCGAAAATAACCACCTACAAAATTTAAAGCAAAAATTTAACCATAGGTAAATCTAATACCGAAGGTTCATAAAATGTATGTAGGTGTGCAGATAGCTTTTTTACTGTTTTAGGTAGAAATATAATTAGATAACATATTTAGGAAGGTATATTCATGCCAACTTCTTAGAAACAATAAATGGTCAACAAGCAACAAGAGAGATAGAGTCGAAAACGTAAGTATCTATTTTCCTACTGTGTTATTTTCAAAAATAAATCTTTTTTTATAGCTAAGAAAACAAATTGTTTGTAATTGTAACTGTAACTATATCTGTGGCAAAAAGGAATAACAGCATAAATAAATTCATAACTGTTCAGGAGGCGATTTTTCAACTTTCGAATTATGTGGTAAAAAAACCGGGTCTATGAAATAACTCCCACGAAATAAGTCCCACTTTTAAAAACGAAATAAGTCCCACCAAAAATTGCTTAAAAAAATGAAATAACTCCCACGAAATAAGTCCCACTTTTGAAAACGAAATAAGTCCCACCAAAATGAAATGATTTAAAAATTTACAACTCCCCCTTGAATAATATATTTCTTAAATGAATTAAGTCCCACTTTCATAAACGAAATAAGTCCCACTAGTAACAACGTTTGGATTCGTAAATGGATTAAGTACAGATCAATTAATCTTATTATTAAGATGGAAACCGTTTCGGAAGGACCATCAGATTAAAATGATCGACCTTTATAAATGGCTTGAAGAGCCAGTGCATGGTAGACGGTATTATAGTTTTAACGTGGCATTGGGATTAGTTGTATTTTGGAATGGTGATATTAGAAAACATGGAACACGAATTCCAATTTCCTACTAAAAATATAATAAAACACTTACATTCGTAATTACGTCAACAACTTTTTTTAATATTGTTTTTCCAGTAGTTAAGTTCGGTAACTATTTGTACACATTTCTTTAAAGTTTTTTATTATAATAAGTATAAAGTAATTAATAACAAAAAAAGGAGAGAGAGAGATAAGGACAAAAAATTATGGTTGTCCCTTTTCGAAATGTCCAATATATAACTTTTTGCATAAGAAAAAAATGAGAAATAAAGCCATAATGGCCTTTTATTCAAAAAACTGTTGATATTGGCGCCTGCCTGGCGACTTTACATACCCTAAGCGGAGCAACGGAGTTGCGTGAGCGGGTGTGACCCCGAAAAAGGGAGTTAAAATCCTGAGAACCCGCGAAGAGGGCCACTCACAGGTGCTTTTATTGAAAAAAGTTTTTGATATAGGCGCCTGCCTGGCGACTTTACACACCCTATATAGATATAATTGTTTCTCAAAAAAAATATAAAGAAGCTTGCTGTTATTCCTCTTCCCTGCAATTATTTCGTATGTCACACTCATGGTCACTATTGAAATTCACAAACTTAACTAATCAATATAATGATAAGGTCTTGTAAACTAGCACACTTAACAACAAATTTGAAATATGGAATACCATTCATTTCGTAAAGAGCAAGAAATAACGGAACTTTTCGAAAGCATATTCTACAATACAATACATTTTTTTTAAAAAGCAACAAAAAGAACATTATGAAATTCAATGAGAAACAACGTGAAGAGCAACAAATAACGGCAAAAATTATCAAGCATTCACTTAAAATGCAAAATTATGAAAATGAAATAAGTCCCACTTAAAACGAAATAAATTCCACCAAAATATAAATTTAGGGGTATGAAATAACTCCCACTTCACAAAACGAATTTATTCGCACTCAAAACGAAATAAGTCCCACTTAAAATAAAAACGCGTAACGAAATAAGTCCCACCAATTGACGAAATAAGTCCCACTTTTAAAAACGAAATAACTCCGACTTTCAAAATAGCAATTTTTGGTGGGACTTATTTCGTTTTTAAAAGTGGGACTTATTTCGTGGGAGTTATTTCATAGACCTAAAAAAACCATAAGGGTTAAGCAAAACATTTTGAGCTTACAATTCTATTTGTAATTTTTGTATTAAATAATTGTTCATATTTTTCTTTATATAATTCTATTTTTTTGCAAAAATATGACTTATACTTTTATTCCTTTTTGTTACCTTTTTCAAAAGTTTATTTAAGTGTACTTACGTCATTTTTTAAGTTATAGATTTTAGCCGTAGACAAACGTTAAGAAAAAACGAATAATCTTACGTTTACGGGTCATTTTCGACCCTCATATATTTCTTAAGAGAATAAGAACAATAATGAATACCTACTTTTAACAAAATCTTTTTATTCATATTTATTAATAATATCAAAAGAAAATATGTACCTACATCTTAAAGTTTTCAATCCATTTTACACATTACATTACGGTTATGTATGGTCTTACAGACGTTTTTCCTGCAGAAAACGCAGACCAACTCTGTTTTGTTGTCTTTGGCTTTTGTTTTTTCTTCTATGCATAAAGCACATCTGCCACGCTTTTTTGGCTGCGGTGAATCTATTCTATACCGCTTAGCTGTAGGATTCAAATCTCCTCCAATGGAAATCACTATAGGCGAAGATGAGCCAGGTAGTGTCGCCTGAAGGACAAGTGAGCATGATGCTCTAGGTGCTCTTGAGCGGTTGGACATTTACTCATTGGCCAATTCAATACCCAGATCATGCAAAAACTTTTTTCGGCTTTACTTCCCTCTTGAAACCTGATATCCTGGATGAATTCACGAATATATAATAAAGGCATTCAATGCCGAAATATCAATTATATTAGCAAAGACGCACATTGGCCAGCGGTTTATTTTGCGTTTTACACTGAATCCAGAAAGCATTTTGTCAGCATTATCAACACCGCCCTT
This sequence comes from Eupeodes luniger, assembly GCA_951509635.1. Classification (NCBI taxonomy): domain Eukaryota; kingdom Metazoa; phylum Arthropoda; class Insecta; order Diptera; family Syrphidae; genus Eupeodes; species Eupeodes luniger. The sequence continues at coordinate 158,091,241 of OX608073.1, read as the reverse complement.
TGTTTTGTTGTAGAATTGGATTATCTCTGGCATTTTCTTTGGTTCAGGACCAACATCAGCGGTGGAATGCATTGTGCTTTATGTACTATAGTACACTTGTTCTTCTTACTCATGTACGAAACTAATGTTGTGGTGTCGGTAAACGCATATGTCGATTAAATTAAGGGTGTTTTTTTTCAAGTAAAAGCTTTGGTGGTATACTCCTTTTATTCTTCCTAAGGATGCCAACCATAGACAAGTTATTTTGTAGCAGTTTTTGGCCCAATTCATAAGATGTAAAAAAGTTGTCCATAGTGATGTTGTGTCCCTTCAATCCTTCTCCTAAATCCAGGACGACACTTCTTTCCCTAAATATGGCTGAATTTTCTGTATGCAGGAAGTTTCGGCACAAGTACATATCCAAAACTTCAACCCGTACTTTTCAGGCTTATTTGGCATATATTGCCTGAATTAGCATCGACCATGAAAACCAAGAAGTTGCTCGTCGACAGTAACACAGGACGATGGGTTATAGAACAATGGCAGCAATTTAACCCATTTGTCCCATAAACTTCTGATAGGGGCAAATTTGTCCCTGGCTCCTTGTTGGTTTTGTCTTCGACTATTGGAATCATCGAATCGCAGAAGTTTTGTAAGATATTGGAATGTCTCTTTGGACCAAAATCTGCGTCAAACAAATCTTCAATTCGTTCTGTTTTAGATCTGAGAATAACCACATGTCTTTGAAGAGAGCCGACAAAAATTGAAAAAAAAACCAACTTGTAAACACCCGCGAGTATCTAGACACCAAAATATGCATGTAGCTTGCTCTCATCTATTTCTTTATGTTTATCTCCAAATTTTGAGTGGCCGTAATTATTTGTGTTTCCAATAATTATTTTCTCTATATGAATCGGAAAAAACAATAAAAATGAATCCATCAGAACAACAACTCGGGCAATAGCGTAACGGGTAATACCTGGTTTCATTGAAATTATGTTTTCTGCTCGAGCGCGTGCGACTAGAAGCAGTAACTTCAGGAAAAATGAACCGTGCAATTGACAAATTTGTAACATACACACCTGATGAATTCAGTGGAGTTGGGCTCAAAATTATATCGTTTTTAGAGACAAGATGGGAATCGGCACCCGCCGAATCTATAGGTCTTTCTTCAACTTCATTCTCTGATTCAGATGAATCGAACTCTTCATTGCTAGCACTTCCAACTCCAGGCACAAAATCTTCATCACTACCCGCGGAAAAATCGTCATCACTTGATGAAAAACTCGACATTTTATCAAAATAATCTTTTTTCTTATTGAAATAAAAAAAAAACAGTCAAATCACAACGAAATTTCAAAACGAAATGAGTTTTCATATACCGGGTCGAAAACGAACCAATCTGACAGAAAACACACAAATTCCAAAAAATCATGGCCAACTTAGTTTTTAAACCTTAAACAGCTTGAATTCGATGCATAAAGGTTTATGGAACAAAGTCATGAAAAAACAAAATGGGTCGAAAACGACCCAAACGTAGGTCTAAACGGTTAACATCTTTTATGTACAAGTGGATTTATGTCTCTATTCCTTTTCTCAGTTGGTAAATGTTCGATTGTCAAGTCATCTTGTGCTGTTTTTATAACATGAAGCTTACGTACAAATTTTTGTGTTGTCCTGCACATAAGTCGCTATAGAAGATTAAGTTTTAAACAAGATCTGGTATTTGTGTTAAGTGCTCATACAAACATGATGAGATCTCGTTTCCACCTCTTTTGGCTATCCCTTCGTGCCACATGTAAGAATATGGTTTATCTGTAGCTAGATCATGGATGGTTAAATTAAATGTCCAAAGTTGGCGTTAATAAAATGCAATGTTTGACCTTAAAAAGGGTGTATGTCATGTAGGTAGGCATTGTTGCAGGTCGAAAGCAAATGCTGAAGTTGTTGGGAATATTTTAGCCAGATTTGTATCAACTTTTTTGCAGGAATAAGCTTCCTCTACTTTTTTGTGGTGAGCTATTTGAAGCATGATCAAATCTTCTTTTTCTTCAATGATCTTAGACAATGACATTTTGGCGACATATTTATCACAAGTTCCGCAAGTATGTATTTTAAGAAATTTGATCTTTAGGTTCATCTCATGAAAAACATGGGAATATTTAACTAAACATACTGGGTTCTGCGTTTCTAAGCAATAGAATTGCAACATATTTCATATAGTAAATCCAGGTTGCAAGTAAATTTTTGAAATATCTCGTCTTGAGTAATGGCTCTCATAGATGGAAAACCATTTTTATTTCTTCAATCTTGGATGGAGAAAGTTAATTTGCTGGTTTTGAAAAATCTCTTTTGTCACATACATCCATGTCTGATGTGTTGATTTTCTTTGCAATTACGCTGCGTATAAAACTATTAGTTTCCCCAAAATACTTTAAAAAACATTTTTTGCAAACGTCAACTTTTTTAGTTGCGATCAAAAACACAGGCAGACAACTATAAAATATTGTATTGAATATGTTATAGTTGTCTGCCTGTGTTTTTGATTGATGCCTGTTTTTTTTTTGTTCGGGTATTTGCTTTTCCTTTAACAGCCAATAAAGAGTTTAAGAAAATAACTCTTTGGGTTTAGCTTCCTAGGCTTACAATTATTTTCTTGGCATTGTCTCATAAGGTAACCCTTTATTACATCGTTTTTGTCGATTTTTGATAGCATTTTTATCAATGTTTGAAAAAGTCGATTCTTCCACTTACATACATGTCAATTTCTGGAATCGAATTCGTTATATTAAAAAAAAAAAAGGCTGGGATGCGACCCACACTTCCACTTTCACTTCTCATGCCGTCTGTCGACTTTTCTTGCTTAAAAGTTTGTGGGTTTTTGTGTTGGGTTCAAAAAGTTGTTAGTTGAATTATTCTTAAAAATTTTAAAATTACTAACAATATTTTTCATATAAAGAAATAGTTAAGTTTCAAAATCTAGTTTTATTAAATAGATTTTTAGTCCAAAACAAATTTTTACCAATTTAAGTAGCATTTCTTAAATTTTCACAAATTGGATGAATGAAATTTATTTGAGAGATATCAAGAACCGAACATCAATTTTTACAAAATTTGCGTACTATTTTTTATAGATTTTTTTTTTTATGAAAAAACTGACTGTTGAATTTTTATAAAAAAACTACTGAATTTCGAAAACAATATTTTCTGTGAAATAAAAAGATTTTTAATATTCGAAAAGCTATTTGAGTCGTAAGTAAATTTTTGCCAAATTTTAGTAATGTTTTTTTTTGTTAGGTTTGTTGAGTAAAACTCGGTTGTAAGTCGAAATGAATACTAAATTTATTTCACTACGTTACTCTATATATATACAATTTTCTTGTCTTATCTTTCTATTCTTAATATCTATGTTCGTATCTTTCTATTCTTAATGTCTATTTTGTTTACTTATGTAAATGTAATTTATCTGTAGATAACCGTCAGTGTATGCTTAGGGTGATCTGTCTTATCTTTATTTCACATACACATTGGGTTATCTATAGATTGGTCATGTTCATATTTGAACATTCTGCGGGCCAACAGAAAGTGCTACAATTCTTTTTCTGAATATTATGCCTCGTATTATATAAATTACTAAAATAATAACCAAAATGCAACTTAACATTAGTCTGCTGTAACCGCTTATGTGGTGAAAGTCCAAGCCCTTAAGGTGAATGTTTTCCTTCTTGAACCTTTCCAAGTCCCGTTGAATTTTGAGTAGTTCATTCTTGTTGTTTATTATCGTTGCCTGTATAGGTTTGATTCTTTCCTCTGCAACTTCGTCCAGTGCCTTCGTCAATATCATCTGTTCCTCGAAATGGCTGATGGTTTCAGATTTGACTTATTGCGGTGAAATAAGGAAACCTCCGTTGTATCTAACCGTGCATTGTGGCCTTAATGTTAGAAGCCCTTTTGATGGAAGCTTAACCAATTTGTGTTCAGAATTTCCACAGCTTACATGAATAGCCGTGGTCGTAAATTGCTTAAACAACCATGTATTTGGTTTAGTCAACTGAATCCATTTGTCTTGCTGACTAACTCGTTCAAAATGACAGCTTGTTGTTTTTGTTTTCTTTATTGGTGATATCTCACATGATCCATCTGCTGCAGTTTTCAATGGCCAATTACCATGGCAAATATAGTGCGTTTCTTCGTTTTTTACACAGAGATTTAGTTGTGCCTGACTCATTAGATTGTATGCGTCTAATTGGAAGTTGAACACAAGTATTTCGGTGTATATTTTTGGTGTCACAATAATATTTCCCTGACGTATTGGCACGTCAATTAAGCGAAAAACGTCCGATGCTTCTGAGTGAAGTAGTGGAATCTCCGCGTCTATTACTAAACGCCGGCCAAGTATGAATCCCCTCGTTTTCATTTGGCGAAATGTTTCTTTTAATTCATTTTTTGTACCATCGCCAGGTAAACGAAACTTTCCTAAGATTTTATTCCGAATCTTGTGAATCTCTTCTTGTAGCTGGGATGGTTTTAATAATAACGGATTTATATGGTGATTATTTACATCAATGAGAATGCTTATAACTGCCATTTGCACATCATTACCTACATTCACTTAACATTGCATCAAGTTGCATTGCTGCTAACTGAAATATCATTCCTGCTTTATATGCATTATGAGCTTGAAGTGTCGTATTGCGTATTTCATTAATTTGACCATTAATTCTTATAAATTGGTCGTTTACTTCTTCTGTCATTTTCTTTAAGACATTAACTGTAGCATTTACCAGTGATGTTTGCCTCTTGTTTAAGCTATCCAGTTCATGTTGGTTGTCCAAAAGATTTTTCATGTTTTCTTCTAAGGATTCTCTGTCATCACTGTCCATGATACCGAATAATATGTGGTAGAGTGAACCAACAAATTCAAGTGGAGCTCTTTTTACCCTGTTGGTTATTATTAATAGTTTGTTATTTTCAGCCAGTACTTCATATCTTCTCTTTAAGTTTGCTGTTATTAAACTGCACTACTCGCTGAAGTAGAACATTTTGGAACACTTGTCTTGTAGTTTAGTTATGTATGTAGCTTGAAATGTTATTGGTTTCTTCAATATATGAATCTAAGTCGTAGTAAACTACAAGTCTCCATTTTGATGCCACGACGTCCATTTTTCCGATTGGGTCTAAGTAAATTCCCACATTTTCGTCTAAGTTTTTAATTGTCATCTCAGGTGTTGTGCTTATATTGGTTACTGAACTCTTTGCTCGTCCAAATGCAATTAATACCAATAACATCAACATCAAAAATTTAATTCCATTTATTTGTGTGTTTTTTGATCCATTATATCCTTTTAAACGGGTGAGCTGGCATGTTTGCTGTGAAATGTTACTCTCCGATTCTTCTTCAGACGTCTCGATTGGACATAATTTATGTATTGGTCTTTTGTAGAGTCCGTCCTTTGTTTTGAGTGTAACTACTCGTACATTGCCGTCTGACCCTTTGTGGACTTCAACAACGCGTCCCATGGGCCACCTCGACGGTTGTGTATTTTCGTTTTTTATAATAACGATTTCAACTTCCTCCAGATTCTTTTTTTCAGATTTCCACTTGGTACGTTTTTGAAGAGACACCAAGTATTGGTCCTTCCATTTTTGCCAAAGGTCTCGTTTTAATTTTTGCACCAGTTTCCAGCGATCTAAGGACCCAATTTTGTCAAGTTCTCCTGATTCAGGAGAATCCAATAGCGGACGTCCCACCAAAAAATGTCCAGGTGATAATACATCAATGCTGTCTATGTCATTACCCATCGCACACAAGGGACGTGAGTTTAATATTGCTTCTATCTGACATAGCAATGTTGGCATCTCTTCAAATGTTAATTTAGATTCTCCCATTATTCGTTTCAAATGGTGTTTCATTGACTTGACGGCTGCTTCCCAAAGCCCTCCAAAGTGAGGACTTGCGGGTGGGATGAAATGCCATTCCACCTTGTCTTCAGCTAACCTTAAAGCGATTAACGAGTTGTTTTTGATGGCGTTCTTGAATTCCTGATCTAAACATCGATTCGCTCCAATGAAATTAGACCCATTGTCTGAATATATATGAGCACTTTTGCCACGTCTTGCAAAAAATCTTCTTAGTGCTGCCCTGAATGCTTCTGTTGTAAGGTCACTCACTGGTTCCAAGTGAATGGCTTTAGTAGCCATGCATACAAAAACTGCAATGTAGCCCTTGTATGCTTTCTGTCCTCGACCTCTTTATGTTCGCATCAATATTGGTCCAGCATAGTCGACCCCAACATGTTGAAATGGTGGAGAAACTGTAGTTCTTTGCTTTGGTAGAACTCCCATTATTTGGTTCGCACCACTACTGTTGTATCGAATACAAATCGGACAACTACGACAACATCTTCTTATTAGTGTTTTGATACCAATTATGTAGTATCTTCTTTTAATATAGGCTTCCATCACCGAATTTCCACCATGTAGTGTAGCTGCATGTGCTTCTTTAACGATCAAACTGGCTAGTTTACATTTATCCAGTATTATTGGGTGTTTCTGGTTCAAAGGCAACTTTGCATACTTAAGCCTTCCACTCACTCTTAAGATTCCTTCATCATCTTGGTAAGGTTTCATTTGAATTATTTTGCTGTTTAAAGGAATGTCTTTTTTGTTTTCAATTTTTTGTAATTCATTGCAAAATTGAATTTTTTGCTGTTGTTTGATGATTAAAATTCTCGCCTGCGACAGTTCGGATACAGTTATTGATCCTGGCGTTGTTTGTTTGTATCGAAACCACCGAATAAAACGAAGCACATATGCAACACTTTTCTCAATTTTATTGATGTTCGATAATCGTTCAATTAAAGTCGATACAAAATGTTTCTTGCATTGTAATGTTGACATCATTCTTAGATCTGTTGATGGTGCCAGGTGTTGCTGTTGCGGCCAATGGTGTTTTGATTGTTTCAGCCACTGCGGACCTCACCATAGTCGGACCAGCAATTTTTGAAGGGCATATGCCACGTGATGCAACATCGGCTGGATTGTCTTTGGAATTTATATGCAGCCAATCGATATTATCCATTAGACCCTTGATGTGAGCTACTCTGCTTCGTATAAACTTTTCTTTACTCTTGTTGTTTTTTATCCACCACAAAGTAACAGTGGAATCACTCCACCCATAGTATTTTGTATCATTTGAGAAATATTTTTGTATCTTGTTGAGTAACCTTGCAAGTAGTTGAGCTGCACATAACTCTAATTTGGGAAGAGTTTTTTTATTTTTGATGGGTGCCACCTTAGTTTTGGCTGTTAGTATTTTAATTGTCATATTTGTTTTAACGTATATGACAGCTGCATATGCTTTTTCTGAAGCATCCGCAAATCCGTGTATTTCTATTGGACCTGCTTCGTCATTAAATATCCATCGTGGGATTTTAATTGATTTGATTTCTTGTAAGTTTTGTTGAAAGGTCATCCATTCTGTCTTCATGATTTCATCAAGTTCATCATCCCAGTCATAGTTTGATTGCCACAATCTTTGTATGAATATTTTCGCTCTTATCGTGACTGGAGCAAGCCATCCAATAGGATCGAATATTTTTGCAATATTTGATAACACACCTCTTTTTGTTTTTGAAATGCTCATTTTAGATGAATCTATAACAAATCGGAACTCGTCTTGATCTGGATCCCAGTGAAGTCTCAATGTTTTCATAGTGTCGCCTTCTTTGACATCAATTATTTTATGCTCATCATTCGACATTATGCCAGTTAGCAAATTTTGATTGTTTGAAGACCATTTTCGTAATTGAAAACCAGCATTTGAAAGATTTACACTCACTGCTCTTATTATGTATCTGCATTCGTGTTCGTTGTTGGCACCCGTCATTAAGTCGTCCACGTAAAATTCTTCTCTTATGATTTCTTTTATTCTGATGTCTTTTGCTTTGCATTGGTTTGCGACTTCTTGCAATGTTCGGACAGCTAAGAATGGAGCTGCTGCTGTTCCATACGTAACTGTTGTCAGTTTATATTCTCTTATATTGTCTTTTGGTTTTTCTCTCCAAAATATTCGATGATACTCTTGATGTTCTTCAGCTATGTTGATCTGCCTGTACATTTTCTCGATGTCTGCGGTAACTACATATTTCCATTGCCTCCATTTGATGATGATGTCAAAGATATTGTTTTGTAGTCTAGGGCCAATCATCATTGCGTCATTAAGGCTGTATCCGTTGGACGTCTTCGCTGAGGCATCGAATACAACTCTGGTTTTTGTTGTTAGGCTTGTATCTTTCACAACTGCATGGTGCGGTAGATAGTATTTGCCCATATTTTCGTGTTGTTTGTCAACCTTGACCATGTGGCTTAGGTTTTCGTATTCTCGCATAAACTGTATGTAGTCGATTTTTACTTTGTTATTAATCTTTTTTTCAAGCTGTAAGAATCTAGCTAAAGCTTGTTTTCTAGATTCTCCAAGGTCTATATCTGTTCTTAGTGGCAACATAACTACATATCTGCCATTCGTATCTCTTGTTGTTGTTTCTGCAAATGCTTGCATGCAGATGTCGTTTTCTGATATTTCATTATCTTTTTCTATTTCTTCAATCTCCCAGAACTTCTCCATCGATGACGTAACCGCTGACATGATTTTGCCACATTGTCGTTTCTCGTGTAGTGAGCCGGAAACTATCCACCCGAAAATCGTATTTTGTCCCACGATGCCATTGTGCTTCCTAACTCCTTCTTCAATTAACTTTGGATACAAGTCACTTCCGATGATAATGTCAATAGGATCTTTTGTATTTAGGTTTGGATCTGCCAGAATAAAGTTTTCCCACTCATTTTTATTAAATTCAAATGATTCGTCAGGTAGTGGTTTTATTAGGGTGGGTAATACCAAAAACTCTGCTTGCATTTTGTTGTTGCTCATAAATCTTGGTCTTCTCTCTAAATACATTCTTGATTTTGATGTACCCACTGCTGCATCTGAGAGTCCAGTTAGTTCTGTATTTATTCTTTTCCTTGGCAAGGAGAGGATCTGCGCTGCTTCCTCAGATATCATTGATATTTGAGAACCTTGATCAATCAATGCCCGAAATAGACATGTGTCACCATTTGACGATTTGGCTGATATCTGTGCTGTAGCTAATATTACCATTGGACTGTCTATCTTCTTTACCATAAGGGAAGATAATGATTTCTCTTTTTTATTGTTGTTGTCTGAGGGGCTCAATTTTTTATATTGATTTCCCTCGACCTTTTTCTTCGTTTGGAAGTTTTCGTTGTGTAGTAGAGTGTTATGCGATTTATTACACTTCTTACATTTTATTTGAGATAAGCATTTGATTTCTGCACTGTGTTTAAGACATATGTATACTGCATATTTGCTTATTGCGTATATATGCTAATCGATTGGGTATCTCGGTGTTTAAGAATTTCTCACAATAAAAAATTCGATGACCACTCTGCTTACAGAATTCACAGTTCCACTCCCTTCTGTCTGATTGGAAATTTCCAACTTGTTTTTTATATTCTTTGCTTCGAGTCATTGTTTGTTGTTGAGACTCAAGGGTTTGAAATAATTGCTCAAGAAAGTCCATAACATCCTCCAATTTTTGTATTTGGCTTGGTTTTTTGATGTGTTGCTCATATAATTGTAAGCCCTCCTTGTCAAATTTTCGAAGGAGTAGGTGAGCAAATATTTCATCGTTTTCATTCTTATCTTTGCCTATTGTCGTTGTGATGATGTAAATACTTTCCTTTGCTGCATCGTGAAGTTTTTTAACATTAGAAGGTGATGTAGCGTTCATCATTGGCATGTCCAGCAAGTAATTCAATTGTGTGGAGAAATTGATTCGTTTGTTTTCGTACCTTCTGACGAGAGTCTTCCATGCTTCATTATAATTTGCTGAAGATCCTTGTATGAGGCTAGCAATTGAAGTTCGAGCTTCGCCGGTTATACATGATCGCAAGTGATTTAATTTCACAGAATCTGGCACATTATTCTTATTGTGAACAAAATCTATGAACAGGTCGGAGAATATCTTCCACTCTTCAATTTTTCCATCGAATTAAGGCAGTTCAATTTTAGGACTTCTTGTTGATACATTTGCATATGGATCAGATATTATGCTTTCATGTTTTTCTTCCAAATTGGAAAGAAGTAATTTAACATCTTCTTCCAACTCGATTACATAATTTTCTTCTCTGAATGCCTCTTCTTGTACTGGATTCATCTTAGACAGTTCAACTTGCAGTCGGTCATTCCATCGTTTCAATTTTCCAATCCATATGTTTTTGATATGAGGATGGGAAATTGCCTCTAGTTTCGCCTCGTCTATTGTTTTTTGTAAGCTCTCCATTATTGTACGTATTTTCGTCAAATCTATATGAGTTTCATGATTTGTTATTGTTTTCATCATGATCTCATTCATTTGTTTTTGCTGCAAGTCTAGTCCAGTGGCTAGCTGCTGATTAACAGTTTTTATTTCTGCTATTTTGCTGGATAACGTTGCTTCGCTTGTGCTTTGTTCTACACTGTCTAGATCTTTGTTTTTTAGCAAATTCTGAATTTTCTGAAAGGAGTTTTCTGCTCCTTTCATCCATTGTTCCTTAAAATAGGGAACATCAATGACACCAAGCATATGAAGTAGCTTGTCATTTTCCTTGAATGCTTGAAGATTCTTTTCAGCATAGACAAGAATTTCTTGATTTTTGCTGCGCGTTGTTACACTTTCTCCTTCTTTTAATAATTTTTCAAGGTTTTTTAATATTTCAACCTGTTTTTTAATAACTTGTAAATGCTCTGATGACATTATTGAATTTGTTTTTTTTTGTTGTATTATTTTATCTGTTTATCTGTTTTTTTTTTTTTTTTTTTCACTTGTCAGTATTTAAGCTCTGACAACGCTTTTTCACTGAATATGATTTTTTTTTACTCGTCAGTATTTGTAGCTCTGACACGCTAATTTTCATTTTATCAGTATTTGTAGCTCTGATAACGCTAAATTTACACTTGTTCGTTTATTAAAATCTCTTACCACTGCAACTGGTGGGGAAAAATTTTAATATACGTCTCGAAGGACCAAATGTTGAGTAAAACTCAGTTGTAAGTCGAAATGAATACTAAATTTATTTCACTACGTTACTCTATATATATACAATTTTCTTGTCTTATCTTTCTATTCTTAATGTCTATGTTCGTATCTTTCTATTCTTAATGTCTATTTTGTTTACTTATGTAAATGTAATTTATCTGTAGATAACCGTCAGTGTATGCTTAGGGTGATCTGTCTTATCTTTATTTCACATACACATTGGGTTATCTATAGATTGGTCATGTTCATATTTGAGGTTTTTATATTTTGTAAAAAACCTGTCAATTAGATTTTTCTCAAAATTTTACTGAATGTTGACAAAAATATTTTTTAAAAGATAAAAGTAGTTTAAAGCCAATATCTCAAAGTTTTGAAAAGATATTTGAGTCAAAAATCAATTTTTACCAAATTTTAATAATTTTTTTTGTTTAGGTTTTTATTTTTTGTAAGAAAACTGTCAATTCGATTTTTCTGAAAATTTTTCAGAATGTTGAAAACAATATTTCTTATAAGTTTAAATAAGTTAGAAGCCATAATCTGAAATTTTTGAAAAGATATTTGAGTCGAAATTCAATTTTTACCAACTTTGAGTAATGTTTTTTTTAGGTTTTTATTTTTTATAAAAAAACTGTCAATTCGATTTTCGATTTTCTCAAAATGTTACCAGATGTTGAAAACGTTATTGTTCTTTGCACAAATCTTTTATTTCGACTCTAGGGACCTGTAAACGTCGAGATATGTCAAAATTTTCAATTTGACAAATCGGACCCATTACAATAACTTTCTTTGGGAAGTTAATAACCTTGTTTGAAGAACATGGTTCTTCAATATTTATGTCAGTCTCTTAGAGGTTACTTAGGTGTACATTTTACACAGAATCTATATTATCTCTACTTTTAGAAAATTCTAACACAGTTTTTTCAATAATTTTACCAAACCCTTTAATTACTAATAGATTTAACACTAAAAAAAATAAATCAAAAAATTTTAAAATCTTCGTATAAAATTTGTACTCGCTGTTATTAATAAATAATAACTAATAATGACTGAAATTTTTCCTAATTTCCATTGCCAAAATTCTGCTTTCCCGTGACTCCATTTCACTCAACAATATTGACTTTAACAATATTATTATAATAAGTTTACTGTTATCACTTTTTATCATAACACCTAATGCGCAGCAATTCATTTCGAAAAACAACTGATTTTTGAAACAAGAAGTACTCGTATGTTGTAATGAAAAGTATGTTAAGTAAAACAACACAAGTCAACTCAAAACTCTAAATTAGAAAAATAGAAAAACAACACAAGTCTACATATTTACTTAATACAATCAAGTTTTGTAACGGTCTAACAGCACAAGTATTTTTTTTTTTTTTTTTTTTATATTGTACGCGCACTCAAGGGGATATGAATAACCTTATAATGATTATACACAGTGCGAGTAATTAGGAAGGGAGGATAGGATTTGAAAGGAGATACCGATGCACATTGGTTTTGAATGCCTGCACATTGTAATGAGTGGGAAATATTGAGACTGGTAAAGCATTCCACATTCGTGTAGTGCGGCTAAAAAAAGAATCTCTGTACTTTAAAGTACGTCCGAAATTGGGCTCAAGGGTAAACTGATGGGCATTCCTAAAAAAACGAGTATTACGGTTGAATTGTTTGAGGGGAGGAATGCAACTGGCTATTTCATTAGAGCATTGCTTATGGAAGTAGCGATAAAATAATGAGAGACATGAAACCTTGCGACGGTGCTCAAGAGATGCAAAAGTTTCAGTTAGACACCTATCATTTTTAGAGCTCTCTTTTGAATTTTGTCCAGGAGACTAAAGTGGGTTATAGGAGCACCTGCCCAAATATGGGAATTGTACTCAAGTTTTGGACGAATATAGGCTTTATAAATTATAGCCAGATCAAAAGGGGTAAAAAACTTCTTGCATCGGCGGAGAAAACCTAAACACTTAGCAGCATTTTTGGCGATGTCAAATATGTGATCACTCCACAACAAGTGGTTTGTAATGCACATACCAAGGACTGATAGCTGTTCAGTCTCCTCGATGCAAGTACCACTCATGGATAGTGGCATTAGGGGAGGGTTACGCTTTTGAGACAGTAGACAGCATTGAGTTTTCGAAGCATTAAATTCTACACGGTTTTTTATTCCCCATTGAACAATGCTGTCCAGATCAGAATTTAATGAGCTTGTCATACGCTGCCGTTGATAGTCCACATCCGAAGAACAAGGATGAGAATCTAAAAACGAATACGAGAAGCTGAGGGTACTGTCATCAGCGAAATAATTAAGTGGGTTAGAAGTTTCAGACAAAAGATCATTTATAAAAATAAGGAAAAGTGTCGGAGACAAAACGGAGCCCTGGGGCACACCAGCATTTATTTTGTGGATATCAGATTTGAACCCGTCCAATACTACTTGAATTGAACGGTTCGAAAGGTAATTTCTAACCCAACGAAGAAGGGATTCATCAATACCAAATGCACGCATTTTCGATAAGAGAGCTTGATGCCAAACTCTATCAAATGCTTTTGAAATATCAAGTGCAATAATCTTACTTTCTCCAAAACGATGTAAAGATTTGTTCCACTGTTCGGTGAGATAAACCATGAGATCACCAGTGGACCTATTGCAACGAAAGCTATACTGCCGGTCATTAAGAAGCTTCCGTTCTTCAAGATATTTCTTAAGCTGAAAATTGATCAGCGTTTCCATGACCTTGGAAAGAAGCGATGTAAGTGCAATTGGGCGATAGTTAGATGGTGAGGAGGATTCGCCTTTTTTAGGGACAGGCTGGACAAATGCAGTTTCCCATCCACTCGGAAAGAGACCTGTAGAATAGGACAGATGGAAAAGCTTACGCAGTGGTTTTGCCAGCGTTGAAGAACACCTCTTCAAAACAATAGCGGGGATACTATCCGGGCCAGCGGATTTGTGAATGTCAAGATTTTTAAGTACTCTAGTAACTGAACGAGTGCGAAAGAAGATTCGTCCCATAGAATCGTTTACGCTTTCAAGTACAGGCGGAGTCATGTCACTCACTGGCAGCATCGAATTAACAGCAAACTGTGCTGCAAGCAAATTGGCTTTATCAATCGAGCTTACATAGGGAGTGTCATTGGAAACGAGCGTAGGAACTGACGATGACGTAGTGTTACGCACATTTTTTACAAATGACCAGAAATTTTTACTACCACTGGGACATTGTAGTATTTTTTGCCGTAATTTCTGCTCATGCAAAAATTTAATGCGTCGTATATGTCCGTTACAGGTCTTTCTAGCTTGTTTGAACTTATTCCGGTTTTCCTCAGTTGGGTTGGCTTTATAATTCCGGAAACTTACATTTTTGATCCTAATAACCTCTTTACAGCTCGAATCAAACCATGAGTTTTCTTTGGGTTTGATAGATTTTACCCTATTAGGGATAAAATTTCTCATTCCACAAGAATTAAGTTTGTAATCATATCTGCACTGGAATCCACGTCACTATCGAGGAAGCATAGTGACCAGTTAATAGTTAAAGTTCCTGAAGAATTCATTGAGACCGTCCCAGTTGGCTTTTTTCATATTGCCAAACGGTTCTCGTATGGGTTTTAACTTTAACTGGCGTTTTTTGGCATGAGAAATTTGCAGATATGACACAATGGTCTGATGTGCCTAGAGGCGATAATACACTCACAGTATATTTATTAGGATCAGAGGTAAGAAACAAGTCTAGAGTGTTGGCGGATTGACCTTCAACGTCAGGAATCCGAGTTGGCTCGTCAACTAACTGAGTCAGTTGGTTTAACTCAGCAAAAATCTCGGCATACCTTCCTTCGGATGCTGTCTGACCCGAATAGCGCAGCCACGAAGAATTGTGTACATTGAAATCGCCCGTAATAACGATACAATTCTCTGGATAGAGTCGGACAGCGCATCGAATTCGTTTGAAGTCGAATTACTATCCAAACTTGGGCTGCGATAAATAAAACAAGTATGAATGATGCGCCTTTGAACAGTAAATTTGAACCATATATAATTAAAATTTGTATTAGTACATTGGCCATACTGTTGCAGAAGCTGGTAGGCAACATCATTACGGACGTAAACGGCTAGACCATGGTGAGAAAAGAATAATGGCACTAAGCTATAACCAGGAAGGTTAAACTCCGTATGATCGGTGTTTTCACCAACCTGGGTTTCACTTAGTGCCAGGATAGCTGGCCTGTTTAAAACAGTAGATATGGACGTATACAGAACACAAATTTTTTCTTAGCTCCCGAATGTTGCTATATTCGACACAAAACTTACCAGCCATCACAATACACAAAAAAAAAAAACAAAGCAAGACAGTTAACTATGCAGTAAATTTATTTTGATTACAAAAAAACTTCACAGTTGCAATTATCCATTAGTGTTATGCCTTAATGGTAATCCCACTGATCCGCTCCTGTACATCAACAAAAATTTAACCGCAATTTATCTTGCATTACTTACATAGTCTTTTGCTACCATAGTTGTGTCTTGACAACATACAGAATGTGACAGGTGACTAGTAAGTAAAAGCTTCTTCCCCTGTTTTCTTAACTTCAGCAACAACTTCAGCACATTATAAATAATATTTTCAATTCAAATTGTACTGATGCAGTTATGGCAGTCACTTATACTGAGGTAATAAATAATTTACTTAGAAAACGGATTTAATTTTCGATTAAATTTTGACGTTATCTCATTAAGAATTCTAGTTTTATTAGTTTAATGAATAGATAGGATCAAATGGATTTTTTTTTCATTTAAAATATTATTATAAAAACAATGGTTTTGAATAACCTTCATAAAGTAGTTAATTGTTAGTTAAAAAATTACATATTTTGAAACTTATTCTTTTAATGCCTAAAAATGGATGGAAACTGATGTAAATGCAATTAAAAAGAACCAAGTTTAAAATTTGACTAAAAAAACAAGATTTATATGCTTAGAGTTGAGACTTTTTGTTGATGTGATAAGTTTGTTATTTACTTAAATTCAAGTCTTTTGTCCATCAAATTACGTATAGGTATCTACACACTTCAGACTTCTACCTATCATTAAAAGCGTTGAAATCACTTCAAATATTTTTGTAGTGACTGAGTTTACCGTTCGGGAGTATTCAATAGAAATATGAATTCTATTTATATGTTCATGTTATTGACAAATTTCAAAACTAATTTTTATGTAAATCGATATTTTTATTCAAAGCAAATGACATTTTGAACTCTGAATTGTAAAACAATAAAATAAAATAATAAAACTAGAAATTCGTGAAACCGGAAATACAGTTTTAAGGAATTTAAAACTTGAATCAAACAAAATTATATTGCTATTGAGTAAGATATGTACTGTGACTTACCGAATTTACAGTATTATGATCTCCATTTGCAGTTTGGTCAATATTTTGCCTTTGATTTTCACTTCATACTTTTTTAAAATTTCAATAATTTTGCTGTAAATAAAAAAAGAACTGTGAAAAATTTTGTAATACATTTTTTTAAAAAAAGTAGCTAGATGGAGAAGTTTGTTGGGTGAGGCCCTAGTTCACACGGGACTGTAACGCCACCTTAAGTAAGAAAGTAAGCTAAACATTTTTAAACATTCAGAGAGGTGAAAAAATACATTTTTAGGCCTAAGGTATGTACATATGTATTTACTAATTTTTTCATCATCATCTAAAATAAAGTAAACCTACATAAATAAACAATTATCTTCACCAATTCTTGAAATAAGTCGAAACAAATTTTACTTACGACTTATAGGAACTATATGGCAAGTTTTGCGTTCGTAATAAATTTCGAACCCGAGGTTTTAATTAAACATGACATTACGATGGTAGAGAAGTCGAAAAAAGTAGGTCCCCCGATTCCGTCCGTCTGTCTGTCCTGGCCCCTACAGCCCAAAACATTGACCGATTTGCGTTAGTCGTTTTTTTATTTTTTTTTTAAGACTAAAAATAACAAACGTTTTGGTCAAAAATTTAAAATTCGAATTTTCTCAATTTTTTTTTAATTTTCACTAAATTTGTTGTCTTCATTTAGCTTCTTTCAATATAAAAATCAGTCCGTTGAGAACTAGGGCCTAGTGACTTACAACTCTCCACCATTTCTGTGTGCGAGTCACGTCAGGGGTGAAAGGAACCTACAGTCTTATTGTTAAATTAAGATAGCTTAACACAGGAAGATAGATATACATATGTATAAAATTTCTACGACTTGAGTCTATATACCGTTTAATTTTCGCAGGGTAGGATATAATCCATAATTTAACGTAGATAATGATGTTCTTGAAGCTCGATTTCAAAACTGAGGCAAGACACTGAGACCTAAGTGAATGTCATTAAAAACTTCGCAAAATATTCAAAAAATGGCCGACCACAAAACCCGACCTGACGAGACTTTTGGTTGTCTTGTCTCGGTCTCGTAAAAAACAAAAAAAATTAGTCCCGTCTCGGTATGTATCTCGCTTTTTTCTCCTCATTTTTCTGATAGGTATAATCTCGCCTATGTCTATATTTAAATATATGAACTCTGTCAATGAGACAAGTCGTAAGTTGTTAGCGTATGACAGTTTATGGGTTGGCAGCAGCGTTGCGAAAGCTTAATTCACTTTAAGCTTAACTCATGGCTTGAATTCACAGTTCACCAGCTGACTTATGAATTAAACAAAACTTAATTCACAAGTCACCAACTGACTTATGAATTAAAAAAATTTAAATCGCAAGCCATCAACTGACTTATGAATTAAATAAATTCAATTCACAAATCACCAACTGACTTATGAATTACAAAAATTGAATTCACAAATCATCAACTGACTTATGAATTAAAAAGAATTAAATCGCAAGCCATACCAACTTTTCATACCAACAATTCATAAGTCAGTTGATTATTTGTGAATTGAATTTATTTAATTCATAAGTCAGTTGATGGCTTGCGATTTAAATTTTTTTAATTCATTAGTCAGTTGGTGATTTCTGAATTAAGTCACTAACTTGCTTATGACTTAATGATTTTTCAATTCACAAACTCGCAACCCTGGTTGGCAGATATGCAGTCAAATATTATTTCACATATTTATATTTTATATTATATTTAATTTTGAGTTGTGGCAATTACTAAGTGGAGAAAGAAAGTTATCCGCTTCAAAAAAATCCGGGGTCACAGACATATATGGCTCAAAATCACCAAGGTTGCAAATTTCAAAATTTTTGTATGACAAAAAAAATTGCAAGCTATAATGATGAATTTTAGTTTATACTGTTGCAAAAATTGTATAGAAATAAACTTTGACAGGGCAGCGCACAGAATTGTACACTTTCTTAGTAAAATTTTTTAGTACTAAATACCATACAAAAAACCATCAATTCGGGAACGTTTTTCTAAGTTTGATAAAATCAACAAAAACAAAACAAAGTACATAATTTAAGCTTTGTTGAAGAACATGGGTATATTATGTATGTGTATTAAATAAGCAATAATGAAAACAATACATATATACAAAATCTTCTACAAGCAAAATACATAAAAATCATGTCCGGGAACGTTCCCGAAATGACGATTTCAAATAAGCGAGCGCTTTAATTATACGGCGGCGGTCATCTTAAATGCGATCTGACTTTGTCAATAGGAAAATATTTGAAATAACTTTGAAATTTCGTTTCGTAGAAAAGAATTTCATCAATAATTAAATGTAATAAATGCGTTCACGGATTGATGGACTATTTATGTACGCTCTACGAATAATGAATAAAAAGGTACCTACTTACCATTTAGATACAATTTATTTGACGATAAATACTCTGGCAGCCTGCTTTGATATTGTTCTCTACCTCGACTGACGCTTCACACCGAAAGGCTGCGTTCACTTAAAATTATTTTTGATCGATTATCGATATGTTCACTGAAATGACTTGTGCGGTATCGGACAAACTGTTTTTGCATTTTTTACAGTTAAAAATAAATAATCTATTAGTATCCTTTCTAAAACTAGATTTTGTATAAAAAATATGGTGTATTAAGTGATGACCGGGGTTGAATACCTTACATTTTTCAATTATATTTTGAACTTATTGTTGAAGATTGTAGATTAGGACGCGTTCCCGAAATGATTTTCTATGCGTGTATATTGATTTCATTTAAAATGTAGTTTATTAATAAATCATATTGTTTGATAGACACACAAAACAGGTTAGTTTTAGTATTTTATTAATTTTTTTTTTCTTAATTAAGTCAAGATTTAAGATATTAAATTGCTAGCAAAGCCAATTCTGCACCTTAGTGATTTTGAGCCATATGTATAACCATAGTCCCTGTTGGCGTCTTAAAAATGTATTTATTATATGGAAAAAGTGTTATTGATTCTAACAAAATTATCCCTGTAATAAAATCTTTCTTTCTTTCGTATCCGGTGCTCCAATTACAGAATCGTTTAGTTTTTGTTGTTAAAAAAGTTAAAAATTACTTTCGAAAGTTATTCCTATTTCATGCGGGAGTTATATCAACGTATCTACGTTCTAAAATGTATGCTCCCAAAACAATTCTCAGAAATATCAAAACAATTTTTCAAAATAAAATCAATATCTGTCCCCAAAGTGCAAACCGAATACCAACCTATGTATGTGCCAGCACAAAACCTCAAGATAATTTAAATTATGCTAATTAATGCTTTCAATAGTCATATCAATAATGCAGTAAACAATATTTATTAAGTCTTAACCAACCCTGCTGTCAAAATCAGTTTATAACCAAAATCACATAATCCACTAACTAACACTCATGTTTATGCAGAACGCACCTATACATAAGTGCCTTACCTACCGTACGCTACATACCTATAACTTACCTACTATAGCTGATGCCTGCCTACCAACCAGTCATGACAACCAACAACAACAACAATTAATCAATGGGACTCATTTTCAATTGACAATGTAGACAAGTAACACATTATCTCCGACAATTGCAAACAAATTAGGTACAAATTGAACTCAATTGAGGCATAATGATTTCGGATTGTTTAACGGAAACCTACTTTAGAACTCCATCGCATCATCGTCACATCCGCAGAGCGGCTCGGTGGCGGCGGTGGCGGCGGAGAAGCCTTACACACAAAATGTCCAACTTTTGCCAGCCTAACATACCTACATAGATATGTACGTATAGATAAACCATTGTTTGCGTATCCTCAAACCTTCAACTTCAGTTTAAAAGCGCTTGCGGAAAGTCAACCTCCTCCGTATAGGCACATAAAGAGTACTACATTCCCAAATGGGAACTCCTTTATACTTCTGCGTTGATTTCAATTCAGGTACATCGATTGTAGATACTGTATCTGAGAAAAAGCACGATTTAAATTCTCAACGATTTACTTAAACATAAAAAGTGATTTAAATTAAATTTGTTCGTATAACCTTAGCAAATTAAATTTTAGATTGTTTCAAACCGTTCGTCGTCCCCACTGATGGAGATACCATACATACATATGGATCTTATAACAGTGTTAAGCATGTGTGTTAGAAGTGTCCTCGTATAGGTATCTATATCTACAAATGTGCGTCGTTGTCCTTGTTACATATATAAATATAGAACATCTCTTTTGGTTTCGTTCCCTCAGGGGCTTGGGGGAGATTTTCTAATGAAATATGTATATTTACCCAGAACTCCTCGTCTAAAAGTAGTCTTCTTTTTCTTGAACCAGTACAAATTTGTTGCTATATAACCTTGCAGCTTGCAAGCTCAGGCTTAGTTTTCCTTCCGCCCTTTTATCACCACTATCTACCGGTGTTTCCTTGATGACATTATGAACCTAATTAAATGGTATCATTTATTCTGTTTGGTGGACTGCTGGAGAAACGATGACGTTCCCACAAGAATTTCGAAAAAGTCAAGCATCCATCTATCTATCTATCCACCTGTAGCTGTAGATAGGTAGAAGGTTTTCGTTTTCCTAACGAAAGGCGTCATTATCCTTTCGTTTTGTCGAGTCTCTCATGACTTGCTACCGTATGAACGGTATGATGCGGTGTGGTACGACGTTTTATTTGCTTCACCTGACGAAAAGGTACATGTACAGTACCTACATGTTCTTATACATATATCATTCTTGGCAGCCTGAAGCTATTATTTTGATGGTTTAGGATGGTGGGGGGTGGAGTGAAGGAAGGCTTTTGTATGTTGTTTATATGTGATGCAAGATGCAATATGGAAAGAAAAATACATACTTTTAAATTCTTTTTGCTACTTCACATCACAGCAGTGACTCTGGCTTCAGAATCATGTCAAAACACTGAGAGGCGTATGACAGCGAAAAAACGTAGAAAAAATATTTAAAGAATTCACAAAAAAGACCATCTCTGCCCTCGAGTTTACAACACTCGAATGTCCATGTCATGCATATATGTAGGTTAACAAAAATATATTTATATTTTATACATACAAAAATAACGTTTGACAAAAAATGTAACTTAAATAGGTATAAAGTGAACAAAGTATTTTTATATATTTAAAAACAAGGCCGTTTTCGTTCAGCCAAAGTTGAACATAACTTGAGGATTTTTACTTTCAACTCATGATTTTGTTCTTTTTCACTCAATGTTGACGTTTACAACTTGCAATTTCCAACTTAATAGTAAGTCAACTTTAGATTTTCAAAACTCCTGAAACAATTGAAGTTGAATAGAATATTGGGGTTATAGACATAAAAATATTGATTTATTTTTGATGTTGATATTACTACAATTTTGTTTAAATTGTTCCGAAGCAAAGATTCCAACTTCGAAACGAATGCTCTTTGAAATGAACATAATTTTGGGAGTCGGAAAATGCTTGGTTTCCAAAATGTTTACCTTCAGTCGAAAGTTCAATAGGCTGCATAACTGTTGAAACAAACCAACAAGTTTCAAAATGTATAAAAAACACGGAAACAAAAATACCCACATTGACTGGGGAGCAATTTTTAGGCGAAGTCCAATTTTGACAATTTTGCAAAGAACTTAAAAATAACTCAAAAAGCATTGCACAAAAATAAAATAGTAACGAAACCACCTTTTGCCAAAAAGATACTCGTTACTCGTATAGCCTCAAAAAAGGTCTATGCAAATAAACTGACATTAAAGCACAATATATTCGATATTAAAACTTAACCCAATTTAAACTTCACGTTTCCAAAACTTAAGTCTCCAAATATTTACAAAATGGTAGCATAATTGCTTAAAAGCCAAAAAGGAGCTATTTATTTTTAAGTTTTGTCCTTATTGGGGTCATAAACAACCCCCCTTGGAGATAATATTTTGTATTTTTGTAGGAATTTCCTTCAATTCAAAACTAATCGTATTGAGTTAATGGATATGACCCCCATTATATTTTGAATTATTTTTTTTTTTTTTTTTTATATGAAATCAAAATTTGTATTTTATTTCCTAAAACTATGTTGTTGCCACTTTTAACTGAGGACTGGACCAAGAACATACGCACCTCCGGTGGTACATCGACGTAAGTGCAAATTTTGAATTTTCTCGGTTAAGTATGTCACAGCTCTTAAAAAAGGTATTTGTTTCCAATAAAACAAAGACCCAATTGAAATTGTTCTATTTGTGCCCAGAGGGCAGATATGTCTTTATACCGTTACATTGTTTTCAAACTAAAGTATCACAACTACATTGACTTATCTGTCAGTTGTGTTTCAAATCGGCAACGAACAACGCTTTGATTAGTCAGACAACGACCTATTTGTGAGTTCCAAAACTTTTTGTATAATTGTTTTATTATTTTCGGTCGAAAAAAGTCGAAAGTGCACGTTATGGCAGTTTTCTGTTGAATTTTTTAAATATTTTTCTAATATTTCAGTGAGACATCGACACAAGTGTTAGTTGCGTCATTGTTTGTGAAAAAAAAATCTATTTAAGCGACGTAAGTGTAGTTTGTGTCATTCAGCCAAATATTAGCATCGCTTTCTGTATTTAAGACGTTGTTAAAAAATGGAACTTGGAAAAATGCTGGCCAAACTTGCAATCGCAATGACAAAAGTTGAGGCTGACCATCCCAAAGTTTCTCCAGTCATTTCAGATAATTGCGAACCTCAACCAAGTACTTCTGCAGCCGCCTATAATGAAGACAACGAAAAGAAGCAAAACTATTTCACTGCGACAAGAACTAGTGGAACAAAAATTAATTTAAGAAAAGTTTCTCAGAAAAAATTAATTGAAAGTACCAGTTCGGAAAACGAAGACTTTTCTGCGGATGAAAGTGTTTTCTCTCCTGCAGAAGGTCAAGGTTCAGAGGGTGACAGTGATTCACCAAATATATCCAGTAATGACAAGACTAAATTACAACCAGAAGTCTCGGTGGCCAATTTACCGTTAAAAAGGGAAAAAAAAGATCTTTGAACCCAAACAGTTGGAAGCAGAATGTAGCAAAAAAATTACGCAACTCTGGACAAAGCTATGTTTCGAAAAGGGGTAAGTTTGTTAAGGAAAAAGTTATGGGACCACCTTGCCCTAATCGTTGTAAGTTGGAATGCTCAACAAAATTTGACGAAAACTTAAGAACGGAACTTTTCAATAAATATTGGAGTCTCACTTCTTTTCAAAGTCAACGTGATTTTTTAAACTCTTGCATTGAACCACTGCAGTGTAAATACCTTCGCATATCGTATCTAAAGAAACGCCAAGGAAACAAAACTGTGCCTTTTTCTTAATGAATAATGGAAGCAAAGTTCGAGTGTGCAAAAATGTTTGACCAGCACATTTTCAATGTAAGAAAGAGTTGTTCGAACAGTTATTGAGAACAAGGCATGGTGAAATGGTCAAAGAAGATCAACGCGCAAAGCATTCCAATCATCCGAAAACTGACAGCGAAATACTTGATTCAATAAGGGCCCACATAAACCCCATTCCACGAATCGAAAGTTACTATTTGAGGCTGTCTATTGCTGAAATGTATAGGCATTATAAAACGGATCGAACTTCTCTCCAAAAAAACGTTGCGAGTTATGATGCATACGCAAGGATATTCAATAATGAATTTAATATTGGATTCTTCTCACCAAAAAAGGATCAGTGCGACATTTGCGAAGCCTTTAAAAATTCAACAGGAGAGAAAAAAAGAGCAGTTAAGGCTCTTACAAGCTACACCAGGAGGAAAAGAAATTAAGTCGGGATGAAAAGACCAAAGACAAAGAAAACACATCCGACTTAGTAGTAGCCACGTACGACTTAAAAAATGTTCTTCCAGTTCCTGTTCGACAATCATCTGCTTTTTTTTATAAATCAAGACTTATGTAACTGTTACAATTTAACTGTAAGTATATCGGAGACAAGAGTTATCGGTCACTCGTCCAGGTGCAGACGTTGTGTTTTACACCGAAAACTGTGGTGGGCAGCAGAAGAATAGGTGAAACAATTACAAACTTAAACTTCCTAAGAATAGTAAAATTTTGACGAGATTTTGATTTCAGGTTCATAATTGGAATGTATTTGTATGCCGTAGAAAATTTCTCAATAAAGTCCATAACACATACATTTCTTATTCGAGGTCACACACAGAATGAAGGTGATGCCGTTCATAGTGTTATTGAAAGGTCACTGAAGAAAGCCAAACAATCGGGACTAATATATACATGCGTGCCCGACCAATATGTGTCGATCATAAGAACAGCTAAAAAGGAAGCAAATGCTTTCATAGTAAAGGAATTAAACTATAAGGACTTTTACGATTTAAAGTTGCTTTCTGAGGAAATATGTTTTAATATTTCCAAAAACATTAACGGCGATCCCATTAAAATATCAGAAATTAAGCTTTTAAGCTTTGAAAAAGGCAGTAACGTATACTTTTACAAAACAAATTATAGCGAAATAACTTGGGAACAAGTTCTGTTTAAGTTATACAATTAAAGCCCGCATACACATCAATAATACCATTGGCACCAAGAAAGAAAGCAGATTTATTGAGTTTACTAAAAAGTAACATCATTCCAATTTACTGTGAGCATTTTTTTAATAGCATTTTTCAAGTTTATTTATTACAAATCGCTATTCTGTTTATTTGCACTAAAATTATTATTAACACTGCTAGAAGCAGACAAAAATGACTGAAATTCCAAAAACTGTGTTTAATTACCCTTGAATAAATAGTTTTTTTCATAAAAAAAAATGTATGTTTTTTTTAATTAAAACCGTTTTCAAAATGTTAAATCGTGTTTTCCGAAGAAACGACTTTTTTGCACTTATATACGTCATTGTACCACCGGAGGTGTGGAATCGGAAATTCAGCCCATTCCAAAAACTTAGCACACAATCGTCAAATTTTGACCAATGGACGGTCCAGGGGGATAATATAAGCCATAAAGCTTATAAAATTAAGCTGTATAAGTAAAGATTTCATCTAAAGATTTATAGTGTGAGAACCTATTTTCTTAAATTAAATACCCAAACATTTTTCTCTCTACAATTTTTAAGTTTTGTTGACTCCTTTAAGATCAAAATATTTTCTACCTCCAATCTGCGAGTAAGCAAACTGAAAGCGATAGTAATAAAAGACTCCCGAAAATTGAGTCCGAAAAAACTACGTCAAGAAAAGCCAAAAAATTCTTGATATCAGATTCTTTCTCATTTTCTGGGTTTTTGAATTTTTGTAGCGTTTTTCGCATTAATAGAAATGACAACAAAAAGGAATATATTCTTTTTGGAAAAAAGCTAAGTTTCAAAACAATTTCTTACATTTCTGCGTGAAAGCAATAAAAGCCCTCTAAACTATTGTTTTTTGCTCTTAAACATGGCATATTTAGAAAGCATAGGTAGAGAGTCGACCAAATTAAATAGTTAGACCATACCTTGCTGGGCAACAGCGTTCCAAAATAATTTAATAACTAAAGTTGTCACTTTAGCCCTTGAAATTTGTACATTTAGGGTTAAGATACACTATACACATTATGTTATTAAAATGTTGTTAGCCTCCTTTACAGAACATTAACAACCTCCCCCCCTCCCATTAAAAGTCTGGATCCGCCCTTGGTATGGTTAAATGTAGTGAACATAAAATATGTTGAAGGTTTTTAGTTAAAGTAAACGTCAAAATTAACTTTTAAAAAATCATTGAACGTTGTATTGGCTCATATCAAAGTCTTTAAAAAAGATAAGATTTGAATATCTTGATGATTCAGCTGGGTGGCAGCTTCAAGCTTCTGAAATCAAGAGATTTATCTTCAAAAAGCGGCTAAGAAAACAAATTAGCAAATTCATCGATTTTTTTGGAAAAAGTCAACATAGAAATGAAATTCAAACTTGACCAAAATATAGTCACCAATCTTGAGTTCAGTATATCGCTTTTAAGTTTATAGTCATTTGTATTTGATTCATCAAAATCAGAGATATGGTCCAACAAACTTACCTAAACTGCAAGGCTAAAGTCTTGTGAATCACTTGAATCAGGAATCAGGGATTTTAACATGGGGCGCATTCAAAATTTATCGAAAGTGCTTTACGTGCGTACGTCGAAAGTGCCCCACCCTTCGTTTTACAAAATATTATTTATAGCAAAATTTATAAAAGCAAATTGACGAAAAGTAATAAAAATCGAATGTGAATAATACATTCTACCACTAAAATTGAACACCCATTGAATTCTTTTATTATTAAATAAAATATCGCTTACCACGTGCCTGAGCAAAGTTACACAAAATCACTGGAAAATAGAAAAGTAAATCTAGACTGCACAACTATTGAGAGAGAACTGTGAAAACACGTATGTGATAGAAGAGAACAGTGTTGCCAAAAATGGTATCATTTTTTTTATTTCAAAGCAAACTGAGCTTTTACAATTGTGAAAGTCAAATGTGCCCCACCGTCGAAAGTGCCAAACACTATACTTTATTAAAGGTTTATTTTTAAACATATATGGTTTAAAATATTTTAAATAATTTTTTTGCTATCAAACAAATATTATAAAATTATAGTTTGCAAAAACCTAAAAATAATTAATTTACTTAAAACGAAAACGATTTAAAGTTTATACAAAATGCTTGTGTCCGAATACTAATATAAAATCGTCCGGAAATTCTATTTTTCCGCCCGGGTACTTACGAAAACCGAACGACTTTCAGTTTTTAATTTTAACAAAATTAAGGGGGTATTCTAGTGTAGAATTTTGAAAAAATCAAACATTTTTTTTTTCATATTTCCAAAGTTTAGACATTCAAGAATATGCGTTTAAAAGGATTTTTTAATATTCCTATTATTTCACAAGTTAATTGAAGGTCATAGAAACTGGTTTTGAAGGTCATAGAAACTGTTTTGTCCTTTTAGTTTCATTTTAAATTACTTTTGTGGCAACCTTTAAAAATATGTACGTATTCTGTATCATTCTAAAAGTAAAATTGTCCACTTTTTTTGTAGATTTCAATTTTTATGAAAAAAAACTGACTGTCGCATTTTTATAAAAATTTTACAGAAATTAGAAAACAATATTTTCTATAAGATGAAATAAGTTTGACACCAATACCTTAAAATTAAAAAAAAAATATTCGAGACCAAAGTAAATTTTTACTAAGTTTTTTTTAGGTTCTTATTTTTTATAAAAAAAAACAGTCATTTCGATTTTTCTCAAAATTTTACAGAATGTTAAAAACAATATATCTTATAGGATAAAATTAGTTTTAATCAATAATCTTAAATTTTTAAAAAGATATTTGAGTCGAAAATCAATTTTTACCAACTTTTAGTAATTTTGTTTTAATAAAGAACTGTCAATTCGCTTTTTCTCAAAATTTTACTAAATGTTGAAAACAATATTTTATACAAGATAAAATTAGCTTGAAGCCAATATATCTAGTTTTTGAAAAGATATTTGAGTCAAAAATTGTTATTCTTCGCTGTATAAAATTATTTTAGAAATAAAATCATTATTTGTTCGTAAAATATTCGAGGTGACAAATATTTTTTTTCAGTTTTTTTGATTTATAACAAAAACCGTTGGTTTGATTTTTTTCAAAAATATATTTGTTTGGTATCACGTTACAATATAAAATTTAATTAAAGTCTCTAGAGTTATTGGTTCGTGAGATATTAAGGGTTAACCAAAATGTTTACATTTTTTAAAAATTGCTATGCTAAAAAAACCACCCACTCAATTTTTTTGAGAGTCCTTTCTGCATCTTTCTGCATTATTATCTGTATAACAAAATTTATTTGAAATTTGAACTTTCCGAACGTACGGACGTACGAACGCACACACACACACATACATTGCTCTAAAAATCTTTTATTTATACTCTAAGGACCTTGAAACGTCGAGAAATGTCAAAATTTTCAATTCGACAAATCGGTCCGATTACAATTACTTCCTTCCTTTCTTATAAATCAAAATAAAAACTGGAAAACAATATTTTGCAAACAAAAAATGATTTTCTTGCAAGATAGTTGTATGCATCAAGGAATAAAGTTTTTAAGGTCTGATAAAATTTTAAGCAAACTCAAAGTGAGTTTTTTACAAAAGAAAAACAAATCCATACAAAAAAATGCTACTAAAAGTTGGTTTAAATTAATTTTCGACTCGAATATCTAGGGAACATTGAAGGAGTGTTAAAATTTTTAGAAAAATCCAACAGTGAGATTTTTTGAAGAATAACAATAAAACAAAATATACAAAATTGGTAAAAACTAGTTTTCAACTCTAATATCTCCAGAATAAATGATGGTAGGTATTCGATTAAAAATCTCGGGAACAAGAAAAGATATTGAAATTAAACATATTTATATTATATACAAAATATTTTTGTTAACTTTGAGTTGATTGTTAAGAAAAAACCTTATATCTTAAATATGTCAATATATCTTAGTAAGGTAAGTTAAAAAACGTAGTACAAAACCTATCCAATTTTTTGATTTTCGTTTTTAAAATTTTGCCTTGACTCACTTTATGAAGAGTTTTTTACAAAAAAACTTCAAAATCTTTCATGGTTAGTAATATTATTCAAAAAAAAAAAATTATTGTAACCAAGTTATTTTATTAAACTAGGTCATTCATACATATAACGGCAACTTGCTAAACCAAGCTGGTTTTAAAGACTTATGGTTTGATCGAATTAATTTTCCCACTGTGTTTATTTTCAAAAATTCCATGGAAAATTTGTAACAAATGATTTTTCAGCTTTTGTCTTGAATACACCAATCTAAAGACTAGTGATTTATTTTGTAAATCCTTTGAGTACTTTTTGGCTCAAGCCTTACTTGATTTTTCTCTTAAAAACACAATCATAACTCAATTAAATGTTTCCAATAAAAACCTTTTATAAAAATAATGTACAATTTTAATGTTAATGACATAATAAAACTTTCATTCTGTTGTTACCCACAAGCTCATTCAGATGCGAACAATGACTACACACTCTCACTTCCATCCTTTGAACGAGCATCCATCGTTTATTCAACCACAACAAGAAGATAAATGCATCTTGTGGCACAAATCCCAACGCTGACACAAAATACTTCTTCGTATTTATTTAAATTGTCTTTTGTGGTCGAAGGGCTTAAATTACTGATTCCCAAGAGCACTGGTAAATAGTGAGTGGGATAAAGAAAAGGATATTGTTCGGATTAGAATGTCTACCTACCTTCCAACCAACCAACCTACTTTCCACAACACAAAAATCCCAGATAAAGATACCTAACATTGGCGAAGCCGACTTCAATGACCACCATCGAGACAATAAAACTGACCTAGCCATACCTCGAGAAGGACTTCTAGTTCTAGGCTCCGGCAAGTCATTAAGGGAATATGCCCTCTCACAAATAGTACATTTCACAATAATTAACTGACATATTTACAGCATTGAATCGGAATTAAAAGTGTCAAAGAGCAGTAGTAAGAATGTCAACTATGTAGTTTTCTGCAAGAATTGTAGGTTAGGTATGTGTGTATGAAATTAATTACAGCCGACAACATGTGAATTGCTGAACAAAAACGTAAGTACATGACGTCTAGAAGGAGTTTTCTTTTCTGGCTGAAGCTGATATATAAAGACAAGTAGATGTAAGTTGAAAAAGGATAAATTAAGGCCAAGCTGTTTGTGTCTATCACTCTTTAAGGGCTCCACAAAGATGACACATTTCCCGTCCTTCAAAGTCAGTTAATGTAGATGTTGACGAAGAAAAGAAAATTTTTCTTTTTCTTTTATTTTCTTCTTAAAAAAAAACCTCGAAGGGATTATTACATTTTTTTTTTTCTAAATTTATTTAAGATTTTGTGCTTCTTCCTCGTGAAAAAAGAATGGAAGGAGTATATAGACTTTAACATTAGTGTGTCGGTGTCCTTATTCGCTTTTGTGTGTATATGTGAATACACAATTCATACAAACATCTTTAGCTATATAGTTCCCAACTGAAAACCAATTTTTGAATCTATTGTTAGCCGCTGGCGTTGGCAAATGTTTCACAGCATAAACCACTCCAGTCACCTATTTACTCAATGCAAAAGGATTTTGCAAATTTTATTACCAACATTTCCACAACAATGAACGTATATAGATCCCAAAAGTCCTTTTTGACCAAATCCCTGGATACCCGTAATGGCTCTGCCGTTCATGCTGATTTTTATTTTTTGTTTGTTAAGGAAGAAAAGTAGGATAGATCTCATGAGGTACGAGTATGAAGTGTATGTGATGATTCGTTGCTTCGGTAGCGTAGCGGAAGCAGTATTTTAGTGAAAAGAAGTTTTATTTTACGAATAAATCTTAAACATTTATGCTAATATTTGTGTTAAGAATTTATACTTTTTTCAACTTTTTTGTAGTAAATATTTGTGTATGGGGAGTTGTAAATTTCAACAGTCAGTATAGTTTACGAAGCTAAAAATATTGCAAGAAGAAGCAGACGCTTTTCATTTGTATATATGGTTAAATGAATTAACTTCTAAACCAATCTTTAAACTCCAACACCAAAACCAAGCTATTCCAGATGTTCATGTCAGAACATTTGATCTTGATAACTGTAAGGAACGGCTGTGAATCGCAGAGAATGAATTGATGGTCAGTCATCTTGGATCAGCTATCGAGATTCTGGAGCCATATAAGTTAGCCAAAAACAAAATGTTTTTTAAGGTTTTAAAGAGATTCGTGTTAAGCGTTTTTTAATATAATAATATTTTTTTTATTTAATATAATAATAACAGTATTGGTCGAAAATTGAAATTTTCTCTAAAAATTGTTTTCTTAATTTAGCTTCTTCCAATATAAGAAATACAGGGTTATCCAAGTAAAGCAGTTTCAAAAGTAAACGTTCATAAATAAAATATTTTATTAACTTATTGTTATCGGTGTGAATTGTCAAACTTAAAATTTTGACATTTCTCGAAGTTTCAAGGTCCCTAGAGTCGAAATAAAAGATTTTTAGAGAGATGCCTGTGCGTGCGTATGTACCACGTCCGTACGTTTTGGAAGTTTTTTTCAACGTTCGTAGCTCAAGAACCAGTAGAGATATCGACTTCAAATAAATTTTGTTATACAGATAATAATGCAGAAAGATGCAAAAAGGACTCTCAAAAAAATAGAGAGGGTGTTTTTTAACCATAGCAATTTAAAAAAAAAGGTTAACCTCAAATATCTCACGAATCAATAACGCTAGAGACTTGAATTAAACTTTATATTATAAATTGTAACGTGATACCAAACAAATTTATTTAAAAAAAAATTCCAATTAACGGTTTTTTTTTTTTTAAATCAAAAAACTGAAAAAAAATATTTATTACCTGGAAAATTGTACGAACAAAAAATGATTTCATCTCCAAAACAATTTTGTGCAACGACGAATAACGTTTTTAAAATCTGCTAGAATTTTGAGAAAAATCGAATTGACAGTTTTTTGTATAAAAAAATAAAAACCTAAAACAAAAACATTATTCAAAGTTTATAAAAATTGATTTCGACTAAAAAATATTTTCAAACATTTGAGATTATGGCTACCAACTACATTTATCTTATAAGAAATATTGATTTCAACATTCGGTAAAATGTTGAGCAAAATCGAATTGATAGTTTTCTTACAAAAAATAAAAACCTAAGCAAAAAATAACAAAAGTTCGTAAAAATTGATTTTCAACTCAAATAAATTAAATTGATAAATTAAATGGATGTTTTTTTTTTAAAAAGTAAGAACTTAAAGAAAACATTACTAAAAGTTGGTAACAATTGAGGCATAAGTAATTTTCGACTCAAATACCTTTAAAAAAGTTAAGCCATAAACTTATTTTATTTTATAAGAAATATTGTTTTCACCATTCGGTAAAATTTTGAGAAAAATTGAATAGACTTTCGACTTAAACATCTTTTCCAAAATTAAAAATAATGGCTACAAACTAGCTTAACCTCACAGAAAATATTGTTTTCAACATTCAGTAAATTTTTTATATAAATCCAACAGTCCGTTTTTTATAAAAAAATAAAATCTACAAAAAATAGTACGCAAATTTAATTATTGATTTACAATAATGACTTTTTAAAAAGGATCTTTATTTTTAAAAGACGACTTATTCGTCTGAGTTAGATTTTAAAACTGAATAATACAATTTGATCACTTAGCTTATATAGGGGTTTCTTATCTTATTCTTTTCGATGGCGTGTCTGCCATCTGGGTGGTCTGTTCTTATCTTCTTATTCCCACGATATGGTATGTCTGCTATCTGGGTGGTTTATGGATGATTGAATATAATGTCTTCTTTTGTTTGTATGCTTAATTCTTCATCTGCATCCTTAATTAGATTTTGTTGCAAAGTAAGGCTTTTGTCGTCTGTACTTTTATCTTGGATTTGTTGCACTGTGAGATTTCTGTCGTCTGCTTTTTTATCTTGGGTTTGTTGGGATTTGATGAGACCTTTATTATATATAACTCCTCCCCTCCTTGAATCGTCCATCTGGTGGAATTCGACCGATGGTAGATTCACCGCTATTGAATTATTTGATCTGTTGTTCTTATTTTTTAAATACATATATAATACTATTACTATTGTGGTTACAATTATTAAAGTCGTAATACTAAATGTTAATTGCTTAGGAGATACTTCTATATATTTTAAAATTTTAATATTTTCAATTGGTATATAATCTATAATTTCAATATCTTTATCATTTTCATAATTAAAATTTAGTGTATTAAGTCTCCTTTGTATTCTCTCCTGTTAAAAGACTTATTGTTTAAATATATTTTACATTGTTTGAATTTTATCAGATAGTTGCCTTCTAGGCTGTAATTATTTTTATTACAATTTTGGGTTAAATTTATGTGTTTTACATTTTTTAGGATTAGATATTCTCCTAATTCTTTTACAATTGTTTCATTTAGAAATTTAATTTTACATGAGTTCGGATCATTTTTTATAATAATATCATTAATACATTCATCATTTATTTTAGTTAAATTTTTTGTTTCTACACTTGGGTAATATAGATTATTTCTTAGTCTATAAATTTCATTAGTTAACAAGTTGATTGTTTTGTTTTTTATTGGAAAATCTTGTAAGTAATATTTGTTATAAGATTCTTTTGAAAATTGGGGTATGGAAATTATTATCAATATATTTTCTTCGTATATAGCCAAATGCATTTTTAAATGTTCCAAAGTTTCAAACGTTAAATTGTATTCCTGAATTTCTTCCAACGTTAGAATATCATGGGTTAAAACACCTGTGCGTGCGTTAAGCACTACGTCTTCAATGAGTTCGAAATTATGTCTTACTTCTCTTATTTGATCTTTAAATTCTAATTCTATTCTTAGGTCGTTTATCTCATTCTTTTGATTTTTTAGTGCATTTATTGTGGTCGTACCTTTATTAACTATTTCTGTCAATTTTTTAAACTGTCCGTCAAATCGTTCATTAATTTTTACTTGATCATTGTTGTTATTTATTAATTGTTTATTATTTATTTCGTATTCTTTTAATTTGTTTTCGATTTCTTCGCGATCATCGTTGTCCATTGTTCCGTAGAGGAACTTCATTCCTGAACCTATAAAGTTAATTACTCCTCTTTTCACGATCTTGTGAGGAATTAATCTGTTTATTTTATTTTCTAATTTTGTAAGATCACTAAGTTGTTTGTAAGTTTTATTAGGGATTGATTTGTATTGGGATTTTAATTCGTTTATTATTTCTTCGTATTTAGTTAAATTAATTATGTGTAAAATGTTGCAGTAATCTTCAATTAAATGTACTGGAGTTGATTCAATTAAAACAAATTCTTTATGTATTTCATACACTTGTAAGTCTTGGGTTTTAACCAGTATTGACTGCCATAGAGTCAGTATCATTATTAGGGTTTGGGTTGTCATTTTCATTATTAATAGAGTTTAAAGGGATATTAATTGGTTTAGTAAATTTTTTCTTTTTTCTGAATTGGTCTTTGTGTAATATTTGTTTGTTAATACGAGGCTGTATGGTCACTTTGTTTAAGTTTGTTCCTATCACTTTCACTTGAATATGTTTTGTCTTTAATTTGTCGATTCCAATGGGGGATATAAATTTATTAAATTTGTCATTGTTCTCAATAGTTTTTGTCCGTTATGATGCTTTTTCCAATAGTTCTGGAATTTTAAGAAGAGTTCGTCTTCTGTCTCGTATCTTTTTAAAGCTATATCATCATTATCAAAGAATATGGAATTTGTAATGTTTGTGTCACATTCTGAAATTATAAATTCAAAGTCTTTGTTTGTAAATTCTTTTCGCGTTATAGTAATTAGTCTTTTTCCTTTATATGGGAAAGTAATTTTTTCTGAGTTAATGTTTGTCTTTTTTATTATGATCTGTCTCTTGAACATATTTAAGGGTTTATCAGTTATCGGGATTAAATCTGTGCTATCAGATTCTACTGAATGTTGAGTGGATACTAAATCTTCTTTTAATGCATTTATTTCATTTATTTTAATTCTTGATAAGGCATCTGCCACTTTGTTTTCTTTTCCTTGGATATATTCAATATTGAAATCGAATTCTTCCAATTTTATTTTCCATCGTTGGAGTTTAGAATTTGGTTCTTTTAGATTATGGAGCCATACGAGAGGTCTATGGTCTGTTAATATTTTGAATCTTCTACCGTAAAGGTAATGACGAAATTGTTTGGTTGCCCAGACAATTGCAAGTAACTCTTTCTCTATTGTAGAGTAGTTGCATTCATGTTTATTGAGTGTGCGTGAAGCAAAAGAAAGTGGTCCATGAGACTGGCTTAATACAGCACCAATAGCAAAATTGCTAGCGTCTGTTGTTAATAAAAATTCTTTATTAAAATCTGGATGTTTATTTATCAAGGTATCTGTCATTATTTCTTTTAGTTTGTCGAATGCTTCGATATATTTTTCGTTATTAAGATCAATTTTAGTATCTTTTTTCAAATAAAGGGTCATTGGTTTGATAATTTTTGCATAGTCTTGAATGAATTTACGGTAATACCCTGTCAGTCCGAGAAATGACTGTATCTCTTTTACGGTTTTGGGTATGGGAAAATCTTTGATAGTTTGTATTTTTGATGGGTTTGGTTTTATACCTTCTGGCGTGATGATATGTCCTAAAAATTCTGATTCCTTTTTTAGGAAATCGCATTTGTTTAATGAAACTTTTAAATTAACTTTACGAAGTCTTTCGAATATCATTTTTAAGTGGAGAATGTGTTCTTGAAGTGAAGTACTGAAGATTATGATATCATCGAGATATACATAACAAATTTTACCTATGAAGTCTCTTAATACTTCATTCATCATGCGTTGGAACGTAGCGGGTGCATTTTTTAACCCGAATGGCATACGTATCCATTCGTAATGACCTGATAATGTAGAAAAGGCTGTTTTTTCTCGATCTTCTGGATTAATTTCTATTTGATAGAATCCTTTTGTTAAATCTAATGTAGAGAAATAATTAGCTCTACCCATTTTGTCTAAAATGTCTTCGATCAGTGGAATTGGGAATTTATCTTCTTTAGTAACTTGATTTAATTTACGATAATCAATTACAATGCGCCATTCTTTGTTTCCCATTTTGTCCGCTTTTTTGGGAACGACCCAAATAGGGGCATTATAAGGTGAAGTAGAATGTTTTATTATTCCTTGGTCTAAAAGTTCTTCAATTTGTCTATTAACTTCGTTTTTATGTACTTCAGGATATCTATATATTCTTGTAAATATTGGAGAAGTGTCGTTAAGTGGAAGTTTGTGTTTCACGTGTGAAGTGAAAGATAGATCATCTCCTTTATGAAAGAAAACATCTGAATAGTCTTTAAGGGTTCTAAATAAATTGTCTTTTTCTTCCTTATTCATGTGGTTCGTATTTTTTTCTTCAAATTCATCAAATATTGAGTCATATGTTTGTAAGTCATTTAAGTGATGAATTTCCATAGCATATTCTTGCTCATCGGTTTCATCAAAAAATATAGGAATTTTTGTGTTATTTAGTTCGAGAGTTTTTGTTTTATAATCAATTTTAGAGTTATTCGTTATTAAAATGTTATTTCCTATTATTCCGTTATAATGTTCACTAAAGCTCATAATTTGGAATGTACAATCTTCTTTAACTGGTAGTGCGAATTTGTCTTTAGGAAATATTGCTTCTTCTGTCACGATGACAGGATTTCCTACTGTGTTAATTTGTAAAGGGGTAATTCTTTTGATAATATATTTTGGGGGTGAATCTTTTTTATTTATGATACTATTTGTTGCTCCAGTATCTATGAGCATTCTTATACTTTTCCCATTTTTTTCTAATTTGAGATAGGGAAGTCCTGATCTGTTTCCGAGGCCTGTACCCGAAAATTTGTGTCAGGTTCTTGGTTGCTATTTCTTTTTTCTAATCCCGCAGGATCATTCCTTTCGTTGCTATAGTATTCGGTACTATTATTTCTTCTTGAATAATTCATCTGTCTAGGCGCTATTCGCCGAAGTTGACTACTTCCTGGATCTACATCCATAGGTTGTGGTCTTTGATTATTATTATTATTATTGTTATTATAGTTTCTACTATTATTAAAATTATTTTGGGGTCTGAAATTATTTTGATTATTATTAAAGTGGTTGAATGGAGGTTTAAAAGTTTGTTGTTGCCTAAAATTGTTATTACCAAAGTTGTTCCTAAATTGTCCGTGATTTTGGTAATTTGGTCTAGGTGCTTGTTGTTGTTGGGGGTAATATATTTTTGGTTCAAAATTTTTGTTTTGGGTGTTTTGATTATTTTGAGATTTATGAGGTTTTTCTTCAAAAGGATTTGAGTTGACAAATCCTGCGTGAGTTAGTTCATAGAGGGCTTGTTGTAGGCTTGTTGGCTTAAGGGCGTAAAGGCAAAAAAATATTTAAGGCAGTAAGGTTATTATTTTCTACCTCGTGTGATTTATTTTCTTGTACGCTTTTTTGATTTAAGTCGCACAAGGTTTTTTGAATATTATTATAGAATGATAATACGTCACCTTTAAAACTGGTTTGACGCAGATCTTCGTATATTTGAAATGAGTTTTTGAATCCTCCAAAATTATTAATAAGCATTTGCTTAATATCTTGCCATTTTTGTAAATGGGCATGAATTTCAATGCAGCGTTTAGCTTTTCCAATAAATTTAGATTTTAGAATGTTAATACACATTCTTTGAGATTGTGTATTGTATTCTAATAATGTAGGGATTATATCGTCTACATTCGTTAAGAATGTGTAGAGATCTTCGGAGCGACCATCGAATGTAGGAAGTTTTTCGATGTACTTTAACGGGTCTAATGTTAAATTTTTCTTGGGTGTTTCGTCTACTTGCCCAAGTTGACTATTGTTTAGATTCATGTTTTTAGAAATGGGTTTACAACTTAATTCGCGAAATTTAATTTATTTAAAAATATTACTCTCAAGATTTTTCTTCTATTTTTTCTATATTTTTTAAATATTTTTATAAATTCTTGTTATTTCTTATAAATTCTTATTAATTCTTATAAATTCTTATAAATTCTTATAAATTCTTGTTATTATTTTATTCTAAAAATATTCTTACGTAATTCTTGGTTTTTTCTACAGTTGTTGATTTTCTCTTGATGCTTGTTTTTCTCTCAGTTGGCTTCTCCTCAATTTTTGTTGAATTGCTCGGAAATGTTCCTGGAAGTCGGCTGTTGTTTCGTCGTCCACCCAGTTTTGTTCTCTGTTTTCCTCTGTGTGTATTTCTTCTATTAGTGGGGCTTCTGCTCCTTTTTGCAAATTTATTTCTTCTGGTAGCATTGATGTGTATTTTTAATTTATATTTTTTATTATATAATTTTTTTTTTTTTGTATGTATATTTTTTTTTATATTCAGTTCTCCTCTATGGAGTTTTGTAGCATGGTTATGTTCATTAACGTGGGCTACTAACTGATTTAAAATTTTTTGTTTTTCACTGAATTAGTTTTGGAAGTCTTTATTTTCACTAAAGACTCCTTCACTGTTTCACTGAGTTGTAGTTGCAGTTGCAATAGTTTTTAAGTGTTTTCAGATCAATTTTTGTATCGTATTCACTTAACTATCGCGTTACCGTTATTTTTAAGTCGTTATTTCGAAATATATTTTTTCTCTTTTTCGCAGAGTTAATTTCGAAGATAATTTCACTTTGTAAAAACGGGGTAATGATTCTTAAAGGATACAAAAAATATATTTGTATCCTACCGACTGCGCCAATTTAATTATTGATTTACAATAATGACTTTTTAAAAAGGATCTTTATTTTTAAAAGACGACTTATTCGTCTGAGTTAGATTTTAAAACTGAATAATACAATTTGATCACTTAGCTTATATAGGGGTTTCTTATCTTATTCTTTTCGATGGCGTGTCTGCCATCTGGGTGGTCTGTTCTTATCTTCTTATTCCCACGATATGGTATGTCTGCTATCTGGGTGGTTTATGGATGATTGAATATAATGTCTTCTTTTGTTTGTATGCTTAATTCTTCATCTGCATCCTTAATTAGATTTTGTTGCAAAGTAAGGCTTTTGTCGTCTGTACTTTTATCTTGGATTTGTTGCACTGTGAGATTTCTGTCGTCTGCTTTTTTATCTTGGGTTTGTTGGGATTTGATGAGACCTTTATTATATATAACTCGCACATTTGGTAAAAATTGATGTTTGGTTCTCGATATCTCGTGAGCAATAGAAGAAATTGATTTCAAATTAGTTTAATTCACCCAATTTGTATTTGTTTACCTATATAGGAAATAAATACTTTTAAGAAATGTTACTGGAATTGGTAAAAATTGTTTTTCGACTAAAAATCTCGTTTACAAAAATTGATTTTGAAATCAAACTATTTCATCAAATGTAAAATATTGTTGGTAATTTTTAAATCTTTTAGAATAATTCAACTGACAACTTTTTTCACAAAACACAAAAATCTACAATACTTTTAAACAAGTCAAATCGTCAGACAAGGTGGGAAGTTATCTGTGTGGGTTGCATCCCAGCCTCTTTTTATAATAAGAGCACACTCAAGGGGATATTACTACCCTTATTATGTTAAAACTCAGTGTGAGTACTTGAAAAGAGAGTAAGGGGTTGAAAGGAGGTGTCGGTACACATTTGTTTTGAATTCCTGAATATTGCAATGGCTGAAAAAAAATATGTGGTAAGGCATTCCACATTCGCGTAGTACTGCTAAAGAACGAATCTCTGTATTTGAGAGTACGACCGAAGTTGGGCTCGAGGGTGTAATAATGAGCTTTCCTAGAAGCGCGAGTATTACGGTTGAACTGTTTAAGGGGAGGAATGCAGCTGGCTATTCCTCTTGAGCATAAACCGTTAAAATAACGGTAAAAAAGCGTGAGACAAGAAACTTTACGGCGTCGCGTCGATGTTCAAGCGACGTAAATGATCCTATGATGGTGTTATCACCAATCAATTTAAATGCTCTACGTTCAATCAAAGACCATATAACAAAATTTACCTAACATACGCATAAATAAATCCTCACATCAAAAATTCAATCTTTTTTTGACCTACATTTAAACATGTGAATGAATACGATTTTCAAATCACAACCAACCCCAAGAAGTAAAAACAAAACAAAACAAAAGCAAAGCAAAGCCCAATATTGAAACTACCACAACTCATTATTTACGAACATTATCAAAACTCACTTTTCAAGGTTTTTTTATCTTTCAAGAAAAAAAATAAATAAAACTGGTTTGCATTTACGCAGCCAACAAAAAAAAAATCCCTAAGAGAATATAAATACACATACACGTGAAGGACATCAACTCACCCTTTTTTCTTTTAACTCGATCATCAACCTAGCTTGCTTGTACAAATAGGACAAAAAAATATTTTTTGCAACATGTGTTTGTTTTGGACCCATTGAAAAGACATACGTTTTGTTTTTGTTGAAATACCTTGTTTCTCCCTCTAACTTTTCAGTATAAATAGCAACGCTCTTTTTCGTACAGTGTGTACCCACAACATTTGAAATTCCTAGACTCATGTTTTGGACCCATTGTAAAAAAGGGATGGTGGAAAAAAGCAGGCACAGATTTTTGTTCTACGTGCGACATCTTTACTTGTTATATGGTCTTTGGTTCAATGCTGTCGAAGAGACTTAAGTAGGTTGCAGGTGGACCTGCCCAGAGATGAGAGTTATACTCAAGCTTTGAATATGGATATAAGTTTTGTAGATAACAGCCAGATCAGAGGGGGAGACAAACTTTTTGCATCGCCGTAGAAAACCCAAACATATTGCGGCATTTTTAGCGACATCGCGTATGTGATCGTTCCACAGGAGGTGGTTGGTGTATACACATACCTATTGATAATATCGAGATGATCAGTCTCATCGATGCAAGTGTCATCCATGGATAATGGAAAGGGAGGTATATCTGGCTTTAACGATACAAGACAGCATTGGGTTTTTGAAGCATTCAATTCCACGTGGTTTTTTAATCCCCATTGTACAATGCTGTTTAGGTCGGAATTTAATGAGCTTATCATATTTTGTCGTTGCAGTTCCACATTCGAAGAAGAAGGATGTGAGTCTGAAAACGAATATGAAAAGCTAAAAGTACTATCGTCAGCGAAACAATGTATTGGATTAGAAGTTGCAGACAGGAGATCATTAATAAAAATGAGAAAGAGTGATGGAGATAGAACAGAGCCCTGGGGCACACCAGCGTTTATTTTGTTGTTTTTAGACTTGAATCCATCCAATACTACTTGCATTAAACGATCCGAAAGGTAATTACTAATCCAATGAAGCATGGATTCATGAAAACCCAAAAGCACGCATTTTCGATAAGCTTGATGCCAAACCCTATCAAATGCTTTTGAAATATCAAGTGCAATAATCTTACTTTCTCCAAAACGATGTAAAAATTTGCTCCACTGATCGGTGAGACGAACCATGAGATCACCAGTGGACCTATTGCTGCGAAAGCCGTACTGTCGGTCATTAAGAAGCTTTTGTTCTTCAAGATATTTCTTAACCTGAAAATTAATCAACGTTTCCATGACCTTGGAAAGAAGGGACGTAACTGCTGTTTTCCATCCGCTCGCAAAGAGACCTTAGGAGTAGGACAGATGAAAAAGCTTACGCAGTGATTTTGCCAGGGTTGAAGAACACCATTTCAGAACAATAGCAGGGATACCATCCTGACCCCCGGATTTATGTATGTTGAGATCTTTTAGGACTCTCGCCACAGTACGAGTGCGAAAAAAGATTGGCCCCATAGAATCATTAACGCACTCAAGTACAGGTGGAGTCATAACACTCACTGGCAGCGTTGAATTGGCGGCAAACTGCCTAGCAAAAGGATTTGCTTGCTCAACAGAGCTAACAAATAGAGTATCATTAACAACGAGCGAGGGAACCGAGGAAGTGGAAGAATTCCTCATGTTTTTTTATGAATGACCAATAATTTGTACTGCATTTGGGACATTGCAGTAGTTTTTGCCGTAATTTTTGGTCATGTATACCTAGGTAAATTTGGTCCGTCGAATATGGGCGTTGCACATCTTCCTAACTTGTTTGAATTTATTCCGGATTGGCTTTAAAACAACGGAAACTTACCCCCTTAACCGTAATAACCCCTGAACAGCTCGAATCAAACCATGCGTTTTCCTTAGGTCTGATGGATTTAACCCTGTTCGATATAAAAGTTATCATTCGCCAGAGAATCACACTTGTGATCATATCAGCACTGGCATGAACGTCATTATCGAGGAAGTATGGCAGTTGAAGATCCTGAAGTAATTATTGAGACAATCCCAGTTGGCGTTCTCGTATTGCCAAACGGTTCTCTTAAAAAGTTCTTTCTTTAAGTGGAGAGTTTTGACACGAGAAATTTGCTGATATAAC
Organism: Eupeodes luniger; assembly: GCA_951509635.1. Lineage (NCBI taxonomy): Eukaryota > Metazoa > Arthropoda > Insecta > Diptera > Syrphidae > Eupeodes > Eupeodes luniger. The sequence continues at coordinate 158,048,829 of OX608073.1, read as the reverse complement.
ACAATGGTCAGATGCGCCTAGAGGAGATAGAACACTAATAGTGTACTTACCAGGGTCAGAGGTAAGAAACAAGTCAAGAGTGTTTTCTGCTCGACCTAACACGTTCGATATTTGAGTGGGCTCGTTGACTGATTATTTCATTTTAGCCAAATCATTTGGAAAAAGATTCAGTCATCCGGTCTCCAAAGATAGTATGGAAACAACGAAGATAGCAATTTTGATTTTCTTGTTTAAGAATGTACATAGTTATTACTTCTGTAGATGTCAGTTTCCAAATGTGCTGAAAAGCCAATTCAAGAAAACCCCCAATATTTCACTGTTCTAAGGCGCAGCTATTTAATTTATTTAATTTCTTTACTACATACATATATAGTAATGAATGTCTATATGTTCCCAGATGACCTTTAGTACTATAAATACTATTTACTTATAATAATTAGATAATAGAAAATAAAAATTATATTCACTCTCTGAATAAATCCAATGATTAAAAGTTGCATATACATACATATCAGGGATGAGAATGCTAAACCCGAAAAGTGAAACATTTTGCCCAAAAAAACGAAGTAGATTTGTAAAATATGTAGCAGATAATGAAAAAAAACAAAAAATAAAAACAAAACAAATTTATTTTCATTTTATTTTACATCCATATAACGAAAACATACATTGACTAGAACAAGTCTCACAAATTCATAAATTAAGTACATATATACATATATAGTACATACCATGTAGGTAATTATTACATTGAAATAAATAGGAACATTCTGTTTTAAATTAAATTAGATTCTCCTCTAAGGGAAACATAACAAAAATTCATAAAATATTATAAAGTACATATATGCATATAATAAGGATTTTAATCGGTTCTTAATACGTAGCCCTCCTGAACATATTTAAACTTTGAAAAATATCGTAATAACTTCTTGGGAGGTTCAAAATCTTCCAGCCCAGCCACAAACTCTCTTATTAATAAAATCGTCTTTCGGCTGCTGCACTGCTATGCGGTAAACTAGCTAGTGTAAGCATATAGTCGAGCAACACCCTAAACATATCTTCTTCCAATATATTTTTTTGAGAGTGTAAACGCGTCTAAAACTCAACAATATCTTCGTCGTCGTTTATTTCTATACTTTTAGTAACCATAAGCGTTCTTAATTCGGAGTTCAGAGTTTCTATGTTTGTTACATTATTATCAAAATAAGGAAATTCATTCAAAAGTGGAAGGATTGTCGGATATGTTTCAGTTTGTATTACTTTTGGATCCAAAAGTTCTAACAATTTTTACTTTTTGTCAGTTAAATCAAAACGAAGTTTTTTCAGTTAACAAAAAATGAATCAATACAACACATGTTGAAATTTTGTGCGTTAGAAAAAAATTTAAAACGAAGTAGAAATAAGTTGCTACGTAGCAGATACATAAAAATAAATTAATGAAGTAGATCTGCTACATATGAAGTAAATACTTATCTCTGATACATATATTATTGTTAAATTTAATTTCATTTGAATTATTCAATTTAGTGAAGCGTGTAAATTTCAAAACAAAAATAAAAACTAATCAAAATTCAAATTAATATTGTTATTTTCTATTCCATGGTCAAAATAATTAAATTCATAGGCACCTACCTACCGCAAACATATTTTAACTAAGCTCATTATCTATTTAACAAGAATGTTCAGTTATTGAATGGAAACATCCTGAATCGTTTCAGTGCTTCTATTTTTAATCTAATTCGAACACAAGTGCGAGTTACATTCCATTACGTGAACGTATGTATATGAAAATAATAGGATTTCTTAGTTCTATTGAAACATAGTTAAATGACAATCGATTTCTATTAGGCACATAATTACTATGCACGTTTTACTATAATACAAAATTACTTGATGTACATTGTCCATGTCATGCAACAATCCAAATTTAAGCCAAATCATTTAATGTAGGCAATTATAACACCCCATATTTGCATCACGTGAAACTTCCAATTTTTCAACACAATATTTAGTGGAAATGCCAAACATTTTTGTCTTTTAATAATGAGAGGGTTTATAAATTATAGGTATTGATTTTTCTAGGACTCTTGATTTTTAATATTTTTGTTTGTTCACATTTCAAAAGCTTAAAAATAATGCAATATGATAAGCACGAAGCTTTTGCTTGGTTGAATAAGCATAATATTTAAATTGATTTAATTTTAATATTAAACAGGTCTTTATTTATTCAATAAAATAAGTATATATTTAATAATGTATTAATTTAAAAAAAAAACTATATTAAACATTTTATTAATTTACTTCAGCAATGCATGGTGTTTTTAAATTTAATTGAAATAGAACAATTTTAATTACTTTTTATTTTTTTAAAGTTATGAATATTTTTAAGGTTTGTAGGAAGTTGGTTCATAATAATTGATGGTATTGTATAGTTAAGTTAAATTGTCGTTTTCCCTAGATGTAGTCCTTGCGTTCGTCTTTTAGTGTTTATAAATAAATTAGGTCCCTTGAGAACTCATCCCTGTGACTTACACCTCTCAACCATTCCTGTGTGCGAGTACTGTTGTCAGGGATAGAGGGAACCTACAGTTTTAAGCCGAATCCGAACGGCTTATTTGAGAAAGCACTTTTCATGACAAGAATTACTCTTAAAGAATTTGTCAATTAATCGCAAGGCATGGATTGAACCCAAGACCACTGGAATGACAGTCGAACGCGCTAACCATCATGCCACGGGTACTTCTAGTGTTTACGCTATGTAAAAAAGGTTGTTGGAAAATTAAATTGTCGTAGTATTCAAGATCTGCTGTTATCCTCAATACTCTTATATTTTACACATTCAGGAACTTCAAATGTAGATGGTTTCTATTAATAATGCAATTTTCCTTTGTAGACTAATAAGTTTATCTGCATACGTTTTCGATGCATTTCTCAGTGCTAATACTCCACATCGTAATAGAGATTCAGCAAGAGAAACCAAAATGTTATGACGCCTTTGGGCCGTGCTTTCCTTTTGGGGAGAAGATCTCATGAGCGGATAGAAATAAAAGACTTCTACAAAAAGTGTCCATCTATTGTTACTCCAAGGTTTAATCACTTTTTCTTGAAGTCAGACAATAGGATTTTTGAAGAAATTGCTATCCTTTTGTTTGGTGGGTGCAGGAATATGTATAAACTTCGTTTTGGTTGCGTTAATGACTAAATCAAAATAGTGACACCATCGAACGACTCCATTAAGCTTCTGTTGGATCATAGAAATCGCGGTTTCAAGACCCATGTGTCTGCAAAAGCTGTGCTTTTCTTAAGAAAAATGCATCCGTAAAATGTATAAAAAGAACCGGACCCGATTTTCACCCTTGGGGTACACCATTTGTGGAGTTTCTTTCCTCACTCTATGAACTTCAAAATTGGACGTTAAATCTTCTGGCCATGAGGTTGATCTACATCCATTTCAAAAGTGTTTAGCGAATACCGATTCTGTAAAGGGAATCCAAACATTTTTCGTGACTCGACATGTCTAATGCTTTGCTGAAGTCAACGAACGAGATCAATACGTGATGATTTTTATTGAGACTCATTTTAACAGTATTACAGAATTCACCAACAAGTCTTCTCGTTCTTTTATATTTTTGAAAACCATATTGATTGCGCAGCAAGTAGTATTTTTTGATACATTTTTTCAGTCGTCTAACAGCAAAAACAGGAAAACACCCTAGCTGGGTCAAATCGCATGACCTTGGTTGCAAATTCACATCACCCCTGCAAAAGATAACCTTAATCTCAAATCGTTCATGCAAAATGTCAATCGTGGCGTTTGCTGTGTGGCACGTAGCGCCCGTCCTGCTGGAACCACATGTGTCCATATGGTTCCTATGGTCCATATGGTCCATATGGTTCATATGGTCCATATGGTTTAATTTGGGCCATAAGAAATTAGTTATCATCGTTGTGTGAAAGGCCGAGTTCTTGTGCACGGCGAGGAATAGACTGCCTCGGGTTCTGCTGTACACTTTCACGCACCGCGGCGATGTTTTCGGCCGATCTTTCCTTCCTTGAACGAACGGGTGTTAGCTGATTGTTTACTGAACCGGTCGTCTCAAATTTGGCCACCACCCACCAAACGTTGAAGTGTCGACTGTAAAGGGCCACCACGTCTACAGTAAAATGGGCGCAATGCGCGCAACGTTTGCGTTAACGAACACTCATTTTAACAATAAAGTTTTATCATTTGAACGTGCTGTTCAATCGTGTTACTTGCCATGATGATTTGGCATAGACAAAAAAATAATAAACAAAAGATTTGACAGATGTCACCAAAACAAAATGGCCGCCACTCTGGCTAACCAATCCCTACAAGTAAACTATTGCTAATGCAAGACGCTATAAAAAATGGCAAAAAACGTGCCACGTGGCTAGTTGTATTTTTCAATGACAGAAACTGTTTGAATGCGAAAGAGGAGGAAACAGTTCTTCACCTGCTCTGTACATGTCTTGCTCAAGCTCAAAAACGGAAGACTTACCTGTGAAATTCTTCTATAACGATCAAAACGATCTCAATCATATTAACATAATCAGTCTTTTACGTTTCGTGAGGGACTTAAACTGGTTTCATTTAGCTTAGAAGAAAGCCTCAAGATTCATGTGGTATCATAATGGGCCATTAAACTGGCTTAAGTGTGTACTACTCCATCACTGGCAGCCACCTTAAACTAACCCAACCATTTTCTTTAAATTCAGAGCTCAAAGAACTCTACAATGGTCTCCTGAGACTTTTGCAATTGTCATTTGAAATAACTTTACCTAGTTCTTGGATATCGCTCCTCAACTGGTTTTTGAAAAGGCTTAAATTTTTCTTCAGAATAGAGTCATAACTCAAATACCTAGGCTAATAGTAACAGAAAATTAACCTAGTTTCTGGGCGGTTAAAAGGTACAAACTTTACCATCACTGGTAATCCTGAGTCTGCATTAGACAGTATCACTATACAATTATTTAGGCTCTAGAAAAATGTCTATAGTAAGAAATTAAATAACATGCCTCATCTCAAAGTTATTCAACCAGAGCATAAAGCCTTCCTGCTATCTTAGCTCAAGTCAAGGTCGTCAAAAATCGCTTGAAGGGATCTAGTGGTGTTTTGCAGACCCAAGAAGTGGAGCATTATCGAGCTACAAATCGGGATTTAATAATTGATTCGTGGTTCAGACATTTAACCCGTCAATCTAAATAAATATATTATGTGGCGCAACAGTCCGTAGAGAACTAGGGCCAGGTGACTTACAATTCTCAACCATTTCTAGGTGCGAATTATTCAGGGATAGAGGGCACCTATAGTTGTTATGCCGAATCCGAACGGCAAAATTTGAGAAAGGACTTTTCATGGCCAGAATTATTCTTGGAGAATTTGTCAATTCCTAGCAGCAGACAGTAGGTACCAGTGAACTAAAACTTAAGGTATCACAGGCGGGGATTGAACCCAAGACCTTTCGCATGACAGTCCTACGCATTAGCCATCACGCCACGTGTAAACCGTCAATTTGTCGTCGATTACGACCTACAAGCACATATGGTCTGTTATTCGAAATATAGGGTTACTTACAACAATTTTTTTACATATTTGTAGTATCAAGATGTCGACCTCTGCAAAAACAAAAAAAAAAACAAAAGTCTCTAACACCATAAAATGTTGTCACATTTATACAAATCAACTAAACTTCCTACCCAACGTCGATATTGATAATTTATTTTCATTCTATGTTTTGTTATTCCGATTGATGGAAGTGGGCTCAACTTTAACCAAACGTATCCACTTTTAACATTGCACGGAGCTTTTGTCAATAAACGAATATCTAATGATCAATCAATTATTCAAGCTAGATATTTTAGTCCTGATGGTTCCTAGAAAAATTTGAATATATGCCAATGGAGCTCTACGCACGACGCAAATGTGTATACAGGTAAGTCCAAGTTGAATCAGATTATGCTGTTTGGCTGATTTGGTGAATTGAACTGAATTATTAATGCTTGGGCTTGGGGAATTTTTCTTTAATATGGTAGCGGTAGTTTTGTTGTTTTATACGAACTTAGAAGCAGAAACAAGCCATTTTGAATGAACGGTGGTGTTTACGGACACGCGTAGCTGGTTTCGCACCACTGCTAACCTATGCCATGCTTTATAGGCAGAAATTTCAATAATTGGAAACTTGCTTGTGATGTTCTAATGTTTCAATATTTGCGGTGAACTGTTTTTTCAAAGCTTTTCTGTGGAAAATTAGCGGTGTTTTAGAATTCAAGTTTAAAAATAGACACCCTTAAAATTTTATAGGAAATTTATGTGAAAAATTTTGCTTCTACGTTCTACATAAACAAAAATTATCATTTGATGATTCTCATGAAAAATCTAAAATATTCGTAAAAGCGTTTTCTATTTTAAGTTTATTCTCTTTTACCCACAGAAATATAAAACAAAACACCTGTTTTGCATTGATAACTCGCATAAATCATGTGCCAAATTTTGGTTTGAAGAATAAAACACTTAATCGAATCGAAAGTTTGAAATCACCCCATTTTTATTCCTCTTCAGGAGCTGCCATTCTTAAAGCATTGTAGGAGTATATTCCTTACAGCTGATTACACGATTTATTTTTTCGGTAGGCTTTGATTCATTTTTTTTTTCGAAAAATGAATAAGCGGTAGGGATGTTTAGATGTGGGGTAACGAAATAACTAAAGGATATGAATAATAATTGGTTCTGTTACTTTTTGACGTTTATGGTTCGATAAGCGAGAGCCGATTGTAGTTGATGGATATCAGATATCAGGGTTCATGTTGTCACTGTAAAATTGTGAATTTTCTAAATAGTTGTAATGATTTCAAAGCCGGTTTAGCTGTTTACTTGCAATATTTACTAAATAGACAGGGTATCCCGTAAACGATATGGTCCAAACTGAATATGGTGGTAAGTCAGAACGTGACCATCTTTGATCTTTAATGGTCATTGTCGTTTCGCTACTAAGCGTTTTTATCAAATTATAAAACATTTTTCTTAAAAAGATTTTAATTTTGTCGCTTTATCTTTCCATAATGCATTAAATGGGTAGCTTCTTCTCTCCAATGATTCTAGCTTTACAACTTTCACTGCAGGTCCTTTAATCACTGACCAAATATTAGATGAATACATTGAAAGCGAAGAAAATGAAGCTGTGTTAAACAAAATAAAAAACAACAAGTCACCTGGTGAAGATGGAATTCCTTATGAATTTTTCAAAAATGCAATCTCTATGTTTCTTAACTGTTTAAAAATTATTTTTAATAAAATCTTTATGAATGCCGACATACTTTCATCGTTCTGCACCGTGAATGTTTTATTATACGCCGATGACGACGTTATACTTTCAAAATCACCCGAAGGTTTACAATTGATGATCAATCGTTTATCTGCATATTGTAACAGATGGGGACTAGCTATCTATCAACACAACAAAATCCAAATAATGGAAGAAGCTGGAAATATAATGGTACGCAACTGGAGGTAACAAAAGAGATCAAATATCTAGGCTTGAAACTGAATCCAATTAAATTTCAAAATTCATTTATCGGAAAAAGCCCAAAGTTCTCAAAGTTTGATAAATTTTGCATGAAAAATAATATCTTACTTACCAACAAATAAATTTATCAGCAGTGAAATCGACTCTCTTGCATGCTGCTCAGATTTGGGAGAAGAATATGAAGAAATCGAAAAATTTGATAGGAATTTTATAAAGAAACTATTCAACCTACTTCTGAATACGCCTAGTTTATGCTTTTTAAAAAAAAAAAACGCATAAAATTTGCAAAATCTCATCGATTCTTTATTTGAAACGTTAGATTGGTCCATGACATTTACTTTTTGAAGATAATTTCATTTAAATGTTGACCGCGGCTGCGTCTTAGGTGGTCCATTCGGAAAGTCCAATTTTGGGTAACTTTTTCGAGCATTTCGGCCGGAATAGCCCGAATTTCTTCGGAAATGTTGCCTTCCAAAGCTGTAATAGTTGCTGGCTTATTTGTGTAGACTTTAGACTTGACGTAGCCCCACAAAAAATAGTCTAAAGGCGTCAAATCGCATGATCTTGGTGGCCAACTTACCGGTCCATTCCTTGAGATGAATTTTTCTCCGAAATTTTCCCTCAAAATGGCCATAGAATCGCGAGCTGTGTGGCATGTAGCGCCATCTTGTTGAAACCACATGTCAACCAAGTTCAGTTCTTCCATTTTTGGCAACAAAAAGTTTGTTAGCATTGAACGATAGCGATCGCCATTCACCGTAACGTTGCGTCCAACAGCATCTTTGAAAAAATACGGTCCAATGATTCCACCAGCGTACAAACCACACCAAACAGTGCATTTTTCGGGATGCATGGGCAGTTCTTGAACGGCTTCTGGTTGCTCTTCACTCCAAATGCGGCAATTTTGCTTATTTACGTAGCCATTCAACCAGAAATGAGCCTCATCGCTGAACAAAATTTGCGCGAAACACATTTCGAACCGAACACTGATTTTGGTAATAAAATTCAATGATTTGCAAGCGTTGCTCGTTAGTAAGTCTATTCATGATGAAATGTCAAAGCATACTGAGCATCTTTCTCTTTGACACCATGTCTGAAATCCCGCGTGATCTGTCAAATACTAATGCATGAAAATCCTAACCTCAAAAAAATCACCCATTACCTTATATTTAGAAACAGGGCTTCCAAAACTTCTAACAAGCTATCTGAAGTCTCAAGCTGACTAAATCATCAAAGTCTGCAGCCACTATCAGAGCACAAGACTTTCGAAAAAACTTCTTTTATATGAGTTGAGAAACAAGGACTGGTGGTTTGTAAGATGGCAATCTGTTGATTTTTTGATTTTTAAAAAAATATCTAATAATTTTTTTTTACAAAACTTGATACATATCTCAGAAAGGGGTGAACATTTTTTAACAAAAAACATGTATAAGCACTAAACAACTGCATAATACAAATATTTTAAACATAAAATTTAAAAATTTTAAAATACAAATTAATTAAAAAAAAAACCCTCTAATGATTTTCGAACAAAACTTAAGTTAATCTAGGTTTTTGTGAGAAATAAAATGGCATTTAAATTATTGAGAAAAACTTAATTTGAAGGTACATTTTTAAATCTTAAAATATAGGAATTATTTTTATACAGGCTTTTTTGATTGATTCAAAATTGATTTTCTGTTGAATACAAAAGATCTTAAAAATTAAATAAATCTACTTTTGAAGTGAATTTGATTTGGATGCTCTAGAACTGATATTTAAGCACGAATTTCAATGATATAAATGTCCCAAAAACAGCAAAAGTGACACTATTGTTAAACTAATGGCTTATCAAAAAACACAATGGACGTTGTAGTACCGTGGCATGATGGTTAATGCGTTGGATTGTACAACGGGGCTCCAATCAACAGAATTGACAATTTCATGATAAAACTCGTTCGAGGTCACACTGCAAGAGCTATGTCTTCGACCAACAAATTAATTTTCGGGGCGTTCTATCCGAACGACGAGTATTTTGACTTTTGAGAGTGCACGCTTGAGCGGCTTCATTCCACCAGAGGCATTTCTCTTTTTAGTCAGATGCGGTCTGATATACAGGATAGATTGGCAGTTCCGCTATTCTACCACGTCAGACGACGAACCTTAAATAGGCGACTCCTGTACAATCGGGACGCCATGGCACAAGGCGGAGCAGAACTCCTTCGGTTCAGTAGGGCTGTGTCCGAACGGGACCGAACTGATAGGGTGAAGCAGGAGAACCAGTTTTGGCGGCTTCAATCGGCACTTGATAGTGGGTAAGAGGGATGGGGTTTTAAGCCTCGGCTGGCTTAAATACTTGTTTTATAGTTTTAGGGTTTAGTTTTAAGTAGAAAAGGCATGGTGGCACAAACAAAAAAAATACAAAATAAAAAAAATAAAAAAAAAATATAAAAAAAATTAAAAATATAATTTGAAAAAAAAAAACATGGAATAAAAAAACAAAAAAACGGACAACAAAATATTATAAATATATAATATTATTTATTGCTGCTGTGGTTGTTCTAGTTTTTAGTAGTTTATAGGTAGAATAGGTAGTTTAAGTAAGTTTTAAGTTTTATCTAACGATCTAATTTTAAGTAGTTTTTAAGTAAAAATAAAAAAGGATTTTGATATTAGTTTTTTTTTTTATTTTCTAATGAATACAAAAATAAATAAAATTGAATTGAAGTTAAATAGATCTTAGGGCCGAGAGGCATTCGAATTAAGTATTATTGTTTAACTTAGAGTGTCCGTATGGGACCAGTAAGTTAGTTGTAAGTTGTGGATAATTAGGCTAGTTTTATGAATTTTTGCCTAGCTTTAAGATAGTTTTAAGAAATAATGAATAAAAATGAATTTACAAAAAAAAAAATTGCGTTGGACTGTCATGAGAGAGGTCTTGGGTTCAATCCCTGCCTGTGCCACCTTAATTAAAATAAAAATTTTTATGGCGCAGGGCCGTCGAGAGGAATTCCGGGCCCGGGACGGACAAATCTCGTTTTTTTTTAAAGTGTTAATCATCAAATCAATCTTACGGGTATCGTCCAGTTTAGTTGAAATGAAGGATGGATAGAAAATAATTCTAAATGCAAGTAGATCAGAATCCGAACAGAATCATACATTCAATTCGATATTGCCAACGACATGTTAGTACCTGATAATACGGTCGATTAACTATTAAAAAAATAGCATGAAGATCTATTACCTACTATGAAAATAAAATAGAGCGAAGCAAAAGTATTTGCAATTTGTCTTTAAAAAAAAACTTAGTATTTTAAAAGTTTTACATTAAATACTCTTTACTGTTTTTCTTTATTAAAATATTATTACAATGTTTTATTAGAAATAGTTTGCATTCAATGAAATATTTTCTTTTGGCAAACGAGCTTTCCTAGCTTTCTGAGCAGCAAAACAACTTATAATTGCATCGAAATTCAATTTCCTTGCCAAAGGTGCTTCGATGCATAGTGTAGCAAGTCTGGAAACACGATCTTGTGATGAGCCCGAACGATGAAACTTCTTTGTTCTGGCAACGACGCTAAATGAACGTTCCGCACTAGCTACGGTTACAGGTATGGTGGAACACACACGGAGAGCAATACAAATGTTGGAGAAAATCGTCTCCAAGTTCTGGGAATAAATAGCATTAAGCAAACTCAATGGCGGAAGTTCTGCTTTAAAATTGGTTTCATAAATGTGTTTCAGATGAATTACTTCTTCTTTCAACTCTTGGGACGCATGCGAGTTATACTTTTGGATGAACCTTGTAGCGGAGTTTTTAATCTCACGTTCGTCAATTGTTGAAAACTGTCATAAAAATGAAAATGTAGCATTCAAATTTTTCATCGTATCGAACCGACGAGAAATTCCACATATAATTGAATCAACTATAATGTTTCTCTTGAAATTTATTTCTTCGTCTGTTTCAATTTGCTTTCCAGCTCCTCGGTTTTATTCAAAATGTCTCTTTAATTGCCTTTTTCCGTTCGATGGGAATGATTCTGGAACATCCCCCAATCCAGTAGCAACTGCTTTCCATTTAGATAAAAATTGATCTCATCCGTTTTGAATAATGTTCAAATCGAAGATCAAGTTGTAGAGATCTTGAATTTCAACGTCAAAAGTACTCTTTCTGGCTTTAAGAAGGAAGCTTCTTTCATTTATAGCGCTAAGAACCTTGCACCAAATCGAAGACATCATGACGCATTCAAATTTGTGCATATATTTTAAAACGCCATTTACATCTTTTCGAGCTTCAGCAGTTAAATTAATATCACTTAAGGCTTCTATAATGATGTTCTAAGGTTTTTCAGATGGTTTCATTGCCTCAATTCTAGCTGACCATCTTGTATCGGACAGTTTGTGAAGGGATCCGTGCACTTTTTCTTAAGAATTTCCCTGTTCTTTCATATTGCTTCATTTTCATAGCCTTGTGCACAACAGTCTTCTAAAGGGATTCCGTTCTTTGCCAATGTTTCGCAGATCAAATCAGCTTTTGCGGTACCAGTTTTTTTTGTTGCAATCGACAAATTCCAAAAACCATTCTTCGATGGTGAACACATTTCCTTCAAAGCGCAGATATCGCAAAATAAATGTGTTTTGTTCCAAATTACTTGAATCGTTTTTTGCATCGACAATTATAGCGAAGTATTTGGCGTTTTCTCTCTCCTTAAAAATAGCTGAATTCACATGTTGGGCACAAATTTTAATGAACTCATTTTGACTCTCAACGGAAAGGTAGTGGACTTGGAAACGTTTGTGCTCTTGTTGTGAAATTTTTACTTTTTCCAAGTGCTCCTGACTTAAGGGGTCATAATGACTAATTAATTCCAAAATGCCCAAAACATGTCCATTACGTGGCTCTCCAATAAGATTGCTATCGCCTCGTAGTCCTAGTCCCCTTTTGCCAAGGAAGAAAATGGTGTCCAATATTCTATATAGAATTCCTTGCTATTTTTGTATGGCTGGTTTAATAAACACACTTTGAAGTGACTTGATATCCTTCAAATCTTCAGTAAACAATTTATTCAAAATATTAAATAATTAATATTACGGAAACCACAATTGGAAAACGTTTGCGTGGGATTTTCCGGTCCCCCGAAACCGAATCAAAAATTTCGTAAATAGCAGAAACAAAAATAGAAGAAAAGAAACTTTATAAAAACAGAAACAGAAATAAATATTTGTGTTTTGTTTTAAGTTTCCGGGCCCTTTATTTTGATTTTTATAATTTTCAAAAGAAAATAAATTTGAAATTTACGTTAAATTAAGTAAGAAAAGCGAAACAACTTATTATAACTTTCTTTCAATAGTACAGAGTTGCCCAATTTTTCATTAAATATAAATAAAAATGTACGCCAATAAGAATCAGGGGCCCAGATCGGCAAGCTTGTTACTGAAAGATTGGTAGATAACATGCAAACAGGGGCCCGATTGCGAAAGCATGAATGAATTTAAATTTTCGGGCCCCTAAAAATAAGTGGGAATAGGTATATTGATGATGAATTTAGAGTACCTAGTATATTGAAAAAAAACACTCCTCATTGCTTTCAATTGTACGGGCCCCAAGAAAATCCCGGGCCCGGGGGGTCCCTTCCTTTCCCCCTCTCGACGGGGCTGTTCATGGGTACTGCCTCGTGCGAGGAATTTGCAAATTATCCAAGAGTAGTGCTTGTCATCAAAAAGTGCTTTCTCAAATTAGCCGGATTTCAGCATTAAAACTGTAGGTCCCCTCCATCCCTGCAATTACTCACACACAGGAATGGTTGAGAGTTGGAAGTCACTAGGTCCTGGTTCTCTACGAACTGTTGCGCCACCTAATTTTTTTTTAATGGACGTTTCATAGCTATTAATATAAAATCTTTGAATCTCTGGAGAACTGAAGTGAAAAGAAGTGAGAGAAAAGAGAGAGTAAGTGCCACACAAAAGTTTCTTCCCAACTTATTTGTTTACCTACATTTGTTTTTATTTTATACTCAGAGAACTTATGTACTTAAATGTACCTATTTCCTTAAATTCAAGAACAAAACATATTTCTTTCTACAATTTTTAAGTTTTGTTGACTCCTTTAAGATCAAAATATTTTCTAGCATCAGCTCCAATATACGAGTAAGCAGACTGATAGCGATATTGATAATAGATTCCCGAAAATTGATTCCGAAAAAACTACGTCAAAGAAAGCCAGACAATTCTTGATATCAGATTCTTTCTCATTTTCTAGGTTTTTAAATTTTTTTAGCGTTTTTTGCATTAATAGAAATGGCAACAAAAAGGAATATATTCTTTTTGGAAAAAGCTAAGTTTTTAGTTTATGAATAAGTCTATGACTTTTCTACAATATTAAGAAAGACTTGGAACCAAATATTATGTTATTTCGATTTCTCAAAACTGGATGTTAGGTAAGGTTCTTATTATTTTGTCTTCTTATGATATAAAATTAAAATTTGCAATTATAAGTCCCATCAGATTATATCTCATAATCGAACGATTCAATCTGAATGTCTTATATCAATTGTTTTCTTATGTATACAAACATTAAACAAGTTGATTAAAGACGTTTTGTTTTGCAGAGTGTAGGTATAAAGCCCACGTGTACGTATTAATAGATACTCTTGCAATATTCTACATAATAAAACGATACCATTTTTCTACGTAAATGCTTTTCGCATTTTCTAAATAAATATCTACGGACTTAGTTGGACTGATTTCTCAACACGTCCCGTCCTTTTGTTTTTCTTCTTTCTTTTTATAGATACTCCAGATACAAATATAAAAAAAAAAACTGCAGTGATTGCCACTCCAGAAGTGACTCTTCTTTCAACAAGCATACAACCAGACGAAAAGTAAGATTTTCGTATCTGTAGCTTTTTTCTTCTTTTTTTTTCTTTATGTAAGGAAAAGATACACAAAAATCAAACTAAAGGATACAAGGAACTTATATCCGTTTAAATTCGTTCATCTTTTCTTATATACCTTCACATAAAGAGGAGACATTTTAGAAAAGAAACTGAACTGAAATGAGTTTTTCCTATGGTTATTAGATTTAAGATGCAAAACTAAGCAATTTCATTACTTAGGGAAAATAACGAGACAAGAAACGGAAAGGCTTTTAACGTACCCTTACATATACCTATAAATATAGTTTTACCTATTTTCTTTTTTTGTTCACTGATTGCAAATGCCTTGGGATATCAACTTAAGCGTAAGTCTTGTTTTTGCTTTGAGATGCTTGAATTAACTTAACCAAGCCTTTGAGTTGAGATGTACTGTACATAGATAGACGATAGAGGTTTGTGATATTAAATCGAATTTGATATTTTAGTATAACTTGGAAACATGGTAAGAGCGGAGAAGAAACAAATTATAATATTAAAACTGTTTTAAATTGCTATCACTTAGTTTAAAATTCCGGCGCTGTATCAGAAAAGAGTATTTATTTATTAACAGCAATCAACTTTGGCGATCCATATTTATTTTTTAAACATGTCAATATCATCAAGTTTTTTATTTAAGACTTACAAAATTCTTGGACACTTTCAGTATTAATATTTTTGTTGTTAACATTTCTGAGTAATTTATACTCTTTATGGATTTCTAATCAATCATTTTCAGAAACAATGTGCCAAAAAAAAATTGACGACCCGTCAAGTAGAATATAGTTTTTATTTTTCAGAGAAAGAGGACTTGTGAACAGTTAAAATTTATCTTCTTATTCAAAATTATCTACAATTATTAAATAATTTGAAGTCAATATGTTTCTTTGTTCTCCTAATAACTGAGCCGAAAACCATTTCTAATCAGTCTTTTTTTGTTTTTGTTGATTTTAAAGTTTTGTTAAAAACGTTGTCAGTTTAATTTTTCTAAGAAATTAACTAAAAATTAGCAACAATATTTTGCATATGATAAAATAGTTTGATTTCAAAATCTAATTTTTAGTCGAAAACCAAAATTTTACAATTTTTAGTAGCATTTCTTGAAAATTTGCAATATAGATTAGATTTTTTTAAGAAAAATTTCTTACATAAACAACAAAATTAAGCACAGAATGAAATTTTGAAAACAATGAACGCCTTCATTTATTTAAGATATATCGAGAATCGAATATCAATTTTTACCATGAAATTTAAATGAAATTGATATCATTCGAGGTGGCAATTATTTTTTTTTCAGTTTTTTTTATTTATAAAAAACTGTTAGTTGCATTTTGGTCTAAATTTTATTAGTTTAGTTACAGGTCACATTATATAATACCCGTGTTTTGTTGGAAAATCTATCAATAGTATAGTAGGATTTTACACGAATAACAAAAACAATGTCCGTAGTATGAATACTACCGATAAAAGTTAAAGTAGAATCTTACTACGGATGGGTTTTTGACATTTATACGAGTATCGAATGGATCTTATGTGATTTCGTTCTCAAATGTTGTTACGATTGATATTGCATTTGTATCTCGATGGCTGTGTTCGTTGAGTAGTTGTGCATTTTGAATCATGTGCTTACCATTGGGGAAAACAATCAATCTATTACTGTTGATATTATTTAGTTTTGTTAATGAAAATGGACTAACTGGGCTTATTTTGCAAGAGAAAACAATAGAAAAGTTATTTATGTTTTGCTATGTTTCCACTAAGGTTTATCTCAGTTTACATTAAATAAATCTTTTTGGTGTTTCCACCGCACAAGAAGATTTAAAAATGATTAAGTTTGACAGCACTTTCTAAAATGCAAATGGTGTTTCGATGTTTCTTATGAAGTGCAAGTGAGATAGTTTGATTCGTGTTAAACAATGAAAAACTAAATAGTTCAGCAGCATATAAGAATATTCTATCTACTCCATGTGCATTTTTTTTTATTTTATTAAAACAAAACTATATTTTTTGTACACAAACATGCAAATAAACAGACCATAACGCATTATGTGTAAAATTAACTCCTCCACACAGGTTTTTCTTCACAGATTTTGACTCGTCTCCGATCCCCGACCGGAATCGAGGCGAATCAAGCTCGTTTCAACTCAATTCAGGTAAATAAAGAATTTAGGCTCGCTTCAGGCTCGGTTCTAGGAACAGACCCCCTTCTTGAAGTTTTTATTTTATGTCAAATTGTTTGCTTAAAACTTTGAAATCGACTATCACATTACACAGACGTTTTTTTCTTGATTTTGATAGTCAACTATCAAAAATCAGCTTACACGACTTCACCCCTGGTCTGAATTTCGCTATTTTTTTTTTTTTTGAATTTTTTGATAAATTATTCTGTCAAATATTTAATTGTATCCACTTTTAAAAACCGGACTACTGCGGATCGTTTTTTTGGAAATCTCTAGCATTATTGGTTTGAGAGGCCTTTCTGCGTTATTATCTGTATAACAAAATATATTTGAAGTTGATATTTCCACTGGTCCACGACGAAGAAAACGTTCCCGAACGTGCGGATGTATACACGTACGTACTTACGCATACCTAGACATCTCGCTAAATTTATTTAGATTAGGGACCTTGAATGAAACGTCGAGAAATGACAAATTTTTTAATTCGGCAAATCGGAACGATTAAAATAATTTCCTATGAGAAGTCACTAATAAAGACATTGTTTAAAATAACATCTTTTCTTTTAGAAAAGCAGATACGACAGAAACTCAGATTTTCAAAAATTTCCAAATATAAAATACAAATATGAAAGGTAGGCGTATACCTTAGTGGGCGGAAGTTACACATGGGTAGTTTTTTCAGTTTATTGTGAAAGAATTCGCAGAAATAATCTTCATACACAAAAAAGAACGGTTTCACTTTTCAAAAAAACTCCTTTTTTTTGAAAAACAAGACCTATAGACTGGTTGACAATAATTTGTTTTTGGAAATCAAATTAAACTTTTAAAATTTCTAGTTTTCATTGCTTAAAGTGGAATCCAACTCTTAAATCATTCGATGACGTCAGATTTTTTCAGATATTTCTTTGAAAATTTGATAAAAAAGGGCGTTTTTTTCGACATGTAATTTTCGAGATGAAATAAAACACATATTTCTGAAAATGTTGGCGAATAATTTAGCTTGATTGTGAAGATAAGGGTTTGCCATTATATTTTTAAAATTATATCTGGCACTTTGCTGTCACAGTTGGCTTGAATAAATGCAAGCTGAGATTCACAATTTTCGCCCACTCTTTGTGCCAGTCGTCTCTACAAGCACCGTCGCAAATTCCCACAGAAAAAGTCCAGTGGTGTTAAATCGCACGATCATTTCTTTGGTAATGAATTTGCACGATTTTAAAACTTTGTAAGGTTTAGTGGTAAGCATATTCATTGTAAAATAATAAACCAAACTGACCATAAATCAACAAACTGCTGTCAAAAACACCTACTCCTACCTAATATTGCCAGATCGAAAATCACACGTCTTAAAAACACCTTTTGCATATAGGACTCATTCGGTCTAAACTCATGAAGTTTTCCAAATCTAAAGTAATTGTTTTCAATATTGAGCTTAAATATGAATGGTATTTCAAAAAATGTTTTAAGAAACTTCATAAGTTGTTAGATCTCACCTGTTTTACATAAATCTGAAAACAAAAGCTGAACTACGCTAAAATCTGAAAATAATGTTAGTTTTTGCAACAAGTTAGTTATTTAAAAAAATTTTTATATTTAAAATTTAGACAACTATTTTAAATTAAAGTTTGGATTCAAAAAAAGAGACTTAAGACTAACACTAAAACGTATTTATCAAAACCGTAAGAGAATTAATGTTAAGGTTTCTCAAAACTTAGTAAAGAATATTTCGAAAATTTCTGAAAACTCAGAAAGATACTAAAATGATTTAATCTGAATCTAGAAAATCATGCAACTTGTGTTTAGCACTATTTTATGTCTTACCTAAGCTTTAAAGACACCGTTTTCGGTTGTCTTTAACATTTTATAGAAAAGCATATTTTTTAAAACATGTTGCGGTAGAAAAATTTAAATGCGAATTTTGCACAACTTAAACCTTTAAGGGAGTATTGTTTTGTTTGTGGGACAGATAAAACACTTAATTTTATCATCCAGAGTAATAATCAACGCTTGAAAACTATTATAAACTTCCCATAGGAAGTTATAGTAATCGGTCCGATTTGTCGAATTGAAAATTTTGAAATTAAAGATTTTAGAGAGATGTCTGTGCGTGCGTGTGTACGAACGTTTGTACGTCCGTACGTTTGGGAAGCTTTTTTCGTCGTCCATAGCTTAAGAACCAGTAGAGATATCGACTTCAAATAAGTTTTGTTCAAAAAAATTGAGCAGGTGGTTTTTTTTACCATATAGCAATTTGAAAAAGGTGACAATTTTGGTTAACCCTAAATATCTCACAAACCAATAACGCTGGAGACTTGAATTAAATTTTAATTTATATATTGTAACGTGATACCAAACAAATACATGTTTGGAAAAAATTCCAACTACATAATAGTTAATAGAATCAAAAAAACTTAAACAAAAAAATTTTTCACCTCGAAAATTTTAGGAACAAAAAATTATTTTATCTCCAAAACAGTGTTGTGCAAGGAAAAATAACGTTTTCAATAACTGGTAAAATCTTTAGAAAAATCGAATTGAAAGTATTTTTTTATACAAAAATAAAAAAACATTACTCATAGTTGGTAAAAATTGATTTTCGACTCAAATATCTTTTCAAAAATTTGAGATTATGGCTTCCAACTAATTTTATCTTATAAGAAATATTATTTTCAAAATTTTGAAAAACTTTGACAAAAATCGAATTGAAAATTCTTTAACAAAAAATAAAAACCTAAACAAAAATTAATAACAGTCCGTAACAAATGATTTTTAACTCAAATATCTTTTCTAAAATTTGAGATGTTGGCTTTAAATTAATTGCATCTTTTAAAACCTATTGTTGTTTACATTCAGTAAAATTATGAGAAAAATCGAATTGACAGTTTTTATTACAAAAAATTAAAAACCTAAACAGAAATTAACAAAAGTTGGTAAAAATTGATTTTCGACTTAAATATCTTTTCAAAACTTTGAGATATTGGCTTTAAACTAATTTCAGCTGTTTAACAATAATGTTTCCAATGTTCGGTCAAATTTTGAAAAAAAATTTAATTGACAGTTTTTTTTACAAAAAATAAAACCTAAAAAAAGCATTACTAAAAGTTGGTAAACATTGATTTTCGACTCAAATATCTTTTTAAAAATTTAAAATATTGGCTTCAAACTAATTTTATCTCACAAAAAATATTGTTTTCGACATTCTGTAAATTTCTTATAAAAATTCAACAGTTCGTTTTTTCATACAAAAATAAAATCTACAAAAAATTTGGTAAAAATTGATGTTCGGTTCTCGATATCTCGTGAACAATAGAAGATATTGACTTTAAATTAATTTCATTAATCCAATTTGTAAGAAATAAAAACTTTTAAGAAATGCGGCACGAGTACGATAACTTTGGCGCCAAGATATAATAACGGTTTTTGGTAGAGGGGCTTTATACAAGCATTTTTTACTATAGGAGGGGGGGTCTATCTCCCCCCGTTTAGGCGGTAGGATCAATTTAAAAAAATTATTATTTAAAATGGAAAAAAATAATTAAAAAATGACGGTGATACTTAAAATTAAGTTTTATACATTTTTTAAAGCCAACATTCTGTTTTATTTGCCAGTTTTTAATACAAGTCAAAACTATGCGTAGTTTTTGAAAAATTTGATTTTAAACTCAAAATTTGAGTAAAAAAGTTAAATAAAAAAAGGTTTAAAGTGTAATTTTTCAATACTTCAAGATTATATACCATTGTTTTTATTTCAGAATTTATTTGTCTTATTTGTTTTTAATCAAAAACTGAAAACTAGATGATTCTATTTTTTTAGTTTTTGAGAAAATTGAAAATAACCGCAACTACTATTTTAATTAAAATCTTTTTTTTTTTGCTTGAGTGGTCTTATTTTGATAGTAAAGAGCAATGAATTCTAAAAAAAAACAGTAGATAATTTGAAAAACTACACTTTAAACTTTTTTTTTTAATTTTTTTTGCATACATTTTTAGTTTAAAACATTTTTTTTCAAAAACTATGCATAGTTTTGACTTGATTTAAAAACAAGCTAATAGACAAAAATGTTGGCTTTATAAAAAGATATAACATTTAATTGTAAGTATTACCGTTATTTTTAAATTATTTTTTTTTCCATTTGAGCCGTTTATTTTGAAAGTGGCATAAGTCACTTTTTAAAAAAAATCGAGTTAATGGCAACACTAAATACAATTGAACGGTATCTTTTCATTTTTAAAAAATTTGCACTCAATAAGTTGAGAACTATTGAGATTACTTCGAGAGAAGTATTGGTAATTAACGGTATAACAAATATCTTAAATATCTCGACTTAAAAAAAAAGTGACTTATGCCACTTTCAAAATAAACGGCTCATTTAATGTACATATTTTTTTAAATTGCCCGTACCGCCTAAACGGGGGGAGATAGACCCCCCTCCCATAGTAAAAAATGCTTGTTTTCCGTCATTAAACTTTGTCGCCAAAGTTATCGTACTCTCCCCAGAAATGCTTCTAAAATTGGTAAAAATTGGTTTTCGAGTAAAAATCTCGTTAACAAAAATAGATTTTGAAATCAAACAGATTTTAACACTAAGAACTTCAACGATACTTCGAAAACGCTTAAACTTCTCAAGTATCTCAACAAAAAACAGATTAAACTTGAAACGTTTTTAAAGGTCTTAAATGCAATTTTTTGACTAAATTTTTTTCAAGATTTTTAAAGTGAAATAAAGTTACTTACCCATTTCAATCTATAATTTAAAAATTAAGTATAATAATTTCAAAAATGCATTTATTTCTCACAACACTACCGATACCGATCGCGCAAGATGAGAAGAATACAAATTATCACTTAAAACACGAGGCCTCTTTTTTCTTAGAATTTTACTTTAATATACACTTTATTAACTTAAATTAACCTTTTTTACCGCACAATGAAAATATATGTAGTTAATACAAATTATTATCTTTTTGTCAAGAGACCAAATTCAAATTTAAATATTCAAATTAGACCGCCAATCAAAATTACCGACCAACACTTCCAAACTGACGTACTCGACGCACAGGCCAACCAAAAACCGAGCTACGTGATGAATGAAAGAAAAAAGGAATTGAATCGTAATTCACATTTTATAAAATAAAAACATTTAACTCCGGAATTGATTTATACACATATTTTTACACAAACTTAGACTTTAACACTTATTTAATATTTTCGTTGATTTTTTTCTACCGCACATTCAAAATTTTAATTTTTATTTATTATTTTTCTTATTGCAATTTGAGAACGAGGCGATCGAGATCACAAGAATTTCACAAACTGCTACTGTGACTTTCTGCCAAATAACAAAGAACAAAGATATAGAAGGTGAACTTACTGCATATGTCATGGCGATGGCGATGGCGATTTAACTTCTCTACTTTTGTTTTGGGTTACATTGCATGGATTCTAAACTCATCGAATTTATATGTAATACCATATGCGCTTACAAGAGTGGAGTGCGGAGTTGAGTCGAAACTAAATTTAGATGAATGAAAGATTGATTTGACTTTGGAATTTAAGTAATAAAAATGTAATTGACAAATTTTTGTATGATTTTACAAAAGAATTTAAAAGTTTTAATAAAAAAAAAAACAACATGGAAATAAAGTAAACAAAATAAAACGAAAAATAAAATTTAAAAAAGAGGCTGGGATGCGACCCACACTGATAACTTCCCACACCGTCTGTCGATTTGTCTTGCTTAATAGGTTTGTAGGTTTTAGTGTTAAAAAAGGTGTCAGTTGAATTATTTTTAAAGAAAATTTAAATTACCAACAATATTTTGCATGTGATGAAATAGTGGGATTTCAAAATCTATTTTAGTTAAAGAGATTTTTAGTCGAAAACCAATTTTTACCAAGCAGCATTTCTTAAAAGTTTTTATTTCTTTTATAAAGAAATACAAATTGGATGAATGAAATTTATTTGAAGTCAATGTCTTCTATTATTCACGAGATATCCAAAACCGAACATCAATTTTTATCAAATTTGCGTACTATTTTTTGTAGATTTTAATTTTTTTTTATGAAAAAACTAACTGTTCAATTTTTATTAAAAATTCACTGAATGTCAAAAACAATATTTTTTGTGATATAAAAATAGTTTGAAGATAACATTTTTGAATATTGAAAAGATATTTGAGTCCAAAGTATTTCTTTACAAAGTTTTAGACTTCTTTTTTTTTTGTAAGAAAAACTGTCAATAAAATTTTTAAAATTGTACCGAATGTTCAAAAAATGTTTTTTATAAAATTAAATTAGTTTGAAGCCATAATTTAAAATTTTTGAAAAGATACTGGTGTCAAAATTACTCAAGCCTCAATTTTTAACAACTTTTAGTAATGTTTTGTTTAGGTTCTTATTTTTTGTAAAAAAAAACTATCAATTTAATTTTTCTCAAAATTTAACTGAATGTTAAAAGCAATATTTTTGTAAGACAAATTTAATTTGAAGACAATATCTCAATTTTTTTTAGAGGATACCTATTTGAGTTGAAAATCAATTTTTACCAACTTTCATTAATTTTTTTTTAGGTTTTTATTTTTTTTTGTAAAAAAAATGTCAATTCGATTTTTGTCAAAATTTTACCAGTTGTTAAAAACGTTATTCTTCGTTGCACAAAATTATTTTGGAGATAAAATAATTTTTTTTTTCTTAAAATTTTTGAGGTGACAAATATTTTTGTTCAGGTTTTTTGATTTGTAAACAAACCGTTAATTGTTTTTTTTTCCAAAAATATATTTGTTAGATATCACGATACAATTTATAATATAAAATTTAATTTAAGTCTCTAGCCTTATTGGTTCGTGAGATATTTTGGGTTAACCAAAATGTTCAATTTTTTTTTAAATTGCTATGCTAAAAAAAACATCCACTCAGTTTTTTTGAGAGTCGTTTCTGTATCTTTCTGCATTTTTATTATCTGTATAACAAAATTTATTTGAAATTGATATCTCTACTGGTTCTTGAGCTATGGACGACGAAAAAAACGTTGCGAACGTACGGTCGTACAAACGCACAGACATCTCTTCAAAAATCTTTTATTTCGACTATAGGGGCCTTGAAACGTAGAGAAATGTCAAAATGTTCAATTCAACAAATCGTATAACTGTCTATGGGAAGTTAAAAAAACGTATCGTAGATAGATATTCAACTGAAAATTTAATTTTTCTTTTTTCTCTAATTTGGTAGGTAATATAATAACAAATTTTGTTTTAATTTGTATCAATTCTTAGTATTCATTTTTTTTTTTTTTTGCCTGGCAAAAATCCTCGTTTCAAACCCTCCTAGTGGGTGCCGGGTGGTAATGATCACCACAGTTGTCTTGTATGTTGTCAAGATGGGGATCAGCTAAGGTCAGTTTGAATTGCTGAAGTTTCCTACTCCTTAATAGTGGCAAGCCTTAGCAATGCAATTTGACCATAGATACAAGGTCCCTAATTTCAGTGGTGGTGTGAGCGTTTTACATAATCCGTGCCGAAGAATGAAAGGCTGGGGGGCAAACCAGTCGCTAACGAGCTCATTCGTATGCCTTGGCAGGGTCCGTCTTATTTTTCTGCCTTACCCCTGTATATCGGCTCTGCCGGGGCTGACCTTTTTTTTTCCGACCCACTCGTGGGACCAACATACAAAAACTTAAACAAAATGGACTAACTTGACCTTACTGACTTAGAACCATCCGCAGACTTGGAGGATGAACTCTTGGCCTCCAGCCAGGAGACCATAAAGGGGAGCTCATTTAGCGCTGGTAGTTCCAGCACTTGTGAGCAACCCAAAACCACAGGAAGTACAGGCAGTGCTATTCATAGCACTCCTATGCTTCCTAAACCGCAAATAAATCCGAAACCCTCGAGTAGCAGTGCAACTCGAGGAACCAAAAAGCCATCGGAAGGCGTTCTTCTCAAGAACCGCTTCAAAACGGCCTCTTTTATTCTTGTTAAGATTGCCAAGAATGAAGAGACCGGAGCGATTCATGAGAAGGACGCCCTAGATAAAATAAAGTACCAGAAGGTTGTTGATGAATACAACAACCTTCTGGCCAGCCGAGAAAAGGAAGAGATCTGCACGTCTCAGAAAAAGAGCAAGCTTGACGGCCGGACAAAGCCAGGGAAAGCAACATCTTCTGGAGCAGCGCAACTGCGTACTCTTAGTGAGGTTGTCAGGGATGACCTCCAAGTAGCAGTTGTGGATGAGCTCTCCACTAACAGCAAAGGTCTGCTGAACGTGTGGAACTCTATCGAGGGCAAGCTCTCTGAGATGGTGTTTTCATACACAATAAGTAACAGTGAGGGCCCCTACCCTAGTTTTGACTCTGGCGAGATGCTCAGGGGGTATAGGGTAATCAAGTGTGCTGACAGGTTTTCTAGGGATTTCCTTAGTGAAAGCATTGCTAAGGTTAGCAATGCCTGGGAGGGCTTGAAGCTCAAGCTTATCCCGGCTAAGGACATCCCTAGACAACCGAAGGCTCGCATTTGGTTACCGCTCATGAGCATAAAGCCAAGCGGACAGGATTTGATCCGCGGTCTTCAGAGGCAAAATCCGCTGGTCCCCATGCACGATTGGGCTGTGATTAAGGCAGAAGAACCACAGAAGACCAGCGCCTCTTACCTTCTGAGGATTAGCGAGGAAAGCCTAGGGGCTCTCGAAAAGGCCGATTATAAGCTTAGTTTTGGCATAAGGAATGCCAAAATTAAAATTCTGCAGAGTCAGGGAGCAGACATCGACAAAGCTGATGACAACGTCGAGGTTGACGATGTTGTTAGCGGAGTCGAGGTCCCCAGCGAGTTGTCGGGCCCTAGCTCTGTAGCCAAAAATAAAAATTAAAAAACGCGCTGAAGGTCGTCCAGATTAATCTGAAGCACTCTAAGTGTGCTTCAGATAATCTGAGAGTTTTCCTTAGGGAGGAAAACTTCGACATTGGCGTTATCCAAGAACCGTGGATCAACGGCCTCAAGGTGCGGGGCCTCCAAGACAAACAATACGACCTCTTTTATAAAACCGCAGAACAAGACCAAGGTAATCCCAGAACTTGTATTTTAGCTAAGAAACATTTAAAAGGTTTTTTATGTCCAAATTTTAGCACTCCTGATCTGACAGTTGTCAGATTCGAAGACAAAAATACACAGGGTTTGCTGCTGGCCTCTTTCTACTCTGCCCACAATGCATCATCACCTCCGGAGGAGGTGCGCAAAATTATAAACAAAGCTAAGATCGATAAGGCAAACCTTCTGATCGGAGGCGCCGCGAATGCTTGGCATACCCTTTGGCGAAGCTCTGAAATTAACGAACGAGGTGAGTCACTTTTTGATTTTATTATTGCACATAATATGACCATTTGTAACAGAGGCAATACTCCCACTTTCGTCTTTCCGAGCTCGGAAAATTATCATGGATGGGAGGATGTGCTTGATGTTACTTTAGTAAACAACCGTAATTTATTAGTGGAGAATTGGAGAGTTTCCCCTTTGAATTCGTTTTCGGATCACAAGTGGATTCTTTTTCAAATTAATTTCGAGTCGAAAAACCCTCCGCCTTATAGAAATCCCAAAAGAACTGACTGGAAGAAATTCAGTCAAATTGCTAATTCCAAACTGAGCAACTTACCGAATCTCGCAGAATCGATAGTAGACCTTGAATCAAAGGTGAAAACCTTTGAAACTTCTATAAGTAAAGCTTTTAGAGTCTCTTGCCCAGTTAAATACAGCCGTAAAACCCTTCCTTCTTGGTGGAATGAAGAACTGTCCAGTCTTAGGAAAATGACGAGGACAATTTTCAACATCTGCCACAAACATAAGTTTTACCAACCGTATAAAGACTCTCTTAAAATTTACAAGAAAGCCCTGTCATCAGCCAAAAGACAAGGCTGGAGAGATTACTGTCAATCAATCGAAGACATAAAGGACTCCGCAAGGCTCAGCAAAGTTTTATCGAAGGAACATTGTAATCCTTCATTTCCAAAAAAGCCTGATGGAACCTGGACAGCCTCTCCAGCCGAATCTCTTGAGCTACTGATGAAGACGCACTTTCCGGGTTGCGAGAGCGATAGCCCCGAACCGCGTGAAACCACAGAGCTAAACGTAGCTCATGTGGGGCAAATCAATTCCGTCATAACCAGAGAAAATATTGTGTGGGCCATCAATACTTTCTCTCCATATAAATCCCCAGGCATGGATGGTATACTGCCAGTTATGCTTCAAAAGTTGCATGATGTGGCAGCTCCATGGCTGGAACAAATTTTCAAAGGATGCCTCCTTCTCAAACATGTGCCCATGTCGTGGAGACAGGTCAAGGTGGTTTTTATCCCGAAAGTGGGTAGGCGTGGTCACGAATCCGCGAAGGATTTCAGACCAATAAGCTTAACATCTTTTGTACTTAAAACCTTGGAGCGCATTCTTGATTACCATATTAGAGAAATCCTAGATGGAAGACCTCTCGAAAGCTCTCAGCATGCTTATCTTAAGGGCAAATCTACGGAGACTGCCCTCCATGAGGTAGTGCGTACTGTAGAAAAAACAATCCATTATAAAGAATTTACTCTTGCCACCTTCTTAGACATAGAAGGTGCTTTTAACAACGTCCTTACCGAATCCATAGAAGAATCGCTCGTTAAGTTCGGTGTAGAATACTTCATTCGAGAATGGATTATTTCCATGCTCAGTGGAAATATTGCCACTCTAGGCAATACAACCGCAACAAAACACGTAAGTAGGGGAACACCCCAGGGTGGTGTCCTTTCGCCTCTTCTGTGGCTTCTGGTCATGGATACAATTCTCGTTAAATTAAAGAGATGTGGAGTGAAGGCGGTAGCCTATGCGGATGATTTGGTGCTATTATTGTCAGGAAAGTACAACTCTGTGATTAGTGAAATCACGGAGTCAGCTTTGAAGAAAGTTAGCAGCTGGGCCACTAATTGTGGTCTAGGAGTTAACCAAAGTAAAACTGAACTGATGCTCTTTACCACCAAAACTAAAGTACCGCCCTTCACGCTACCTCGACTCAACGGTCAAATCCTATCATTGTCTTCCAGTGCAAAATATTTGGGAGTTATACTCGACCCTAAATTAAACTGGAAACGAAATATTGAAGTGCGGGTTAAGAAGGCCTGTGTTGCCTTCTACGCCTGCAGCAAAACTTTCGGCAAAAAGTGGGGACTTCAGTCGAAGATGATTTTATGGTCGTACACAGCCGTAGTACGACCAATCTTAACTTATGGTTCGATTGTGTGGTGGCCTGCTCTTAGTAAAGCCTATAATATCGATAAGCTAAAGAAGGTTCAGAGAACAGCTTGCGTGCGCACCACAGGGGCCATGCGTACTTGCCCAACGGACGCCTTAAACGTTATTATGGATCTTCTACCAATCGACCTTTTTATTAAATACATAGTTTCCTGCAGCGCTATTAGACTGAAGGAATCAAACAGCTGATTGTCAAAACCTTATGGTCACAGCAACACAGCGAAATTGATTCCCTCAGATATTATCTCGGTAGACACTGACTACTGCACTCCTACTTTGAGCCTTAGGAGGGGTTTTAAGGTCTTTTTCCCATCCAGAGAAGATTGGGAGGATGACATCGTGTCGATAGGTTTCGATACAACCATCTTTACTCACGGCTCAAAGATGGAGTGCGGAGTTGGTTCTGGGATCTTTTCTGAGTCCCTAAATGTAGCTAAATCCTTTAGGCTTCCTGACTTTGCTAGTGTTTTTCAGGCTGAACTGCTGGCAATTAGGGAGGCATGTAAGATACTTAAACAAAGCCCAAACCAAAACCGAAATGCGGCTATCTTCACAGACAGTCAGGCAGCTATCAAAGCCATTAACTCGGCTACATCCTCATCTAAATTGGTCCAGCAATGTCGCGATGAGCTTGCGAGCCTGAACATTAACCTCGGTGTCACCCTGATCTGGGTTCCGGGCCATAGTGGTATCGTGGGAAATGAACGGGCTGACGAGCTAGCCAGGCAAGGATCGGCCCTTCATAGCTCACTTGCGGAAATGGTTAACATTCCTCTTGGTGCTATGAAGGGTAAAATCTTTTCCATCTACCAAACTGAATCAAACCGAAGGTGGAGCAATTTACCCAACTGCATTATATCTAGGAAGATATGGCCCACCTATAATAAAACCCGTACAAACGATCTTCTATGCAGGCCAAGGCAAGACATAGCCAGGATTGTTGCGGTTTGTACCGGACATTGGCCCATAGGAGTTCATGCAGAGAAGTTGGGTATCTCTTACAACACCTTTTGCCGTAGTTGCTGCGACCAAAGAGAAAGTGAAACGATAATCCATTTCCTCTGCAAATGTCCTGCCTTGGCAAGCACTAGAATGAAATGCTTTGGGAAAGCATTCTTTCACGAACTGGATGAGCTATCTGAGACAAAGATTAGAGACCTAATCTCTTTTCTCAATGCGACAAAATGGCTCTAATTTAATCGCTATAAATCTTCTCCTTTCTTTCACAGGTCAAACGAGTTTTGGTATCAAAACGGCGCACTACAGCGCTAATTGGATCTCAGGCTAGGTCTGCCCTGAGACTGAGATCGCCATTTCTACCTACCTAGTATTAATTTTTTTAAGCATTTGTGTTTTTAAAAACTCTGTCAATTCGAATTTTCTAAAAAAAAGAAACAAACAGTTGTTTAAAACGTTATTCTTGGTTGTATACAATTATTTTGGAATTATAATATCATTTCTTGTTCGAAAAATTTTGGAGGTGACAAATATTTTTCTTCAGTTTTATTGCAAAAATATGCATTTTTAGTGAAATATGCAAAAATATGCCCTAACAGATGACGTTTAAAAGACGAAGATTCCAATGAAACGCATTTCTATCACAGTCTCGTGTCAATAGTGATGTTTACAAAAAATATGTTCGAACATATTTTTGGTTGCCCTAGTAATAACAAATTTTTTTTTAATTTGTATCAATTCTTAGTATTAATTTTTTAAGCATTTGTGTTTTTAAAAACTCTGTCAATTCGAATTTTCAAAAAAAAAAAACAAACAGTGTTGTTTAAAACGTTATACTTAATAAAATAAATAAATTAGGTGGCGCAACAGTCCGTAGAGAACCAGGGCCTAGTGACTTACAACTCTCAACCATTCCTGTGTGCGAGTACTGTTGTCAGTGATGGAGGGGACCTACAGTTTAATGCCGAATCCGAACGGCTAATTTGAGAAAGCACTTTTTTCATGACAAGCATTTTTTTTTTTTTTTTTTTTTTTTTAAATTAAGGTGGCACAGGCAGGGATCGAACCCAAGACCTCTCGCATGACAGTCCAACGCACTAACCATCATGCCACGGGTACGTTATACTTGGTTGTATACAATTATTTTGGAAGTAATATCATTTCTTGTTCGAAAAATTTTGGAGGTGACAAATATTTTTCTTCAATTTTATTGATATTGAAAGTAATTGTAATCGGTCCCATTTGACGAATTGAAAATTTTTACATTTCTCGACATTTCAAGGTTCTTACAAAAATTCTTGAGAGATGTCTATATGTGTACGTACGTGCGTCATTATTATTCAATTTAACGTGAGACCAAACTGATATAATTTTGAAAAAGTAACTGTTTTTTTTACAAATCAAAAAAACTGAAAAAAAAATATTTGTCACATGGAATATATTATGAAAAAAATGATATACATATTTTCAAATCAAATTTCATGCAATATGAAGAATAACGTTTTAGACACCTGGTAAAATTATGAGAAAAATCAAATTGAAATTTTTTTTTACTATAAATTAAAACCCAAAAAACATTACTACTTGGTAAAAATTCATTTTTGACTCAAATACCCTTTCAAAAATTTAATATATTTGCTTCAAACTAATATCATCTTTAAAAAATATTGCTTTCAACATTCAGTAAAATGTTACTACAAATACAACAGGAAGTTGTTTAATTAAAATTAAAATTTACAAATAATAGTACTCAAAATTGGTAAAAATGTATGTATGTCCGATTAACGATATCTCGTGAATAAGTGAAGGTATTGACTTCAAAATGATTTCATTCCGTGCTAAATTTTCTTAGAAAAATCCAATCTCTATTTGTTTACAGACAAAATAAAGAAGTACTTCTAAAATTGGTAGAAATTGTTTTCCGACTAAAAATCTCCTAAAGGAAAATAGATTTTGGAATCAAATTAATTTTATCATATGCAAAATCTTGTTGATAATTTTTAGTAAATTTTTTACATTTTTTACAAAAAACAACAAAAATAACTGATAAGAAAAGGTTTTCGACTGAAGTATTATTAGAACAAAGAATGATATTGACTTCGAATTATTTACCTCACATAAAATATTCTTATGAATATTTTGTTTAGGTTTTAAGCATCAAATCGACAGAAATGACGACATGTTAAAATTACTTACATGTTTATAAATGCTTAAAAGAAGGTTTAATGTTTGATTATCGTGGTGTGCCACTAATTAAGTGCGGCAGTATTAGTATACATAAAATGATGAACAACAGTTAAATAGTGAACTCAATTCTTAAAATCAATACAATTTTACATTTAATGATACATTTCCATAATTCCATTTTGCGTATAATTTTTTGTCTTCATTACTTTCTGCATCCATTTTAAGTGCAACCAAATCCAATTTCCTTTTACTTTATTTAATTTTAATTTGTTTTCAATTAAAAGATCTCGACTCAATGTGGGTGCATGTCGGCAAAAAAGTTCCATATACCCAATGGTATTGGACCGGAAGCAACTTAATGTTGTTCGAGTGAGTAATTTTATGTCCTTCAATTGTATATTAAATGAATTTCTATTCCCCCGTCGATATTTCAAAACATCCTTTGAAATCTTCAGATCGCCCTCACTTTAAAAACATCCCTTAAAAGACCTCCTTTTAAACTTGAAAACCTAAATATTCAACTTCACGTTTCCCTTGGTATTTAAAGACGCCCATGGTAATTTCTATACCTTCCTTGATATTTAAACGAGGCCTTCTTTAATAGTTCAAGACCTTCTCTATCTTGAAATTTCGAGATTTCCCTGGTTATGTTAAAACCTTTTTTTAATTCATTTCATTGGTATTTCGAGATAGCCAGCCTTTACCTCCCAGCCAAGACCACTTATAATATTTTAAGACATACCTTAAATTTTCACGACAATTCCCATTTTAGGCCTATTTTGAAATCAAAAGAACTTATATTTGAGACTTCTCTAGAAATCTGATTTATGGGTTAAAAGACCTCCAGTTCTTTAACTTAATTTACATAAACTTTTTTGGTAGTGCTTTTAATAGCCTCTAAATTAAGTCCTGAATCATGTATATAGGATAAAATTTCGTTTAATTCTTAAAAATTACTAAATCGTGAAAAAATTTGGTAAGTACGATGATCTGTAAAGCGAACAATATAAAATCCAATAGGAGCAAAAATTTATGAGTTCAAACTAAGTTCTGGTTTTAAAGAAACAATCACAAAATTTTTAATGGGTTTACTCTTTGCATTCGTAAATTTTGATATTCACAGTAATTCCTAAACACATGATTTTCTAATTCTGAAACAAAACTCTGTCAGAGAGTTACCTAGTAACATATGTACAGTACATACATATTTTGGTTTTCACTTAAATTTTCATACAAGTTTTTAGTTTTTGACGACTTTGTATCTACCTATGAGAACAAGGCAAAAATTAAGACGTCAAAACTTTATCCTGTAGTCCACACACTCTTCTATGAAGTTTCCGTTTTCAATCGTCATTTCTCTTTGTCCTGCACAATAGATTTTGTCTCGAACTTTTCCAACCAAAGCATAACTTAATTATTGTTCAAAAGGGAATTTTCAATCGCTCTCTTGCTTATTTATAGATATTCTTATGATAAAAAACTAAAATTCCTGCTTGCAATTCATTGTCTCAATTTCCATTCTAGGTTCTAGGAGATTTATAAAACTTACCGGATACAGGTACATGGAGTCGTACAGGTAGTCGGAGTCTAGGAGTTGCGAGTGTTTGAGAAAAAGTATCCTGCTGCATATAAAATGAGATAATGCGACGTGTAGATTAAACTGATGACATCGTGTCGGATGCGTTCCATATACCCAAGGATTGTCATCGTCATCATTCCTTCGGGCAGAATAAGTTAACATGGTGAATCTTAAACAAGTACATAGGTTCAATGGCATTCAAGTCTTGCTTGTGCATGTGCTTGTAGAAATGTAAACTATATAGTCCTTACAACAGAGGAACATATACAATATACATACCTGAAATACAGTGCATTGTGCACACAAAGTGTTAACATAATAACGCTTTCGCTGTCATCTTTCGGATGATTCATTGTTCAGGATTCTCATCTCACTTCATGCCTCCTTTTCAATTCGTCACGATATCTAGATATGTATAACTGCCTTTATAATAAAGGTAGAGCGGAAGGTACCTACGTTTGTATATTATCTTACCTACATCGGTATATTTACATGGGGTAAATTTACACCATCTTCCTTCATCTTTTGAAATGTCGCCCCATGGCGTTGGCGAAGTCGACGAGGACGACATCGTTAAACTATACATAAACATTGATATCTTGCCGCCTCATCTCCATGCCATGCCATGCCCTGCCCCCTGAAGAACTCACTCTGACGACATAAAGCAGGAAAAAAGTGATTGCGACATAACAAAAAAAAAAAACATCCTTTTCGCTGGGCGATAAATATCGATGAAATTGATTTTATTTTTCCCTCTTTGTGTTTACATAGCTTTCTTTTGTTTGTTTAGCTAAGCCTTAAGGAAACAACAAACAAAACATTTGTTTTCATAAAAAGAAGTGTAAAAGATTTTCGTGAGAGCAACAATATTATTAAATTGAAAAGGCAGAAGAGCAGGTGTAAAATTGATTTTATCGAGAAGTATGCTTTCCTGTCGATTAAGAATGAACAACAACAACAAAAAAAAAACTTAGAAACAAGTCCTTCAAAGCCACGCCACGCATTTATCAAAATTAAGTATAGTTCAAAAACAAAACTTGTGATATCCTACAATAGATTTCTTCTGACAATGAGGGAAAGTAAGAAAACTTTGAAAATATCAAATATTTTTACCTAAGTCTCTAAGCATTGATCTTAAAATCTATAGTGAAAACTAGGTGACCCGACAAACGTTGTTTTGTCATATAAATAATGTCTAGAGAATATTTTGCTATATAAGTGGGAGAGGTATAGAGCACTGTAAAAACGTTGACAAAATATTAAAATAACAAATCACCAAACAAATTTCTTTACTTGTTTTTAAATTAATTCTTTAAAATAATATACATATCGCTAATTATGACAATATACTACAAAAAAAACAACAGAGTGTAAAATATTTTTTGTGATCCCATCCTCCGCCAATACAAACAAACTGGATGGTTTTTGGGCCTACTCAAGAGCACGTCACGTATAATTGTCAGTGTGAAAAACATGAAGTGCTCAAATCTAAGCCGCAGACAGACATCGTTTGGCCTTGAGACTTATTAATAGTCATTGCAAATGCCAATCTAATTAGAAATTGAAGGCGTTTGAATTGAACTGGCACATCTGTGAGTATAAAGGGATTCACGGTAATAATATATTTTCACCTCGGAATTTGCCATTTATGGCTGAATCACAAACACGCTTCATCTTCGGCTTCGTCTGCGTTACTGTGGGCCTGCTTCGAGGTTGTTTTGAATGACATTTCTATTATTTCATCCCTCCAAAGAGTAAATATTTTGTTTGTTGACATTTTTTTACAGCTCTTGAGCTGTCAGACAAGGCAAATGTTCAGAAAATTGAACTAGAGCTTCCGTTTGGAGTCACATTAAGTTACATTACGTTCTTTTCCTTACGACTGTCAAACGAAACGTGAGGTCGAAGCTCCATTGTGATAGCATGCATTGAATTCCTATGGCTGAACTCGTAAACGTCAGGCGCAGCCAAAGCTGAAGCGTGTTTGTGATTCAGCCATTAGAATTATGGCTTATTACAAATTACTAAGCAAAATTACCGGAGATCCAACCTTCAGTTGTAAATTATGCGGTGGAATGCCTGGTAAATACAATGAGTTCAAAAACTCATTTGGATAATTCACAGCTTCGGTAGCATCACAAACTGTATCAATCGATTTGTATGACACCAGTCTCCTGGTAATAAATGTTGTATCTTGAGATTTAATTCGTTGACATCCACTCATGATTTGTATATTGTCTGTGTACATCGGGAAATATCCGGTCAATGAAAGCATCTTGTGAATCAATAATCGTGCAGAAATCGACCGGTAATTTTATGAATCCAGTTTCATCTGTAGTAACGTTTCCGTCGCCTATATCTAACAGTTGTTTTGAGAATGTTTCAGCGGATGGATCTTAAAGCATTTGAACACGCATATTTACTTTCAGTTGTACTTTTTCAACATTACGCCATAGTAGCTATGATTTTCAGCACGCGTTGATCTCATTAGCGTATATACGTTGAACGTGGAAAAACGGGAAATGTTTGTCTAAATAATATTTAGTGGCAGTTTTAATACTGTATGAGCCAATAAAGTTGCCGCAATACCAGAAGATGCAAGAGCCAATGCGATACCATTATTTGATCGTATTTTAGCAAGAATTAGCGAAATAAGGAATGTTTTGCATAAGAAAAAAAAGAATTCACCTTGCCCTGCCGAAACTGCGAGCATGATGTGGTCAAAAATGGTTCTTTGTTCTTCATTCATTAGGGGGACATTGCGAGCAACAATCGCTGCCATTTCTACAGTATTGTATTGTAGTTCCCGATTCAATTCAGTGTCTATTAAATTAGATGCATTTCGATTTTGTGAATGCATACCGGAATGACTGAGTGGTAAGTTGGCAATGATAATCCAAAGATCCTCACTAGCTATCAATGTTTCATTGTACATAGCGCCACTGAATACTATCGTAAGATCGTTGCACCGTGTAATATATCATCAGTCATTGAATCTTTGTGATTATCCCATTATGTCTCTGCTCGGGCCGAGAAACATGTAGTCAGCACTATAGCGAATAGTAAGCGAATTTGTTTAGCTGTACAGTTCAATCCTGCTTCAGTAAACATACATTCCCATTGGTTGTCGTCTTCCAGCAAGCCGAGTGGAAGGCATGCATCTTTATATTATACGTTGGATACTGTTGTCCATTCACTTTACGTATATCCTGAAATGATAATGGGCCGGTTATATCTATATCTATACTATTATATAAAAGCGAAACCATTTTAAAGTTTGTAACGCATGATATCAGAAAGTAGTCAACCAATTTATTTGAAATATATTTTATTATTTTCTATATTGTTATGAGAGTGTTTATGGCTTTAATTTGTTTTCATTAATTATTTGTCAAACTTTAATATTATTAATTTTACATTTTTTGTCCATTTTTTTTGATTAGTTGACTTATACAACCACTCATATCTTAAAACCTATACAATAATCGACAAAGATTAGCATTGCTTCATAGAGTCAATATTGTTGCGCAAATTTTAAGCTCATCACTTCTAAGTTAAACATACAACCTGAGAAAAAAATAAAAACAAATTATAAAATTATAAACTTTTTGAATTAATTTTATCCAGGAAATTAGATTCCATCACAATCGCGAGGTCGCTGCTTTGTTTCATTTCATTATCATTCCAACATTTTTAATTTTCTTTTCTTCCCATGCTCTTTCTCTCTTAATATGTGTTTCATTTATTAGTTACGTTTTTTCTCTCACCTACCTACCTACATTACATATTCAATTTTTCTGTATATTGTATAGTTCATCAACTAACCTACACACACACATTATTTTTTTGTTTCTCTAATTCTATCGTCACATCGCTGAGCAGTGTGGGCTCTTTTTTTTAAGTTACTATGGAGTATGGACATTTAATTAACTACAGTGCCGTGCACATGAAATGCCGATTTATCTAAAGAAAAATTAGATCTTTTTTATTTTTCTGGTTCGAGGAAGTGAATAGATTATAATTCTTCCAATTTAAAAATAAAAAAGTTCTATTATAATAGCTTGAAATACCAATTTTGTATCACTTCCTCGAACAATAAAACTGAAATTAAGTTAAAATTTTCTTTACAAATAACTCGGAGAAGGTACTTACAATGACGTCGATAAAAAGAGCACAAAATTGTGGGCAGATTAAGTCAGTTGCACTGCATTGAACATAAGCAGATGAATAAAAAAATGTGTCTATGGATATTTACACACGCAAACCTATAAACGTATGAGAACATTAAAAACACAAATTTGTTTTTTTTAACCGCAAACTATATTTTTCGGTTGCAAAAAAAAAACCTTTCTAGGTATGAATAAAAGAAAGAAAAGAAGAAAAATGACACAAATTTCGTTCTGTTTTCAACTAAAAAGTTGAAATGGTTTTGTTTGTTTTCACGTGCGGCTTGGCCTTTACTACGTAATATTTTACTTAAGTTTTTTTTCTAAAGTGTTAATTTCGGTAAGGAAGTGTTTTTTGATTTTTTTTATTAAATACGAGTACATAACAAGCTTAAATTCGTTGTTTTTCTTTTATCGCATAGAAATATAAAATTGGTAAAAGGAAGACTAACATCGGAAGAAAATCCATAAGCACAAAAAGAATGTGTTGGTTGCAATTTGCGAAGCAACGCTAGCACGGGTCGGCTAGTTAAAAAATAATAGTCGAAAATAGAAGCACTCAGTCTGCCTTGGATTGATTTTACGGCCGCCCATGGACATATTCTTGCATATGGCGTGGACTGTCTATGGTAGAATGACAGAGTTACCGATTTGAGCGGCGTCGGCGTTGGTGATGATATTGGTGATGATAGCGTCTTACTTACTTACTTAAGGTGGCGCTACAGTCCTGTGTGAACTATGGCCTCACCCAACAAACTTCTCCATCTAGCTCGGTCCCTAGCTAGATGTCTCCAGTTTCGCGCTCCGAGTTGGGTGAGGTCACCTTCCACTTGTGCGCGCCACCTGATTCGCGGTCTTCCTCTACTGCGCTGTCCTGTAGGTGTGGATTCGAAGACTTTCCGGGCCGGAGCATTGGTTTCCATGCGCTCTACGTGACCCAGCCATCTTAGTCGTTGGACTTTTACCCTTCTGGCTAAGTCTACGTCGCTGTACAGCCCGTACAGTTCGTCGTTCCATCTTCTCCTCCACTCCCCTTCGATGCATACGGGACCGTAGATCACACGAAGAATCTTTCTCTCGAAACGACCCAAGGTGCTTTCATCCGCTTTTGTCATGGTCCATGCTTCTGCACCGTATAGCAGGACGGGGATGATTAGGGTCTTATATAGCGACACTTTGGTCTTTCGAGAGAGGATTTTACCACTCAATTGCTTTCTTAACCCAAAGAAACAGCGGTTAGCAAGAGTTATTCTTCGTTTGATCTCAGCGCTGGTGTTGTTGTCTGCGTTTACAGCGGAGCCTAGGTAGACGAAGTCCTTGACTACCTCAAAGTTACGTCTGTCGATGGTGACGTTTTGACCAAGACGTCGGTGTTGTAGGTCCTTTCTTGATGACAGCATGTACTTTGTTTTTCCCTCATTAACCGTTAAACCCATTTTTGCCGCCTCTGCCTCAATACTCACAAAAGCCCCATTGACATCACGCTGAGTTCTTCCGATTATGTCAATGTCATCAGCATATGCAAGTAATTGGACAGACTTTTGAAAGATAGTGCCTCTAGTGTTGACGTGTGAGCTTTGCACTATTCTTTCAAGTACGATGTTAAAAAAATCACATGACAGCGCATCACCTTGTCTAAAACCTTTTTTGACATCGAAAGGTTCTGTTAAGTTGTTTCCAACCTTTATGGAGCAGCGTGAATTCTCCATGGTCATCCTGCACAAACGGACGAGTTTGGCAGGGATGCCAAAACTAGACATGGCTCTATACAGTTCGTCCCTGTTGATACTGTCATATGCGGCCTTGAAATCGATGAAAAGATGGTGGGTGTCGATTTAGTGTTCTTGGGTTTTTTCCAGGATCTGCCGTAATGTGAATACTTGATCGACTGTGGACTTTCCTGGTCTAAAACCACACTGATAAGGACCTATCAGGTTGTTGACGATGGGCTTTAGACGTTCACATATTACGGCAGAGAAGATCTTGTAGGCGATGTTAAGTAGACTGATTCCTCTATAATTGGTGCAGTTTAAAGGGTCTCCTTTTTTCAGGATCGGGCAAACAATACTGAGGTTCCATTCATCGGGCATGCTTTCTTCCGACCATGTCTTACAGATAAGTTGGTGCATGCTCCTAACCAACTCATCTCCAGCTGCTTTAAAGAGCTCGGCATTCAGGCCATCCGCTCCAGTGGCTTTGTTAGACTTCAGCTTAGATATAGCAATCTTTACTTCGTCTAAGTCGGGAGGACGGGATTGTTGGCTTTCGTCGTCTATATTGAATGGATCATCCTGCCTGACAGCGGAATTCGGTTCGTCGTCGCCGTTATACAGTCTGCAGAAGTGGTCCTTCCATATCCTCAGCATTGACTGCGGTTCCACTATGATGTTTCCACTTTCGTCTTTGCAGCCTTCGGTTCTAGGTTTATGTACTTGTGAATTTCGTTTCACCTGTTCATAAAACTTTCGAACTTCATTCCTGTTTTTAAGCCTCTCAACATCTTCGACCGCACGCTTCTCATGCTCTCTCTTTTTCCTTCTGAGAAGTCGGTGTTCCTCTCGCCTCTTCTGCTCATAGAGCTCATGAGCAGCTCTCGTCCTTTTATGCAGCGCCGCTTTGCGTGCCTGTTGTTTGGCTGCATTTGCCTGCCGACATTCCTCATCAAACCAGGGGTTCCTTGTTGGTGGTTGCTTGAAACCCAGCACGTCAGAGGCGGCTTCTCTGAGTGCGTCTTGGCAATGTTGCCACTGGTTTTCTATACATTGTGTTGGCGGCATAGAACTTCGAGAGAGGTTACTTGTAACTCGGTCGGAGAAGGAGTTGGCGATCTCTTGCGATTGTAGCCGTTCGACGTTGTACCTTCTCCCAGCATCTCCCTGTATTGCCTTGGGCCTGGAAACCCGAAGTGCTACCTTGGCTACAACAAGGTAGTGGTCCGAGTCGATGTTAGCTCCTCGGAAAGTTCGGACATCCATGATGCTGGAAGCGTGTCTGGCGTCGATCGCAATGTGGTCAATCTGGTTGACGGTAGTTTGATCTGGAGATCTCCAAGTTCCTTTGTGGATGTTGAGGTGTGGATAACGCGTACTGGCTACCATGACGTTTCGCCCCGCAGCAAAATCTATGAGCCTGAATCCGTTGTCGGAAGTGTTGTCGTGCAGGCTGTTTTTCCCGATTATTGCACCAAAGATGTCTTCCCTTCCTAGCTTGGCATTAAAATCGCCCAGGACGATTTTAATATCGTAGCTAGGACACTGCTCATATGTTTTGTCTAAGAGCTCGAAGAACATATCTTTGGTGTTGTAATCCTTCTCTTCTGTGGGGGCGTGCGAGCATATCAGGCTAATGTTGTCGAATTTAGCCTTGATGCGGATGGTCATGAGGCGCTCATTGATGCACCTATAGCTCAAGACTTGTTGCCTAAGTCTGGCTCCAATGACAAAGCCGCATCCAAATAAGCGCTGTTGGTTTTCTTGGTAGCAGTCACCTCTTTTTGCCCGGCCCATCCCATCGTATTTCCTGGATGGCGGTGATGTCTGCTTTATAGCAGTCTAGGGCCTCCGCTAGTTCTTCGGCTGCACGTGGTCTGTTAAGGGACCTAACATTCCACGTACATATCCGAAGTTCGTTGTCCTTAATTCGTTTGCTTAGGTTGTTGGCTTGTTGGTGCTTCGCAACTATGAAATTTTTAAGTGGTCAGGAAGTCACCCTGACGGCACAACCCCCAACCTGGAGGGCCAGATCCTTAGTATAACTCCAAGGACGGGGAGCCGGATAAACCGCTCCTTATAGGCCTGGGCTCCGAATAAGTCGTAGAAGCCCTATAAGGTGTTCACTAAGTAGTTCAACCTTACTGGAACTGTAGACGCCACCGTTGATTCGATCTCGAGAATTCGTCCGCTGCCGTCTGGATAAGGAGAGGTGGCTTAGTGGACGCACCTCTCCCCCCCTCTCTCGTTTGCTGCCCCCAACAACTTTCCACTGGGGTTGGAACCCAATCTCCAGTTGAGGTACTAGGCACCCGATGTTCACCACGGGGAGGTGAGAGTAGGAGTTGATAGACAGAGGTTTGTTTTGAGAAAAACATGTGGA
Source organism: Eupeodes luniger (assembly GCA_951509635.1). Taxonomy (NCBI): domain Eukaryota; kingdom Metazoa; phylum Arthropoda; class Insecta; order Diptera; family Syrphidae; genus Eupeodes; species Eupeodes luniger. Next base: position 158,007,964 of record OX608073.1, on the reverse strand, counting down.
CGCTTGTGTCCTCTTGAATGCACAATGCACATGTCTACCATTTGAACATGATGATGATAGCGTCTCGTAAGTGAATATATTCTTCCGAATGCAGCTTTTGTTGATTAAATCTCAAGTATCGTAATCGTTCGCTCTCTATCTTTACATACATGTCGACTGTGAATTGCTGACAAAGCTCACGACATCGTAGAATAATATCTTGTCACCGTTTACAGTGCTCTATACGTCTCCCACTTATATAGGTACCACATCATTACACACTTACAATATTATTTATTTATAGCAAAATATTCTCTAGAAATTATTTATATGACAAAACAACGTGTGTCGGGTCCGCTAGAAGGACTATAAAAATATATAAAAACCTGTTCTCAGACCTACCGAATCTATATGCAAAATTTCATTCAAATTGGTTAATCCGTTTCGGAGAAGTAAGGCAACTAACTGTGACATGAGAATTGTATACCTATATTAGATTTCTGTTTCAAAGTAAAGTAATCACATCAAAAAAATAAATGCTTGAAGCTATAACGAACCCAATCTACATTCTTTGGTGATTGGGTTGGTTATGCCGAATCCTAACGGCTTTTATGAGAAAGCAATTTTCATGAAAACAATTACTCTTAGAAGATTTGTCAATTCCTCGCAAAAAGGCAGTACCCGTGAAAAAATCTTTAAGGTGGCGAAGGCAGGGATGAACCCAAGACATCTTGCATGATAGCCCAATGCACTAATCATCGCGGCACGGATACTACTTATTTATGTATAGTTGATGCATGTAGCAGAAATCAGCTAACATTGTTGTGGACCACTTGCCGTTGTTTTTTTTTTACATGTGCGTTATATCATGGTGGAACTACTTAGCATACCCATCAGAGTTCTTCATATGAAAATAGTACTAGTCCTTTGAAGTTTACAGCCCTTATATTTCCAAGACATGCATTTTCAAAAGCTTTCCATGCTCTTTTTCCTTTTGCGAACAACTAAGACTTATTTTGTAGCTGTCAACCAAAGGCTCATATGTGACGTTTTTACTTCCGGGAATCGCAAGTCATCCTAAGGCCAATTTCGTTGTATGCAATGACATGTTTTTGCTCTAATGTACCACTCTCACAAAAAGCACCAAAATTTTGTGTATCCTCAATTTAATATTGTTTGAATATCCACTACTTTTAAATCGGCACAGTTTGGATGAGTCAATGAAGAGTCTAAAAGTCGTTAGATCTTAAGGCAACTATAGTTCTGAAAAAGTCTTCGAGGGTCAGTGCAATAAATTGAATTATGATCTTTGGCAAACAATGCAGAGAACTGAGAATGTCTTTGCCTAAAAATTTAAATATTGGTATTTCTTGAACAGATGCCATTGTTGTTATCTGGAACCTAAAAGTTGGGCTTTACATTTCCAAAGTTCCAAATCGCGGACTGTATCATTAAGTTCAGAATGGTTGAGTAGATGTGGTTCTTCTGTTAAACTAAAGGGTTTTTGATTGGCGCGGGAAGATTTTAGAGCCCCATGGCGGCCACTTTGTTTTGGTGACATCTGTCAAATCTTTTGTTTATCATTCAGTTGTTTATGCCAAATCATTATGGCAAGATACACGATTGAACAGCACGTTCAAGTAATAAAACTTTATTATCAAAATGAGTGTTCGTTAATGCAGACGTTGGGCGCATTGCGCCCATTTTACGGTAGACGTGGTGCCCTTTACAGTCGACTCTTTTGGTGAATAAATTTGAGAGAACCGGTTCAATAAACAATCAGCCAACACCCGTACGTTCAAGCAACGCAAGATCGGCCGAGAACATCTCCGCGGTCCGTGAAAGTGTACAGCAGAACCCGAGGCAGTCTATTCCTCGCCGTGCACAAGAACTCGACCTTTCGCAGACTTCAACTTGGTGAATTTTGCGTCGGGACTTTTGTCTACACCCGAACAAAATCCAACTGACCCAGAAGCTCAAAGTTCATGACAATAGACAAAGCCGTTTGTTCGCTGACTGGGCTTCAAATCGTTTGGAAGAGGGCCCCAATTTTGGCCGAAAAATCATTTTTAGTGACGAGGCGCATTTTTTGATGAATGGGTGTGTTAACAAACAAAATTGCCGTATATGGGACGACACCAACCCACGCGAGGTTCACCAGATGATAATGCATCCTCAAAAAGTAACCGTTTGGTGTGGATTTTGAGCCGGTGGCGTAATTGGTCCGTACTTTTTTGAAAACGACGTTAGTGAGGCGGTCACCGTCAACAGTGAGCGCTACATAACGATGAAAACTAATTTCTTATGGCCCAAATTAAACCATATGGACCTCGACAACATGAGGTTAAAGCGCGCTATGTGCCACACATTGCTACGATTGACATTTTGCATGGACGATTTTAGGGTAAGGTTATCTCTCGCAGAGGTGATGTGAATTGGCCACCAAGTTCATGCGATTTGGCCCCGCTAGACTTTCTCCTGTGGGGTTTCTTGAAGCCGCAATTCTATGCAAATAAACCACAATTGACCGATGCGATAAAGGTGAACATAACACAGGCCATCACTCAAATTCAGCCGGATCTATGCGGAAGAGTTATTGAAAATTGGACCACTTGGATTCGTGCCACCGTAAGAAGCCTAGGCGGGCATTTGAATTATGTCATATTCCACACTTAATGGCATACATGCACCCTTCAAGTAAAAAAATAAATTTTTTAATACCTCACACACAGCTTGTTTTATTTGACTTCAATATCTACCCGCCCTTATTGAAAACCCCGTTAGATGAACTGCTAAGAGAAACTTATTGGAGCTTACAGATAGTTTGTCTGTAACTTCGAAGGGGAAACTGGAGCTGGTACTTCTCTTTTTAGAGGAATTTGACACGAAGGAACATCAGAGTATTTTATTGTATATGTTTACTTTTTCTAGAAAATCCTTTGATAAATAAAAAAAGAAAGAAATTAGGTGGCACAACAGTTCGTAAAAAACTGTGACTTATAACTCTCAACCATTCATGTAGTCAAGTCATTTCAGTGATGGAAGGTACCTACAGTTTTTATGCAGTATATGAACGGCTTATTTGGGCTTATTTGGGAAAGAACTTTTCATGACAAGAATTATGGATGGAGGATTTGTTAGCTCCCGCAAGAGGCAGTACCCGCAAGGCCGTCTCTACACTTTTTGGGGGCCTGTGCAACTTTCGAAAATTTGCCCCCTGTAAACAATACTTTTTTAATTCACTAAAAACATAAATAATTTTTACTTATTTACTTAAGGTGGCGCTACAGTCCGGGCGGACCTGGGCCTCAACCAACATGCGTCTCCAGCCAGCTCGGTCCCTAACTGTCTCCAGTTTCGCACTCAAAGTTGGTTGAGGTCTTCAACCACCTGCGTGCGCCACCTGAGTCGATGTCTTCTTCTTTTACGCCGTCCCTCGGGATTGGATTCGAAGAACCTCCCGGCTGGAGCGATGATGTCCATTCGCTCTACATGACCCAGCCATCTAAGTCGTTGGACTTCAATTCTGTTAACCAGGTCAGTACTGCTGTACAGCCCGTACAGTTCGTCGTTGTATATTCACCTCCATTCTACATCTATGCAGACGGGACCAAAAATCACCCGAAGAATTTTTCTTTCGAAGCATCCTAAGACGCTCTCATCTTTCTTTGACAGGGTCCAGGTAAAGGCCTCAGCGCCATAAATGAGAACCGGGATTGAGAGTTTCTTATAGATGGTGTTTTTGGATGATCGAGAGGGGACTTTACTACTCAATTGCCTTCTAAGTCCAAAGAAGCAGCGATTTGAAAGAGTTATTCTTTGTTTGATTTCAGCGCTGGTGTCGTGGTCTGAGTTTATAGCGGTGCCTAGGTAGACAAAATCCTCAACTACCTCAAAGTTATAGCTGTCCATGGTGACGTTTTGTTCAAGACGTCGTTGTTCAATGTACTTTTTTGATGACAGCATATACTTGGTCTTGTCCTCATTGACCACTAAACCCATCTTCTTCGCTTCGGTCGCAATGCTCAAAAACGCTCCACTGACATCACGCTTTGATCTTCCAATTATGTCAATATCATCTGGGTATCCGAGTAATTGGATGGACCTTTGGAAGATTGTGCCTCTAGTGTTGACGATTGAGTTTTGCACAATTCTTTCCAGAACGATGTTGAAGAAGTCGCATGACAGTGCATCGCCTTGTCTAAAACCTTTTTTGACATCAAATGAATCGGTGAGATGTTTTCCAGCCTTGATAGAGCAGCGTGCATTCTCCATCGTCATTCTGCACAAAAGGTTAAATTTAAAAAGGATGCCAAAACTAGACATTGCTCTGTAGAGCTCTTAACTATAGATGCTGCCATACACGGCTTTAAAATCGATAAAGAGATGGTGGATATCGATTTGAAGTTCTTGGGTTTTTTCCAAGATCTGCCGTAGTTTGGTCGATTTGCTTTCCTGGTCTGAAGCCATACTGGTAAGGACCTATCAGGTTGTTGACGAACGGCTTCAGACGTTCACATAACATGGCATAGAGGATCTTATATGCAATGTTCAGGAGACTGATGCCTCTGTAGTTGGCGCACAGGTAAAATGATTTGAAATTGTCAAAAAATATGGCACAGGCAAGTATTGAACCAAAGACATCAAGCATGACAGTACCACATCTGTTATGCAAAAATAGCAGCTATTTATATGATTTTGTTGCTCCCTCCAGATCATAGGCTTACTAAATTCTAATGAAGTTTTGAACCAACATGTCAGAACTATTCCACATGTTTTGGAACATATGTTTAGGATCCAGCTATTCTCTTTTTTATCTTTTTCAAACCCAAAGTAATGAAGGTAAACCGTTGTTATTAAGGTGTTCATCTTTAATTTATTTGCAGATGTATCAAATGACCCAAATCAGTCAATTTCAGGGTGGCGTTCTCAAGAATTGGACATCGCTCAAACCACATTTTGCCGTATTTTGAGTAAAGATCATGGTTTAGACCCATACAAGAACAAATTGACTCAAGAATTAAACCCGATGGATTATTTAACCAACGTACGTTCCGTTCTCCAATTAGGCAAGTTGTCAAGTTCGTATTAGAAAACCTTTAACCCCGTTCGCGCAGAATATCGATTGTGGCTTGGGCTGTGTAGCTCGTAGCGTCATGCTGTCGAAACCATAATACTTCGGTCTCCATATCATCAAATTTAGGTCACAAGAAGTTGTGGACCATCGATCTATAGGGATCGCCGTTGACAGTGATGGCCAGGTCAGCATCATTCTCAAAGAAGTACGGACCGTTGATGCCTCCAAACCAAAATCCACACTAAACAGTGAATTTATTTGAATGCATTGGCACCTCGTGAATCTTTCGTAGATTAGTGCCCTAACAAATCCAGAAATTTAGATTTTTAATGGTCCCGCATTCATCCAAAAATTGGCCTTATCGCTAAAGATGATTTTTCGAGCAATATTTGGATCAACTTCCAACTGCTCCAAAATTAACGAAAGCACGACACTGACGTATGGTCGTTTGGGTCAGTTGGGTTTTGTATGGGTAAAGGCCCAAATCACGACGCAAAGTTCCCAATGTTGTAGTCTGCGATACACAAAGTTCTTGTAAAAACGGAATTGGCTGCCTTGGGTTCTGCTGTACATTTTCACAAACAGCGGCTATTTTTTTAAGTACGGGCGTTGGCTGATTGTTCACTGAGCCATTGGACTCGAATTTGGCCACGAAATGTTGAATAATCGACTTGGAGGGACGCCCATGTACCCTCATTGTTGCTACTAAATAAACAAATTGGGTGGCGCAACAGTCCGTTGAGAACTAGGGCCTAGTGACTTACAACTCTCAAACATTCCTGTGTGTGAGTACTGTTGTCAGGGATGGAGGGGACCTGCAGTTTTAAGCCCAATCTGAACGGCTAATTTGAAAAAAAAATTACTTTACTCTTGGAGAATTTGTCAATTCCTCGCAAGAGGTAGCGCCAGTGAAAAAACTTTAGATGGCATAGGCAGGGGTTGAACTCAAGACTTCTGGCATGAAAGTCTAACGCACTAACCGTCATGCCACGGGTACTACCATCTACTAAAGAATTTAATTATGAAGTTTTACCATTTGAACATGTTGCTGGAGCCTGTAACTTACCAGGATGATTTGTCTGTAGTGACTAATTAACAGATATTTTGACAGAAAGCAAAAGAAATAACATGGCCGCCACGATCTGTCAAAATAAACCTGTAACAATTGGAACACAATTTATAAGCGGTAACAAATGTTGTCTAATTTTCATTTTGTTGACCAGAATTTTAAGGCTTCTAAGTCTACTTCAACAAGACTTGTTCTTCCCTTTTAAAATCTTTCTTGTTACAAAAATCCATTCAGGCGTAAGTTTGTCGAGGTATTTTCTCAAAGGACAATTGCTTTTAAATCCACAGAAACCTTTTTAAGAAGCTACCAACTTATTTGTGTTAATTGTCAGCTTTTTCATAAAAAAAAGATTCCCATTCGGATGGATGCATCTCAAAGTTACCGCAAAGAATTCATTCAAATTTACTTAAACCAAAATCAACTTAAGCGAAATAATTAATCTGATTTTCCTTTTCTTGGAAATAAATATTTTACCATTTGTTTTCTTTTTCAATAATAAAGACACATAAAGGAATCACATCTTATTTCACCCCTAAAACAAACTTGATTTGTACTACAGAGTATACCTACACCTATCCCGGAAGTCTGGAAGTGTAAAGAGGCAACAGTGTAAATACAAAGAAGATGATACGTACTTTTGCCAGAGGTAATACCGGAAACCAGCTTTTTTTGTATATACAGTAGGTTGTAGGAAGCTGATGGTAGACTTGACTGCTATAAGCATCCTGATCCCTTTTCTATATCCTTCTTTCCACCAAAGTGATGAGCATAATTAATTTTGTGTTCTTGTGAATCGAATTAAAGGTAAACAAGACGCTCAAACCTGGAATTATATGATATTCCTACGCAGACTATTACCATTACCCTTAGCTACACGGGTTACGCTACGGGGGTTAAGGAATTCTAATTCTAATTCCAAGATGGCAGAACCCAGGAAGTTTGATTAATACAATTCAAATTGGTATAAAAACATTGCAAACAGATCTAAGTTTTTGTATGTGTTAAATACGAATAGAAGCATGAGATTATTTTTATGATTCGTAATAAAATATAATTACCTACGCAATGCCCTATGTTTAGGTAGATATTGAGTTATGGACAATCCTTTGAAGAAGGGAGAATCAGAATAAGAATTATGATCTGAATACTGTTTGTCTTTGGATAGTGGTAAAAACAAACATTGTTATAATGATTTTGTCTCGCTTATTTAAATAGCTTTACCACTGACGCGTCAAGCGACGACGACGCCTTATTTGTCGAGAACAGAGAATGTTTGACATGACGCACGATGAAATGATGGCAGTCTCCTTTAAGTGTGTAGCTGTAAGGAGAACAGTTAATGTCTTCTCTGCCTTAATGGCTGAATTTAATTTCTATGACAGTTATTATCATATTTTAATAGCTACATTTATCTAAATTGTGGCAATTCTGAAATTTTCAGGTCCTGGGATAAGAGCAAAAGCAAAGCAAATTTGAAGACAAATTAAAATAAGAACAGATGGAAAAAGTTGTTTATTACTGAAATTAATATTGTTAAAAATACATATATTATTTAGTTAGAGTCACAGCAAAATTTTATGAACATTTTTTTCAATAATCTGAGATAAGTGTTAAGCTTTAGATATCTTCGAAAAAGAAGGACTACAAAACAACAAACAAAGAGAGCTTGTTTGTTTGTTTGTTTGAACGTGCTAATTTCACTACTGGTCCAATTTGAAAAATTCATTCAGCCTTTAGCTCATTTATTGAAAAAGCATAGGCCATATATAATCACGCTAAGACTAATACGAGCTAAGAATGTTTCAAAATCTGGGACTTTTTACCTATCACTGCGTGCGCTGTAAGAATTTTGCTGGAATAATGTACAGAGTTATCCATTTTGCGATTTCAAAAGTAAACCTAAAAAAGAGGCTGGGATGCGACCCACACTGATAACTTCCCATCCCGTCTGTCGATTTGTCTTGCTTAAAAGTTTGTAGGTTTTCGTGTTTTGTTAAAAAAGTTGTCAGTTGAATTATTCTTAAAAATTTAAAAACAACCAACACTATTTTTCCTATAATGAAATAGTTTGATTTCGAAATCTATTTTTGTTAACGAGATTTTTAGTCGATAACCAATTTTTTCCAATTTCCAATTTTTCAATCCAACTAATTTAAAGTCAATATCTTCTACTGTTCATGTTCACGCAATATCGAGAACCAACATCATTTTTTTATCAAATTTGCGTACTGTTTCTTATTTTTTTATGAAAGAAACGGACTGTTGGATTTTTATAAAAAATTTACAGTCGTAAACAATATTTTCTGTGAGATAAAAATAGATTGAAGCCAATATTTTTAATTTTTGAAATGATTTTTGCGTAGAAAGTAAATTTTTAGTACCTACTGTTTTTTTTAGGTTTTTATTTTTTGTAAGCAAACTTTCAATTCGATTTTTCCCAAAATTATATCGTATATTGAAAGCAATATAAGATAATATTAGTTTGAAGCCAATATCTCAAAGTTTTGAAAAGATATTTGAGTCGAAAATCAATTTTTTCCAAGTTTTATTCATTTTTTTTAGTTTTTTATTTTTTATAAAAAACTGTCGATTCGATTCCTCTCAAAATTTTACTGAATGTTGAATGTTGTTTTTTTAAAGATAACATTAGTTAAAAGCCAATATTTAAAAGTCTGGAAAAGATATTTGAGTCGAAAATCAATTTTTACCAAGTTTTATTAATTTTTTTTAGGTTTTTACTTTTTGTAAAAAAACTGTCAATGTTGACAACAATATTTTTTAAAAGATAAAATTAGTTGTAAGCCAAAACTAAAATTTTTGAAAAGATATTTGAATCGAAAATCAATTTTTCCAACTTTTATTAATATTTTTTATTTTTTATTTTTTTGTAAAAAAACTGTTAATTCCATTTTTCTCACAATTGTTTCGAATGTTGAAAACAATATTTCCTATAAGATAAAATTTGTTGGAAGCCGTAATCTCAAATTTTTGAAAAGATATTTGAGTAGAAAATCAATTTTTACCAACTCTGAGTAATGTACTTTTTTAGGTTTTTATTTTTTATAAAAAAAACTGTCACTTTGATTTTTCTCAAAAAATTACCAGATGTTAAAAAGATTATTCTTCGTTGCACAAAATTGTTTTGGAGATAAAATCATTTTTAGTTCGTAAAATATTCGAGGTGACAAATATTTTTCTCAGTTTTTTTCATTTATAAAAAAAAAGTTAATGGGAATTTTTTCAAAAAATATATTTGTTTGGTATCACATTACAATATACAATATAAAATTTAATTCAAGTCTCTATCGTTATTGGTTCGCGAGATATTTAGGGTAAACCAAAACTTTCATTTTTTTTTTTAAAACGCTATTTTAAAAAAACCACCCATGCGCAGTGTTTTTGAGAGTCCTTTCTGCATCTTTCTGCATTATTATTTATATAGCAAAATTTATTTGAAGTCGATGTATCTACTGGTTCTTGAGCTATTACGTACAAGCGTACGTACACACGCAAGCACAGGCATCTCTCTCTCTTCATTTCGTCTCTAGGGACCTTGAAACGTCGAGAAATGTCCAAATTTTCAATTCGACAAATCGGACCGATTATAATAACTTCATATGCAAAGTTAATAAAACAACTATAAAATATTTTATTTTGTTTTATGATATTTCTTTTTTATTTTAAAGTTTGAATGTTGAAAACATGTGTGAAACACTTCATCCTTAATGTCAGACTTTTAACTGACAAACAAAATTGATTTGACAACTTTGTTTGACAGATGTCGAATTCCAGCCCTATACTTTTGAAACCGCCAAATGAAATTGATAACACGTTATTATTTGAATTCAGTAAAAGTAGAACTTTTCAAAACTGAAACACACAAATTTCAATCAACTGAACTTAACTCACATTTAAAAAAACAAACAAACAAATAAGACCTTAATTTAATAAAACTAAAGCAAATAATTGTTTGTTTTATTTCATTAATCACCTTGAATCCCAAGTTTTTACAAAAAAAAAAAATATATTGAGGTCGAAAAAATTAAGTGAAACCTACTAATTTGTTCATGTTCTCTATATTCGTTTAATTAAAAAATGTCGCTTTATGTTCTTAAAAAACTCCCACAAATTTGGCCTTTTGTTAACTATAACTTAACTCATTTGACGAAAAAAAAAATCGGAAAGATGTCCATTCGCTATATGCTTAAAAAAAGTAACAACCTTCTTAACTGTCCTAGAATAAACTAACTTAATTAAATGCACTTAAAAAGTTTTTCTTTTCTGTATAGCCCAGATTTTATTTTTAAGTTTTTTTTTTTTCAAGATAAAAAAAACAATACAACTTAATTTCACATTTAAATGGAACACTTTCAACACTCCGCAGCTACGCAAGAAAAATATTATCAAGTTCACAAAAACGTCAGTAGGTAAGTTAAAGGCAGGTACCTATCTACCTTTCGTCGTCCTTTTTTACTTCACCGTTGTTAAGCTTTGCTATGTGAGCATCCCAGTGAACTATGTATGTATAATACAAACTTTTCAGTTTAAACAATTAATTTTATCCTTCTGTTGCTATAGGACATAGGAAGGGTAGAGTAGGTACCTGCGAGTTTCCTGCTGCACACGCACATAAAAACGAAATTCTATACATTGCATTTAAGGATATACCCAACCCATACTACATACAATGCTCCAATGCTTCTTTTTATATTTTTTGTTGTTCTTGCTTACCCCTAATTACCTCCTCTCGTGCAACTCATGAAAATGTAAAACTTACCCTCAGGGTGAATTATAATGTTCGTCGTTCGTCAGAGTTTTTCCAAGCTGAAGCTCCTCCTTGTGATCGTCGTCGTTGTCATCGTCGTCGTGTTTTATACGCTGCTATACACGCAGACATATAGTCAAGCCCTCTGTTTATGCAAATTTTAATGAGTTCCAGAAATTTTCTTCTCACTTTTCCCAAAAAATTAATATAAGAAGCATAATTTGCTTTAAGAAGAAATGATTGTGATGTTAGATACAAATATCCGTGGAGTGTAGCCTACACTCTGAGACATTGCTTTAAACACCAATTATATACATTTTTATTAAATTAACCTGTTGAATTTGTATTCTCACTTAAAAACGTAAGGGGCTAAGTTAATATTTCTACAATAGAGTGCTACGCCTTGAAATCCCATACTAAATAACAAGACGTAAAAGTGTAGTAAACTGACATACTTTACGTTATGTAGTATGTATTTTTGTTCAGTCCACAATAATTGTAATAAAATACTTACTAAAATTTGTACAATTCTCCACACTATTTGGTTCACGGTGTTCCGTAGAACACGTAACACGTAACTTTGACAAATAGAATTGTTTTTTTTTTTTTTGTCACAACAATGGCGAGATGTTTATTGCGTATAGGACTACCAAGCTAGAGGTCTTAGGTTCAATTCTTGCCTGTACCACTTAAAGTTATCCGCGGATACTGAATCTTGCGTTGAATTAACAAATCTTCCAAGAGTAATTCTATCCTTGAAATAAATCGCACAGAGGAATGTTTGAGAGTTTTAAGTCACTAGGCTCTAGTTCTCTATAATAAATAAATTAGGTGGCGCAACAGTCCATTGAGAACTAGAGCCTATATTGACTTACAACTCTCAACTATTCCTGTTGCGAGTAATGTTGTCAGGGATGGAGAGGAACTACAGTTTTGGACGAATCCGAACGGCCAATTTTAGAAAGCACTTTTTCAGGGCTTGAATCACTCTTGAAGGATTTGTCAATTCCTCGCAGGAGGCAGTACCCGTGAAAAAAGCTTTAGATGACATAGAATGGTATTGAACCCAAGACCTCTGGCATACCAGTCCTATGCACTAACCATGCGCCACCTAATTTATGCACGATAATGGGCCTTGTGAACAAAAAAAAAAAATAAAACTGTTTTTGGACCAAGATAAAACTAGCTAGTCCTATCTATTACTAGTAGCTAAAGCAAGACAGTTTTAGCTTAAGCTTTGTTTCATGTGAATAAAAAAAGATTTCGATAGATAGCAATAGCTAAAATATTCTATATCTCCTTATCGATTTCAAAGCCGATTGTAACCAAACTCAAACGCCAACACTAGAGGCACAATCTTCCAAAGCTCCATCCAATTACTGGGATACGCAGATGGTATTGACATAATTGGAAGATCAAAGCTTGATGTCAGTAGAGCGTTTTTGAGCATTGCGTCGGAAGCGGAGAAGATCGGTTTAGTGGTCAATGAGGGCAAGACCAAGTATATGCTGTCATCAAAATAGGACATTGAACGAAGACGTCTGGGACAAAACGTCAACATGGACAGCTATAACTTTGAGGTAGTTGAGGACTTTGTCTACCTAGGCACCGCTATAAACTCAGACAACGACACCAGCGCTGAAATCAAACGAAGAATAACTCTTTCAAATCGCTGCTTCTTTGGACATAGAAGGCACTTGATCATCTAAAGTCACCATCTGAAAGATGCTCATCACCCCGGTTCTCATTAATGGCACTGAGGCATTAACTCTGTCAAAGAAAGATGAGAGTGTTTTAGGAAGATTCGAGAGAACAATTTTTAGGCTGATTTTTTGTCCCGTCTGTATAGATGGAGAGTGCGGAGGAGAAGATACAACGAAGATCTGTATGGGCTGTACAACGACACTGACCTGGTTAAAAGAATTAAAGTCCAACGACTAAGATGGCTGGGTCATGTAGAGCGAATGGACATCAAAGCTTCAGCCCAGAAAGTCTTTGAATCCGATCCCGAGGGACGGCGGCGCAGTAGAAGAAGACGGCGACTCAGGTGGCAAACGCAGGTGGAAGAGGACCTCAACCAATTTGGCGTGCGAAACTTCAGACAGCTGGCGGGGGACTCATGTTGGTTGAGGCCCAATACCGTCCCAGACTGTGGAGCCACATTAAATATGTAAGAATATTCTAACTTAAGCTTAACTTGAGCTTAATATTTCTAGCTTCCGTTTGTTTATTCATATGTATTGGCTAAGAAGCTTAAGCTAAAACTGTCCTTTTAGATTTTGTTTTATTAAATCTGTTTAGTGTCAATGGTAAGTATTCTTTTCATACAAAAAGAGCGTTTCGAGTTTTCAATCAAACTCAACCGATGATTGATGGATAAGTCTAAGAAAGTTCTTTTTATACTATTCTTCAGCTATGTAGCTACATTACATAATGTCCACTGCTCATCGAGCTAGAGCTTATCGGATCGACTGTTAAACTTCAAATTTCGTACGGATACAGATCATTTTAATGCTATTCCCTTGAGCTAGCACTGTGTGATAGCTTTTCTATAACGGATAGCTCTAATACAACGGTTTTGATATTTTAAAGTTTTCTCAAAAGTGTGAACCGACAGCGCAAGGAAAAGTGTATTTTTCTACCCATTTTGCCTTATCTGATGCTGCGATTTCACCGTTAAAATCCTACACCGAACTGAAACCCAAGTACACGCAGATATCTCAAAAAATATCCTTATCATCTGGTCAGAGGTCAGTGCATCTTCCTTAAGCTTTAATTATTCCCCTAACAAGTAGTTAGCATATTTTCTTTTGAAAATCCCAATAGACTATGAAAGTCATCATCACTGATTTCTGACCGTTTTTGATAAAACTTTCACTGTCACACGCGTACAAAAAATAGCCATATTAGTTTTTCAAAGCTTTTTAGTCAGGAATCCAGGAATCTGGATATTTTTGTAGCTTTAACTTAAATTTTCTAACTCAAACTATTATTAATCACATAATTTGAAGCTTAAGAGGGAAAAAAGCTAAAACCACATATTAATCCAGCATTAGGTATTTTAAAAAACTATTACTAGAAGACAGAAGACTGGCTTAAGCTTGTTTTTAATACACAAAATCTAGCTTTTACTTAAAAATCCATGTTCAGCTTTTTTGTTTTACTCACAAGACCCATTCGACAAATTGGAAAAATCGCAATAATGGTATCTTGAACTTGACTTTTTCTGTCACTTTTTCTAAACAGTTTCATTTTAGCAACTAAATAATTTCAAAAATTAAATTTAAATTAAATTAAAGAACATCTCTTGTAGGTGATACTTAAAGTTGGTTAAATGAAAATATGCTAAGTAAAACATTGTAGAAAGAAAGAAAGATTATGATAAATTAAAACCGCTTCTTAATTAAATGACGCTGAGTGTCGTGCATTGTGGTAATGAATACAACTTAGTGCCATTCTCTTCAAATATTTGATAGTATTAACATTAGATGGCAACACTTTTTAAAAGCTATGGATGTAGACAGATTGAATTAAAAATAAAGAGAGAGAATTTCATTAAGGTAGATGAGTACTAAAAATGTATTTAATTTTTTGTTTTTAATTTTTTAAAGGCTTAACTATTTAATTTGAAATGAAATTAAATGAACGAAGAGGATGGAAATTTACCTCGATAAATGTCATTATGAGAACGACAGATCATTATTGTTTGTGTGGTTTGGAGATGTTTTGCAAAGAAATTTTACGTTTTTATTTGTAATTTTAATTAATTACATACATACATCTGATGTTTTTGTACATTAATTTTGTTTATGGAACACGATTAAAATTATGGTACCAATTTAACATAGCATGTTGAAAAATATTCCAAACAGAATTTGTTTTATATACTTTTTTGGTTTGTACCATGTACATAATGTTTTGAGGACGTAACAAGTGATAGGCTTCTGTGGTGAATGTTAGCATTCACCTCATCAGTGACCTGGAAAACAGAGCCTTACTTTATCATTTTGACCTTCGAAATGAAATGACACAATGGCGACTTGAGAACCACGGTTTGATGCGGTTCAATGATGACTTTTTGACAAAAGCCATAATAGACCAAGTTAGACCAAGTCCCTTGTTTATAACGAAGGTCAAGCTCCAGCTCAAAACAAAAAGTCAGCAGGTGTCGATGGTATTTCTTAAGTTGTACTAAGACATTAACCGATGATGGAAGCAATTGACATTTAAACCACACTCTTTAATAATGCATAGTATCTGTGGTTTATCTTCTCCCGAAAAAGGGAAATGACAACTCAAATCCTTCAATTCATCGGTCGATTAGACTTTTTCCAAGCATCAAAGTTTTCAATATGTCTCTGAATAAGTGGC
The DNA here is from genome assembly GCA_951509635.1 of Eupeodes luniger. Taxonomy (NCBI): domain Eukaryota; kingdom Metazoa; phylum Arthropoda; class Insecta; order Diptera; family Syrphidae; genus Eupeodes; species Eupeodes luniger. The sequence goes on along the minus strand of OX608073.1, from coordinate 157,992,703 downwards.
ATAACCAAATTATTGTTCTATTGCTTTATGATTTGCTTAACGGTAGAAACTTTGTTGTCGAAGGTTTCAACCCAACTTTTCGTACCTCTACTTTTGAAATTAAAAATAGTCTTTTATTTATATTTCAAGCTACTTACAGAACTGCCCGAAAGGTTGAGATTATAAGATATTGTGACGATTGAAAAAAGAAAAAAAGAGGCTGGGATGCGACCCACACTGATAACTTCCCATCCCGTCTGTCGATTTGTCTTGCTTTAAAGTTTTTAGGTTTTCGTGTCTTGTTAAAAAAGTTGTCAGTTGAATTATTCTAAAAAATATACAAACAATATTTTTCATATAATGAAATAGTTTGATTTTAAAATCTATTTTTGTTACTAGATTTTTAGTCGAAAACCAATTTTTACCAATTTTAGTAGCATTTCTTAAAAAAATTATTTCTTGTATAAACAAATACAAATTGGATGCATCAAATTAATTTCAATATCTTCTATTGTTGACGAGATATCGATTACCAAACATGAATTTTTACCAAATTTGCGTACTATTTCTTGTAGATTTTAGATTTTATTTTTTAGTGAAAAAACTGAGTGTTGGATTTTTATAAAAAATGTACTGAATGTCGAATACAATATTTTCTATGAGATAAAATAAGTTTGAAACTAATATTTTTCATAATATATTAGAGTCAAAAGTAAATTTTTACCAAGTTTTAGTACTGTTTTTTTTTTAGGTTTTTATTTTTTGTTAAAAAACTGTCAATATGATTTTTCTCAAAATTTTACTGAATGTAGTTTAAAGCCAATATCTCAAAATTGTGAAAATATATTTTAGTAGAAAATCAATTTTTACCAACTTTTGTTATTTTTTTTTAGGTTTTTATTTTTTGTAAGAAAATTGTCTATTCGATTTTTCTCAAAATTTTACCGCATGTTGAAAACAATATTTCTTAGAAGCTAAAATTAGTTAGAAGACATAATCTCAAATTTTTGAAAGATATTTGAGTCGAAATTCAATTTTTATCAACTTTGAGTTATGTTATTTTTAGGTTTTTATTTTTTATAAAAAAAACTTTTAATTTGATTTTTCTCAAAATTTTACCAGATGTTGAAAATGTTATTTTACGTTGCACAACATTTTCTAAGAGATAAAATCATATTTTAATAATTAGTATAATTTTTTAGCTGAAAAATATTTGTTTTCATTTTTTTTTATTCATATAAAAAACCTTTAATTTGGATTTTTTCAATATATAAAATAAAATGTAATTCAAGTCTCTAGCGTTATTGGTTCGTGAGATATTTTGGGTAAACCAAAATTTTCACCTTTTTTTAAACTGCTTTGGTAAAAAACCACAAACGCAATTTTCTTGAGAGCCCTTTCGGTATCTTTCTGCATTATTTTCTGTATAACAGCATTTATTTGAAGTCGATATCTCTTCTGGTTCTTGAGCTATGGACGAAGAAAAAAACGTCGCGAACGTACGAACGTCGCGAACGTACGAACGTACACGACCGCACAGACATCTCACTAAAAATCTTTTATTTAGACTCTAGGGACCTTGAAACTTCGAGAAATGTCAAAATTTTCAATTTGACAATTCGGACCCATTACAATAACTTCCTATATGTGAAGTTAATAAACTTCCAGAAGTCGGAGACTCCGTTCGGCTAGGGCCAAACTTAGCACAAGATCAAGATGATCACTTTTGATCTTCTTTAAAAAACAAAAGCTTAGTGAAGTACGTCGGTACCTGATTAAATCAGTATTTACAGATGGAGAAGTTTCGGGTGTTCGAACGGCAGTGTTTGCCACGCTATACCGGCTTACCACAGCTTTCAACAGAATTGACAATTTCGTGATAAAATTCGTTGGAGTACACATTTCGAGAGCTATGACTTTGACGAGCAATTTAATTTATGGCTCGTTCTATAGGAACGAAAAATATGGTGAAGGTGTACGCTTAAGTGGCTTCATTCCACCAGAACCGTTTTTATTTTTGATGAGCTCTGATAAAAGACAAATTGGCTAATCTACGACGCACGTCAGACGAAAAACCGTGGATAGGAGACTCTTTTATAATCAGGACATACATAATTCAAAGCAGAGCTCATTTGGTTCAGTAGGGCTGTGTTTGAACGGGACCGAATTGATAGGTTGAAGCAGGATAACCAGATTTGGCTTCAATCTGCACTTGAGAATGGGTAGTCGGGATGGGGTTTTTCGCATTAGGCTTGCAGTCCTGGTTTATAGTCAAAGGGTTTGGTTTTAAGTAAAATAGGCATTTTGGCACAACAAAAAATATTAATAATAATAAAAAAAAACTAAAAAAATACTTAGAACAAATAAAAATGAAGTAGTTCGATTTGCTGCTGTGATTGTTCTAGTTTAAGGAAGTTTTTAGGTAGAATTGGTGGTTTTAAGTTTTATTATTTAGGACCAAATTTTCGAATTTTCTAATGAATTATATAGACTTTAGGGCCTTACAGTTAAACTTAGAAAGCGGAATCCTGACTAACTAAAATGACTAGGTTTCAAGATTTGTTGTAATTATTCCTAAAATTATTTTTGAACTGTACCAATTTTTAATGGAGCTCAAATCTTTTGACTAAGATTTTCGAAAAGATTAATTTTGCGCATAAGCACAGTTGTCTGTAAATTGTTGTGAGTCATATAATTTCTCAACCTGTTTTTGAAAAATTCAATTAAATAATGTAAGCCACTTGTGAGCACAACAATTTTACCTCAACTCAAGCTGGGGTAATTGCAGGTTTCTTTTTGGAAACACTTGATCTCGCCAACTCCTTCACTCTCTCCGGTCAAAGCAGCCAGCGTCTTCCGATTATTCTATGGCTGCCTCCTTAAAATAGTACTACTGTCAAATCTGGCCAATGCACCAAGACAATGCTTTTTGCCAGTTCTTACCATTGAATTCCATAAGGTGCGTCTCCCAGAAATTCTAACACCAGCTCACCAATATCAGTAATCTCAAATCAAAATATTTTTAAAAAATCGGAGAAGATTGGTTAATATGTTATAAGATGTCTATATACAAGTTATAAATATGTTTACTTCACAAATATGTACATCTAAAAGCTTTTGCAGCTCAAATAAAAAAAAGAACCTGGGATGAAACCCACACTGATAACTTATCTTTCGTGCCCGTCTGTCGAAACGTGAATATGATTGAGATCATTAAGATTGTTATAGAAAAATTCTCCTAGGTAATTTTTGCGTCTTTGAGCTAGAGCAGGGCATATACAGAGGAGGTGAAGAAGTGCCCGGTAATGACACCGATTATCGAGCATCAGCTTATTGATACCATACACACCATACTGCCACACCGTACATTAAGAGCGGTATGATTACCGATGTGTATAACCAATGGGTAATTCGGGTCTGTAAGCCGCTTTTATTACCAATAGATTTTTTGCAAAAGAAGAGAGCTGCAATAGCTTTTTTGATACTTTCTTGTATATTACGTTTCCAATTTAGTTTTTATCTAAAAGAAGACCCAGATACTTAGCCTCGTCTGAGAACTTTAATTGGATACCTTTAATATAGGAAGGGTTGACATATTGAATTTCGTATTTCCTTTAAAATAGGACTAAATGGGTTTTGTGTGGGTTGTTTATCTAAGACGTTTTGTAAGAGTTCTAAAAAGAAAAAAACTACCATTAAAGCGTTTCCAAAAATGCAATTTACTTGAAGCCGCTAGCGTTATTGGTTCGAGAGATATTGATAAACAATATAAAGTTGATATCTCTGCCGGTTCTTGAGATATGGCCAACGTAAAAGGTATCCCGAACTTGCGGACACACACACGGACTTTGAACCGTCGAGAAGTGTCAAAATTTTCAATTCTACAAATCGGACTGATTACAATAACTTTCTGTGGGAAGTCAATATAATCTTACATTAGAATGTTTTAATAATCTTTTTCCATAACATAAATAAAAAAAGAGCTATTTAATTCAAGCACTTATAGTGTAAGTAATCATCTCAACACATCTTGTATTAGCACCTACGAGTATGAACTAAGTATCTATCTACAGTAAAATTCAAGTTTGCTTTCCAAATTCAACTGAAACTGAAATACAATAAGGACTCCAAGCTAAATGATTAGACTATCAATTTATCGCATTCGATTTTGCACTACACCTCGTTATGGAGTTCAAAGGAAATTGAATACAATCTTAGTTTGCTTTTGCTTTTGCTCAACTCAAACTCTATCTTCCGAATCGATTCAATTCCATATCCTTTATCGTTGCAATTTTGTATCTTCAAACAACCAAGCTACGTTCAGTGTTAGAGACTATGGAGGATGAACTGCATATATTTGCAGATATAATTAATTAGAAACTGTGGTCTTATGTAGACGATTTTCTAGGAAACTACCAAAAGAGAGGGAACCACAGCAAAGGGTCGATCGTTTAGTTCGTGGATTTTACCTATTCTGATGTGTATCTTGTGCACGGTATTGCTTGCAGGCAAAGTTTACTCAAAGCTAAAATTATCCACCATAGCACGAACTTAAACGCTAACAAGAGGACGAAGACCTGGTCCTTAAGCATAAATTCACTTTAATAAACACAACATACATACATATAACGTACTATGTATCTACAAAAACAGTAAACAAAAGACCGAGTCCAAATGTTGCAAGCAGGAACTTCTGTTTTGTGTTGCAACTTGCAACATTGACACAAACTCGTGCCAAAAAGCAAATTTCGTAAGTAAAACTTCAATGATTATAGAGAATATTGTGTTTTTTCTTAAAGTGGCTGTCAAAGGGTGTCATGAGTCCTCCTGTTCTTAAAAGCGTTAACGATTTTATATAACAAATCTTCTTTCGCACTTGTGCAGTTGCAAGAGTACTGAAAGATCTTGACATACACAAAACTGCTGGCCTGAAAAGTATCCCCTATATTGTTCTGAAGAGGTATTCTTTAACGCTGGCAAAACCATTGCGTATGCTTTTCCAAGCTTCCTACTCTACAGGTCTTTTGCAAGCGAATGAAAAACAGCATTTGGTCAGCCTGTTCCTAAAAAAGGCGAATCCTCCTTCCCCTTTAACTATCGTCCAATTGCACTAACGTCCCTTCTTTCCAAGGTGATGGAAACGCTGATCAATTCTCAGCTTAAGAAATATCTTAAAGACCGAAAGCTTCTAAATGACTGGCAGTATGGCTTTCGTAGCAATAAGTCCACCGGTCATTTGATGGTTTATCTAACCGAAAAGTGGAACAAATCTTTACATAGATTCTTAGAACGCAAGATTATGCACTTGATATTTCAAAAGCATTTGATAGGGTTTGGCGCCAAGCTCCCTTATCGAAAATGAGTGCTTTTGGTGTTAGTGAATTTCTTTTTCGTTGAATTAGAAACTACCAGAAAACCTACAAAAATAGGAAAAACTGATAAGAAACGGTTTTCGACTCCAGTAAAAGGACAATCATGCAAAGTGTTGTTTTTAATATTTTTTGAACTTTTAGACAAATAGACAGACTGGCACGGATGAGAAGTTATCAGCGTGGGTCGTATCCCAGCCTCTTTTTTCTAATGTATATGGCAAGACCATAATAGTTTTTTTTTTTAAATTAAATTTGAATCGTTTTCCAATCGTGAATTTATTCCGTTTCAGTTACACACGAGACTGATCTCACATAGTTCATATGAGATGTAGAAAATATTTGTCTATAATTTCTATGAATAAGCTCAAAAGAATTTTCGAACCTCAATTACATCGAATTAAATTAATTAATAAGGTGATGCAACAGTCCATTAAGGACCTAGTGACTTAGAACTCTTAAGCATTTCAGTGCGGGAGTAATATTGTCGGGAGTGGAGGGGACCTACAGTTTTTAAGCCGAATCCGAACGTCTAATTTGAGAAAGCACTTTCCGTGACAAGAATTACAATTGAAGGATTTGTCAATTCCTCGCTAGAGGGCAGTACCTGCGAAAAAACTTACATTGAATGGTTCGTCTAAATTGAAAGGAGGTCAACTCAAGCGATGTGGATCTGCCTTCACAAAATTTGTGTATATTTGAAATTATGTCCTTACTGCAAAAGATAGATACTAGAAAATCTATACATTTTTACTTGCGACATATAGGAACTATATGGCAAGTTTTGCATTATCAATTTTTTTTAAGATCAAAACTAATAGTGGCCCCCATAGAATTTTTTTGGTCAAAAAACGATTTGTATTGCTCAGGAAAGGTACCGCTCATAGAACCGTTATTTTGTTTTTTAATTTTCTCAGCAACTTATGAACTGATTTCAATAATTTTTTTTTGAATAAGCTCTTATATATTGCCTTAACAATATTTTATTATCAAAAATGGAGTTTTTTTTGTTTTTATTTTTGAAAAAATATTGAATTTTTTTTTTAAATTCTATATCTCAAAAACGGGTCAACATTTTTTTACGAAATTCAAACCTAGAGCGTATATTTACACTCATTGAACAACTGCGTACCAAAAACAAAAACAAAATTGAAAAATTTTATATATAAAAAATGAATTTAAAAAAAAACCGCTCTAACGATTTTCGAAAAAAAAATTTGAAAAATCAAGGGTTTTTTGATTTATAAAATGACATTTAGGGGAGAGTGGGGCACATTTGAACACGTGGCACATTTGAACACTGCTTATAAAATTTTAGTTTATTACTATTTTTCAAAAGTAATTCAATATTTTAAGCTGGCAACAAAGTATCCTTAAACGTCATTGACGTTCCGTGCTTTTTCCAGTCGGCGTTCAGATTTATAGGGTGAATGTGGTTTTTTAGTGCTTGTGCGTTATATTTGGTTTTTCAGTTGTAAGGGTGTGTACAAATTTTAGTGCGCGATATAAAACCGGAAAAGGAATTTTGTTAACAGTAAATAAATTTGGAACCAAATCACGGTGAGTTTTTAAATTACTATGTTTTAGTGAAGTAGTTATACAACATTTTATGGCTTTGAAACAGTTGGGGCAGATTTGAACAAGTGTGCTGGGGCACGATTGAACATGGTCAAAACTGCCCCGATCAGTTTCTTCTACATCATCATGGTATAGTCCTATTTACTTTTCCTCCCCTTGCATTTATCGCCTTAAGCCTCTTGATGTTGCTGTTTTGGGATGGCTATCTTTACTCAAAAGAATATAACCTCTGGCTTTGCTAAGCCAAGCATTTTTCATTTTTAAGGAGTGCATTCACTGACTTTCAATTTTCAGAGGTCACGAATCGAACATTGTCTGAGTTTGCTGAAGTCACGAATGAAAATATTGAACCATTGTCGAATGAAGCCGATTTTCCAGCTCATAATATGATTACAACACCCACTGACATAATTTCACCTGCAATTGCAAGGCCTTATCCGAAAGCTGCCCCAAGGAAAACAACAACTGAAGGCCGAAAGAAAGGAAAGTCGCGGATACTTACCGAAACCCCTGAAAAACTGAAATTGAAGATGCTTATTTAAAACGCCAATAGAGTCTCAAAAAAACACCAATTCTGCCTTTAATTAAGCGCCTTAAAATCTCCAAACCGCAAACCAAAGCTGAGAAGTTAATAGAATCTAGCTCGGATTCAGATGAAAGCTTCTCAGTTAATGATGACACCGATCTTGATTTCGATTTTGCAAACGATTCTTCGTTTGAAGAACTACAAGTAACTGAACAAGTAGAAAACGAGGAATCATTTGATTTGAGTTATGAAAATTTAAATCAAGGCGATTTTATTTTGGCAGAATGCTCCAATGAAAAGAACCATACAAAACTAGAATTTGTAGGCAAAATCAAAGAAAAAAATGGAAATATGTACAGCATTGATTTTACGAAAAAGAGGCCTGAATCCTTCAAGTTCTACTTTCCTGATCTCAAAAACAGCTCCATTATAAGCGGTATAGAAATTAAAGCCAAGCTGCCTGAACCAATTAATGTCCCAGGTATCGTTTGCATTTGATTTTTCAAAATACCGGTTGGGCTGAAGATAAATTATTCTACTCTAAATAATATACTTTATTCTATGTTTTCTATGTTATGTCTAAATGAGTTTTTTGTGTTCTCTTTCAACTAATGAATGTGATAATTGAAGTATACATTTTATTTTTTATGATTTTTTGTTACTTTTTAATTCCTTGAATGTGATGTCATTTTAATTTTTATGTTGTAAGTTTTTTTATCCTTTTACTAATAAAACTAATAAAAACAGTAAAAATTTAAAGTATAAGTATTATTCAATCACTAAAACGAAATAATACTGCAGTTCAAAAGTACCCCTTCCAATTTCAAAACTGCCCCATACATGGGGCGCTTTTGAACATAAGTATGTATATTGGTTAAAAATTAAAATTTAATAAAAATATGTTCATAAATGAACCAAACATTATTTGAAATCGAAGTTTAATAACACTGTTCCATGTAAGTAAGCTTTACACATCATTAAATCGAACATGCATGGTTCCAGCAGCTGCGAAAGCAAAAAGTGTTCAAATGTGCCCCACTCTCCCCTAAATTTTTGAAAACAAACTTATTTTTCAGGTAAAATTTTGAATCTTAAATTAGTTTTTTTTAATTATTTTACTTGTATTAAATGTAACCCCCTCCCATCTCACCAGATCAAATCCTGTGCATGAGCCCGAAAGAGCGCATTATTTTGACAAAATTTTAACAACAACAATGTATTTTAAACTGTCTATCAAGAAGTAATATCTTGGTACCTTTGTATTTATGATTTTTAAATATTATTCTTTTACTTGCTTCGCCTAAATAATAGAATAAATACTTAGTACAAGTTAAAGAAACGGGCCAGAACGAGTATATGTATTTTCTATTAGAATCACTTTTTCAACGTACACCTACATATATATTGTATTACGTACAACCTCTACAACTACTGCTTACGTGTCACTTCATAACTAAAATCCAAAACGCACAAGAGCCTGACGTAAACAACACATGAATAGCAATTTCTTGTACACGTTCGTATGCTTGTTTTTTTAAAAAACTTTAACGAAAAAAATAAACTGAACGTAATAACTCCATGTTTGCGCTGAAAACTTGTAGGAAAGAAGGAATGTGATTGGATTGTAGTAAGTAACTTCTACCTACCAATAACATTTCTTCATTTTCATCATAAACATGTCTTTATCTATCTATCTGCATAAAGCTGAGCATGCCAATCTTTATTCGTTTAAGACACCTACCTAAATACACAACCAATAGACAATCGCTTTACAATTTAAACATACATGTTTTTCCTCTTTCTTATCTTCAGATAATTTATTTTTTATCCTAGTTCTTCCAATATGAAATTAAAATAAAGCTATCCAAAGGAAAAAGCTTTGAACGTACAAGTTGAATACACAAACAATTGTTTTCGTTAAGTATGCTTACAAGTATTTTTCATTTACCTGATGAGTTGTTTTTTGGGATGAATTACACGTTTTTTGACAAATCAAATGGCATTTATATCTTTGAAGACAAACTTATTTTACAGGTATATTTTTAAATCTTATATAGGTCGTTTTTTAAACAGACTCTTTGCATACAGGAGCAAGTTCGTGCGACCCAGTCGTGCATTTTATTAAAAATTGGTTAGGAAAGCAGTTGGAGTTTTTTTTGAAGCCACTAAAGAAACTTTAATAGAAATTTAAGAGGCATGTTGGTTTTATGGTACTTAAAATTGTTGGCTATAAAATTGAAATCTTTTTCTTCTGCACGTCCATTAACTTTTCTATTGCGATATGATAAGGGAATAGGATACTCAAGATATATAAAATGGGTCGTTATAACGTGTTTTTCAACAGGGACACTACAAAAGTAGAGCGACAGGGACAGAAAACAGCGCCATATTTCTTGCTGCTCTTTTGACGTTTATCTTCAGTAAAGTTTGCCATTTCATGATAGAAAGATATACGAGCCAACAACGAGTCGAAATTATTAAAATTTACTACGGAAATTCGGAGTCTGTGGCCTCAACGTTAATAGCGCTACATCCAATTTATGGTCGTCATAATCGGCCTAGCAGATCAACAATGGAGCGTCTAGTGGAAAAATTTTAATCCACAAGGACAGTACAAAATGTTCCCGTGCCAGTGAGACAAAGAAGTACCCGTAAATTCGATAATATTGCTGCCGTAGAGGCTTCAGTTGCAGAAAGCCCAATATATCTCTCACACGTCGTTCTCAAGCGTTGGCATCTCTGTGACGTCGTCGGCCGTTGTGGCGAATTTTGCAAAAAAATCTTGGCCTACATCCGTTCAAGATTAAATTGACGCAAGAACTGAAGCCGCTTGAATTGGGCAACAATTTGAAAATGATTCGGATTTTCATCGAAAAATCATCTTCAGCGACGAGGCTCATTTCTAGCTAAATTAAATGGCTTGGTCAATAAACAAAATGTGCGGTATTGGTCAGGCAGTAATCCACACGTACTCCATAAGTCATCATTACATCCCGAAAAAATGAAAAAATGAAAAATGAAATGAATCGGTGTGGTTTACGGGCAGGCGGCGTCATTGGGCCGTACTTCTTCCGTGATGATCAAGACCGGCACGTTACTGTGAATGAGGATTGCTACCGTTCAATGGAAACCGAATATTTTTGGTCGCCATGCAAAAGAAATCCAGTTCCATACAATAATGGCATCGAACGTACTTTTACACGAATAAAAAATGTCATTAATATCCAAAACCGTTTTTATTTTATTTAAAACGCTCGTCGTAGCGCTCTTATTGAAAGACCCGATAGTATGACGAACGATCCTGGTAGTTTAACTTACTGTTCTTTAGTCAAAGTTCATCCTTCTGAATCTTAATCTAAACTAAAGTTATTGCTTTTGTGTTTCGTTATGAGTGCAATCAAAATATTTTGCTGGCGCGTTTGTATTTTAAATGTACGTTCGTTTTTCTTTATTTATCTTTTGCTTGTATGGATAAACAGAGAATTCAAGTTGAATTTCACTTTTTAAAATTAAGCTGCTTTTGGAATATATTTAAAATTTTTGTTTGGTATCTTATGTTCCTTAAGTGGTATACGTTTATTGCAATGGAAAACTTTTATTTAATGCCAGTTTTTTAACTTCATTCAAAAAAGTGACACTCAATTAGCCAATGCAAAACAATTTTAGACTACCTCAATTTGGTGACACATGAAACGTATATAGGACAGGCCAACAGTTCAGTTTTTAATATTCACTTTTTTTAAATAATTTATACATTTAACTAGCAGACCCGACAGAAGTTGTCTTGTCTAAACTATTGGTATAATCAACTAAACAAAATATTTCAGAAATAAAGTTTTTATTATTCTGTTATGTCGTCTGGAATCAAAGGAATCCGTGGAATCAAAACGTCTTTGCCTTTGTACTTCTCTTTCCAAATTGTGTTTCGATGACGTTGTTCATTAATTTCTTCATTGAAAAGTCGGGTGCCATAGCAAAGAGGCTGGTATATTTTTAGTTCATATAAGGTATGTATATCTGGCATAATCCTCCTGCAACTGTTCGTTATAAGTAGGTGAAAAGATCGTTTAACATTTGTTCCTTGTCTTCTGGTGTTTCGGAAAGCAAAACAATGTCATCTGCAAATCTCATATTCTTTTACCACTTCAACTACGTTACCATCATACCACCATTTCTCGTTGGAGCTGTTTCTAAATAAATAGTCCGTTGAGAACTAGGGCCTAGCGACTTACAACTCTCAACCATTCCTGTTTGCGAGTTAGTTCAGGGATGGATGGGACCTACAGTTTTTATGCCGAATCATGACAATAACTGCTCTTGAAGGATTTGTCAATTCATGGCAAGAGGCAGTATCCGTAAAAAAAACTTTAGGTGGCACAGGCTGGGATTAAACCCAAGACCTCTAGCATGATAGTTCTACGCACTTACCATCACATCACTTTTGTTTCTGCCTCCTCCGTTTTTAATGATCTTTGCTTTTGACTTGTCCAGATTAACTTTAAAATTTTATAATAACTTGCAATGTTCATGAAGCTTGTTTAGCATCAGTTGTAAGATTACAGTTGCCAATTTATCGTCATCATCAGCAACGAGTAAGGCTTTAATTTGATGATCAGTGAACTTAATAACTCCAGGTAGACAGTTAACTAAGTCATCTATACAAAAAGGGAATAAATCGGGTCTAAGTGTACAACTTTGTCTAAAACCTTATGGTTGCAAACCATTCAGATTTATCTGACCTATTCCATGCTGCTGATTTGGTTTTCTTGTAGATATTTTGAATTGTTTGTCCGTATAGCGTATAGTTTATACATAATGGCTGCGTTCAATCTCGTGGATTGGATAGGGTATCTTGGATAGGTGGACTTTTAAATACCTTGTTGAACGAGTTGGATAGCTGTATTGTGATAGCTGTCAAAAAATAAAAACAACTTTCAGCTGTTCACAAAAAGCAGAGAAACAATTTTGAAGTTTAAAAAAATAGATCATTCTAAAATTCGGAGGCAAATAGTTTCTTCATCGTCTATTATATACAGAACATCCTCAAATACAACTTCAACTAACATTTTGTACCTTTTTGTTTACCAACAAATACAAAATGCTGAAATCAATTTTCAAGTTTCTTGAAATTCAACCATGTGTTGAATCAGCTGTTCTGTCAGATACCTACATACCCCAGAAATTCTTGGATACCTTTGGATTCTTTTTTTGACATCTCAGCTGTTTTTGATCAGCTGTTATTTTACACGTAAAACACTAACAAAAAGGTATCCGGATACCCTATCTGTCTGAGATTGAACGCAGCCAATACCATCTCGGTTGAATATATAATAGCTCGATCTGAAACCTGCTTGAAATTCGCTGAGCATATGGTTCATTTCTTTCAACGTCTTTAGTTGGCTCTCTGACAATTTTGTAATTGGCATTTAAAAACGAAATACTTCTATAGTTTTCGGGGTTCCAAACACAGCCTTTTTTATAAATTAGGGAACACCAAATGCTTCCTTGAATTGCTCTGATACTATTCCATTTTCTAGAACTATGTTCATAAAAAGTGTGCAATAAGATAAGTCAATACATGCTTTTGAAATTCAAAAGGAATCCTATCCGACCTTGCAGCTTTGTCATCTTTGAATCTGCTTATAACAAAGACACCTCTTAAGTTGTAAAAGTCTCATCTAAAACTGGATCATTAAATCCACGAAGTGTGTAATGGAACTGGGTTTTTTTTTGTATTAGATTTTGGGTTTTAAGAGTTGTTAGAAATGGTTTGGTTAAATTTAAGGGCTTAATTAAATATCGTGTTTCACATTCAAAATACTATTGTTTTTTTTTCTTTACATACGTTCGTAAACCTCTGATTGGCTTTTTAATAAGCAACCTTTTTTGACCTGCTACTAACTTTGCAAAAATGTTTCAACCAAGCATAAGACACATCTCTTGCTTTCTTACAACTCGTATCGAACTATCGCTCTTTGAATTGCCAGCTTGATTACTTCTTCTTCTAGTTGGTTAAAATTCGCTACCTCGTGGTTTATTCTATTCACACCCGATGAAACAGTAGTCGATCACAGAAGAACAGTGGCCGCCAACAAACGTTAATTTTATAACGTAAATAAGATAATTTATATTAATTAATTAATTTTTTGGAAAAAAAATATCTGACATTTCTGTAGACTCGTAATACAAAGTGTTGTTAATAGCGAATTCTCAGGTTAGTGGAATTCACCTTTTTCATAGTTGTATACCACCGCGCCGCCGTTTACTAGGAAAAGAAATACTAGATTAATATAATTTTCCTATAGTCAGCCTTGAACTCCAGATCGAAATCAACAAACACCATCACACAGAAAAGGGAGTACTTCACCTCAACTACTCCAGGACTCTGGGTTTATGCGATGCTACACTGATTAACATTTCTTTTTAGTATATGAGTGTACTTTATATGGTAGAGGCACCGAGGTACTAAGGGAGACTTATTTCTTGCCATTAGTGGACCAAGTCAATTCGCCCAAAGCTTCATACCCAATTCAACTGATTTATTTTGGATTTTTTCCGCGCACGTAACGTGAACATTTCAAGGATTTCAACGGAAATGAACCCGCAGAACAAATTACTTTTTTACTCGGTTTTCCGTTGGCCGTTATTATTATTCTTTTTTAACTCCGTATGGCACCCTTTTTTTCTTCTTTGCTTTTCTTTCATTTTTTCCCTCATTAAGAATGTTTTGAGGCTAGAAGTTAAAAACGGGGTCTTTGGATGGTGATGGTGGAAGGAAGGCGAGGTTGATGGTTGGCAGTTGGCGGTTGGCAGTTGGGACTGTACGTACCAATGTGAGGTCAATTGTAAGATGCACAAGGGCGATGGATTACACGTTGGCCCTTGTTGCAAAGAACTTTGTACAATGTTAAATTTTTGCGTTGCGAATTAGAAGGCTCTTGGTGGCAGCATAAGCGGCAATTAGGACGGTCTATTAAGTAGCAGGCAACTTTGCAAATGTTGTTAAAATTAATAAAGAGTCGGAAAAAAGTGTTTTCTATTTTCGTTCCTCCTTTTTTTTTTGGCGAACGAATGAGCGATGAATTCATACCTCCATGAGGAAAAACTGAGAAAAAGTTATACCTCCTTGTTAATGAAGTTTTACTGACTTTAATTGAACGCAATAATTCAATCTGAAACCATGTTGTGTGTTGGTGAATGGTGGTATTGGTATGGCCCGTGCAAGTGCTGGTTGCGAAGAGCAACCTGGAATTTTATTTCTTCGTTTTTTTTTTTTCATATGAGCCAAGCTATGTATATATTGAAAAGAAATAGGATGAGTTATGGAAACTTTATATGGGTTGGGTACCTACCCACATAATTATAGATGAGAGCAAAGCAAAGTAAATCGTGCCGAATTCAAGGTCGTTGTAAGCTATGAAGTAGATATAAATAAGAAATCAATAATATGCCTACGTTTCATCTTCATTTAGTAGGTACAGATTTATTGCCAATTTCTGTAAGAAGAAAATCGAAATTGTAATATTAGATCAATGGAGGGCAAAGCCATTGTTTGGGGACCAATTTCAAAAGAATTTTTGGATTCAATTACCCTAAGACTGTAAGAGCCACAAGTCTAGTCATAAGAGTTTTTGTCGTATTTATTTAAATAAACGCCACATATTTATATTAAGAAGCATTCCAGAAAAATTGTTTGCAAAATGGAAAAAAAAATGTGCATAAGTGCACACCGAAGGGGATATTAATATCTTTAATATGCAGAGACACAGCGTGAGCATTAGGCAAGGGAGAGAGGGTTTTATAGGAGGTGTGCACCACATTGGCTTTGAATTCGAATTGAATTGGAATATTGATTTGACTGTGAAAGACAGAGTTTGGTAAGGGCGTTAGGTATTTTCGACCAACACCATATCGGCCGAATTAATTTGAATTTGGTTTGACAATATTACCAACCCTTTGGGCGTTAAAACTTTTTTTGGTTTTATGAAATTCCAAATGAAATATCCAATACAATACAATAACGCCAAAATATTAAAAAAATTAATATAGCCCAGAAATGGCTCTATCGCCCAAAAACTTCTTCAGAAGAAAATTCCACAAAGCCCAAAATTTCATATTGCCAAAATCTATTTTAAAATATCATAATTTAATTTGATTTGAATTTAATTTTTTTTAATTTACATTTTGAGTTTTACATTTTATCATTCAAACTCCGAATTTAAACAAAAAAATGTCAAGTCGTCTAAAAACTCGGAGCGTCAAGCGTAACAAATATATTTGGCTTTATTTCACTTTCCCAGAGCGAAATGAGGCCAATTTTCAAAGTGAAATAAAACAAAATGGTTTGCTTGCTCACAATGCATATATAAACAGTGTAATGGGGTGGCATGTTGCCCCTGCAACCCCCCTGCTTGGGCTCACCATATACGATTTGGGAAAGATGCGAGATTGTGTGTAAGCAAAGTTTCTTTAAATCAATTTCTTTAAATGCAAAGAAACTTTGCATACACCCTTCGTATCTACTCCAAATCCTAAAGTGAGATGTAGCAGGGGGTTTGCAGTAATTATCATGCTCCCCCCCATACAGACCTCGATGTTCATACATCTCAAGCACAACCATCCAAAATCTTTTGGGTGATGTGACATTTCACCTGGGCTTTGTGACTTTTTTTAGTGATATTTCTTACTACGTTTCTCTTTTTGGGCTTAATGCCATTGTGTGATTTCGGTTACATGTCGTTGAGTGACAAGACATTAGAAACGATTGAAATCATAATCGTAGCCATGCCCCTCATAAATATCACAAAGCCTAAGCTCTTTGTTATAAAACACATATTCAAAATTCTTGTAGGCAAAATGACAACCAACAATTTGGGCGTTCTTTTGCTTAAAATTTATTTGGGCGTTTATTTTGGGCGAAAAGACCTAACGACTTTGGTTAGGCACTCTACATTCTTGTGGTACACCTAAATTACAAATCTCTGCACTTTACCGCACCACCGAAGTTGGGCTCGAGGGTATACTCAGGGGCGTCCTTAGACTTTTGGGGCCCTGGGCCCAATAAGATTTGGGGGCCAAAAAAGTAGGTATAATATATTTTTTTTATTTCTTTGCGTTAAAAAAATCATTTTAAAATTAATTTTACATAAAACAGATATTTTTCTATACTTTTTTATTTTTTTTTAAATTTACCTTCCATAGTTGAACATTTTTCTTTATAGTTGATTTTTGATAGTTTTTATTGTTTTTTTGGTTGATTTCTAATGTTTTTATATATTTTTTTTTAAATTTTAAGTAAGTTTATTTCTTTATATTTGTTTTGATTTGGTTTTTTTTAGATACCTACAGTGCCGGTAAAAAAAATAGCACCACTAGTCAAAGTTTTATTTCAAGCATAGAAAAAAAATTACAGCAAAATATTTAAAATAGCACCGATTGGAGTTTCCGCAAGAAAAATACTTTATTCATTATTATTTTTCAAGGTAAGGCTATTAAATATCAAATTTTGATTGTCCTATTGATTTCTGCCCATTTCAAAATCAAAATTTAGTTAAAAAAAAAACAAAAATGGGTCGCGGAAAACACTGCACGGACGAGAAACGAACTTTCATCCAAAAACTTATTGCACAAGGTAAATCCTACAGTGAAGTTCGGCGTTTAGTGGGGTGCTCCAACAAAATGATAAAGAACGCAATTAAATATGCTCCCAAAGGTGAAACTCGTGGACGAAAACCTGCAATGACAACTAATGCCATCAGACGCCTTATTCGAGAATGCCAGAAAAATCCCTTCAAGCCTGCAACAGAGCTCAAAAAGGAATTAAATATAACAGCATGCGTGGAAATTGTTCGACTTACACTGAGTGAAAATAATTTAAAGGCATGCAGTCCACGAAAAGTCCCTCTTTTGACAGCAAAACATGCGAAAAATCGTTTAAATTTAGCAAAAAAGCATTTAAATTGACCAACTGAGAAATGGCGCAACATTTTATGGTCGGACGAGAGTAAAATCGTGATGTTTGGATGCAAGGGGTCTCGTTCCTATGTGAGAAGACCCGCGAAAGCGAAATATAACCCCAAATTCACAACCACAACGTTGTAAAGCATGGGGGAGCAAGCATAATGGTATGGGCATCTTTTTCATACAATGGAGTTGGGCCCATACATTGGATAAAGACAGTTATGGATCAAGATGTTTATGTTGACATTCTTCAAAATGTAATGTTCTCTTATGCAGAGGAGGAAATGCCGCTTTTGTGGGTCTTCCAAAAGGATAACGACCCAAACATACCAGCAGAAAGGCAGAAAAATGGTTTGCGGACAACTTAATTAATGTAATGGAATGGCCAGCGCAATCGCCTGACCTAAACCCCATTGAGAATGTATGGACTGACGTGAATGAATCTGTCTCCCAAATTAAACCAACGAGCAATCAGTCACTCTGGGATGCAGTTAAGATGGCTTGATCAATTCCATGACCAGGCGATTTAAAGCCGTTATAGCCAACAAAGGCTATTCAACTAAATATTTGTGAAATGGACACTTGTTTAAGACAAATAATTTTTATAAAAAAATAGAATTTTTATTTTTTTTAGGTTTAATTTGTATAAAAGCAGTGGTGCTATTTTTTTACCGATTATTTTTTTATATTTTTTAGAAAAATTAACTCTATTTTCTTAAATTGTTAAATAAAAAACTGATTTCTTTTTGTAATATGGTGTTTTTTCTTTATTTCATTTTATGGCACATTCAAAATGTTTCTTTATTTATTAGAATTAACTTTATTTTTCAAAGAGATTTTTTGATTCGCAATGGTGCTATTATTTTTACCGCAATTTTATATGTATATGAAAGTTTAAGTTTACAATAAAATATTATTGAAGGCATACTTTTCTGACTTTGTCAGTTGCAAAATCATGAATTAAGTCATCAAATTCAATTTCCTGGAGTAATTCATTTTCAATTGATAAAATTGACAAACTGTTTAGTCTATCTTGTAGCATTGTGCTTCGAAGTTAATTTTTTATCCGGTTCAATTTCGAAAATGAACGCTCTCCACTGCAGTTTGAAACCATCAAAGATAAAACAATTCTACAGGCAGTTTCTACATTTGGAAATGTATTCCCAATTTCATCCATTGTAATTAGACTGTACAATTTTGATATTATAATAAGATCTTTATCTGTTCGCAAGAATTTTGCAACTCTACCGAAGTCAAGTATTGCAATCGACAAAAAAAGCCAAACAATAATGCATTAATTTCTTGATAGCAATTGAATCGTATTCTTTATTGCAAAGTAATAGTGTCAATAATTGGAAAAAAAGTTGATATTTTAAACTTTTCGTTCCCAATTAGCTGGACGGATGGTGCAGAACCATCAAAATCTGTGGCACGCGAACTTCGTACTATTTTTCGTTGCAATAAGTCTTTATAATTAGCATCCGGATTTTGAATTTTGGAACACGCTTCAAATTTATCAAAATTCTCCCCTATATCATTTATGAAAGAACAAAGTAAATTGGAAGCAACGTCAATCGTTATTGTTTATTTTTGAAGGCTCTTGCTGGTTTTATGAATTCTTTCTAATATTGTGCTCCAAATTTCTGTTAAAATGAGAAACTCCAGTTTTGACATTTTCTAAGACAGGCTTAGCGTTTCGCTTTTTGTGTCTGGAACTTGCTCTGGATCTCTAGAGATAGATGTCAAGGCTTCAGTAATTTGCTTATAACCATGATGGAGCGCGTAAACTGCACCAGCTCGTGCAGACCATCTTGTTTCCGAAAGGCTTTTAAGAACTCTATGTGAACCTAAAAATACATTCAATTTATTCCAGCGATGGGTAGAAGCAAAAAAAAAGTTGTCTATTTTTTGAACCACTTGAAAGAAACTTGTTGCCTCCTGCACACAACCAGCCGCATGAAGGCCTACTAAGTTAAGAGAATGTGCTGCACAAGGTACAAAGGTAGCAAATTCGCACTTCTCCTTTAATCTTGCTTGCAAAACAGACGGATTATCAAAGCTTTGTCCTCTACAATCCTCTATTGAAATATCATGATTTTCCAGAAATGTCAAGATTGTGTCAGCCAAATATTCAGATTTATGCTCTTGAATAGAGTACCCGTGGCATGATGGTTAGTGCGTTGGACTGTCATACCAGAGGCCTTGGGTTCGATCCCTGCCTATGTCATCTAAAGTTTTTTTCACGGGTACTGCCTCTTGCGAGGAACTGACAAATTCTCCAAGAATAATTTTTGTCATGAAAAGTGCTTTCTCAAATTGGCCGTTCGGATTCGGCTTAAAACTGAAGGTCCCCTCCATGATCCATCCCTGACAAAAGTACTCGCACAGTACTCGCACACAGGAATGGTTGAGAGTTGTAAGTCACTAGGCCCTATTTCTCAACGGATTGTTGTGCCACCCAATTTATTTTTATAGCTGCGATTCCACCGTGGCCAGGAGAATAGTGAGTTTAATTTATCATAGACGAAATAGGAAGTAATATAAATTGAAACAAGAGACGTTTGTGGGCAATTGGATAGAAATTTGTGAAAATATAGACCACGTTCATCTGAACCATTACTATAGGACTGGCTGAAAAATGTAGGAAAAACATTAACTATTACATGTAAAGTTTGCACATTATATAATATAAAATTGAATTAAAGTCGTTAGCGTTACTGGTTGGTAGGGACGTATGTATCTCAGCCATAAGTTAGCGAATGATGGTTTTTAAGTCCTCAAGAGTTAAAGGTTTATTTGCATAAACACGGTCTTTCAAGTAGCCTCACAAAAAAAAAGTCCAGCGGTGTCAAATCGCATGATCTTGGTGGCCAGCTGATATTACCACGACGAAAAACTACGTGGTCAGGAAATGTCTCTTGCAATAAAGCCATATTCGCTCGAGTTATGTGGCACCGTCCTGTTGAAACCACGTATTCTATAAGTCGTATTCTTCAATAGCATACAAAATAAAGTCAGTTATCATATGATTATAACTCTTCGAATTGACGGTGACAGTCGTTTCATCATTGTTTTCGAAGAAGTAAGGTCCAATCATAGCTCCGGACCAAAGAGTGTAGTGACTTTTTGTGGATGTAATGGCTTCTCTTTAATTCCTCGAAGATTCTCAGAATCCCAAATATGACAATTTTGTTTGTTATCATAGCCACAGAATGAGACATGTGTTTCGTCGCTGAAGAAAATGCGTAGTTGGACGATTATGTAAGCCATAATCTCCTCTTAAAACACGATATGTGGTTGTGGCAGAATCACTATTTTTTGTTAATTTGTACTTTGTATAAAGCTACTCTCAGTAATTTATTCGAAACTACACTAATCTCAGTATACTTTTCGATTCAAGTTTTCTTTAATTTGTAAAATATAATTAGTCTTTCTTTAAACTTCAAACAGTAAAATACTTCTTTTATAATAAATACTTTCTTTTTCTTTTCTCTGGATCTCCGAACATTCTGAGGTTATGGGCCCAGGATTCAATTGAAGAAAAATTAATTTTTGAATCTTTCTAGAAGAAATTATTTTTCACTGCATTTCCGAGATCATTTTTGATTTGAGACAAGGAAAAAAATAATAGCAAAATGGCTGATCATCCTGTTTCTAAGCTTCCATTATTTGATGGTACGAATTTCAGCAACTGGAAATATCGTGTGGGTATTTTGTTGGACGAGAAGGTTCTACGAAAATACATTGAGGAAGATTTAGAAGAAATTCTTGCGAAGATTGAGCCTGCTAACCAAGACAGTGTGAAGTTAGAAGAAAAGAAGTGTATTTCAATTTTGGTCCAGACTATTAATGATGGACAATTGGAATATGTGAAGGAGAAGAGGACTGCCAAGGAGATGTTCGACACATTGTGTGGTATTTTTGAACGGAAAAGCATTTCGAGCCAGTTACTACTCCGTAAACGGCTTCTGATGATGAAGTACAATGAGTGTGAAGACATCATTGAACATTTTCTTCGATTCGATACGAAGGTTCGTCAGCTGAAATCAACCGGAGCTAAGATGGAAGAGCTTGATGTTGTTGTCCATTTGTTGCTTACTTTGCCAGCAAGCTATGACAATTTAGTAACTGCACTAGAGACCATGAATCAAAGTGACTTGAAGTTAGAATTTGTCAAGACTCGGTTGATGGACGAATACAACAAGAGGAATGGTTGTGCATCGGCAAGGTCTAGTGAGCCCGGTGCAATGAGTGTCAAGCCTAAGAAGAAAATTGTATGTTATGGATGTGGTAAGCCTGGACATATCAAATCCAAATGCTTTTCCAAGCAGAAGGAAAAGAAGGACTCAGAGGGTTCAAGCAAAGCTTTCAGAAAGAAGGATTCGACAATGTGTGCAGTTGTTGACAAAGCAAGTGAAAAAGAGCATGCAGCGCAAACTGTACAACCGATGAATGATAAAGTGAAGTTTGTTTTGGATTCTGGTGCTACCCAGCACATGGTCAACAACAAAGATTATTTCAACGTTTTGAAGAACATCGAGGAAATTCAAATTTCAGTTGCCAAGAAAAACGAAAGCATATCAGCATCTGAAATTGGTGATATTTCTGTTAAAACGTTTCATAATGGTGATTCTGCACTAAAGACTATGAAGAACGTTTTATTTGTGAAGGATCTGAAATGCAACTTGATGTCTATCCGAAGTCTGACAGAAAGGGGTTACCGTATAGTTTTTGAAGGTGACAAGGCATATGCATCGATTGATGGAACACCTATGTTTGAAGCAAGTACCAGAGGCAAGCTGTACGAAGTAGATTTGCATGTTGAACAAAATAAATTCACTGGCATCTCAGGTGAGAAAAATGATTCACAATCTTTGTGGCATTACAGATTAGCACATTTGAATACATATGATTTGAAGAAGATGGTCAATCATCAGATGGCTAAAGGTTTGGAAGAAATGAATGTTGACACTGAATTAACATTCTGCGAATCTTGTGTTTTTGGAAAACAAACACGTTCATCGTTTCCAAGGAACAAAAATACTAGATCCAATCGCATTTTGGAATTAATTCATAGTGATGTCTGTGGTCCTATGCTAACGTCGGCATATGATGGTAGCAGATATTTTGTGTCATTCACTGACGACTATTCCAGAGCTTCAATGATATTCTGCATTCAACGAAAAAGTGAAGTCCTTAGCAAGTTCAAAGAATTCGTAGCCATAGCTGAAGCACTACATTGCAAGAAAGTTGTGAAGCTGAGAGCTGACAACGGTGGAGAATATACTTCAAATGAGTTTAGACAGTTCTATAAGTCAAAGGGTATTCAAATGATGCTTACTGTTCCCTACAATCCAGAGATAAACTCCGTGTCTGAGCGATTGAATAGAACACTTCAAGAAAAAGCTACAACTATGCTGGTGGCAAGTGGTTTGGATCATAAATTCTGGAACGAAGCGATTCTTGCAGCAAATTATATTAAGAATCGATCGCCAACGAGTGCTGTTGGGAAGCAATTTATGAAGCAGACACCGGCTGAGATTTGGTTCGGAAGAAAACCAGATCTGTCCTATTTAAGAATTTTCGGTTCAGAATGCTTCAATTTCGTACCAAAAGATAAGCGATCGAAATTTGAAGGTAAGTCGAACAAATGTCTGATGCTTGGGTATGCTTCATCGATTGGTTCATACCGGCTGTGGGACATGAAAGAGAATAGGTTAATTATTGGTCGACACATAACGTTCAATGAAGATTCCGTGTTGAGAAGGCCGAAGATAACAGAAATATCGACTTCAGAGGCGGAACGATTTGGTGAGAACAAAAATGATGAAACTCTGGAAAATCTACCTGTTGACGGCGGCGATGGAATAGTCCACAGCTCTAATTTGGATTGGGCTGGTAACCGCATTGAAAGAATCCACGATGTCGAAGAAAACGGCATCGGTAACAACAGTACCAGCGGAAGCGAAAATAGTGTTGAAGACCTTGAATCAAATGTTCAACGAAGAAGCGAACGTTCGCGAAGACAACCTGAGCGACTTGGTTTTTGCACTTATTCAGCTGAATCAGACAACTTTGCTCTTAGTGCCGAAGAGTACGTCGAAGATGACCCAAGAACCATTACTGAGGCAAAAGCAAGAGAAGATTGGCCAGAATGGGAAAATGCCATAAAAAGTGAGTACCAATCATTGATACATAATAAAACTTGGACTATTTGTAGTTTGCCAAAGAATCGAAAAGCCATAACCAGCAAATGGGTATTTCGATTGAAACGCAAAGCAGATGGGCAAATTGAAAAATACAAAGCTCGTTTGGTGGCGCGAGGGTTTACTCAAAAACCTGGTTTCGATTACACCGAAACGTATGCGCCAGTTGCAAAGTTGGTAACATTAAAAATATTGCTTGCAATTGCAAATGAGAAGGGCATGTATATTCACCAGATGGATGTCAAAAGTGCGTTTTTGAATGGTGAACTATCCGAAGACATTTATATGGAGTTACCGGAAGGTGTTGAAGTGGGAAATAAAATCTGCAAGCTCAATAAGGCTTTGTATGGGCTGAAGCAAGCGTCACGAGCCTGGAATGAGAAGTTCAACAGTTTCATGGTTAGAATTGGATTCAGGCGATGTGAGTCAGATCAATGCGTGTACGTCAAGGACCAAAACGGAAGCAATTTTTACGTCCTGCTGTATGTCGATGACATATTGCTGTTTTGTCAAAATATTCAAATGATTATCATAATAAAGCAGCTGTTGTCAAAGGAATTTGACATGACTGACATGGGTAGAGCAAGTACCTTTCTGGGAATGCACATCCAGCAAAACATCGAAGATGGAACTATTGAACTAAGTCAACGGCAATACTTGGAAAAAGTGTTGCATAAATTCGAAATGAAAGACTGCAAGCCAAAAGCTACTCCCATGGAAAAGGGTCTGCACATCGATGAGGGTGACAAGGAAAGATGTACAAATCACCCCTACCGCGAATTGATTGGTTGTGTTGTGCTATATTTATTTTAACTGAGCTGCACGATTCTCAGTTGGGTCTTTTCCTGTAAACTTGTGTTATGTTTTTCTAGTTCCAAGTTTCATAAAATAAAAAAGATGTATTGTTTACGGTAACAGAAGTGTACCCGTTTTGTTTTTTTTTCTTTATTTTCACTTTGCTTATAATATTTACTTAAATTTACTTAAGTCTAAGTTTGATTATACACAAGAATTAGAATATTATATTATTATTAAAAGATATAGAAGACGAAAACAAGAATTAGTCTATTGTCCAAAGGAAGATATAGCAGTCGACCGAACCGTCCGAATTCAAGTTACAGAGTGTCATGTCCATGGCTCGTCACCCGACACGACGAAACAGAAAAAATGCAACATGAGCACAAGTGTGCTTGTTTGTGGTTGCTAATAGGGTTCAATGCACGTTTAATGGGTTTGAAAGGGGAGTGCATTGATTGTTAAATATAGGAAAATGGAAAATGATGAACTGGGAATTTTGGGTTTGGTTTCAGTGTAGCAGGCAAAGAAATTGGAGAAGTTTAATGGATTGAAAAAGTGAATGGGTTTGGTTTAAGTGGAGCGATCGTTGATCGCGTGGTTGACAACATTGGAGTTGAATGGAATTTTTGTAGGTAATTAAAAGGAAATGATGAATATGGGAATTATAAGTGGTTCGGATATTGGTCAATAAAATCAAAAGGAAATGATGACTGTGGGAATTTGAAGTGGCAATGGGTTGAATTGTAACGGGATAAGAAAGGATGATGAGGGAATGTTGTGAAGTACGCACTTTACAACACCTCCCCCCTTAAGAACGAAACTTGTACCTTGGAGTGGTGCGAGTTTCGGCTTTGCTGTGAGAAGATGGAATTGGGAGTGAACGAGATAGATTTGATGGGGCTAAACGAGGTTTTGGTATTGGTTGAGTTTCTACCGATGTTACTGAGGTTGAATCAACTTTTATTTCTGGCATTGGTAGTGATTCCGTTTCTTTTTTGTTATGAACTGAGTTCTTTCTCATATTCCGCATTAGCAATATTATTATAACTATGAATACGGCGAAAATCATTAAAAGGAATAACACGATTGAAGTGTTTTTATTTTCATTATCGGTATTCGAATATACAAACTGAGAATTTTGTAGGTTGTCTATATTCTTACTGATAGAATTGAGGTCTTCAATCTGATTATGTATATTAAAAGACTTTGTAGCATAACTGGGGATTTTCTCAAATTGAGGTGGTGTTATATTGAATGAAAGGTAAGGATTTGATGAAATAAAGTTAAGATTAGTTTTTGTTTCGAAATTTGTTTTGGAGCTTAAGGATTGATATCTTGTGTTTGCAATACAGTTTGGTTGGATTTTAAGAATACCAGTTGCATTTATGTTTATTTGCGAGTTAAGATTTTGGCATTTAATCATAAGATTTTCTGGATTTGGGGAAACGAAAATCCAAGAATTGGAGTCTGCTAGCTGTAGGAAAATGGGGTGATATACTTGCATTAACTGAATATTACAATTACTGATTTTACTTGGAAGAATGGAAAGTAAATCCAGTTCGCAGGCACTGCTTGAAGATGTGAAAAGGATAGGTGCGTTTCTTTCGCATAGATAATTATTTTTTGTAGTTGTTTGACATTTGTCTAAGTCATGGTTATCATAGAGAAAGTATGATTGTTTTTCTGAGTCAACGATAAGAAAAGGTTTTTCAGGGATTATAATTGCATAGGTTTTGTTTTCGATGAGATTTGGTATACTAGTCATTTTATAAACGTTATAGTTTTTGGAAGAAGTAAGAGGAATTCTTAATACAAAATTTATTTGGTTGTCAATGTAGTAAACATGAGTTTCTAAGAGATTAAAAAGTGTGTCTATATATTGCTCTTGTAGAGGAAGTGGTAAACGATTTTCTTCTGGAAGGAGTAATTGTATCTTTTTAATTTCCTCTGTGAGTTTAGAAGGATCAATAAGATATGGGTGAAGTTTTCCATGGGCTGCGGAGTAAATAGCGTCCAGGAGGTGATCTTTGGTTGAATAGTAGTATTCTGACAAGGAGTTGAACATCGTAAAAAGTTCGTTTAGGTGAAGAAAGGATTTATTTATTATGTTATTACTATTTGAGTTGTTGCTTATTTGATTTATGATTTTACTGGTTTCTTCAATCTTTTCTTCTATTTTAATAATTTGGTCGTTTGTAAGGTTTAATTGATGGATGATATTTTTTGATATTGAAATTTGTTTTTCGTTTAATTGGGATTCATAATGTTGTTGTTGGTTAAGTTTATTTATATGACGAGAAAAAGTTTTTGCATCCTCGTCGTCGAGGGTGCCAAACAATTGTTTGGATATAGAACCAATAGCATTAATTAATCCTCTCTTTTGTATTCGAGATTTTATGGTGGTTCCTAAGTATTTGTTAATAATTTGATCCTGTGATTTAATTCGATCAAGGACTAACGTAGAAAGGGTAGGAAGGGATTCGCATTGGGATAAGTTTTCGTGTGAAGAAAGAAGTTGTTTACAAGAAGAAAGAATTTTTTCATAGGTCAATAAGATTGAGTTATATTGGAAGTTGAGTTCATCTATTTTAAAGATGAAAATCACGATTATAGGTTTCTCCATTTCTGGAAAGAATATTGAGATTGAAGTTTTTAATTAACTTGAAAAAATTTTGAGTCTATTGTTGTGGACTTTAACTATTTTATTTTTAATTTTAATGTCGGAGTTTACTCCTGACTTAGATAAGATTTCGTAAGGTCCTGACCAAAGAGGAAGAAGCTTTTTATTTTTATTTTTAGGATTACTTTCATTTTTAAGTAGAACAAGTGTTCCTATTTGAAAGTCTCCAGGATATTGTTTTTTATCGTACTGTAGTTTTGAAGATTCCTTACTCTTCAGAAGTTTATCTCTAGCGATTTGATGACAATGTTGAAGCCTTGATTTAAGTTCGTTGGCATACAAATCGTAATTGTAGCAAATTTCTGGATTTTTTGTTACGCTAGAAGGAAGTTCAACCTGTCTACCATACATGAGTTCGAACGGAGTAAATGACGTTGAAGTGTTCGGGGTAGTGTTATGGACGAAAACGGCATATTTTATCCAATTATCCCAATCATCTTGAGATTTATTGATAAAACAACGGAGATATTCCACGAAGTTTCTGTGACTTCTTTCGCAAGAGCCATTTGATTGAGGTCGGTATGCAGTAGTTTGGAGTTTATTAATTTTAAGAAGTTTGCATACATTTTTGAATATGTCGCTTAGGAAGTTTTGGCCTTGATCTGACAAAACGTATTTGGGTGTGCCATAACGAAATATTATTTCTTTGACAAATGCTTCGGCGATTGTATTTGCCTCTTGATTTGGTAAAGGAATTGCATCAGTGTATTTTGTAAGGTCATCGATGAATGTTAAAAGATATTTATTATTATTATTAGTTATAGGGTAGGGACCAACGATATCGATAGAAATTTTTTCGAAGGGGTATTTGGAAGTTGTAGTTATAACCATAGGTTCCATGGTATATTTTGTTACTTTGTTTTTCTGACAGAGTTCGCAATTTTTAATATAGTTTTTTATATCTTGAAACATATTTTTCCAACTATGATATAATTTTATACGTTTAAAGGTTCTGTTGACACCACAGTGTCCTCCAATGGGATTTGAATGAAATTCCTTAAGAATAGTTTTGATTTCATTTTCTGTCAGATCTGGTTTTGATGAAGGAATATTCGAAGAATTAGTAGTTATGACTAAAGGCGTTGTACAAGAATTAGAATTCGTATTTTTATTTGAAGAATTTGAACAAGAATTAGGAATTGATTTTGAACAAGAATTAGAATTTGTATTTTTATTTGAAGACTTTGAACAAGAATTAGAAATTGATTTTGAACAAGAATTAGAATTTGTATTTTTATTTGAAGATTTTGAACAAGAATTTGGAATTGAAGATGTTGAAGACGAACTTGAATTTATGGATGGGGGACAAGAATTAGTAATTGACATTGAAGAAGACGAATTTGTATTTGCTGGTGAAGAACAAGATTTAGGATTTGACGATGTAGAAAAGGAGTTAGTATTTTCGGACGATGTAGGAGACGATATAGTAAATGGGTTAGGAGACGAATTAAAAGATGTTGTAGAAGACGAATCTTGAGAAGAATTAGAAGACGGTTTTGTATCTGAACGAAGAGTCATTTTTGCAATTCTGCTTAGGCAATCTGCATTTGTATTTTGTTCACCTTTTTTGTAAATGATTTCATATTCAAACTCCTCGAGCTGTAGGCGATATCTCATCATTCTAGAATTTATGTCCTTACAATTGTGTATATAAACTAGCGGTTTATGATCAGTGTAAAGTTGAAATTTTCTTCCATACAGATATGGTCGGAAATGTTTGACTGACCAAACGATAGCCAAAAGTTCCTTATCTGTAGTAGAATAATTTTTTTCACTTTTATTAAGAGTTCGTGATGCATAAGAGATAGGAAGGTCATTACCAACTTCACCTTGTGAAAGGACACTACCAATAGCAAAGTCACTAGCATCCGTTGTAAGAATGAAGTTTTTAGTAAAATCGGGATATTGGAGGAGTGGTGGATTAATAAGTTTTTCTTTTAATCCATGAAAAGAATTTGAACAAAGAGGAGTCCAGTCGAAGCGAACATCCTTTCGTAAAAGATTAGTAAGAGGTTTAGAAATTTTTGCAAAATCTTTTATGAAGCGCCGATAATAACCTGCAAGACCCAGGAAGCTTTTTATTTCTTTTGCGTTCTTGGGTTGTGCGAAATTTTTCACACATTCGATTTTTTGTGGATCAGGTTTAATACCGGATTCGTTTATGACATGTCCTAAATATGTGAGCTCAGTTCGTAGAAATTGACATTTATCAGGTTGCAATTTTAAGTTATGTATTTTAAGACGTTCGAAGATTTCTCTTAATTTTGAATTGTGTTCTTCTAAAGTCTTACCATAGACCACAATGTCATCCATATAAACGAAAGTTTTTATACCTTGAAGTCCAGTCAAAACATTATTCATTAACCTTTGGAAGGTGGCTGGAGCACCTTTTAATCCATAAGGCATTCTAATGAATTCGTAATGACCAAAAGGAGAAGAGAAAGCGGTCTTTTCTCTATCTTCCGGGCGAACTTCGATTTGATGGAAGCCACTGGCTAGATCTAAAGTTGAGAAGAACTTTGAACTCCCTAACTGATCCAGAATATCAGTAATGTTAGGTAATGGAAATGCGTCACCGACAGTTTTGTCGTTGAGTTTGCGAAAATCGACAACGATTCTCCATTTCTTGTTACCATCTTTATCAGGTTTTTTCGGAACGACAATTAGTGGGAAATTCCACGGACTATTCGATGGTTGGATAATATTATCGTCCATCATCTCATGGATTTGTTTATTTACTTCTTGTCGTTGTGCTTCCGGCAACCTGTAGGGTTTTATATATGTAGGTGTAGCATCTTGTGTTATGATAGGATGTTGTACAGAGGAGGTATGGGTTAATTTATCTCCTTTTATAAAAAATAAGTCACTGTACAAACAGCATAAATCTAAAATAGAGTCCTTTTCATTTTTGGTCATGTGATCAGTCACGACTAGGTCTTGTATAGTTTTAATTCTTTCATAAGAAGCAGGATAGTGTTGAATTTGCAAAATATTGTAGTTAGAGACTTCGTCAAATACTATATCATCAGTATTAAACTCAATGGGGGATTCAGAGGAGTTAACGACGGATATGTAAGAGATAGAACTATTGGCAGGAGTAATGCTATTGCCAATATATAATCCATTGGGGAATTGCTGGGAGAGGCATATACTATCCACATTAATGTCCTTGAGGACTGGAACAATGATTTCGGATCTAGGAGGAATATTAACTAGATTAGAAGGAATAAGATCATAGTCGATTAGGTAGTTTTCCCATGAGAAGGTAAGTATTTTGGTACCATAATTTATTTGAGCTTTATGGTCATCCAAGAAATTGTTACCTATTATTCCATCGGTACTGATGGGAAAGTTTTTATCTACTACATGGAAAGGGTAAGAAATTGTAACGTTTTTAGGGAGATTAATAAGAAGTTGTATAACTCCTTTGGTACGGATAACAGAATCAGTTATACCAGATAGGGAATGAATTATATTAGAGTCGATGGGTAATTCTGGTTTTATTTTATCTATTTTAATCAGACAAATTTCACTACCGCCATCGATTAGAAATTTAGAAGGTTTAGGATTTAGCAAGGTTTCAGAAGAAAGTTTAATTGAATCTACTCTACTTATATTATTTTTTAAATTTATGTGTAGGATGTGGCGAGAGGAGATTAAGTTTGGGTCCGAAGCCTGCCACTGGTTTCGGCCTCTGAACGGTTTTCCGAATGTTTGTTTACAGTTGAGGAGGAATTAGAATTAGAATTAGAATTAGAATTAGAATTAGAATTAGAATTAGAATTAGAATTAGTATTATTATTATTTTTTTTATTATTATTATATTCCCTTTTTCGACATTCGTTTATATGATGCCCGAGATTCTTACAGTAACTACAAGTAATAGTTACTTTCCTTACCTCACTTTTGAATGAAGGAAGCTGTTCCTTATTTTTCTTTAGATAGCACTGTTCGACGCTATGACCAGTTTTCTTACAAAAATTACAAGAGATTGGATTTTTAAGTTTTGATTGAAACGGGTTATATGAAGTAGTTTGGTTATTATAGGAAAAGGCACTTTTTTCTTCTAGTACGGCAGCTTCTATGGCTTCCGTCAGGGTAGTAAATCTAGAAGCTTTGATGATGAGACTTATTTTAGGATTAAGACCTCTCTCAAAAGCTTTTAGAGCCGTTTTACTGTTGAGATTGATAATAACACTTGAACTTTCAGCGCCTTCACTAGCTATACAAGCATCATTCAAATTAGCTAAAGTCTGTTCCAATCTATTGGAATAAGAACGCACTGTCTCATTTGTTCTTTGCTTTATGTGTATCAGTTCCAATTGGAGTTGGGACAGAGATTTGGTTTCTAAAAATTGTTGAACTAGTTTTTCCTTAAGGGATTCCCAGGTGGTGAATTCTGTGTATTTGACTATATTGTAAGCTGGGCCAGTAAGTTTAGTTTTAATAATTAGAAGAAGGATAGGAATTTCGGCAGTGGTGATATCTTCGGATATCAAATCGCACGCATTTAGGAATTTGTGTAAATTTGCTCTGTTCCCATCAAATTCGGGGATTAATTTTAGAGCGAAAGATCGGTCGAGTTTTGGAGCCATTTCTGTTTCGGTTTCAAGAATAGAATTAGAGGTCTCAGAGGAAGAGGAGTTTTCGACAGTACTTGAATCGGATTCTTCGCAGTCGGATATTTCTATAGTCTTATGTTTAGACATAAACTTCTAATTATTATAATGAACAAAATTTAATTAAATTATAAAAAAAAAATTATGCAATTGCAAAACAAGAAATAGGTAAAAAAAGGTAATGATAATGAGTAATAATAAGTAAGTAAAAGTAAGTAGTAAATAATATATAATTTTTTCTTGCCTCTTATTTAATTGAATATTAAAAATTATATCTTATAGTGTGGATGATGGTTGGTTAAAGATGAATGTTGATGCTGCTGAAGATCTAGTAGGTTAAAGATGAATGATAGAGATGGTAGTTGGTAGTTGGTTTAAAGATGATTAATAGTCTTTTATTATTGTTTCTGTAGTTTGTAGGTTTCACTTGTTTTTATTTTGTTTGTATTAGTTTTTTTTTTAAGATAATCAGACGTTTTTTTTTTGTTTTTTTTTTTTTTGTTCACTGCTTCAATGATTTTTTTTTTTTTTAAACTGTTTCGATTGTTATATTTTTTTTGTTTGTTTGTAAGGAGTATCACTTGGCACTAAACACTTTCCAGGCAAACCCCACATCTGACACCAATTTTTTGTTGTGCTATATTTATTTTAACTGAGCTGCACGATTCTCAGTTGGGTCTTTTCCTGTAAACTTGTGTTATGTTTTTCTAGTTCCAAGTTTCATAAAATAAAAAAGACGTATTGTTTACGGTAACAGAAGTATACCCGTTTTGTTTTTTTCTTTATTTTCACTTTGCTTATAATATTTACTTAAATTTACTTAAGTCTAAGTTTGATTATACACAAGAATTAGAATATTATATTATTATTAAAAGATATAGAAGACGAAAACAAGAATTAGTCTATTGTCCAAAGGAAGATATAGCAGTCGACCGAACCGTCCGAATTCAAGTTACAGAGTGTCATGTCCATGGCTCGTCACCCGACACGACGAAACAGAAAAAATGCAACATGAGCACAAGTGTGCTTGTTTGTGGTTGCTAATAGGGTTCAATGCACGTTTAATGGGTTTGAAAGGGGAGTGCATTGATTGTTAAATATAGGAAAATGGAAAATGATGAACTGGGAATTTTGGGTTTGGTTTCAGTGTAGCAGGCAAAGAAATTGGAGAAGTTTAATGGATTGAAAAAGTGAATGGGTTTGGTTTAAGTGGAGCGATCGTTGATCGCGTGGTTGACAACATTGGAGTTGAATGGAATTTTTGTAGGTAATTAAAAGGAAATGATGAATATGGGAATTATAAGTGGTTCGGATATTGGTCAATAAAATCAAAAGGAAATGATGACTGTGGGAATTTGAAGTGGCAATGGGTTGAATTGTAACGGGATAAGAAAGGATGATGAGGGAATGTTGTGAAGTACGCACTTTACAACAGTTGCTTAATATACGCAACTGTGACCACAAGACCGGACTTATGTGCTGCAACTGGATACATGAGTCGATTCCAAAGTTGTTTTGATGAACCCCACTACAACTATGCAAAACATATTCTACGCTACATTCGTGGAACAATCGACTTGAGAATGATTTACCGAAAAGAAGATACTGCCGAGACCCTGGTGTGTTTCTGTGATGCTGACTGGGGAGGAGATAAAAATGACCGGAAATCTACTTCAGGATACGTGTTCAAGTTATTTGGAAATACCGTGAGCTGGGCCTCAAAGAAGCAATCAACAGTAAGTTTGTCATCAACAGAAGCTGAGTTGATTGCCCTAACTGAAGCAGTATGTCAACTCAAATGGATTCGAAAGATGCTGAATGAACTTAATGTAGAATGCACGATTCCAGTAATCATATATGAAGATAATAATTCCTGTATTAAAATTGCTGAAGATTCCAAGGAAAGCAAACGAATGAAGCATTTAGACTTCAAATACCATTTTATTCGAGATGAAATTTCAAAGGGCGTTATTCGACTAGAACAAAAACCAACTGAAGATCAACTAGCTGACGTCATGACGAAAGCATTAGGAAGAAATTTGTTCCTAAAACATCGTAGAGGTTTAAATTTAGTTTAGTTTCTTTTTTTGATTTTGTTCAATTAATGTACCTACTTATGATTTAACTTGAATTTATAGTTTCTATTAAATTAAGAGGCGGTGTTAATTTGTACTTTGTATAAAGCTACTCTCAGTAATTTATTCGAAACTACACTAATCTCAGTATACTTTTCGATTCAAGTTTTCTTTAATTTGTAAAATATAATTAGTCTTTCTTTAAACTTCAAACAGTAAAATACTTCTTTTATAATAAATACTTTCTTTTTCTTTTCTCTGGATCTCCGAACATTCTGATTTTTGTAGTAGGTTTTAACAATTTTTATGCGTTGTACGATAATTAAAAGATGCACTCTCGTAAACTTCAGACTTTCAACTGAAAATAAAAATTGTTTTAACAACCAAGCTTGACAGAATATGTTGAATTCCAGCCCTATACTTTTGAAACCGTGAAATGGATAACAAGTTAGGAATTAATATTTGTGAACACATCATCATACTATGAATAATGAAAACCAGAAATGTATGTATTTAATAAAGATGAATAATTATTTCTTTATTTGATCTACCTACGAGTTTATATATCGATTCTTGTTGAAGCTTTTATCAAAATTAATTCGATTGTGTTCAAAGCAGAGTTAATTTAATTGATAAGTCTTTAACAAATTTAGGTTATAACTTGCCGCAATAACACTAAACTAATATTATAAGCCCTATATTGCTATCTTTAGGTATTAGGTATACCTCTGAAATAATATTAAAGTAGATATACCGCACTGAGTTTATGAATAAATTCGTTGATTAATATTCCAGCTTCATAACCTGTCCTGACCTCCAGAGAATCATATTAATTTATCTGATTGCCCCACATGTCCTCAACTTTTTAAGTTCATGTTTTGTTTTTATTTTATGTTTGGTTTTGTGGTGGGAACTTATTCTGATGAATTGCTGCATGCTCCCTAGTTGACATTCACTTTTTGTATATTCCATGATACACAATCAATTCGTTGAAATTCAATTTAATTAAGTTTATAATATCGCATTTCAACAATATAAACAGATAGTCAAGCATTGAAAGTTAAAAAGTCAAATGCAATTAAGTGTGAATTGGGGTAATAAACATACAAAAATGATGACCAGGACCATCCTTGTTGCATGTAGGGTTGTGGCTGCAAGTACACAAAGTATATCCTAGCCTAGTTGAAAAATCCATTGAATGAAGAAATAACTTTTGGGCAGGTGGAAACATTTTTTGACAGTCTATAATGATTGATGGTTCAGTGGTTGATTGTGGTTCAGGATATGGTTGTTAACTTGGAAAATGGTCTTTTGATTTCAAAAAAATAAAAAATAATATGTATATGCCAATTATTCCAAAGTGTAATATTCAACTATACAAACAAAAGCAACGAAAGAACAGCATCATTAGTATGATAATTTTTTGACGATTAATTAAAAATTAATCTGAATGCATTAATGTATATATGTATATATATATATAGTTGTATAATGTAGAATATTATGTACGGTTCATTATTATTTCAGAACGATAAATGAGCTTTGTATTGAAAAAAATGGCTCAAGTGATCGATGGATAATTCGTTATAAATTAATTTTTGTTTATTTCATTAAATTTGTAATATTTGCTTTAAATAGCAAACATCTTCTTTTTTTGAGGGGTGAAAGAAGGTACTTAAAGATCGTTCCTGCATAATAATGGTACAGGGTATTTTAACAGGGACGCTACAAAAGAAGAGCGACAGGGACAGCAAACGACGCCATTTTTCTTGCGTCTCTTTTGACTATTCTCTTCAGCAAGGTTTGCAATTTCATGATAAAAAGATATACTAGCCAACAACGAGTCGAAATAAAAAAAATTATTACCGAAATTCAGAGTCAGTGGCCTCAACGTTAAGAGCGCTACGTCCAATTTATGGTCGTCATAATCGTCCTAGCAGATCAACAATTGAGCGAGTAGTGGAAAAATTTGAATCCAAATGCACAGTACAAAATATTCCCCTGCCAGTGAGACAAAGAAGTGCCCGTAGTGTCGAGAACATTGCTGCATTTGAGGCTTCAGTTGCAGAAAGCTCAAATGTGTCTCTCACAAGTTGTTCTCAAGCGTTGGGCATCTCTGTGACGTCGTTGTGACGCATTTTGCGAAAGGATCTTGGCCTACATCCTTACAAGATTAAATTGACGTAAGAACTGAAGCCGCTTGACCACCAGAAGCGTCGTATGTTCGTGAATTGGGCTAAGCAACAATTTGAAAATGATTCGGATTTCTGGCTGAATCGCTTCGTCAATAAACAAAATATGTATGCGGTATTGGTCAGACAGCAATCCACATGTACTCCATGAGTCAATATTGCATCCCAAACAAATTACGGTTTGGTGTGTTTATGGGCCGGTGCGGTGGCGTCATTGAGCCGTACTTCTTCCGTGATGATCAAGACCGGCACGTTACTGTGAATGGGGATCGCTACTGTTTAATGATAACCGAATATTTTTGGCCCCAATTGGATGATATGAACTTGGAGGACATGTGGTTCCAACTGGACGGCGCCACAAGCCACACAGCGAATGTCACAATCAATTTATTGGAAACCAAGTTTAGAGAACGTGTTATCTCACGAAATGGTTCAGTCGCTTGGCCGCCTTTTGACGCCGTTAGACAATTTCCTGTGGGGCTACGTCAAGTCTGTGGTCTATGTCAACAAGCCAGCGACGATTAATGAACTTTGTACGAATATCGAAAGTCAAATTGCAGCAATATCGGCCGATTTATGCTTGAAAACCGTCGAAAATTGGGTTCAGCGTCTGGACCTCTTCTGCATGCGTGCCCGTGGTGGTACTTTCACAGAAATATCATTGATAACAGTTTTTGTTTTATTTAAAAAAAACCTTTATAACGCTCTTATTGAAAAACCCGATACATGTGAAAAATGTTTTAAATGTACCGGTTCTTTTGTAACTGGTAATATCATTGTATTTGTTGTTTTCTTTGTAGATGAGAACTCACAATGTCTCATGTGAATCTCACATACAGGGTACGGTGCGTGATACAAAACCTGCACGTTCTAGCCCATACGATTCAATATGAATAAGTATTTTGCTTCGTCATACTCTCTATGTTAATTTTGGGACTCGGTGTGCACAAAATATATCTTGCACATATGAGGTGGCATGGAACTTTTTTGTGTTGAGATTTTTTCTTCTTTTCTCTTGCATGGAATTTTTTTGTGTTGAGATTTTTTTCTTTTTTTCTCTTGTACGAACAGGGTGAAATATTTGGAAATGAGGTAGGTAGAGCTTTTAGTTCTGCGATATCTTGAGTTAAATTTTCATTGAATGCAACAATGAAAGTGATGTTAGTTAGTGCGCAAGAGATAACTTAGGACAGTTGTGATGGATGTTTTTTTGAGATTATTTTAAGAATGTTTGTGGTTAAAGAATGGCAAATATGTAGTAGTACATATTTGTTTGCAAGATCAGATTACATTTTCTTGCTCCTGGCAATGCGCCCCCAGAATTCTGCGCCCTGTGCATTTGCACATCTTGCACATATGCTTTGTCCGGCCCTGGGTGGGTCGCATCCCAGCCTCTCTTTATTTTTTAAATCGATATTTCGAAAACGGGTCAACATTTTTTACGAAAATCAAATATGAAATGCATGTTAATACCTTGTAAATAACTGCATACCAAAAATGAATATAAAATTTATTCTCTGTCCATTTTCAAAAAAAAAGTTCTAAAATATTTTTTGAGATACCTATGAAATAGGATTTAGATTTTTGAAGACAAACTTATTTTGCAGGTATATGTATAAATTCTAAATCACTATTTTTAGACAGAAACAAGTTCGTGCGAGACAGTCGTGCATTTTATTTTTGTTTGCTATCCTATACAAGATTTCTGAGTAAGTTGTACGCGAAAGTTTTCAATAAAATTACTCTAAACTGGAATGATTTTTAACCGTAAAATATTTAAAAGATTTGAAAAATGTTCAAATTTTATTTATTTGTAAACCTTTTTGTATTACAATTTTCATCTTGTTAGAAATGTTTTGTTTTTATATAGGTACAGTTGAAAAATAATGTCGCTTTTGTTAAGAACCAGTCAGTTGGCATTTTTTAAATTAAAATAGTTTTCATTGTGTAGGTGTTTACTGCTTAAACATTGTTTTCTAAAAAGTCTAGACTCGAGAACCATTTCAAAGGTCAAAGGTTTACCATACCATCTTACCAGAACTACGTCCGCTGTTTCCTTTTTGTTTTATTTTCAGCCGGTTGGTTTTTTTCCATGACTTCACTTAATGTTTTTAGGTTTCCTTTTTCACTTTCAAATGGTTAACTTTTAAGTTTGCTTGTTATTAGTTTTCTCTTTTTTTGATACGAAGCCATAACATCAGAACCACAAGCAAAACTCAAATTAACTTTTTGTGCTATATGTAAAACGTAAATACGTAGCTTTACCAATGAAAGATTTCTTTATTGTCGACATTTATAATGGTCAAGAACATGCGTTATATATAAAATAATAAGTAATACCACATGCGGAGTGCTGAGTGCTATTTGACTTTTCTGGCCATGGCAAATCACATTTTGTATGAAACTTTTTTTCTTATTATGGTCGCTATTAGCCACCAATTAGCATTACGAAATTTTGTTGATTTAAGTGGTCAATTTATCATATTTTTTGTTTCTCTACAAGTATAAAATAGGGCAGTATGGGTTAGTTTGAGTTACTTTGCAGCTATGAATATTGAAATAAAATCACAATTTGTTAAGACTTAATCTTATTTAAAAACCAAGTACTTTTTCAACAATTGTATAAATCAACAGTCCAGGAAAATTAAATATTCACCTCTAATGGTGGGCTTACATGTATCTGTACTTCGAAGTCTGCATACAAAGAAGATACCAAATGACGAAATCACTTTGGTTGGATAGAGAGAGAAGATCAAAAATGCTGACGTATTCCAAAATGCAGATTATAGGAAATCGCCTGTTCATCTTTATTGTATACAGATAATAACGCAAAAAAATGCAGAAAGGAATTTCAAAAACATTGAGTTGGTGGATTTCTTACTTTAGCAACTTAAACAAAAACAAAATTGGTTGACCCCTAATATTTCACGAAAAAATAAAGCTAGGAACTTCAATTAAATTTCATATTGTACAATGTACAATGTGACGTGATAACAAGCTATAGTATTATTTTGAAAAAAAATCTATAAACATTTTTCTTTATTACTCAAAAAAAGAACTGAAACTATTTGTTAACTCGAATATCTTATGATAAAAATGGGATAACCTCCATAATAATTGTATGCAACGAAGAATAACATTTTTGACATGTGGTAAGATTTTGAGAAAAATAAAAGCAACAGTTATGTTTCAAAAAAAAAAAAAACCTACACTACAATAATTAAAGATAATGGCGTAAAATTTTAAACAACCTATTGTTAAGGGTTTAACAATTTTCTAGCAATTTGATAACTATTTAGCAATTTACTAAGAGAGACCAACATTTTAAACTTATTGCCTTTAAAAAACGAACATCCAAACAAGTTTTGCATTCGTAAACAATTTTGAACTCGAGATTTTAATTAAACATGACATTACGATGGTAGAGAAGTCGAAGAAAGCGAGTCTCCCGATTCTGTTCGTCCTTGCACATACAGCCCAAACCATTGGCTCGATTGATTTCAAATTTGGAAAATAAGGTTTTTAGCTGA
The DNA here is from genome assembly GCA_951509635.1 of Eupeodes luniger. Classification (NCBI taxonomy): domain Eukaryota; kingdom Metazoa; phylum Arthropoda; class Insecta; order Diptera; family Syrphidae; genus Eupeodes; species Eupeodes luniger. The sequence goes on along the minus strand of OX608073.1, from coordinate 157,953,191 downwards.
TTCGCGTTAGAATTTTTTTTAAATTCTTTTTTAGAATAAAAATAACAGAAGTCCACATACGAATTTGTTGGTTAAAAATCGAAAATTCAATAAAAAAAAAAAAGAATCGACAATTTTTTTGAAATTTTCTATACAATTTGTTTTCTTAATGTTGCTTGTTTCAATAAAACAAAATATTTTGGTATTGTTCCCCCCATATAACCGTTATTTTGTTTTTAAAGTTTCTCAAGAATTTATAAACCGATTTCAATAATTGTTTTTTTCTCACATTTACACTTTTTTTTCGAAATTCGATATTTCGAAAATTGGTTCTTTAGTTTTTTGCGTAATTGAAATAACTGCGTCCCAAAAAAACACTTTTAAACTTAAACTGAAACATTTTATGTATACAAAATTAATAAAAAAAAGGCTGGGATGGGATGCGACCCACGCTGATAACTTCTAATCCCTTCTGTCGATTTGTCTTGCTTAAAAGTTTGTCTATATGTATTAATTTTTACCAAATTTGTCGTACTATTTCTTGTAGATTTTATTTTTTTATGAAAAAACGGACTGTTGGATTTTTATAAAAAAAATTAATGAATATCGAAAACAATATTTTCTGTGAAAATAAAATAAGTTTGAAGCCAATATTTTTAATTTTTGAAAAGCTATTTGAGTCGAAAATAAATTTTTACCAAGTTTTAGTATTGTTTTTTTTAGGTTTTTATTTTTTGTAAAAAAAACTGTCAATTCGATTTTTCTCAAAATTTAAATGAATGTTTACAACAATATTTTTTGAAAAATAAAAGTAGCTTCATGCCAATATCTCAAAGTTTTGAAAAGATATTTGAGTCGAAAATCAATTTTTACCAACTTTTATTAATTTTTTTTAGGTTTTTATTTTTTTGTAAAAAAACTGTCAATGCGATTTTTTTCAAAATTTTACTGAATGTTGAAAACAAAATTTCTTATAAGATAAAATAAGTTTTTGAAAAGACATTTGAGTCGAAATTCAATTTTTCCCAACTTTGTTGTTAGGTTTTTATTTTTTATAAAAAAAAAACTGTCCATTATATTTTTCTCCAAATTGTATCAGATGTCAAAAACATTATTCTTCGTTGCAAAAAATTGTTTTGGAGATGAAATCATATTTTAGTCGTAAAATTTTCGAGGTGACAAATATTTTTGTTCAGTTTTTTTGATTTATAAAAAAAACCGTTAATTGGATTTTTTTTTCAAAAATATACTTGTTTTGTATTACGTTACAATATATAATATAAAATTTAATTCAAGTCTCTAGCGACATTAATTCATGAGATATTTAGGGTTTACCAAAATTTTCACCTTTTTTTTAAACTGCTATGTTAAAAAAAAACACCCACGCAATTTTCTTGAGAGCCCTTTCTGCACCTTTCTGCCTTATTATCTGTATAACAAAATTTATTTGAAGTCGATATTTCTATACAACTTGTTTTCTTAATGTTGCTTGTTTCAATAAAACAAAATATTTTGGTATTGTTCCCCCCAAGAATTTATAAACCGATTTCAATAATTGTTTTTTTCTCCACAAGTTCGTAAACTGTTTTTATTTTTGGATTTAAAAAAAAATTACACATTTTTTTCGAAATTCGATATCTCGAAAATGGGTCGTTAGTTTTTTACGTAATTGAAATAACTGCGTGCCAAAAACACTTTTAAACTAAAATTGAAACATTTTATGCATACAAAATTAATTTTAAAAAAAAGGCTCTAACAATTTGCAAATAATAATTTTGAAAAATTAGAGTTTTTTTGAGAAATCAAATGGCATTACAATTTGTCAGAGTAATCTCTTTACGTACATTTTTAAATCTTTAAAAACAGGAAATATTTGTATACGAACTCTTTGGATACATGAGCATTTGAGCAAGCTCGAGACAGTCGTGCATTTTACTTTTAGGAACAATAAGACAAATATTACGCAAAATTGGTAAAACTGATATTCGATTTGAATATTTCGAGAACAGATGAATGTTCAAATTTATTTAGTAATATGATGCAAGATTGAATTTTGTTGTTGTCAACATTCAGTAAAATGTTGAGAAAAATCTAATTGACAGGTTTTTTACAAAAAATAAAAACCTAACAAAAAAACAATACTAAAACTTGGTAAAAATTTACTTACGACTCAAATAGCTGTTCAAAAATTAAAATATTGTCTTCAAACTCTTTTTAATTCACAGAAAATATTGTTTTCGATATTCAGTAGTTTTTTTTTTATAAAAATCCAACAGTCCGTTTTTTTTCATAAAAAAATAAAATCTAAAAAAAATAGTACGCAAATTTGGTAAAAATTGATGTTCGATTTTTGATATCTCTCAAATTAATTTCATTCATTTTTTCGACTAAAAATCTATTTAATAAAACTAGATTTTAAAACGAAACTAGTTCTTTATATGAAAGGTATTGTTGGTAAATTTAAAATTTTTAAGAATAATTCAACTAACTTTTTTAACCCAACACGAAAACCTACTAACTTTTAGGCAAGACAAATCGACAGACGGGATGAGAAGTTATCAGTGTGGGTCGCATCCCAGCCTCTTTTTTCCCATTTTAAATAATAATTTTTTTAAATTGCCCCTCCCGCCTAAACGGCGGGACATAGACCCCCCTCCCATAGTAAAAAATGCTTGTTTTTTACTGTTCTTAAAAAATAATATCTTGTCGCCTGAGTTATCGTACTCTTGCCCTTTTCCAAAAACTTGGCAGCAAAATTTGTTAATAGAAGTGAACTTAGACTTGGATTTCCAGTCTTTTGCAATGCCTATATGCCGTCATTCCTTACACACAAGAGTTTAAAAGGTCAATAAAACTTTTCATAACAGTTTTGTGGGCACTTTTATATGAAATCCACAATCAGCACACAATATCCCTATTTTACGCTATATTTTTTTGTACACATTAGCGACTCCAAGTTTTATCCTTGAAAAATGTTTAATGTGCAAATTAGCTTCTTTTGCAAAGTCCTTCAAAAATAACTTAAGCAAATTATTCGCACAAGTGCTTCAGTAAATCAAACTCAAATTTTATAACAAAGCGAATGAAAAAAATACACAAAGAATGGAATTGGAATTTCAAAAACAAAAAATTCCTTAATATTGTAAAAAAAAAAAAATACACCACGATGAGGGTGTATTTATTTCTTCGTCCTTTTTGGTTTCTTTCATTTTATTCCACCAGCACCATATTTTTTGTATCTGATGAATCTATTTTAAGACTTTTTTCCTTACAATATGAATCGGAAAAGCTTTGGTAGGAAACTCGTGTCAGCTTTATGTCGCCCACTTCACGATTGCTAGTAAAATGCTTCTTTTAATAGTCTTGTCTAAGGATTAAGAGTGTTTAATCCCAAGATCATCCACCTACGTACCAAAATCTTATTCATACCAAACTTTTGTTCTCTGTGACGTTTGGCTAAGACGACGAGGACGGATGGCGTTATCCAGGCACATGGAGTAGCGCAATTAATTCAACAAAGTTGATAATGTTTATGTAAATTCTTAAATTTTTAATAATGTTCGATGCAAAAAGTATAAAGGACTTTTAAGAAAAAAGAATTTAAAAAGGATGGTTTGGAAAAAAATGTGCAACCAAGACTTGGCCATACTCAAGTAGGGAACTGTTTGTTTGCACACTTAATTTAAAGCTGCATTTTCATTTATATCGGGTCTTCTATTAAGGGATCTAAAACTTCAACAATCAAAAAACTCCAACAAATCATTAGAAATATGAACATAATGAGCGTTTATTTTCGGGACAAACAAAAACATCTTTAAAATATTTATGAAAGAAAAAAGCTGAATTTTATATTTTTTCCAGAAAAAGAGAGCATAAGTTTTATAAATGAAAAAAAAAGCACATCATTCCAGAGTTTTTCAAAGAGAAGTTTTTTTTTTTAATGCTTAGGTTGTGAGTCTGGGTGGCTGCAAACAATGTTTTTGAAAAGACAATGGCTCTGCATCGTTCTAAACAACATCGTTCTGAGAACCACTCAGGTGCAAAGAAGAATTTTCGAAATAGCCAGGACCATTAGAATCTAAAGTATGCTAAATTTGTCTGCCAAAGCCCATCGCCCCATTCAAGAGATTATTATGTACGAAGTAGGTAGGTTTCGTTCTGCAAAATATTTTGATGCCACATCTTATAAAAATGTGTGTACGTAAGGTATGGAATGCAAATTCATAAGAGTGTCCTCAACCCAAAATACATACGTATTTTATTTTAAAAAATGTCACCAAGTCTTATTTATATTTTTACGAGTAGTTTGATATTTAATGCATTTGAAAATATATTTAAGTCTTTTTCCCTTACCTAATTATGTAGATACAGGTTAGGTACCTACCTACCCTTATAAAAATACTAAAGACCTTTGCGTCTCATACCACTCGCAATAGCTTCGAAAATAGGTTAATAGTTCTGTATGTTAAAGTATCAAAAGTTGCCGAATCTATTTTCAAAATAATATAATATTTTGGTACAGGTTAATGTTACCTTATTTCTTTTAAAACTTTAAAGTATTCATATTTTGATGCGTGATGGTGTTTTCGCATGTTAATGGAATTTTTGAATTGTATTTAGTTTATTTCATATATATACTGTGGTGCTCTTTTTTAATATTACTAACTTTACTTGCCTGATTTAAGAAATGTTTTATGCAGCATTTGCGCGCACCCTAGGTTCATTCTCATTGTGTTTTATGTTTGTTTCGAATAAGCATTGAGTGTAACACACTTCAGTGATTCTCACATTATAAAAACAAACTCCACACGTATCCCCTGATGCAAAAGTTAACTTAAATTTAAATAATAAAATTTTGTTTCAGAATTTTATTACCTTTCCTGTAAATCTTTTCTACAATAAATCCTATTATTTAATAAATATTTTACGAAATCATATACACATAATAATACCCCAAACACAGATAGCAGACCATATTTGAAAAATCCCACATGTTCTTTTATTTCACATTTCCACTGTGCATTCACATTTCTATATGCTTGTTTTCTAAGTACAACATTTTGTGGGATAATTCTGGAATCCAGTCCTGAAAGGGTTACCATACCAACTTTTTAATCAGCCAGGTCTGGCAGCACATTAATGGCCCCCGCAGACTGCAGACTTTTTATCGGCCGATAGTTTATTCGGGTTGGGCTGAAAGTGCGCACACCGAGCCAACTAAACAGTTTGGTTGGTGAACAGGACGCAGACTATCCAACGCACACGACGAACGACAAATCACAGAGCGAACTGAACTATCGGCCGACTAAACAATCGTCATGTATGCGCAGGCGTGTATGCGCCAATACTGATTAAACAGTCGGCCGATAGTTGGCCGACTGTAGCCCATCAAACTTTAGTGTGCTCTGTGCATATGTATTCCTCTCCATACGGATTAAGAAGCCGACCAAACTATCGGGCGATAAAAAGTCTGCAGTCTGAGGGGCCCTAAAAGTTTCCTTGAATAATTTGACTGTTTTGTTGCGTCGCGTGGACTCAACCATTCTTTTTTTGTATTTTGTGTATACTATGTGCGCACTTAAGGGGTTACGAATACCCTTATAATGATAAGAAGTGCGAGTATTTGGAAAAGGAGGCTGGAATTATATTGGAGATACCGATGCACATTGGTTTCAAATGTCTCCAAATTGTAATGAGTGGAAAATATTTAGCCTAGTAAAGCATTTCACATTCGACTAGAAGACGAATCTCAGTACGTCCGAAATTTGGCTCAAGGGTAAACTGATGGGCATTCATAAAATTACGGGTATTACGGTTGGGGTATCTAAGAGTAGCAAATGTCTCAGTAATAGAACTTCGCACTTAGTATCTACCAAGAGCATACCTTGTAGCTCATCCATTAGGTGTTCTAAGATAAGTAAACCAAACAGCTTTGTTTCCTCTTTCAAAATAGTAACGAATCCCACGTTCTTCGATCCCATTTGCAATACTAAGATATGGCCCGCTGAGACTTTGGTCAAAGAATTTTCACAAAGTCACAAACGAGGTGTTTCTATGAAAACCAAGCCAAAAAACTCAACAGGCTTGCCCTCTTCTACCAAAACGTAAGGGGACTTCGTAGTAAGACTGCTGACATTTTTCTTAACTCCCAATCATTTCCACATGACGTACTCGTTTTGACAGAAACTTGGCTTAATTCAAGCTTTTCCGACACAGAACTTTTCAGTCAAGAGTTCGAAGTTTACAGAAATGATCGTCATGTTGGTAATGCAAAGGATTTAGGTGGAGGTGTTCTCATAGCGGTAAAAAATACATATCTCTCTTCGTCTGTATCTTTTCCGTTTGAACTATCAATTGAACTGGTCTGTGTAAACTTAATGGTACAGACTAAGACTATTTTCATTTTAAACGTTTATATTCCTCCAAAAAGTTTAGAGTCTGTTTATAGCGAACTCTACTTGGCATTAGACTTTGTTATCAGTTTGTCCTGCTCTGACACCAATATCTTACTTCTAGGTGACTTTAATTTACCACACATTGATTGGATTCCATCGGAAGACGAATCTTGCTTTGAAGCCTCTTCTCTTCTCTCTTCTTCACAATTGGAACTATCTTTTCTCGATAAAATCCTCTTTACTGACTTACAGCAAACAAGCTGTATTAAAAACTCAAAAAATCGAATTCTCGATTTAGTCTTTTCTTCTGACGCTATTAGTACTCTTGTTCTAGAATCTAGATCAGGAATTACTAATATTGATAAATATCACCACCCCTTGGACATTTTTCTTGACTTAAGTAATCACCTTACTGAACACAGTAATTCCTTTTATTGCTTATATAATTTTGACTTCAGAAAAGCTAATTTGTTGTTGTCTGAAGATTTAACCATTTCTGGAATTGCTGATAATTTAGCATTTTCTAATATTGACGAAGCAGTTTCAAATTTCTATAAGATCTTTAATAATTGTTTAGAAAAAAATGTACCTTTAAAGAAATCAAGAAATACAAACTTTAGCCACCCTTGGTACACGAAAGAATTGCGTTTACTGCGTAACAAAAGAAATAAGGCATGGAAAACTTATCTCAAGACTCTGTCTCCAATCAATTTCTCTTTTTATGTTGAACTTTTTAACGAATTTAAGTCTCTTTCAAATTTTTTATATGCTATTTATGTTTCTGATATGGGCACCTCTTTGAAAGAGAATCTTAAAAAATTTTGGAAACTTGTAAACTTAAAGAAAAAATCAAATGGCTTTCCAGTTAACTTTCTCTTTCTTTAAATAAAACTGTTGATATCTGTAACGCCTTCGCAACAAATTTCCGTGAATCTTTTGTTAATAGCCCTCAAGAAGTTGATGAAGTATATTTTCACAATCTTCACTCCTTTTCGCAGACTAGCTGTAGTCACATCCCTGTGCTACAGAGTACGGTCTTTGATCTTTTATCCGTGTTGAATGATGACTGCTCAGCCGGTCCCGATGGTATTCCCCCGATAGTATTAAAAAAGTGTAGTAATGCTTTAGTTGAACCCCTTACGTTCTTATTCAAACTTTCTCTAAAAACAGGCAAATTTCCCAGTTTATGGAAGAAGGCATTTTTTACACCAATTTTCAAGAAAGGTAACAAGGCGGATATAACAAACTACAGGCCCATTGCAAAGCTTTCTTGCATACCTTAATTGTTTGAGCAAGTTGTTTGTGAAAGTGTAGCATTTTTTAGTAAAAATCTCATTTGCGAACAGCAACATGGTTTTGTGAAAAAAAGATCAACCGTTACTAATCTCCTCACATTCTCAAACATATGTTCAAACGCTTTAGAACAAGGTTATGAAGTTGACTGCAGTGCATATACACTGACTTTTCCAAAGCTTTTGACCAACTTCGCCACGGAATTATTTTATTTAAACTTAAAGCTCTTGGTTTTCCACCATTTTTCTTAGCTTGGATCAAATCATACCTTGAAAACAGATCCTATGAGGTAAAATTTAGAAATTGTCATTCTGAACCTTTTGTTGCTCAATCTGGTGTTCCCCAGGGAAGCCATCTTGGCCATTTTCTATTCATCCTATCTATAAACGACGACGTATCGTCATGTCTACGCTCAAGTGATGTTCTTATTTTTGCTGATGACATGAACATTTTTAAGATAATAAAGTCCACCCAAGATCGCATCCTTTTACAAGCTGACATTGATAGTTTTACATTTTGGTGTGCCAAAAATAGCCTTACCCTCAACCCTTTTAAATGCCAGACGATAACTTTTACTAAAAAACGAATCGGTAGTGTATTTGATTATTGTATATCAAAGCAAAAACTCGGTCGCGTCTCCACATTTAAAGATTTAGGTGTTCATTTCTGTTCCAACTTAGAATTTACACATCACATTAACTTTATTGTTAATAAAGCAAGTTCTATGCTTGGTTTTATAAAACGCTGGGCAAAGAAGTTCAATGATCCCTATGTTACTCTTTCTTTATACAATTGTCATGTTCGTCCTCATCTTGACTATGCTCCGCAGGTATGGAACCCCTATTACAAAATTCATAAGAAACGTATTGAATCAATTCAACATAATTTCATTCGCTTCGCCCTAAAGGGTCTTCCGTGGAAAGATCCTTATGATCTTCCTCCCTATGAACATCGTATTCAACTTCTTCAATTGCAAACTCTCCATCAAAGGCGTGTTAATAATGATTTAATTTTTTTTCATCAACTCATTAATGGTGAAATTGATGCACCTTATTTGCTATCTTGTATACATTTAAATTACCGAGGCGGAACTCATCAGCGTACTTTTGACTTTATACATATTGACTTCCATAGAACTAACTATGGAAAGAATGAAGCTTTAAGTCGAATGAGCATTTTATATAACTTAAACTGTTCATCGATTGATTTAAATTTAAATAAGGTGGGATTAAAATCATTGTTTAGAACCAGTGCTCCACTATCGTAAACGTCTTTATTTTATTTTTTTTTGATGTTCTGTAATAATTCATGTTAAATGTTAATAATTATTTGTTTTGTATTTTGTGCGTGTGTTAGGCTATAATTATAATATAATTAATCTGATATACGCATCTTCTCTGACAGTCAGGCTGCTATCAAGTCTCTTGACGGCGTCTCAACCAAATCTCTAACGGCCCTCGATTGTCGATCGTCTCTTATGGAGATGGCGCAGCAATTTAACATTCACCTATGCTGGGTGCCGGGCCACAGAGACATCGCAGGAAATTGTAGAGCCGATGAACTCGCTAAAAATGGAACTGCCATACCTATTTCACCTGAAAGGGAGAAGATAGGTATACCAATAGCTACATGTAAACTTCTGCTAAAAGAAAAAGCTTTCGAGATAGCAAACTCTAGGTGGCACAATTTACCAACATGCGCAGCCACAAAACTAATATGGCCTTCATTGGACCTAAAGCGCTCTAAAGATTTGCTATCCCAAAGCAGACTTGATATTAGCTCTCTAATAGGTGTCCTTACGGGACACTGTCTTATAGGCAGACACGCAACACGACTTGGTGTAGCCTCAAATGACTTCTGCAGAAGCTGTATGGACGAGGAAGAAGAAGAAACAATCTCTCACCTCCTCTGCACCTGCCCTGCTCTTTCACGAAGACGCAAACTTCATCTGGGAGAATACTCTTTTGATGATCCCAGTGAACTAGCTAAAAAGGATATCAGATATCTCCTTCGCTTTATAAAAAGCTAGAAATGGTTCAACTAGTGAGAAGTAATTCTTTAGATTCATGTGGTATCACAATGGGCCTTTTCTTCTAGCCTAAGTGTGTGGTTTTTGTATCCACAGCAACATTAACCTAACCTAACCTAACCTAGGCTATAATTGTATTATTTTCTTACTAACAACTAACACATGCACTTATGATGAGCCTCTGATCGTAGTGTGACGCTTGCTGTAAGCTAACTACTTTCTGAAAACTCTGAAGTGTAAAAAAAAAAAAAAATAGAAGGATAGATAACATATAATTTTAAGAGGTATTTTTTTCAATTCTATTCAAAAAGCTCAAGTGTTTTAACAGGGCACCAGCCCAAATAAGAGAACAAGACTCGGTTTCTAACAAATAAAAACTTTGTAAATTGAAGCTAGATAAGAACGGCTACAAAAACATGTGATCACAATACAAGAAATGGTTTGTTATGCACATACCTAGAACTGAAAGTTGTTCAGTCTTCTCGATGCAAGTACCACCCATGCATATCACATAGTGGTATTATGAGAGCGTGACACTATTGCGACAAAAGACAGCATTGCGTTTACGAAGCATTAATTCTACACGGTTTTTGATTCCATCCAAAGGACAAGAATAAGAATCTACCAACGAATTTGGAATGCTAAGGGTACTGTCATCAGCGAAACAATTAAGTGGGTTAGAAATTTCAAACAAAATATCATTTATAAAAATAAGCGAGAGTGTCGTAGACAAAATGGAGTCTCGAGGCACACCAACTCGTCCAATGCTACTCGAATTAAACTATTCCAAAGGTAATTTCTGTTTTTTTTATCATAACAAATTTGCAGATATGACACAATGGTCTGATGTGCCTAAAGTTTGCTTAGTTTGAAAATTTTGTTTAGAAATAAATTTATTCATTATGAACTGGCAAACCAAACGGAGCACAAATAAAGTGACAGCTGTCAAAAAGACTTACTCCGAAAAAAGTATAGCCCGATTGAAAACCACTCTTCTAACAAGCATTTGTTATTACAACAAACAAAATGACAAAAGAGTTAAACCTGACCTGAAAGTTTGGTTGACAATAATAATCAAATCAAAATACAGATGGATGGCAAGCCTAGTACTTAGGAATTCAAGAATTGCGCAAAATCAGATAAATTGTTATTCCTTATCATCTGACTTAAAAATGTAGTTTTTCTTAAAGGTATATACAACTTTGAAATGGAATATAACAAATATGTATTATTTTTTTAAATTGGCATACACTTTATATAATGTACTTACATATAAAGTGTAGGTCCCCTACATCCCTGAAATGACTCGCACACAGGAATGGTTGAAAGTTATAACTTGTAAGTCACTAGGCCCTGTTTCTCTACACACTGTTGCGCAACCTTCTTACATTTTTAGTTTTATTTTCATTTTAATGGTTTCGCTTCCTATTTATTTTATGTTATAAGTTTGATGAATAGACATTCTGTTTACTCTTATAAAATTCAGTTTGACGATAGGAACGTAACAATACCTATACCTAACCTAACCATAACCCATTTTTACCCATAAGATATTTCCAACTAAAAACCGATTTTGGGAAAACCTTAACTCACCTAAACGAAAAGGTATATTTAATTGATTTTTCCTTCTTATAAAACGGTTCCTTATTTTTTAATCTGATTGATTTATTTCGTATCCGACATTCCGCACAAAAAAAAATATATGTATATATTTCAAACGAATTAGATGTAGGTAAAAAGGTATGAAATTCCGACTCTGCCAGTATCAAATACATATAAGTTCCTTTTCTTTAAAGAACCAATATAAATTTAAGATAAAGGGACTTAATGAAATCTTATAAAGTATACTGAAGATAAAAATTCCAGATTTTTCAATCATTCAATAAAAAGTTTCTATTCAATCTCAAAGAAGTTTACAATGGTTATGTAATAAAATTCAGTGCTTTTTTTTCTTGCCTGATTGTTATACCTACACGTACAGTTTTTGAAATAAATTTTGTCCTGGAGTCGGAGTATATGTTCTATACATTATGGTTGGCTGATTTTATGTTTGACTGCATGCTTGAGATAGGGCATTTGATGAAGCCTGAATTACGACTTTTATTGACATACACTTACACTCATAAAACTAGACGGGACGGATGTATCAAAATCCCTGTTATATTAGAGTTACGCGATTTTTTTTCAATAAAACGAATATTTCTTTTTATTACTTTCCATAGTGTGTAATTTCTGTGTTGGCAGAGTTTATTTAGATGGAGGTTTTGAACAGAACTTTTTCGGGTATTCATTTTATGTTTGCAAAAGTACAACATACAACATAAAATCTCTTCAAAGTCTATTGTATTTGACCATTTTTATTAACAAAACACATTTATTAGAAGCTGAATCACAATAAGCCCAGTTTTTGACGTCCAGTCAATGGGCGAACACTTTGTACGGTAATCAAAAAACGTTGTCCTCCGAAATTATATAACTAATTAAAATATAATTTGGCGCTTGAGAAAAACATTTATTATTGGATTAATTTGTGTGTTGATATCGTTGATATCGTTGATATTTTATTAAATAGTCTGCCAAAGGTATTAAGCACCATCTAAACAGTTAACAAAAATGTATAAAATTACACAAAATAAAAATACGTTCATAATAATTAATATTTAGCTTTTTTATGATTCTTTTGAACTAAAGTTTTGGTTCACTTTTGTGGTAAACTTTTTATTTTTTTTTTTAAGTTCTAAAAAGATGTTTGGTTGGGTATACATCTTAGCACTTAACAGATTTCGGAAGTTGACCAATTTCGCATTGTTCTCTATATTTAACACATTGAAAAGACGAAGCTAGAATAAATGCTTTCACAGGTTTTTTTTTTACTGAATAAGCACATGGATTTCTAATAAAAGGTTTCATTTTAATATTAGAAAAAACAAGTACTTCTTCAGAGACTTGAATCTATGTTTATAACTTTTTAAAGTCCAAGGCATGCCCTTAACAATAATAAATATTTAAAATTTATTTCTTTATAAAGCAGTTGTACATTAAGCAAAACTTATTAACAGTACAGGATAAAATTTATAATTTATAAACAAGAATATGGAGTTTATATCCATAGCTTAAAAAATTAAAGAAGATTACAAAGAATGTAATTAAAAAATAAATTAAAACTGTCGCGAAAATAAATAAAAATAGTTATATAGAAAAAAATTTAATTCTATTTTATTAAAACTATTTACAATGAAAATATTGGAATAAACGGCATCAAAAAAAAGGAAAAAACACTTCTGGACTCTTAATCCAATGAAACAAATTTGATCTCCAGTCTTGAATCCAAACAACAGGTTGATCAAAAAGTTGAAGTGGAAGAAATTTGTTCTCCTCTGTCAAATGATCAGGAAAATAAGATCATAGACAAAATAAAAGGAGAAAAATCATGGAATACACAATCTAAAAACTTTAATGTCAAACTTAAAAAGAAGGAAACACTGTACTTACTTACTTACTTAAGGTGGCGCTACAGTCCTGTGTGAACTAGGTCCTCATCCAACAAACTTCTCCATCTAGATCGGTCCCTGCTAGATGTCTCCAGTTTCGCACTCCAAGTTGGGTGAGGTCACTTTCCACTTGTGCGCGCCACCTGATCCGCGGTCTTCCTCTACTACGCTGTTCTGTGGGTGTGGATTCCAAGACTTTCCGGGCCGGAGCATTGGTTTCCCTCTACGTGAGCCAGCCATCTAAGTCGTTGGACATTTACCCTTCTGGCTAAGTCTAAACCGCTGTACAGCCCGTACAGCTCATCGTTCCATCTTCTCCTCCACTCCCCTTCGATGCATACGGGACCGTAGATCACACGAAGAATTTTTCTCTCGAAACGACCTAAGGTGCTTTCATCCGCTTTAGTCATAGTCCATGCTTCTGCACCGTATAGCAGGACGGGGATGATAAGGGTCTTATATAGCGACACTTTGGTCCCTCGAGAGAGGACTTTTCCACTCAATTGCTTTCTTAGCCCATAGAAACAGCGGTTAAAAAGAGTTATTCTTCGTTTGATATCAGCGCTGGTGTTGTTTTATGCGTTTACAGTAGAGCCTACGTAGACGAAGTATTTGACTACCCCAAAGTTACGTCTGTCGATGGTGACGTTTTGACCAAGACGTCGGTGTTTTAAGTCCTTTCTTGACGACAGCATGTACTTTGTTTTGCCCTCGTTAATGAGGGCAAAACATTTTTGCCGCCTCTGCCTCAATACTCACAAAAGCCCCATTGACATCACGCTGAGTTCTTCCGATTATGTCATCAGCATATCCTAGTAATTGGATAGACTTTTGAAAGATAGTGCCTCTAGTGTTGACGTGTGAGCTCTGCACTATTCTTTCAAGTACGATGTTAAAAAAATCACATGACAGCGCATCACCTTGTCTAAAACCTTTTTTGACATCGAAAGGTTCTGTTAAGTTGTTTCCAACCTTTATGGAGCTGCGTGAATTCTCATGGTCATCTTGCACAAACGGACGAGTTTGGCAGGGATGCAAAAACTAGACATGGCTCTATACAGCTCGTATAGAGCTATCAGGTTGTTGACGATGGGCTTTAGACGTTCACATATTACGGCAGAGAAGATTTTGTAGGCGATGTTAAGTAGACTGATTCCTCTATAGTTGGTGCAGTTTAGAGGGTCTCCTTTTTTCAGGATCGGGCAAACAATACTGAGTTTCCATTCATCGGGTATGCTTTCTTCCGACCATATCTTACAGATAAGTTGGTGCATGCTCCCACCCAACTTATCTTCAGCTGCTTTAAAGAGCTCGGCATTCAAGCCATCCGCTCCAGTGGCTTTATTAGACTTCAGCTTAGATATGGCAATCTTAACTTCGTCTAAGTCGGCAGAACGGGATTGTTGGCTTTCGTCGTCTATGTTGAATGGATCATCCTGCCTGACAGCGGAATTCGGTTCGTCGTCGCCGATATACAGTCTGCAGAAGTGGTCCTTCCATATCCTCAGCATTGACTGCGGTTCCACTATGATGTTTCCACTTTCGCCTTTGCAGCCTTCGGTTATAGGTTTATGGACTTGTGAATTCCATTTCACCTGCTCATAAAGCTTTCCAACTTCATTCCTGCTTTTGAACCCCTCAACATCTTCGACCGCACGCTTCTCGTGCCCTCTCTTTTTCATTCTGAGAAGTCGGTGTTCCTCTCGCCTCTTCTGCTCGTAGAGCTCATGAGCAGCTCTCGTCCTTTTATGCAGCGCCGCTTTGCGTGCCGGTTGTTTGGCTGTATTTGTCTGCCGACATTCCACATCAAACTAGGGGTTTCTTGTTGGTGGTTGCTTGAAACCCAGCACGGCTTCTCGGATTGCATCTTGGCAATGTTGCCACTGGTTTTCGATACATTGTGTTGGCGATAGAGAACTTCGAGCCCTGGGGGCGTGCGAGCATATCAGGCTAATGTTGCCGAATTTAGCCTTGATGCGGATGGTCATGAGGCACTCCTTGATGCACCTATAGCTCAAGACTTCTTGCCTAAGTCTGGCTCCAATGACAAAGCCGCATTCAAATAAGTGCTCTTGGTTTTCTCGGTAGCAGTCACCATAGTAAAATGTCGCAGTTTTGCATCATCTTTTTGCCCGGCCCATCCCATCGTATTTCCTGGATGGCGGTGATGTCTGCTTTATAGCATTCTAGGGCCTCCGCTAATTCATCGGCCGTACGTTGTCTGTTAAGGGACCTAACATTCCAGAAGTTTGTTGTCCTTAATTCGTTTGCGTAGGTTGGCAACAGTAAATCCGTCCGTATCCGAGGTTTGTTGGTGTTTCGCAACTATGATGTTTTTACGTGGCCAGGAAGTCACCCCAACGGCACAACCCCCAACCTGGAGGGCCAGATCCTTAGTATAACTCCAAGGACGGGGAGCCAGATAAACCGCTCCTTATAGGCCTGAGCTCCGAATAAGTCGTAGAAGCCCTATAAGGTGTTCACTAAGTAGTTTAACCTAACTGGAACTGTAGACGTCACCGTTGATTCCATCTCTGGAATCCGCTGACGTCTGGATAAGGAGAGGTGCCTTAGTGGAAATACCTCTCCCCCCTCTCTCGTTTGCCACCCCCAACAACTTTCCAATGGGGTTGGAACCCAATCTCCAGTTGAGGTACTAGGCACCCGTTGGTCACCACTTCACTTGCGCAGTGGAAACTCGACCAAAAAAAAAACTGTACGCCTTTTTGTCGATTTCAAAGCAGCTTTTGATTCTGTCAATAGAAACGCTTTACTATACAAGCTATTTAACCTAGAAGTGTCAACTAATTTTGTCAAAATTATTGAAAAACTGTACCAAACACCATAGCGTTTATAATGAAAAAAAAATCAGAGAAGATTGAAGTGAACCAAGGAGTAAGACAACGCTGTAATCTGTAGCCCCTTGTTATTTGCACTTTTTCTAGATGATTTGGTTGAGTATCTCAATTGTTCAGTGAAGTTTGCTAACAAACGAATCAAAGTGATCATGTATGCCGATGACATTGTCATTCTTGTGGAGTCACCGACTGATCCACAATTGATGATCAATAAACTGGAAGAATATTGCTAAGTGTGGAATCTAGAAGTTAATCCGGAGAAATCAAAAGTCCTCGGCGAGAGACGAGCACTGGAAATATGGCGAAAAATCTTTAGACGTATTTACGTCTGAATTAATTTAGTATGAGTGGGTAGAATTGATGGAATCCATGGTCAATCATGGAATTATTTAATATGAAGTAAGGCAAGTCTTCAGGTTTCAGTTTGTTTTTCGATATTGGAAGAGCTTTAGTTTTTTCAGGATTAAGTTTAAGCCCGTTATGACTTGAATATAACTGAACAACGTTAACGTTGATTTTGGTATTGGCAGAAGGACAAAACAAAAGCCAGATCATTATTGAACAACGAAAACAGTAGAGGCCCAAGGAATGATCCTTAAAGAACACCAATATGAACAGGAAGGAACGAAGACAGTTTACCATTACAAGATACGGTTTGCATACGTTTGGTCAAATATGAATAAATAAGGTTTTTAGTTGTTTTAGAGAAGTTTAAATAAGTAGTCCGTTTATCGCAGAGAAGATAAGAGTTCACGCAATCAAATGCCTTCGAAAAGTCAAGTAAGTCTATCACAATAAGTAAATTTGTTTTGTAAAGTCTGTCTTATGTCATCGGACGCATTAAGCAAAACTGAAACGCATCTATCTGTTCAGACCGGAATCCTGACTTCAGAGGAGTCAAGAGTTGTTTGTCTTTAATATACATATATTATTTTAATTGGTTACTTACATGAGTTTCAAAAGCCTTAGATAAAAATGGAAGGGTAGATATATGTCTGTACTTCTGTTGCTTTGTTTTGGTGCGGAAGATGCTCTGTATGTGAGGAGGCTGCATTTGCATACTACTAACAATTTTGTTATATATATGGTATCCAAATTTTCGCCTAATAATTCAGGTACACCAACAACAACCATCGATACAGCAAATTTTATCTCGATCAAGTTTATCGACTGCGAGTTCAAGTCGGTTGGTATCTTTGCGTGATTTTTGAAGTTCTTGTTACAAAAGTGAAGAGTTTTCTCAAGTTTATCATCGAGTAATTGATTACGTAAATGTCAGTATCCACTCTTCCAATCTCTTTTCCATGCGGCTCCACAGTTTCTCAGCAATATCAATTCAACTGCTTGCATCAACATCTCTCAAAAAAGAATCACGGTCACATTCTTGTTGTAGAGCTTGATACCACTTATTACATTTTGGAGGCAATTTTAAATAGCAAAAAAAAAAAGCAAATAGAAATGAGTTCTATTAAAAAACAAAAAAAAAAACTTTTATTACGCACAGATTTTAAACAAGAGACGTTAAGCAAAAATTGGACAGCGCAAGGTGCTAGCTTTAAGGTTATTAAACTTCGAGTTCATTGTAAATATAAGTTTTTTTAAGTTTTCCATAACCTTGATGACTTCACGAATATTCAGTTAGGTGACCATTAAGAAAAAACTTCTCAAGGTATTACATTTCAAGATGTGGATGGCCAATTGCGATCACCCCTATGAGAAAAATAGGACAACGATTTGGTCGTTGATTGTGTGGAATAATCGTTACCGTTGATCCAGACTCATTTTCGAATAAGTACGGTCCATTCACCCATTTTGTCATAGTATGGGCCAAACGAGCTCAAGCTCAAGAACTTACTTGTCACAATGGTTTAAATTATTCCAGCAGTCTCACGGTCTAGAAGGTGCTTCACTACGGACGGCCGGCCCAATAGTTTTGTAGTTAAACTAACTGTCACTGTAAAATGTTTACAATTTGTTTGTAAATTTTAGAGAATTTAACCAAATTGTTGAAGCGTGTATATTTCTATTTTTAATATTGGTGTACGGTAAACTTGTCAAATATCAAAAGATGACAGCAGTAGAATACCAGGCAGTTCAGCATGGGAATTTTTTTTATGGCTTTTTTAATGGTTTTTGTTTTGAATAGTTTTTAATGTGTTTTTAATTGGTGCGGTATTGTGTTTGATGTATTGTTTGGCGCACGCCTTGGCGCCGCATGCGTAAGTGATGATGATGAAGGGTTGGTTTGTGATGTTGAGGATGGTAAATGTTTTATTGGATTTGAATAGAAGTGAGGAAGAGGCGGCGGCGGCGCGGGCTCTCTGGATATTTGGATATTTAGAGAATGTGCGGTGGATGGATGGTGATGATTGTGGTGGTTGCTACCGTGCGTCGGTCGGTCGGGATAGTTTAAAGAAGATGTGTGTGAAGTAGTTTTGGATATTTGGAGAATGTGCTGTGGATGGATCGTGATGATTGTGGTGGTTGCTACCGTCGGTCGGTCGGTCGGTCGGTCGGGAGGGAGTTTAAAGAAGATGTGTGTGAAGTAGTTTTGGATATTTGGAGAATGTGCGTTGGATGGATCGTGATGATTGTGGTGGGGTGTGTGGGTAATGTGTTTGGTGGTGGTTGCTGCCGTCGGTCGGTCGGTCGCGTCGTCGTCGTCGTCGTCGTTTATGTGGTATGGTTGTGCGGTACAGCATGTGCCGTGGTGGTGGTTGTCGTCGTGTTCGTCGTCATGATCGTCATGGTCATCGTCGTCGTCGTCGTCACCATAGCTATTGTCATAACGATCGACTGTTAAAAAAGAAATGGGGATGGGGAGTGCGTTTCTCTCGAATGAGAATGAGTTTTGATCTTCTAAAGTAAACTATAAACAAAGGACACTTAAAATTCAATTACACGCTAGCCCTAGCCACTCGCTGCCCTGAATCATGAGTCGACATGATTAGATTTGTTCTAATATTTTTTTAGGGGGATTTGTTATGAGATATTTGTATGGTGGCAATAACTTAAGACAATATTGATTTTGTTTGATTGCCATGAAATCATAAAATGACAAAGTAGGATTGCAAGCATTTTAATGTTTTTTTTTAAATATGTAGATCATAAATCGACATGATTAGATTTGTTCTAATATTTTTTTAAGGACTGCAACAGTTTTAATGCCGCTGAATGAAGGAAAAACAGTTTTATTAGTAATGCATGTACCAATTTTATTTTGTCACATGTTTGAAGAAAATTATTCGTATAAAAAGCAGCCAACTACTAAAAGAGAAAGAAGTGAAGACAGCGAAGACGAAGAAGACGAAGCAGACCTTAGCAAATATCCGTATGGGCAAAAACGGATGAAAATTGTATTGTAAACTTTACAAAAAAAAAATAAAATAAAATAAATTAAAAAAAAAAATGTTTTTATTTTCTCTGTTTTCCCAAATCTTGGTTGTGTTTTTTTTCTTTTTGATAAGAAGGAGACATTTTGATTAATTTTTTTCTTTTGGGGAGTTGATCCGACTACCATAAATCATCAAGCTCTTGTTTAGTTTCTTCGAAAGCACTCGTGTTTTTTTTTCATCGATAACATCTCTTTGAATCTTCTTGTTTTTTTTTTTCTAATGAATGATTAAAACGCAACAGTATTTTTTTTTTTTCAATAGTTTATTCATTTAAAATGGTTTTATAAAAATTCACTATTTTCTTAATTTTACGAAGTCGAAATCTAATTTCATAACAAGCACAGGTATGTGATTTTTCTTCAAGCTCATTTGATAAATTGTTTGCATTTGTAGGGCAGCTCGGATAATGAAATCTTTTGGAGGAATTTGAGCAATAGCCTTTTCCAAATCTCTTTATGAAATAAATATTCTCCATGGATTCAGCAAAATGTTCTTCATGTACAATATGCCGGTTTATTTTTAAAAATGATTGAAGCTCGTCAATTACCGAATTCATGTTTAAGCAAGACATGTTTTTTCAACGAATCACGAAAGTGAACTGGATTGAAATTACTTCAATCCTTCATACAAAGATGAAAATTCTAATTCTCCTCATCTCCTTACTAACCCATTGTAAATTTGAAAAAAAAAGCAGGCTATAACTTTTAGAAATACATATACAGAAGAAATAGTATTATTTATTAATATTATTTTTTTTTTTTAATAGGTATCCAAGAGTTGTGATCAGATGGAAAACCGAGCCATTTTACAAACATTTTATTCTTTTTCTTTTTAAGCACTTTTTCAATGAGATAGGTATCGGGAAACTTTGTTTTTTGTAACTCTAGTTCATAGAATCCACCTTTAATTGGATGCCCTTGATAGTCTTCTAGCACGTATGTAACAGGATTTGTGCGCTTTACTTGAATTATCTTAAAGATTTCAGTTGTCCAATTTGGAGTGTACCCTTTATCAAAAACATGTTTGTATTTACTAATTCTGACAAAGTCTCCTACCTTGAACTTAGGAGTAACATGAATTTTGATGTGATTATATATCTTAGAGAGTAATTGTTTTTCATTTGAGGCATTTATTTACTTCAGATGGTTTCATTTTTATTGTACGATGTTTTGAATCATTATAAGTTTTAGTCAGCAACCCTATTATATCAACCCATTTATATGTTCCTTTGAAACTGAATTCTTTCCACATAAGAGTTTTCAATGTACGGTTAAATCGTTCGACTATCGATGCTTTCAGAAGAGTAAATGTTGAGTAATGGTTGATATGATATTTTTGCATTAGAGTTTGAAATGTCTTATTGAAAAATTCTTTTCCATCATCTGTTTGTAAATTCTTAGGCCATCGACCTTTGTTGAATATATCTTGCATGGCAACAGTGACCATTGCCCCAGTTTTATGTTTAATAGGAGTCGTCCAAGCAAATTTAGAAAATGTATCAATAACTGTGAGAAGATATCGGTAGTTTTCATTTTCTGACGAATACGGTCCCATTTCGACTAGATCAGCTTGCCATAAATCATCAAGCCCCTTGATAACGACTCTCCTTTTTTTAAAATTTCTTCGTGCTGGCTTATGTAGTTCTTCGACAATGTCTCTTTTACTCATCTTTTCACTGAATGATTAAAACAACAAAACATTTTACCTTTTTATTAGTTTATTTATTTAAATTCTTTCATTTGATATAGTAACAAGATTTACCTATATGTATACATAGATACTATTTTAGTCTTTTATACAGAGACATCAATTTTTTTATTCTTAACATTCTATTTTCAAGCATGTGGCATGCGCATGTATCTGGTCCAGCTTTACACAGATTTGAAGACCATGGACAGTTAGTAAAATGACACCCGTGTTTTGAACTTGTACTCGATATATTCATAAATCTTTTCAAGAAGATAACATTGTTTAAAAGCTCCTCATGATGTTCTTCCAATATATTATTATGATTTATTTTCAAAAACTCCAAAATTTCATCAAAAATGAATCGAGTATCTATGTTAGACATGATAATTGAGTTGACACAATGAGGCATTAAGTTAAAGACTGAAGTGAAGTTATGATTGACTTTAAGTTAAATAGTAGTTTTCCCTTGAATTATAATTTTTTCTTTTTTTTTAATTAATTGTGTCAAACAAGAGTTTCTCAAATTTTTCAACAACTTCATATTTAATGTATTCTCTAAGTTGCTCGTTTGCGTTATCAACATATTTTTTGTTAGCAGCGTCTTCCTGTTCTTGTGGATCTTGAATATTTTTTAGTCGTTTAAACGTTAGATTGTAATCACCGCTTTCTGTTTTTAAAAAACCCTCACCAGCTGGTCCAGGCAAACCTCGCTCTCCCTGTAAACCTGGTGGCCCCGGCTCTCCTTGTTTCCCTCTTGGGCCCCTCGGTGGGGTCCTATATGAATAACGACCAAATTTATCAACACTCATTATTTTTTTATTCGATAATATCGGCTTCTTTAAGTTCTTCAATAATTGAAACAATTTCGTTAGAATGATTGTTATGTCCAGCTTGATGTGAAGCAATAAGAAGTCTCAATCGATCTACAAGCTCATTGGGATTATCCCAAAATATATAGTCTTTTTTCATTTTTGATAATTGCATTAATCCATTTCCTGAAGTTGTTTGTGGTGTTAATGGTACAGGTAATGGCTTAATAGAAGGGTTTGTGTTTATTTCTGACAATATTTGCAGAACAAAAGATCATCAAGTGATAACTAAGACACAATGTAAAACCTATACACCCAGATCGGAAAAACGTCACTTTCTCTCTAACCATAGCTCCCTACCCTTTGGATTTTATCGTCAAAATAGCTCTACAGTATTCTTACCCTCTTAGATTTAAAATTTGTGAGATTCTGGACTTGCTGTCAAAATGTTGTTACGAAATTGAATTGAATATTAAATAAAAAAAAACTAAAAAAAACATTGTTTATGTGTATATTTATTTGGAATAATAACATGCTAAGTGTTGGTTTCAACAAAATCATTGAGTTCATGTAAAAGATTTATACATAGTTAGATAAAATGTTTCTTTTTATGAAATTACTTTTGCTTAGGAAAATTATAATTAATGAACTTGTGTAAGAGGTATACATTTTGAAGGGCGCAGCATTTTTCATGGTTCTGGCATTTCATTTCATAGGGATAAGTATTTCTAAGCTCCCTTAAATTGGGGCAGTTGAAAATATCTTCTAAGTTGATGACTTCTATATTTTCATTGAGTAGTAATTCTCTGAGCCATTGTGCTTTCCCAGTTCCTTTAACATAAACAACTCCATTTTGAATTTTGTTTCGAAGAAATTTCTTTATTTGAGGAAAACTTGTAAATCCATCTTTCCATGTTAAACCGTGATGATTCTTAAATAACCATCGAGTTTGTTTTCTAAGAGATTTTGATAGAAGACTCAAATCGAAAGGAGGAGAAACAATAAAGTGATGGTGATGCCCAGCATGATATACAGCTACTTCTTTCACAATGAAGCCACTATTAAAACCTCCATACCCTTGAAAATCCGCAATATAAGTATTCATTTTTAAAATGTGTGTATGACTGTCGAATCCACTTTCCTACTGATTAGTTTACATGTCATGACAGTCAATTTAAGTAAGTTTGTTTACTTCTCCAGTAACGGGATTATATTCTATAACTCTATCATGAAGAATAAGGCAGTACATAGTTGTTGAAGCTGGTACTGCGACTGATGTTTTAAGTTCAATTTTCACATCCACAGGTCCGGATTTAATTGATTCATTTTGACGGGAACAATCAATTACTATGATTGGTGCGATATTCTTAAAGTCTTGCAATGATAAAAGCGGTTGTGATTGTTTCTGATAATATGATTCTTGAAATGTACAGTACATTTCGTACAGAATAGCATATCGGTCTATCGGTGTATATCTTAGATTTAAATCTTCCCTAGGGTAGGATTCAGAGTTTAAATGCAATTTGACATTGCTCACATTACAGTGATCAAATTTACTTGCATCTTTATCCTTTTGATTTTTTCTATTGGTTTGTAGAGCAATAATAACATATCTCGGTTTCTCAAGTTGAGTTGAAGTCTTAACTGTCCATACATGATCAGTGTTGGTAGGTAGTGTTGGATATTCATACATTTCCCAATTTCGAAAGTGAATTTGAATCGGTTTTAATTGTATTTGTTTCAATAATGTGAGCTTATTGGAATCGGACAGTGTGATATGTGGAACTCTCCATTGCAATTTAAAAATTGATAGTTTTATTTCCTCGTTTTCTGTAGTATAGTAAGCATTTTCATTAGATCGAGTACGAATTAAAATCAACTCATGTCTAGCATTTGGTATGATCTTTTTATAGTCTTCGGCAAAACCCAATAGAAATTTCAGAGGTATACAAAAATTAAAAGTTCCCGCTGAAGGTGAAATGGTGGAGTTTCCAGTCCATGAAGCATTTTCTAACCTTTTACTTTCATTTTCCGTTAAAGATATATAATTTTTCAATGATGATGTAATGCCCACATTCTTATTGCTCTCAATTTCCATGCCATTTAGTTCATAATGTATTTCTTCAAAAAGAAATGCCATAGCATTATTAGATAGTTTTGCTGTAGATGATAACGCTCCATCTTGTTTAATTAGGCCTCCTTCTATATAAATGTAGCTTTCACAGGGTAAAATGCACAAGTCCTGTTGCTGTATGGCAATACGTATTTCATCACTTGGATTGAATGACTGAAGAAATGGCGAGTAACTATGGTACTCAAACTTAGATATGCTATTATCATAGTTAGGTCCATGGGTAATGTTTAATATTTCGTTCATATTGTTTTACTTTAGTTTAAATCCTAATGTAAGAAGGTAGGTCTTATTTTCAGATGATAGTTTTGGTCTTGACGGTGGTGCTGTTCTAATAGAACTAAATGGATGGTTACTTTTCGTATCTATTTTATAATTACTATTATAGATTAACATTATTGTGATTTTGGAGTTAAATGCAGTCGTACAGTTATTCTTTCTCCTCTGAAATTTATCAAGTCACCGTCTTGATCCACGAGTTTTAATGTTAGACTGCTTATTCGATTGACGTTCACAGGTAAATAGATGACATTTTTCGGGACTTCTATGATTTTATACCCTGCTCCTGTTTCTGGAGAAAATTCATGTAAAGTATGCACAGGAGTATTATTAAAATAAGAACCAGTAATGATATTACACTCAACTCGTATTACATTCACCTTATTTATATCAACAGGTAAATCCGACAAATGTACCACACCGGGGTCAAGAACACATTTACTGAAACCAAGTAGTTTTCCAATAGTTCTATCCTTATTGAAATATATTTTTTCGTTGCTCCGGATTTCAGATACCATAGTATTATTATTTGCCTCTATTTGAACAATAGCTGTAGAATTTCGTGATAATAATTCTTCGGAAATAAATTTTGCAATGTTATCAATTTCATAAGACCCAGTTGGGATTTCAATTTCATATTCCCCTATATGAAACAAATTGTTCCGTTCATCTACATTCGGAATGGAGTTGTACGTTTGAAAATCAATCAATCCGCAAACGTAGTCCTGATCCAGGTTCAAAGGTGGAAAATATTCAGCTAATAGATGGGAAGTTCTTCCGCTTAGCGTAAGTGTCAACGTCATGCTTATAAAAAATACAATGAAACCATTTTTAAAGAAAACTCTTTATTTATTTGAAAATAAACAATCATATAAAAATCTTAAACATAAATGACCACAGTTAAAAGAGCCGTAATCTTGATATTTAGTATAATTATAGTTAATTTTGTCACCCAAATAGTTAATAATTTCATTAGGAGGCTGTAAATTTCCAAAGCTATCAAAATATTCAATTTTACTGCCTTCTTTATAATACGCTACCCAGTGCGTTCCAGGACCAATTGAAGAATCAAGATTTACAATCCCAGATTCATTTTTCTTCGGTTTAGTTTTTGGTAAATTATTGCGCATGAAAACTCCTCGAAAATTCGGAATTAAATTCTTTGCAAAATTTCTCAAATCTATTTCATTTAATGCACGATTGGGTAGCGAACTTAGGAGTTTTTTGACTTTGGATTTAAATAAAGTCCAAGCCCCTTTCTATAAGGTTTAAGGTGTAAGCCTTGTCCGACTGCAATTGATTCCATTTTCTCGTTATGACGTTTTTTCTCCTCTAGATCTTTTTTAGCAATGCTGATATCGCTGACAGCTTTAGCTACTCCTGCAGCTCCACCCGTTAAAGCTCCAAGTGCTGAAAGTCCAGCAAACAGAGGAATAAGGAAAGGAATTGCTCCTCCAGTTTTTGGTAT
Organism: Eupeodes luniger; assembly: GCA_951509635.1. Taxonomy (NCBI): domain Eukaryota; kingdom Metazoa; phylum Arthropoda; class Insecta; order Diptera; family Syrphidae; genus Eupeodes; species Eupeodes luniger. The sequence continues at coordinate 157,927,375 of OX608073.1, read as the reverse complement.
GGCAATAACTCTTGGCGTCTTAATTCTTTTAATGTTTTTTCGAACTGTTTTCTTGGCAGATGATATTGCTATTTTAATTGCTTTTTCTAAATTGAGAGGTTTTTTACGTTTGATATTATTCCCAATTGTGTGAATCACTTTTCTAAAGGAGGGTTGTTTAGCTTTATTATCTATCTTGAACTTCTTTTCTTCGTTTTCATTTTTCGCTCTTTTTTTAGGCTTCTTATCTTTACTCTGAGAACAACCCATACCGAATTTTGTTTTTGCTTTTAAGAGGTTGGTAACCAATAGTGCGTTTGACCGTTCAGCTATACTAGCGTTCTTAGATTTAAATCGCTGCCAGGCCTTTTCAGTTAAAATCCTATCGGCAATGTGTCGATCAGATGTATTTTTAAATTTGAAATACGATATATCGTGTTCTTTGCACGCTTGATCAAGCAAATTAATTCCCGGATCGCCTCGAGCTAAGCGTTTTTGAAGTTTTGTTCCAGGACCACAGTATTGATAACCAGGTAGATGTAGTTCAATAGGTAGTTTGTTTATTAAGGTATTTAATAAACCTTTTCCTTCTACAATATTTCTTTGACTGATAGAATTTTTGGAATAATCAAACATTTTATATTAATATCTTTGCGCTAGAATGGTTAGATGCGATATGAGGGTTTTTATATATATAAACTTGACATTTATAGGAATTTATTTAGTTTTCATCACTATGCGATTCGTTAAGCAACAATACCAGTTACCGGTACAAAATATGGAACTGGATAACAAGATTAAGAGAAAAAAGCATGGTAAATTATTCCCTCATAGTATAAGGGGGTTAATTACTGGTCCCTCAAACTGTGGAAAAACAAATGTCATGATGAGTTTACTACTACATCCAAATGGCTTGAAATTTGAAAATATCTATGTTTATTCTAAATCTCTACATCAACCGAAGTATGAGTTTTTACGAAAAGCCATAAAACCAATAAAAAACATGGGCTTTTTTACATTTTCCAATAATTGTGATGTAATTCGAGTCGAAAAGGCTAAACCAAATTCTATATTCATCTTTGACGATATTGCCTGTGAAAAACAAGATACGATTCGAGTGTATTTTAGTATGGGACGACATCATCACATTGATAGTTTTTATTTGTGCCAAACATATACAAGAATACCGAAACACTTAATTCGAGACAATGCGAATTTTCTCATCGTCTTCAAACAGGATGATATGAATTTAAAACATATTTATAATGATCATGTCAATTCGGATATGACATTTAAAATGTTTCAAAAGGTATGTGCAGAATGTTGGAACACAAATTACGGGTTTGTGGTCATTGATAAGGACAGCCCCTTGAATGAAGGTCGATATAGAAAGGGTTTTGACTGCTTCCTTAAGCTATAAAATAGATACAAGTTTTGATTTTTGCATCATATGTACAGTAATGTTCCATGAGAGCAGTACAGAACAGTTCAGCGACAGATTATAGCAGTTAAAAGCGGTTCAATCCAGTTTAAAACCCAGTATTCTATACGGTAAAGACCAGTAAGCGCAATAAAAATTTGGTTTAAGAACTATCGAAAGATTTTTTCATCAACTTCGAGATTTATTTTTTCAACTGCATTTGTAAGAAGAAATTAACTTTTCAATATGATGAACATAGATGTAAAACTAACAAAAGAGCTCATTAAAACCACCGATGCTCTACGAAAGAAATACAAATCATTCAAGACCGATAGGGAAGCTTACGAGACTCAAATTGAAGAAACTTTTAAGCCACTCACGAAACCCCTAAACGAATTGGTTAAACAATCAAATTCCGAGCAGTTTCAAAACAGTCTTATCGAGAGCCCTTTAAAGAAGATAAAACTCAATTTGGAACAACATCAACCACATGATGAATTCATTACGCCAAAGTCTTTTATTGACGATTCACCTATTTTTGTCGATGACAATGATACTCCAAAAAGAACAAAGAAAACCTCAAACTATTACGCAAGTCATCGCAACTTTATGGAACGATTGTCACAAAAAGAATTTCACGACACGCCTAAAAAATATATAGATTTATTTATTAATAATTCCAGCACTCTTGATAAAACGTATGGTATTCGTTTAAAAGATGGAAAGTGGTACATCGGTAATGCTGAGTTCAATATTCACGGCAGGGATATAGAAATTAAAAATAAAACCTTTGAAGGAACAAATGGGTTATATGAGCTTATATTTAAGAAAAATCCCGATAAGACAATTTACACTGATGAAGATTTAAAAAACTACAAGACCATTTTACATGACACTAATGCATATAGAAAAGATCATGATTCACAGCGACAAATACTTGGTAATCGTGGTTATAAGTATAAAAATATAATAAGTAAATTATTAGGATTCAACACAAACACTTCTATTAAGCCATTACCTGTACCATTAACACCACAAACAACTTCAGGAAATGGATTAATGCAATTATCAAAAATGAAAAAAGACTATATATTTTGGGATAATCCCAATGAGCTTGTAGATCGATTGAGACTTCTTATTGCTTCACATCAAGCTGGACATAACAATCATTCTAACGAAATTGTTTCAATTATTGAAGAACTTAAAGAAGCCGATATTATCGAATAAAAAAATAATGAGTGTTGATAAATTTGGTCGTTATTCATATAGGACCCCACCGAGGGGCCCAAGAGGGAAACAAGGAGAGCCGGGGCCACCAGGTTTACAGGGAGAGCGAGGTTTGCCTGGACCAGCTGGTGAGGGTTTTTTAAAAACAGAAAGCGGTGATTACAATCTAACGTTTAAACGACTAAAAAATATTCAAGATCCACAAGAACAGGAAGACGCTGCTAACAAAAAATATGTTGATAACGCAAACGAGCAACTTAGAGAATACATTAAATATGAAGTTGTTGAAAAATTTGAGAAACTCTTGTTTGACACAATTAATTAAAAAAAAAGAAAAAATTATAATTCAAGGGAAAACTACTATTTAACTTAAAGTCAATCATAACTTCACTTCAGTCTTTAACTTAATGCCTCATTGTGTCAACTCAATTATCATGTCTAACATAGATACTCGATTCATTTTTGATGAAATTTTGGAGTTTTTGAAAATAAATCATAATAATATATTGGAAGAACATCATGAGGAGCTTTTAAACAATGTTATCTTCTTGAAAAGATTTATGAATATATCGAGTACAAGTTCAAAACACGGGTGTCATTTTACTAACTGTCCATGGTCTTCAAATCTGTGTAAAGCTGGACCAGATACATGCGCATGCCACATGCTTGAAAATAGAATGTTAAGAATAAAAAAATTGATGTCTCTGTATAAAAGACTAAAATAGTATCTATGTATACATATAGGTAAATCTTGTTACTATATCAAATGAAAGAATTTAAATAAATAAACTAATAAAAAGGTAAAATGTTTTGTTGTTTTAATCATTCAGTGAAAAGATGAGTAAAAGAGACATTGTCGAAGAACTACATAAGCCAGCACGAAGAAATTTTAAAAAAAGGAGAGTCGTTATCAAGGGGCTTGATGATTTATGGCAAGCTGATCTAGTCGAAATGGGACCGTATTCGTCAGAAAATGAAAACTACCGATATCTTCTCACAGTTATTGATACATTTTCTAAATTTGCTTGGACGACTCCTATTAAACATAAAACTGGGGCAATGGTCACTGTTGCCATGCAAGATATATTCAACAAAGGTCGATGGCCTAAGAATTTACAAACAGATGATGGAAAAGAATTTTTCAATAAGACATTTCAAACTCTAATGCAAAAATATCATATCAACCATTACTCAACATTTACTCTTCTGAAAGCATCGATAGTCGAACGATTTAACCGTACATTGAAAACTCTTATGTGGAAAGAATTCAGTTTCAAAGGAACATATAAATGGGTTGATATAATAGGGTTGCTGACTAAAACTTATAATGATTCAAAACATCGTACAATAAAAATGAAACCATCTGAAGTAAATAAATGCCTCAAATGAAAAACAATTACTCTCTAAGATATATAATCACATCAAAATTCATGTTACTCCTAAGTTCAAGGTAGGAGACTTTGTCAGAATTAGTAAATACAAACATGTTTTTGATAAAGGGTACACTCCAAATTGGACAACTGAAATCTTTAAGATAATTCAAGTAAAGCGCACAAATCCTGTTACATACGTGCTAGAAGACTATCAAGGGCATCCAATTAAAGGTGGATTCTATGAACTAGAGTTACAAAAAACAAAGTTTCCCGATACCTATCTCATTGAAAAAGTGCTTAAAAAGAAAAAGAATAAAATGTTTGTAAAATGGCTCGGTTTTCCATCTGATCACAACTCTTGGATACCTATTAAAAAAAAAAAATAATATTAATAAATAATACTATTTCTTCTGTATATGTATTTCTAAAAGTTATAGCCTGCTTTTTTTTTCAAATTTACAATGGGTTAGTAAGGAGATGAGGAGAATTAGAATTTTCATCTTTGTATGAAGGATTGAAGTAATTTCAATCCAGTTCACTTTCGTGATTCGTTGAAAAAACATGTCTTGCTTAAACATGAATTCGGTAATTGACGAGCTTCAATCATTTTTAAAAATAAACCGGCATATTGTACATGAAGAACATTTTGCTGAATCCATGGAGAATATTTATTTCATAAAGAGATTTGGAAAAGGCTATTGCTCAAATTCCTCCAAAAGATTTCATTATCCGAGCTGCCCTACAAATGCAAACAATTTATCAAATGAGCTTGAAGAAAAATCACATACCTGTGCTTGTTATGAAATTAGATTTCGACTTCGTAAAATTAAGAAAATAGTGAATTTTTATAAAACCATTTTAAATGAATAAACTATTGAAAAAAAAAAAATACTGTTGCGTTTTAATCATTCATTAGAAAAAAAAAAACAAGAAGATTCAAAGAGATGTTATCGATGAAAAAAAAACACGAGTGCTTTCGAAGAAACTAAACAAGAGCTTGATGATTTATGGTAGTCGGATCAACTCCCCAAAAGAAAAAAATTAATCAAAATGTCTCCTTCTTATCAAAAAGAAAAAAAACACAACCAAGATTTGGGAAAACAGAGAAAATAAAAACATTTTTTTTTTTAATTTATTTTATTTTATTTTTTTTTTGTAAAGTTTACAATACAATTTTCATCCGTTTTTGCCCATACGGATATTTGCTAAGGTCTGCTTCGTCTTCTTCGTCTTCGCTGTCTTCACTTCTTTCTCTTTTAGTAGTTGGCTGCTTTTTATACGAATAATTTTCTTCAAACATGTGACAAAATAAAATTGGTACATGCATTACTAATAAAACTGTTTTTCCTTCATTCAGCGGCATTAAAACTGTTGCAGTCCTTAAAAAAATATTAGAACAAATCTAATCATGTCGATTTATGATCTACATATTTAAAAAAAAACATTAAAATGCTTGCAATCCTACTTTGTCATTTTATGATTTCATGGCAATCAAACAAAATCAATATTGTCTTAAGTTATTGCCACCATACAAATATCTCATAACAAATCCCCCTAAAAAAATATTAGAACAAATCTAATCATGTCGACTCATGATTCAGGGCAGCGAGTGGCTAGGGCTAGCGTGTAATTGAATTTTAAGTGTCCTTTGTTTATAGTTTACTTTAGAAGATCAAAACTCATTCTCATTCGAGAGAAACGCACTCCCCATCCCCATTTCTTTTTTAACAGTCGATCGTTATGACAATAGCTATGGTGACGACGACGACGACGATGACCATGACGATCATGACGACGAACACGACGACAACCACCACCACGGCACATGCTGTACCGCACAACCATACCACATAAACGACGACGACGACGACGACGCGACCGACCGACCGACGGCAGCAACCACCACCAAACACATTACCCACACACCCCACCACAATCATCACGATCCATCCAACGCACATTCTCCAAATATCCAAAACTACTTCACACACATCTTCTTTAAACTCCCTCCCGACCGACCGACCGACCGACCGACGGTAGCAACCACCACAATCATCACGATCCATCCACAGCACATTCTCCAAATATCCAAAACTACTTCACACACATCTTCTTTAAACTATCCCGACCGACCGACGCACGGTAGCAACCACCACAATCATCACCATCCATCCACCGCACATTCTCTAAATATCCAAATATCCAGAGAGCCCGCGCCGCCGCCGCCGCCTCTTCCTCACTTCTATTCAAATCCAATAAAACATTTACCATCCTCAACATCACAAACCAACCCTTCATCATCATCACTTACGCATGCGGCGCCAAGGCGTGCGCCAAACAATACATCAAACACAATACCGCACCAATTAAAAACACATTAAAAACTATTCAAAACAAAAACCATTAAAAAAGCCATAAAAAAAATTCCCATGCTGAACTGCCTGGTATTCTACTGACAGCTGCCCAATAAGCCAGGCTAATAGCAATAATATTTAGTTTTACAAATACTATTTTATATTGAAGGATATTATAATTATTATTTAACTGTACGGTCATTAGCAAATTCCAATAACATCTAAAGGGTGTCCCAAAATTAACGCAAGATTTGAATTAAATAGAAAACGCCGTTTTTAGTCTTTTGATAGTTATATTTTTATTGACTCGTAAAGTACATAGGATAGGGTTATGTATGGAATAACACATCGGACAAATGGCCTCAACGGCTTTGCATGCACATGCGCACTCTTTTGTTGAAATTTTCCATGACCATTCTGCATAAATGTGGCTGAATTTCGTTGATGCAGCGTTTAATCTCCTCCTTTAATGCACGGGTGGTTGTGGGCTTGTTGACATAGACTTGTGATTTCAAATAACCCCATAAAAAGAAGTCTAATGGTGTTAAATCACACGATCTAGGAGGCCAATTTTGATCACCGAAACGAGAGAGTACACGACCTGGAAATGTCTCATGGAGTAATTGAATTGTTTCACGGGCTGTATGACATGTGACACCGTCTTGTTGAAACCACATATTGGACACATCAATATCATCCAATTTTGGCAGAAAGAACTGTGTAATCATGTCGCGATATCGAGTACCAGTAACAGTCACTACTTGACCAGCATCATTTTCAAAAAAATATGGCCCAATTATGCCTTCAGCCCAAAATCCACACCATACAGTCACGCGTTGTGGATGCATTTGTTTTTCGACAATCACATGTGGGTTCTCCGAACCCCAAATGCGGAAATTTTGGCGATTGACAAAGCCATCAAGATGAAAATGTGCTTCATCGCTTAGGATGATTTTGCTCGAAAAATCAGGGTCCAAGCTTTCACTATTTTTGAAATATTCTTTAATAATGAAGACACGTTGTTCTCTCGTGTAACGCTCCATTTTTAATAACCCTATACTGTTAGCTGTCAAATTGTTTTTTTTTCAGGGTTGCCAACACTTCACTGCACAAATGGCGGCAAATTCAAATCTTGCGTTAATTTTGGGACACCCTTTATAATAAACATTATAAATTTATAACGATCGAACTCTGTTGAATAACAAATATGTAAGTACACGTGTAGTGTAGCTATGTATGTCACAAAGCAGACAGACAAATACAACTCGTTCCCAAAGGATTAATTTACTAATATATAATCAAACCAAATATAAACAATTCAAAAAATTAAATATCAAACTGTTTCATTTCTTAATCAAATTTCGTGGTGTGATGTGGTGTTGAAAGCTTCATGCGTTTGCCGGCCGTATCAAAATGTCCCCCAAGTGCTATTGCGACCTGTTAATCAAATTGAAAATCAACGTTACTCTTAATTAAGTTTTCATTAAATATCCCACTTCAGTGGTTTCGCTAATCATGTGTTAATGTGGAGTGTTTGTTTGTAGTTTGTTCATCAACACAACATTCAACAACATAAATTTCAGTTCAGGCTTCAGGTTAAGGCAAGGTGAAGCATGGTTTAGGGTAAGGCCGGGCCGGCAGACGATGAAGTGATGTGATGTGTGAGGCAAGCAGATGACATGCAAGGATTTTTGGTTAACCACAGTGTTGAATACATCGCTTATGCAAATTCGGTGATGTATTTTAATCCGTCATTAGCTCTTGTGTTGCGCACCAAACCCCACCCCCCCTCTCCCAACCCATCCAGCTTTAAGGTGTTTTCTACTAAATAGTGGTTTAAATTTATAATAATATACATAGGTACCCAGAAACCAACATCATGCATATATGTATTTACATTCGTGTTAATCTTTGCATTAAATGATTATCAGCTTGTAAACATTTCTTGTCCTGTTCAGGAACGACGAGGACTCCGAAAGGTTAAGGTTGGCTGGTTCTTTAGTTGTTTTTATAATGTATACATTTATGTAGGACTATTCAATAAATAACGTGCAAAAAAGGTCAGGATATTGTTTCAAGCTAAAAACAACTTGTATCTATATACTTGTGTTATACTTATAGTTTATAAAAGAAGACGAAGACGATGACAACAATTCTGGGACTATTTTTCGCAACATATGAGAATAATCAGCAGCACGGGTCCCGAAGCCATAGAAAACCATTGCAATGTTGTAAAGTTTGCGACTTTTGGAGGACACTTTAGCGAATATTAACGAAAGGAGGCAATTTTTAATTCAGCTGCTGCTCGAGGTGAAGAAAGAAACGAGTTAGAATCCTCAAAACGCATACAGATGAAAGGTTTAACGTAACGTAAAACGTGATAAGCCCAATTACACTAACGCTTTTGCTCAAGAAGCAGAAGAAGCCGCAAATAGGTTCGATAGCAGAACCCTCTATAGGGTAACCAAAGAGCTCGCTGGTGTTCATAGCTCAAAACAACACCCGGCGAGAGATATACAATACATACATATATGGTTTCTTGCTGATCTAGGATGAGGACCAGCTTTAAAAGTGGAAGCAACATTTTGCTTTGGTTTTAAATCTTAAAGAAGAATAGAATTTTTGCAAGTTCATCGAGTGAAAAGCTGCAACCGCTCATAGAAACAACATGATTCTTTAAACGCTTCCCCAAAGAATGGAAAAAGGTAATGATTGTCAAGATCCAAAAAATGAAGACCTGATGAAGTGCTAAAACTGAGGAAGTATATGCTTTTGGCCAGCAGTCGCCAAAATAGTAATAAAGATTGTCTTAGAACGTGTAAGATGAGCCCTCAAAACAACACTTGACGCTGCAGAAGCAGGAATCCGCAATGCATCCTTCTGCATTAATCACGTCCATCACCATCCGCTGTTCCTCGATTTTGAGAAAGCTTTTGACAATGTCAACAGGGGAGTTTATCTGGCTTGCTTTGCGTAGGAGGGGTAACTTGCATATCTTATTTCTCATCTCATCATGTCACGTGTTGCATGGAGGTAGTTTGACAGAAGGGTGTGAAGTCTGAAGTGGAGTCACACAGGGCTGAATACTGTCACGAATTCTTTTTTTTCTTGGTGATGGGCGATCGGTCTTGACAGGAAACGGAGAATTAAAGTGGACTTTGACAACTTACTTGAAATATCTGTACTACGCAGCCGATATTAGCATAGTCCAAAAAGTCTCCGTCTTTTTTTTTTTTAATGTACTAGGAATAAATGTAAAAACCAAATAGTAAGATTGAAAAAAAGATAGTTTCCACCTTCACCTTTTAACCAAGTTTTAAAAAATTGTGATTGTGATTTTCAAAAACCTGTTCTTAATATATCCGTTATCGAACACTTCCGGCTTATAGATTTTGCGTCATGGTAGCCATTACGCGTTTTCCACACCTCAACATCCACAAAGGAACTTAGTTCTTCAGATCAATCTACCGTCAACCAGATTGACCATATTGCGATCGACGCCATGCACGCTTCCAGCATCATGGATGTCCAAACTTTACGAAGAGCTAACATCGATTCGGACCACTACCTCGTTGTAGCCAAGGTAGCACTTCGGGTTTCCAGACCAAAGGCAAATCAGGGAAATGCTGGGAGAAGGTACAACGTCGAACGGCTACAGTCGCAAGAGATCGCCAAATCCTTTTCCGACCGAGTTACAAGTAACCTCTCTCGAAGTTCTCTACCGCCAACACAATGGATCGAAAACCAGTGACAACATTATGCCAAGATGCAATCAGAGCAGCCGCCTCTGACGTGCATGGTTTCAAGCAGCCACCAACAAGAAACCCCTGGTTTGATGATGAATGTCGGCAGGAAAAAGCAGCCAAACAACAGGCACGCAAAGCGGCGCTGCATAAAAGGATGAGAGCTGCTCATGAGCTCTACGAGCAGAAGAGGCGAGAGGAACACCGACTTCTCAGAAGGAAAAAGAGAGGGCATGAGAAGCGTGCAGCCGAAGATTTTGAGATGTTTTAAAGCAGGAATGAAGTTCGCAAGTTTTATGAACAGGTGAAACGAAATTCACAAGTACATAAACCTAGAACCGAAGGCTGCAAAGACGTAAGTGGAAACATCATAGTGGAACCGCAGTCAATGCTGAGGATATGGAAGGACCACTTCTGCAGACTGTACGACGAACCGAATTCCGCTGTCAGGCAGGATGATTCATTCAACATAGACGTCGAAAGCAAACAATCCCGTCCTCCCGACTTAGACGAAGTAAAGATTGCCATATCTAAGCTGAAGTCTAATAAAGCCGCTGGAGCGGATGGCTTGAATGCCGAGCTCTTTAAAGCAGCTGGAGATAAGTTGGTTAGAAGCATGCACTAACTTATCTGTAAGATATGGTCGGAAGAAAGCATACCCGATGAATGGAAACTCAGTATTGTTTGCCCGATCCTGAAAAAAGGAGACCCTCTAAACTGCACCAACTATAGAGGAATCAGTCTACTTAACATCGCCTACAAAATCTTCTCTGCCGTAATATGTGAACGTCTAAAGCCCATCGTCAACAACCTGATAAGTCCTTATCAGTGTGGTTTTAGACCAGGAAAGTCCACAGTCGATCAAATATTCACATTACGGCAGATCCTGGAAAAAACCCAAGAACACCAAATCGACACCCACAATCTTTTCATCGATTTCAAGGCCGCATATGACACCATCTAGGGACGAGCTGTATAGAGCCATGTCTAGTTTCGGAATCCCTGCCAAACTCGTCCGTTTGTGCAGGATGACCATGGAAAATTCACGCAGCTCCATAAAGGTTGGAAACAACTTAACAGAACCTTTCGATGTCAAAAAAGGTTTTAGACAAGGTGATGCGCTGTCATGTGATTTTTTTAACATCGTACTTGAAAGAATAGTGCAGAGCTCACACGTCAACACTAGAGGCACTATCTTTCAAAAGTCTGTCCAATTACTAGGATATGCTGATGACATTGACATAATCGGAAGAACTCAGCGTGATGTCAATGGGGCTTTTGTGAGTATTGAGGCAGAGGCGGCAAAAATGGGTTTAACTGTTAATGAGGGCAAAACAAAGTAAATGCTGTCGTCAAGAAAGGACCCACAACGCCGACGTCTTGGTCAAAACGCACCATCGACAGACGTAACTTTGAGGTAGTCAAGGACTATGTGTATGCTCTCATAAGATAATAGATCTCCATTAAAAGCTTAAAGTCATCACAGGATGTTTAGCCACGGAACCTTCTACTCATCTTCACTGTTAAACATTGCCCAACAACCAGTAATAAAAGTAGAGAGTATTTAATAACTTGGTCTTATATTTGTCTTATTTAATTATTGTCTCTCTCTACTCAATATTTGGAAGAACTATTCTCTCAGCTTTAAGAAAAAGAGACAAACCTACGACTTTACTTTTCCGTTTAAAAATGGAATCAATACTGTTATACGGTTGCAGCACTTGCAAAATAACACCAATGATTACCAGTAAACTTGGTAACTTCATTAATAGTTGTTTACGAAACATCTTATACTGGTTTTCTGGCCCAATCGTCAGAAACCCATTGACACTACTATACCAAGACGCGAATGATAGTGGATTCTATTTACTCTTCGACAAGATACTGATTGCACTGCAGGACAAAGAATTACGTACAGAACAGTCGATGAGGAATCGTTGTGATTAGGGAAGAGCTATAGGAAGTGATTTCACTTTGCATAGCCTGCTATTTGAGTAGCTGTCATTTTCGACGTTGTCATATTTTTACAAACAAAATTACGCCATTACTGTAAATGGAACAATAAACTCTTCAATAATGCAATGAAATTGTTGAATTTTATTATAAAAATGGTGTTTTACAATAAAACAACAAACAGGTTAACAAAGTTTCCTGACTGTGTTATTTCTCAAAGAGGTGATCACAGAAATCTTGTGATATTAGAACTTACCACTTTTTTCTGTCAGCCACGAGTAAGGTCTAAACCAGCTATACTCAACCTGCGGCCCGCAGCGTGGCTTAATAAATTCTTAAAATATCGAGTGACTGCAGAAAAAAGGGTGAGACAAATATATCCTTTTGAGTTTTCTTAATGGAAGCAACACTAGAACGTACAGCAGTGGAAAAGTGGACATCGTGTGTTTTCAAAAAATTATTCTAGATGGCACTCCTTTCTACGCAAGTAAAGGTTTGCACAACTAAATGAAAAACAGATGTCGCTGAGTATTCCTTACTTTTCTTGCCATTGCGAAATTGAATTGGAATAATTTTATTCAAATTTTGAATGGAAATTTCATAAGCACAGCAGTCCAGGCATAATAAGTCAAGGAAACTACTTTGCCGACACATCTCGTTTTGATGAGTAAGTACCTACTTACATTTTAAATTTTAGTTAGTGCGGTTGCAGTAAATTTTTAATTTGAATTTTTGTAAATAAAGAATTATGTCAGGAATTTCTTCGAAACTAAAACGAAATATATCTGATGAAAAAAGATCATTTCAAGACGAATCGGAAACAGAATATTTTGCTGTGCCAAGCAAAAGCAACGCGGCTACCTGTTTAATATGCCGTGAAATGGTTATTTTAAGAAAGTATAACATTGCTCGTCATTTTCACAATAAACACAAATCTTTCAACGAAACTTATCCTCCTGGAACACAATTAAGAAGTGAGAAATTAAAATTTTTAAAGAGGTCATTACAACAGCAACAAAACATGATGTCCGTGGCTTTATCTCAAAACTCTGTGGTAACTAAGGCATCTTACGAAATTTGCTATACTCTTGGTAAGCACATGGAACCGTTCACCGATGCAGAAATTGTCAAAGAATGTTTCGTAAGTGCTACCAAAATACTGTTTGATAAATTTAGCAACAAAAAACAAATGTTGTCTGAAATAAAAAAACTACAGCAATCTGATTCAACATGTGTATTGAAGACATTTCCAAATATATTCGTGACAATTTAATAGAAAACTTGAGGAACTGTATGTTTTTTAGCTTAGCTTTCGATTCCAGCACTGATATTTCAGCAACATCTCAATGCTCAGTGTTTGTTAGAAATTGCACAGAACAGAATTTAACCTTCGAAGAATTTTTCAAATTACAAATGGCTGTCGTGTTTTAAAAAATACAATTTGACAAATTTAATTACATTTCATTGCATTATTCATCAAGAAAACTTGGCTGCGCGGATTATCAATTTTAAAATCGATGCTGTGATGAAGATTGTAATTGCTATTGTGAATTATATTCGAGCGAGAGAATTAAATCACAGAAAATTTAAAAGCCTTTTGGAAGAATTGGGAAGTGAGTATGATGACGTTTGTTGGAGCTCAAATCATCATAAATTACTTTATTTTTGAATTAAATTTTGAATAATTAGCTTACTCTTAAATTGAATAAATTCTACTACTTTCATTACATTTATTTTTGAATTTGGCGCTTCATTTATACCATTCGCCATAATAATTTATTGTTGAATTCGCCTTAAAAATGTTACTTAAAAATAACGTAATTTCTCTCTCTAAAAATCTGCAATAAAATGTATGTATAAATAGAAGCTTTCAACTTTAATAAACCTCTTTTCTTGTTCAAAACCCTTAGGGGAAAAATCGCGGCATTTTCATTTCGTCGTTCGCTACAAGTTTATAGTTTCGCTTTTATAGTATATCGGCTATAATATAGTAATTTAAAAGTTATAGGATCTAAAGTAATTTCGCTTAATTTATCTCGACCAGGATCTACCTATCTTTTTCATAGAAAAGACAAAATAGAGTTCCCAGGTTGACGGTCAAAGTTGTTTGATCGTACATTTTTTGGCGCCCAACGTGTCTAATGTAGTAATCCACATAAATTCCTATACAAAATTTAAAAAGAAATAAATTCTGTGTGAAAACTTATATATATCTTGCACTAAAAGTGACTATAAAAACTATAAACTTAATCAAAAAACTATAAATTAGTGCATTAAAAGTGAAAATTTCATCGGTTACGTCGCGCTATCGGTTTCGTGTCGCGAGTGCATGGTGTTGGTGCTAAAATCCAGGAGAAAGGAGAACAAAATCCAAGGAGAAAACTCTCATCAATCATCCCAGAAGAAGACGAACCAGCAGGTTAAAAAGCCAGAGAAAATTGTGGGAAATAAGTAGAAAAATTCCCACCCAGGTATGTCCGGTCTGAATTTTATTCAAATGTGCGTTGTTCCAGCATCATAATTCATAATTTTAAAGCTAATTACAACATAAAAGCTGAATACAAAAAAAAAAAAAAAAAACGCACATTCGACATACAAAAAAGACCATTAACTTGCTATTACCTAAATCTTCAAATGTACATTATATATATATCTAAACTATATACATACATAAAATATATTCTAACTATATTTAAATAAAACTATGAACAACATATCCTGCTTTATAAATAAATTTCATAAATAAATATTTAAATATAAAACTACATAAACTAAATAACATATATCGAACATAAATTCATTCGCTAACCAGAATCAGCATCCGCATAATTTATGGTGCTTTCATCACGTAAAAATTGATAAAATCCACAAAAGTGTAATTACGATCCACTTTTGGGCGAAACACACACACACATTCACACAATATTAAAAAGCTTTCGTGTCCAACATATTTTCGAAAACTAACCCATTGACGCACTCACCACACCATTGCATAATATCGTTTCGCTCTATTCGCTCGTTCTCTCGTTACTTACAATCCACAAATAGGATCCATGGTATACACACCTGATTCGATTTCAACTTGATATCAGTGCATCGATCTTCATTTCGCCAATACATCATCACCCAGGTCGTCAACGTTGTCTTCATCGTCATCATCGCCATCATCGTCGACGTCGGGGGAGATTTTTGCTTCATGATCAATTCACTGATAGAGCTTTTTTGAATAGCATTTTTTTTTGTCGTTGAAATGCATTAAACAACTTTTGCCTTTTCGTAGGTTTAACCTTCAATGCTTTGAAAAGAAATTCTTAGAACAGAATAAATTCGCTTGTTAAAATTGGATTTTGGATTAATCTCAATTCTCACAATCTATCTTTGAATTCAACTCGCCGTGAGATTTAATTTGTTGGGACAGTTTTTTGTTGGGAAATTTTATTCTTTACAACAGGGTTGCCACCTAGCATTTTTGATTTGTTGAATAAATTTAATTGAATTTTCAATAAATTATAATCGTTCTTGTTTTTACTGTCGCTGTTTAAAGAATAATAGAAAATTAAAAATCTAAAATGGCTGAACCAACACTTGATGAATTAAAACAACAACGAGCTTCTACTAAAGGAAGTATATCTCGGATAAAGAATACCGTGGAATCCAATTCTAACGCCCTAACTTCAACTGAACTTGAATGTCGTCTAGGAATTTTGGAGTCGTATTTTAAACAAATATTAGCATATCAAACCAAAATAGAAGTTTTATTACCAACAGATACTAGTAGAGGTGAATTAGAAGATTTGTACATCACCGCAAAAACAAAAATTCTTTCGCTTTTGGGTACTGGTAGACGAAGTAGTATCGCAGACATGACAGTTTCTACTGTCCCACATACAATTAGTCATCTTCCAAAACAACGTTTACCAAAGTTTAGTGGAAGATATTCAGACTATAAAAATTTTATAAATTCGTACAACAATTTGGTAGAAAATGATTTAAGTTTGACAAAAATAGAAAAATTTAATTACTTGCTTTCTTGTTTGAGTGATCAAGCTCTTGGCACAGTTAAGGCTTTTCAAGTCACGGAAGCCAATTATCCCAAGGCACTTCTTAGTTTGAAAGAGCGCTATGATAATGATTGCCTCATTTTCTTAGAATATATCTCACAGCTGATCGAATTACCTAAGGTTCAAAAAGCTTCTTCTGTTTCTCTACGGAGCTTGGTAGACAATATTTCGGCGTTGATTAGTTCGCTACTTTCTATAGGATCGCATGAGAATATTTGTAACGCAATAATAATTCATATTGCGATGTCGAAGGTTGACATAGATACACAATCGAAGTGGGATGAACAACTGGACTATAAGAAGTTGCCGGATTGGAAGGATTGTGCAAGCATACTCAATAAACGGTGCCAATATTTGGAAGCAAGAGATAGCAAGCAGATTCGTTCGGAACAATGCGTGAAGACATTCAACAAACATTCATCAACAAAGCCAACAATAGTAAATCCTCATCGCCCACAAACTTCGCTTGCTGCAAACCAACGATCCTGTATCTTATGTCGAGACCTTAACCATTCAATTACAAATTGTAAAAAATTTCTTGAGCTTTCGGTTATGGATAGATTTTGGAAAACCAAAAAACTAGGCTTGTGTCTGAATTGTTTAGGGAAGGGTCATAGTGTATCAAGATGTCCATCGTCTTATAAGTGCAAGACTTGCAAACAAGCACATCATAGCCTTTTGCATAGGACTCAACCTGCAGACACCAATTCTGGTATTAATCCTCCCTCAGATACATCTGGTCAAAGCACATCAGCTGCAACTCATTCCGCAATGGAAAAAGAGCAAGTTCCTGAAGCACAAGTTATTTTAGCAACAGCATTAGTTCTTATCAAGGACTCATCGGAAGGCTTTCAACTCGGTAGGGTTCTACTAGATTCTGGTTCACAAGTCAATTTTATTAATGAAAAGTTCGCCAATTCACTTGGTCTAAGGAAACATCGTAAGAATGTTGACATCGTCGGAATAGGAGTGACTGAAACAAAAACAAAATATCAAACTCAATCAACAATCCGTTCACGATATAGCAACTTTGAAATTTCTCTCGAGTTTTTAGTTGCACCTTCCATCACTGGGTATCAGCCTGAAGCATCTCTCAATGTAAGCAGTTGGAATCTACCTTCTAATTTAGAGCTTGCTGATGAGAATTTTAATCAACCGTCACAAATCGATTTATTATTAGGGGCTGAAGCTTTCTTCGATTTATTAGAATCAGGTCAGATAAAACTCGGAGAGGGTCTTCCATCATTGCAACAAACTGCATTAGGATGGATCGTATCTGGAAGATACAAATCAAAATACAACACTACAAAGAAAGCATCGTGCGTAGCCAATACACTTGAAGTTGGTCTTGATAAATATTTTGAAAAATTCTTTGAATTTGAAGAAATTCAAGGTCTACGGTCAATATGGTCTGAAGAGCAGAATGAATGCGAAAAGCATTTCATAGACACAATTAAGGTGCTTCCTAGCGGTCGGCTTATGGTACAACTACCTTTCAAAAAACATCCTAGCTGTCTTGGAAGCTCTTACGATATTGCTTTTAGAAGATTTTTGTCGCTTGAGCATAGGTTATCCAAAAATGCATCAATAAAAAGTCAATATTCTGATTTCTTAAAAGAATACGAACGTTTAGGTCACATGTCTCTAGTTCCCAATCCAAACCTTGATGAAGATCATTATTATCTTCCGCATCAATATGTATTAAGGCCTGATAGCGTATCAACAAAGTTACGTGTAGTCTTCGACGCATCTTGCCGCACATCATCACAAATTTCTTTAAATGGAATACTAATGGTGGGTCCTACTATACAGGATGAGCTTTTGATTATTTTGCTACGTTTTAGACTTTATCGATACGCGCTAACTGCAGATATCGTTAAGATGTATAGGCAATTCCTTGTGCATCCATCGGATAGGAAATTCCAATTCATCTTATGGAGAGAAAACGAACATACCCCAATACAAACTTACCAGCTCAATACCATAACTTACGGCACATCATCTGCACCCTTTTTAGCAATTCGCTGTCTTCAGTATTTGGCTGAAATTAACGTCGAACGTTTTAGTCAAGGTGCTGCTGTTCTTAAGTCGGACTTTTACGTTGATGACATGCTAACTGGGGCAGACGACTTGGATACTCTTTGTCAAAAACGGAATGAAGTCGTTTCAATTTTGAGTACAGCTGGCTTAGAACTTTCGAAGTGGAACAGCAATCATATCGCTTTAATTGAAGAAGCTACACCAAAGGACATCAAATTGACTGAATCCAATCTCACCAGTACGTTAGGTATTTCTTGGAACCCTCGTGCTGATGAATTCATTTTTTCATACAAACCTAATCGGGTCTATACAAAATACACAAAAAGATCTATTCTCTCGCTTTCGTCGTCTCTTTTTGATCCAATGGGCTTGCTTAGTCCAATAATTATCCGGGCTAAGATACTGCTACAACAGCTTTGGATAGAAAAATTCGATTGGGACGAAAATATTTCTCCAAATCTCGAGACAGAGTGGCGTCAATTCATGACAGATCTCAACTCAATTCAAAATCTTCCAATTCCTCGATACGTTTTTCTAGAAAACAATATCAGATTCCAGATACATGGGTTCGCAGACGCATCTATGAAAGGGTATGGCTGCTGCATTTATCTGCGGAGCATTGACAATAGTGGGTCCGTAGGAGTGAAACTTTTAGTCGCCAAATCCAGAGTTGCTCCTGCAAAGAAGAGAACACTTCCCCGCCTAGAGCTCTGCGCAGCACATCTCTTATCCAAACTTTGGGTAACAATACAAAGGGTCATCGTCAAGCACTACAATGAAACTTACTTTTGGACTGATTCGTCAATAGTTCTGCACTGGATATCCACACATTCTTCGAAGCTAAATACTTTCGTTGGTAATAGAGTAGCTGAAATCCAGGACACAACAAAGGAGGTGGTCTGGAAACATGTTCCAACTTCTGACAATCCAGCAGATATAGTTTCTCGAGGATGTACAGCGGAAGAGCTTAAAAGTTCAATTTGGTTCAGGGGTCCAGATTTCTTGATCGAGGATGAAGAAAGGTGGCCATGTTCATTAGGAGCTTCTCCTCCTCCAGAAGATTTATTGCTAGAACACAGGAAAACTGTTTTAGTTTGTCAAAAAGACAAAAACTATTATCTCAATTTAATTGAAAAGGTTAGCTCGTACACCAAAGTTTTGAGAATCTTTGCTTACGTAAAAAGATATCTCAATTTACGATTACTGAGGATTCCATTCCCAGGTCGATACCTTACAGCTGGGGAGTTAGATTATTCGTTACTCACCATAGTTAACGTCATACAAATGGAGTATTTTGCGAAGGAGATCCAGGCAGTAAAATCAAACTCAAAACTTCAAGGATCGACAAAATGGTTATGTCCTTTTATCGAGGACAGAAATGGTCTTTTGTTGTTGAGAGTAGGTGGCAGATTGAAACATGCTGACATTCCAGAGGAAAACAAACATCCGATGTTGCTTCCAAAAGATTGCAATTTCAGCAAAGAACTTATTCGACATTTGCACTATTCTAACTACCATGCAGGTCCAAAGGCTCTTGTGGCGCTAACGAGACAAAGATTTTGGATCATCAATGTTCGACAGTTGGCACGCAGCGTTATTCGAAGGTGCACTCATTGTGCAAGATATCGACCGAAGTTATATGACCAAGTAATGGGAGATTTGCCTGCAGAAAGATTAACATCTTCACGTCCATTTTTATGCTGTGGGGTTGATTTCTGTGGTCCTATTTACACATACTACAAAATTAGGGGGAAGGTGCCTTATAAAACCTATGTGGCAGTTTTTGTCTGCTTCGCTTCGAAAGCGGTTCACTTAGAAGCTGTATCAGACCTTTCAGCAGACGCTTTTATAGGAGCATTAAAAAGAATGATAGGTCGTAGAGGTATTCCCAAAGACATCCACTGTGACAACGCGACAAATTTTGTTGGCGCACAGTCAAAACTAAGCGAGTTGCGAGATATGTTGTTCAAAAAATCCAACCAAGAAAATCTCATTAATTATTGTACTAATTCCAATATAAATTTTCATTTTATACCCCCCAGGGCACCCAATTTTGGTGGAATTTGGGAAGCTGCAGTTAAAGTCGCTAAGGGTCATTTGTATCGCAGCCTTGGAAACGCCAAATTGTCATTCGAAGAGCTGTCAACTGCACTTGTCGAGATTGAGGCCATCATGAATTCGAGGCCTATTACTTCTATATCAACAGATCCAAACGACTTCGAAGCCCTAACACCAGCACATCTCCTGATCGGGTCCTCTCTCAAGGCGATTCCCGAACTATTGACTGAGGTATCCGACATAAGCTATCTCGAAAGGTGGCGGCGAATTAACGCTGTCAAAACTCATTTCTGGAAGCGATGGTCCAACGAGTACGTCACTGAACTGCAAGGTCGTGGAAAGTGGACAACATCAAGTCCAAATATCGCTATAGGCAGCTTGGTCATCATTCACGAAGACAATTTACCACCCCAAAAATGGCTCTTGGGAAGAGTCACCAAAGTCATCGAAGGTCCTGATGGGCGAGTAAGAGTCGCCGATGTTAAAACTCAACGAGGAACATTTCGAAGACCTATTCGCAAATTGGCGGCGATTCCGTCTTGAAAGGTGATCCTTTCAAAGGGGGCGGAATGTTGGAGCTCAAATCATCATAAATTACTTTATTTTTGAATTAAATTTTGAATAATTAGCTTACTCTTAAATTGAATAAATTCTACTACTTTCATTACATTTATTTTTGAATTTGGCGCTTCATTTATACCATTCGCCATAATAATTTATTGTTGAATTCGCCTTAAAAATGTTACTTAAAAATAACGTAATTTCTCTCTCTAAAAATCTGCAATAAAATGTATGTATAAATAGAAGCTTTCAACTTTAATAAACCTCTTTTCTTGTTCAAAACCCTTAGGGGAAAAATCGCGGCATTTTCATTTCGTCGTTCGCTACAAGTTTATAGTTTCGCTTTTATAGTATATCGGCTATAATATAGTAATTTAAAAGTTATAGGATCTAAAGTAATTTCGCTTAATTTATCTCGACCAGGATCTACCTATCTTTTTCATAGAAAAGACAAAATAGAGTTCCCAGGTTGACGGTCAAAGTTGTTTGATCGTACAACGTTCTTTTGCATACCTCTGTGCGATGGCTTAGTAGGGGAAGGGTTTTGGAAAGGTTTTTTCCATGCGCCACGAAATAATCCTCTTCTTACAACAAAATAAAAAAGTTTACCCAGAAATGCAAGATGATCAATGGTGGTGTCTTTTTGCATTTTTATACGATATCACAGGAAAACTAAATGGCCTCAATCGAAATTTACAAAGAAAAAATAACATAATTTCACAGATGGCAAGTAAAATATTTGCTTTTGAAGAAAAGCTTAATATTTTTCATGAAGAAATAAGAAGTAAACAGTTACAAAATTTTCCAACAATGGTAATGGCTACAAAGGACCTCATCGACATTTCTGAAGAAAACTGCTCAACAATATTGAATTACTTAACAGCACTGTCAAAAGAATTTAAAAAAAGGTTTCATGGTATCAGAAAAATAAAATAAAGTGCACGACTGGGTCGCACGAACTTGCTCCTGTATGCAAAGAGTCTGTTTTAAAAAGTATCTATATAATATTTAAAAATATACCTGTAAAATAAGTTTGTCTTCAAAGATATATATGCCATTTGATTTGTCGAAAAAAGCCTCCATTTTTCAATTTTTTGGGAGGGGGTTACATTTAATACAGTTAAAATAATTTAAAAAAAACTAATTTAAGATTCAAAATTTTACCTGAAAAATAAGTTTGTATTCAAAAAGTTAAATGCCATTTTATAAATCAAAAAACCCTTGATTTTTCAAATTTTTTTTTTGAAAATCGTTAGAGCGGTTTTTTTTTAAATTAATTTTTTATATATAAAATTTTTCAATTTTGTTCTAAAAATATTTTTGGCACTTTTGATAATCAAATATTGTTAAGGCAATATAAGAGCTCGTTCAAAAAAAAATTATTGAAATCGGTTCATAAGTTGCTGAGAAAATTAAGAAATAAAATAACGGTTCTATGAGCGGTACCTTTCCGGAGCAATACAAAAATATATCTTTCTTACTTAAGGAAGTCACGTTAAAAAATAAAATTTTAGAGAAAATTTTTAAAAAATCTATCGGTTTGTTTTTGAAAAAATTCGAATTTTCGTTTTTTGACCAAAAAAATTGTATGAGGGCCACTGTTAGTTTTGATCTTAAAAAAAAATTAAAAAAACGCCTGACGCGAATCTGCTCAAAACCTTAACTTCCAAGTTTGAACTCAATCGACCCAATGGTTTAGGCTATGTAGGAGCGTGGACAGACAGACAAAACAGACCGGGCGGAATCGCGGGACCCACTTTTTCGACTTCTCTACCATCTTAATATCATGTTTTATTAAAATCTCGAGTTCGAAATTTTGCACGAATGCAAAACTTGCCATATATGATATTTGTGAAGTTATATCGGACATTCAACCGCAAATACAGGACTAGGCCATTTTAAAATTTTAACTGCTGCAACCGCAGTTATAGCGGCCATTTGTCTGCTATTAAACCGTATATTCCTCTAAGCACCCATTGATTTCTATTAAAAAACCTCAATAAAAAACCCTATACAAATAACTTTAAATACTTAAATGTATCAATCATCACATCACACAATATCAAAGCGATCCAAAGCGGAAGGTTGTGTAAAACTGTAGGTAATCTTTTTTGGCTTAAATAACATTCAAAGTCATTGAGGCGTTTTTCTGGATTTAATTTTTTTTTCTTAAATCTTCTACCTTACCTCACATTTAACCTTTATTTAACATCTTCGTAGGAAGTTAATGTTTTTCATATCTTGCTGACTCAAAAAAGCAAAAAAAGGTCAAACGATAGATAGATGACTGATTTTATACCTTAATACTACTAATGTATTGACAGATTTTTAATCCTTTTTATCTAAATAAATTTTAATTATCGTTTTTCCGTTTCACTGATTCAACCTTTAATTTTGTTAAAAGGATTTTATTTCATTTTGACTCAATTGACTTTGATTGAAATGGCAGATTCAAGAAGGAATACAAATCTAACCTTTTTTTCATTTGTGTGTCTATTTTTTTTTTCAAACTTAAAATAATAATAAACCGCAATATCTTCAATTTTGCCTTTTTTAGGGTTTTAACATAATTATGTATTTAAACACCGTGCCATCTTTTTGTGTAGGTAATTTCAATTAGCAAACAAATTTAATTAATTTTTACCAGGACATTAAAATTGAATCATTTTCAAAAATTAAGTGATGCGTCGCATAACCTTGATGATTAAATTGAAGTAGATGAGAATAACAGCCATAGTCATCAAACATATAATTGTTATCTGTATTTTTGGTTGTATCCAATTTGTTCTGATGGTTTTTAGAAGACATGCTTAGTGTGAATTTAATTTCCAGATAAATATGCGGATGATTTGAAAAATGGTACTATTATGACTTTGTAAAGCTACCATTTGAAGATTACATATTTTAAAACCTTAAGCACGTAAGAGTGTTTGCTCTTGATGTAGACTATAGCACTTTTTAAATAAATATTATTAGCCTAACAAAGAATATAAGATTCAAGTCAAGAAACGGGTGTTTTTTTTGTATTTTGAATTGTATATA
This sequence comes from Eupeodes luniger, assembly GCA_951509635.1. Lineage (NCBI taxonomy): Eukaryota > Metazoa > Arthropoda > Insecta > Diptera > Syrphidae > Eupeodes > Eupeodes luniger. The sequence continues at coordinate 157,903,564 of OX608073.1, read as the reverse complement.
AGTTTAAGTTGTTAACACATTTTTAACTCGTGTCCATTCTGTCAGTTATCAAGGGATTTATTTTAAGTTTAGTTTGGAAAAATTGTTTTGAAAAAAAAGAGGCTGGGATGCGACTCACACTGATAACTTCCTGTCTTGCTTAAAAGCTTTGTAGGTTTTCGTATTTTGTTAAAAAAGTTGTCAGTTAAATTATTCTTAAAAATTTTAAAATTGCCAACAATATTTTACATATGATGAAATAGTTTGATTTCAAAACCTATTTTGCTAACGAGATTTTTAGTCGAAAACCAATTTTTACCCATTTTAGTAGCATTTGCGTACATTTTTTTTAGATTTTAATATTGTATGAAAAAAATGACTGTTGGATTTTTATAAGAAATTTACTGAATGTCGAAAACAATATTTTCTTTTAGATAAATTTAGTTTGAAGCCAATGGTTTTATTTTTTGTAAAGATATTTGAGTCGATAGTAAATTTTTACCAATTTTTAGTATTTGTTTCTTTAGGTTTTTATTTTTTGTACGAATACTTACAAAAGTTTTAAGCCATAATCTCAAATTTTTGAAAAGATATTTGAGTCGAAAATCAATTTTTACCAACTTTTAGTAATGATTTTTACGTTTTTATTTGTTGTAAAAAAACTATCAATTAGATTTTTCTCAAACTTTTACCAGATGTCAAAAACGTTATTATTCGTTGCATAAAATTATTTTGGAGAAAAAACCATTTTTTGTTCGTTGAAGATTCGAGATGACAATTATTTTTTTTTGAGTTTTTTTGATTTATAAAAAAAACAGTTACTTGGATTTTTTTTCCCAAAAATAAGCTTTTTTGGTATCACGTTGCAACCCGCACCACATACATTGGAAAGCTGATACACCCAAGACGAGTCACGGTTTGGTTTGGAAAATGAGAAAGGAGTTATCGGGTCATGTTGAACGAATTTTTTTCCTTACTTACTTAGATCCTCAGACCTGTTAAGTCCGTTAGGGACCACTTAAGGGGCATAGGGCCTCTACTACGCCTGCGCGCCATCGTGTGCTCCCTCCAACTCTTGCCTAGTGATGCTGATTCCTCTTCGACTGTCCTGCGCCATGTGCTTCTCGGTCGTCTAGCTCTTCTTCCATCCTGTATAACCGGATTCCATTGCATTGCTTGGCCTGCAATGCAGTCGTTACCTTTTCGAAGCTTACGTCCAATCCATAGCCACTTATGCCTTCGTATAATAGCGTCTATAGGCTCCTGACCTGTCCTTCTATGAAGGACCTCATTGGATATTCGGTTTGGCCAGAAAATCCTTAGGATGTTTGCGAAGACATCTATTCACGAAGGTTTGCAGCTTCCTTGTAATGGCTGAAGAAACCTTCCAGGTGCTGTAACCATAAAGAAGCACAGATTCGACATTTGTGCGAAACAGTGGTAGCTTTGTTTTTAAGCTGATAGAGTTATTCAACTTGGTAATAAAATCGACTAATAAAATGATTGAAAGGAAGATTATTTGAATTTGTAATTATATTTTAAACTAGAGGCCCGTCCCGGCTTCGCACGGGTAGACATAAATAGGTACAGATATTTAAGTTATAAGCATGCTAATTAAAACGACCATGAATCACTAAATTAGTAAACATTTTTTTGTCCTATCATTAATACTCTTCACAGTGTATGCGATAAAAGACATTTTATGGCTAATTTGTTTACACCTTCGGTTGGTTTTAATAAGAATTTCTAAAAATTTCCATAGTAATCTAGTACTAAATATAGCCTATATTACTCAAATGATAATATACGGGAAAAAATCTCTTTCCGAAATCTTAACATTTATGTTTAACGAAATCTTAAGAACTCAGCAAATCCCTAAGCAATGGAGAGAAACAGCCATTACACTTATACATAAAAAAGGAAAAAAAGACGATTTGAACAATTATAAACCTATAAGTAACATATCGAAAATTTATAAGCTGTTTTCAAAAACAATCTACAGGAACATCAAACAAGATTTTAACAATAAACAACCTAGGGGACAAGCTGGATTCAGAGAAGGTTTCTCAACAACAGACCACCTACAGACGATGAATCAACTAATAGAAAAGTGCAATGAATTTCAACAACCAATATACTTTTTATTCATAGACTTCAGTAAAGCATTTGACAGCGTTGAACACGAAACAATATGGACATCTCTAGAAAATCAAAATATGGACCCAAACGTTATAAGGACTATCAAAAACATATACAAAAATAATGTAGCAAAAATAAAAACAGAGAGTACAGGACGTAAATTTAAAATAACAAGAGGCGTCAGACAAGGAGACCCGCTTTCACCACCACTATTTAGTGCAGTCTTAGAGGATATTTTTCAAAAGATGAACTGGAAGACAAAGTATGGTATAAGGATATGTGGACAACTTCTAAACAACCTTAGATTTGCGGACGATATAGTACTAATATCTACAAAAGCTAAACATATACAAGAAATGACAACAGAACTTACTAGCTTGTGCAAGAACTATGGACTACAAATCAACAAATCAAAAACAAAAGTGATGACAAACCACATCAGAGAAGATATAATTCTGGACCATGAAAAAATAGAATACATAGAGGACAACATATACTTGGGACAACTAAGATCTTTTAAGGACCAAGAGAAAAAAGAAATCAACAGACGCATCACAAACAGCTGGAAACAATTCTGGAGCCTCAAACAGATTTTAGAACTGGGCCAAAGTGTAGAAACACGAAAATATCTCTTCGACTCCGCTATTTTGCCGGTGCTTACTTATGGACTAGAAACCCTGAGCTTGACTACGAAATCTCTTGACCAGCTAAGGATCTGTCAATCCAAAATGGAAAGAAAAATCCTCAGAATAAGACCCAGCGAAAGAATAAGAAATGAAGACATCCGAAACAGTACTCGAATAATTGACGTGATAGATAGAACCAAAAGACAAAAATGGAGTTGGGCAGGACATATTTCAAGACTACAGGATCAAAGATGGACAAAGTTAGCAACAAAATGGAGACCGGAAAGCAAGAGACGAACAGGCCGATCGAACAAGAGATGGAGCGACGATCTTTGCCAAATAAACGAAAATTGGTACCAGTGAGGCGAAAAATCGAGACCTATGGGCCGCTTTGGGGGAGGCTTACGCCAAAAACTAATAATAAAAATTGGAAAACAAATAACCAAACTTTTAAATATCAAATTATCTTACTTTTCCATTATCTCATTAATAACTCTATATTTGTAATTTGTATCATTATATCAACTAATTTGTAAAATTCTAATTAAAAAATTTAAAAAGTTGTATCTATAGATGTATCTAAATGTATTTAAAATGATAAGGCAATAAAAGCTTATATAATAATATTACTCAGTGATAATGTAGCTTTCTAATGAAAAAAGAATTATTAAAATCGGTCCAGTACTTTTTGAGTTTATTCGTTACATACAAAAATACAAATCTTTCCTCTTTATAATATTAGTGTAGATATATCTACTAAATACAAATTTTAATCAAAAAGAGTCAGGGAAAAAAATTTCCAACAGGGTGCCAGAAAAGGAAATCTTAATAACTTTCTTCTCCAAATTTTGTTTCTATTATGTACATTTATGTAGATTGATCCTTAAAATTAATAAAAATCGACAATTGGGATAAGAAAACTTGCATCTGGGTTGTGCGCCGCGCCAGCATCAGTAAGTCGTGTCCAAAGAGAGTTTCAGCTCACGTTTGGCGGCACTCTCCCAAACCGATGGGCCAAAAGAGTTAACAACGAAATCCTTCTGTTGGGACACATGAAACAATTGTTGCAGTAACTGATCCCATACACGAAAAATAACTCAATTGTTGAAATTATGTGTAGGTACATTCTAAATCTTTAATATGTCAGTATTTTCAAAGTGACGGGTCAAATAGCTTCAATTTAATAAATCAATCGTGAAAGATTCTCTTGATAGATAACCATACCCAGTACCCACCTACATATCTATTCATTATTTTATTAATTGCGGTTCCTCATTAGCTTGTGAGATAATCTTACCTTATTATGTGAAAAAATGTAGTACACCATCCACTAAAATGTCTTAGGTTCTGTAACGTTGTGATAGGTAAAGGTTATTTGTTTTTCTAAATATAAGTAAGCTTATCTCTAAGACCTTGCGAAATGGATCAAGTCTAAATTCTCATTCGTGTCAAAAAAGCATTTACGTATAACCTCATTTCAAATATCTATATCTCTACCGAACACAAAAATTGTTCTATTAAAGATATTTATTGGAATTACAAAAACAAGAAAAAAAAGAACGTGTTGAGAAATGAAATTTATCAAACATTTTTCGATTATCTTCCTATGCATGCTGGAAAAACAGTGTAAATATAAATAATGGCCAAGAATTATGAAGCCTCATAAATAGAGACGCCTAGTCTATTCGAAACAATTATATTATACAAAAGAGTATAATAAATATACCTAACACAAAAATAATATGAAAAAAAGTAATACAAACCCCATCAATTTCATGACAACTATCCACTTGACCCTCGCCCTCCGGTTATCTATGTCATTTCAATAGAGAATTGGAGAGCCTAGAACAAGGTACATCACCATCAACACATAGGAGCCAAACAAATGGTGAACCACAAATGCGAAAAACCAACAAAATTCGAAGTCTTATGTTTGTGGAAACATATTAACCACACTATTGAGGAAAAGTTTACTTCGGCGATGGACAGAAACAGGAACAGGAAACGCCCCATACCACTCACACAAATACTTTCATTTATGTAGGTAGGTGTAAGCCTTCCTACCCACTTACTCGTATGTCCTTCGATATATAATAGAAAAGCTATCATCAATATGGCAATGTTGCACCACATACCACACAACACACAAAACTCAATTATTGAACCATTCTTCCCTTATCGAAGGCCATTTACAACGGCAGCAAAACCCAGAAATTAAGGACACACAAATAGGCAATAAATTTTCCTTCGATTAAACCTGATGGAACGAACTCCCGTTTCCAAAGCCTCCATAGAATATACCTACACTGTTCTTCATAAACATACAACCATCATTATATATACATATAGTCATAGCTAAGGCGGGGTCCTTGTCTCGAATCATATCCCTGTTGTTGATGTGATGGACACTACTTTATTAGGATTTGATTTATCCTACAGTCAATATTATAAGAGGCAAACAAAAAATCCGAAATTCCAAATACCTAACTCAGTGGAGAATTTTATGATTGCTCCAATTCTTCTCTCTTCCTTCCTTCCCGGATCCCATAAAAAGTCTTCCTTCTGGCCCCTCTAAGGCTGAAATCAACTGAAGTGTGGTATATGGCTATGCTATATATGAAAAACAAACAAAACAAAAAAATAATAAAAATACTTCAGTGATGTATTCAAAAACTTCGATCTAACTCAACATTCCTTCATTTCAACCAATAAAATAAAATGTTGGTTGGTTCTAGCGACAAAAAAAAGTTTCTCCTTGTTGTTCAGGAAATATGAATGTTTGTACCTAATTCGAGTAAGCTTGACAAAGCTGGAATTGCATTAGCTATGAAATTTATTATCCTTTTGGACTTACATACATTTATGATTTACTAGAATAGTAAAATAAGTCGTCAAAATCAAAAGCTTAAGCCAAAAGAAGTTATAGTTAACTTACTTCGTATTCTGTAGCTGACTGAACAGTTGTCGGCCATCGTCATTGTTGGAATGTTCGAAAATTGGGAGGGGCACTTTCCTAGAATTTCATCATGAAGAATTACTTATTTAGAATTGTTGATTCCAGGGGGTAGCAAATAGCAATGTGGTTCTCCAAAATTTAGAATCAAAAAATAATATGATTTATAGAAAATTACGCTAAACATGTTGTAGAAATTTTGAAATAAGTCTAGTCCTTAAATCCATAAACCTATCCTGAGGCTTTGGATTATATAGAGGTGTAGTCTTTTTAATGTTTTGAAAAGTACCAGGCGACAGATAGTTCTAGGTTCTAAAGGGTTTTTCAATTGGCACTGGTAGATTTTTGCGCCCCGTGGCGGCCATTTTGTTTTGGTGACATCTGTAAAATCTTTTGTTTATTATTCAGTTGCTTATACCAAATCATCATGGCAAGTTACACTATTGAACATTACGTTCAAATGATAAAACTTTAACTATCAAAATGAGTGGTCGTTAACGCAAACGTTGCGCGCATTGCGCCCATTTTACGTTAGACGTGGTGGCCACGATTTGATGGGAAGGTTATCTCTCGCAGGGGTGATGTGAATTGGCCACCAAGGTCATGCCAATCAATCGACCGATGCCCTAAATGTGAACATATTACAGGCCATCACTGAAAATCAGCCGGATCTATGCGGAACAATCATTGAAAATTAGACCACTTGGATCCTTGCCACCGTAAGAAGCCAAGGCGGACATTGGAATGATGGCATATTCCACACTTAATGGCATACATGCGCCTTTCAAATAAAAAAAAATAATTTTGTTAATACCTCACACACAGCTTGTTTTATTCTATTTCAACATCTCGCCGCCCTTATTGAAAAACCGTTTAGTAATCTTAGGGTCTGTGCATAATTGTTATTCTCGTTCAGTCGATAACATATCTGATCCGAAACATTTTTATCAACTTCCCAGCCTTCGAACAAATTAAAAGTGACACTTTAATCTCGTTTGCATTCCTTACAAAGTTGAGCTAACGAAAAAAGGTTTATATAGCCAGAAGATGTGTATTTTTATCCAGATAAAGTGTCTGGTATGCAATCTGGTCGAAAGGTGTACTTATTTCTTCTAAAATATCGACTGCACGGCGCGGCGGCGCGCGGTTAAAGTCAATTCGAAGCAATGTGTTTGAGTGATAACAATTTCGCAATTGAACATACACAAATGATCCTAAAATAAGAATAAGGAAGAATTCAGGGATAAACTTGAAAGTTTATAAACCTTAAATCTCGCACATGCAAACAAAATGATAATGAAGTTGAATAAATTTTTGCTGATGTGCAACAGGCTGCGAAAGAAAGAACACCAACTTTTTTAAACTTAAGAGAAATAGAAATAAATAATATTAAACAAAGGAGCTGGTTCTGGAACAACAAATTTAGAAAAGCTGATGTTTTTGCTGAATACCTCGCAAATGTATTTAAACCATTCCCAGCAAATACGGCTACAGTTTGTTGATACGAACGACGAATGTGAAATTTCACCACGGTACGAGCAGTGATAAGGCTCAGGTTTCGAAAGAAATGCACTCAATACCCTTCAAAAACCTCCAATTTATAACAAACGCGTGAATTTAACTAAGATCTGTACATCATTTTAAAATTGCAGAATTTATTGTTATTCCTAAACAAGGTAAACCATCATCAGAAGTAACACTTACAGAAAGACATTGCTTATACCGAAGAAAAGTTTTTTGAAAAACTGCTACTGAAAAGGCTCACCTAAACAATAGAAGAAAGAAGATTAATTCCGAACCATCAGCTTGGATTTAAACATTGACATTAACACGATAGATTATTTACATGGCATAACGGCCTAAAACAAGTATGCTCGGCTATATTCATAGTGGTTGTTCAAACCTTTGACAAGGTTTAACACTTTTCACTAAAGTAAAAACTGTGTAGGGATAAGGACCTTACAAGGTAGTATAGGGTGGTGCACGAATCGTGCTACAAAAATAGATTAGATGGACAATTAAGAGGCTGATGAACATGTTTTCCGAACCTTTGAGCATCGCACGACGACTGTAGCATCGAGATCCCAATGTTCATGCTGAGGATAAAATCGTCGCTGTAGCATCCGCAATACAGGCAAATCCAAGCGTTTCGTTGTGAGGGAAAATTGGACTTAGCAGACGGTCTTTACAGAGTAGGTATATTTCATGATGGCTTAAACTTGTTTTCGTCCAAAAATTACAAGCAAGTTAAATACTCAGAATTTTCCTGTCCGCTATGAATTTAACCCTTAGGACTATTTTTATCAGATCGAACTATGGCGCTAACTATCCTCTTAATCAATTAATCAGTAAATTTAAGATATTCTCTCTCCATCGGTCTAAAAATGTCAGACTCAAATCTTCAAGTTTTGAATTTCATTTTTTATTCCTAAGAGTAGTTGAAATTATGTTAGTTTTAAGTTTAGATTAAGGTTAATACAGTTAACTTAAAGTTAGCATTTAACGTATTTAATAAATACAATAATTGGTTAAAAAACACGCTGTTTCACACAACTCCGAATTGGAGACCATCTTAAATGTGCGAGACAATGTTCGGAGATAGAGAAGAACCAATCCTCTTGAGCTGATACTCTAAAAGCTATGGGAAAGTATTACAACTACATATAAATTTCTCCTGACTGAATTAACCAGTGGTTTTATTGCGGTAAGAGTCTCACACTATTCGCTGTAGAGATTTTTACCAAGAGTCTTTTCAAAATTTCCATCGGATAGAACACAATGTAATTTAAAGTCTAACAGTGGTATCCAAGTCTGCATCTAACTGGGTCAAAAGCACAAAACTTCTAATTGACTTACCACATACATTAACATTCATATTTTATACAATTGTTTGTAACTTAACTTTATAAAATCCCGAATTTTCTCGTTAATTTTGCTAAGGTCAACATCAAAATAATATATGTGATTGTACATGTACATAATAAAAAACTCTGCCAAAAACAAAAGTTTGTAGTTTTGGTTTTATACAGAAAAAAAAAAAATCAAATAAAAACTGTCGAAGACCCACAACAAAAATATACATCACAGACCAACTTTATATATAAAAGTCTATTATTTGTAAGAACATGGTACATTACACGAAAAATAGTCGGAAAAGAAGAAGTCTGTGTATACCATACAAACCCAATGGCCATAAGTGAGAGGATACCTAACCATTATGCGAGACGAGTTGGTAGGTACATGTTTACGTTACGTACATACGTATAAACAAAGATATCTAGATGGAGAAGCTCCGGAACTCCCGTATACTCAACTCATGTGTGGATGCTGTCATTTCATCATTAAAATGGCAGCAGGCATAACGGACACTCTTGTTTTGCGCCAGTTGAACATCGACAGAACACCGAAGGACTGAGAAAAAGCAAACTTTTCCTATAAACCAAAAATGAAAATCCCCATTTTCTGGTCTCTCGTTTCTCAATTCACATTTATTTATAAACTAGGCCATCATGGGTATGGGTGGAAGAACGAAGAAGGTTCGACAGAAGAAAGAAAATGGGATTCAATAGGTATAGGACCGTTTGTGAGGAGCAAAGCAGGCACATTTTTATGTAAATTTATACGAATGGGGTTTTCAAGATATCTATATATGTACAAATAGGTAGATGTACATAGGTACATAAGTACCTAACCTATATACATACATAAATCTATAAAGGGCGAAATGAAAACATAGGTCAAAGAGAGTGTTATTATGAGTTTTGTTAAGGATATTGGCAAATAAATTTGAATTTGTCCCTTTTATGTTATATACACCACAATGATAATAATTTGGTTTGGTGACATAATTTGTTTCATTAAAAACCGCTTTATCTGACGACTTAGTTCAAGTTAGCGGATCTTATAATTTGTTAAAGAAAATCCGCTTAAAGATTTAGGGAGTTCGTTAAGTTGTTAGGGTTATTATGAAAACAAGGCAATTTATTTATTAAATGGAAAAGGTCTTGAACAATGTCACACATAAGCTTGAAGATTATTTTTCAATTAAGTCAATTAAGCGAAACCTAACTTACATAACTCTGCCAAAATCTTCTTGATCCTAAATTTGTAAATATGGCTAACAGGATATTTAGATTTTAATTTATTATTCTACTAAGAAATTAATTTAAAAAAAAAAAATTATAAGATAATCGAATCCTTCCAAAGAGTAGGTACCTACCTAAACACCTTGATATCTAACTCTTTTTAAGATAGAAGATAAAAACAAAAGTTGAAAACACATTTCCATATGGAAAAGGTACGAGCACGTGAAGTTAGTCCCCTTTTTCGATTTTCTTATTTTTGAAAGTTGTTTCAGGTTATTCCCGATTTGTTACGCATTGTTCTAAAGTTCTTATAAATTATTGCAGAGATTCTCCGGAACAAGGATAACTTGATATTTTAACTTAGAAGGTTTTTTCGGCTTAGATTTGTCATTTTTCAATATTTTAGAATGAGTCTTTGGAACATTTTTTGTAAATTTTTCATACTAAAAATCAATTTTAAGAAACGAATCTCTGAAAAAAATTTAGAAGAGCCCAATTGGGAAGAAGTATTGGAATTTTGAATATGGTCAACAGAAGGGCACACTGTTATCTTTAAGACTTTTGGGTCTTTCCTGAAACAATACAGTCGTGTGCGCGTGTACGTACGTTCGTACGTCCGTACATCCGTACGTCCGTAGGTTCGCGACGTTTTTTCGTCGTTCATTGCTTAAGAATCAGTAGAGGTTTCGACTTCAAACCAATTTTGTTATACAGATAATAAAGATGAAGAAAGGACTTTCCAAAAAATTGCGTGGCTGGTTTTTTTTACCATAGCAATTGAAAAAAAAGGTGAAAATTTTGGTTAACAAAAAATATCTCACGAACCAATATACTAGAGACTTTAATTAAATTTTATATTATATATTGCAACGTGATACCAAACAAATATTATATAAGAACAAATTTCAACTAACGTTTTTCTTATAAATCATTGACAGTTTTTTTTTTATAAAAATATTACTCAAAGTTGGTAAAAATTGATCGACTCAAATATTCTTTTCAAAACTTTGAGATATTGGCTTTTAACTAATTTTATCTTTAAAAAAAAATTGTTTTCAACATTCATTAACATTTTGAGAAAAATCGAATTGAACATTTTTTTTACAAACAATTAAAAACCTAAAAAAAAATTAACAAAAGTTGGTAAAAATTGATTTTCGACTCAAATATCTTTTCAAAAATTAAAAGTTTTGGCATCAAAATTATTTTATCTCACAGAAATATTGTTTTCGACATTTACTAAATTTTTATAAGATCCAATTCTGAATTTTTTCATGAAAAATTAAAATCTACAAAAAATAGAATGCAAAATTCTTAAAAATGTACGTTCGGTTCTCGATATCTCGTGAACAATAGAAGACATTGACTTCAAATGAATTTCATTCATCCAATTTGTATTTGTTTATATAAGAAACTAGCCGACCCGTGCTCGCGTTGCTTTGCAAATTGTAACCAACACATTCTTTTTGTGCTTATGGATTTTCTTCCGATGTTAGCCTTTCTTTTACCCATTTTATATTTCTATGCGATAAAAGAAAAACAAAGAATTTAAGCTTGTTATGTACTCGTATTGAATAAAAAAATCAAAAAACACTTCCTTACCGAAATTAACACTTTAGAAAAAAAACTTAAGTAAAATATTATGTAGTAAAGGCCAAGCCGCACTTGAAAACAAACAAAACCATTTCAATTTTTTAGTTGAAAACAGAACGAAATTTTTGTCTATTTTCTTCTTTTCTTTCTTTTATTCATACCTAGAAACGTTTTTTTGCAACCGAAAAATATAGTTTGCGGAAAAAAAAAACAAATTTGTGTTTTTAATGTTCTCATACATCTATAGGTATGCGTGTGGAAATATCCATAGACACATTTTTGTATTCATCTGCTCATGTTCAGTGCAGTGCAACTGACTTAACCTACCCACATTTGTGTGCTCTTTTCATCGACGTCATTGTAAGTACCTTCTTCGAGTTATTTGTAAAGAAAATTTCAACTTAATTTTAGTTTCATTGTTCGAGGAAGTGATACAAAATTGGTAATTCAAGCTATTATAATAGAACTTTTTTTATTTTTAAATTGGAAGAATTATAATCTATTCACTTCCTCGAACCAGAAAAATAAAAAAGATTTAATTTTTCTTTAGATAAATCGGCATTTCATGTGCACGGCACTGTAGTTAATTAAATGTCCATAGTCCATAGTAATTTAAAAAAAAGAGCCCACACTGCTCAGCGATGTGACGATAGAATTAGAGAAACAAAAAAATAATGTGTGTGTGTAGGTTAGTTGATGAACTATACAATATACAGAAAAATTGAATATGTAATGTAGGTAGGTAGGTGAGAGAAAAAACGTAACTAATAAATGAAACACATATTAAGAGAGAAAGAGCATGGGAAGAAAAGAAAATTAAAAATGTTGGAATGATAATGAAATGAAACAAAGCAGCGACCTCGCGATTGTGATGGAATCTAATTTCCTGGATAAAATAAATTCAAAAAGTTTATAACTTTATAATTTGTTTTTATTTATTTCTCAGGTTGTATGTTTAACTTAGAAGTGATCTTAGGCTTAAAATTTGTGCAACATTATTGCCTTTATGAAGCAATGCGAATCTTTGTCGATTATTGTATAGGTTTTAAGATATGAGTGGTTGTAAAAGTCAACTAATGAAAAAAATGGACAAAAAAAGTAAAATTAATAATATTTAAGTTTGGCAAATAATTAATGAAAAAAAATTAAAGCCATAAACACTCTCATAACAATATAGAAAATAATAAAATATATTTCAAATAAATCAGTTGACTACTTTATCGATCGTGAGTCACAAACTTTAAAATGGTTTAGCTTTTATATAATAGTATAGATAAAAACTTTTAAGAAATGCTAATAAAATTGGTAGAAATTGGTTTTCGGCTAAAAATCTCCCTAACAAAACTAAATTTCGAAATCAACCTATTTCATTATATGCAAAATATTGTTGGTAATTCTTAAATTTTTAAGAATAATTCAACTGACAACTTATTTAACAAAAAACGAAAACCTACAAACTTTTAAACAAGACAAATTGACAGACGAGATGGGAGGTTATCAGTGTGGGTCGCATCCCAGCCTCTTTTTATTCATGGTTTTGAATTGAATTTAATTTTCGATTTTGGAAAAAGGGAGCTAAAAGACAAAGAAATTTTTTCTGAAAGTTCGATCATCAGAGTAGACAGTAGTTTATTAGCCAAGTTTTGGTTTCTGCACATGTGTTTAATCACGTTTTATTAAAATATATGCCTTAAAAAAAATTGTGGAGACGTGATTTTGCATTTTTGAAAAAAAATAGGTGGCAATATTTTTTAATATTCGACTCTAAGTTTTTGGAACAATGGTTAGAATCAAAAATAATATAAAAAGCTAGAATTTCGATAAAAGGGGGATAGAATTTATTAAAATGTTGCCCAAATATTTTGAACGAAGTTCAGAACAACCTGGAACAATTTTCAAAAAATCGAAAAAAGGCACTGTTCAAAATCAGTTTTTCGGGTCTAAAACCCCCATTTTTGGGTATTTTTCAAAAATAACTTTGGAGCAATGAGGGAAAAAAATGGAACAATTTTCAAAATGAGAAAATCGAAAAAGGGCTAATTCCACGCACTCAAAAAGGTACACAATTTAGATAAGAGGAAATGTCAAAATTTAATTTCTCTTTTAAATTCTCTTTAAATGGAATGAAAAAATAAACATATCTAAAGTTTTCCTTCTCCTAAACTAAGAAAAGAGAATAGAGGAAGATTCTGTGGAGCGATGAAACCAAAGTCGTACTTTATTGGGTTTATTTTCTTAGAACTTGAAAATTAAGTTATTGTTTAAAAAAAAAACTTAACACTTACGAAACAAAAAAAAGCCATATTTAGTAACGTGGTTTCTGAAAATACAAACAAAAATAGGTTAAAGTAGTATATCTTCTGGAATGTACATATATCGAATTTTATATAAAATTACACAAAATAAGGAATTAGCACAATTCGAATTCTATAACTATCTGCTCAAATTTGCATGTGTTTCAGAATTTAAATAAAATTATGCAAGCTATAGACTAAACAAGCAAGTTATTTCAGTTACTTACATATTATGTACATAATGTGAGTAGACACGTGTGTAGAATATCATCATTAATTTTAGAGTATTGGTGAAGAGTTGTAACAAGATGTGTTGAACTCAAATAAATAAATTAAGTGGGGCAATAATCTGTAGAGAACTAGGATCTAGTAACTTTCAATTGGAGTCATTTTAGGTATGGAGGCGACCTACTTTTTTTTGCCAAATCTAAAAGCACATTTCATGACAAGAACTACTGTTGGAAGATTTTTCAATTCCTTAAAGAGACATCACCCGTGAATAAAAACTGAAGGTGTAAGGGATTCAATCCAAGATCTCTAGAATGACGGGACAGTCCTTCGCACTAACAATCATGCCGCGGGTACTACTTATATAATTAAATAATTTTCTGGATACCTGTGCGAATGTATAACCGAGTGAATGAAAAGTTAAAAATGTTGTGAGAAATAGTTTCACAAATTGAAGTGAAAATATAATAAATAGACACTTTTTGGAAATAAAACAATTAAACATTAAATGTACTGGATTCAAGTTGATAACTGGATATAAAATAAAGCCATACAAATATGGAAATCATTTTTTTATAGTTGAGTTCGAGTGGATAACTAGACAACTTGATGCGAAACAGCAATTTTTTTTTAAATGAGGTGATTTCTTTTCCGTATTCCGAGGTGAACTTCGGGTGTCTAGTACCTCAACTGGAGATGGGTTTCTAACCCCAGTGGAAAGTTGGTTGGGGTAGCAAACGAGAGAGGGGGGAATAGGTGTTTCCACTAAGGCACATCTCCTTATCCATTCCATACAGCAGTGGAGGAATTCCCGAGATTCCAGTTAGGTTGAACTACTTAGTGAACACCTTACAGAACTTCGACGACATATTCAGAGCCCAGGCCAGTAAAGAACGGTTTATCCGGCTCCCCGTCCTTGGAGTTATAATAAGGATCTGGCCCTTCAGATTGGGGGTTGTGCCTTTGGGGTTACTTCCTTACTACTTAAAAATATCCTAGTTGCAAAGCACCAACAAGCCTTGGATACGGACAGATTTACTGATGACGAACCAAGCAAACGAAATAAGGACAGCGAACTTCGGATCTGTACGTGGAATGTAAGGTCCCTTACTAGACCATGTGTATTGTGCAGCCGAACAATTAGCGGAAGCCCTAAACTGCTGCAAGGCAGCTATCCAAGAAGTGCGATGGGATGGACTAGGCAAACGCAAACTAAAAGATTCAGATGTATACCACGGTGGCGACTGCTACCGAAAGGCAAACAAAGTCTTGAGTTTCAACAGTGTGAGCGAGCACATGACAACAATCTGCATATGCCTAAAATTAGCGCATGCCCCATCAAGAGAGAAAGACGAAGACATCGAAAAAATATTCTTCAAGCTTTTGGACAAGACATATCAGCAGTGCCCGGCTATGAAATTAAAATTGTCATAAAGAAGACATCTTTGGTGGCACGATCGGAAGAAAGAAAACTCAACCTTCAACACTAGAGGCAAAATCTTGCAAAGGTCTATCGAATTACTCGGATGTGCCGACGATATTGACATAATTGGAAGATCAAAGCGTGATGTCAGTGGAGCGTTTTTAAGCATTGCGACGGAAACGGAGAAGATGGATTTAGTGGTCAATGACATGTGTCCTCAAAAAAGCACATTGAATGACGATGTCTAAAATAACCATCTATAAGACACTCATCATCCCGGTTTTCATTTATGGCGCCGAAGGCTGGTCCCTGTCAAAGAAAGACGAGAACGTCTTAGGATGCTTCGAGGGAAAAATTCTTCTGGTGATTTTTGGTCCATTTTGCATAGATGGGGAGTGGGTGAGAAGATACAATGACTAACTGTACGGGCTGTACAGTGTACACTGTACAGTGACACTGACCTGTTTAAAAGAATAAAAGTCCAACGACTTAGATGGCTGGTTTATGTAGTGCGAATGGACATCAACGTTCCAGCCTGGAAGGTCTTCGAATCCAATCCCGAGGGACGGTGGCGCAGTAGAGGAAGACCGCGACTCAGCTGGTGCACGCAGGTAGGAGACTTGGTGTGCGAAACTGAAGACAATTATGGCTGGAGACGTATGTTGGTTGAGGCTCAGGCTCAGGCCCGCCCTGGATTGAAGCACTACCTTAAGTAAGTAAGTAAAGTTATTTTTTTTTATTTTTCTCGCGAAATCGGGTGATTTTTTAACCATACAAAACTATAGCACCTTACATTATTGTTATTTAATAAAAATGAAATACTTTAAGCATTCTTCCTTTTTGGAGAATGGAAAAAAACTTCTGTTTCATTAAATTTCAAATTCAACCCTTAAAACGCTGAATACCATTGCATTTACCGCACTTTTTATCTATTATGATTTTGAACTAAACTGGCTTCAAACTGCCCAAGTAACAATGATAAATTATAAATTATTAGCTTTTCCATGACCTTGGAAAGAAGGGACCTTGCAATCACTCGGTAATTAAAGGGTGAGAAAGATTCTACTTTTTTGGGAATGGGCTGAACAAATGCAGTTTTGCATAAGCTCGGAACGAGACCTGAGGAGTAGGACCGATGAAAAAGCCTACGCAGTGGTTTTGCCAGCGTTGAAGAACACCTCTTCAGAACAATAGCGGGCATACCATCCAGACCAGCGGATTTATGTGTGTTTAGATCCCTAAGGACTCTTGCCAGAGTACGAGTGCGAAAAAAGATTGGTCCCATACAATCACTAACTCGCTCAAGTTCAGGCGGAGTCATAGCAAAGATATTAGCTTTCTTTAAAAGCTAACAAAAGGAGTGTCATTGACAACGAGCGTAAAAACCGAGGAAGAGGAAGAATTCGTTATTTTTTTACAAATGACCAAAAATGGGACATTGCAGTATTTTTGCCGTGATTTTTGTTCATGTTTAAATTTGTTCCGTTGAATATGGGCGTTGCAGGCCTTCCTGGCTTGTTTGAACTTTTTCCGGATTTCCTCATTAGCGTTGGCTTTATAGCAACGGAAACGGTTTTCTTTGCCTCTAATAATCTCTTTACGGATCGCACCGAACCATGCGTTTTCCTTAGGTCTGATGATTGAATCTGAATCTTGATCCTGAAATAATTATTGAGACCGTCCCAATTGGCTTCCTCGTATTAGAAAACGGTTCTCCTAGGAGCTCTTTCTTTAACTGGAGAATTTGACACGAAAAATTTGCTGATATAACACAATACTCAGATGTGCTTGGAGGAGAAAGAACACTAACAGTGTACTTATCAGGGTCATAGGAAAGAAACAAGTGAAGAGTGTTTTCTTCCACGTCCGATATTCGAGTGGGCTTTCTGACCAGCTGGTTCAATTCAGTGAAGATCTCACACGGAAAGAAGTGTATGGCATTTATGACAATGCTAGTATGGCCTGGAGTCCCATACTAAAAAAGTATCGGTGATATTTCTATATTGTCTTGCAACAACTCCTATATGTATGGGATTATGTACTATACTGTATGGTACCACAATCTTTGCTTGTAACACAAGGGCGCATAGTACGTTTGACGAGACAGCATTGCCTTCAGCCCCATACTGTATCGGAGATGTCGCAATGCTACTAGTTTTTCCCGCGATAATTTATGGCGTGATAATCGATACCCTTATTGAATTGCTGTAAATAGTGTAAGTATAAGGGACATAACAATAATGTATAGACTTTTCTGCTAGGAGCATTGTACATGCCGCCAGTCAGTATGGGCCTGACTCCCATACTGGCATTGGCGTATCGGCTATAACTATTGTCGACGTTACTATTCTCAGTATGGCCAAATTAACTATGCTTACAACTTTTTATCCAATGGAAATCTTCTAAGCCATACAGTATTGCGTTCAAGCCCATACTGACATTGTAATATTCGCAATGTATTTCTTTCCGTGCAGTGCACACTCCTTCGGGTGTTGTTTGGCCCGAATTTTGAAGCCATCAAGAATTGTGTACGTACCCATAACAACGATTTCAGTTCGAGGATAGGACGAAACAATTCTTTGGATGGAACCAGAGCATCAAATTCACAAGAAATTGATACTCTGTCTAAATTAGGGCTTCGATAAAGAAAGCAATAGTAAATGATTTCCTTATTTACGGAAAATTTAAACCACATGTAATTAAAAAAGGAATTGGTGCAAAGACTATTTTGTGGTAAGAGCTGATAAGCAACATCATTCCTAATGTATATTGCGAGGCCATGATAGGAGAAGAATAAAGGCACCAAGCTATACACATGAATACAAAATTCAGCAGGATCGGAATCCTCACCTACTTGGGTTTCACTTAGTGCCAAAACAGCTGGCCTGTATGAAACAGTATGACGGTTTGCCAACAGAATATTCGCCCTAAACCCACGAATATTACAATATTCTACTCTAAAATATCCAGTCAGTGCAAATAAAAGAAATTACTAAAACCAAGACAGATAAAATTGAGAGCTTCATAAATATCAGCTACGATATTTTTAGGTTTTAAGGCATTTAGTCTACTTTTGCATCTGCTTTCAGGTCAGTGTTTTGAGGTCAAAGCAGGGACTTTTTTGTTTATATATGTCCCAACACAATGTTGAAACTGAAAAAGCTTTTAACAAACAGCGGGCTGATTCATTAAAAACCACATTTAGGGGATGCTAATTCTGTTTTGAATGTCAGCCTCTTTTAATTTCATGTTCGAGCCATTATCATAACCTTGTCTGCAATTACTAAGCGAAATATCATGCAATTATTATTCACCTAAAAATAATTAATCAACCCTTCGCCAGTTTTATCTTGCTCTTTCAAAAACCTTAAAATGTGTTCCTCAATATTGAATTCAATGTCTTTTAATGAATAAACCTGGTTATTATTGAAGCCTGTTCAGTACGTCTTATACCAGATGTTGAGTCAACAATAGCTGACAAATTTTCGCCTCTTTTACTTTTGAAATAATTTTATTTATTAAGTGAAATCAGACTAATCATTTCGTTTTGAATTTATTTTGCGTTTCTTGGCTTGTGATTCTTCTTAATTGATCTCCTAGCACTGAATCAAATGATGCTACTTCCTCAACTAGCTGTGAAAAGTTCCCATTATTCAGTAATTGATCTGAAGAACCACGAAAAGATAAAGATTAGTTTCAGCAGTCAGTAAAGTTTCTATTAGTGAATCTATTGTTTGATTCAATTTTAATCACTTCTCGTATTCTCTCCAGCAGGATTTGAAGTTATGCATGTGAAACAAACTATTTTCATGACTCGTTAACAATGAAGATAAATGAGACCAATCAAAATATCCTGTGCATGATAACGGTTGAGAATTTTTATTAATTTCAAAAGCAAAACAGTACAAATAGCTATAATGGTGCGTTGGTAACTTGATTGCGTAAATCTTCTACCATTTTTTTTTTTTGAAAAGCTGAAATCACGAACCTGAAAAAGACTCCTACTTACGATTCTTTGAATTTGTTCACCATTAAAGTTAGACCAATTGATTGGATCCCCAGAAAAGTCTATGAATTTACTAAAACATCTGCGTCTTTATTTATTTTCAACAAAATTATTTCAAATCAATAAAAGTTCATGTTCGCCTCAAAAGTTATTTAAAAACTATATAATTTTTTGATACCAATATTTAACACAACCACGTATAATGTTCAGTTATCTTAGAATGAAGTGTGATATTTAAGTCAAATCAAGTTTTTTGCTTAAAAATATTTCATAAAATCAAACTTTAAACATAACCTCTCTCTTTCCCTGAACGTTTACATTGAGATTGAAAACTACATTCTATTGCCAATAATGTCACCATTTTTAGGTGTAACTTTGTGTATACTTTAAAGATATTGTGTGTTTAAGTTCCTTGTTTAAGTTTCATTGACTTGTCAAATTTTGTTTAAAGACAAAAATAAGTTTTTCAATATATGTACTTTCAAGTTTTTGAACAGATAAAAATGTCCTTCAGTAACTTTGAATAAATGTAGATACGTCTCCTACCTAAATATTTTGAATATTGTTCATTTAAATTGTACCTTAAGGGTAGGAAATACTATTACAAAAGGTTATTATAGAATTGTTAAGCATCAAAAGTTTTTCTAAGAACAACAACCAACTAAAGACTAAAGGCGACCTGTAGATTTATTTTGAAATCGATTTATGTCTCGATAGATACCACTTTCGTTTACTTTACTGTCAATCTGTCTTGAATAAAGAGGGGACATACATAGATTAGATAGTGGTTATTTTCTACTTCGATTTGAAGGGTAAAACTCTAAATTTGTTAACTGTCGAAAGTGTTTTTTCACTTAAATCAATAATAATTATAAATGATAAAGGGGGAAAACATTTAAAAGAAAGACACAGGCGTCATTGCCGTTGGTTGATTTTGAGTACCACAACTTAAAACTAAAGCAATACTATGGGTAACATTTCAAAGAATCTCTCACAATTGATTTCCCCTTAAATAAAATCTGCTTTAATTTGATAATGTTTGTAATTGCAAGTGCTTGTGGACTGGGTTGCTAGTATAAGAGATCAAGCTTACCCTAGAATCAGTGTTTGTTCTTATCCAAGGATTTTTAGATTCTTGAATGATTCCATCAAGAGTTGAAAGCGTGGATTTAAAAATGGTAGAATTCTCTGAACATGTAAAATTTGTTCACGAGTTCGTTCGTTAGGTCGACATAGAAAATATTTCTACTGTAAAGTCTATTAGCTGTTAAAACAAAAACCTCAGACTCCATTTGTCGCGTCGCGACCTATATAGACCTCGAGTACGGCAAGTAAACACATGTACTTACTTAAGGTGGCGCTACATTCCTGTATGAACTAGGGCCTCACCAAACAAACTTCTCCATCTAGCTCGGTCCCTAGCTAGATGTCTCCAGTTTCGCGCTCCAAGTTGGGTAAGGTCACTTTCCACTTGTAAATGTGCGCGCCACCTGATTTCCGGTCTTTTCTGATTCCGGTGGATTCGACGACTTTCCGGTCTGGAACATTGGTTTTCAGGCGCTCTACGTGAGCCAGCCATCTTAGTCGTTCGACTTTTACCCTTTTGGCTAAGTCTACGTCGCTGTACAGCCCGTACAGCTCGTCGTTCCATCTTCTCCTCCAAACTACCCAAGGTGCTTTCATCCGCTTTTGTCATAGTCCATGCTTCTGCACCGTATAGCAGGACGGGGATGATGAGGGTCTTATATAGCGACACTATGGTCCCTCGAGAGAAGGCTTTGCTACTCAATTGCTTTCTTAGCCCAAAGAAACAGCGTTTAGGAAGAGTTATTCTTTTTGATCTCAGCGCTGGTGTTGTTTTCTGCGTTTATAGCGTAGCCTAGGTAGACGAAGTCCTTGACTACCTCAAAGTTACGTCTGTCGATGGTGCGTTTTGACCAAGACGTCGGTGTTGTGGGTCCTTTTTTGACGACAGCATGTACTTTGTTTTGCCCTTATTACCAGTTAAACCCATTTTTGCCGCCTCTGCCTCAATACTCACAAAAGCCCCATTGACATCCGCTGAGTTCTTCCGATTATGTCAATGTCATCAGCATCTGCGAGTAATTGGACAGACTTTTGAAAGATAGTGCCTCTAGTGTTGACGTGTGAGCTCTGCACTATTCTTTCAAGTACGATGTTAAAAAAATCGCATGACAGAGCATCACTTTTTCCAAATCCTTTTTGACATCGACAACGAGTTTGGCAGGGATGCCAAAACTAGACATGGCTCTATACAGCTCGTCCCTGTAGATGCTGTCATATGCGGTCTTGAAATCGATGAAAAGATTGTGGGTGTCGATTTGATGTTCTTGGGTTTTTTCCAGGATCTGCCGTTATGTGAATATGTGGACGACTGTGGACTTTCCTGGTCTAAAATCACACTGATAAGGACCTATCAGGTTGTTGACGATGGGCTTTAGACGTTCACATATTACGGCAGAGAAGATTTTGTAGGCGATGTTAAGTAGACTGATTCCTCTATAGTTGGTGCAGTTTAGAGGGCCTCCTTTTTTCAGGATCGGGCAAACAACACTGAGGTTCCATTCATTGGGCATGCTTTCTTCCGACCATATCTTACAGATAAGTTGGTGCATCCTCCCACCCAACTTATCTCCAGCTGCTTTAAGGAGCTCGGCATTCAAGCCATCTGCTCCAGCAGCTTTATTAGACTTGAGCTTAGATATGGCAATCTTTACTTCGTCTAAGTCGGGAGGACGGGATTTTTGGCTTTCTACGTCTATGTTGAATGAATCATTCTGCCTGACAGCGGAATTCTGTTCGTCGTACAGTCTGCAGAAGTGGTCCTTCCATATGCTCAGCATTGACTGTGAATACACTATGATGTTTCCACTTTCGTCTTTGCAACCTTCGGTTCTAGATTTATGGACTTGTGAATTCCGTTTCGCCTGCTCATAAAACTTTCGAACTTCATTCCTGCTATATATCCATCGCTGGTAGTCGATTTTCTAAAAATTTAATTGGGTTTATTGACTGTTTTAAAAAATAAAATTAATTCATGAATTTCCAAGTTAACATTTTTAGTTATTTTTAAGACATGATAAGAAAGTGAAATAGTATTCAGTCCAAGTGGGGAATAGGTTTTAAAATTAGTTATGTAAAATAATAACAAACTGAATTCAGTACAATAGTAAGCCTTTTTTCATTAATAGCATCGCTGGCTGTGAGTCGTCGCCCAGCGACTAGCCGCCGCTCATTGCGTGGCCGAAGACTAAGTCTAACACAACTCGCTGAGAGTCAAGCTCAAATTCCACTAAACATATACAAACTGCATTGTAGGTAGTTTCATTCAAGACTAGGCATGAGATGACCTCTCAACCTTTACATGTTAGAAGTTGCAAATTTATTTATAAATCACTAGCGCATAAGGACTACTCCTGTTAATAAAGGCCAAAGAAATGTTAACAACTTGTTACAGTAACTAATTGTCGCCGAGGCTGGAAATCAGTAACTATAATAAGGTTCTCGACTTAAGATGACTTCAGGAACTCATGGTTGTATTCCTCTGGCAAGGACTGTGGGACATCCTGTTATACGAGTATGATCAACGAGTACAATTCCCACCTTATAATGTTCTTTCGAGTTTCAGATGAAAGTACCTAATTCTGCAATAAATATTTACGATTTATTTTCAAAACTTAAAATATTATTTTTTTTCCAAAGTTATTGCTTCAACCGACTAGCAAAAGAATCCCTTTTAAAATTATATCTATAGGTATTGAATTGTTTTGGAACTTACCTATACCTACTCATCTGCTTAAAAAACTTTTAACAAGAAATCCATAAAATAGAATAAATCGAAGGAAAATTGTTATAGAATAAGAAAGTTTAACTTCAATCTTTTATACTGACGGGCATTCCTATCTGATCGAAAAGTTTAAAATTCTTCAACAACATTATTTCGGTCTTAGAAGTGTCTTCGTAAGTCAATAAAATTGAAACAAACAAGAATTCATAGACAAAACAAAGTTTTTTTTTTTTTGAAAATAAACTTTTACCTCAAGAAGATATCATTGGCGGCCAACTTCAAGTGGGCCCTGGAAAAATGTTCGTACCTAAGCTGTTGAGGTCAGTTCAATGTGGAAATGTTTCATGTTCATTTTATCAGGACATGCAGTTAAGCACTGAGGCCAATAACATGTGAAGGGGGGAGAATCGTCTTATTTTTATTTTTTTTTTTAATTGTAATTTTTATTTGTATCACCTTTGTTCGTTTTAACTGTATGAGGAATTTATACAACGCTGAGTTGAACATTAACTTTGAAGTATTAGGGTTCTTAATAGTTCTATAACGAAGAATAATACAAGTTTATAAATAATTTGATGAGTTCACCAAAGTTTTTCAGTCTAACTGAAAATTACACACGAGTCTACCGATCTAGGCTAATCAGTGGCATTTGGCACTCAAATATGACTTAGCTTTTCGTCCGAATAAGGTAATTAAGACCCTTCCTTACGTCATGGGGTCCAAATTTATTCTAGAACAAGTTTGAAGGCTCATACATTTCTTTGTTTTTGTGGAATTTTCTATTAATTTGTTGCTTGTAGAGTACCAGGGCCTAGTGGCTTATATCTCTCAACCAATAATGTCATGTCGGGGAATGCCCTTTCCGTTACAAGATTTAATCTTGGAAGATTTGTCAATTCCTCACCAGAGGCAGTAGCCGTGAAAAAGCTTAAGAAAACACAGGCAGAAATTGAACCCAAGACCTCTTGCATGACAGTCCTACACACTTACCATCCCGCCACGGGTACTACTTATGAATCTTAAAACGAATATGAAAAGTTGAGGGTACTATCTCGTCATGAAGCAGGTCAGGAGATCATTAATACAAATTAGAAAGAGTGTCGGTGAATGAACAACGCCCTGGGGCACACCAGCATTTTCTCAGACGAATGCAAACAGAATACTGCTTCTGCTTTTATTAAACAGTCCGAAATTTAATTTCTAATTCACTGAAAAAGGGATTTGTAAAAACCGAAGGCACGAATTTTCGATTAAAGCCTGATGCCAAACCTTTTCAACTGCTTGTGAAATATCAAGTGCAATAATTTAATTTTTCTAAAAAAAACGATGTAAGGATTTATTCCACTGTTCGGGGAGATAGACCTTCAAATCACTAGAAGTAGTATTGTTACAAAAGCCGTTCTGCCAATCATTAGGAAGCCTCTGGTCTTCGAGATATTTCTTTAGCTGATAATTATTCAGCATTTTCTTGACCTGTGAAAGAAGGGACATAAATGCAATCGGATTATATTTCAACGGGGAAAAGCATTCGGTTTCTTGGGTATCGGCTGGACAAATGCCGTTTTCCATTTACTCGGAACGAGACCTGAAGAGTTAGATATATGAAAAAGCTTACGCAGGTGTTCTGTTATCCTCGGCGAACACCTCTTAAGAACAAAAACGGGGATGCAATCGTTACCATTGGATTTGTATCTATTACTCTGGCTACTTTAAATGTGCGAAAGAACTCTCTGGCAGCGTTGAATTAGTACTGAACTGTCTAGAATAATAGCTTTCTCTGTATTGCTAACATTGACAACGAGCTTAGAAGAGGAAGAATTCCTCATGTTTTTTTTCCGAATACCCAAAAATTTGTACTGTCTTTGGGACATTGCAGTATCAAACTTGTGATCATATCGGCACTAGAGTCAACGTCACTATCGAGGAAGATTAGTGACCACTAAAAAATCCTGAATTAATTATAGACACAGTCAAAGTTGGCTTTGTGGTGTTGTCAAACCGATCTTTTAGGAGCGATTTATTTAACTGGAAAGTTTTGACACGAGAAGTTGGTCAATGGTCAGACGTGCTTAGATGATACACTTATAGTGTACTCATCAGTGTCAGAAGTAAGGAACATCAGAATTTAGTTTACCAGTTGAGAAAGGTGGCTAAGCTTAGCAAAGATCTCAGCACACATTTCTTCGGGTGTTTAATAACCTTTGTTCAGCCTATTTTACAAAATAATGTTGATTTATAAAATTTTAACCATAAATGTACACTAATCGCATTTTATATTCTTTATGTACTTGTACATTTACATATCCACTGTGTTATCGAAATATAAAAGTCCAATCATGTAACGTCAAACCTAAAAACCACATGGTTAAAAAAATGCTAAATTTCCGTCTTGCTCGCCATTATTAAAATACTTGTCCTCCAAAGAGGTTATAAATAAATTCTTTATAAATCATTCATACATTTTATTGTTTTATTCTAAAGATCAAATAATATTTAAATATCTATAAGAAATCGAAAACGCTTGATTTCAACAATTTTCAACCTTGGTCCTTGGATATAAGCGTAATTCCATCTAAAATCCTCTTTTTGGCACTGCGAACACACAATATATTTTGATAAACGTTCTGAAAAAATCAGTTATATCGTTGGTAAGTAAACATCGTTTTAATTTATTGTGAAAATCGATAATTCTGTTTGTAATTTGCTCTAACTCCAACCAACATTGAGTAAATGATGACGAGTGAAGAAAATACAGTTCAGTTAAGTTATGTTAATATGTACAATATATGTCCATACTTACGAAGGGACGGATGGACTTTTATTTTTCAGTTTACCCTACTCCGCAAATAACTACATTCATGTGCTTCTGCTCGGGCATAACAATAATCCAGGACATTCCACTCATGTTTTTTAAATGTTTGCGAGTTCAAAATAATGTATAAACTTTAAACTTGTATTGCTATGTTATTTCAGTTAGAAATATATCTGCCGATGTTCAGTAAGACTTTTTATAAATGAAAGATAGGTATAGATCACATAAACTATCACATTTGTCACAATAATATTTTATGCAAGACTGTTTGGGATCAGCAAGAAATACATATTTCTCCTCAGTTGAATGCAGTTCTGACGACCATTTTAAGCTGCAATACAGGGCCATATCATCATAAATGAAAAGGATATCTACCTTACCTACATCCGGGCATTATGATAAGAACCTTCTTATGTACATTACATACATACATAAAAGTCTTGTCTGTTGTTGACTACAGTTTGCAGCACAATGGATTTCAAAATATATTTTTATAAATGTACTACATGTAGGTATAAAGGTAAATAAAACTATTCCATCAGGAATTTATTCGAATTTGAACTTTAAAGAAAAATTCATTTGTATTCGTTCGTTCGTTTGGCAATGTCCTTTTCAAAATGCTTTAATATTTTATTATAATTCTGAATGAAATTCACAAGGAAAATAAATGTACTCAACTCGTTAATATAGACTCGGCAATGCAAAAGCTTATTCTTGGAATATTTTGTTATACGATTTGACTTTGTCATAAAATGTATTCAAGGAATCTTAAGTATCTACAACTCTACATCTTATACTGCAGGTACTATTATACGATAGACGAATTGTTTCCTTAATAAAAGAGCTTAGAGAATTTTAAGACATTTTAAAAAAATCAGACGGTTGAAGATTTGTACGTAGGCACCAAGGCCGTGTCTAGGAGAGGGGGAGATCACAGCAGCCCCGTCGAGAGGGGGGAACGGGGAACCCTCCCTCCCCCCCAGGTCACGGAATTTCTAGGGGCCCATCAAATTGAAAGCAATGAGAATATACTCTGTATTCATCATCAACATACATACATACCTATTTCCACTTATTTTTAGTGGCCCGAAAATTTAAAATCATTCATGCTTTTGCAATCGGGTCCCTGTTTTGCATGTTATCTGCCAATCTATCAGTCACAAGCTTGCTGATTTGGGCCCCTGATTATTATTGGCGTACATTTTTGTTAGTATTTAATGAAAAATTGGTCAACTCTGAACTACTGAAAGAAAGTAATAATAAATTATTTCGCTTTTCTTATTTAATTTAACGTAAATTTAAAATGTATTATATTTTGAAAATTTTTAAAGTCAAAATAAGGGGCCCGGCAACTTAAAACAAAACACAAATATTTATTTCGGTTTCTGTTTTTATAAAGTTTCTTTTCTTCTATTTTTGTTTCTGTTGGGAACAAAATTTTTGATTCGGGGGACCGGAAAATCCCACGCAAACGTTTCTCAATCGTGATTTCCGTAATATTAATTAATTAATATTTTGAATGAATTGTTTACTGAAGATTTGAAGGATATCAAGTCACTTCAAAGTGTGTATATTAAACCAGCCATACAAAAATAGCAAGGAATTCTATATACTCGTAGAATATTGGACACCATTTTTTTCCTTGGCGAAAGGGGACTAGGACTACGAGGCGATATCAATCTTATTGGAGAGCCAAATAATGGACATGTTTTCATCATTTTGAAATTAATTAGTCATTATGACCCCTTACGTCAGGAGCACTTGGAAAAAGTAAGAATTTCAAAACAAGAGCACAAACGTTTCCAAGTCCACTATCTTTCCGTTGAGATTCAAAATGAGTTCATTAAAATTTGTGCCCAACATGTGAATTCAGCTATTTTGAAAGAGAGAGAAAACGCCAAATACGTCGCTATAATTGTCGATGCAACACCCGATTCAAGTCATGTGGAACAAAACACATTTATTTTCCGATATCTGCGCTTGGAAGAAAATGTGTTCTCCATCCAAGAACGGTTTTTGGAATTTGTCGATTGCAACAAAAAAAAACTTGCACCGCAATAGCTGATTTGATCTGCGAAACATTGGCAAAGAACGAAATCCCTTTAAAAGACTGTTGTGCACAAAGCTATGAAAATGGAAGCAATAAGAAAGGACAGTATAATGGTGCACAAAGTCATATTTTAAACAAAAATCCGAACTTGCCTGTAGTCGATTAAGCGGGATGTTGTACTGCGGCAATCACATTTTTTGGTGTTGTTCAAAAGTGTTTCAACTTGTTTAGCAGCAGTGCTCAACGTTGGGAAAATCTTAAGAAAAATGTGGCCGGATCCCTTCACACACTTTCCGATACAAGATGGTCAGCAAGAATTGAGGCAGTGAAACCATTTGCAATTCATCTGAAAAACCTTAGAACATCATTAGAAGCCTTAAGTGATATTAATTTAACTGTTGAAGCTCGAAGTGATGTAAATGGCGTTTTAAAATATATGCACAAATTTGAATGCGTCCTGATGTCTTCGATTTGTTGCAAGGTTCTTAGCGCTATAAATGAAAGAAGTTTCCTTCTTCGAGCCAGAAACAGTACTATTGACGTTGAAATTCGAGATCTCGACAACTTGATCTTCTATTTGAACATTATTAGAAGTGGATGAGATCAATTTTTATCTGAATGCAAAGCAGTTGCTACTGAATTGGGGGATGTTCCAGAATCGTTCCCATCGAACCGAAAAAGGCAATTAAAAAGACATTTTGAAGAAAACGGAGGAGCTGGAAAGCACATTGAAACAGACGAAGAAATAAATTTGAAGAGAAACACCTTTTAAGTCATAGTTGATTCAATTATGTCTGGAATTTCTCGTCGGTTCGATACGATTTAAATGCTACATTTTCATTTTTATGGCAGTTTTCAACAATGGACGAAATTGAGATTAAAAACTCCGCTAGCCAAAAGTATAACTCGCATGTGTCTCAAGAGTTGAAAGAAGAAATTACTCATCTGAAACACATTTATGAAGCCAATTTTAAAGCAGAACTTGGAGACGATATTCCCCAACATTTGTGTTGCTCTCCGTGTGTTTTCCACCATACCTTTAACCCTAGCTAGTACCAAACGTTCATTGAGCGTCCTTGCCAGAACAAAGAATTTTCTTCATTCGTGCTCTTCACAAGATCGTGTTTCTGGACTTGCTACACTATGCATCGAAGCACCTTTGGCAATGAAATTGAATTTCGATGTAATTATAAGTTGTTTTGCTGCTCAGAAAGCTAGGGAAGCTCGTTTGCAAAATGAAATATTTCATTGAATGCAAACTAACTCTAATGAAAACATTGTGATAATACTTTAATATAAAGAAAAAGAATATCGAATTGAATGAATGATTCTGTTCGGAATCTGGTCTACTCGCATGTAGAATTATTTTCTATCCAACTTCCATTTCAACTAAACTGGACGATACCCGTGAGATTGATTTGATGATAAACACTTTTTTTTCTGTTCACTTTGCAAATGAAAAATTATTATTTCCGTTAATTCCAACTAATTTCATGCTATTCGTTATTGAAATTAGAACGTACCATATCAGTAGGCATGACCGAGATTTTTCCGTCCCGGGCCCGGAATTCCTCTCGACGGCCCTGGATCGCAGATGTCTGCTTCTCGCAAGAAATTATCAATTTTTAGGGTTAGCTGGGGTTCATTTGACACCGGGGCACATGTGACTTTTCGTTTTTCGATATGATCGTGTCCTTAAAAAAGAAAAGTTCGGATGGATGAAGGAGCTTAGTTTAATTTAATGAAACGTTAGGATGTTTGGCAGTCTTTCTTTAACTCTTCGCGGAGTACCATGTGTTTTCAAGTTTTTTTGCATTTCTGATGTAATTTTTGACCACCGGTAAGTAAGCGAGTTGTGAACCTAATAAAAGAGTTTTTTTTATGGTGAATAAATATTGTGGTAGCACTTTGCCTTAAGTTTAATAAAATGAAGTCAGTTTTGTGAAAATATAATATTAGTTATTAAAAAAAAAATAAAAACACTTCGTAATCCCATTCGGGGCACCTTTGACTTTTGCAATGTTTATATTTTTGTTTTTGATATTCTTTTGATTTTTTTATAATGATATGGTTCGATACTATAAAAGAAAGACAAATAGATGTTCTATTGATG
This sequence comes from Eupeodes luniger, assembly GCA_951509635.1. NCBI lineage: Eukaryota > Metazoa > Arthropoda > Insecta > Diptera > Syrphidae > Eupeodes > Eupeodes luniger. The sequence continues at coordinate 157,873,455 of OX608073.1, read as the reverse complement.
TAGAAAAAGTGAAGGGAGCTATTTCAGACATCCGCGAAAAAATTGAAACGGCAACATCAGCAGCTGCAAAGTATGGAGTAAATAGAACCATATTAATTATGCGTATGAAAAAGCAGGACCCCTTGAAGGACTGGTCTGATTAGGGCAATGAAAGCAGCGACGAAGACTACGCTTATCAGTCGAAATATACGGCTCGACTGACCCTTACGAAACTGCAAGAAATAGAATTAATGGAGTACGTAAAAAAGTGTTCTTTTTACGCATACGGATCATCGTGTGAAACTTTTAAGACATTTGTGTATAGCTTTGTCAAAGCGAACAACATAAGCTGCCCACGAAGTTGGGAAATTTAAAAAAATAACCTGGATATGATTGGCTTTATGGTTTTTTGAAGCGTAACCCAGAGCTCTCTCTGCGAAAGCCCGAAAATGTGAGCTTAGCTAGACTCAAAGGTTGTACAAAATCTGCGGTTGACGGCTTCTTTAAAAACCTTGAGCAAATATATACACAGTAATCATTTGAACCTAAGGAAAGGATGTATATAATTTGGATGAAACCGGTGCGACAACGGTAATGGACTCACCAAAGGTAGGAACTTCAACCATTAATTTGTATAGGTTTAATCTATAATAAGTATTTTTTCTCACATCTAATTATCTAGGTATTGGCAGCAAAGGTCAGCGTAGTGTTGCTCAGGCAGCATCAGCAGAGCGTGGGTGTTTGGTGTGTTTGGTAACAGTGGCATAATTCATGCGCCACTGGAAATCATTTGCTACCAGCATACGTGCTCCTCCGCGTGCGCTTCAGCGACAGATTTTCAAATGGTTGCCTTCCTGGGTCACTCTCCGGTCCCGGGGCACTTTTGACAATATGACTTTTTTTAGAATTTTTTTTTTTTAATGTTAAAATGATTTAAAACCAAAAAAATTATGTAAGTATATTCTTGAATAATCAATAAATCAAATACAAAACAAAACATTTGGAATACATTAACAGTTTTCGGAAATACAAACCTTTAAAAACTAAGTGTCGACTGTACCCTCTTCTCCCCTACTCATAACTTTCCATTTAAATATCGAACGGTTACAACTAAAAATTATATTATTATGCTATCTATCCCTATAAGTTTTAATCATGTCAATCAGAGAAGGAATACCTTAAAAATTAGTTAAGAAACAGGATCAATGACAAAGGTCTTTTATTTAATCAAGCTAAAACGGCTCTAATTGTGACAAACAAAAAAACTTTAGAAAATTTTAGAGAACTTATTATTACGCTTTTTAAATTTTTTCTAAATTTTAAAATTTCAGAGGCAGTATGAAGTTCGAAAGTTTTATTAACAGGTGAAATGGAATTCCCAACTTTATAAACCTCGAACCGAAGGTAGCAAAAACGAAAGTTTAAAGTTCATAGTAGCACCATAGGCAGATGATATGGAAGGACCAATTCTGTAGATTTTAAAACCGCAATGACAAACCGAAATCCACCGTCCGGTAGTTTGATCCATTCAATGTGGACTACAAAAACCAACAATCTCGTCTTTTATTGAATTGTTGTATTGTTTGCCCGATATTGAGAAAAGGAGATCTTCTAAACTGCACCAACTACAGACTAATCAAGCATCTTAATATCGCATACAAAATCTTCTCTAACGTTGTATGTAATATTAGTGTGGCTTTAGACCAAGAAAGTCCACAGTCGATGAAACATCAAATCGACACCCACCATCCTTTCATCGTTTTCAAGGCCACATAAGAAAGCATCTACAGGGGCGAACTGTATAGAGCCATGTCTAGTTTTGGCATCCCAACCAAGCTCGTCCGCTTGTGCAGGATGACCATGGAGAATTCGCGCTCTGCTAACTAAAGGTTAGAAACAACTAAATTGAACCTTTCGATGTCAAAAAAGGCTAAAGACAAGGTGATGCGCTGTCATGTGATGAAGTATGAAGTAGGAATGCAGAAAACAAAACCAGCGCTGCGATCATACGAAGAATTACTCATTTTAACCGCTATTTTTGTGAGACTTAGAAATCGATTGAGTAGTAAAGCCTACTGAGAAGCAACCCAAGTGTTACTATATAAGACCCTTACTATTCCCGTCGTGCTATACGATGTAGAGGCATAGAATATGACAAAAGCAGAAGGAAGCACCTTGGATTGTTTCAGAAGAAACATTGCATGGAAACCAATGCTCGGAAAGCCTTCGAATCTATGCCCACAATACAATGCAATAGAAGAAGGCGACAATTCATGTGGCGCGCACACCTGAAAAAATATCTAGCTAGTTACCGATCTAGATGGAGAAGTTTGTTCGGTGAGGTCTAAGTTCACACAGGACTGTAGCACCACCTTAAGTAAGTAAATTCTGTATTTGTTTTTCTGAATAGAGAACAATGAAAGGCTAGAGTGGAGATCCCGGTATACATAAATTAGTTTCAAATTCTTAGATATTGGAATGACTTGTAAAGACAGAGGGCGGTAAGGTATTTCGCATTTGATGCTTAAGAAAGAAGCTCTGTTCTTCACAATAATTGATTAAATGATGTTATTTTCACCAATCATTTCAAAAGCTGTTCTTTGAACACTGTTAAAAGCTTGAGTAAGGTGCTACAAAGACACCCCAGAGATTAGAGTTGTAGTTAAGTTTTTAACGTACAAAGGTTTATTAAGTCTTATCAAAAGGTAAGAAAAATTTCTAGCATCGGCTTGGAAGTCAGAAAACACAAACAAATATGAATATGAAAAGCCCAGAGCACTTTCGTCAGCAAAACAATTAACTGAATTAGAAGTTGCTGACAGGAAATCTTTTAAAACAAACTGAATAAGAGTTTCGTGAACAAAACTGAACTCTGAGGCACACCAGAACTTATATTGTTGATTCCAAACCTGAATTGGTCCAAAACACCTTATATTGAATGGTTTGAAGAAAAAATCATATCCAACGAAGAAGATAGTCGTCGACACCGAAAGCGGGCATGTTCAATATGAGAGCAATGTTGCAAAAATATTCATTTGACATTTCCTTTAACTTCTCAAAATGTTAACAGTGCGTAAAAGTAGATTTGCTTCTATGAAGATGTTTCAAATTTGTATTTGATTCCCAATGTTATATTTTTAAAAATATTTTTTTTGGCTACGGGTTTAATTGAATGTTTTTCTTCGTACTACGAGTGAAGTAAACTAAGAACTAGAAAAATAAGCTTGGTGTGAATTTTCAGAATATTTAATTTGGTAACTGCTTTAAATGTCACAGAAAATTTATTCTTACCACCAAAATTTGTGTAGCAAGGATAAATTATTCTATTACTTGAAGCATGGGACTACAACACCTGTTTGTTGTTAAGCCGATTAACTTGCACTCAAGGGCATTCAAAGCACAAACAAATAGTGTGAATTCTAGGAAATAGGCAAGGATTAAAGTGTGTGAGGTGAGGATGCATTGTTTCGAGTTTCAAGGCCCCTAGAGTAGAAATGAAAGATTTTAAGAGAGATGTGTGTGCGTGCGTGTGTACGTGCGTTTGTACGTCCCTACCTTCAGGAAGTTCTTTTCGTCGTCCATAGCTCAGGAACCAGTACAGATATCGACTTCAAATAAATTTTGTTACACAGATAATAATGCAGAAAGATGAATGAAAGGACTCTCAAAAATTGAGTTTGTGGTTTACCATACCAATTTTAAAAAAAAAGTTGAAAATGTTGGTTAACCCAAAATATCTCACGAAACAAGAATGCTAGAGACTAAAATTAAATTGTATATTTGTATATTTTAAAGGGATACCAAACAAATATATTTTTGGAAAAAATCCAATTAACGGTTTTTTTATAAATCAAGAAAATATTTATCACCTCGAAAATTTTCCGAACAAAAAATGATTTTATATCCAAAATAATGTTGTGAAACGAGAAGTAACGTTTTTGGCATCTGGTAAAATTTTGAGAAATATCAATCGACAGCTTTTTTTATAAAAAATAAAAACCTAAAAAAACATTGCTCAAAGTTGGTAAAAATTGATTTTAAACTCAAATATCATTTCAAAACTTTGAGATATTGGACTTATATTAATTTTATCTTTTAAAAAATATTGTTGTCAACATTCAGTAAGACTTTAAGAAAAATCAAATTGACAGTTTTTTTACAAAAAAGTAAAAACCTAAACAAAATTAATAAAAGTTGATAAAAATTGATTTCGACTCAAAAATAATTTCAAAAATTTGAGACTTTGGCTTCGAACTAATTTTATCTTATAAGAAATATTGTTTTCAACATTCGGTAACATTTTGAGAAAAATCAAATTGACAATTTTCTTAAAAATAACACAAAAGCTAAAAAAAAATTACTAAGAGTCGGTATAAATTGATTTTCGACTCAGATATCTTTTTCAAAAAAACTTGAGATATAGGCTTCAAATAAATTTTATTTTATAAAAAATATTGTTTTCAACATTCGATACAATTTTGAGAAAAATCCAATTGACAGTTTTTTACAAAAAATAAAAACCTAAAAAAGCATTACTAAAAGTTGGTAAACATTGATTTTCGACTCAAATATCTTTTCGAAAATTAAAAATATTGTCTTCAAACTTATTTTATCTCACATAAAATATTGTTTTCTACATTCAGTAATTTTTTTTATAAAAATCCAACCATCAGTTTTAAAAAAAAAAAATTAAAATCTACAAAAAAAGTACGCAAAATTGGTAAAAAATTGATGTTCGGTTCACGATATCTGTTCGATCTGTTTGTAAATGATATTCCTGGCGTTTTCAATTTTTGTGACTGTTTGATTTTTGCAGATGACGTTAAATTGTTTAGTCAAATATCTTCAGATAGTGATAGTTTAAACTTTCAAAATGATATTGATTTATTTTTAAATTGGTCCTCGTATAACCTAACCACCTAGTACTCAACACATCAAAATGTAAATTTAGTGCTTACAGAACGTTATCTTTTAATTATAAATTTGGAATGGCAACACTCTTACGGGTCAGTGAGGTGAAAGATCTTGGTGTTATCTTTGATTGCAAACTCACATTTTCTGCCCACATCGATTTTATTGTTTCGGAAGCTAATTCCACGTTAGGTTTCCTCAAACGAACTTCAAGCGTTTTTAAAGATGTGTATACTTTGAAGGCATTTTTTTTTTCATTAGTGTTGCCTATCTTAGAGTATTGCTGTGTGGTTTGGTCTCCATTTTACGAAAATTCTATTGCAAGAATAGAAAGGATACAAAAAAGGTTCTCGCGATTCGCGTTAAGGAATTTGAGATGGTCCGACGGATTGCCTGCTTATTTTTCAAGATGTGCTTTATTAGATTTGAAAACCCTTAAAAGCCGCAGACAAGCTCAATGCGTTCTTTTTATTAAAGACATTTTAAGTAATTGTATAAAATCTGAAGAACTACTTGCGCAAATTTTTTGGTATGTTCCAAAAAGAAATTTAAGAATTCGTAATGATCTGTTCTATGTTCCCGTTCATCGTACAAATTATGGTTTAAATAATCCTGTAACTCGTTCGTTAACATTGTATAACTATATCTGTAGTGAAATCGACGTTTCTATGAATAGGGATAATTTCAAAAATATTGTTCAAAATATATTTCATTCTTGAGTTGAGCTAGAATAAGCAAATTGAAATTAATGTAAATACCAACCTTTTTGTTATCAGCAGATTGTTAAGTCAAATCCATTGATGAATAATAAATAAATAAATAAATAAATAAAAAAAGCTTGAACTTGACTTTTTAAGTTTTCAAGAACTTAAAAACTGATTTCAACAATAATTTTGGATTTTTAAGAATAGGTATATTATTTTTTTTTATTTTCAAATTTATATATCTCAAAAAATATAACAAGTTTTAAATAACTGCATACTAAAAATATTTTTAAACCAAAATTGAAAAATCTTATAGATACAAAATTAATTTAAAAAAAACCGCACCAAACCGCACCAACAATTTTCAAAAAAAAAATATGAAATCAAGTTTTTTTTTGAATAATTGAATGACATTTAAATTTTTGAAGACGAAACTTATTTTGTTGGTACATAAAATACGTATGTACTATGTATTTGTTAACAGATCTTTGGATACTAGAGCAAGTTCGTGCGACACGGTTGTAGTATACTGTTATTATTTAAGATTTATTAAAAATGGTATCCGGAACACTCGGACTTCCGAACGCACATTCAAGGGAACTTGAAACATCGAGAAATGTCAAAATGTCAAAAATGGAAACAGGCGAGACGTGAATACCGATGACACAACTAACGAGATACAAGCGAGGCTGCTATAAGAAGCAGTCACATATACAAGACCGATACCGAGACGAGACTGAAATTTTTCGATTTTGACGAAACCGAGACGAGACTATACCAAAAGTCTCGTCCGGTCTAACCGAGCTCAAGCATAACTTTATTTTGTTGAAAGTTTTCTGCTGTCGTAATTGCACGTTTTAGGCATGTTGACTATACCATGTGATTTGAAAATTTTTTTTTTTCTGTGATCGTGTTTACCCGATTAACCATTTTTGGTAATAAAGTATTTTTAAAAATTGTCATCTTTCAAATTCAATATTTTTCAAAAAGTTAGATTAATTTTAAGAGATGGTTCGAAATTAAAAAATTAAAAAACTTCTCGTTGTGGTCGAAAAAAGTTAAAACAAAAGTCATAATTTTATTGGAAATCTTAAAATAGAATCAGAATGGAAAATGTTTCATACAAATTAACCTATAATACTTCCAATACGTCAAAGCTGAACAATGTAAATCTAGTCTAAGCCACGCAAAATCTTTGAGTCACCCAAAATATACCAATTCTTTGACTGACAAATCTGACAATATTGTAACGCTATAACAATCGTTTTTACTTAGCTTCGCGGGGAAAGAATTTTATATTTATATTTATATAGAATTTTTTCGGTTTTTTAAGGCGACCATGTAAATATCTAAATGAAACGATATAATATATCGATATAGGCAAACAACTAAAAGTTTTCTTCAAAGATATAATGATTTCTATATACAAATATTTGATGGTTTTGTCTTTATTTAAATTAAATTTCCCATAATTGATGAGTTTGTTTACTTAATAAGTTCATATTCAGGTTATTACCTATACTTTAATTGTTATTTTGTGGTAGGCAAATCGAAAGTATAATTAATTATTACCTAGATTTTCAATTGTTTAAGTAAACATATGTTTGCAGATAAATATGTCGGTAAACAACTATGTAAACTTCTTAAGGAAGGTGACATACATCAGGGCTTACAGCTTAAAATATTTTAATTGTCACAAATTCAATGCAAATTTATTGATTTACTAAATAATGTAAATTCTTCCATCCCAAATGAGTTTCAGAATTTTGAGGGTAAAATAAAGTTCTTAAATATCGGCAGCGTTCATCTGTGAAAACATTCCTTTTCCTTAAAATTAGAAACTTAGTTTTATAAAGTACCTACATAACTAAACATCACGAACTCCATGAATCGAACGCGAAGTCAAACGTGAATGTGAACGTGAATTGCCTCAGCTCAAAAAGTCGAAAATTCTCCAGGGCTCCACTATACGCATACCTATCTATAGATTTTTACACACAATTGAGTGTTAATTTTCTCTTCTGTATCAAAGTGAAATCATCTGTGAGAATTTTTTAAATTTTCACACCATCCAAAATTGATGTTTCTGTTCCCCCCTTGGGCAAAATTTTGTTCAGCATGTATACGCTTTGAGGTTTGCGATAATTAAAATTCATTATTCAAAAACTTAAACTATTTAAGGTAAACGTAGACAGTTGAAAATGTTGGTTCTTACTAAATTTATAATAGGTAATTGTTATTTTACAATTAGTGATGCATATAAAATTTACCTAATTTTAAATCGATAAAGGGTTTTAAATTCATGTTAAATTCGAAAACTTTTATATTTGTTTAGTTTAAACCATTAGAACAAGTCCATAACATTCGAGTAGAACATGTACATGTAGGGTAGGTAAATTGGTTTTTGTTGTCATTGAAAATGCAAATCAGCTTAGCGTAAATAGACAATTTGCAACAAAAGTATATATTTACCCGCCCTAAAACTTTGGAACCGAAGCGGGTTGGCCGCCGCCGCCGTCTGGTTGATATTTGACTGACTGAATGACTAAAAATGCCTCAACCGACCTACATACGTGAATCGTGTTTTACATAAAACGTTTTCTGTCTTTGAATTTAATTTAAATTATAGAAACTGCGAGTGAAATGTCATTAAAGTTTTGTGTTTAGGAGGTATGATGATATAATGAATGAGAATGAATATCGAATTTAACATAACAATGATGCATAAATCAGGGGTGAAATGGGCTAAAGCGATAAGTAACTATTGTATTTCTAATAGTCAAATGCAATAATAACCATAGTTCTTCATCTGTGTAAGGCGATTCAATTTAATTCGATTCGGTTCAACAATTTTTCAATGACAATTGTAGCAAAAATAGTTGATATAGTAATTTTTCCAAAAGATTTCAAACAGATATGGAAATCTAAGGACTAAATTGACAAGTTTGTGAAATATTCGTGCTTAGTTAGTTAGTTAATAGATTGATTTATTTCTTTTAAAGTAATTTGATTACATATTTAACATTAGTTATTTAGCGTACAATCCTTTTAAGGTATGGCCTTGGCCGTCACCTCAGATGGCAAGTAAAGTAAGTAAAAAATATTTTCTAAAACATTTTAGGTATAATAATACGTTTTTTTTTTTTTTTTTTTTTTAAGAAACAATTTTTGTTTTGAAATAAATATTTAGTACATGGGTTGGGTTTTTTTGTTTTTGGTAAACTTTTTTTAAAATTCTTCTGCTATTATTTTGGCTCTATAGCTAGCAGCTTCCTTACAGAATGCAGCAAGCGGCTTCCATCCTTCACATCCATTTAAAATATTTGTTGTTCTCTCTAATGTTATTTTCGAGCTGTCGAAAAAAACCCTTCTTATCTCACTGAGAACCGGGCATATTGCTATAAAATGGAATACATCCTCTCGTGATTCAAGGTTACATAAAGTGCAAAATAAAGGAAGATCATCCCTGTGCGGTTTGAAATTCAAGTTAAGCAGTTCTCCTCTTGCTCTAAAAATGGTTGATATGTTGAAGGTACTAATATTCGTGCTTTGTTTTTTGAAACCGTAAGCTTTTTAGGACAGACAAATATTTTTTTGATTGATGAGAAACCGAAGACTAAAGTTATGCATGACCAAAATTTGCCGCAAAAAAAATACTGCAATGTCCCAAAAGCAGTCAAAATTTTTGGACATTGGTTCTATGCTCGTTGTCAATGACGGTGCCGTAAAATAAGGCCAATTTTCAGCAGTTGGTCTTATTTCACTGTGAAAAATAGAAATAAGGCCAAATGATTTTGATAAATAAGACCGAATTGGTCTAATTGTATAAATTGAAATGGAATACAAGGCTGTGCATTATTCATATGTTATATGTAAAGGGTTTTCAATAAGGGCGGGTAGATGTTGAAATGGAATTAAACAAGCCGTACCTATGTGTGAGGTATTAACAAAATTATTTTTATATTTGAAAGGCGCATTGTGGAATAAGATATCATTCAAATGACCGTCTTAGCTTCTTACTGTGGCACGAATCCGAGTGGTGCAATTTTCAAAGACTCTTCCGCATAGATCCGGCTGATTTTGAGCGATGACCTGTATTTTGTTCACCTTTAGGGCATCGGTCAATTTTGGTTTATTTGCATAGACCTGCGGCTTCAAGAAACCCCACAGGAAAAATTCCAGTGGGGTCAAATCACATGACTTTGGTGGCCAATTAATATCACCCCTGCGAGAGATAACCTTACCCTCAAATCGTTCATGCAAAGTGTCAATCGTGGCAATTTGGGCCATAAGAAATTAGTTATCAACGTCGTTCTCAAAAAAGTAACGACCAATAACGCCGTCGGCCCAAAATCCACACCACGGTAATTTTTTGATGATGCATTATCAACTGGTTAACCTCGCGTGGGTTGGTGTCATCCCATATACGGCAATTTTGCTTCTTAACACAGCCATTCATCCAAAAATGCGCCTCGTCCCTAAAGATGATTTTTCGGTCCTCTTTCAAACGATTCGAAGCCTAGTCAGCGAACAAACGGCGTTGTCTACGGTCATAAACTTTGAGCTCCTGGCCACCACGGGGCGCCAAAAGCTACCCACGCCAATTGAAAAACCCTTTAAAAGAGTGTTCTAAAAGTGTCGTAACCGATTTCAATAATGATTAATTTTCCTCGAATTCCCAAAAACAAACCACGCCAACCAAAAAGATGTTTATAAAAATGGAAGTTATTAATAAAATTACAAATAATTGCCCCATCAGTTTATTGAAACGAAATGGTATTCGACATGTGTTCGATGAAGTTTCGACAAATCACGTTGGAAGTTCGGTTCCGTTTGGGAAAGTTAGAAGACAGTTAAAAAACATTCAAAATCTATCATTTCAAAAAGCTCCTAAAAGTTCCAAAGATGTTTTAGACATTTTTAAAATGGAAAATGTCATGTCAGGTTTTGGAATGTCACGTTATGAAAATGAACCATTCTATAGCACAACAGTGTTAGAAAATAATTTTGCATATACGCTTTTTATTTATTCAACAATTTCAAAATTGATTGGCGAGTTACCCGACACAGATACTAGCTATTTTTTGATACATGACACATTCGAGTTTATTCTTGGGGCCTTAAGCAAGCAATTGCTGATTATTTATTTGTATGCTTATGTATACTTTATTTAAAAATTTCACTTGGAATGTATACATTTATAACCTTTTTTTTTTAAATATAAAATTAGAAGTTAATAGAATTTTAAACTGTTATTTTATAAAAGTCCGAAAATCTTATTTTACGAAAATAAAAAAGTTTTTAGAACTCTGCAAATATATGCACAGTTTTTGAATATTGGATGAATGCTTTTGGATTTTCATAAGACCGAAATCCGAAATGGCTAAGAAGCTTCTGTTCCAAAATATAGAATCGAGACTGTTTAAATTTAAAGCAGTTTCCTTGGTAACAGATTACGAAAAAGCATTGAGGAATAGTTTAAAAGAATTTTTTTCGACAGCTAATTGTACCACCTTCTGGTTTCACTTTTGTACGGCGGAATGCTTCAAAAACTCAAAACTTTTCGAGTTACTTAAAGTTTTTTGTACTTTCCTTAATGTCCCTAAGGATATTTATTCGGCTTTTGAATTGTTGGAGACTGAGGAAAACAATACAAATTTTTGTTTTTAAATGACTGACAATTAACTTTAAAAATTTCTTGATGTATTTCAGCAAGCAGTGGATGAGCTAGGTCATTTACATTACAAGAAACTTTATGAAAACGAAGTGTAATTAATGTTTCTCTATTTTAAACTTTTTTATACACTAGGAAACACCAGAGGTCTTTTCTGTTTACAACCTCCATTTAAAACCACAAGTGCCCTAGAAGGGTACAACAGCCACCTAAGTACAAAGCTTGCAAAGCACGGAAACTTTTTTAAATTTGTTGACTGCTTGCTTGCTTGAGGAGCGCTTAAAGTCAAGAGAGTTGTTAATGCCCTTAGATGGGACGTTAAACATTTTTTTATATACTCATATAAGAAGCAATTCGGGCTTATTTCGCTTGTAAAAGTGCAATAAAACCAACTGTTGAAAGTGAGATAAGACCAATTTGGCATTGCTACACTTTGTAAATACCAACTGCTGAAAATTGGCCTTAATTCATTTCATAAAAGTGCGATAAGGCGAAATTTTTAAAGGTGGCTTTATTTCACTTGGCCTTATTTCATGGCGCCGTCAATGACACTCAATTAGTTCGCTCCAAAGATATAGCTTATCTCTTTGTTAGAAAAATTTAGCTCTGCCAGAGAGTGTAATAACTCCGTCTGTACAGTTCTTAAATGCGTTAATGATTTTTTGCAATCGTACTGTGTAGAGTGTCTTATACAAAAATTGTTTTCAAAAGGTTTTCTTAAACCTGGTAAAACCAATGGGAAAGATTTTTTATCTGTTCTACTCCTAAGGTCTCGTATAGTGAGTAGATGGAAAACAGCATTTGTCTAGCTCTTACTAATAAGCGACCGATGTCAGCTCAAGAAATATCTCGAATATTAAAAGCTTCTCAAAAACCGGTAGCTTGGCTTTCGCAGCATGCTAGGTCCATTGGTAATCTCATGGTTTAAAGTAAGATAAATGCATTTCATATTTCAAAAGCATTTGATAGAGTTTAGCAAAAAGCTCTCTCATCGCAAATGCGTGCATTCGGTTTTTATGAATCGCTCCTTTATTGGATTAATAATTACCTTTCGGATCATTCAATATTTGATGTGTTCATATTCGTTCTTAGATCCACATCCCTTCTTTTTTCAGATGTGGAACTGCAACTACAAAATATGATAATGTAATGTGTATACACTCTTTCAATAATAAGGGGCAACATCTAGTGGTAGTAATAGGAGAACTCGCTTCTTTAAGCATCGAGAAACATCTAGTGGCTTAGAGGGGAACTCATTCAGCGCATACAAGAACCTCGAAAGGGGTAAGCATCTAGTGGTAAAGTGGAGAACTTCGTTAAGCATCGAGAACAACCTCGTAGATTCTCGAACCGATTTGAGGTATATAAATAGGCGCTTGGAAGCGAAGCGGTTCAGGATGGATTATGGATTGTGAATTGCTATAAAGTAAAGACTGTGTTTAAAAGTAAAGACTGTGTTTAAAAAGTAATAATTGAAAGTGTGGAATAAAGAAATTTTGTTAGTAATTTAAATAAAGTGAATTTGTGTTTTTATTTACGAAGTGTGAATAAGTTTTAATTATCGGACCAAGCCGAATATTAAATTGGTGTCAGAATAAGGGATTAAAACTTATTGAGAATAAAAACAGTGAGCAGTGATTTGACTATTTTGTGTGAAATAGTGAAGTTAAAAATAAAAAAAAAAATGAGTAAAGTTTTGAAAGACTTAACTGTCCCTGAGCTAAAGGCCGAACTAAGCAAACGTGGCTTAAGTGGGACAGGAGTAAAAACTGAACTCGTTAAACGGCTGCAGGAATATCTGGAGCAGAAAAATGAAGACCCAGATACGTTTGCTTTCGAATCAGAAGCAAAAGTGAAAGAGGTAAATACAAATGTTGCCTAATCTAACATGATGTCACTTCTGTTAGCCAAATTTGAAGAGAATGAAAAGAATGTCCTGAAAGAACAGCAGAATGTTCTCAAACAACTAGAAGCTCAAAGAAGTGACCAAAAGCAAGAACAGCAGAATGTTCTCAAACAACTAGAAGCCCAAAGAAGTGACCAAAAGCAAGAACAGCAGAATGTTCTCAAACAACTAGAAGCCCAAAGAAGTGACCAAAAGCAAGAACAGCAGAATGTTCTCAAACAACTAGAAACTCAAAGAAATGATGTCCTAGAGCGATTCGACGAACAGAAAAACCTTTTAGAAGGCAGGTTTGCGGACTTCGAACAGAAAATCAATACTCTCGAAGAGCGCGTCGAACAGCAAAATGCACGTTTCGAGAAAATGAACAAACAAATCGAAACCCTCACAAATGAACTAGAAAAAGTGCGAAATATGAAAGCTCGAGAACCTTCTGGCGAGTGTTCAAGGAAGAGAGAAGTGAATCCTCCAAGCTTTGATGGTCAGATTCCGTGGCCAATCTACAAGAAACAGTTTGAAGCAGCAGCGTTAACAAACGGCTGGGACGATCACGAAAAATGCATTGCTCTTACGCTTGCTTTAAGAGGATCTGCTGCTGAACTGCTACAAACCATCCCAGCAGAAAAGAGTGGTGACTTCACAGTTCTGGTAAACGCAATCGAAGAGCGGTTTGGGAATAGCCACATGGCAGAACTCTTCCGAGTTCAGCTTAACAACAGGACACAGAAAAGAGGTGAAACTCTGCAGCAGCTTCAGGCAGATATCGAGCGATTGGTTCACCTGGCATATCCAACAGCTGGTAACGAGATAATAAATCAACTTGCTGTTGAAGCCTTTGTGAGAGCTGTGGGCGATATAAATCTCCAAAGGGCTATCCGCATTGCCGGGAAGCAAACACTACCAGAAGCATTGGCTTTCGCTCTGACGATGGAAGCTGCAGAAAAAGCTTCCCAAAACATGCATCGTGTAAGGAAATTAGAAGTCCAAGAATGCTCTTGTCAGAAGGCTACTGTGGAAAGGAGTCAGCGAGGCGGACGAGCACGATGCTGGAACTGCAATAAGACTGGGCATCTACAGCGACAGTGCAGATTACCACGAAGAAGAACCACATGCCAACACTGTGGAAATAGGAGTAATTCAACCGGTCAAAGTAACACCAACAACGTTGCTTCCGAAGTTGTTTCCTACCCGGGAAAACGAATAAGAACCAACTTTAGGTGGCAGAAGCTGGTTTCTGGTATCGATGGCCCCAGGAACGACATCCAGGTTTATCAAACGAAACGTGTAAACAAGAGCAGACCATATAAGCAAGACTGTAAGCATTGCAGACGACAAAAAGAAAAAGAAGTAGTTACTGTCCAACGAACCAGAGTCGATTCCATTTATGGCTGGAGCAACGACGAGTTGAGGAAGGCTCAACAAGAAAGACTCCTTCAGATCCACGACAATACCAGGTTGAAAATAAAGACGTTCAGTGACCGAATGAAGACACGCTACGATATACGAGCGACAACCACAGAGTTCCAAGCAGGAGATCGGGTGTGGCTTTACAATCCCCATCGACAAAAAGGATTGTCACCGAAACTTCAACGGGACTGGGAAGGTCCATATACAGTCATTACAAAAATCAACGATGTCGTGTACCGGATACAAAAGGGAGTCAGAGGAAAACCTAAAGTTGTACATCGCGACCGGCTACATCGCTACAGTGGTGATGAGAACGATGGATTTGTTCGGGACGATCAATCCTAAGGAGGGGGCAATGTAATGTGTATACACTCTTTCAATAATAAGGGGCAACATCTAGTGGTAGTAATAGGAGAACTCGCTTCTTTAAGCATCGAGAAACATCTAGTGGCTTAGAGGGGAACTCATTCAGCGCATACAAGAACCTCGAAAGGGGTAAGCATCTAGTGATAAAGTGGAGAACTTCGTTAAGCATCGAGAACAACCTCGTAGATTCTCGAACCGATTTGAGGTATATAAATAGGCGCTTGGAAGCGAAGCGGTTCAGGATGGATTATGGATTGTGAATTGCTATAAAGTAAAGACTGTGTTTAAAAGTAAAGACTGTGTTTAAAAAGTAATAATTGAAAGTGTGGAATAAAGAAATTTTGTTAGTAATTTAAATAAAGTGAATTTGTGTTTTTATTTACGAAGTGTGAATAAGTTTTAATTATCGGACCAAGCCGAATATTAAAATAATATCATTAAATTCCGACCATAACAGCATTGTGCAATGTTGAATAATTCTTCTAAAACTCAAATGCTATCTTATAACGTTAAAGCAATTTATAACACCCTTGCCATTGCTCATAGACGTGATTAGCACCAATGAGACTGAACATCTTGATATATCACAGACCAGCTCTTGTGGAACGATCACATACGCGATGTTACCGCAAGATGTTTGGGCATCCTAAGGCGATGCAAGAAATATTTCTCCCCCTCTATCTGGATTTTATCTAAAAGTCTTATAAGTGTATGTCCAAAGCTTTATTATAACTCCCATCATCATTGGTTTATTTACGTCGCTTGAATATATTGTCTCACCCTTATTTACCAATTTTTTAACATTTATGCTTTAGGGAAATAGCCAGCTGCATTCCTCCCCATAAAAAGTTCAACCGTAATTATCGCCCTTTTAGGAATGTCTATAAGTATACTCTTAACCTAAACTTCGGTCGTACTGTCAAGTACAGAGATTCCTTCTTTAGCCGTACAACGCGAATGTGGAATGTCTTGCCAAACTCTGTTTTTCCCAGTCATTACAAGATTCAGCAGTTCGAAACCAGTGTTCTACCGTCGACTTATCCTTTTAAACCCTCTCTTCCTTTCCTAATGCTAATATTGTGTCTCTGCATAATAAGATTACTAATATCCCTTTGAGTTTGAGCTCCATTATAAACAAAATGAAAACGTCGTTAGAAACACATGTTATCGATGTCCATAGCATTTTATTTGTGCTAGAAGATATTTATAATGATCAAATTCGCCCTCTGGATTCATTATAATTTGGTGTTGATTATTTTATAATATATGTTACGCTCTAAAGCTGAATTTGGGTCAACTTCCAACTACTCAAAACCCCAGCTGTTCAAAAGCTAATTGTCCTGAACTCATAGTCCTTTTTATCATTTCAATGTTTCTTTACAATAATTCCCATAATCTGGCAAGATTCCAAGAACAATTCCAGACAACAATAATTTAAAAAAAAATAATTTTTTTACTTAAAACATTCATATAATATTATTAAGAAATCTTAAAGTTATTAATTTGAAAGAACAAACATTTTCTGATAAACATAAACATCATTATGCCTACATTAAATGAATCGTAAATAAATAAATAAATGGGTACCTATAATTAAAATCCCAACTTATAATGTCACAACACTTTACAGAGCATTCAAATTACTTTCAACGACCTCAGAGAACAGATTTGAAGTAAAAACCTAAATCTGAAATATTTTATTAAAATCAAAAAAAAAGTTAAAACAAAAATCCTTTTCATTGCACGTCAGAACCATATAAACATATAATAACTTTTCTCTCATCGAAAACCCATTAAGTCCGAACAGAACCATCAACTTCCCTCGTTCACTTTCGAAACATAAGAAAAAAAAAAACAAAAAGATAAACATTTATGTACATATATACAATATACATGTGTACCTACATAATGTAGGTATTAGACTTAACATCCTGTAGTTTGCACAAAACATCCGACTCTCATTGAAACTTTAATATAATAACTTATCCATATAGGTACCTACCTATGTTCAGTATATTAGTGTATAAAAGTCTATAGGTACATAAGTTAATTCTCATATAGAGGGTAAAGACAACATGATGATAGTTACACAGCATCAATATAAACTTTTAGTCCGCAATAAATCCCTGTATTTGAAATTATAATTCCTCTATCATACACGCAATAAGGTTAGGCGAAGTCTTGATTTTCTTTACCAAAATGCATTCAGGTACACAGAAAATGGTTCAATGTAACAGTTTATATGCCCCACGGTTGAATAATATGATCCTGATATGACGTACCAGTAATAGTACCAGTACCTACATACTTTGATGTAAGAACTCTCAGATTTATGCGTTATAATCCCACCAACCAACGATTTTCACATTGGGAAAGGTTGCTGATGATGTTTTTAACCCACTTATATAGTGCATCGGTTAATGTTAACCAGACTCCGAACATCGATTTTTTGAAAAAGGAGGATATTATTATGTTCTCCCCATCATGATAACCTACCATCATCACCACGTCGAGCATCAGCCTTTCCGCCGCCGCCGCCGCCGTTTGCGGTAGTTGTTGTGGATTCAAAAATTTATCGCTACATCACGTATAACTATACTACACTGGCTTATCCATTGAACCATGACTACAGAACTATGTACCTAGGTCCTGGTACCTTACCTTCTGAATTGATGCGAAAAGAGAAATGTAAATAAAAAACAAAAATTCGTTGTTGTTTTCGTTCCTGTTCGAGGACTTCTACTTTGTTTTGTGTTCATCCAAAAGGATATTGCTCCCCTAAAATACCTATTCATATAACACAGTTATCAACAATGAACGAGTGGTGAAAAAGTTGTTACCTTAACCGGCTCTTAATAATCTAGTTGAACTCCTCTAACATCAATAAGCTTTGCATTACCGATATACTTGCACTCCTTACATCCTGGAGAAGGACATGCGCATTTAAACGACAAGGACCAAGAGATTTTCAATTTACGAAAGGCTACAACTCCATACAAGAAGCTTTCACCATACTAGATTCAAAATCTCCAATGGACCACCCAAAATAACCTAGGTAGTGGGTTTAGTCGTTGGTTAGCATCCTTAACAATAAATCGCTAACTTGAATCATAAAATACGTAGGACCGAATATTTATTTACGTGAATCAAACAGTTAACCTAAATAATTACGTGATTAAAAACGGGCTTTTGGATATTACGTATATGACACACAAATTTCGCCTCCTCCCCTCTCTCCTACAGTACCACCACCACCGCCGCCGTCACTGCACCTCTGCTTTATCTATTAATATCAAACAAAAACTGCCTGCGGTAAAATAAGTGGAGACACTGTCGACAACATCGTCTGGCAACTATATAAAGTCAACAGCAACAAAAACAAGAAAAACACCATAAAACAAAAAGAATTAATTAGTCCTTGTAATGCAAATAAAAAGGAAGCCTCATATTACATTGTAATTGTGCTACTGTGCGTGATTTTATATTTTTTTTTTTTTTTCAAGAGCGCCACAAATTCAATTCAACACAACACCATACATCGTGGTTCGTTCTTGCTCCTTGCTGATGGTGTCCTAGTTTAGTTTATACTTATTTTATGTGTGAGCCTCACTCAGCCTATGTGTAACAACTAACAACCGTAAGAAGAGAAAAAAAGATCTAGTAATAAAAATGTTTTTATTCAAATTGTTCATTGGGCGCGATAGTTAAATGTAATATGGTTGCCCTGGTGTTTACAGTGTTTTTAGCATACACCTCTGTACATCTACATCCGCATCCGTATCCGTATCCGGTGGACAAGAGTGCGTATCGTACCTAATTTAGTTGGCCCAGTTTTGTTTCTACCTCGCTTTTTGCTCGTTGTTTTGTGTGTGTTTCTGTTTTTAAAGTGTAACTACCAATTCGTGAGTAATTTACAGTAGAATTGTTCTAAACTGTGTGTCTGTGAGACAAGTTGGGTGTTTGCGGTTATATCAACTACCAACTACCTACATACCGTTCCTAGTTGTGATTTTTTTGTCGTTCGTTTTGGTTTTTGCCTTTTTTTATGGTCAAAATAACTCCCAATGGGAAGTCGCGTTTCTAAGGTATTAAATGGTTATGTGTGTCTCTCATTTTGGGTGGCTTTTCAAATTTGCATTTTCCGTTAGTTTTATAGTGTTGTGTGTTAAAGAAAACGTCGTCGTCGTCAGCGGCGTCGAATATCTTTCCGGAAGTGGGTAAAGTGTATACCTACCTACCACAGGAATTAAAAAGAAAGAAAAAACTTATAGGGCAAAAGGAACAACTCTTGATTGTTCCTTCCCTTTTTGAAAGTGTTTTCTTGGGATGCTGTTCATTTTATGGTAGTAATTTCTTCTTCTTTGTATAAAGCTAGTTTAAAAAATAAGAAAAAGAAGATGGTTGTTTTTTGGCTTGCTATTGAATTAAGAAAGTGGTTTTACATACAACAAGGATACGAGTTAAAATAAAATTTCATTCAGAATGGAATGATTTAAAAATAAGAAAAAAAAAAGAAAGTGTTCTCGTGTTTTGTGAGAGGGGAGTAATAAAAAAAAAGAATATAGCCAAGTTAAATTAAATGAAAAAAGTTGTTAAGATTTTTGGTGATTTTGACAAAAATTTCACGGTGGCGGTGTAGAGTTGAATTCAAATGAAATTTTTAAAAATAAAATATGTAATAAAATTTTTAAATCCTTATGTTTTACCAGGCAATGAAAATCTTTTATAAGTGCAGAAAGTGAAAAGTAAAATTACTATATTACATCCTTGGATAATTATTCCATTTTTAATTAATTCCTTAAAAGCTATTAACCATGATGAATAAATGAAACCCAAGTTACCCAAGTTTTTAGTGAATTGAAAACAACAACAAAAAAGTGCATAATATCCCTTCGCTTCTTAAAATAAAAAAAAAAAAGTTTAAAAGTGAACAAATTATACCAACATCCTTGAATATACCATAAATATCAAGATTTATATTTATACCTACATAATGTGTATTAATGTTGTCTGAAATTGCATTAAGTGAATTGAATCCCATAATATAATCAAGTACCTATATAATTCTTAAAAAAAAAACCAGTGTTTTTCGAAAAAAAAAAAAAAATAAGGAATATAATATTAAAAATGTTAAACCAATTGAGTGACGGAAAATTCAATTAATGTGTTAAATGTATAACAACATGCCAACTTAAGCAACCAACCATGAAAATGAATACTGGAAAAAAGGATACGAATATTATACTATATCTATATACTTACTATATTACAACTTCAGAAGATATAACCTTTTTTGTGTAAGTTCAAAAATCCAATGGGAATTTTAAAATTTAGCATAAGGAGGGTTAAGTATTTTCTGAGTTCTTATATTTAATGCGGTGTGAGGTGTGATGCAAAAGATTGAAAAGGGGGAGTGGGGGGTTTTAATTTTTGGATTATACCCTCTGGCATAATAAGAAATTTTCGTTAAATTTAGAAGGATTTTTCATATAAAGAATTAGGGTAAAATATACAATGCTGATGAAGATATTTCTATAAATAGGTTTATGAAAGATGAGAACTTGTCCTTATTTTAAAAGTTAAATGGTACAATTTATTTACTTATTTAGCAAAATATGATTAAAATGGATTTTGTTTTGTTTAATTGTTTGATAGACAGTTGAGATATGGTCGGAAATGTCCTTTTAGTATGAAAGATGATAAAATTTTGAGGTACCACCTACCCTGGGGGTTGAGTTGAAAGAGAGAAATGTGGGTATATTTACTTGTTTCGTGTTTCTTTTGTTTTTGTTAAGGACAAATTTGTTTATGTTTGAGAATTGATATGAATCGTAATCACAAAGACCTAATCACACACTTTTGACCATGGGTTTTGATATCCGAATGAGACATTATCCGCATTTTTAAAATACGTAATTTAAGTTCGTTTTAATTGCTTATGTACATAATTGTTTTGTTGATTTAAGGGTAACAACATCATGAAATATGATGGATGCAGAATGTAGCTTAGTGGGAATCTAAATGTGAGAGTAGGCTTGGATGGTATATGTACATATGTCAAATAACAATGGTGGAAAAACTACGTTAATTTCCTGTAACACAAACAAAACAATACTTTTTTTTTTTTTTAAAGATAGAGATGTCTTGAATTCGAATTTCACTATTAGGAGAGTTAACTTTGTTATTTTATGTATACAAATTGAGGTAACGAGTTGTAGAATTTTTATTAGTAAAACAATTTGACCCAGACATTTTCTCTTAGTTCATTTTTGATTTTTAACTTCCCATAGGAAGTTATTATAATCGGTCAAATTTGTCGAATTGAAAATTTTGACATTTCTCGATTTTTCAAGGCGCCTAGAGTCGAAATAAAAGATTTTTAGAGAGATGTCTGTGCGTGCGTGTGTACGTACGTTTGCGAATTTTTTTCGTCGTCCATAGCTCAAGAACCAGTCGAGATATCGACTTCAAATAAATTTTGTTATACAGATAATAATGCAGAAAGATGCAGACAAAACTCTAAACAAATTGCGTGGTGGTTTCTTTACCATAACAATCTAAAAAAGAGGCTGGGATGCGACCCACACTGATAACTATCCATCCATTCTGTCGATTTGTCTTGCTCAAAAGTTTGTCTATATGTATCAATTTTTACCAAATTTGCGTACTATTTTTTGTAGATTTTATTCTTTTATGAAAAAACGGACTGTTGGATTTTTATAAAAAAAATTACTGAATATCGAAAACAATATTTTCTGTGAGATAAAATTTTAATTTTTTAAAAGCTATTTGAGTCGAAAGTAAATTCTTACCAAGTTTTAGTATTGTTTTTTTTTTAGGTTATTATTTTTTGTAAAAAAAAACGGTCAATTCGATTTTTCTCAAAATGTTATCGAATGTTGAAAACAATATTTCTTATAAGCTAAAATTTGTTAGAAGCCATTATCTCAAATTTTTGAAAAGATATTTTAGTCAAAAATCAAGTTTTACCAACTTTTGTTAAATTTTTTTTAGGTTTTTAATTTTTTGTACAAAAACTGTCATTTCGATTTTTTCAAAATTTTACTGAATATTAACAACAATATTTTTTGAAAGATTAAAGTAGTCTAAAGCCAATATCTCAAAGTTTTGAAAAGATATTTGAGTCGAAAATCAATTTTTACCAACTTTTATAATTTTTATTTTTGAAAAAAAACTGATTTTTCTCAAAATTTTTCATAATGTTAAAAACAATATTTCTTTTAGTTAAAATAAGTTAGAAGCCATTATCTCACATTTTTGAAAAGATATTTGAGTCGAAAATCAATTTTTACCAACTTATGTTAAATTTTTTTTAGGTTTTTAATTTTTTGTACAAAAACTGTCAATTCGATTGTTTTAAAAAATTTTACTGAATGTTAAAAACAATATATTTCTTATAAGATTAAATAAGTTTGAAGCCTTAATCTCAAGTTTTTGAAAAGTCGAAATTCAATTTTTCCCAACTTTGAGTAATGTTTTTTTCAGGTTTTTATTTTTTATAAAAAAAACTGTTAATTAGATTTTTTTCAAAATTTTATCAGATGTCAAAAACATTATTCTTCGTTGCACAAAATTATTTTGGAGATGAAATCATATTTTGGTCGTAAAATTTTCGAGGTGACAAATTTTTTTTTCAGTTTTTTTGATTTATAAAAAAACCGTTAATTGGATTTTTTTTCCAAAAATATATGAGCAAACCTTGAATATAATGCGCTTTCATGGTTTTGAAAAATACATTGTGTACTGTGTAGTTAGTTTTTAGTGCTGATCTCGAATCGTAACTTTGATTATAATGTAAATATATAAATATGCGTACATAATTTTGAATATTTGTTTATATTTTATATTATATATATATATTATTTTAAAATTTTGATATAATAGAATTGTTTAGACAACAAATTTGTTAGAAGAACAAAACTTACTTACTTACAAAGCGATTTGAAATTTTTGAAAATTTGATAAAATTATGTAAATATCGGAACTTAATATATATTTGGAAAACCATCACGAATTTTATTGCAAAACAGGTCATTTATGAAATAAGAGAGTCTGAAAAAGTTTTATGTATGTATGTGTATATGAATTTTAAAAAGTAAAGCTACTATTAGACGGTCAACGTGTTGACTGACTTAAGAATGAAGACAAAATTTGTCTAGAGGGTGTCACTTGTTATAATCGTCAATGAAAAATGATGTCAACGCTTTGAAAAGTACATTGACGTTCACGTTGAAACACATTTTTGAGTCATCGCTTTGACAATATTCTATTAACGTGTAATATCTGAGTCAATTCTATTTAAAAAAGACACGATGACTTGTTTTTGGCACGGTCAGTAATAATTTTTTTTAGAACCATGAGTCTTGAAAAAGCAATTAGCTACTAGCAACATAGGCATAGCGCAACGATCGAAAATTCAAACCAACTTTTGTTAATATTCAACTTTTGTGAGGAGGTTTTTGGTATAGAAGTTTAAATTGTACCTACTGTAGGTACTAAAAAAAGGCTATAACATTTCTTAGAATTTTCCTACTGTTAATATTTCTATTTCATTAGACGTTTAATAATTAAAAACTACATACAAACTATTAAATATTATTCACTTTATTTTTATATAAAATTTATATCATCTAATCGTGTTTTCGTCAAAGTTTTGAGAGGCAACGGGTTGACAGATATAATCAAACATCACATTGACTCGCACATACGCATTAACGCATTTAGGAAGGTGTCATTTGTGTGATAGTCAACGTTTAACATATTGACATTGTGAAGTTGGCGGTACGTTTACAGAACTTTGTTTGAGTTTTTGGTGAAGTCAGCGAGTTAACGCGTTGACCTTATACATTGACCGTGTAATTGAAGCTTAATATCTCAAAGACCTGACGTGATGGAGGAATATTAAAGTCAGATTTGAATTAAGCTCATCAAAACCATTTGAAAGAATGCAATTTATTAGCCAGATACAACAAAATTGTTAACTAGTAAAAGGAACATGATGTGAAAGAGTGAAAATGAACTTGTTCGTCTTTTTAAATGAGCTTAAAATAATTTTGTTTTTTAAGAAAAAATGTCGCTATTTATAAGGAAATAGTAATTCTTTCAAAGTAATGATGGTATGGATTTTTAATAACTTAATCCGAAAGTATATTCATACATTTTAAAGACGTCAATTACTACGATTATACATAACTCAAGGAATGCATCTATCGATTTCGATGATTCGCACCAATCATCGACCCAAAAAGAATACCAAAACAAGCTTCTGAAATATTTCCGAAACAAAAAATATGAAGAAAATTAATTTCCAAATACATTTAGCATCGAGAGATCTTACGAAGCAATCTTCATGATAAATTACGTTTTTGTTTACGTGACGTTGTGAAAAAAATTTGCGTTGATAGTTTTTCACCAAATTTGTGTTTGACAATTGTTTTTGTAGCAACTCGTTAAAACACATAAAAACGAACATCATTTTGAATGCTGTGATTTGGAAAACTTTCTGAATCCCCAAATAAACTTGTACCAATTTCTTTTGTAGATAGTTTTTTGGTATTCTTAACAATTTTCTGATCACGATGTTATTCATGGGTGCGGTGAAATAAGGTGTCATAAAATAACACCGACGAGAGTGGATGTACTGCAACCCCTCTGTGTGTGCACACTACACAATTTGGGGTAGGAGCGAGGTTTTATACCACTTTGATGAAATTAAGACCTAGTAAGTCTTATTTCTTAAATTAATTTATTTATTTATTTTTTCTTATCAATAACATATTTTAAATATACTATTAATAAATGGTAAATAGGAGCACTAGCAACAGAATACTATCGGCCATATTTTGTTTTGTTAAAAAATATTTTTTCCATCTTTAGGTTTATTTCCTTTTTGCTGTACAGTGCTATAAAGTTATGTTTTTCAAAGTTAAAATAGGACTGACTTATATCCAATAATTGCAAAAAGAGGTGATTATTAGTTTTACCGTATCATGAACTAATATTTAAAAATCTCCCAAAAGGTTTTCATTTTAATTTAAGACTGTGGACTGAGTTGGCCAATATAAACCACATTCACCTAAAACCACTCTTTTACCACGAAATTTAAATGTTTCGGTTCATTATTTTAGCTATTTCATTTTCTTTATAATCCTGTTGTTCTATAATATAATATTTATTTATCAATCAAAACCAGCTAGTTTTTAAATAATTTGAGTGTCTTTAATTTATCAGCAACAAGTTGTTATCGATAAAAAAAATTAAATTTGTTGTGTAATTTATGAATTGGATTAAATTGTGATTGTTTTTGATTTCAATCACATTAAGTTCTCAGGTTTCTTCTGAGGATATCTGGTGCATATGATGGTGCATACTAATGCATTCAAGTATTTTGTCTCCCCACATGTTTGTACTAAAATATAATCGAAACATACCTATCAACTTACAGCAAATGACAAAAAAATATCAAATAAGTAACATGCGACAATTCACAGAATAATTTATACTATTTTATCGTCATTCTAGAAAAACTTCCTTACTGCATTTTTATCAAAAAAAAAAGAAGATAAATATGCCAAGTGAATTTGAATATGCAAATGACAAAATGTATATTTTGTCAAAACTTTCTAAGCTCTACGTTAATATATTATTAAATTATGTATATAGAATTGAAAATTCAGAAATTTGTTGATTTTTAAATGGATTTCAATCTTTAAATGCAAATATAACAAATAAAAACACAAAAATGCACTAAATGGGTTTCAATACAACAGTGATGGTATTTCGATTTCCCACAAACGTATTTTTTTCGGTAGGGTTAGAAACTGAAAAACACAATTTTGAATCACGAATTTAATTATTTTAAAATTGTGTATGTACGAACCACTCAGGTACATTGGTTTGATATTATATAAGTGAAGAGTATGGAAACAACACTTGAGTTTCACAATGTTGACAGATTTATTCATAGTTTTTAAACTTTTGATTTGAACCATTATAGTCCAGTAACTTTGTCATTTAAATAGAAGGAAATTTTGAGCTAAATCCGGCAATTCAGATTTTTTGGTTACTTGTTTATGATTTTGGCCTAATTAATTATCCAAGTTTTCCACCTCTAGCGCGAAGAGGCTAAAAATTAGAAAAACTGCGAACATTTCGAGTATTTTCACTTGTTGGTTTTTTTTACCCTAAAAAAGATTTTTAACTTCCCATATGAAGTTATTGTAATGGGTCCGATTTGTCGAATTAAAAATGTTGACATTTCTCGACGTTTCAAGGTCCCTAGAGTCGAAGTAAAAGATTTTTAGAAAGATGTCTGTGCGTGCGTGTGTACGTACTTTCGTACGTGCGTACGTCCGTACGTTTGCGACGTTTTTTTCGTCGTCCATAGCTCAAGAACCAGAAGAGATATCGACTTCAAATAAATTTTGTTATAAAGATAATAAGGCAAAAAGATGGAGATAGGGCTCTCAAGAAAATTGCGTGGGTGGATTTTTTACAATAGCAGTTTAAAAAAAAGGTGAACATTTTGGTTAACCCTAAATATCTCATGAACCAATGACGCTAGGGACTTGAATTAAATTTTATATTATATATTGTAACGTGATACAAAACAAGTATATTTCTGGAAAAACATCCAATTAATGTTTTTTTTTATAAATCAAAAAAAAAACTGAAAAAAAAAATTTGTAACCTCGAAAATTTTACGACTAAAATATGATTTCATCTCCAAAATAATTTTGTGCAACGAAGAATAATGTTTTTGACATCTGATAAAATTTTGAGAAAAATCTAATTGACAGTTTTTTTTATAAAAAATAAAAACCTAAAAAAAAATAATAAAAGTTGGTAAAAATTGATTTTCGACTCAAATATCTTTTCAAAACTTTGAGATATTGGCTTTAAACTACTTTTATCTTTCAAAAAATATTGCTGATAACATTCAGTAAAATTTTGAAAAAAATCGAATTGACAGTTTTTTTACAACAAATTAAAAACCGAAAAAAAAATTTAACAAAAGTTGGTAAAAATTGATTTGAGATAATAGCTTCTAACTAATTTTAACTTATAAAAAATATTGTTTTCAACATTGGGAAAAATTTTGAGAAAAATCGAATTGACAGTTTTTTTTACAAAAAATAAAAACCTAAAAAAAAACAATACTAAAACTTGGTAAAAATTTACTTTCGACTCAAATAGCTTTTTAAAAATTTAAAATATTGGCTTCAAACTTATTTAATTTCACAGAAAATATTATTTTCGCTATTCAGTAATTTTTTTATAAAAATCCAACAGTCCGTTTTTTCATAAAAAATAAAATCTACAAAAAATAGTACGCAAATTTTGTAAAAATTGATACATATAGACACACTTTTAAGCAAGACAAATCGACAGACGGGATGGGAAGTTATCAGTGTGGGTCGCATCCCAGCCCCTTTTTTAATACAATTATGTTCCACTATTTTAAGGCAGTGAAATTAACTAAAATTTTAGCCTAAAGTTGTATTTGTACTACTAAAATAGGAAAATTAGACAATTTGACATAAGGTATACTAGTATATCTCTGGAGTGAGAAGATTAAGCCAAAAGAAAAAAAAATAACAGGTAATAACTGTTAGGTGATGTATTTCTACAAATGAATACTTGCAGCAATTGTTTAAAAAATGTAGCTGTTGTCCATAGAAAAATTATTTTAAATCTCAATGTTAAAAACATCAGATAACTAATCAAAAAAATAAAGGTTTCGTTTTTGTATTTTATTGAGTACTATTTTTTACTTAGTAATCAATGTCCTGGTAAAAATGTCGATGTCCTTGATCAAACACTGAAAAGTCAATTCTAATATCTATATATTTATTAATAACCTACATCTACTACACTATATTTAATCCAATTATTCTTTTCACTGAACAGAAAGAGCCTATTTTTTCTTTTTTCAAGTTGTTTATGATACAAGTTTTCGACATCGGGGTCTGAACGCAACATGGCAAAAAATCGACAAAAACCGGAAAAAGTATTTGTTTTTACTCATTTCAAGCTAAAGGAATTTTCTTCATTTTAAGACCAATCCTGTCTTTGTATAATATTCAATACTTTCCAAAATACAAGCAATAAAAACAGTTTTCGTTTTTTCAATTCAATTTAATTGTATTTTGATTTGCTGTTTTTATTTTCGTTATTAGATAAAATAAAAAAATCACGAAATTTTCACTCTTAAATTATTTTACTACTTTCACGTGGGCCCAAAGAATCATGTCTAAAGGTGCTAAAACACTAGATATCTGACCAATTGCGATCACGTCTTCGAGAAATAACAGTGCGAGGAAACTTTTCTTAAAATTTTAAAAATTTAACAATAAATTTAAATTAAGCGTGTGTAGTTAAATTTAAGGAAATGGTAAAGTTTTTACCTGTCAAATATTAAAAGATGACAGCTACCCACATAGTGCAAAATCAAACCTCTTATTGGAAATCCATTTAGATGTTTTAAATTATTACAGTGAAAGTGAAGCTTTTCGTAAGAAAAAAATAGATTTAGCTGAAAAAAAATCTATACCATTTTATTAGAGAATGAACACATCATTACAAAAACATTGTTCTACCATAACCATCAAGATTGTTGTTTCACAAAACAAATAAGAAAGAATAAAAAAAGGCTACAAAACAGCTTAGTTTATTGGAATGTGAACCAATTCTAAGAAAAGTAAAACAAAGCTGGGTATGGAGAATCTTTGATAAAAGAATATCAATGCTTACTTAATATCTCTATATAGGAACTATATACACATATATATATCTTGGAGGATTGGAAACACTTGAAT
Source organism: Eupeodes luniger (assembly GCA_951509635.1). Taxonomy (NCBI): domain Eukaryota; kingdom Metazoa; phylum Arthropoda; class Insecta; order Diptera; family Syrphidae; genus Eupeodes; species Eupeodes luniger. The sequence continues at coordinate 157,844,673 of OX608073.1, read as the reverse complement.
TCACCATCAAGAGTAAATTATTGTTTGCTTTGTCCAAAAAAGAACATGTGGGAACACAAATTTTATATGATTGTAAAGAACAATGTCTATTGTGTCAGGTTCTTTTACAAGCAGCTAAATGTTGGTTTACAAATAGCTTAATCCAAACTATTATGGGAAAGATGTTTTTTTGTGTGATAAAAGAAATTGTGTCAAAGACCCCCAAAAATCCTAAGTGAATATTATAGTATCTTTTAGCAATTTTTTGCTTAGCATGTCTTATTTTTTTTGCCAAATAATAATGAAATATTTGGATTTTTTTTATTTATTATGTTCTCAATAATTGTAATGTGCAAAACATTTGCAACTTTTTTTTAAATTTTTATTATATTAAGTTATCAACTCAGACTAAAGCAAAACATTGATTTTTGTGTATGATTTGGAAAATTAATTTATTAGGAAAATTTACATTTACCTACATATTTATTTTCAAAAAATTAATTCTTTAAATATTTTTTTTTTAAATAATATGTTCAACAATTCTTAAAGGCTGTGCCAACCATTTGCAAGTTTATTGGACCAAATATTAAAAAAATCAAAATATCTTAATATTTGGTCCAATAACCCTGATTTTTATTACAGCTTCACATCTTTTTAGCATCGAGCTTATTAGGGCGTTTATTGTCTTCATGGAAATTAATTGCCATTCGGTCTGTAGTGCTTCGATTAGGGCTTTTGTCGACGACAACCGCTGGCCCCTTACCCAAATTTTCGATGGGGTTCAGGTCAGGGGATTAAGCTGGCCAATCTATCGTTGTCGTGTTGGAATCTCCACACTAACACCATCTCTTCCTCGGAATATCAAAGTATTACTGTTTCCAGTATATTTTTGTAGCCGAATCGATCCATTATGCCACTTACTTGATGAAGAGGACCACATCCCTGACCTGAAAAACAACTCCATACCATTGTCGAGCCACCTCAGTGTTTCAAAGTAGCCCGAAAATGATTTTGCTTATATCGGGCCCTAGGTTCTGGCCGAACAAACGCTATACCGTCCGAAGAAAATACATTAAATTTGCTTTCATCGCTAAACAGAACTGTCTTTCATCATAACAAATACCAGTTTGAGTATTTGCGGGCAAATTCCAACCTAAATTTCAAGAAATGAGAATCTTTACAGAGTTTCGTACAAGCCTTGCCTTCTTTGACGATGTTTTATGGTCAATAACGGCTTCTTCACTGCTTGATATGCCCATAAATTTGCCTCTTTGGCACGTCTACCCACAGTCCTTGAATCAACCGTTAAATTGAGCTCCTTTACAATAAATGCCGAGGAGTTAAATGGTTCTCACCGAATCAGATTTTATATTCTTTGGTCCAAGCGATGGCCCGTTTTACGTGGACGACCACGTCATGAATTTCGTATTTCTATGGGCAAATTATTCCGATCCCTTGAAATAACCCTACAAACGGTCGATTCACGGATTTTTAACCGCTTATATACCGCATATATAAACAATGTTATTGTTAGCCAACTTTAAAGTAGAACATATTCTGTAGCTGACATTTTTTTGGAACTATTAAAGGAGAACAATTCTGTCGTACCTTATTTTATCAAAACTTTAAATGTTTTCGCAGCAGTGAAAGCTCTCAAACAAACCCCAGATTTGTAATTAATCTATATTAGTTCCCCCGTCCTTATTGGGCTTAGCGTGATGTTATTTAGCCTATAGCCTTTCTCATAAAAAGGGCTATCTAACACTGAAGAATTTTTTCAATATAATTGGTAGTTCCTGAGTTTAGCAAGTTCAAACAAACAAACAAACAGACTCTTGAGCTTTATAATATTAGTATAGATATGATTCGATGCAAACTTATTTTTATTTTTACTTTCTTGGGGTTCATCAACTCTAGCCTTCTTGAAAGGCTATTCCACAGGAAAAAAGCAGATTATGTTATTTATGAGTTCAGTATTGTGAGACTTTGCACTCAATTACTGTGACTAGTCTAATTAAAGCAACCAATCACTTCGAGTACCGAAATAAAATAGCAATTTGTTTCTAATAAATTGATTTGTATGCAAGAACAACAAACTGTTTCTTCGTGTATTGAAAATTATTTATTGTGTATTGAAATTATTCAATTTAATATTCGTACCCCTTATATTAAAAGCTTAAATCTTCTCCTCTCCCAAAGTCCCTTCAGATAAAAAAAATTAAGATAATAAATTGTTAACAAATATTTTACTTGAAAAATGCAAAACTGAAGAAGAAACACAGTAATACTGGGTCAATATCAATACTTCGTAGCGTAACTTTTAGATCCTATTATGGCCTGTTATCGTCTTGGCATTGACTTTACCAATTTTTCAGTGATCTCAGATGTCCATTGTGTCCACTCATGGAGAATTTTTTCTTTTAGATTAATTGTATTTTGTATGGTTTATTTTCGGACTCTGCGTTCCAGTTCGTCCAATAAATTTTGTATTGAGTGAATGTCAGGGGATTAAAGAGGTTTTTCATAAACTTTTCGACAGTAATAAAATAAGGAAGCCATATTCGAGTTGAGTTAGCCTTATGCTCCTGATAAAAAGTAAAGTTGTTTATTTTTGTTTCTACTTGGTCTTTAGGATCTCCATCAAGACCTTTTTCCATATTTGCTTCTGCTGCTTTAAAACACAACCACATCATCTCCAATCTACCTCCATGTTTGACTGCTCCATTTGAAATATGAATATTGAACTTTTTCTCGTTTGTAAAAATTACGGTTTTACAGAAGTTAAAGTACTTTGATTGAAATTCTTTCGCAAACTAAAGCTGTTTTAATCTGTTGAAGTGGCCGACGAAAGGTTTTCCGCATTATTCTTCCATTAAAACCATTTTCTCTTGTACATTTCCTTAGCGCAATATTCGTTTTCGAAGGTTTGACGAAGACTTTCGGTCAATTTTGGTTTTTTTACTTCTCGCATAATTACCCCTTGACTTGTGTGTTGAAAATACGTGCGTTGTAAAATTACGTGGCAAGTTCTTAACTCTTTTTTCATTTACAAAGCTGTTTATAATGGATTTAGTCGTTGATTCTGTTCGATATACTAAATGTTAAATTTTTTTATACAACGAATTAAAACGAGTTCTCGAAGTCTTTTAGAGGTTTCGCTCTATTTTCTTCCAAGTTTCCTTAATCACTCTCCAAGTTGTCCAAAAGGTCTTTAAAAGTGTATGAGGAGTTCAATATATTTTACATAATAACAAACAAATTTAAAAAAAAAAACACACATTTGATATAAAATTAAAGAATATTTGAGCTTCTTATATATTAAAAACTTAGCGTACACGATAACAATTCAATTAGAAGATTGCAATCATAGGTTTTACTTTGGGACTTCAGACTTCAAATTATGCTATCACCATTCACTTGTATAGCAAGCAGACTGCAATCATTTTTCTCTCCATTAATTTAACAGCATTCAATTGAATGCAATTTTTTGAGAATGTAGGCATTCTTTTGTATTATCTGCATTCTTTTGCATTCTCTGCATTCTTAATGTATTCTTTTCAACCTTGAAACATAGGTATCGATATTTTGACTATTTGTTTTTCTTTTCAATTGTGTTTTTCTAAATATTCTTTTTGAAGTGATACAATATTTTGACACATAGTACTTTGTGTGCTCAGCAGTTTGACAATCATCAGTATTCTAAGTTTAGAGTGTTTCGAAATGCAGAATTTAAAACACAGAGAATTATGAGCAAACAGTATCATACAGAATTTTTTTATCAGAACTCTGAAAAACATTATTTCGACTCGCTCCCTGCTAAAAACTCTAAGCCAATTGGAAAATCCTTAGATTAAAACTTTATTTCCTTATCGAATTTTGTCCATAACAAATTTTCAAAAGTATTCAAAAATTTAATATAAACGCACACCCCATAATATATGCATATATATGTACATAATGTTTTGTATAGATACATTCATAATTTTTGGTTGAAAACATTGGCGCAAAACACGTATGTAGGTATATATGTATGTATGTGTACATACGAACAAATGTCGTTTCCGTCAGGAAATTTTTAAAGTTACCATTGGGAACTTTGTTTTTCTTTCTTATTTTTTTTCTTTTTAAACTCAGCCGATTCCAAAATACCTAAATATGAGTAGGTAGAAACATTTTATAAAAGTTTTGATGGGATTTCAGAGGTATGCCTCTTCATGAGTTTTTAATTAACATTTCTTATGAAAATGGATTTTGTATCTTATTATAGAATAGACTATATTTTTAAGGCATCATTAGATACATATATTCTATGCAAGGAATTACTTGGTAATTCTTTTTATATGTATACATACATACATTGATACATAAGGGGTACATTCTTTTTGCCGTTTTTTGCCAAAAAAAGAACACGTCTTGTTATTGTAGGTTTCTTTAAGGAACACTGGCAAGTACTGCATTCGTAAGAAATTTCGAACTCGAGATTTTAATGAAAATTGACATTAAGTTGTTATAGAAAAGTCGAAAAAATGAGTCGGGTGATTCCGGCCGTCTGTTTGTCTGTCCTCGCCCCCTACGACCATTGATTGAGTCGATTAAGTTTAAACTAGAAAATTAAATTTTTTATCAGATTCAAGCTAGGCATTTTTAACTTCCCATAGGAAGTTATTGTAATGGGTCCGATTTGTCGAATTGAAAATTTTGACATTTCTCGACGTTTCAATGTCCCTAGAGTCAAAATAAAAGATTCTTAAGAAAGATGTCTGTGCGTGCGTGTGTACGTACGTTAGTACGTCCGCAAGTCCGTACGTCCGTACGTTCGCGACGTTTTTTTCGTTGTCCATAGCTCAAGAACCAGAAGAGATATCGACTTCAAATAAATTTTGTTATACAGATAAAAATGCAGAAAGGGCTCTCAAGAAAATTGCGTGGGTGTTTTACTATAGCAGTTTACAAAAAAGGTGAAAATGTTGGTTAAACCTCAATATCTTATGAACCAATGACGCTAGAGACTTGAATTAAATTTTATATTATATATTGTAACGTGATACAAAACAAGTATATTTTTGAAAAAAAAATCCAATTAACGGTTTTTTTACAAATCAAAAAAACTGAAAAAAAATTGTCACCTCGAAAATTTTACGACTAAAATATGATTTCATCTCCAAAACAATTTTGTGCAACGAAGAATAATGTTTTTGACATCTGATAAAATTTTGAAAAAAATCTAATTGACAGTTTTTTTTATAAAAAAATAAAAACCTAAAAAAAAAACAATACTCAAATATCTTTTCTAAAACTTGAGATTTTGGCTTAAAACTTATTTTATCTTATAAGAAATATTGTTTTGAACATTCTGAAAATTGTTGAAAAAAATCGAATTGATAGTTTTTTTACTGAAAATAAAAACCTAAAAAAAAATTAATAAAAGGTGGTAACTATTGATTTTCGACTCAAATATCTTTTCAAAAATTTGAGATAATGGCTTCTAACTCATTTTAACTTATGAGAAATATTGTTTTCAACATTAGGAAAAAACTTTGAGAAAAATCGAATTGACAGTTTTTTTTACAAAAAATTAAAAACCAAACAAAAGTTTGTAAAAAATGATTTTCGACTTAAATATTTTTTCGAAAATTTTAGATTATGGCTTCCAAATAATTTTATCTTATAGGAAATATTGTTTTCAGCATTCGATTAAATTTTGAGAAAAATCTAATTGACAGTTTTTTTACAAAAAATGAAAACCTAAAAAAAAACAATACTAAAACTTCGTAAAAATTTACTTTCGACTCAAGTAGCTTTTCAAAAATTACAAATATTGGCTTCAAACTTATTTTATTTCACAGAAAATATTGTTTTCGTTGTTTAGTAATTTTTTTATAAAAATCCAACAGTCCGTTTTTTCATAAAAAAATAAAATCTACAAAAAGTGGTACGCAAATTTGGTAAAAATTGATACATATAGACAAACTTTTAAGCAAGACAAATCGACAGACGGGATGGGAAGTTATCAGAGTGGGTCGCATCCCAGCCTATTTTTTAAATTATTTTTAAGACCACAAAAAATAATATGAGTCCCATACATTTGTTATTCAACAATAGAAAATCGAGTTTTCTCAAAATCTGGCCGATAGATTTTTGTAAATTTATCTATAAAATTTCTTTCTTTTTATTTTTGTGTATAAACAAAATTATTTAAAAAAAAAAAACTAACTATTTTCAAAACAAATTAATAAAATTAAGTTTAAAAAAAAAATAAAAAAACGGCGTTAAAAAGATTGATAATAAACTTATTTTTGCAGGTATATTTTAGAATCTTGAAATGTAGTTAAATAAGTTTGATAACACATTAATTCTTAAACAGACTCTTTGGATACTGCTCGCAAGCAAGCTCGTGCCACCCAGTCATGCACCTTATTTTTCATATGCTCGTATTCATTAATGGATTTAAAAAAGGATTTCTTGTCTACTTATGGAAGGTAATTAGATGTCATGGAATTTCTGAAAGAAAAGGATACAAAATGTCTCTTAAGGCTTGTCGAAAAAGTTTTTTTAATTTTCATTCAACATCTCAAGCCTAACATGGTAATTTATTTTTTTTTTTTTATATACATAGATACAGTAACTACATACCTTTACTCGATTGAAACATAATTCAATTGAAATGATTAGAGAAATTTTAATTTTACATTATTTTCTTAAGGCAATTATTATCTATTGTCTTATTTTTTCAATATTCCGTCAAAATTGTGGGCAGCAGCAAATAACGTTATCAAAAAAAAGTAAACAAATTTAATAACACATAATACCTGTTCCATTTTAGTAACAAATTTTCACTATGAGTGAGACCATGGTCAATATTTCAAATATCTTGTATTATAAATAGGCTTGTATGCTTGTAGTACCCGTGGCATGATGGTTAGTGCGTTGGACTGTCATGCGAGAGGTCTTGGGTTCGATCCCTGCCTGTGCCACCTTAATTAAAAAAAAAAAAAAACGGGTACTGCCTCTTGCGAGGAATTGACAAATTCTCCAAGAGTAATGCTTGTCATGAAAAAGTGCTTTCTCAAATTAGCCGTTCGGATTCGGCATTAAACTGTAGGTCCCCTCCATCCCTGACAACAGTACTCGCACACAGGAATGGTTGAGAGTTGTAAGTCACTAGGCCCTGGTTCTCTACGGACTGTTGCGCCACCTAATTTATTTATTTTATTTTTGTATGCGACCGACACTGATAACTTCCTTTCCGTGTCCGTCTATCGATTTGTTCCAGCCTTAAACAAAATATTACTAACAATATACTGTGGGACATAAAAAAACATTTGAAGTCAATATCTTTCTTTGTTTTCCTAATACTTGTTTTTGTAGGTTTTGTAAGAAATAAAATGCACAAGTGGGAGCGAGAACTTGCTTATGTATCCAAAGAGTTCGTTTAGAAATATTTCCTGTATTTTAAAATTTAAAAACGTTTCCGTGTTTTGTTGAAACAGTTGTCAGATGAATTATTCTTAAAAATTTAAAAATTACCAACAATATTTTGCATATAATAAAATAATTTAATTTCAAAATCTATATTTTCTAACGAGACTTTTAGTCGAAAACCAATGTTTACCAATTTTAGTAGCATTTCTTAAAAGTTTTTATTTCTTATACAGGGTGTCCCGTAAGTAATGGATAACCCTGAAATGCCGCATAGTAGACTTTATGACCGTCCTGAAAACTGATAAAAAAAAGTTCTATCCCAACCACAAGAAAAGTTATATGCATTTTTTTGTTCAGTGCACTATTTTTTTTCTTACTTTACATTTTTGAATACCACGACTACAAGTGAATGAGTTCCATAATTTTTTTTTTTGCCGGAATATTCTACATTACTTTTGCCAACACACAAGTAGAAGAAAAATATTATAACAGTTGGACTTCTTAGAGAAAAAAATTATTTAACATTGAATTTCAATGCAAAATGTGAAAACAAATAATTTTTGAAAAAGTTAAATCATAGCTGGTATAAAAAAAATGCATGAATACCTGAGTGGCCAACTATTTTAAAAATATGCGCGTTAAATGCAGATTTCAAAATGGTATTACTTATTATTATATCTAGAGTCAATAGCAAGTTATTGGTAAAAATCTGCAATACTAGAGTAAATTTAGCAAAAACAAAAGTTTTCAAAATTAGCACAGTAAACGTGAAAATAATACCAAGCGTTGAACATAGCAGATTTTTGATTTATTGGCTGTTTTTACGATGTTGTCCTAATGATAAATCCAAGCTTTCAACTTCTTGGGCCGAATGCATTATTGATAAAAATGTCAAAAAAGTGCAAAAAACGGTTACATTTTCGAACTTGTTTTGAATTTTACTTGTTCTATTGGGCTTTAACAAACCCATCAAATATTTCGTTGGTTGCTATTAGAGATACCGAAGACTTAGTGCTTGCGGAATTTGACCGAGATCCTACAGTATCAATCCGAGCAATAGCACGACGCACTGGGATCGGAAAGACGATTGCGCATAATGTGCTAAGTAAACATAAATATCATCCCTTTCACCTAACACGGGTGCAAACTCTCCAGCCGCAAGATAATGATAATGAAAATTGAAGAAGATCCGCAGTTTTTTGACAAAATTCTTTGGAGCGATGACTCGACATTTAAAAGAGATGGCTACACTAATCTCCATAATCTCCACTTCTGGGCACTACAAAACCCAAACATCATGAGGGAAGACAGGTCCCAGTACCAATTCAAAATAAACTATTGGACTGGGATTCTCAATGGGAAAATAATTGGACCCTTTGAGTTGCCGGGGATTTTAACTGGCCAAGGTTATTTGGAATTCCTCCAAAATGATCTCCCAACCTTGCTGGAAGAAGTGCCTCAAGAACTAAAGGAATCCCATTGGCTTCAAAATGATGGTTGTCCAGCACACTATGCTGTGCCTGTGCGGGCATATTTAAATGCCAGATATCCAGGCAGATGGATAGGACGTCTGGGACCAATTTTATGGCCACCCCGTTCACCAGACCTAAATCCACTTGATTTTTTTTTATTGGGGATGCATTAAGGAAATCGTATACAGCAAGCCGATCAGGTCCTTAGAGGAGCTAAGAAATCGTGTGGAGGCAGCTGCATTACAAATTTCTGAGCAAAACCTTGCACGTTCACTAAGGCGTTCATTTATTCGGAGGTGCAGAACCTGTATAAGAGTGGATGGAAAACAGTTTGAGCATTTGCATTAAATAAAAAAAAAATTAAAAAATTATCTATTTTTGTTTTTGTTTTCTAACTAAGTGATCGTGTGATTAAAACCTGGCTCAAAAACTTTTTGTTTAGATAAAATAACAAATAAACTAATAACAACCAACAAAATATTTGATGGGTTTGTTAAAGCCCAATAGAACAGGTAAAATTCAAAACAAGCTCGAAAATGTAACCGTTTTTTGCACTTTTTTGACATTTTTATCAATAATGCATTCGGCCCAAGAAGTTGAAAGCTTGGATTTATCATTAGGACAACATCGTAAAAACAGCCAATAAATCAAAAATCTGCTATGTTTAACGCTTGGTATTATTTTCACGTTTACTGTGCTAATTTTGAAAACTTTTGTTTTTGCTAAATTTACTCTAGTATTGCAGATTTTTACCAATAACTTGCTATTGACTCTAGATATAATAATAAGTAATACCATTTTGAAATCTGCATTTAACGCGCATATTTTTAAAATAGTTGGCCACTCAGGTATTCATGCATTTTTTTTATACCAGCTATGATTTAACTTTTTCAAAAAATATTTGTTTTCTCATTTTGCATTGAAATTCAATGTTAAATAATTTTTTTCTCTAAGAAGTCCAACTGTTATAATATTTTTCTTCTACTTATGTGTTGGCAAAAGTAATGTAGAATATTCCTGCAAAAAAAAAATTATGGAACTCATTCGCTTGTAGTCGTGGTATTCAAAAATGTAAAGTAAGAAAAAAAATAGTGCACTGAACAAAAAAATGCATATAACTTTTCTTGTGGTTGGGATAGAACTTTTTTTTATCAGTTTTCAGGACGGTCATAAAGTCTACTATGCGGCATTTCAGGGTTATCCATCCATCTGTATAAACAAATACAAATTGGATGACTAAAATTAATCTGAAGTCAATATCTTCTATTGTTCGCGAGATACCGCAGATCAATTTTTACCAAATTGGCGTACTTTTTTGTAGAATTTATTTTTTTTATGAAAAAACAGACTGTTAGATTTTTATAAGAAATTTAATGAATGTCGAAAACAATATTTTCTGTGAGATAAAATTATTTTGAAGCCAATATTTTTAAATTTTTGTAAGATATTTGAGTCGAAAATACATTGTTACCAACTTGTATTAATTTTTTTTTAGGTTTTTATTTTTTGTCAAAAAATTGTCAATTCGATGTTTCTCAAAATTTTTCAGAATGTTGAAAAATCTTATCTTATCTTATTCGATTAAATTTGTTCAAAGCCATAATCTCAATTTCTTGAAAAGATATTTGAGTCGAAAATCAATTTTTACCAACTTTGAGTAATGTTTTTTTAGGTTTTCATTTTTATAAAAAAAAAAAACAGATTTCAAAAACGTTAGTCATCATTGTATAAAATTATTTTGGAGATAAAACCATATTTGTTCGAAAAATTTTCGAGGTGACAAATATTTTTTTTTCATTTTTTTTTAATCATAAAAACAATGAATTGGAATTTTTTTCAAAAATATATTTGTTTGGTATCACGTCATAATATTTAATATACAATTTAATTCAAGTTTCTTGCGTTATTGGTTCGTGAGATATTTTGGATTAACCAAAATGTTCACCTTTTTTTTAAATTGCTATGGTAAAAAATACACCAACTCAATTTTTTTGAGAGTCCTTTCTGCGTCTTTCTGCAGTATTATTTGAAGTCGATATCTTTACTGGTTCTTGAGCTATGGACAACGAAAAATACTTCCTGAAGGTAAAGACGTACGGATGTACGAACGTCTTTACACACGCACGCACAGACATCGCTATAATAATCTTTTATTTTAACTCTAGAGACCTTAAAACGTCGAGAAATGTCAAAATTTTCAATTCGACGAATCGGATCGATTACTATGACTTCCTTTGGGAAGTTAAAAATAACTTTTGAATTTTTCTAGGAACATTATCTTACGTTAACAACAAAATTTTGTGTAGAATGAAATAATAGCCAGTACCTTTATTTATGTTCTCGATATATTCCAATTGAGTAGTATTTCTGGTAGATTCTTATTTTTTTATTTAAAAAAAATGACTGTTGGATTTTTCAAAAAATTTGAGTAGCATAAATATTTTTTCAAAATAGCTTGCAGCCTTTAGTCCTTCAAAAAATTTGGCGTTTCGTCCGGGTGGAACTCACATGGACTCATCAGTTGACTGAGTGAGGCACCTTGTCAAGACGCAATTTTTCCAAAATTTCAGTTCATCTAACATAAGTTTTTATGCAAAAACTTACTACGAACTATATTCAACCAAGTTAAAATTTCTTAACATTTGAAGTTGAAAATTAAAATCTAATAAAAAATTAAAATCTAATAAAAGATTATAGCTCAGGGCTTAGCTTAAGTTTTATAAAAGAGGTTTGTCATAATACAAATTCTATATACTGTTGAAAAAATTCAAGCAAAGTAGAAGACAATGCACTATATTTCGGACTTGTTGAATTATTGATTCAAAATAGCTTGCAGCCTTTAGTCCTTGAAAAAAGTTGGCGTTTCGTCCGGATGGAACTCACATGGACTCATCAGTTGACTGAGTGAGGCACCTTTCGATATAATCCTTATAACAAAAAAAAATCTCTTTGAAAACTTTAATTAAGATTCTATGGACTTTGGAACGTCGAGAAATGTCAAAATTTTCAATTCGAAAAATCGGTGCGAATACAATAACTTCTTATGGCAAATCAATAATCCAGTTTTGGTTTATGTGGTTTGGACTTTTCAACAAGTACAATGTTTTCAATGCGTTACTCTTACAAAAAAAGTTATACTTCATCTCGAAAGTTTTCTATTGTTTTATTCAAGCACATGTTCACTTTACCTGAAAGCCTTAAGACTTTCAATGATAGAAGAAACCATTTTTTCTATAATTTGAAGTAGACATTTATTTATTAAATTGACACTTTAGCCAATTCCAAACAGACTCACGCAATTGGTTTTCTCTAAATATCCGGTTTTTCAATAAGAGCGCTACAAAAGTTTTTTAAATAAAACAAAAACGGTTTTGGATATCAATGAAATTCTTTGAAAGTACGCTCGATGCCATTATGTATGGAACTAGATTTCTTTTGCATGGCCACCACAGGCACGCTTGCAGAAGTCTAGACGCGGAACCCAATTTTCGACGGTTTTCAAGCATAAATCGGCCGATATTGCTGCAATTTCACGTTCGATATTCGTACGAAGCTCATCAATCGTCGCTGGCTTGTTGGCATAGACCATAGACTTGACGTAGCCCCACAGAAAATTGTCTAACGGCGTCAAATCGCACGACCTAGAAGGCCAAGCGACTGGACCATTTCGTGAGATAACACCTTCTCCAAACTTGGTTTCCAATAAATTGATTGTGGCATTCGCTGTGTGGCTTGTGGTGCATGCCGTTTTGTTGGAACCACATGTCCTCCAAGTCCAATAGGGGCCAAAAATATTCGGTTATCATTGAACGGTAGCGATGCCCATTCATAGTAACGTGCCTGTCTTAATCATCACGGAAGAAGTACGGCTCAATGACGAATCATGGAATACCGCATTATTTTGTTTATTGACGAAGCCATTCAGCCAGAAATGAACCTCATCGCTGTAGATGATTTTTCGATGAAAATCTGAATCATTTTCAAGTTGTTGCTCAGCCCAATTTACAAACATACGACACACTCTTCTGGTGGTCAAGCGGTGGCCAAGATTTTTTCACAAAATTCGCCACAAAACGACGTCACAGAGATGCCTAAAACTTGAGAACTACGTGTGAGAGACACATTTGGGCTTTCTCTAACTGAAGCCTCAGCGGCAGCAATATTCTCGACACTACGGGCACTTCTTTACCTCACTGGCACGGGAACATTTTGTACTGTCCTTGTGGATTCACATTTTTCCACTAGACGCTCAATTGTTGATCTGCTAGGACCATTATGACGACCATAAATTGAACGTAACGCTCTTAACGTTGAGGCCACTGACTCCGAATTTCGGTAGTAAATTTCAATAATTTCGACTCATTGTTGGCTTGTATATCTTTCCATCATGAAATGACAAACCTCACTGAAGAGAAATGTCAAAAAGGCATCAAGAAATAAGGCGTCGTTTGCTGTCACTGTCGCTCTTCTTTTGTAGCGTCCCAGTTGAAAAACCCTGTAGTTCTTTGGTTTCAATTAAATGTGTAGCAAGCAAAATACCGACCTATTTCATCTTTAAACTGGAAGTAAAGCCCAAATTGTTTTATTTTATTTCATCTAAGCCACCGAATTAATTACATTTTCTTTCAAAAGAAATGCAAAATTATGATGTGTGTCCTTTCTCTCGTGATAAATGAAAACAAAAATCCAATTACTCAATAAGTCGGCGGCGGCGACGCGGCGCGGCGGGGCGTCCTCGTACATGCTAATGTTGTTCTTTTACTAATATTCTTTTTTGTTCAAGATTTGTCTTTTAAAAATTACGTTCTATTTAAAATTCCGTAATGTTCATTAATCAGGCCTACATCACACGAAAAGAAATGACAAATGTGTTTTTTGTGCTGTGTGTCTCATATTGATAAAACGACAACATCCTTTTTGAAAAGAATATAACCGAGACGAGACACCTACGTCAAGAACTATTAATCTTAATAAACAAAATTAACTTGATAGCAAGTCAACTGACAAAATCATCAGATTCTTTTAAATTAAACTTTTACCCGTAAAGCATTTTTTTAAATCTCTCTCTTAAATAACAAGGTATACCTACCTGCACAAGTAAGCCCTTTTTTAGAATTTTAAATACGTTGCCTACAAATAATATTGATGGCTACAAATATTTAAGAATTTAATCAAGTAAAAGTTAAATATATAAGAGGTATTTAAAAAACTGCAGTTTCCAGTTACACGGAATCGACTGTAATCTAAATTCAACCAACATACACAAACTTGAAAAGCTATTTACCCTACAGATCTCATTATAACAACCTGGAGTCAATGTCAAAGTTTTTGTTTGTCAATTATTAAATATTAATAATCAACTGAGAGTTAAAAGAAAAATGTGAGAGAAGCGCACGTATTATATTGAATATACAAAAAGTTTTTCCTCTTGTCCTTGTTCATTCACGAATATAAAAATGTCCTTTCTCCTCTTGCTCTGTGGCGTGGCGGCCTCTTATATGGTTTTTCTAAGCAAACAAAAAATAAATAATAAAACAAAATATTTATTAACCCCCACAACAACAAAAACGAAGTCATGGATACGATATGTCTTGTGTCTATCTATGGCTTTCCCTAGCTATTGTATCTTTGATAATATAACCTTGAAAGATAATATTTCATGGAGGAGCCGTTTAAATAGAAGCCGAAGACATTTTTATATCACCCAGAAGATTATTTTATTGACCCCTTGGTTCACAATTCATCCATATCCTATTCATTGAAAGAGGAGTCGACATCAGAGTCCTATATAAGAGACTTTTTAAGTTAATAAAAGACAAAAAAATGGGCTATGTGATATCAGCGTATAATAAAAAGAAATGAAAAAAAAATATAATAATGGTCGCATAGAATATAGACAATAGAGATGGTGATGGTAGCATGTGATTTGGGGGAAGCAAACTTGGTTCCTTTAATTCCCTGCCATACCAAATTTTGAAAAGAATAACATACATTTTAAACCACATTTTCAACGCACCCTACTTAATAATCACTTTCGTAGCAAGATTTTTGGGGGGATGTCATTTTTGGTTTTCTTCTTTCTTCGCTACTATATTATGTTAAGTTATTTTCAATATAAAGAATTTTTTAGAATTTTTTTCAAGGCGTCGCGTGTACGCTTAAAAAAATAAACTTGTGTATAACATCACACAATAGGAGGATAACCAACCGCAACTTTTAATGTATGCATAGGATTAGGCAGACTTAGAACGTACATGTGTCAGGTATTTTCTGTTGCGTGAAATTCAATAGGAAAAATTTACAAAACACAGCTGTCTCAAGTGCTTCAAGGTAATCAGAATCACAACAGTTAAGAGAGGTAGGTGCATATTTTTTTGACGACTATTATGTCGGCGGAAAAAACCAGACCTTATGTACCTAAATAAATTAAAAAAAAAATTAGTATACTTAATTCAAAAACTCACAATGAATTTTTATTACTTTTGAAAACAGAGCAAGGACTATATTTCTTGTGACAGTATTTGAGCTCAATCTAAGTCAATCAAATTTTATACTAGCTACAACTCAGTTTATGAATTTTTAAGCCTAGATCTCAAAATAAAGTTTGTGAAAAGGATTGTACATGGGTGTTAGTAGGTCAAAATGCTTCATCGATATCCCTTCTTTAGCGTTGTCGTCCCTTAATGCATGCATGGGAGTATTGTATGGGTGGTTCATGTGGTTATCTGGCGTGTGTCAGTTTTTGAAATTGCAAATGATTATACAGTTAAGAAAACCTTTGACTTATTAAGTTTGTGATGCATGGCCAATAAAGTTGAGAGCAAGAAAGAAGTTTATGACAACTGTAATCAATCGAAAACCATTCTTTCTTATCATTTTGAATACAGATGTAATAATTTGGAAACCTTACGAACAAGCTCGTTTAGAGTAGCGGTCTTTCCGGCGTCGAATAAGACCATAGTCGAGTAGGTGTCGACCTTAAGACTGCCAGGCTTTGCTGATTAAGGAGCTGGTAACACTATTAAAGAAACATTTTTAAAGTTTAAAAAGATGTATTGGAAAAGACCCATTTTTGAGCTTATAACGTACAAACATATATCGATGAAATGAGTAATAAGCGAAAGCTTCGACTGATCATTTTATTACTTTTATTACAAATACCGAGGTTAAGAATAACCTTATAATACACTTCATCAGACGAACTTACTCGTATGTATTTAAACATGAACAAAACATGTTTTTCTATTTCTTTCGATATCACCTATGACTAAGTTGGTGTTTCTATGTTCAGGTTTTTTGCTAAAGGCTCCTTTCGTATATTGAAACACAAAATTATTTCATAACATATAATCGACGTAACTCAATGAAAAACTGACAGCTTTTTGAAACTTTTGTGAAATCCTAGAAATCAGTTGATCTAACAATGAACTACGTATGTTTATAGTTTTAAGGAGCCGGAAGAGTTCCATCTAAGAAAAATACTCTTTTCCTGCAATCCTAAATGACCAAGTAATTATCATTTTTTCAAAATCAAGTTGAGTTTTCATAGAGTTCCGAACAGCGAATGTCAGAATGAAATGTTTGTTTTGTTGAAAACAAGATCCAAACCATATTATTAACTTTGTAATAATATTTCCTTTCAAGACCTTCTCTAAAAAAGAGGGTGGGATGCGACCCACACTGATAACTTCCTATCCCGTCTGTCGATTTGTCTTGCTTAAAGTTTGTCTATATGTATCAATTTTTACCAAATTTGCGTACTATGTTTTGTAGATTTAATTTTTTTATGAAAAAACGGACTGTTGAATTTTTATATCGAATGATATATGAATATCGAAAACAATATTTTCTGTGAAATAAAATAAGTTTGAAGCCAATATTTGTAATTTTTGAAAAGATATTTGAGTCGAAAATCAATTTTACCAACTTTTATTAATTTTTTTTAGGTTTTTTTTTTTTTTTTTTTAAACGTCGATTCGATTTTTCTCAACATTTTTCAGAATGTTGAAAACAATATTTCTTATAAGATAAAAAAGTTTGAAGCCCAAATCTCAAGTTGTTGAAAAGATATTTGAGTCGAAATTCAATTTTTACCAACTATGAGTAATGTTTTTTTTAGGATTTTTTTTTTATAAAAAAATTGTCAATTAGATTTTTCTCAAAATCTTACCAGATGTCAAAAACATTATTCTTCGTTGCACAAAATTGTTTTGGAGATGAAATCATATTTGAGTCGTAAAATTTTCGAGGTGACAAATTTTTTTTCAGTTTTTTTAATTTATAAAAAAAACCGTTAATTGGATATTTTTTCCAAAAATATATTTGTTTTGTATTACGTTATAATATAAATATAAAATTTAATTCAAGTCTCTAACGTCATTGGTTCATGAGATATTTAGGTTTAACCAAAATTTTCATCTATATGGTAAAAAAAACACACACGCAATTTTCTTGAGAGCCCTTTCTGAATCTTTCTGCATTATTATCTGTTCAGCAAAATTTATTTGTAGTCGAAATCTCTACTGGTTCTTGAGCTATGGACGACGAAAAAAAAAGTCGCGAACGTACAGACGTACGAACGTACGTACACACGCACGCACAAACATCTTTCTAAAAATCTTTTATTTCGACTCTAGGGACCTTGAAACGTCGAGAAATGTCAAAATTTTCAATTCCATTACCCATTACAATAACTTCCTATGGGAAGTTAATAAACTTTGCAAACTGTTTTTGTTGTTGATAAATGAGTTGTTAAGTTGTAAGTGTTAAGTTTTGAACAAGAAAACATAGGGGCAATTTCAGCTCTTGGGTATGATGGGTGTACGTACGTTCGTACGTCCAAACGTTCGCGACGTTTTTTTCGTCGTCCATAACCCAAAAAAAAATTGAAAATAGAATATTTGTCACCTCGGAAATTTGATGAACAAAAAATGATTTTATCTCCAAAACAGTTTTGCGCAACGAAGAATGACGTTTTAACAACTGGTAAAATTTTGAGAAAAATCGAATTGACAGTTTTTTTATAAAAAATAAAAACATACAAAAAATTACTCACAGTTGTTAAAAATATATTTTCTGTTCAAAACTTCGAGATTATGGCTTCCAACGAATTTTATCTTATAAGAACATTCGGAAAAATTTTGAGAAAAATCGAATTGACAGTTTTTTGTACAAAAAATAAAAACCTAAAAAAATATTAAAAGTTGGTAAAAATTTATTTTCGACTCAAAAATGTTTTCAAAAATTAAAAATATTGGCTTCAAACTTATTTTATCTCACAGAAAATTTTGTTTATAAAAATCCAACAGTTGGTTTTTTCATAAAAATAGTACGCAAATTTGGTAAAAATTGATGTTCGGTTCACGATACCTACCTCGTGAACAATAGAAGATATTGACTTCAAAATAATTTCATTCATCCAATTTGCATTTGTTAGATAAGAAATAATTTTTTTCTAAGAAATGCTATACTAAAATTGGTAAAAATTGGTTTTCGATTAAAAATCTCGTTAACAAAAATAGATTTCGAAATCAAACTATTTCATTATATACAAAATATTGTTGGTAATTTTCAAATTTTTAAGAATAATAAAACACGAAAACCTTCAAACTTCTAAGCACGACAAATCGACAGACGGGATTGGAAGTTATCAGTATGGGTCGCATTCAAGCCTCTTTTTTTCATGTTTAAGTTGAAATGATAGAAGCATTTAATGCAAGACCATGGATTTTTTCGCTTTTCTTAAAAGGCATAATGTTTGTAGATGCATCAGGTTTAATGCATAAAACTTAGATAGGTTTTGTTCATAAATTAACTAACTGAGATTATAATTGTTATCGTCTTGATATAAAGTTGGGAGAAGAGGGCGGTTCTGCAGTGTTAGTCAAAAATAACAACACGTACATAAGTTAATTTCCATTTTAAATACAAAATTAATTCACACTGTAAGAATTAAAACACCTTTTCAAAATGGCACAACTTTTAAAATATTTTCTGTTTATTTTTCTGGAGGACCAGCAAAAGCCGAGAAATATTTTTATATAATTTATGACCATATAATATCTTATATGGGCTGCTTAAGAGTAGACCTATCGCCATAAGAGAGTTAATCCAAGATTATTAAATGGTACTCATTATATCTTTTGTATCAACACTAGAAAGGGAAAATCATGTTTTAGATATTAAGAATGCTGATAAATAAATAAATTAGGTGGCGCAACAGTCCCTAGAGAACCAGGGCTTAGTGACTTACAACTCTCAACCATTCCTGTGTGCGAGTCCTGTTAGGGATGGAGGGGACCTACAGTTTCAATGCCGAATCAGAACGGATAATTAAGTAATACCCACGACAAAAAAAAACTTTACGTGGCATAGACAGGGAGTGGCCTTTGCATGATAGTCCTACACTAACCATCTTGCCACGGGTACAAATTCTAATGCAACACATAAAAAAAAATATTCCAGCTAGATTATTAATATAGAACAAATTGACCCATTAAAGTGTTTCCTGTTTTCCAGATGTTGCTCACAAAAGTATTGAACAACCAGTTCCTAAAAAAAACAATTTTCATTGTAATAGTTCAATGTAAAAGTTTCAAAAGGTTCAAGAACAGTATTTATACAAGATAGACGTTGTATTTAAATTTGAGTATAAATAAAGTTTATTTGTTTTGGGTCTACAATAATGTGGCTCTACCTCTATAATTGTTTCGCGTATTAACTTCCCATAGCATTTGTCAAATTGAAAATGTTGACATTTGTTTACAGACTTTACAAAGTCCGTAGAATCTAAATCAAATACTTTTAGAAAGTTGTCTGTGAGTGAGTGTGTTCTACGTTCGTACGTCCGTATCTCAAGAACCAGAAGAGATATCGACTTCAAATAAATGTTGTTATAAATGTTGTAATAAGGCGGAAATATACAGAAAGAACTTTGAGTAAGTGTTTTTTTTACCATATCAATTTGAAAATTTTGGTTGAACCCAAATATCTCACGAACAAATAAAGCTAGCGACTTCAATAACATTTTATATTATGTAATGTAACGCTATAGGTACTAAATAAGCGAAATCTTGAAACAAAAAAAATCAATTAACGGTTTTTTTATAAATCAAACAAACTGAAAAAAACGACTCAAGTATCTTGAGAACAAAAAAAAAGAATATTGACTTTAAACATTTTTAATCATCTTATACAAAATGTTGTTACCAATAAATGGTTGGAAAATATCTTCCTTACGCGACTTTGTCTTTTGAATTTCGCGGCTATGTACAAAGCGCTTAAGAGCTTATGTTTGGCAATACTATACATCATTTGAAAGGTATTGACATAACCTACAAAATGACGCTATGAATGATTAGTTTGGATATTACGTTCAACAGTTATAGACGTGTAAACATGGAGTTTACTAAAGCCGAAATTCACGCTATTTTAAAGTTTTCCTTCGTTAAAGGCAAATCCTATAGAGAAACGTTCCGTGAGATTAAGTGTGTTTTGGGGGATGGTGCTCTATCACTTTGAACAGCAGAGTAATGGTTTCGACGATTCAGAGCCGGTGAAAACGACACCATGGATAAGCCAGCCGGCCGGCGGCGGAAGACCGGTGACGACGAATACCGATTTAAAAATGGAAAACATCGAGTTAGACCGGAATGTGTCATCTCGTGACATCGCCAGGAGATGGGAGTTAGTCACCAAACCATTGTAAACCATCTGCAGAAGGCTGAATACAAAAAAAAGCTTGATGTTTAGTTGCAGACCTGCTTTTTTTCAATGAATATTTTAATTTAAGAGAAAACGGAACTTCTGAACACACCCCAGCAAAAAATGACATTTGAGGTACCATCGTTCCCACTACCAGTGATACCAAATATTAAAATTAAAAGTGAGTTATATTTGTGGGTAAAGCGTTCTATTGGTAGGTTGTATTACTGCACAAATTATATGTTGTCAAAAAACACAGCTGAAGTGTTTGAAGATAACATTTGCATTGTGTGGAATATTTACAACGGAACACCTATTGAATTCCTATATTTTATTTTATAACAAGTATAATGTATGAACATTTTCACTTATGTAGATAAATTTAGGGATATTTCAAAATATAATTTTTGAAAATTATAACATAGATCTTATTTAAAATGGATTTCAGATAAAATTCTTATCAAACACAATTCATAGCTTTTCACAGCGAAAACCGTTTGAACATCTCGAAGCAACAAAATGTAATATACATCTGGTTGAGTATCATTGTTTTTTTAAGTTCTATTTATCATTGCGAATACATAGACCTGTATTATTTTTTATACCCTTAATTTTGACCCTTATCCCTTCTTACGTTTATATATTATGTTATTTTTATTTAAATATATTTTTTAGCATCATAATTTCCCTTAAACGATAGAACCCTTTGGAAAATGCTTACAAATGTTGTTACCTGTTGATGACTATTTCAAGGATTTTCTTATTAAAACAAACCTTCAACCTTTACAAGGTTAAGGAGGGGTTAAGACTTTAAAAGGTTATTAGGGAAATTGAGGTTTTCAGTAACCTTTAAGCACTTCTTCATTATCATAATGTATAGTATATGTACATAGTTTTAAAATAAATTAAGACAACAAATTATCCTACTCGGATTTAGGTTTTTTAAGAATGAAAAATATTTTTGTATTCATTTTCATCTTTGTTTTTTTCTTCAAATTTATTAAGTATAGACCTTGTTCAGAGAGCAAGATGCAAATTGCTACCCAAATGGATGACGAGAGATGTTTATTAACTGAAACCTTAATATTAGGAGTGTTTTTTAGAATCACTGCAAATAAAATAGGTAAAGTGAAATCCTGCTGCGGGTAGAGATTTGAATTTTATTCGACTTTCGAAATCAATTTTTTCATTTTTAGACGTTGGAACTTTTGATACCTCTTTAAGGCTTGATGGATGTGTTCGTGGAGAAGTGTCCAAAACACAAAACACTATGAAGTCATTTTAAAACTCAAGATAAATTCTGATGTTTCGACAGAATTTATTTTCAATTTATTTCAACATTTTAAATTCGTTTAAATGATTTTTTATTAGGTTTAGAATTGATTCTTTAGGCTTTTCCATTGAAATTGAAAAGCTGTCATCTTTTGACATTTGACAAGAAGAAGTAACATCATTATAGTTAATGATGGAAGGACACTCTCTTAAAAAATGAATTAATATTGTTAACATTCACTTAAAAAATTAGTTTCTCAACAGTTATATCTCTCGAAGAGGTGTTGACAACTGACAACCTAGATTTTGTGATACAACACTTTTAGATTGTTTTTCTCTGGTGCCACGTGAAAGATGAAGTACATTCAAGATTCAAGACCTTAGAAAAGAAGTCGAGAAGTTATCGAGGATATATGTAGATAATAGCACAAATGTGCAAAGTCGTCATACAAAAATTCATAAAAAAGGAACCGTAGCCGTGGCGGCTATTTGCCTTAAATCGTTTTTTATAACTGATAACACACCTTCCTCTTTGTAATAAAATAAAAATCGATTGATTTCTTTTAAAAAATACATACTCGGTTTTTAAACATACAAATGAAACCTCTTATTGGAAAACATTAAATATATTTTATTTTAAAATCATGTATTTCTAATTTTAAGGGGTTTTAGTGCTTACTTAACTGTCAAGTTAGGATTTTTTTTAAACAAGAGTGATAATTCACAAATTTTAGTATTGTTTAAATTTGGAAGTAGTAGTTCTAACACTTTTTGACGAAATATTAATGAGAGAAATCTAATCTGTTGTATTGTAATTATTTGTACTGAATTTTCGAATTCAGTTAATATCAGCAAATGTAGGAACCGCTCCTGAATTGTTTCTGAAAGAGAGTTGTTTTTGGTTTCTTCTACCCCCAAATGTGTTGACAAACCAATTTTAAAAGGACATAATTAACTTTTAATACAGCTACTCGTACATGGGCTACATGGCAAAAGAGCGAATTAAACAAATATCTCTACCGAAAAGAAGGACCTTTCATTTAATGCGAATTGAGATTTAAATTTCAAAAACTAACATTATGGTTTTTAATCAACTTCTTTTACCACTCACACTTTTTGGTTTTTTGATTGTGTGGTCAAATAAAAATATTCAACGTTCTTCAACTTAAAACGCCTGGGGTTTTTCGTTAAACTCGTTTTTAGGTAATTAAAAAATTGCTGATGTGTTTTTGTGGTGTATTCTTGTTTTAAAACTACATAGTACCTAGCTACCAACAGCAGCAACAAGCTGCCCGTTATGGTCTTAATCTAAAGTCCAATTAAATTTATTCAAATTTAAACAACCCAAAAGGGAAATTGCGATGTCGATGTGACATAGTTTGCTTCCTCAATATAGAATACATTTCAAGAACAGAGGAAGTACAATTTTAATTTCAATTATATTATATGCGACGATTTCGAGCTTAGTGCTAGTTGAAAGTATAATACATGCGGAAGTATCTAAGGATGTTTCATTTACCATAGATTAAATTAAAGAATTAAAAGAGAATTAAATAATGAAAAACTTATGATGGAAAATTTGTTTCAACCAGCAGTTTTTCTTTTGGACGTTTTCTTAATGCTTTCCAACATTTCATGAAGTTTCATGAACCTTTGAGAAATCTTGAAATTTAAAAGCTTCTAACATAAAAGTCATAAAAATTCTACTGCGTAATTGAGCAATAGTTTCTTCAAAAACAATTGAATTGAATTGAGTTTATCGGTATTTTTTCAAGAGCTTTTTGAAGCTTGTCAACTGATGCTATACTGGAAAAGAGGCGCATGAGACAAATAGTTTAAGGGACATCATTAAAAATAAAAGTGTTTTTCGTGCGTCGATTCGAGAGTTTATTCAATCAGTCTAAATTGTTAATACTTTTTTAAAAAAATCTAGGGGATGATGCTGCCAGTGTAAAAACCGCCTTAAAAAGTAATATTTTTGTAATGGATGCAATGGTGGTTAGTTGATGTCTTATGGTGACTTACTTCCATTCATACACGGAAATTTTGCTCATTGAAGAAACCATTTGACCAAAAATAAACAACGCTATTATAAAGATCTTAAAATAGACGAAATGATATGAACTTCGCGAACAGATTTAATTTGTTCAATGTAAATTACCACAATTTGAAAGATTTGTTCTGGCAATTCATAATGAATTGTCAAAACTTACCAAACAGATATGTCAAAACAAATTGACATTTTCAATTGTCAAACCATAAAGGGAACCACCATCGAAACTTCTGATGCATCTAAAAAAAGAACCCTAAACTGTATTGAAAGCAATTTATAGAAAAACATAAATTTAAATAAGTTAACAATAATGTGAACCCAACATCGTAAAGGGTGATTTATTAAAAGCTATAAGAAAGTTTTTCAAAAAAAGCACATAAAATTCAGAAAAATTCATGAAATCTTTATTTGAATCGATAGTACGGTCCATCTAATTTAATGTTTGAAGATTATTTCATGCAAATGTTTGCTTTGACTGCGCCTCAAATGGTTCATCAGCTTAGTCCAATTTTTGCATACTCTTTCCAACATTTCGGCCGGTTTCTCACGAATAAATGCTTCAATGTTGTCTTCTAATGCGTCAATTGAAGCGGGTTTGTCTGTTTAAACATAAGCTTTAACATAGCCCCACAAATAATAGTCTAAAGGCGTTAAATCTTACGATCTAGGCGGCCAATTGACCGGTCCCGAACGTGAAATAAAATGTTCACAGAACTCGCCTCTCAATAAGTCCATTGTTGCGCGTGCTGTGTGGCATGTGGCACCGTCTTGTTAAAACCACATATCATACAAGTCAAGCTCTTAAATTTTGGCAAAAAAAAGTTGGATATCATCTCACGGTAGCGCTCACTATTCACAGTTACGTTACGATTCGCATCATCTTTGAAGGAGTACTGTCCAATGATGCCACCAGCCCATAAACCACACCAAACTGTGACTTTTTCTGGATTCATTGGTAGCTCTTGCAATGCTTCTGGATGATATTCATTCCAAAATCTACAATTCTGCTTATTTACGTACCCATTGAGACGCTGAACACAATTTTTCGGTAAAAAAGTGGATCTTCGGCCAACTTTCCAAGAGCCCATTCACCAAAAAATTTACATGTAGTATGTCGTTCGGTCGCTTCAATTCTTGCACCAGCTGTATTTTGAAAGGCATCACACCTAAATCCTTTCGCAAAATTTTACGACAGTCAAGTTAGGACTACATTTTTCGAAATTTAAAAAACTGAGTATGCAGTTAATTGTAGCTTTTTTGTTGTAAATTAGTTGTGGAACAAAAAAATTTGTAGCTCGACGATTTTTCAAAAAAGTGGTATGTAGTGCTAGGTTGATATCAAGTTATGTGGGGTATGTGGTGCTAACTTGACACCGTGAGTCCACGCATAAAACAAGGATATTCGAAAATGTAACGATTCAATTAATTGTAGCTTTTTTGTTTAAAATTAGTTGTGGAAAGAAAAAAATTCCAAAAATTTTTTTTACTTTGATTTTTTTAAAAAAGGGGGGTATGTAGTGCTAACTTGACACCGTGAGTCAACGCATAAAACAAGGATATTCGAAAATGTAAAAATGCAATTAATTGTAGCTTTTTTGTTTAAAATTAGTTGTGGAAAGAAAAAAATTCCAAACATTTTTTTTACTTTGATTTTTTTAAAAAAGGGGGGTATGTAGTGCTAACTTGACACCGTGAGTCCACGCATAAAACAAGGATATTCGAAAATGTAACGATGCAATTAATTTTAACTTTTTTGTTTAAAATTAGTTGTGGAAAGAAAAAAATTCCAAAAATTTGTTTTAACTTTGATTTTTTAAAAAAAAGGGGACATGTAGTGAGTGCGTGAAGTTAGCCCCCCTTTTTTCGATTTTCCTATTTTGAAAAGTTGTTCCGGTTTGTTCCGCATTGTTCCAAAGTTTTTTATGAATAACACCCAAAAATGGAGTCTTATACCCGAAAAACTTTTTTTTACCGCTTCATACACTAAACTCAAAACCAAAGAAAAAGGGGCAGGTAAAAAAAATATTAGTTGTTTTTTTTTGAATTTATATCCGCCAGCAGTTCCCCTTTATCTTATCACCCTCTACCTGCCCCCTTTTCTTTGGTTTTGAGTTTAGTGTCCGAAGCGGTAAAATCTCCATTTTTGATTGAATCTTTGATTAATTTTGGATAGGGAGCAAGTTTTAGGTATTCGATTTTGTAAAAGGGGGGCGGGGAGCATTTTTTTTGTAAATTTTTCATTCTAAAAATCAATTTCAAGAAACGAATCTCTGGAACAATTTAGAAGAGCCCCGGAACAATTGGGAACATGTTTTGGAACTTTAATTTCATAAAAGTGGGGCCAGAATATGGTTAACAGAATGGTACAGTGTTAAGTGGTATTTGGACTTATTATCTTTATTTTTGAACATATTTGAATGAAAGTTTGGAACAGTTTGATCTGAGTGATTATGCTTATAAAACTATTTTATAAATGTTGTTTTTTGTAATATTTTCATAATCATTATTTATTTCATAAGGTCGGAATCTTAAAGACCTTTTGGTCTTTGCTGAAAGTATAAAGCTATGGTTTAAAAATTTAAATTCTTTCAAAGGGTGCACTAGGGAGGAATGAAATTTGGACATGAACTGGAGGAAATATGGTTTGACTTGGAACATTTTTTTAATTTTTGA
This sequence comes from Eupeodes luniger, assembly GCA_951509635.1. NCBI lineage: Eukaryota > Metazoa > Arthropoda > Insecta > Diptera > Syrphidae > Eupeodes > Eupeodes luniger. Next base: position 157,818,099 of record OX608073.1, on the reverse strand, counting down.
AAAAGGGGAGCTAAAATAATGTTTACAAAATTTAAAGATATTGAGATTTTTTTGAAAGTTCAACCATCAGCGTAAATATTAGTTTATAAGCCAAATTTTTTGTTCCTGTAGGTACATGTGCTTATTCATGTTTTACTAAAATGTAGGCTTAAAAAAATGAAAAGACGTTTTTTTGGATTTAAGAAAAAAAATTGGGGCAATATCTTTAAAAATATACATTTCACGACTCTTAGTTGTTGGAACAATGGTAAGAACACTTTTAAGAATCTAAAAAAATATAAAAAGTTATAATTTCATAATGGAGATTTTACCGCTTCGGACACTAAACTCAAAACCAAAGAAAAGGGGGCAGGTAGAGGGTGATAAGATAAAGGGGAACTGCTGGCGGATATAAATTCAAAAAAAAACAACTAATATTTTTTGAAGGTTCTGCTACCTGCCCCCTTTTCTTTGGTTTTGAGTTTAGTGTATGAAGCGATAAAAAAAAGTTTTTCGGGTATAAGACTCCATTTTTGGGTGTTATTCATAAAAAACTTTGGAACAATGCGGAACAAACCGGAACAACTTTTCAAAATAGGAAAATCGAAAAAAGGGGGGCTAACTTCACGCACTCACTACATGCCCCCTTTTTTTAAAAAAATCAAAGTTAAAAAAAATTTTTGGAATTTTTTTCTTTCCACAACTAATTTTAAACAAAAAAGTAAAATTTAATTGCATCGTTACATTTTCGAATATCCTTGTTTTATGCGTGGACTCACGGTGTCAAGTTAGCACTACATACCCCCCTTTTTTAAAAAAATCAAAGAAAAAAAAATGTTGGAATTTTTTTCTTTCCACAACTAATTTTAAACAAAAAAGCTACAATTAATTGCATCGTTTTATTTTCGAATATCCTTGTTTTATGCGTGGACTCACGGTGTCAAGTTAGCACTACATACCCCCCTTTTTTAAGAAAATCAAAGTAAAAAAAATTTTTGGAATTTTTTTCTTTCCACAACTAATTTACAACAAATAATTGTCAACTAATTGCGTACTTAGTTTTAACAAAATCAAAAAGTGTAGTGCTAACTCGATATCAGCCTAGCACTACATACCACTTTTTTGAAAAATCGTCGAGCTACAAATTTTTTTTTTCCACAACTAATTTACAACAAAAAAGCTACAATTAACTGCATACTCAGTTTTTTAAATTTCGAAAAATGTAGTGCTAACTCGACAGTCGTCAAAATTTTCCACGTTGTTAAGTAACAGGCGAACGGCTGCGATCTGTGCTGCGAACGGCGAAGAATCAATAATTGATGGTCATCATTAACACTGGCCGATACAGCTGCGATATTTTCTTCAGTTCGCACTCTACGTAAGCGTAACAATGTAAATTTTGTGCGAAATTTAGTCACAATAGCCCGAATAACCGCTTCAGTGGGTTGATTAAACTGACCATAAAATGGAAGAAGAGCGCGATGAACTTTTTTAACAGAGCACGCATTTTTATAATAAAATTCAATAACTGGCAAGCATTGTTCGTTTCTAAGACGATTCATGGTTAAATTATAGACCAAACTGAAGAAGTTTGACAGTAAAACAAAACACGAAACGTGCGTCAGCTGTTTAAACCAGTGTTGCCAAAAAGATAATAGCTAAAAAATCACCCTTTATTAAATACTCGAAACAATATAACCCTATTTTATTTTAACAGTTAATAATGTATCTATCAAAAATGATTTTATTAATAATTTGCAACTGATTTATTATAGGGAAACCACCTGCCATGTTTTTGAAGGTATACTTGTCTCTGTCTGATTCTTTCGAAGTGGAAGCCGGTGTAAAGAAAGGTTGTTTACTGAGTCCAATTTTGTTTAACCTCTAAGTGAACGAATTACTTACATACACATTTAACAGATCACAGAAATGATTGTGAAAGTTCTCATATACTCCGATGAACTCGTTATCATCTCTGATTCTTGAACTTCAAAATATGATTGACTCTTTACTCAGTAACTGTGTTTTAAAATAAATCTCAACAAGTCAAAAAAGTTGGTTTTTAGAGCCGGTATTAGAACTTTAAGCTACAAATTTTTGACACTGCAGCCAGGTGCATTACGCTATAATGTGTTCAAGTAGAAAAACTTTTAAGACTCTTCATGAAACGGATGTTAAACCTATGTACATACATAGCAACATCCTTAACTACATGTTACAGTTGGAAAGTCGCTGTCTTTTGAGGAACTCTATAACGAATTAAATATAAACAACTTTTCTTCCCTACACAACTTTCTAGCTATATGTCTTAGATATAGATCATTGTTAATAACTGGATTTAAATCAAGCTATTAAATTTGTTCCTGTATCCAAGGAGTCTGCTTAAAAATATTAGCCATAATTTACGACTAAAAATATACCTTCAAAATTTAAACATCATTTGGTTTTTAGACGAATCCAAACGGTTAATTTGAGACAGCAGTTTTCATGACAAGAATTACTCTTTGAGCTCTTGGAGGATTTGTCAACTCCTCGCAAGATGCAGTACCCATGAAAAAAACTTAAGATGGCAAAGCAGGGATTGAACCCAAAACCTCTGGCATAGTGGCATGACACGGGTACAACTATGCAGTTATTTAGAATATATTGATGTACATTTTATATTTCATTTTTGTTAGAAAATATGTGCCCGTTTTCGAGTCATCAAATTTTGAAAAAATAAATAATATTTTCAAATATTATTTAGATGATTTGTATTTAATTTTAGAGAAAATAAATAAAAACCTATCGGTTCGTTTTTGAAAAAATTTGATTTAAAAACGCCTTAAAACCTTAATTTCTACCCAATAGTTTGAGCTGTAAGGGCGTGGATAGATAGACATAGAGACAGACGGATGCAATCGGGGGACCCATTTTTTTCAACCTAACTACTGATTAATATCTCGAGTTCGAATTTATTTACAAATTAAATACTTGCCATATAGTTCCTGTATGTCGCAAGTAAAAAAGGTAAAAGCTTTAAGCCTATTTTCACAGTTTTTCAGAAAGTGGATTTTAAGCTTGAAATCTGTGTTGAAAAATAAAATTAAGAAGGATATGAAGATAAAGTTTTACAATTATTTAAATTGTAAAATTAAATTCTAAAAAGTGGAGTTTACTAACCCGAGTCGAAATTTTGGCCCTATTTTCGTCCCCAAAATGCAGGTTCTCTGAGGTTCAAAGAGATTCAAAAGAGGATCACTTACTGTTAAAATATTGCTCCTCATTTGAACCTAATAGTGGCAGTTATCGGACAAAATACGATGTTTAGGATCAAATGAGGACGACAGCCAAAAGCCTCAAATGAACCTCTTTCATCTTGACCATAGCTTTTTTCTTTGTTCATTTCTCTCTTTCTTTCTCTTTCTCTGATACCTACCACTTCATTATACTCTCTCTCACTTTCTATCTTATATTCTTTTCTTTCTCTCTCGCTCTCTCTCTCTTTTCTACTTGCCTTTCCCTTTCTCTCTCACTCTCTTTCATTTAATTAGTAATCTTTTAAAAATAAAATAATTTGTATTTTAATTTATCCTCTTTTTTATTTATCAAACAAAACAGTTTTTACTAACAGTAGTGATTAATTAAAACGTAATAATTCTTCGTCGAAATCGTCTTTTTTGTCGTCGTTGTCGTCGTCGGAGTCGTCGCCGTTGCTGTCCTCGTCGTTGGTGTCGTCGACTTTACTAGCTCCATCGTTACCATTTTCATTATCACCAGCTCTATCCTTGTCATTTATATCATCATTGTCATCATCTGTTGTGACAACAACAGTGCCAAAAAAAAATCAGCTACACGACCAGGTAGGCTGATTAAGTATGAAAAGAGGACGATATCTATTTTCTATGTTGATAAACCTTCATTTAGGACGAAATGAGGTTCACAAAATATACGTAGAAAAACGGAAAGAATTCTAAAGATTCATGTAGGACGAAATGAGGACGATGAAAAATCGTTTAGGATGATATGAGGTTCATTTTGCTGTATGTAGGAGCAAATGAGGAGAAAAGATCCTTTTTAGGATCAGAATAGGGCCAAAATTTCGACTCGGGAATTTACTAATGTTTTTTAACTGGAGTGAAGAAAGTTTTTCATGTACTAAGTATCCTAAGATTACCTTGTCGAATTTAAGATATTTTTAAAACAATCTTAAACAACCCAGAAATAATGTTTTTTTTTTAATATTAGTAATGAAAATTAAACTCTATTTTGTATAAGATTTGAACATTTTAATTTTTACTGCCTGAATCTTCGGTGAGGTCAGGATGATAATTTGGTATGTTTTCGGTCAATCAATTTTGATAACAATGATGATAAATTTTACCCATTATTGGCAATAGATCTATAAGATCTTTTTTTTTTTATATTTTGAAATTAACCTTTTAAAAAGTAAACAGAGCTGGAAGACACTGTGCTGATCCAAGGTAAACACTTTTAATTGTCTTATCATTTTGTCCTCTAATCATATATTGTAGTTCTTTTCTTAACTTAATCTGTTCTGTAATATAGCTGGACTGTGGTTTTTTAAACTTTATATTCATAGGTTTGAACATTTTTTAATATGTTGTTATAGAAACATATCCTCCAAATTTATCTTATATAGGTATAAGCGATTCATTTTAGAAATCGATAAAACTGCATGGAGAAATTTCTGGGCAGGCTCTTTTCGTGGTTTAATTAAATAAGTACGCTGTAAAGCTTTGAATGTGATTATGAATTCAATTTATTCTTTAACTATTCAGTTTATTAAGAGGTGTGTTACTACCCTGTCTGTCTAACGTAATTGTTGAGGCATTAGACTTGAGCTACTATTTCACCACTGTTTTAATAAACACCCTGTTAATTGAAACTGAATGAATTGTTTTATTGCAGTAGACGGACGTAGTTTTAAAATAACTCGTTTTACCTTTAATAACAGAGTAAATAAGTTTTTAAGTTTACCTACATATGTAGGTTTGCTCAATGTTTGATTTATGGCCTTTCTATTTACAAATGTCAAGTAGCTCCTTTTATTTCATCTCTTATTGTATCCTTGTATGTATGTACCTGCTAGAGAATGTTGTTGCCTACATCTTGTTAACACTTCAGCAGGTATACTTTACCAATACCCTTATATAGAAACCCATTGCACTTTATTTGGACTATTGGGTCATGGCTGTCAGTCTTTTGGCGCTTAAATATTTAATCTGACCTGGGATCATTATTATAAAGCCACAAATGAAAGACGCTTTTGAAATTTGCTTAATGTCTATCAAAGCAAAATTACTTTGTTTGCCATGAAAAGATTATATCTGGAAAGAGGCCTTTTACAAGATGCATATACACAGATATGCTCAAGAGCACATCTGTAAGCAAAGGAAGTCATATACAATTTTGTTCAGTTGAAAAGAGGCTTACTTTATGTTTATACCTGTCTGTTCGTATCCTGTGGATGCATTTTGCAGTAAGCAAAGCTTGGAATTGGAACCACCCTATCTGCATCCCTAGGTAATGAAGAATATTTATTCAGATTTTGTTTACTCAGACTCAGACATCTCTATTGAATCTTGAAGATATGTCTTATTTTAGAGCACCTTGTTATTTGAATGAATTATATATGTATGTATGTATGTACATTGTACAGTACATAGGTGGAAAGAGTAGTTTTTTCTAGGGTGTGACTATCTGTCTTTGGATTTGCATCTTGTAGGTTTGTTATTTTTAAGTTCATGAGAGTTAAAAAAGCTTTTTTTATTGCTTATTCTAATTCTAATTATAAACTTCTTTTTCACTTAATATAAAAGAACCCTTGGTATTTAAAATTATGTATTGTGTATAATAGCAGTCGATAGCTGATAGGGATTTGAAAAACATAAAATCAATAAAATTATCGATTCATCTTTAAAATCTTTGGAATTCCGAGTCCATCTAGAAGTGTTTTCCCTTTAGGTAATGAGACGAAAATAGGTCTCTAACCTAGTTTTTTTCTTCTATTGTAAGAGTACCTGTTTTAAATTTACTTTGATTCAATAATACTTTTTATTTTTTTTATATATTATGAGCTGAGTTTGTCATATATATTTTTAATTTTAAGATTCATTCGAAAACTAAGAGATCAAATAAAAACAACTAATATTTCTTATATTGATCTTTAATTCTGAAAAGGCCATAACAACTTCAGAAGTGGGATAGTTCCGAAAATTGTTTATTAATATTTACCTATATTATAAAGAATTCTGATAATGAACAAATCTGAAATCCAAGATTGGCTCAAGGAGCAAAACGTTGATTTTTCAACAACAGCTACATTGACGCAATTGCGGAAGCTGTACAATGAAAAATTCAAGGAGTTAAATCAAAGGGATAACAATTCCGTCGAAAATGAAAATTCAGATAATTCCGGAAATAATGAAGAAGATGTATTTGATCGTGCAATCCAGTTTGCATCTTTAGAAGAAGAAGAAGCTGATATTGATGCACAGCTTAGAGTTTTGGAAAAACGACGTCGGTTGAAACAATTGCAACAAGAACTGGCTTCCACTCCGAATGTTTTGGCTAACGCAAAGTTCGAAGATATCCAACATTATATTACTCCATTTGCTGGTGATGAAGCTTATGATGCCCGTAAATGGCTAGAAAATTTCGAACGAGCTTGTGATTCGGTAAATGGTGACGATGTTTACCGCCTTAAATCAATCCGACGTTTGATGAAAACGGATTCTGCTGCTGAATTGTTTCTTCGTGTGGATAATTCTACTAATTATCTTCAATTCCGTAACAATTTTTTGTCAAATTTTGGTCATGCGTATACTGTTTCAGAAGTGATTGACAAATTACGAAAAACCACTTTCCGTTCTTCGAAACTCTCTGTTATGGGATATATTCTCAAAATGCAAGAGTTGGCAGCACGTGCGAATATTGATGAATTGCAAGTCATTCAATTTATAATAGAGGGGTTTCAAGATAATTCTGTGAACATTGCTGTGTTGTATCCGGCTTCTAATATACAACATCTCAAACAACTATCACATCGCTATAGCCAATTACGTAGTCAACGAGAATCAAATGAAGCATCAATTAAGACCCCGTCTACAACAAACGCAACTAAGACAAAAGCACCAGTTTTGAAACCGAGCTTTGATAATTCCAAGATACTGTGTTACAATTGCTCAAATGTTGGGCATTTTGCAAGTTCATGTCCTCATCCCAAACGAGAAAAAGGTTCATGTTTTCGTTGTGGTTCTAAAGAACATATTTTAAAGGACTGTCCAAAAAAACTTACTAAACGAGTGGCCCTAGTAGATGATTTCCAGTTCAAGAATATCGAAAATACAAATAGAGAAGCTAACAATCATATTTCCGAAATAAATGATGTAAGTGTTACCTTTTTGATTAATGGTTCTATGCATAGATGCAATACTTTCGTTTCTTTATTTGATTCTGGTAGTCCGATTAGTTTAATGAGAAAATCTGCTGTTCCAAATGATTTAGTTAACCAATGGACTCAATATTCTGGTTATAAAGGATTGGGAAATTTAAAATTATGTACATTTGGAAAAATTCAAATTAAAATTTCGTTTCGCAAGTTAACTAACTTAATTAATATCTTTGTTGTTCCTGATTCAGTTATTCCATATCCACTTTTGTTGGGTCGGGACTTTTTAAATATTTTTAATATAAAATTTATGATAATTGATTTAACTTTTAATAAAATTCCCAAAACAAATGTTGAAATTTTGGATGATTCGAATAAAAATAAAATTAAAATATCAAATAAAGTGTTGCATTGTGTGTATAGTTCCACTGAAAATGAGAATTCAAATCTTTTAACTACTTGTGATCTATGTCAACCTTCGAACATGAATGATACAAATCATGTTGCATCGACCAATACTTTGTTAGGTATCGATCATTTTGTTCCGCACATTTTTGCAATTGAAGTAGATAAAATGTTTTCAGAACGTATAGATATAAATGTTAATTTGAATCAATTTTATCGGAAAGAGATTCAGACAATTATTGAGACTAATTACCTTGACCTTTCAAATATTCCAACCTCTAATGAAGAGAAATATGAAATGAAAATTCATTTGACTTCCGATATTCCAATAAGCTCAGCACCTAGAAGACTTTCTTATGAAGATCGGCGTATTGTCAGGGATATGATTAGCGACCTTTTGAAAAATAAACAAATACGACCTAGTAATTCTCCCTATGCATTTCCAATTGTTCTAGTTTCAAAAAAATGTGGCGAGAAACGAATGTGTGTTGACTATCGACCTCTGAATAAAATTATGGTAAGGGATAGTTATCCATTACCTCTTATTGATGACTGTCTAGAGAAATTGGAAGGCATGGCATATTTTACAACTTTGGATCTAAAAAATGGGTTTCACCAAGTAAAAGTCTCAGAAAATTCAATTAAATATACAGCATTTGTAACCCCAGATGGACAATTTGAATATTTGCAAATGCCTTTTGGTTTAAAAAATGCACCTGCAGTATTTCAACGATTCATTAATAATATTTTACGTCCATTTATTAATGAAGGGACTGTTGTTGTATATATGGATGATATAACAATTGCTACCAAAACTATTTCGGAACATTTAGATGTACTTCAAAGATTATTACGACGACTTGCTGAATTTCGACTTGAACTTAAATTCAAAAAGTGCCAATTCGGCTATAATGAAATAGATTTTTTGGGATTCTCCATCAATGAAAAGGGTGTTCGTCCCAATAATAGACATATTGAAAATATAAAGCATCTTCCCATTCCGAAAAATTTAGATCAAGTCCAAAAATGTTTAGGTTTATTTTCATATTTCCGCCGGTTTGTCCCGTCGTTTTCACATATCGCTATGCCATTACGGAATCTTTTAAAACCAGGTGTTAAATTTGTTTTCGATGATTTATGCCTTTCAGCATTTTCTAATTTAAGGGATAAGTTAATAACGTCACCGGTTTTGGCATTGTATAACCCAAAACGCGATACAGAATTGCATTGTGATGCAAGTGCTGATGGTTTTGGGGGAATACTTATGCAAAAACAAGATGATAACAAATTTCATCCAGTTGCATATTTTTCACAACGTACAACTGCTTCTGAGTCTCGATTTCATAGTTTCGAATTGGAAACCCTAGCAATAATATATTCGTTACGAAAGTTTCGTGTGTATTTAGAGGGTATTCCATTTAAGATTGTAACGGACTGTAACTCTCTTACAATGACATTGAACCGTAAAAGTGTTAATGCTCGAATAGCTCGTTGGGCACTTGAACTTGAGAACTATGATTACAGTATTCAACACAGAAGTGGCCTTTTAATGGGTCATGTTGATGCTTTGAGTCGCTATCCTTCAGCTTGTGTTCAAACTTCCAAAAAACTTAAACAAGTTATTTCAGTAATTAATCCGGATGATATAGACATGCAATTGCAAATAACTCAAAACAGAGATGATGATATTGTTCGAATACGGGATCGGTTAGAAAAAGAAGAAGTTCCAAAATTTGTTCTTGATGATGGCTTAGTTTACCGAAAGTTGGATAATGGAAGTTTATTGTTATATGTCCCGAAAGAAATGGAATCACAAATTATAAGGTTGTCTCATGAAAAACTTTGTCATATGGGTGTTTCGAAATGTCTAGATCAAATTAAATTACACTACTGGTTTCCAAAAATGAAAGAAAAAATTGAAAAGTATGTAAAAAATTGTGTTCAGTGTATAACGTTTTCTGTGCCAACACATTCTTCCAATCGCACTCTTCACCAAATTCCAAAAAAGCCTATACCATTCGATACCATTCATGTTGATCATTTTGGACCTCTCCCGTCAATTATTTCTAAAAGAAAACACATTTTTGTCATTGTAGATGCTTTTACAAAACATGTAAAATTATATTCAGTAAATTCAACAAGTACTAAAGAAGTATGTGCTTGCCTAGATAAGTATTTCGAATATTATAGTCGACCTCGTCGAGTTATTAGTGATCGTGGTTCATGTTTTTCGTCAATTGAATTTGGTTCATATTTACTTCAAAACAATATTGAACATGTTAAAATAGCCACAGCCTCACCCCAAGCTAATGGTCAGGTTGAGCGTGTCAACCGCATTCTTAAGTCGATGTTAGCTAAAATAACTGAACCAATTCAACATTCCGATTGGTCAAAACTTTTGATAAGAGTTGAATACGCTCTTAATAACTCTATTCATTCTACTACTAGTGTTTCCCCTTGTCAATTATTATATGGTGTAAACCAACGTGGACGTGATGTTGACACACTTTCTGAATATTTAGACGAAAAACTATTTTTGACTTCTGAACATGACTTAGCTGCATTACGAAAGAAAGCTTGCGATAGTATAGAGTTGCATCAACAAAAAATGTCTGAATACTATGCAAATGTGCATAAACCACACGTAACATTTTCAGAAGGAGATTTTGTAATGATTCGAAACATTGATACAACAGCTGGTAGTAACAAGAAATTTATCCCTAAATTCCGCGGTCCATACAAAGTGCATAAAGCTCTCCCAAATGATCGATACGTAATCAGAGATATTGAAAATTGTCAGTTAACTCAAATTCCTTATGACGGTGTAATTGAAGCCTCACGTATACGTTCCTGGGTTGATTGGAGGGATTCACATAGTTTGAATTCTAGTTCAGAAAGGTAATACATTTAGATTAGGTATATCACATTCTTTTAAAATAATTTTATTTTTTGTTTTTTATTTAATTTTTTAAAATAATTTTTAAATTTGATTGTAAAATTCTAACATTTACAACTTGATCGAGTCGATCAAAATGGTCAGGATGGCCGAGTTGTAAGAGTACCTGTTTTAAATTTACTTTGATTCAATAATACTTTTTATTTTTTTTATATATTATGAGCTGAGTTTGTCATATATATTTTTAATTTTAAGATTCATTCGAAAACTAAGAGATCAAATAAAAACAACTAATATTTCTTATATTGATCTTTAATTCTGAAAAGGCCATAACACTATAAGGAAATTTTATTTGAGTTCAGAAAAAGAAAAGTCTGATGTAAAGTACCTATGTACATAATGAAATAATTTATCCGATACATTTGTAACATCAATTTGCGTAAGCCTTGTTGGCAATTTACTTTATTGATTCCATGAATAAATAGTCTTTCAAATTCAAATAAAAACATCAATAGGTAGATTGAGAAAATTGACTACGAAAGGAACGCTACAAGGTAGCACATTTTTATTTTCATCTTGTATCCGGATGGCTTGGAATTTCAAAGATTATAATACAATGGAACAAAATTTTATGAAAAGATAGAAGAAAATATAAAAACTAAAGTTTAAAATTGGAAATATTATATGGTACGTTTTATTTAAGGTCATATAGTTAAATGTTAACTATACATTCCTTGAAAAGTAAAGGACTGAGCTTAAAGAAAAGTCGCAATCGCAACGCATCCGAAAAAGTTAATCTTAAAATTCTTATAGGAACAAAAATTAGGACAGATCTCAAGAATTATAATCTTTTAACGACAATTTTCTTAGAAATATAATTGAAGACAAAAAAATCAAATTAAATAAGCAAGTGTTTCAATACAATCTTATTATGAATGGATAGTTGCCTTATCTGAAAATGTTAGCAAGATTCATAACAGAAAGATATCAACAAGATAACAACAAACTTTTACAGTAATTTATACAAAACTCAACTAAACAGCTCTGATTCTCATTCATTTTTAAATGCTGGCATAAGAACAGATTGGCAAGAAGAGCAATAGTTAACAAATTTTCTCAAAAGTGGGGTCGAGAATGTGATTCAAGGTTTATTGGCCAACTAGTTAAAAAATTTTTTTCTATCAGGTTTTGGTCATAAAGGAAATCTGAAATTTTCATCTTCCAAAAAAGTTCAAGACAGACGATATAAAAAACTAACTAATTAGCATAATATCTTGCGTTTGTAAGGTATTTATATAAAATGTTAGTTTAATGGATAGTCTAGAATTCAATTAAACTTTTGAGCAAGCTGGGTTCAAAGCTGTGTGCTCAGCAACGGACCATCTTCAAAGAATGAGTCAAATCGTATAAGTATTTTAATAAATAAATATATTAGGTGGCGCAACAATCCGTTGAGAACTAGGGCCTAGTGACTTGCAACTCTCAACCATTCCTGTGTGCGAGTAATGTTGTCAGAGATGGAAGGGACTTACAGTTTATTTGCCGAATCCGAACGGCTAATTTGAGAAAGCACTTTTCATGACAAGAATTACTCTTGGAGAATTTGTCAATTCCTCGCAAGAGGCAATTCTTCCAAGACCTCTGGCATGACAGTCCAACTCACTTTTTTTTTTAAATTCATTTCTATAATTCAATCTTAAACCTATCTTAAAGCTAGACAAAAATTCATAAAACTAGCCTAATTAACCATAACTTACAACTAACTTGTTGTGTCCCATACGGACACTCTAAGTTAAACTATAACACTTAATACTAATGCCTTTCGACCCTAAGATCTATTTTACTTCAATTACATTTTATTTATTTTTGTATTTATTAGAAAATTTGAAAAAAAAAAATAATATCAATATCTTTTTTATTTTAGTTTTGCTTAAAAACTACTTAAAATAAGGTAATTAATATAAAACTTAAAACTAACTTAAACTACCTATTCTACCTATAAACTACTTAAAACTAGAACAAACAACAGCAGCAAATCTAACTATCTAACATTTTGTGTTTTTCATTCTTTGCTTTCATTTTTTTTTCTTTTTTATTTCATTTTTTTTTTGAATTTTTTTTTTATTTTTCATTTTTTATTATTATTTTTTTTTTACTTTTTTTTGCGCCACCATGCCTATTCTACTTAAAACTAAACCCTAAAACTATAAAACAAGTATGTAAGCCGGCCAATACTTAAAACCCCATCCCGGCTACCCACTATCAAGTGCCGATTGAAGCCACCAAAACTGGTTCTCCTGCTTCACCCTATCAGTTCGGTCCCGTTCACACAGCCCTACTCAACCGAAGGAGCTCTGGTCCGCCTTGTGCCATGACGTCTCGATTGTACAGGAGTCGCCTATCCACGGTTCGTCGTCTGACGTGGTAAATTAGCGGAACTGCCAATCTATCCTGTATCAGACCGCATCTATCTAAAAAGAGGAATGCCTCTGTTGGAATGAAGCCGCTTAAGCGTGCACTCTCAAAATACTCGTCGTTCGGATAGAACGTCTCGAAAATTAAATTGTTGGTCGAAGACATAGCTCTTGCAATGTGGCCTCGAACGAGTTTTATCACGAAATTGTCAATTCTATTGATTCGAGCTCCTATGCATAGGACCTCGTTGGAATAGTAATGCACGTAAGAAGATTCGGCTGTTCGATATAAGCCGGTACAGCGTCCTAAACACTGCAGCTCGAACACCCAAAACTTCTCCATCTGGGAAGGGGCAACGTTGAACCACACAGGACAACCATAAACAATCATCTTCCGTATGAAGGCCTTGTAATGTAGCAAATTACCATCACTCTAGGATCAAGCAGACTGTTGTAGAGTACAACTCACTAAATATCACGCTACGGGAAGTATTTTAATAGAACGCTATATTTTGAATTTATTAATTTCGATAAAGCATTTGATCAGGTTTTAAACAAGGCGGCCTAATCTTAGCGCCAGGCCAGGCGCTCAAAACAATTAATCTCTCTGAGTAGATTGCACATTAGCTACGTTATAGGTGTCCTCACTGGGCATGGGCACTGCTTAATAGGAAGGCGTGCCCCTGCAAATGATTTTTGTAGGAGTTGCATGGACGAAGAAGAAGAAGAGACAATCTCTCATCTTCAGTGCACATGCCCTGCCTTATCACAAAGACGTAGAATCCACTTTGGAGACTACTACTTCAACGATACCAGCGATCTAAAAAAATCTGACATTATTTGTCTCCTACGCTTCATTCGAAGCTCCAATTGGTTCAAAGAGTTAAACTGATCAACTGATCCATGTGGTATCACAACGGACCATACTTTGGTCTAAGTGTGTTGGACTTCCCAACCAACAGCCACTTTAACCTAACCTAACCTAAACAAGGCGTCGAACCGAAAATTGTTCGTATTCTGCAAAACATGTACAATGATAATATAGCATGCATTAGAATAGAAAGTTTTGGGCCAATATTTTATACGACATATGGGGTAAGGCAAGGTAACCCACTTTCAGCAGCATTTTTTCAGCAATCTTGGAAGAAATTTTCCATAAGTTGAAATGAGAAAATAATGGTTTGAAAATAAACGGCAAATATTTATCAGATCTAAGAATTGCAGTTGAAACTATACTTTGTTTGTAATGTCAAAAAGACGGCTTATCCACTCCACAAAAAAAAAACGAAAATAATAGTTAATGACAATCACTCGGAAATAAAAATAAATGGTGTACCTTTAGATTTCTAAGTTTAGAACTATTTGGGTCAAATAATATCATTAGCCAATAAAGATATGACAAATGTTAACCAAATAAATGAACGCTTGGCAACAATTTTTAAATTTGAAAAATCTGCTGGACCTAAATATTTAGACTCAAACAAGGAAATGTGTTTTTGACTTGACGGTTCTTACAGTCTTAACATTATGGAGAAATATCTATTCGAAAGTGTCGATTTCGTTTTATTTGCCTATAGGCAGAAGGTTACAGTCTGTTCGAAGTGATATGGTGGAATGATAACCGATTCCTTTGGCCAACAAATAATGAGTCAGAAGCGTAATTACAAGCTAGCAACGTCTTTGCTTCATGGGATTGGACACCGTATGAATGTTTTTATTTCAAGGTCACCCCACTTTTAGTGTTTGCCCTTAAATAATTCTTATTTATTGTCATAGTAAAACTAACTTAAACAGAGAATTGAAGCTTTTTGAATTGGAATGGCAATTCTGTAACGGATTCCAGGAATAATAACATTTTCACCCATTCCGTCGACAAGTTATTAGTACTAATAATGTTTCGCTCAAGTTTTGTGACCCGAAGACCTGTTCCTGTAGTACCTTGTACTTGTAAAATAATCGAGGAGCATATAAATTGGAGCTTATGTGAGGGCACATTGGACAGCTCAAGTGACTTAAGAAACATTACTGTGAATGAAGCGTTCTATTCTGAGTCTTTGATATTGTATGTTGACAAACAACATCGTTTCTTGGTACTAGAATCGCTATTTTACAGAGAAATTGATTATTTACTGTCATTATGTAAATCAGGGTAAACACTTGCAATAAGTTTAGATTTTATCTTTACTAAATAACAAAAATCTTTCACTAGTGCCATTTAGACCTCGGCATCTGTTTTTAACTGCTCTTTTCCTATTTTTTAATAGTGTTTCAGTAAAGTTTCGTGCGTTAATAATAGGCAAGGAAGATAGGTCCGAATTCAGTCTTACCGAAGGATCTGCTGGAATGAACAGTGAACGAGATAGTTTATCGCTATTTCAAGTAGCTTAAAACACTCTCCAGCTTCGAAACTTTCTCCACACAAAAACTCATATTCATAATATTGCTCCGTTGCGAAGAGAGGGAGGGACAAACAAACAAACAAACAAACAAACAAACAAGCAAAAAAACAAACTGACTATCATTTATTTTATTAGTATAGATATAAAGGGTTTTTAAATAATTGCGGGTAGATGTTGAAATGGAATACCACAAGCTTTGTGTGAGGTATTAAGAAAACTATTTTTTTACTTGAAAGGCGAATGTATGCCCTTAAGTGTGAAATATCACATCATTCAAATGCCCGCCTCGGCTTCTTACGGTGGCACGGATACGAGAGGGTCCCATTTTCAATTACTCTTCCGCATGGATCCGGCTGAATTTGAGCAATGGCTTGTGTTATGTTCACCTTTAGGGCATCAGTCGATTGTGGTTTATTTGCATAGACCTGCGACTTCAAGAAGCACCACAGGAAAAAGTCCAGCGAGGTCAAATTGCATGACCTTGGTGCCAATTCACATCACCCCTGCGAGAGATAACCTTACCCGCAAATCGTTCATGCAAAATGTCAATAGTGGCGTTTGGTGTGTGGTATGTAGCGCCGGCCGTCCTGCTGGAAACACATGTCGTATAGGTCCATATGGTTCAATTTGGGCCAAAAGAAATTAGTTATCATCGTTATGTAGCGCTCGCTGTTGACAGTGACCGCCTCACTAACGGCGTTTTCAAAAAAGTACCGACCAATTACGGCGGTGCGGCCCAAAATCCACACACAAACGGTAACTTTTTAAGGATGCATTATCACCTAGTGGAAATCGCGTGGGTTGGTGTCGTCCCATATACGGCCATTTTGCTTGTTAACACAGCCATTCATCCAAAAATACGCCTCGTCACTAAAGATGATTTTTTCGGCCAAAATTGGGGTCGTCTTCGAAACGATTCGAAGCCCAGTCAGCGAACAAACGGCGTTGACTATGGTCAAGAACTTTGAGCTTCTGGGTCAGTTGGATTTTGTTCGGGTGTAGGCCCAAATCGCGTCGCAAAATTCGACAAGTTGAAGTCTGCGAAAGGCCGAGTTCTTGTACACGGAATAGACTGCCTCGGGTTCTGCTGTTCACTTTCACGGACCGCGGCGATATATTAAACAAAAGATTTGACAGATGTCACCAAAACAAAACGGCCGCCACGGTGGCACCAAAATCTACCGAGCCAATTGAAAAACCCTTTAGATTAGTACCTTGAGACTTTTATAATGTATTATGTGTTTATTTGTTTTCACTTTAAGACTTTTGTAATCTTTTTCAGTCATCAGCGTTTCGCTTAAGGTCTATGCAAGTGCTTCACAGTTGAATAAAGAAACTTAAAGATCAAATTAATCAAGTGACCGACGAAATTAAGCCGCAAATGTCATAATTTTTAATGTAATGTTTTATGAAAAGGATATGGTGCTGCAACCATACTCATGTCATCTATATGGATAGTATCCATTTCCATTGTAAATGGAAAACCTTCTTTTTTTTAAGAAAATAACATCCATTAAATCTCTTAAAACTGTTTGTATTTTAATATAAACAAATGAAACCTCTTATTGGAAAACCCTTTATACATTTCTAAAGGTGATGAAATTGTGTTACCCTTTGATTTGCATAATGTCTTAAGTAAGTGTGCTTTTTGCTGAAAAATTATTGAAAAATGTATGGTATATTAAAAATTTTAAAACTATCTTACTTTTGGTAGCCTTGCCATAATTACTTGTTCTTGGTCGTTTATGAAAATATTCTATAATTATTGTTATGACTTGAAACTTAAATTGTTATGAAGTTGTAGACTTTAGTTTTGATTACTTGACTTTATTAAAATATAAATATTTATATGTATATGGACAGGTATACATATATTTAAAAGACTGCCCTAGAACTAACTTGATTTTCTGTATGGTAATTAACAAACAAAAACTCGTATAAAATTTGTACTTTTCGTTAAACCTATCCGTGTCTATGGCGACGAAGTTGGAACCTAATACCTATGGATTTAATGTGAGCCATCATTTATCATAATAGAACTCAACTTCTTATCCGATTTTCTTAAAGATTATTTTTGCTCCCCGTTCTTTGAATAGAATTAGTATTTAATGTTTTGTGGACCATTAAAAAAAAAAAAAAAAACTCAAACCCCTCGAACCCATATCGTGTTTCCATGGAATTCTTGCCAAACAAAGATATTTTGCAAGGTTATAATAGGTTTATGTCTATCTGTGTATTGTATATATATATTTGAAGTCGTAGGTATATTAAAAGCTTCTAGAAAAGAGAAAAAGATAAAGGCCATTGATAGAATAATAATAATCTTTCTAAGCAAATGGTTTTTGACTTTTCATTTTGTAGGGCTGATGGGTTGTAGTTGGAGTTGGATGTTTTAGAGTTGTCTTGGGAATGCAAAATCAATGGATGATTTCCATTTACCATAAAAGGACATTGGCACATGATGTCTTTTTTACATTTATATAAGTGAATGACCCTTTTTGGCATTTGTTTTATAGTGTGAGGGTCGATTGGGTCCTTTTGTTTTTCTTTTTGTATTTCTCGTTTTTAAAGAATCATTGGATGGTTTGATGTGATTGAAACTTACTTCATCCTTTTTGTGTAGGAGTGTAGGTATACCTATAGGTAAATAGGTACGTGTGTGTGTGTGTTTGTTTGTTCAAATGGTTTGCATGAGTAATTTTATAGCACCACGAAATTCTATATCTGGTGAGATAACCTATAGAAAATGATCTTAAGGTTCTTCCAGGATGCCACTTAATGTCGTTCTTGTTAACATTATATGCGAGGCTCAAATATATATATAATATAGGTATATATATATATGTATATTCCTTTATTTAGGATATCGAAATAAATTTCCATCTTATTTCTTGACAGAATTTTTCTTTCTGTGCAAAATCGAATTGAGATCCTTTATTTTTTTTCCTTTTTCTGAAAATGGTAAACGATAACGATATCTGATTTGATTTCGTCAAGCTGTCTCGTTGATTTGGTTACTTTAGATTGAAATGAAATGAGATGGAATGGAAAAATATTCATAGCCTTGTAGGCATTTTTTTTCTTACATACATATATTCGAAACATAAACAACAAAAAAATTATTATATTAGAAATGTGAGCATTTTTTGTTTTTTGAATTTTGGATAAATTATTTTTTACCAACATAAAAAGGACAATATAATTCGAAAGGGAAATAAGTACATAAAATAAAGAAGTGTCACTTCTAATAATAATTTTCAGGTTAATTTTTAATATATTACATTTCAAAGTATAAAATAAAGGACAGTAAGTAAAGTCTATCTACATAAATTAAGCTCTCAATTTTAACTCAGTATAAATTAGTAATTCGTAGAAAATTCTAAAAAGTGATGTTTGTGTTATGAATTGAGTTGAAATGAGGATTATAATTTATACATTTCTTAGAAAATACCTAGTACCTATAGGTTTGAAGCATTTCTTATAAGAAATAAGAAACTTCTTGAAAATATCTTGCTGTAGCACGTTTTTAAGAATTAAATTTGAACAAATTATTGTCTTTGATGACTACCGACTTCTTTGCTTTCATCATTATCATCAAAATTACTGTTGTACAAATAATTTTATTTGAAATTATGTATAAGAGATATTAGGTGCACGGTCCTATGACATATCTAAAAAGATAATATCATTTTTTTTGTACACTGTACGCGCACTGAAGGGGATATGAATACCCTTATAATTATTATACACAGTGCGAGCAATTAGGAAGGGAGGATAGAATATACCGATTTTGAATGCCTGCACTTTGTAATGAGTGGGAAATATTGAGTCTGGTAAATCCATCCACATTCGTGTTGTGCGACTAAAAAAAGAATATCTGTACTTTGCAGTACGACCGAAATTGGGCTCAAGATTAAACTGATGGGCATTCCTAAAAGAAAAAGAGACTGGGATGCAACCCAAACTGATAACTTCCCGTCCCGTCTGTCGATTTTTCTTGATATTTCAAGACCTCCTTAGAAATCTCTAGACCTGATTTCATATTTCAAGAACTACCTTGAAATCTCCAGACCTCAAATAAAATCTACAGACCTCCCCTGCTATTTCAAGACCTCCCTTAAAATCTCCAGACCTCTTTTAAAATCCCTAGACCTCCCTCGCTTTTTCAAGACCTCCCTTGAAATCCCAAACCTCCCTTGGTATTTCAAGACCTCCCGTTAAATCTCCAGACCTTTCTTGCTATTTCAAGTCCTCCCTTGAAATCTCCAGACCTTAATTGAAATCTCCAGACCTCCCTGAAATCTCTAGACCTGCCTTAAAATCTCCAACCCTCCCTTGATGTTTCAAGACCTCCCTTGACATCTCTAGACCCCACCTTTAAATCTCCAGACCTCCCTTGAAATCTCTAGACCTCCCTTCATATTTCAAGAACTTCCTTGAAATCTCTAGACCCAAATTTAAATCTCCAGACCTCCCTTGAAATCTCTAGGCCCACCTTTAAATCTCCAGACCTCCCTTGAAATCTCTAGACCACCCATGCTATTTCAACACCTTCCTTGAAATCTCCAGACCTCCCTTGAAATCCCTAGACCTCCTTTGCTTTTGCAAGACCTCCCTTGAAATCTCCAGACGTCCCTTAAAATCTCCAGACCTCCCTTGAAATCCCTATACCTCCTTTGCTTTTTCAAGACCTCCCTTGACATCTCCAGACTTCCCTTGCTATTTATAATAGTGTTGACTGAAATAAATATTCTTGAAGAAGAAAACTCCCTTTATGACATTGATGGTTTTAATATGGAATTTATTCATAGAAACGGTTTGGAGTTAGGTGGAATTGCGATGTATATAAAAAAATGTCAGCTATGAAAGACTCTCTTCGAAAACTTTAAATTATGACAGCCTACATATAAAAATGGTAGATATATGGGGAAGTAAGTATATATTATAGATCACCATCGCTAAATAAAAATTAATGTATTAAGGAATTTGATGAAAATACTCGCAACGAATTGGATGGATCTGGTTGTACTTGGTGACATAAATGTTGATACTCAAGATTTTAATAACACGATAACGAGTACATTTCTTGATGTTATGTCTTCGAAGGGTCTAATGAATGTTATCAAAAAAAGTACTCGAATTAACATGTTAACTGGTACAGGTACTTTAATGGATCTCATATTTGTTTAATTTTCGAGAAACTGCATAATATCAGCAGTTATAGAAACTGATATATCTGATCACTTTGCAACATTATACGGTATTAAACACAAAACAGAACAGATTAACACATATTGCAAAGCACAATCAATTTAAAAATGGAAACTATATACGCTTATTCGTCTGAAAAAAAAATAACAAAAAAAAAACGTCAAATCAAGAGTTGGAAAACCCCGGAAATAATTGAACTGTTTAATAGTAGAGATACAATGTATAGAAGATGGAAGAATAATCTACGAAATGAAAGTTACAAATCTGAATACAAAAATATAAGAAACTATGTTAACAAATAAATAGAAATTAAAAAATATAACTTCTACAAATATGAAATACTGAACGCAAGACGTGATCCGAAAAAAAAATTGGAGGATAATAAATGAAATATTGGGTAGGAATAAAGCGGATGAAATTATACAACACAATCTTTGTAAAACGTCTAAAGTCGCTGATATTATTGAAGAACTTGCTGAATGTTTCTCAACAGAAGCAACGAAGATTGTACACGTATGCAATGTTAAAACATCAAGACAGCCTTGTCAACAACTTCCTTAATCAAAATATGTAGAAGAAGCTGATGAAATTGAAATTTATTATTATACTTCGAAATCTAAATCCTAATAAAATTTCAGGTGCTGACGGAATAAGGGGATGCGACATTAAAGTCAATGCAAATCTACTAACACCATTGATTCAACAGAACAGAAGTTTTTCACAAGGGTGTGCTCCGAAAATTTTGAACACTTCAGTTATTCATCCCATCTATAAAGGAGCAACAAAAAAAATTGAAATTCACAACTATAAGCCAATTTCAATCCGCTGTTGCCCGCTGTTGAAAAATGCCTTGAAGAAGTTGTTGTAAGACGACTTAACAAGTTTATTGAAAAACACTGCTTGCTGCAATCCAATCAATATGGTTTTCAAAAAGGTAAAAATACGGGAAGACTTCTTGACGAATTCTGTAATACTGTTAACATGAGTCTCAATAAAAACCATCACGTATTGGTCATGTTCGTGGACTTCAGCTAGGCATTTGACACGTTAAGTCACAATAAACTTTTGGATGTCCTTTACAGAATTGGCATTAGTGGAACTCTATGGAAATGGATGGAGAGCTATCTCATAGGAAGAACATTTAGAGTTAAGGTTGGAAGTTCATGTAGTAAAGAAAGAAGCTGCATACATGGTGCACCACAAGGGTCAAAACTGGGTCCGGTCCTTTTTATACTTTTTACGTATGCACTCCTACGGATTTTTAAGAAAAGCACAGCCTTTGCATATGTAGACGATATAGCTATAGTTGTCAGACACAAATGTCTTGAAACCGCGATGCAACAGGAGTTTGATGAAGTCACTCGATGGTGCCACGATTTTGGATTAGTCATCAACGCAACCAAAACGAAAATTATGCACATTCGTGCACCAAACAAACAAAAAGAGACAGTCAACATTCTCTTTCAAAATCCTGAATCAACACAAAGTAATGCCATTGAATTAGTTCAATCAATCAAATACCTTGGAGTTACAATAGATGAACACTTTCTGTGGCCTGAGCATATTAGTATCGTAAGGCAAAGTATGAGGAGTGCTATGTTTGCTTTATTTCATCTGGAATGATTTCACTTGTTGAATCTCGATGAAGATATGGAGTATTAGCTTGGGAAAATGCCTCGAAA
Source organism: Eupeodes luniger (assembly GCA_951509635.1). Taxonomy (NCBI): domain Eukaryota; kingdom Metazoa; phylum Arthropoda; class Insecta; order Diptera; family Syrphidae; genus Eupeodes; species Eupeodes luniger. Next base: position 157,795,720 of record OX608073.1, on the reverse strand, counting down.
ACGCATACAGATAAACTTGTTAATCAACAGAGGAGAATTGCAAACATTATTAATAAAAACCATCTATATTTGAAGTGATTGAATGTGGAAAATATATTTAGGATGACAGCAGTTCTTGAATACTACAATGATTTAAGGTTCCAGTGACCTATTTCACATAGTGTAAACACTAGAAGACTAGCGCAAGGTCTACTTGAAATACCGATGATATACAACAACTACGGAAAACGACAACTTCACTATACGATACCATCAATTATGAACCAACTTCCTACAAATCTTAAAAATATTCGTGACTTTAAAAAACGTAAAAAAAAATGAAATTTTTCTATTTAAATCAAATTTTAAACACCATGCACTGATAAAAGTAAATTAAAAGTTTGTAATGTATATTTTTTCTTAAATTAAACCACTAATGAATTTATATAATTTCTTTTTCTTTCATTAATATAAAACTGTTTAATATTAAAATCCAATCAATTCAAATACTTTGTAACTTCAACCACCTACAGATAAGCAAATGCTTCGTGGGTAACACAACTATTATTGTTAAACTTTTGAAATGCGATCAAATAAAAATCTAAATCTAAAATCTTAAAAGGTTTGTAGGTTTTCATGTTTTGTTAAAAAAATGCAGTTAAATTATTTTAAAAAATTTTAAAACAACCAACAATATTTTGCATATGATGTAATAGTTTGATTTCAAAACTCTAATTTTTGTTAACGAGATTTTTAGTCGTTAACGAATTATTACCAATTTTAGTAGCATTTCTTAAAAGTTTTTATTTCTTATATAAACAAATTGGATGAATGAAATCAATTTGAAGTCAATGTTTTCCATTATTCACGAGATAACGAGGACCGAACATCAGTCATTATATTATAATTTTTTATGGAAAAACTGAGTGTTAGATTTTTATAAAAAAATTACTGAATGTTGAAAACAATTTTTTTATAAAATAAAATTAATTTGATATTTGAGTCGAAAATAATTTTTACTAACTTTTAGTAATGCTTTTTTAGGTCTTTATTTTTTGTTAAAAAACCGTCAATTCAATTTTTTTCAATGTTCAAAACAATATTTCTTATAAAAATAAAATTAGTTTGAACCTAATATTTTTAATTTTTGAAAAGATAATTGGGTTGAAAATAAATTTTTACCAACTTTTATTCATTTTTTTAGGTTTTTATTTTTTTAGTTTAAAGCCAATATCTATAAGTTTTGGAAAGATATTTAAGTCGAAAATCAATTTTTACCAACTTTTTTTTTAGGTTTTTAATTTTTTGTAATTCAATTCGATTTTTATTTTTAAAAAATAACATTAGTTTAAAGTTTTGAAAAGTTATTTGAGTCGAAAATCAATTTTTACTAACTTTTATTAATTTTTGCTTGGTTTTTATTTTTTTTGTAAAAAAGGTGTCAATTCGATTTTTCTCAAAATTTTACCGAATGTTAAAAACAATATTTCTTATAAAATAAAATAAGTTGGAAGCCATAATTAAAAAGATATTTGAGTCAAAATTCAATTTTTACCAACTTTAAGATATAATTTTTTAGGTTTTTATTTTTTATAAAAAAACTGTAATTTTTTTCCAAAAATATGCTAGTTTGGTAGCACGTTACAATATATAATCTAAAATTTAATTCAAGTCTCTAGCGTTATTGGTTCGTGAGATATTTAGGGTTAACCAATATGTTCACCTTTTTTGTAAACTGCTATGGTAAAAAATCCAACCCACGCAATTTTCTTGAGAGCCCTTTCTGCATCTTTTTGCATTATTATCTGCATAACAAAATTTATTTGAAGTCGATATCTCCACCGGTTCTTGAGATATGGACCTTGAATAGATAAACAAAAACTACCGCTTGTCATAAAATCATCACCTATCCCTTCCTTTAAACGGCTTAGGCTAAGCCCCAAACCACATGACATAATCAATCAACAAATTACTTCGACTCTCAAATGTCCTCGTTCTCTTTAATCTGATACACTACTTGAAAAACACATGTACCATGTACGTACGTATATTTACTCCCTACTTTTATGTTCTCTAATATCCTAGCTCCTTAAAACAACTCAATACAGAAGTGTCTTGAATATATCCATATATTATTACAAGCCAAATATAAAATATTCAAAATACGTTGCTTGAGAATGTGTGAGTGTTAAGTTGCTGTTTTTGAACATCAACGTTAAAATAACCTCTTTCTTAATTCTTTGAATTTAATCAGTAGAAAATAAGTATGCCGCAAATTCCAAGTTTTATTTAGCATAAAGGATCTTAAGGACCTCTTGGGAAAGACAAGCAAATTTTGGATTGAAATAATTAAAAAAAAAAAAAACTTTTTAGAACTCTTTATGAGATTTACAGCTAAGCTCATCAATATGGGAGCTCATGATGAGTTTAAAATAAATAAGACACAAACATGCGTGTTGTGTATTCCCAAGGATAATAATATGTAGAAGTAATAGTAATAGAAACTATCAAAATAATCCGTCCATCGTTAGATTTATTCTTAAAGCTGTAAAAGTCTCTAAGGAATAATGGTAGCTCTGAAGTGAATATCTCAAAAATCATAATTTATTTGACCCAGAAGCCTTGTATCTACAAAATATTTCTTAAAAATCTCGCAATAAACATAAACACTCAAAGAACACAAACACACGCCCATATAATAGAAATGATATAAGAAAATATGAAGGTTAGTTCGTGTTTTTTTTTTTTTTTTATTTCGTCCTAGAAAAGATTGAGAGACCGACCGACCGCTCCTCTTGTGCGTAAAACTGGAACTTTTCATCTGTAATAAACTTTTTATTAGGAGCAGCTGTCTTTTTTAGATGGGGTCATGTGTATAGAATATTTAATATTCGTATCTTTTTTTCTCTTTCGGTTTCAATATTTATAGGGGTTATGGGTTTCATAACTCTACTTGTTAAGAATTAATTTTAACAAGGTCGGCAGAATCATTGGTGAATTTGTTGATGTAATACAGAAGCTTTAAAAAATATATTGTATATAGGTGAATAAAGGTTCTTAAGATGATAAACATGGGTATCAGTTGGGTGCTTTAATTTTTTAAAGTTAGGTAGGTACTTAAAAAAAAAACACAAAAGACAAAAGAAAATAACATTTAAGAAAACAAGACCTATATTTAATGCCCATTAGGTATAGTTAGAAATTGGGTCTAAGGATTTAAAAAAGAAAAACAAAACAAAAAGGCTTTTGGAAATTGAGCCAGAAGAAATTACATTTAAATTCTGGTATTTATTCTTACAAAAGTATGGAGGTTAAGTTAGGTTAGGTTTATGGGTTGGAGAGTGATGACGTTATCACCACACTTATATAAATGTAGATTAATTGTGATACCCTGAAGTATTGAACTTCCCTTAAAGTGAGTGAAGAAAATAGGGAGAGAAGTTAATGTTGGTTTTACCCAAGGCTGCTAAATGCTATCGAGTTAACCTTAAAGATCTATGTCTTATAAGTCTATCATCATTCCAACTCAAGACCGTGGAAAAATTTATTGGTATCCATCGAAGAGCAAACATCGGCGCAAGACTTCTCGCTAAGTCGCATCACTGCTTCTGTAATTGTAAACCGTGGAAACCGGGGTTACAAACTGTTGTACTCACTATAGAACAATCTCTCCATCATAGAGATTACACTATGTGGATTATTTAATCGTTACGGTTGCCTTTCATGACCTTGAAGGTGCTTTTAATAGAGATTTCACTTGGTGAGTAAATTCATAAAATTTTCACTAGCAGAATAAATTAACAAGAAACTAGGCGGCTCTTCTGGCTAGAACCAATTAAGTTCTATTCTTCAAAAAATATAAATTACCCAATATTAAAACTCGTTTTATGAAACTAAATATCTTTCCCTCATTTATGACAAAAAAACTAAATTAAAAACGTAACATACAAGAAAGAGTCAAGAAAGCTATTGTAGCTCTCTTATGCTTCAAAAAGGCCATAGGAATAAATGGGGCTTGAAAGCCCGAATTATACGCATTGGTTATACCCAACAGTAATCAGATGGATTCAATTATTTGGTGTGGTAGTATGGTGGACTGCTTTAGACAAAGGTGTTAACCGGGACAAACTTAGCAAAGTCCAATGTTAAGCATGCCTATACACCGGGTTTTTCCATAAGAGTGCTACAAAAGTTCTTTTTAAATAAAACAAAAACGGATACTATTATGTATGGCTTATTGGCATAGAACATAGACTTGACGTAGCCCCACAGGAAATAGTCTTACGGCGTCAAATCGCACCACCGAGGCGGCCATGCGACTGGACCATTTCGTGAGATAACAAGTTTTCCAAACTTGGTTTCCAATAAATTGATTGTGACATTCGCTGTGTGGCTTGTGGCGCCCGTGCCGTCCTGTTGGAACCACATTTCCTCCAAGTCCATATCATCCAATTGGACCAAAAATATTCGGTTATCATTGAACGGTAGCGATCTCCATTCACAGTAACTTGCCGGTGATCATCACGGAGGAAGTACGGCCCAATGACACCGCCGCGCCGGCCCATAAACCACACCAAACCTTAATTTTTTCAGGATGGAATGATGACTCATGGAGTTCGTGTGGATTGCTGACTGGCCAATACCGCATATTTTGTTTATTTACGAAACCATTCAGCCAGAAATGAGCCTTATCGCTGAATATGATTTGAATCGATGAAGATCCGAATCATTTTCAAACTGTTGCTCAGCCCAATTCACGAACATACGACGCTTCTGGTGGTCAACCGGCTTCAGTTCTTGCATCAATTTAATCTTGTAAGGATATAGGCAAAGATGTTCGCAAAATTCGCCACACCGACGTCACAGAGATGCCCAACACTTGAGAACTACGTGTGAGAGACACATTTAAGCTTTCTGCAACTGAAGTCTCAGCGGCAGAATATTCTCGACACTACAGGCACTTTTTTGTCTCACTGGTAGGGGAACATTTTGTACTGTCCCTGTGGATTCAAATTTTTCCACTAGACGCTCAATTTTTGATCTGCTAGGACGATTATGACGGCCATAAATTGGACGTAGCCCGAGTCGAAATTTTGGCCCTATTTTCGTCCCCAAAATTCAGGTTCTCCGAGGTTCAAAGAGATTCAAAAGCGGATCACTACTGTTAAAATGTTGCTCCTCATTTGAACCTAATAGTGGCAGTTATCGGACAAAATACGATGTTTAGGATCAAATGAGGACGACAGCAAAAAGCCTCAAATGAACCTTTTTCATCTTGACCATAGCTTTTTTCTTTGTTCATTTACTCTCTCCCTCTTTCTTTCTCTTTCTCTAAGACTTGTTTATTAGACTCTATCTCGCTCACTTTCTTATTTTCTTTTCTCTTTCTCTCTTTCTCTCTCTCTCTCTCTTTCTCTTTCCTACTTGCTTTTGCTCTTTCTCTATCACTTTCTTTCATTTTATTCATTAGAAAGGTTTTTTTAAAAAATAATATAAATTATATTTTAATTTTATTCTTTTTTTATTCTTTAAACAAAGAAGTTTTTCGTAACATTATTAATTAATTTAAAAGTAATAATTCTTCGTCATCGTTGTCGTCGTCTACGTCGTCGGAGTCGTCGTCGTTGCTGTCATCGTCGTTGGTGTCGTCGACTTTACTAGCTCCATCGTTACCATTTTCACTATCACCATCTCCATCCTTGTCATTTCCACCATCATTGTTATCATCTGTTGTGACAACAACAGGTAGGCTGATTAAGTATGAATAGAGGACGATATCTATTTTCTATGTTGATAAACCTTCATTTAGGACGAAATGAGGTTCACAAAATATGCGTAGAAAAACGGAAAGAATTCTAAAGATTCATGAAGGACGAAATGAGGACGATGAAAAATCGTTTAGGATGATATGAGGTTCATTTTGCTGTATGTAGGAGCAAATGAGGAGAAAAGATCATTTTTAGGATCATGTATTCTGAAAGAATAAAATTAAGCGTATCATTCCGCCTTCAAAATAACTGCAGAGTGTTCCAGGCGGAGGTTTTGGCGATAAAAGAAGGGTTGTACAGTTTTAAAGAAATCGTGATATAAACATCTGATATCCAAATGTTCTCTGATAATCAAGGCACCATTAAATCTGTGGACTCTGTTTCTATAAACTCTTTATCAGTTCATAACTGTCGATCATTTGTAATGGAGATGGCACAATAGTGTAACATTCACTTTTGCTTGGTACCGGGCCATAGGGACATTTCGGAAAATTGTAAAGCAGATTTATTCGCCAAAAATGGTACAATGCTACCCATTTTGACACAATCTCCGACACACTTACATTATAAGTCTTTTACATTTCGTATAAGGAACTCCAATTATTTACATTGATTGCAGAAAGAGGACTCAAGATTCATGTGGTAACACAATTGGCCAACAATTGGCCTAAGTGTGTTCTTCTACATCCCGGGCAGACACTTTTATCGAACCGAATTTTGGGGTGTTTCTTATATTTACAGAAATAGCAAAAAGGTCAGAAAAAAATAGTTTTGAAAAAATCAGAAGTATAACTTTTGGCAGTTTTTCCTCTTCTGGTTTTGAAAAAATCAATTCCTGTCTAGATTTTTTCTACAACTTTTTACAGAAATTATAGCAATTTGTCACCAATAACGCACCAAACATTTTCTTCCAAGGCGTTAACCGCCTCGTCTTATTTTCGTAGACAAGTAAATTCAGGACTAAAGCTTAGTATACACGATTATAAAATCTTCCAATATTGGCAGATTTTTTGCAAAAAATTAAAACAAATTTGTATCATTATTATTATTATGATTGTTATTATTATCATTATTATTATTTATTATTTTTATCATTTTTAGAATATGTTTATCAAAAAAAGGCAGCCGAACGTAGCTCAGCCAATTTTCAATCAAAAATTTGTCTAAACATACAATGTGAATTTGTGAATTTTCAAAAAACTTGACGATTGTCTAGTAATTTAGATATTGGATGATGTTCCTGCCAACAACATCATTCAACTTTTAACTGTCAGAAAGTTTTTGAGCATTAAATAACAACAAAAGTTTACAGGATTTTGGAAAGAACAAAAAAAAAAAAAACTTAACAATTTATCCATGAGATCGAGACCAGGCGATTTTTATGGGATGAAGGTTGTGCGGAGTAAAAACGAACTAAGGTTTGACAAGACGTTGGCGACGCCATTAAAATAGTCGTCAACGAATGTCAAATGGTCAAATTTCCTACCTACAATTTTTATGACAATGTCTCGATATCCTGCAAATTTTTAAGCCGATGCCGTTTTTCGATATTTTATTTTTTTAAATGTTTTGACTTCTTAAATAAAATTTGACATTTTCTGTCATCTGTCAAGAAAATTGTCTTCTAATGAGTCTATCAATTTTTTGTTCCCTAAAGTCGGCATTGAGCCGATTTTCTACTAAAAATTGTGTAATATTTGAATAAAATCAAGCAACCGTATAAACGGAAAATTTGCACTAGATAGAAAATTAGCATTTGTCACTTAATTATATGCTTTTCGAAGACTTTTGGCAGTTGGGCATTCATCAACAGATCAACTCCGAAAAATTAAATGCCCTTTAGAAATGCATAAAACGTTATGTTCAACCTAAGGAATAAAGTGGACCTCTTTATTATAGCAACTTCACAAGACAGTCTGGGATGTGAAGTTGCTATAACTTTTATAAGATTAAGAAAACATTGAAAAACAAACAGAAAAATTATAGAGGGTAGGGAATTTGCATTTGGATAAAGATATATGTACATAGGTTTTCATATGTATGTTTGTAAAATAGCTCGAAACAATGTGTTTTCTTAAAGTTTTTATATCATTAGTCAGTTATGAAATGATAAGAATTATAGTGCAGACAGGAAAATTTAAACGTACGAATTTGTTTAGCCTTTTGAATATTCTCTCTATGTTTAAATTAATTTCTTATGCAAAATAGGAATGGATTATTTCCACAACATAATATACGTGCAAGATTTGCTAGTACTTTCGAAATAAAAAAACAGAAGTACTATATTCACCATCCTGCTATTAAACATCAAGGGATAGATTTTAATTATTGTTTTTAAAACAAAAATAAAAACAAAATTGATATTCATATTTGTATACCTGGTATGAAACTTGATGATGAAGCTGGGAATATTATTTATTTCCATTACCTACATAAAAAGGGAAGAAGAAGTTTTTTGTTCTATTTTTATCTTCATGAAAATAAGTTTATAAATGTTTAAAAAATATTCTTTAGAACATTGTTTTTCATTGTTTTTTTGATATCCAAATGAAAAATTAAATTTTATATGCAGTTTCATTCGAAAGAGAAAATTTAATGTAAAACTTTGTAAACTAAATGTAACTAAATTAAATTTGATATATAATAGCTTAAAAGATGTTTGCCAGAAATAACCAATTTTATGGTTTTCCTGTGAAATATATAACTAAATTTATTCATTGAGGTAGTAGGGACCTATCGTATAGTTTCCTTAAATTCATTTTTGGCTTTAAGAATATATTTGCCTAAAGATATGCCATTGTTATAAAGCTATGTAAATAAAAACTATTTTCATACACAAACAAAATTCATAGAACAAAAGTTCATTTATATTCATATGCATATTTTGAGATTGTTCGCAAATGAAAAGATGATGTTTTATGATATCATACTACTGAATACTGATATGATAAATTCCTACAGCAATGGATTGTCTTGTAAATCCTAACCCGTCAACCCAAAAACTATATAAATAAAAATAAATGATTTATCCGAATTAATCAGACATAGCAATGTTCTGAAGATGGCAAAAAATAGATATTCCGGCACCATCCGAATGATTTTCTTGACATTGAGGATTTCAGATATTCGAATTATTTTTTAGAGTTTAAGATGTGAAATTTTTGAAATTATGTTTACGTTCAAGAGACGTGTTTTTGTATCTGGTTTATAAACAAATTGAAAAAGATTTATTATTTACGAAGACTGGTGTTACGATTTAAACTTTAATATAGGGTTTTTCAATAAGACCGGGTAGATATTGAAATGGAATGGAATGGCATTTGCTGTGTGGTACGTAGCGCCATCCTGCTGGAACCACATGTCGTCTAGGTCCATATGGTTCAATTTGGGCAATAAGAAATTAGTTATCATCGTTGTGTAGCGCTCGCTGTTGACGGTGACCACCTCACTAAACTCGTTTTCAAAAAAGTACGGACCAATTACGCCCCCGGCCCAAAATCCAAATCAAACGGTAACTTTTTGAGAATGCATTATCACTTGGTGAACCTTGCGTGAGTTGGTGTCATCCCATATACGGCAATTTTGCTTGTTAACACATCCATTCATCCAAGAAATTTTTTGGCCAAAATTGGGGTCCTCTTCCAAACGATTGCAAGCCCAGTCAGCGAACAAACGGCGGCGTTATCTATGGTCATGGACTTTGAGCTCCTGGGTCAGTTGAATTTTGTTGGGGTGTAGGCCCAAGTCCCAACGCAAAAATCGTAGTTGAAGTCTGCGAAAGGCCGAGTTCTTGTGCAGGGCGAGGAATAGACTGCCTCGGGTTCTGCTGTACACTTTCAAGGACCGCGGCGAGGTTCTCGCCCGATCTTGGTTTCCTTGAACGTATGGATATTGGCGGATTGTTAACTAAACCGATCGTCTCAAATTCGGCCACCAAACGTTGAAGAGTCGACTGTGAAGGGCTACCACGTCTACCGTAAAATGGGTGCAATGAGAGCAACGTTTGAGTTTACGAATACTTCTTTTGATAATAAAGTTTTATCATTTGAACGTGCTGTTCATTTGTGAAACTTGCCATAATGATTTGTCATAAACAACTAAATAAAAAACAAAAGATTTGACAGATATCTCCAAAAAAAATGGCAGAAAGTTTGCCAACTGTTCTTATCGCAGTCGTTTCCATCATGTGCTTTGTTTTTCCTTCACTAATGTGCACGGTTACCGGTGATATCGATGTCGTCTGCATATGCCAGTATATGGGTGGACCTGGTGACGATGGTCCCTCTTGTTGGCATACCAGAGTCACAGATTGCATTCTCCAACGCCAGGCTTAAGAGAAGCTAGGCAAAACCATCACCTTGTTGGAGTCCATTGTAGATGTCGATTGGTCTGGATATAGCAATTCCGCTATTTTAAATTGGCTTGTTATATTGGTCATGTCAAATTATTTGGATTTAATGGTTTTAAAAAGTTTTACCTTTCCTATACTATCTTTGCAGCCTCAAAGTCTTTAAACAGGTGACAAGTTGGAATATTTAAATCTAGACATTTTTCTATCGCCTGCTTGAGGGTAAATATCCCATCTATTGTTAATTTGCTAGGGATGGAGCGAAACTGATATTGTTCGATGATAGTTTTAGCTTATGGGGCAATCCGTTCTTGTAGCATAGAGGAAAGTATCTGATAGGCGGGACGCAACAACGTCACACCTCTATAGGTGGTGCGAACGTTGTCAAGCATTGATAGAACCTCCGCTTCTAGTACGGAGCTTGCTCTCGTCCATTTTTCAAATTCACAGATCAAGTTTTTCTCCCAGTTCTATCTGTCAAGCCGTTTTTCTCTTCTTTTGAGCTCCTTACGTGCACTCGGTTTGTTAGATTGTTGTATTGCCCGGTATGCAACACGTACAGCCTAGTTGGGATTCATCGACCAGTCGCTCCCATCTCTACGTTTGCTGTCTAAGATGGAGTTGGTAGTACCTACTAATGACAGTATTTTTGAGGCGTGTCCACTTCCCATCTACGCTCAGGGTACTGGCCACATGACTTACTCTCCCTCCATCGGGCTCAGCCAGGGCGAGTCCTAACACATGACCCAAAGTGTTACTGGAATTCTTATTGCGTATGGCAGCCGTGATGATTCAAACCTGATCGGTGGATGTAATACGTCTTAGTTAGACAATCCACCGTTCAAATTCCCAAGGATAACTTTTACATCATACCTTAGGTAGGCATTGAGGGCCCTTTCGACTCATTCATAGTAAATCTTTATCTCTTCGTAAGTGGGCTCCTCCGTAGGCCCGTGAAAGTTGATAAAGCTGATGCTTTGAACTTTGCCTCGCAATCGAAGATTATTTAGTCTTTTGCTTTAGCGTTCAAGCGGATGAGTAGACTACATTTTTTCGCTGATTAAAGAAGTCTACTCCGAACTCATGGTGCTTTATATGACAGCTGTAATAAATGTCATATTCTTTCTTCTGTAAAGCACCACTCCCTGTCCATCTTATTTCTTGAAGACCTGTTATGTTGGCATTGTTTTTCCTTTTTAATTCATTAAGGAGTCATTCTTTTGATACCATCTCCATATCTTAGCTTAAAAAATGTGTGTTTTTTTAAAATGTAAGCCTAAGCAGTCTGCTAAAACACAATGATATTTTTTCTAAATTAATTTTTAAATGCAAATATATTATTTTCAGCGCCCAAGAATTTGTTCATAAGAATGTTAAACCTAATTAATTTTGTATTAAATATTGCAACAATTTTTCATTAGCTATTTTCATAAAAATTAATGAAATCAATGAAAAGATAAATGTACCTACGTACATACATATATATGGACATATGTGTGTATATAGAAAATCAATTTCAAAAGCTATATTTTATCAATTTATTTTTAGGTGCCTATACTTTTTATTTTTTCATAACATTTTTCAGTTTACATTTTTTACAATTTTATTACTTTTATGGAACCGTTTTCATGAAATTTTCTCTCATACTTTTTTTTTTTCTCGAGGAAAAATGCAAGAAGATGCCAAAATAGATATTTTTTGTTTATGATCTAAAAGAAAATTAGGTAATTCTCTTCGAGCCATTGTTTGTCTTATTTCACTGTTTTCTTCTTCGTTTTCTTTTTTTATTAGGTCTTCTGCTTTATTTTATGTTTACGAAATTGTAACATAAATATAACCCTAGGAAAGGGGCTAGCGCAAGTGCGTGTCGTCAATCTGATCTTTTTTTTCTTTTATGTCAGCAGAGTAAGTTAAGGGCGGGAGGGATGATGGTCATTCCAATAGTACCTACTTAAATTAATTAAAATTCTTTTCATAATAATAAAAAGAAAAAATAGCCTTACCTATGCTATGGTATTAAAGTTAGCATACCACATTGGCTAACACTGGGTTTAACAATAATTATATGGTATGAAAGCGCCACATAGTAATCATAATCACAAACCCCACCCAGATTTGTGAATAGGTATATTAAACCATTTTTAATGAAGTAATTTGAAGTGAATTGTAAAAGTATGTGGTACAACTATAATAGGTAGGTATGCCTTGCCTATAGCCTATCTAGTATTTGTATTGGTATTTGGTATAATTCTCCCTGTGTAAATACTTATATTCTCCTGACAGGAATCATCTTATCAAGAAAACCCTTATCGACCAACGTCAGCAACCAAAGATTAATGATATTCTGACCAGCTCAGATATCATCTGGTATTAACATCATCATCTTTCCCACTTAAAACGGAAATTCTGAGGAGCAAAACCAATTAACAAAGGAAGGACTCTCTAGGGCAATACAGGGTTGTGGGTTTTTGTTGGCACACTGGCACACCTCTTGCTGTTGAAGTATAGTAGACCAACAACGTTTCTTAACCTATACCTACCTACAACATATGCACTGCAGCACAGCACAGTTGTATGTGTGTGAGTATAGGCAATGAATCAGGACATCTGCTTCAAGCTTAAACGAAAAAGAGAACCTCCTCGGTGACGATGATGGTTCGCATATTTGTTTTAGGAGAACGTGTTAAAATTAAACAATTTTCCGAAGGACCTTTTGCTCGTATACTTGTGCTCGAGTCGAGCTTGTGCTTGTGTTGGACGAACGATAAGAGGTTTTGCAACATTCGGATTGTCTATTAATTAGACTGCCCAAGCAAGGCTGTCGGAAGAACAGGAGAACGCCATCACCATCGCAAGTGAATTTTTAATAAAAGTGCTAACTAATGGGTGCGGATTGGAAAAGTTATTCTTAATTATGTGAATCTGTTGTAATGTAGCTATACCTTTTTACAGTAGGTACAAATAGAGCATCGTAAATATTGTTCGATTGTTGTTGTAAGTAAATTATTGCTTTAAATATTAAAACAACTATTTATATATCTAAAATACGATCAACTATATAAGTTGTTAATTCTATGAAAACAAAGCGTCGCCGTAGCTCGTCCGTTGCTATGTTACTTAGGTAAGGTACCTTATTATTTACAAATCTAAAGGACTGCTTCTCTCATCTTATATCTAATATTCGTAAAGAATATTTGTTATGTATCTATGCATGTTCTTAAAATAGTCAATATCAAACTTCAAAGTCTCATCATCATCCTCATCATAATACTCCTGAACATTGAAGCACCATAACTCAAAAGCAAAATTGAATTATGTCATTCGTCATAATATTATAGCCCAAGAGTGTGCTTTGTGTGCTAGGCTAATATAGGTTCGGCTAGGCTAGAGGTATAGGAATAGACAGAGACAGAGTTTCAATTGAAACCATGGTAAATAGTATAATATTTAATGAAAGGACTATCTGTATCTATATAATTGTAATAAGGACCCAGTGGGAGTGTGATGTAAGGGAGAGGGATGGATGGTGGTACAACTGTCTTACAAAACAAATCAATATTAATGAATCTAATTAAAATGATTTTGAAACTTGATCAAAAGTAATTAAAATTTGAAAGTGTTTACAAGACCCTTAATTGTGCAGTCTATATAGAAAAGTTTTAAAGTCCCTAACGGAAGTATACGAAATTTCAATGATAAGATAATAGATGATAATGAGAAAAAGGACAAACATATAAATTGTGGCGACGACGACAGTGATGGAGCAAAGCTTAGGAGTTAGGGTAGATATTATGATTCTTTTGCAAAGTTTGAATTTATTTAAATGGCATTATTTGACATTAATTTTTAACATTAGAAAAATATAATAGGTAAAGTGATTTTGATAATTATAAGTGTTCAGTAATCTTTAAGCCATTTTGATCAAAAGAAATAGCATCAATATTTTATTTTAATGTACAAGATATAGATTTCTATTTGGTATAGGTCTGCATAGTTTCTAAGAGATAGGTCTGGCTAAGTAGCTATAGATACTATAGAAATTTGTATGCTTTAAATTAAGATAGCATAATATTAAATGATAAAATAACATTAAAAGATGCAGAAAGGACTTTCACTAAAAATTGAGTGGGTGGTGGTCAGACGATTAAATTTTATAATACACATTTTATTATAAACTAGCGGCCCGTCCCGGCTTCGCACGGGTAGACATAAATAGTTACAGATATTTAAGTTATAAGCATGCTAATTAAAACGACTATATGAATCACTAAATTAGAAAACATTTTTTTGTCTTATCATTAATACTCTTCGCAGCGTATGCGGTGAAAGACATTTTATGGCTAATTTTTGTACACCTTCAGTTGGTTTTAATAGGAATTTCTAAAGATTTCTATAGTAATCTAGTACTAGATATAGCCTATGTTACTCAGTGATAATGTAGCTTTCTAATGAAAAAAGAATTATTAAAATCGGTCCAGTACTTTTTGAGTTTATTCGTTACATACAAAAATACAAATCTTTCCTCTTTATAATATTAGTGTAGACATACAAAAATACAAATCTTTCCTCTTTATAATATTAGTGTAGATATATCCTATGTTACTCAGTGATAATGTACATAGCTCTCTAATGAAAAAAGAAATATTAAAATCGGTCCAGTACTTTTTGAGTTTATTCATTACATAGAAAAATACAAATCTTTCCTCTTTATAATATTAGTGTAGATTCCAATAAGATTCAACTAACAGTGTTTTAGTATATCTATACTATTATATAAAAGCGAAACAATTTTAAAGTTTGTTACGCACGATCTCAGAAAGTAGTCAACCGATGTGTTTGAAATATATTTTATTATTTTCTATATTGTTATGAGAGTGTTTATGGCTTTAATTTTTTTTCATTAATTATTTGTCAAACTTAAATATTATTAATTTTACATTTTGTGTCCATTTTTTTCATTAGTTGACTTATATCGGGTGATTTTTTAAGAGCTTGAGAACTTTTTTAAAAAAAAAAACGCATAAAATTTGCAAAATCTCATCGATTCTTTATTTGAAACGTTAGATTGGTCCATGACATTTACTTTTTTAAGATAATTTCATTTAAATGTTGACCGCGGCTGCGTCTTAGGTGGTCCATTCGGAAAGTCCAATTTTGGGTAACTTTTTCGAGCATTTCGGACGGAATAGCCCGAATTTCTTCGGAAATGTTGTCTTCCAAAGCTGGAATAGTTGCTGGCTTATTTGTGTAGACTTTAGACTTGACGTAGCCCCACAAAAAATAGTCTAAAGGCGTCAAATCGCATGATCTTGGTGGCCAACTTACCGGTCCATTCCTTGAGATGAATTGTTCTCCGAAGTTTTCCCTCAAAATGGCCATAGAATCGCGAGCTGTGTGGCATGTAGCGCCATCTTGTTGAAACCACATGTCAACCAAGTTCAGTTCTTCCGTTTTTGGCAACAAAAAGTTTGTTAGCATTGAACGATAGCGATCGCCATTCACCGTAACGTTGCGTCCAACAGCATCTTTGAAAAAATACGGTCCAATGATTCCACCAGCGTACAAACCACACCAAACAGTGCATTTTTCGGGATGCATGGGCAGTTCTTGAACGGCTTCTGGTTGCTCAATTTTGCTTATTTACGTAGCCATTCAACCAGAAATGAGCCTCATCGCTGAACAAAATTTGTCGATAAAAAAGCGCGAAACACATTTCGAACCGAACACTGATTTTGGTAATAAAATTCAATGATTTGCAAGCGTTGCTCGTTAGTAAGTCTATTCATGATGAAATGTCAAAGCATACTGAGCATCTTTCTCTTTGACACCATGTCTGAAATCCCGCGTGATCTGTCAAATACTAATGCATGAAAATCCTAACCTCAAAAAAATCACCCATTACAACCACTCATCCACTCATATCTTAAAACCTATACAATAATCGACAAAGATTAGCATTGCTTCATAAAGTCAATATTGTTGCGCAAATTTTAAGCCTAAAATCACTTGCAAGTTAAACATACAACTTGAGAAATAAATAAAAACAAATTATAAAATTATAAACTTTTTGAATTTATTTTATCCAGGAAATTAGATTCCATCACAATCGCGAGGTCGCTGCTTTGTTTCATTTCATTATCATTCCAACATTTTTAATTTTCTGTTCTTCCCATGCTCTTTCTATCTTATTATGTGTTCCATTTAATAGTTACGTTTTTTCTCTTACCTGCCTATACCTACATATTAAATTTTTCTGTATTGTATAGTTTATCAACTAACCTACACACACACATTATTTTTTTGTTTCTCTAATTCTATCGTCACATCGCTGAGCAGTGTGGGCTCTTTTTTTTTTAAGTTACTATGGACATTTAATTAACTACAGTGCCGTGCACATGAAATGCCAATTTATCTAAAGAAAAATTAGATCTTTTTTATTTTTCTGGTTCGAGGAAGTGAATAGATTATAATTCTTCCAATTTAAAAATAAAAAAAGTTCTATTATAATAGCTTGAATTAGCAATTTTGTATCACTTCCTCGAACAATAAAACTGAAATTAAGTTAAAATTTTCTTTACAAATAACTCGAAGAAGGTACTTACAATTTACAATGACGTCGATAAAAAGAGCACACAAATGTGGTTAGGTTTAGTCAGTTGCATTGCACTGAACATGAGCAGATGAATAAAAAAATGTGTCTATGGATATTTACACACGCATACCTATAGATGTATGAGAACATTCAAAAAACACAAATTTGTTTTTTTTTACCGCAAACTATATTTTTCGGTTGCAAAAAAACGTTTCTAGGTATAAATAAAAGAAAGAAAAGAAGAAAATAGACAAAAACTTCGTTCTGTTTTCAACTAAAAAATTGAAATGGTTTTGTTTGTTTTCACGTGCGGCTTGGCCTTTACTACGTTATATTTTACTTAAGTTTTTTTTTCTAAAGTGTTAATTTCGGTAAGGAAGTGTTTTTTGATTTTTGTATTAAATACGAGTACATAACAAGCTTAAATTCGTTGTTTTTCTTTTATCGCATAGAAATATAAAATGGGTAAAAGAAAGGCTAACATCGGAAGAAAATCCATAAGCACAAAAGGAATGTGTTGGTTACCATTTGCGAAGCAACGCGAGCACGGGTCGGCTAGTGTATTATATTAGTCATCTCAAACATTTTGCAAACAAATAATGATAGTTGTATGCATCTAAGAATAAAGTTTTTAAATGTGGTAACATTTTTAGAAAATTCGAAGTGAGATTTTTTTACAAAAAAAAATAAAAACCTACAAAATAATAGGTACCTTAAAGTTAGTAAAAATTGATTTTCGACTGCAAAATCTTAAAGATATTGGCGTCAAGTTATTTGTATCTTATAAAAAACATTGTTCTTAACATCTGGTAAAATTTTGGGAAAAAAATAAATCATAAGTTTCCATTCCTTAAATTTAAGGCAATTTTATAGAATTCGTACAGTTTGTTATCATTCATTTCAAAGAACAAGAACATGGAGTACTCATCAGTTAAGGTGTTATTTTCAAAAACATTCCTTACGTCACTTAATGCTGGGCAGCATCCTATTAAATGAATAACATCACGTTTTCTCCAGTTGCATAAGTCATGTAAACTTATAGAAATCACTGCTATGTGGCATTTAATTGAGATGAAGCAATTCTCTTTGTAAACAAAGCAGTATTAAAATTTTGTATAATATGGTATTTTCATCTTTGAAATAGTTATTTCCGTTGAAAGAATATTTTAAGCCACTGCAGCTTCTTCCTCATAATTTGTTCAAGGTGTTGTTTTGTTTATAAGATCGAATAATTTTATATTTTTCGGCTATTTCGTCCCATTCTTCGCAAAAACCTTGTTTGCTTCGTATGATCTGAACAATCACTTTTTTTGAAAGACAGTGCTCTGTTATTTCCATAACGTGAAGTATAAAATCAATTTAAAGTTTAAGATTCTAAATAAAAAAAGGTGACAGTCCAGTTTCAATATACAGAATGTGGTTTAGGGAGTTCGGAGGCAAATGAAATATTCTTTTGAGAAAGTATCGGTGAAGTCTCTCAACTATATCATACCTAGAACTTCCCCGCTCTTATGCTCCATAAAAAGGATTGATTGCAATATTGATTGAAATAATTTGTATGTGAGGCGTTTATTGTACATTTCTCTATAATTAATTTATTGTTTAGGTGTTTCACCAATTTAAAATTATATGTACTCGTAAGTAATATCCCCAGATACTTTTATTCTCTTATCGATTCAACTGGGAAGTGTACAACAACAAAAACAGATATTAAAACCAACTTCATTTTATAATACGCAAAATATTGTTGTTAACTTTTAATTATTTTTGTATAAGAATCCAATTGACAACTTTTAATACAAAAAAAGGAAACTTACAAAAACAACTAAAATCTGATAAGAAATGGTTTTCGACGAGTGTCTTGACGACAAAGAATGAAATTGACTTTAAACTTTTTCAATATTACACAAAAACACAAAAATTTTTATTTTAATAGGTCTGATTGGTCGAATGGAAAATTTTGACGTTTCAAGTTCCAAGAGAGATGTTTGTATGTGCGTTTCTACGTAAATTGGGCGTTTGAGAACCGTTTTTTACTGTCCCTATCAAGAACCGATGCAGGGAAATAAGTTATAAAGTTATTTTCCTGCAAAAGTGAGAACTTAGTCCCCCAAGAACTAAGTCACTTGTGCAGGGAAATAAGTCCTCAGGAACTAAGTTCACTAAAGTACTAAGTTCTCACTTAATGGGAACGAAATCCACTTTACTATAGTATTCTATATTCCCATTAAGTGAGAACCAGTTCCAATTTCTTATGGTAAACTAGTACACACTCGAAAGTATAAAGTGGGAATAAATTTCCAACAATAAAAATTAAAGAAAGAAGTAGAATAATGTTAGTTCATAGACCTTTCTTTAATCGTCGTATTACGTGAATTGGGCTGAGCAACAACTTGAAAATGATTCGGATTTTCATCGAAAAATTATCTGCAGTGATGACTGATGAAGCTCATTTCTGGCTGAATGGCTTCGTCAATAAACAAAATATTAGGTATTGGTCCACGAGTCATCATTGCATCGCGAAAAATGTATGGTTTGGTGTGGTTTACGGGCCGGCGCACAGTGGGGAAACAGCGGAAAAAACCTATGTTTATCAAAGTAGGATTTTAAAAAATTCAAAAACATTTTCGAAAAGCAAAAAGGATGGAGAATCCGAAAATAGATTTAAAAAAAAAAAAAAAAAAAATTGTAGCGGATATTTCCGATTAAAGTTGAAAAACAAGGAAATTTGGCAAAAATAAGAGTAGTTTTGAATTGCTTATTTTCTGAAAGCTTTGTACCTTTTAAAATATTTTTTTTTGTAAATATGTTTCAAATAGAACAGGCAAATAAAATCAGAGGTTTTTTTTGAAATTTTAAATTGGATAGTATTTTTTTTTTACGAAAAACTGTTTTTTTTAAAGGTTTTTTAAATCCAAATAATGTTTTGACTGTTAGCGCTGTTTGGCGCTGTTAGCAAATTAATTGCGTTTGAAAGTCTTGGGTCTCAGCTATTTTTTCCAAAAAAAATCACACCCGAAGACGTCCGAATTCGGATTTTATAGCCATTTGAATATAAAAAGTCAGCTTAAAATAATGAGAGTTTCGCTGGGAGATAAAAAGAGTGCGTTTGATGATACAACGGTTTTTAAATATTTTTTGGAACGCTGAATCAGAATTTTATGGTAAATGTGAAGGAATTTTAAACTTTTTTTTGACAGGTGGAGAGCAAAGTGGGTTCGAGTCCCAGATAAGTAGGCAGTGTTGTATACATACATTATATATGAAAATACATATGTACATACATATATAAGTACAAAGATTGACCTTGAATTAACATCAATACTAATTTCAAAGTCAAGGTTTTGTCTGTTTACTTAACTGTTGTAGAAAAAAAATAACCGTTTATTTGAAAACAAAGAAAAACTTTAAAATTTGTACATTAAAATTATTTGCTACAATGGAATAAAGTTGCTTTGCCAAGATGGCTGTTTTGTTTTCAATCTCTCGATCTGTTTTAGTTGACTTGATATTGAAAAAAGAAGAATCTTTTGAACAGTTTTTAAAAACAAAGCATACAAATTTAACAAAAATAGAAACGGACTTAATTTAAAAAAAATATAAACAAAATTTTTTGTCGAAATTTAATACGCGGTATCGTGAATCTACTTTCAATAAAAGTGTTTTCTTTAAAAAAAACAGTGATTGGATAGAAGGTAAGTTTGATGTTAAGAACTCTACCGATATTTCTATTGAGGAACCCCGTGTTAATTTTGGTGGAAGACCAATGAAAGACTTCGAAGAATGCTGCCATCGCAGCAAAAGAAGCAAAATAAGAAAACTTCAAGATAATGTGCCTCAAGCATTAATTGATGCAGCAGCATCATCATCACCGTCAACGTCATCTTTTGACCCAGATGCTGCTCTAGCCTTAACTGTCCAGGCAAAACTAACTAAAGAACAGTATGAAGTAATCCGGAAAGCTTCTAAAGAAATTGGGCACGATATCTACCCTTCGTACAAGAAGGTTACAGAAGCGAAAAAAAATGCTACCCAAATAACTTCACAGCAAATGAAACATCTGCCTTTGTACCACTGCAAGATCTATTAGATCACACCTGCAATAGAATTTTAAAAACTTTGGATGAAAAATTAACCGTCAATCGACAACGACATCTTGTTCTGCAGACCAAATGGGGATGTGATGGAGCAAGTGGGCAAAGCAGATATATGCAAAATTATGGAGTTTCCGAGGAAGGTGTTTCTGATGAACACATATTTTTGACATCCCTTGTGCCTCTTAAGCTCGTCGAAGAAGAAAAGGAAAACATTTTATGGAAAAATCTGCGACCATCTTCAACCCGTTACTGCCGCGCGATTAGATTTTCATTTTCAAACGAGACTCCTGAAGAAGTCAGGAAGGAAAGAGATCGTGTTGAGAATGAAATTAAAAATCTTCGAGCCACAGAAATAGAACAATGATAGACGGAAAAACCGTGCAAATTGTTACAAATACTTCTGCAAGTAGCAATTGTACAATTTGTGGTGCAAGGCCATCGGAAATGAAAACATTTCAAGTTTGCAGTTGAAGCCGACAAATAATGATTCGCTAAAGTTTGGAATGTCGACCTTGCATGCAAGAATACGCTTCATGGAATATATCCTGCACCTTTCCTATAATCTTCCGTTTAAAGCTTGGAGAATAACCCCACAAACTGCAGAATTAAAAAAAAATACAAAAACTCGTATACAGAACGAATTTCGTCAAAAATTGGGACTGCTTGTTGATGTTGTTAAGCAAGGGTGTGGAACAACAAACTCCGGTAATACTTCAAGACGTTTTTTTGATAACCCATCTCTCACATCTGAAATTACCAAAATTGATGAAAATTTAATAAGGCGCTTGGCGACTATTTTGGAGGTTATTTGTTGTAATCACTATATCGATGCAGGAAAGTTTTAAGAATACTCTATTGAAACTGCGAATATTGCTGTTAAGTTATATCCTTGGTACTACTTACCAGCAAGTGTTCATAATATTCTTTTACACGGAAAGGAAATTATAGAATCTTGTGAACTTCCCATTGGTACCTTGTCAGAGGAGGCTCAAGAGAGCCGAAATAAGGATTACAGATATTTTCGATCCAACAATAGCAGGAAAATTTCAAGGACGGCAACAAACGAAGATGTCCTGCATATGTTCCTTATATCGTCAGATCCCTATATTTCATTTTTAAGGCCTGAGCCGAAGTCCAAAAATTATTTGATGAGTGAGGAAGCTAAACACTTATTAATATAATTATGAAAAAAACTCTAAATTCTTTGAGAAAGAATTCTTCAAAAATGGCCCTTTTGAGGGCCCAAAATATTAAATAAAAGATATATAAACAAGATTTCAATTCAATGAAAAAAAAATGAAAATTACTTTTTCCAAAAAAAAGTATGATTTCAAAATAAATTTAAATAATATCAATATTTTTTTCAATGTTGGATTTTAGAAAAAAACATGTTTTGGTCAAAAGCCATTTCCTCTTCTTGTGGGCGTGGCAGTGGGCGGTTATTTTGAGAGTTGATTCTAATTCCTTTAATCAATCTTCTCTGAAAATTTCATGAAAATCAATTCAGTGGTTCAGATTTTATGGAGTTTTTTCCGGTTCCCCATACAAGGTGCCCCACTGTGCGGCGGCGTCATTGGGCCGTACTTCTTCAATTCAAAGATAACCGAATATTTTTGGCCCCAATTGGATGATATGAACTTGGAGGACATGTGGTTCCAACAGGACGGTGCGGCGCCACAAGTCACACAGCTTATGTCATAATCATTTTATTGGAAAGCAAGTTTGGAGAACGTGTAATCTCACGAAATGGTCAAGGCTGCCTCGGTAGTGTGATTTGACGCCGTTAGACTATTTCCTGTGGGGTTACGGCAAGTCTATACCCAATATCGTTTTTGTTTTATTTAAAAAAAAACTTTTGCGTTCTTATTGAAAAACCCGATATTAACAAAAACTAAAGCTATTGACTTCAATCTAATTTTATCTTATTTATTGGTTTCAACATCAAGTAAAATTTGTATATGAATAAAACTGTCAGTATTTTCATAAAAATTTAAATCTACAAAAAATAGTACGCGAAATTGGTAAAACTTAATGATCGATTATCGATAACTCGTGAAGAAATTAAGGTTTAGACTACAAGACGATTTTATTCTTTGCTTAAGTTCGATGCTAACTTAAGATAATGGTCTTTATTTTTTATATGAGAAATAAAAACTTCAAAAAATGTTACTAAAATTGTTTAAAATTGGTTTTCGACTAAAAATTTTGTTAACAAAAACAGATTTTGAAATCAATCTAAGCAAAATATTATTGCTAACTTTTAGTCAGTTTAAAAAAAAATCAATTGACAACTTTTTTTTACAAAACACGAAAACAACACAAAACTGATAACAAATAGTTTTTGACTCAAGTACTGGGAGAAGAAAGAAAGATATTGAGTTCAAAATTTTTCATCTCACAAAAAATCTTGTTATTAATATTTTGTTCGACTTTTAGGCAATTTTACAGATGGAAACGGATGGGAAGTTTTGAGTGTGGGACGCATCCCAGCCTCTTTTTAATTGATTCTGTACGCCATATAAAAACCATTTTCCATCAAAACACAAAAATGGGCATTCGGAAAATAAAAAATGCCATTTTGTTTTATTTTTCTATTAAACTTCAAGTTCAGAAACCACAACTTTATCTCTAATAACAAAAACTACAATTATTTATATTAATAGGAAAAAAGGAAATATTGCAAATTTCTGCCTTTAATTAGTCAATTTTTCTGAATCCAGTTTTTTTTTTTAAATTATATTTCTTATAATAGCATTCATGAATATCACGTTCTTACTATAAAAATTCCATCAGTAATGTTTTCAAATATCGGAATCTTGTTACAATCTCTTTAAAACTGTGGATAAAAGAATTATTCTTTTCCCCTTTTAATTTTCTTGAAAATCGTTCAGCTCAAATTCAAAGTCAAAACATTTGTATGCCTTTAAGAATTTTAATTAAAATTCGTGCTATTATAAAAATTAAGGATTATGTATTATTTTCAATTATCATTTAAGTCGAGAGTTCCAATTGAAGTTTTTCGTTCGGCGTAGTGACATTGTAGAAACAATTAATTGAAAAGCTTTAAAACAATTTTTCTTAAAGTTCATAATAAAGAAGTATCGTAAAAAAATTAAAATTTAATGTTAATGTTGATAATAACATCGAGTAAATTTATATTCAAAGACAAAAAAAAAAACAATTAACTCGGAAAACCACAACAGATTTTTTATTTTATTGAAAACTTAATATGAAAGTATATAATTATTTTTAGCTACAAAAATATCCAGGAAGCATTTAACTTTGTTCAAGGACTGTACATTTTATAAATTTAATAAAAACTATTAAGTAGATATATGTAGGTACTAGGTGTAGGTTAAAAAATTGAGTAGGTTGTGTTTTTTACCATAGCAATTTAAAAAAGAGGCTGGGATGCGACCCACACTGATACCTTCCCATCCCGTCTGTCGATTTGTCTTGCTTAAAAGGTTTGTAGGTTTTCGTGTTTTGTTAAAAAAGGTGCCAGTTAAATTATTTACACAATTTTCTTAGATATTTTGCATATGATGAAATAGTTTGATTTCAAAATCTGTTTTTGTCAACGAAATAAGACTAAGAAGTCGAAAATCAATTTTAACCAATTTAGTACCATTTCTTAAAAGTATTTATTTCTTGTATCAACATATAAAAATTGTACGAATTGAATTAATTTGAAGTCAATGTCTTCTATTATTCACGAGACCGAATATCAATTTTTACCAATTTCGCGTACTATTTTTTGTATATTTTAATTTTGTATGAAAAAACTGACTGTTGGATTTTTATACAAAATTTACTGAATGTCGAAAACAATATTTTCTCTGAGATATATAAAGTTTAAAGACAAAATTTTTGGATTTTTTTTTAAAGATATTTGAGTCTTTGAGTATCTACCCAATTTTTCTCAAAATTTTACCGAATATTGTAGGCAATAATTCTTATAAAATAAAGTTAGTTTAAAGCCATAATCAAAAATTTTTGAAAAGATATTTAAGTCAAAAATTACTTAAGCCTCAATTTTTAATAATTTTTAGTAATGTTTTGTTTAGGTTCTTATTTTTTGTAAAAAAGCTATCAATTTGATTTTTCTCATAATCTTACTGAACATAGAAAACAATATTATTTTATAAGATAAAATTAATTTGAAGCTAATATCTCAAATTTTTGAAAAGATATTTGAATCGAAAATTACTAAAGCAACTATTTTTACCAACTTTTAGTAATGTTTTGTTTAGGTTCTTAACTATAGTAAAAATAACTATCAATTCAAACTTTCTCGAAATTTAACTGAATTTTGAAAACAATGTGTTTTAAGAGATACAATTAGTTTAAAGCCATTAATTCAAATTCTTGTCGAAAATTAATTTTTACTTACTTTTAGTAATGTTTTTCTTGAGGTTTTTATTTTGTGTAAAAAAACTGTCAATTTGATTTTTCTCAAAATTTTACCAGATGTCAAAAAGGTTATTCTTCGCTGCACAAAATTGTTTTGGATATAAAATCATTTTTTGTTCGTAAGATTTTCGAGGTGACAAATATTTTTAATTGGAATTTTTTTCAAAAACGTATTTGTTTGGTATCACGTTACAATATCTAACATGAAATTTAATTCAAGTCTATAGCGTTAATAGTTCGTGAGATATTTTGGGTTATCCAAAATGTTCACCATTTTTAAATCGCTATGGTAAAAAAACACCCACTCAATTTTTTAAAGTCCTTTTGGAATATTTCTGCATTATTATCTGTATAACAAAATTTATTTGAAGTCGATATCTCTACTGGTTCCTGAGCTATGGACGACGAAAAAAACTTCCCGAACGTACAGACGTACGAACGTTCGAGCGTATGTACGTACACACGCACGCACAGACATCTCTCTAAAAAAGTATTATTTCGCCTCTAGGGACCTTAAAATGTCGAGAAATGTCAACATTTTCAATTCTTCCTATGGGAAGTTAAAAAAAGGTGAGAGGGTTTTTTTATAATTCAAAAAAACTGAGAAAAAAAATTATAGTCACCTCGAATATTTTAAGAACAAAAAATGATTCTATTTCCGAAATAATTCTACCTATGCAACGAATAATAACGTTTTTTGACATCTGTTAAAGTTTTGAGAAAAATCGAATTGACAGTTTTTTATTACAAAAAATAAAAACCTAAAAGAAGATACTGAAATATGTTTTCAAAAATTAAAAATATTGGCTTCAAACTAATTTTTACTTATAAAAAATGTTGTTGTTTACATTCAGTAAAATGTTGAGAAAAATCAAATTGACAGTTTTTTTACAAAAAAAAAACTTAAAAAAAACAATGCTAAAACTTGATAAGAATTTACTTTCGACTCAAATATCTTTTAAAAATTAGAAATATTGGCTTGAAACAAATTTTATCTGACCGAAAATATTGTTTTCAAAATTCAATAAATTTTTAATAAAAATTCAATAGTCAGTTAATCAATTAAAATCTAAAAGAAATGGTACCGAAATGCTACTAAAATTGGTAAAAATTGGTTTTCGACTAAAAATCTAGTTAACAAAAATAGATTTTGAAATAAAACTATATGCAAAATATTGTTGGTAATTTTTAATTTTTATAATAATTCAACAAAACACGAAAACCTACAAACCTTTCAAGCAAACAAATCGGCAGACGGGATGGGAAGTTATCAATGTGGTTCACATCCCAGGCTCTTTTTTGTTAAATTGTATCACAACATATGTATAAACCATGTGTTGATTAAAATAAACATGAAAATAAAATTGTCTGCATAATAGTGGCTGTGCAATGCTCTAAATACCAAAAAGTTGGGTTTTAAAAAATAGCAAAGGGCTTATTATTCCACTGAATTTGAGTTTCCAGAATATTCCGCTAAAAAAATTTGCTCAAAACTGTTCTTCTGATATTATGTTTAACTAAAGCAAAAAGATTCAACCAAAATTAGTTGTGGAGGACACAAATTTGTGGAATAACGACTACCTTACTTTATAACCTGATATTATATACAGAAGGAGGTAGATAATTACTTAATTAAATATCCTTGATGAAGTAGCTTCAAATATTCTCGTCCGTTGTTTGACCATTTAACTTGCGGTTGTTAAGTTCATTCTTCTTAGCTATTATGTTTCATTAGATGGGTGGAAACAAAGTATGTAGGTATATATTAGGACATGGAACTAGGATTTTAATTTAAGATCAAAATTATAAAGGTAGCGATAAGGAGCTTTTAAGTTCTGATGTGGGTAAATCCCTGTATATGTAGGTAATATTTTTTGAATGAAATATATTCAAAAACTTGAACTCTTGTGGGAACTATTTTTGTATTTTTGTATTGTTTTTTGTTTTTTTTTTTGTTTTTGACTAAGCTTAGACCTTTTTAGTTTAATTAAATCTAAGAGCATTGAAATAACCTCAGACGAAAAATTAATTAATTCTTAATAGTGACGAACAAAAAAAAACTTCACTAATTGATAAAATCCTTATAGGAACAAACTTACTTAGACCCTTAACCCTTAAACTTGTGAAAATACTTCTAAGGTAAAATTTTTGTTTAGTTTCATATGAATAACGTAAGAATACTTGAAAACATTTTAAGGTTTAAGTTTTTGGTGTAAAAGTTCTATATTTAGTATTTTTGTAACAAGAGTAGTCTATACTTAAGTCCCTCAAGGAAAAAATATAATACATACAGGTTTATTATCAACTTATTTCAACTTTTTTTTTATAAATTTAGCTTCGGAACAGTCATTTTTTGTTTATTTGTTTTAACAGTTCTGCTAGTTTCAGCGCGAGATTTTCCAATAAGTGGTTTTATTTCGATTACACCGTTATTTTGTACCATTTATTATTACTGCAACAAAACTAAATTTTTAATATTTCTACTAAACTAAGGAAAAAAAATGAGGCAAGAACGCAAAACCCTTCTTTGAATAGCTTTAATTCTCATTTCGTGGCCTCAAAAATGAAACAGAAAGTGTCTTGAGATTATAAGGATCACGGAAATCGCGACCAAATCTCTTAATGAAGCTAAGGATTCAATTTTTATAAAAAAAAAATATAACAAGCTCAGTAAACGTAAGTTTCAATCGCAAAAACTAGAGGGTTTTTCAGTTGGCGCGGGTAGATTTTGGCGGCCATTTTGTTTTCATGACATTTGTCAATTCTTTTGTTTATTATTCAGTTGCTTTTACCAAATCATCATGGAAAGTTACACGATTGAACAGCACGTTCAAATGATAAAACTTTATTACCAAAATGAGTATTCGTTAACTCAAACGTTGTGCTCATTGCATCCATTTTACGGTAGACGTAGTGGCCCTTCACAGTCGACTCTTCAACGTTTGAGACAACCGGTTCAATAAACAATTAGCCAAAACCCTTTCGTTCAAGGAAAGCAAGATCGGCCGAGAACATCGTCGCGGTCCGTGAAAGTATACAGCAGAACCCGAGGCAGTCTATTCCGTGTACAAGAACTCGGCCTTTCGCAGACTTCAACTTGGCGAATTTTGCGTCGGGACTTGGTCCTACACCTGTACAAGATTACAAGATCCAACTGACCCAGGAGCTCAAAGTTCTTGACCATAGACAACGCCGTTTGTTCGCTGACTGAGCATCGAGTTGTTTGGAAGACGACTACAATTTTGGCCGAAAAATCATCATTATTGACGAGGCGCATTTTTGGATGAATGGCTGTGTTAACAAGCAAAATTGCCGTACACCAACCCACGCGAGGTACACCAGGTGATAATGCGTCCTCATAAAGTTACCGTTTGGTGTGGATTTTGGGCCGCGGCTGGTGTAATTGGTCGGGACTTTTTTGAAAATGACGTTAGTGAGGCGGTCACCACTAAACACGAGCGCTACATAACGATGATAACTAATTTCTTAGGGCCCAAATTGAACCATATCGACCTAGATGACAAGTGGTTCCAGCAGGACGGCCGGCGGCGCGGCGCTACGTGCCACACAGCAAAAGCCACAACATCTACCCGCCCTTATTGAAAAACCTTATACAACAAGAATCAAACATGTAATCAAAAACGCAGTCAGATGTAGCTTTAATTCCTTTTAAAAGTTTATTGTCATCAGCATATACAATAAATATAAGGACAGACGAATTTTGTATGATAGAAACAAAGTCATTTATAAATAAAATAAATAAGATTGGGCCTAGATGACTGCCCTGGGGAACACCATAGTTCACAATAAACCAACTCGAACATTCGTTACGAAATATTACGCTTCATTGTCTGTTTTTTTTTTCGGATAAACCTTGACGAACAGTTTAAAACTAAGTGTACCTTAGACATCTTAACGTTATGTAAAATTGATATGGATGTTTTTTACATGGATATAACAATTGGTCATCGTCTTTTTATAAGAAAAATAGTATCATCAAGTCAAAATTGATAAGAAACTGTTGTAACGTGTCGAAACATAGAAGTGGACCTAAGTATCAAGGATATGGGAACTTAAAAATATGGGTTGCTACTGAGCCTTTTTTATTTTAGCAAAATGGGGTTTCTTGTTGACTTAGCATATAGTCCAGTAACTTTGTGATTTGCGTAGAAGAAAACAATTCTTTAAATCTGATATACGCAAGATGTCCGAAAATCAGAAAAACTGCGAAAATTTCGAGCTTGTTTTGCTTATTAATATTTTTTAACCTAAAGGAGAATTTTTTAATGTTTACAATGTACAATGTACCTACCCTACATCTTATACGAATTTAAGCAAATACCTAAGTGAACTGCAATTACAGACGTTTTGGTAGATGTAATGGTTTTCTGAATACACTTGTTGAATACGTTTTTCACCAACAATCGACTTTAAATCAAAAAAATAGACAATTTTCCATAAGGAATACTTTAACTCTGGATTTAGAAGCTTAAACCAAAAAGAAGATAGAATAGTATTGGTTGGGGGTCTATATCCTCCTAATAGGCGGAGTTGTAATTTGTTGGAAAGAAAAATTCATATACAATATCAAAGATTGGAAAAGAACGACACCACCTACAAAATTGTGATATAAATTTTCTCCAAGATTAAAATCAATTGTAGAAATTTTTAAAAATGTCTAATGTCTCAGAAAAATAAATAGGTCCCAAAGTCAAAAATAATACAAATTGTTCAAACAAAACAATGCTTATTGTCAAAATATAGAAAATGTAGTTAGCTTGAAATCGCAGGTTGTATTTATTTTGTAGAAACTAATCCATCAGTATTAAAATCGGCAACACCTGAGCAAAATCTGACATTTTTCGCGGTTTTTCCGATTTTGTGCCATATTGCATTTACACCTCGAGGTCGAAAACCTGGATTATATAGGTACCGTGGCCAGGTCTTGGGTTCGGTCCATATGCCTGTGCCATCTTAATTTTTTTTTCACGGGTACTGCCTCTTGCGAGGTATTGACAAATCCTCCAAGAGTAAGTCTTGTTATGAAAAGTGCTTTTTCAAATTAGCCGTTCGGATTCGGCTTTAAACTGTAGGTCTCCTCCATTCCTGACAACATTACTCGCATACTGGAATGGTTGAAAGTTGTAAGTCATTAGGCCCTAGTTTTCCATGGACTGTTGCGCCACCTCATTTATTTATTTTAACGTCATATCGTCATATTTAGAAACGGCTCTTTCTGTCCAGAGAAAAAACTACTTGACTAAAAATAAGTGTTGTAGATGTAAGTGTTTTCAATATTCTCAAAAACTAATATTTATTTTTTGGCGTTTAATCAATAATTGACAAGAACATTTATTACTAAAAATGTAACTCAATGACTTAAGAAAATTTAAAAAAAAAAACTTTTTTTTCGTTTAAATAATTTTTCTGTTGTTCTTAACTTTGAGACTTGAAATATCTATTTTTTTTTTGATACTTTAAAC
Source organism: Eupeodes luniger (assembly GCA_951509635.1). Lineage (NCBI taxonomy): Eukaryota > Metazoa > Arthropoda > Insecta > Diptera > Syrphidae > Eupeodes > Eupeodes luniger. The sequence goes on along the minus strand of OX608073.1, from coordinate 157,765,040 downwards.
AAAAGCAACTCTTTTTTAAAAAGCTACTGTAAGAATGGATTTGTGGCTTTGAGAAAAGTTATATCACAATAATGTAGTTGTTTCTGTTGTTTTATAATCTTTGAATTTATATGTTGACTTACTTTTCTTAAAAATTATCCCTTCCGCCTAACAGGGGGATATAGACCCCCACCTCATATTATTTTTTTTTCCCTTGGCTTCATCTTCTCAATTCAGAATTAAGGTACATATATTTTATGGTAAATTGTCTATTTTTGTTAATTTAGTCTAAATTTGTCAATTTTTTATTTAAAAAAAGCATTTTAGCTAATTTTTGAACAACTTTATTCTAAAAAATCGTTAAATCTACAGACACCAATTAAGGCTCAAGATGTAGTGAATTTCTTTGCCTTAATATCGTAGAACATGGTTTTATTACAGAAATCTACTTAAGGGTAAAAAACATCAATAAATAGTTTTTCTAATTTTTGAACATATTGCGTTCTTCGCTCGAGTTCGAAAACTTGGATTATTAACTAGGCCAACATTAAACAAATAACCAAGAAATCATAATAACCGTATTTAAAGGTATGATGTACATACATATATACTTAGTTCCTGGACTTTAGAGTCCATAGAAGGAGAACAAATTTCCCACAATAATAATAATATTTTACAAACAAAACTGGACGAAAGTATAATACTGATGTGTTTATCGAGTGAAACAAATGTCTTATGCTTTCACATACAAAATCCAATTTATTAAACTTAATAACTAATTCCTAGTTATTAAGTTTAATAACAATTTATACTTTTTAAATAATATTTAATTAAGCGAGGTGTTAGCAGTAGGAAGAATCATCAACGACTGTCAAGTTATATAATTATTATTTCTGCAAGAGAAAATAACACTAGGCGTGTGCAGCCTGCAGAGAGTTAATTACGATATCGCGCAAAGACTAAGACACTTCAGATTTCGGATAATGATGATGATTGGGAAAGTATAGGGTGACCACTACAATACAAACAAAAACGCAGAGTTTTACACTTGTTGTAATGTAATACTATAGTGTTTAAATTGGCGCGAAAGAAGAATGAGATGGTATTGGATGCTGGGTCTACGTCCCTAGCACTAGGCGGAAGGGCAAATCTTTAAGAAAAGTGAGTTGACAAGCAAAATCAAGGATTAGAAAACAACTAAAATATCAACATTATTTAAGGCCAGAAATTCATTCTTTAGGAATTTTCCAAGTAGAGTTTTTCCATCGATAATTTTGGAAAACAATAATATTCAAATTAAAAATAAAAACAAAGAAAACAATAATTAGTGTTTTAGGAAGAATGTTTATCCAATGATAATTTACTGCGATGTTATCTATTCAAAAGTCTTATCGCTATTTAATAACATTCAACTGTTGGTGTATTCAAATATCAGTCGTTACTGTTAGTGCAAAAGGTCGTATGTGAAAGTTAACTACTTTACAGGGGAGCAGTAAAAAAAAATCAGCTGCACAACATACGACTTTTTTACATGACCATAACTTATAATAGATCAGCTGATGACATCCAATATTTTTGTAGCAGTTGCAGACTGCAAAATGTCACCTTTAGCACAAATAAAATAAAAATGGACAATTTTTACATACGACCTTTGCACTAACAGTAACGATCTTTAATTATCCTTAATTCCAGGTTACAAAAAACCTTGATCAACACCCGGTAGGTAACGTTTTTCTAGCAAGTGTTTTTCAATTACCTATCTCTTATAACTAACTCAAGTTTTCGACTTTGAGCCCTAAGAAAACGAAACATCAAGAAAAATCGAAAGAATACATTTATCTTCTTACAGTATTCAAATCATCGTTAGGGAAAGTACGCTGAAGTACTGAAGTGAGATATTTATGGTTAGCATTCTGCCCCTTCAATCCCCAGCTTTGGCACAGTATAAGATTTGTATATCAAATGTTCTTTAAATGTGAACGAAAATGTGTGCAATTACCCCAAATTATAAATTTGGCCCAAACATCTGGATTATAGGGGCAGTATGCCCCCATACATACTTCAATGTTTTAAACGCCATAATTCCCTGTGCATACCAAACTGTTGAACGTGACATACAATTATTTTCACATTATTTCACCTTGTTTACGTGTTATAGGACCAACTCCTGAAAATTGGATTTTTTAACTCTAAAATTTTCGAAAGGTGGTCTTATTACACGACACCAATTTTTAATGTAACGTTAGAGTTTAATGCACATTCGAAACTAAACTATTTTTGCTAAGATTATATTCTGTCAACAAACCAATCACGACACAACATTTTGGATGCACAGTTCCTTTTAATGAAATTATTGGTTATTTAAGAAATCAAAATTGTTTTCAATAATATAATATTAGATACTTGTGTAACAACTTAAATAATATGAATTTATTTATGTACTTACTTTTGTCAAATTACATTGTATTATTTATACTTAGAATATTTTGAATTTTGTGCACTACGTTTGAGAAACCGGCATTTTACCCACACACGCGACGTCCACTCACAAAATTAAACTGGTGCGAATTTCTTTTCAAAGAATTTAATTATTAAACACAAAACACTTTAAATTAATTAAATTATAGTTGTAAAAACACTAAAATATATAAATAAACACTTTATTAATATTATTTTTGAACTTTAAAATTCTCGAGTTAAAAATTAATATTTGTTTCAAATAAAATTTGCTCTACAAACCAATCGCGGCACTAACTATCGATACAATGAAAATAAACTGTTTGTTTTGGAAACATGTTTAAACTTGCAAGCTTGCAACAACTAATCAACGATTTGTTCTCTTTTGTGAGAGATGGGAAATTCATCTCATCGATACTCGAATAATAATGGCGGTTGCAATTTGTGCTGTCATTCTTAGGTCTGGTTCACACTGAGTAAATTAAATGGACGACTCGTCACGCAACGCATTTTGTTGAAAAAAAAGTAGGATTTTATTTTTTGAAATTAAAACTGTCACTTATTGCATTTTCATACAAATTTTATCAGATAAGTTCTCTGTCACTATCACGTTGTTATTTCCAATCTACTAAAAAAATACGCTGGGATGCGACTTACACTAATAACTTAAAACTTTAACAAAATAGTCATAATTTGAAGTCAATATCTTTCTTCTCATACTTGAGTGGAAAACCATTTCTTATCAGTTTTTTTTTGTTGTTTTTGTAGGTTTTCGTGATCTTTGAAAAGTTGTCAGTTGAATTTTTCTAAAACAATTATTAAAAATATTGTGCATATGATGAAATGAGTTTGGGATCAATATCTGTTTTTGTTTTAAAAGAAAACAAATTTTTAGCAATTTTAGTAGCATTTTTTGAAAGTTTGTATTCCTTATATAAAAATATACAGTTTAGATTAGTTTAACAAAATTCATTACAGGTGAAATTATTTTTAGTCAAATACATTCATTACATTCATTTATTCCCGCGGTATCGAATACCAAACATCAATTCTTACCAATTTTGCGAACTATTTTCTGTAGCTATTAATTTTAATGAAAAATACTGACTGTTTAAAATTTTACTGAATGTCGAAAACAATTGTATTCTACAAGATGAATTTAGTTAAAAGTAAATATCTTAAATTTTTGAAAATATATTTGAGTCGAAAATCAATTTTTACCAAGTTTAAGTAATGTTTTTTTAGGTTTTTATTTGTTTGTAAAAAAAACTGGCAATTCGACATTTCTCTTGATTTAACAGAACGTTGAAAATAATATTTTTTATAATATAAAATTAGTTTGAAGCTCATATCTTTAATTTTTGAAAAGATATTTGAGTTGAAAATTAATTTTTACCAACTTAAGAAATGTTTTTTTTTTTTATTTCTTGTAAAAAAACTGCCAATTGGATTTTTATCAAAATTTCACCACTCTTATTGTTCTATGCATAAATTGTTCGTAAAATACAGAGCTATCCATTTTGCGGTTTCAAAAGTAATCGTAAATAAAACCGATATAAAATATTTTCTTTCATGATATTTCTTTTTTTATTAAAAAGTTTAAACGTTGACATTATGTGTGAAATACTACATCTATCACCACGCGAATAATTGCAAGCATCGTTTCTTTTGAGGTCATTTTCGACCAATTTTTGACAAATATTGGGTGGTATCTCAGCCATAACTTGACGAATGTTGGATTTTAATTGCTCAAGATTTAAAGGTTTATCTGCATCTTTCTTTCGCGTAGCCCCACAAAATAAGTCCAGCATTGTCAAATCGCATGATCTTGGTGGACAGCCGAGAAATTACGCGGCCAGGAAATGTCTCTTGCAATATTCGCACCAGTTGTGTGGCATGTGGCACCGTCTTTTTGAAACTTAATATTCTCCAAGTCGTATTCTTCAATAGCAGGCAAAAAAAAGTATGTTATCATATGACCATAACGTTCCGAATTGACGGTAACAGTAGTTCCACCGTCGTTTTTGAAAAAGTAAGGTCCCATCCAACCTCCGGACCAAAGAGCTAACCAAATAGTGAGTTTTTGTGGAGGTAATGACATCAATTACTTGAGTATTCTCAGAACCCCAAATACGACAATTTTGTTTATTAACATACCCACCGAGTGAGAAATGTCTCCAGTCTCTTCAAATTCCTTCACAATTTTGCCAATTGCTTGCGTAGTTAGACTTTTAAAGCACGATATGTGGCTGTGGCAGAATCACCATTTTTGTAGTAGGTTTTAATAATTTGTATGCGTTGTGCGATAGTTAAGCGGTCCCTAGACTATCAATATTATTGTGCAATATTTGATATTGCACAATATTATTGAGAGTCTAGGGCTCATATTGAAGGGTTGTGCAATATATTGTACAAAATCAAAATCCTTTTGATATTTATTGTGCAACCAAATTTATTGTATCCCGAGTCGAAATTTTTGCCCTATTTTCGTCCCCAAAATACAGGTTCTCTGAGGTTCAAAGAGATTCAAAAGAGGATCACTTACTGTTAAAATGTTGCTCCTCATTTGAACCTAATAGTGGCAGTTATCGGACAAAATACAATGTTTAGGATCAAATGAGGACGACAGCAAAAAGCCTCAAATGAACCTTTTTCATCTTGACCATAGCTTTTTTCTTTGTTCATTTACCTACTCTCTCCCTCTTATCTCCCTCTTTCTCTAAGACTAGTTTATTAGACTCTCTCTCGCTCACTTTCTTATTTTCTTTTCTCTTTCTTTCTCTCGCTCCTTCTCTTTCCTACTTTTTTTTGCTCTTTCTCTATCACTTTTTTTCATTTTATTTATTAGAAAGCTTTTTTTAAAAAATAATATAAATTATATTTTAAATTTATTCTTTTTTTATTATTTAAACAAAGGAGTTTTATTTTAAAAGTAATAATTCTTTGTCGAAATCGTCTTCTTCGTCGTCGTTGTCGTCTTCTACGTCGTCGGAGTTGTCGTCGTTGGTGTCGTCGACTTTACTAGCTCCATAGTTACCATTTTCACTATCACTAGCTCCATCCTTGTCATTTCCACCAGCATTGTTGTCATTGTCATTATCTTCAACAGTGACAACAACAAAAAGTGCAAGTAAACAACCAGGTAGGCTTATTAAGTATGAAAAAAGGACCAAATCTATTTTCTTTGTTGATAAACCTTCATTTAGGACGAAATGAGGTTCACAAAATATGCGTAGAAAAACGGAAAGAATTCTAAAGATTCATGTAGGACGAAATGAAGACGATGAAAAATCGTTTAGGATGATATGATGTTCATTTTGCTGTATGTAGGAGCAAATGAGGAGAAAAGATCCTTTTTAGGATCAGAATAGGGCCAAAATTTCGACTAGGGTAGTCTGTGGATGTGTTTGCACAATATTTTGTCATTTGTTTTGAATTTTCATATTGATAACATCTCCCTGAATCGCTCAAAGCCAGCTCATTTAATAAATTTTGATGAGTAAACACGTTTCGATTTTTGTACCAGTCCTTCATCCATCTGCGTTTGTTTTTTTCTTTTTTTTAATGAAATAGCAAGAGCAATTGCCACACAACAATAATCCATATCATCGAGCATGATGTTGAAGCACAAATAAAAAACTGTCAAATGATTTATTGGGCGAAATATTGTTTAGTGTGGGGTACCAGTCAATAATATTGTGCAATATATTGTTCAATAATACTGATAGTCTAGAGACCGCTTAATATGATACCAAATTGATACTATTTTGAAAAAAATTAAACTAATTGGGGCATATTCAATATTCATAGATGTTTGCTAAACTCTTGCTAACTTGTTATTAAGCAAGTCCAGAGTTTAGGCTATTTATAAAGAAATTTAAACCTAAGTTTAGGGCTAAACCTGTGGTCTAAATATAAACATAGGAAATGCTGTGTTTAAGTATTTATTATCACAGCCAAATGTCATATTTGATTTTTGTTTGTAAATTGAAAAAACGAAAAATTAAATTATAACAACTACAGATCTTTCTCTGACTGCGACCAGTTTTCGAGCCGTTCACGTTTTATATTTTCTTTGATGTATGTATGTACATATGTACATCTAAAATAAAGAACGTTGTTAGTTACTTTTTTTGATTTTCTATGAAATATTTTTGTTTTACTTACTTTTTTCGACATCTACATAATTTGAGGAATGACAGCACAAAATAAAAATATTGAAAATATTACAGTATTTTTTTGCTTTGACCTGTCATTTGAGGTATAATTGTAGTAGAATACAACCTTAACCTGGGGTTTTACTAAACACAGCAGAACAATTGACTATGAATAAGAGCTGTGTTTATTTAACCAACAAGCCTTAAACTATAGATCAAGAAATCACGACTTTAGTAATTCTCTATGAATACGCCCCATTGTTAACTTCAAATAGGAAGTTATTGTAATCGGTCCGATTTGTCAAATTGAAAATTTTGACATTTCTCGACGTTTCAAGGTCCCTAGAGTCGAAATAAAAGATTTTTAGAGAGATGTCTGTGCGTGCGTGTGTACGTACGTTCTACGTCCGTTCCTTTGGGAAGTGTTTTCGTTGCATATAGCTCAAGAACCAGTATAGGTATCGACTCCAAATAAATTTTGTTATATAGATAATAATGCAGAAAGATGCAGAAAGGACGATCAAAAAAATTGAGTATATGGTTTTTTTACCAAAGCAATTTAAAAAAAGTGAAAAATATAGTAAACCCAAAATATCTCACGAACCAATAACGCTAACGACTTGAATTAAATTTTCAAAAATAGGATATATTGGCTTCAAATTAATTAAGTCTTATAAAAAATATTGTTCTCAACATACAGTAAAAAAAAAATCAAATTGACAGTTTTTTTTTACAAAAAGTAAAAACCTAAACAAAACATTACTAGAAGTTGGTAAAAATTGATTGTCGACTGAAATATCTTTTCAAAATTTTAAGATTATATCTTCAAACTGATTTTATCTTATAAGAAATATTGTTTTCAACATTCGGTAAAATTTTGAGAAAAATCGAATAGACAGTTTTCTTACAAAAAATAAAAAACAAAAATAAAACAATACTAAAACTTAGTACAAATTTACTTTTGACTCAAATATCTTTTTAAAAACTAAAAATATTGGCTTCAAACAAATTTTGTCTCAAAGAAAATATTGTTTTCGACATTCAGTAAATTTTTTTTATAAAAATCCAACAATCAGTTTTTTCATAAAAAAAAATAAAATCTACACAAAATTGTACGCAAAATTTGTAAAAATTGATGTTCGTTTCTCGATATCTCGTGAATAATAGAAGATATTAACTTCAAATTAATTTTATTCATTCAATTTGTATTTGTTTTTACAAGAAATAAAAACTTACAAGAACTAGAACTAAAAATCTCGTTAACAGAAATATATTTTGAAATCAAACTGTTTTCATCATATCCAAAATATTTTTGGTAATTTTCAGTTACAAAAACAAAAAACTGTTTTCGACTCGGGTACAATTAGAATTAAGAATGATATTGACTTAAAATTGTTTATCTCAAACAAAATATTGTTTTGAATAGTTTGTTAAGAAAGACAAATCTAAGGACGGGATGGGAAGTTATCAGTGTGGGTCGCATCCCAGCCTCGTTTATGAATTTTATTGATATAATAAAAATATCTTCCGATTTATATTCAAATTTAATCTGTATTTGTTTTTTCTTTTTTCAGATTCAAAACAAGCTCAATACAAAATGGCCAAATAAATGTTATCTAACGGAGAAAAAAAAATCATCCGAAATACTAAATATATGAGATATAAATAAAATAATTTATATGAAACAGGAAAAACCTTAATTTCGCATATCATGTTTTTGTTTTCTATACAGAACTGCACATTAACAAAATTCATGCTAAAAAAAAAGAACTTTGAACTAATTAAAAAAAAATGTGTACAAAATATTTTTTAATAATCAACAATAAATAGAAACAAATTGCAAATATTGTTTCTATCAATCAAACACTCATTGTGGATCGGCACTCAATAAAGAAATATCAATAAAAAGCAAATTAAAGCATAGAGGTCCTAGAGTAGTTCTTTTTTAAAAACGCTAATTAAATAAAATGAATACATTGGACTCTTTGTTGCATTTATCAATAGCAACACTTGCTAAGTGAAGAACCAGAAAAAAAGAAATCAAATAAATTTCAAATAAAAACTAAGTGAAGAGCCAAAAAAAGAAATCAAATCAATTTCAAATAAAAACTAGCTGCACACAATTTTGAAAATTGTCACAGAAAAAAATTCAACAAAATACAAAATTAAACAATAATTGAATTGAAAAAAAAAGTTCTTCTAAATAAAGTAATACAACAAAATTATCCGAAATAAAAACCCCAAAAAATAAAAAATGACCATATAAGAATTCCAATTTAGGATACATTTTGAATATCAAAGTGAAGTTATAGTTTTTCTGTTTTTAGGTTCTCATTTGTAAATTTTATTTATTTTGTTTTATACTAAATTGCAGTGCGAAAACGAAATAAAATACAAAACAGAACAAATAAAATATATGACACATACAAAACAATAGGAAAACCGAATAGAAAGAAATGTTCATATAAAAATTATACGAGTCTCCACATCCTGAAAAGAGTGCCACTTAACATACAATAATAACAACAACAAAAAGAACTAAACAACCGAATTGTTTGAATAACTTTTCTTTGAAAAAAATAAAAAAATATCATCTAGATAACCCATAAAAAAAATGTTGGATAAAAAGTACGTTCATTCCTATAGTTATGTGCCTTTTTGGTGTGTTTGTATATCTGAGTGTGTGTATGTGTAGAATATCCTTTTCTACGTAGTAGGTACAGTATAAATAAAATCCTACGCGAAAAGGCTTTAAGCAAATTGAAAGGGATATAAAGTGGCAAAGAGCAAAGTGCCCCATACCGAGTTTCTGAGGGCCCAAGTCCAATGCAAACCAAACCAAGCCGAACGTGAGAAATGTGCAAACGAAATTAATAAGAATCTCCAACTCACTAAAGGAGTCTTTGTACAGTTGCGAAGTAGTAACATTAAATACAGCAAAAAGGATCTAACAAAAACCCATAGGTATATGTATGTATCTATGAGTGTATCATCTATACTCCCTCTATATATGTATATATTAGAGTGACCGCAATAAATCGATTTTCGAAATTGGGTCGGGGGAACCCCATAAAATGATCAGTCTTTGCAGATTTTTAGATAGCCAAAATTTCAGCTCGATTGGATAACGCTAAATGGTGCCGACACACGCTCAAAGTTTCAAAAAACTCTCTTTTTTCTCTGTTTTGCGAAGTAAACTATCCCTAGCTCCCAAACAACTGTCCCTATTCTCATTATTTATATAGGCATTTCCACAGAATCTTTCATTTTCAACAATTGAATTTTTTTTTTTTTTATTTTGAGGCACATCTATAAACAAACATTTTCTTGATTGCTTATCATCTAAATAACAAGAAAATACTTGCGTGATTCATTTTGAAACATCGTTAACATCCGTCACGTAATATCCGGTACGTTAGATCAATGAAAAGCATTGGGGAGAGTACGATAACTTTGGCGACAAAGTTTAATGACGGATTTGTATAAAACAGTTAAAAACAATCATTTTTTACTATGGGAGGGGGGGTCTATCTCCCCCCGTTTAGGCGGTAGGGGCAGTTTAAAAAAATATGTACAATAAATGAAAAAAAATAATTAAAAAATAACGGTAATACCCTCAATTAAGTATTATACCTTTTTTTAAAGCCAACACTTTTGTCTATTAGCTTGTTTTTAAATCAAGTCAAAACTATGCATAGTTTTTTAAAAAAAATTGTTTTAAAGTCAAAATTTGTGCAAAAAAAAGTTAAAAAAAAGGTTTAAAGTGTAATTTTTCAAAACTTTCAGATTATCTACTATTTTTTTTCTTTAGAATTCATTGCTTTTATTTGTTTTTGATCAAAAACTGAAAACTAGATGACTTTATGTCTTCTAGTTCTTGAGAAAATTGAAAATTATCAAAAAACATATTTTAATTAAATTACTTTTTCATTGAAGTATTAACGTAGTCTTATTTTGATTGTAATAATCGAATATGGATTAAGATATACCTAGGGTAAATTAATTTTTCTTAAATCCAGCTTATTTAAATGCAAAAGAAACTTTGCATGCACCCCATCTTGCACCCTCCCCACCGTGCACACACTCCAACTTGCACCCACCCCAAATCCTATAGTGTGCCCAAGCAGGGGGGTTGCGGGGGGGAGCATGCCCCCCTTTACAGATGCCACTGTTGCATTCACCCAAACTCGCGCACACCTTACTGTTGCATACACCCAAACAGTCATTACGCATACGCAAATACCATTATTACTATCAAAATAAGACCACTCAAGCAAAAAAAAAAGAATTAAATTAAAATAGTAGTTATGGTTATTTTCAATTTTCTCAAAAACTAAAAGACATAAAATCATCTAGTTTTCAGTTTTTGATCAAAAACAAATAAGAGCAATAAATTCTGAAATAAAAACAATGGTAGATAATCTTGAAGTATTAAAAAAGTTACAATTTAAACCTTTTTTTAACTTTTTTTACTCAAATTTTGAGTTTAAAATTAAATTTTTCAAAAACTACGCACAGTTTTGACTTGATTTAAAAACTGGCTAATAGAACAGAATGTTGGCTTTAAAAAAAGGTATGATACTTAATTGTAAGTATTACCGTTATTTTTTAATTAATTTTTTTCATTTTAAATAACAATTTTTTTAAATTGCCCCTACCGCCTAAACGGGGGGAGATAGATCCCCCCTCCCATAGTAAAAAATGCTTGTATTAAGCCCCTCTACCAAAAACCGTTATTATATCTTGTCGCCAAAGTTATCGTACTCGTGCCGTGCATTCAATGAAAAACTATCATTTCATAATAAATTTTGGTTTTTTACTGTCGTACAAACTTTGGAATTTAGATCAACAGCTTTTTTTTACTATTGATTATTCGTAATATTATCATTCACAATCATTTATTTAGCTGTTAGATCTTATCGACAGGTGTGCCGCTAAAAAAATCACATATTTTATACCAATCACGTTTTCAATTTTAAACTTTAAAATGGCATTATTTATTTTGAAATAGAGGCACATGATCCAATTAAATTTTAATTGATTTATTGATTGATAGAGAATAATTTAAGCCCATAAAATACTACCAGAATCGATCGTTGAAAAAGTTACATAGAGAAAAAGATCAGATTTTAATATTTGTAAAAACGGAGGTACGCTAATTTAATTGCTTTGTACTATTTTTTAAATGGTAGCACACCTTTCTTTCGAGGTTTTTCTATCAGTGTATATTATAAATAATTATATATTAATGATGTTAAGTTGTTTCAAAGGTTGTTGAAATGTTTTTTTTTATAAAACTTAATAAATTTGCATCTGGTACGCTTGAAATTGCAATATTTAAGCCTATTTTTTATTAATTTTAATTAAAAATTTTAATCCAATCAAGTCAAAAGTAGGTTATATAGTTGAAATAAGTTATGATACGAAAATCTATCCACTTAGAAAGTGCCAATTTCATTTCTAAGGCTTAATATACTGTGGTAACATGAAAGTTAAAAATACTGTGGAAATGCCCATATATTAAATTAAGGGCCAGTTTGTTCACAGCTAATCAAATTTAATCAATAATTGTTGTGACTGTTTAATCCGCGAATTTTCATGTTAACCACAATTGCTGTCAATGAATCCATAGTTTGAGTTGTTAATTATCCAAATAGCTAATCAGCAAATATTGAGTGATTCGCTCTATTTAACCAGAGCCTGTGACAAAACTTATTACAGATTCTTGAAGTTTTACTAAGAGGTATTTTTTACTGTAAATTGGGTTCAACCACTGGACCTCAACCTGAAATTTTCAAAAGATTTCAAAATGAATGGTCAAAAATAGACCCTAAACGATATAACACAGGCATCAGTGATAAAAATGTTAAAAAACACCTAACCAATGATGTTATAACCCAGATTGCAGATGAATTAAAGATAAAACTCAACGAATGTCAGCCTAGAGATGACTACAAAGAATTCATGCAGTTGGTTTTAGTGTTTGTTGGGGTGCTAGATGGAAAAGTAGTTGGATTTAGAACACCAGGTGCTACTCATCATGCCAGATGGATGGCTAAAGCTATTTATAGTTTAAAAATATTTATGTTTCGAAGCCAGTTTAGCATGAGTAATGAAGAACGAAATGCTCTGGGGGATATATGCGTTTTCATTGTTAAAATTTACTGCAAAGCTTGGTTTAATGCTGCAAGGGCTTTTATGGCTCCTAAACAAGATTTTGATCTTTTGCGTAGTTTTATCGAGTACCAGAAAATAGACAAGGACATTTCTGAGAAAGCTCTTGCAAAATTTTCAAACCATTTATGGTATTTGAGTTCAGAGTTGGTAGGTCTGGCGTTTTTTGAACCAACTTTATCCGACAGCGAAAATCTGAAATGGTCAACATACTTTTGTTAAGCAACGAGGCAGAAGATAACATGTAAATCCAAGGCTTCCGACACATCAACTTGAACAATTTGTAACAGCTGGGTTAAAAAACATTGTCAACAAGGAGACATTGAATTTTTTTAACCGCTTAAAAATAAAAGTAGATTTTCTGAAAGTACCTCCAAATCTTTGGCACGAAAACCCCCATTTTAAGGATGGTTTCAAAATAGTTAAATCACTTAAGGTCGTAAATGACATGGCAGAAAGAGGAGTCGAATTAATAACAGATTTTAATGACCTTTTAACAAAAGATGAGGATCAAAAGCAATATGTTCTTCAAGTAGTCAGTGAGTGCCGAAAATTGTATCCAAATGTTTCAAAATCCACTTTATATAAATCTCTAGATTAAATTATAATCTTTGTTTAGTATTTATTTCATTTATTATGTATCAGTAATGTAAAACACGATATTATAGTATTTTTGTGCAAGAAAACTGTTTTATGTTTCGTTCTCCAAAATAAAACAAAATTCTTTGAAAAAATACGTTATCTATCAATTTTATCCAAATTTTCTTATTTTTACGTAAATTAATTCATGATATTTGTATTGAGTATTGACAAAAGTACTACCTTTAATTAAGTACATAAACAGTGACAATACGGTCAGCTGTTTGGGAGCTCGATCTAATTGTATTCGTAAAACAGGGAAAAATCGGAGATTTTTGAAACATTGAGCGCGTGTCGGCAGCATTTAGCGTTATCGAATCGAGCTGAAATTTTGGCTAGCTAAAAATCTGCAAAGGCTGATCATTTTATGGGGTTCCCCCGTAACGAATTCGACAAAAAAAAATTTCTTCGGAAGTTGCGGTCACCCTAGTATATATATACACTTAATTCGTCTATTAGTGTTATCTGTTAGATAATCTCTGCAGATATATACCAGTTCTTCATTCTCCTGTATTCGTAAAAAGGATTTTATAAAAGCAAAAAGAGAAAACAAAAAAGTATCTTAAGCGGAAATCCAACTCAGTCGAATAGGAATTGTCATTTATCAGACTCAGGACAAAAAAGGAGACATCACACTATGGCAAGACACATTTTATTGCTGTTAGCTGGTGGCTTGATACTCACTTTAGTACGCAATGTGGAATGTGGAGAAAAACTGGGTAATTACATAAAATAAATTATTTTATTTTGTTTCTTGTTTTTTGTTCTTATTATTTTTATTTACTTGGTTTTGGATGATAAATATATTATGTTGGTGTAAACTAAATTGTGTAGGTATACATATACATATGTACATATATAAGTTACAATTGAAGTATAAGCTGTAAAATTGTAGACAAAATGACGAAGGAACATTTCCCATTGGACCCTCTTATCTCCATTCTCATTATTTAAATCAATTAAAATTTTAAGAACCTTGATGATGAAAGTTTTTCTTAAAAACAAATTTGTCCGGAATTAATCGAACAAAAAGTATATTAGTTCGGGGAAAATATAGCAATTAGACGATAAAATATTAAATGAGAATGAGACTGGGATTGGGGTGTAATTAGGTTAACATTGATTTTGATGTTAAAATCAACATTTTAGTGTTTTAAGTCAAAATTCAATTTTTGATCTACAATTTTAAGACCAATTGGTAGATCTACATGCTTTAGCAGTTTTTCAAAAGCTCGACTTGATAAGACACCAAGACATAAGCGGAAGTGCAGTAGCTGATAAAATTGGCCGAAGTCTTAATTTACTTTAAAAATAAAGATTGATTCGTACAGATAAAATATAAAGGAAGGTAAAAAGAACTGTAAAAACAGCAGCTTGAAGACCAGCAAGTTTAAGGAGTGCATCTGATTCTAAACGCAAGTCCTTCAACGGTTTTAAAAGTTATTTAAATTCAAGAAATCTAAAACGAATTCTACTTAAAGAAAAACCACTAATTGACGAACAAAGGAAATAAAATGCACGACTGGGTCGCACGAACTTGCTTCTGTATGCAAAGAGTGTTTAAAAAAGCATCTATATAAGATTTAAAAATATACCTGTGAAATAAGTTTGTCTTCAAAAATTTAAATGCACTTTTATAAATCAAAAAACCCTTAATTTTTCAAATTTTTTTTTTTGAAAATCGTTAGAGCGGTTTTTTGAAATTAATTTTTTATATATAAAATATTTCATTTTTGTTCTAAAAATATTTTTGGTATGCAGTTGTTTAGTGATTGTAAATATACTCTCCACATTTGAATTTCGTAAAAAAATGTTGAGCCGTTTTTGAGATATAGAATTTTGAAAAAAAGTTCAATATTTTTTTAAAAATTCAAACAATACAAAATTGCACTTTTGATAATCAAATATTGTTAAGGCAATATAAGAGCTTATTCAAAAAAAAATTATTGAAATCAGTTCATAAGTTGCTGAGAAAATTAAAAAAAAAAACAAAATAACGGTTCTATGAGCGGTACCTTTCCTGAGCAAAACAAAAAAATGTTTTTCTTATTAAAAGAAGCCAAGTTAAAAAATAAAATTTTAGGGAAAATTTAAAAAAATCTATCGGTTTGTTTTTGAGAAAATTCGAATTTTCGTTTTTTGACCAACGAAATTGTATAGGGGCCACTGTTTTGATCTTAAACAAAAATTAAAAAAACACCTAACGCGAATCTGCTCAAAACCTTAACTTCCAAGTTTGAACTCAATCGACCCAATGGTTTAGGCTGTAGGAGCGTGGACAGACAGACAGGACAGACGGACGAAATCGCGGGACCCACTTTTTTCGACTTCTCTACCATCTTAATATCATGTTTGATTAAAATCTCGAGCTCGAAATTTTGCACGAATGAAAAACTTGCCATATAGTTCCTATATGTCGCAAGTAAAAAGAATGGAATCAGGTGTTTTTTTCAGGCGATAAAACTATTTAATTTCGATGGCCCTGATGGGTCAACCTTATTTTTTACGATTGAAGAAAATAAAAATTACTACAGCTAGGTATAAGACAATCCTGGAAAGAAATTTTCTTGAGTGATTTAAAATTGTTTGACCCATAAACTTGTCCTGTCAATATGATAACGCGACTATTTACTCGGTGCTCATAATAAAAACTTGGATAGAGGAGCACTTCCTTCGATAACTACAGTATTTTTAATGTGTGTACATTTTCAATGGTTGATTTTGGATTATTCTTTTGTTAACAAATTTAAGAGATTTTTCCAAAAGTTTAACAAAACACTATTGACAACATTTTGTGTCAGATAAAAGACTTTAAGTCAATATCTTTCTTTGTTTTCACAAAACTTGAGTTTTTCTAGGTTTTTGTGATTTGTAAAAAAAGTTGTCAATTAAATTTTTCTTAAAAAAATCACTAAAATTTAACAAAAATATTTTGCATAAGGAAATAAGTTGCATAAGGAAATAAGTTTAGTTTAAAACCTAAGTTCTAATTTTTGGAATGAAAGGAAACTAATTGATATTAACTTTGTTTCCGAGTTAATGTGCATCAAAAATAAAACTTTTTTAAAAGTTTAAATAGGAAGGGAAACCACTTTAACGCCTACAATATCTAATTTCCAATATGACAGATGTCTACGTGACCGCTAGGGTCTTCTTTTGTCTTCTACATAATAGGGATTGGTGTCATCCAAAAAATTAACACAGAATTTCAGCCCGATTAAAAATATCTTGAGGGTTCAAACACCTCTTTAAAATCTATATGCCTTTTCTCAGAAAATATAAGGAGAATGATAATAGTTTTTCAACATTTCGCTGATTTTGTTAACAAAATCACCCAGAACTCACAACGTATACTGATTTACCGTTGTGACTATGCAACAAAATCAATTTTCGAATTTCTAAAAACGTTTGTTTTCCTTTAGTAGAGCAAGAAAGCTACTCAAGTGCAAAAACAACTATTGTGTGAGAGGTTAAACCAATTAGTTGTTTTGTTTTTTTCTTATTTATTCGGTAATTAATATTTTGGAAAGTTGTTTTTTTATTACATTACATTACATTTCACACTACTCAGCACATAAATGTACAGAGTAAAGAACACAGCACCTTGAGCGACAAGACTGTGACTAGCAAACCCGGCGAACTCCGTTTCGCTTCGTTTTTTGTAACATTTCGTTTGGGGATTAAAAGATGAAGAAAAATTATTTTTTTTGTTTTATATTTGAAAAGGAAAAATTTTATTTCATTTCACAACAGTAACGAATTCATTTCGAATACAAAAATGAAGTGTAATTTCGTTGAACTTCTCTAAGTAAAAAATGAAAGTGACTCCAAAGTACATACTGAATCGAAGCGTTATACTTGTCCGCAAATTATCCGTTTCATTGAAGTGCACCACATTTTTTGTTTTTTGGTCTGACGTTAACATAAACAAATCGGATGGTTTCCCAACTCGTGAACAACGTATAGCTGTCCATGTGAAAAACAGTGATTTTCTAAATTTATCCCGCAAACACTAAGCGATTGGCCTTGCGACTTGTTAATTGTCAACGCAAGGTGAACCGGAAATTGCAATCGTTTGAAGTCAAACGAAAGATCAGTCGGAATCATTGGTATTCGAGGAATACATAGATTTTCACCTACGTACTTTCCGTTAATAATGGTTGCCTCAGTCAAATTCGGCATTAGTCTTTTCACCGCAAGTCGAGTACCGTTGCAAAGTCGCGGTGGATTTAGTTGCAAGTAATGTGGTGGAAATCCTGGTCACTCCAGAGAGTTCAAAAACTCCGTTGGATAATTTACTACATCATCATGATTTGTTATGGAATCAACGGATTTGTATGTCACCAAATCGCCAGCGATTTTTGATTGAATGTTGAAATTCAGTGCGCATCAACTGGCACTTTTCCATTTCCAACAGCTAACAATTGTTTGGAAAATTGTGCAGCACTTTGATCATTTTGAAGTTGAACTCTCATATTAGTGGTTAGCGATAGTGTTTTAACATTATTCCACAAAAGTGGTGCCTTCAGGCAAGCATTCAATTCATCTGCAGGCGTTCTACGGGGAATTACTGGCAACGTCTGCCTGAAATCGCCTGTCAACAATATCATCAATCCGCCAAATATGTTGTTACTTCGTCGAAAATTCTTCAATGTAAAGTTAAGTGCTTGAAGTGATTTCTTATGTGCCATTGTGCAATGAGCTTGCATTGCATCAACAATTTTTTCATTGCACTGGATCGGGAAAAATTGCATGTTGGAGTATCAATTGTGTTTAAATTGAGTGGCAACTTAAGCGCAGAATGTGCAGTACGACCGCCATCTAGAAGAGTTGCCGCCATTCTAGATGATGCTAACGCCTAAGCTATGTCACATCTCGATCGAATAGTGGCTAAAATCAATGAAATGACAAATGTTTTCCCTGTTCCTCCAGGTGCGACCAGGGAGAATAGACCACCAGTATTATTGTCCACCGCTTGCATTAATGTTTCGTATACTTGTTTTTGCTGTTCATTCAGTAACGGCACATTATTTTGAACGAATTCCTGCGATGTATCAACATTGTATTGCAGCTCTCGATTTAATTCTTGGTTCAATGCATCGTGCATCGATCGATTTGGCGCATAACCATTTCTACTTCAATCAGTAGCTTGTTGGCAATAGTCAAGCATTGATCCTCAATCAGAATCATTCCTTCATTGTAGATTTCATACGTTATTTGAAGTCGATATCTCTGACGTTTATAGAGATATGGTTGACTAAAAAAGGTTTCCAAAATAAGCTTTGGTTTAGAATATAGGGCCCTTGAAACGTCAAAAAATTTAAAAAATTTCAATTCCACAAATCGGAACTTTTACAAAAGCTTTCTATGGGAAGCTAAACGGAGTTCACAGCTTTTCTGTTGAATTTTGTCCTGAATTTTGTCTGCTATAAACCTCACGGAGCCCGAGACCTTTCCAACGAATGCAACACCGTGGAAATCGGTTCTTGCGTTCTGGAGTTATAGCATCAGGAAGGAAAACCCGACTTATTTTTATATAGTAGAATAACAACACAAGACAGAAGGACAGAAGAGAAAGAAGAACGAACATACAGAAAGAAAACACATGACAACAGCACGCGGTAGGTTTCGAGACGGTCCTCCATCTTTCTACTAACCACGCTCACTGATGTTTGATTTCGGTGATCAGTGAATAGGCCGTTGCCTAAATTTTTTTTATTTTAACTTAATTTGAACTTAAATATGTTATAAAATGATGATTAAGTTCTACTACTCCTATGTATATATTTTCTTAAAGAAAATGCTTATCAAAAATGTACATTCTCTTTGTCCGATTATTCGTGGGAGCCACTGTATATATGAATTTCGAAAAACAACAAAAATAATTAAAATTAGCATGAACAACTTCGCAAACGTTAATATGCTCAGTTTTTAATATAAAGCTCCCGTTACCACGAGTTAACTGTATATACATTAATCTCAAGCCTATGTATAATGTAACGAAATTTAATTTCACAGAAACCGTTTGAACTTTAATTTAGATTCATTAATTCATAAAATTATCCTCTAATTACTAACTTATTAATGTACATAATTTCATTATTTACTAAATATAAAACAGCAAAAAGTCAAACACCTATTCATTTAATTAAAGAGAAAGTAAATGTTACTCAATTCCAAAAATTACAATAAAAGGTCATAAGTTTTTCACATTGCAGCATAACCCTTATATGTATATTCGAGATTCCTTGATTTCATTGGTGAATTAAGTTACAAAAACTACACACGAAAGTTTTCTAAGAACGAAAATACATCATTGTATCCTTAGGCGCATACGTACATACATTTTTTTTAAAGTGTTTTATTAATTTTTAACAAATTTGTCCCCCTTTTATTTCGTTTATGCATTGCATCACGTTTAGTTAGCATAAGTTTATTTAGGAAATTTCCTTGTTAAAAAAAACAAATACGAACCACGTTTATTTTAGAAACCACGAAAAATAAGGTACAGGTAAGTTATAAAATGCTTCTCTTTCTAATTTTTCAAAATATAAGCTTTTGTTTATTTAGTAACCCCGTACACTTTTCATCTCAATAAAAAAAAATAGAGGAGGCACCTAAAGTCTTATATTGGTCTACCTTGAAAGTTTAGAGGATTTTTTTTTTAATTTTTGCTGGCAGTTAGCTTTAAAAAAGTCACTGTGTCAGCAGTAATAAAAATCAGTTCAGCTCCCAATGATAAAATGCATATAATTTAACCCACACGTACGTACTCTAATTATTCAAGGCTATTTATTTACATACATAAAGGTTATGCCATATGCACCTAGTGGCTTAGCAATGCAGGTATTCGTTCATTAATTTGATGACAGTAAAGGTGAAAAAGTCACAAGAGAAAAAAAATACTTGATAAACTTTATGCACCAAGCTCTCATATTGTGGCATAACTTTTTGCACAACTAAAAAATTGCAATGCGCAAAATAAAAATTTTACTTTTGAGGAAAAAAAGTAATAAAGTTGATGACGATGTGATGTCCCTAAAACCGTGCTTAAACTTACTCCAAACTTCTTAGGAAGTTCGTGACTGAAAAAATATAAATTTTCATAAGTGCGGCAGATACAATCGGTTTACCATGCAGTCTTTTAGCCATTTCATTCAAAAGCAATTAAATGAAACTTGAATTTTTATCAAGTTCATTTTCATTTATTGAGCCAATTTTAAAATTCTAAAATTCAATAATTGATGATGTGATGAGAAAGAATTAAGCATACATAGCTTTTGGGCTTAAATGATATTTAAATTTTGTGGAAATTATTTAAGCTAACATATTAAATATGTTGTTCAAGACGGATTCCTGGGTGCATAATGTGTGTTAAATTTATCCAATTCAACACCAGCATATACACTTGTTTTTACAGTTTTATTTAGGTAACCTACATTTTTTTCAAGCTATATACAGACATACATATGTATATATTATCTTTATAGTGTATATTTTTTTTTTATATAAGACATCACTGTAGGTAAGATACGATGTTGGAAATGCACATTTCACAGAAATCCCCATGGGACAGAAAACTAACATTTACTCATGTGTGTTTTTAGAAAATTTCGCAACCGAATGGTGTTTTGCCAGAAGATACGAGTACAAGAAGCCATCAATTACGACTTTTCTAATTGGAACCAGCTAAGTTTTAGTTTGTAGGGAAGCAAAAATGCCTGAGGCAAGTTATAGACATACATATATCTATATGTACATATAGTAATAAAGTTGCTATTGCAATGTTTCTCAAATTAAAAAAAATATTTTTCCTTACATAAATATGTACATATACCATACCTACATACATTATATACAAATGAAAGTGGGGTTAAGAAGTTAAAGGAAAACAGAAAATAAAAAAACAAACAATTATTTTATTATTGCTTCGAATAACCTTAACTACTTTAAAGTGTAGGTTTGTCTTAATTTACTTGTATCTCTGTATCTACAAGATCAATTTTATAGTTGCAATTAAAAACTAACTTTTTTAAGTGAGAATTTAATAGGAAGTTTGAGAGAATTTGAATTTGGTAGAAATTAAATTCTTAAATTCTTGACCTTTACATTGCGAAAACAAAAATTAAGGAAAAAACACATAATTGTCTAAGAGTGAACACTTTTTGACACTAAAAGAAAAGTGATCGTAGTTATACGAAACAAGAGTAATATTTCTATACTAACTTACTTACTAACTTAAGGTGAACTTACAGTCCAGTGGGAACCAGAGCCTCAGCCATTACAATTGGTTTCATTGAACTCAGAAGAAGGCCTCACTATTCTTGGAGTATCACAAAGGGTTAACAACTGGTTTAAATCCTTCTCCATCACGGACAGCCACTTGAACCTAACCTTATCTAGGTCCTCACCCAACAAACTTCTGCATCTATGGTTTATCTCACCGAACAGTGGAACAAATCTTTACATCGTTGTGGAGGAAGTAAGATTATTGCACTTGATATTTCAAAGGCATTTGATAGAGTTTGGCACCAAGCTCTCTTATCGAAAATGCGTGCATTTGGTATTGATGAGTCCCTTCTTCGTTGGGTTAGAACTTACCTTTTGGACCGTTCAATTCAAGTAGTATTGGAAGGGTTAAAATTTGATATTCACAAAGTAAACGCTGGTGTGCCCCAGGGCTCCGTTTTGTCTCCGACACTTTTCCTTATTTTTATAAATGATCTTTTGTCTGAAACTTCTAACCCACTTAATTGTTTCGCTGATGACAGTACCCTAAGCTTCTCATATTCGTTTTTAGATTATCATCCTTGTTCTTCGGATGTTGACTACCAACGGCAGCGTATGATAAGCTCATTAAATTCTGAACTTGACAGCATTGTCCAATGGGGAATCAAAAACCGTATAGAATTTAATGCTTCGAAAACTCAATACTGTCTACTGTTACAAAAGCGTAACCTTCCCCCAATGCCACTATCCATGATTGGTACTTGCATCGAGGAGACTGAACAGCTATCAGTCCTAGGTATGTGCATTACAAACCACTTGCTGTGGAGTGATCACATATTTGACATCGCCAAAAATGCTGCTAAGTGTTTAGGTTTTCTCCGAAGATGCAAGAAGTTTTTTACCCCTTCTGATCTGGCTATAATCTATAAAGCCTATATTCGTCCGAAACTTGAGTACAATTGCCATATCTGGGCAGGTGCTCCTATAACCTACTTGAGTCTTCTAGACAGAATTCAAAAGAGAGCTCTAAAAATGATAGGTGACCGTTGTCTAACTGAAACTTTTGTATCTCTCGATCACCGTCGTAAGGTTTCATGCCTGTCATTTTTTATCGCTACTTTCATAAACAATGCTCTAATGAAATAGCCAGCTGCATTCCTCCCCTCAAACAATTCAACCGTAATACCCGTTCTTCTAGGAATGCCCATCAGTTTACCCTTGAAGCCAGTTTCGGTCGTACTGTAAAGTACAGAGATTCTTTCTTTAGTCGCACTACACGAATGTGGAATGCTTTACCAGACTCAATGTTTCCCACTGATTACAATGTGCAGACATTCAAAACCAATGTGCATCGGTATCTCCTTTCTAATCCTATCCTCCCTTCCTGATTGCTCGCACTGTGATTAATCATCATAAGGGTATTCATATCATCTTGAGTGCGCGTATAATATATAAAAACAAAATCTATCTTGGTCTCAAGCTAGATGTCTCCTGTAAGTTGGATGATGTCACTTCTCACTTGTGCGCTCCACCTGATCTGTGTGGCTTTCCTCTACTACGCTAATATGTGTTTGGAATGGAAGACTTTTCGGGCTTGAGCATTGATTTTCATGAACTCTACGCGCCCCTTTTATCCTTCTAGCTATATATGCACATATGCACATGGGACCGTAGATCACGCGAAGAACTTTTTTCTTGAAACGACCTAACGTGCTATCAATCGATTTTATCATAGTTTTTGCTTCTGCAAAAGAGTCTTATAGTGGCACATTGGTTGCTCGAGAGGGCTTTACTACTTAATTGATTTTTTAAACCAAAGAAACAGTGGTTAGCAAAAGTAATTCTTTGTTTTATCTCATTGCTGCCACTGATGTTGTTTTCTGCATTCATAGTGGAGCCCAGGTAGACAAAGTAATTAACTACCTCATGATCACATGACAGCGCATCACCTTGTCGAAAGCCTTTTTTAACATCAAAAGGTTAGGTTAAATTATTTTCAACCTTTATCTAGCAGTGCGAATTCTCCATACTCATCCTGCACAAACGGACGAGTTTGATAGGGATGCCAAAAATAGAAATATCTCTATACATTTCGTCCTTGTAGATGCTTATGTGGCCTGAAATCAATAAAGGTTGCAAGGTCTGCACAAATGGTCCATCCATATCCTCAGGATTGAGTCGAGCTCTACTTTGATATTTCCTTTTACGCCTTTGCAGCGCTTGGCTTGAGATCTATGGATTTGCGAATTTTGTTGTACCTGCTTAAGAATTTTTGAACTTCATTTCTGCTTCTAAACCTTTCTCTCCTTTCCCTTCTGAGAAGTGGGTGTTCCTCTCTTCTCTTGTGATCACAGATTTTGTGAGCAGCTTTCGTCTTTCTATACAGCGCCGCTTTGCGTGCTTGTTGTTTACTAGATTTGTCTGCATAGTTCGACAGAAACTTCCAGATTTCTATACCTTCCAGATCTTTCTGGGAGGATAGGGCATTCCTGGAAGATGAGTCAATCCATTTTTATACTGATGGTTCAAAAACAAATTAAGGGGTTGGTGGAGGTGTGTACTCTGAACGACTGAAATTAAGTCTCTCATTCCACCTTCGGAATCATTGTAGCGTGTTCCAGGCGGAACTTTTGGCGATAAAAGAAGTCTTGTCCTGGCTGAAAGAAAACGTGATATCAACATCTGATATCCGTATTTTCTCAGATAGTTAAGCCGCTATAAAATCTCTGGACTCTGTCTCTACAAACTCTATAACAGTTCATAACTGTCGATCATCTCTAATGGAGATGGCACAACAGTTTAATATTCACCTTTCCTGGGTGCCGGGCCATAGAGACATTCCAGGTAAATGTAAGGCAGATGAACTCGCCAGAACTCTACCACGTTTGGCAAATGCTGGCATACCAATCGCTTCTTGTAAACTATTGCTAATGCAAGACGCTATGAAGAAGGCAAACACCAGGTGGAACAACATCAAAAACGCAAGAATTACCTAGGAGAATTCTTCTTTAACGATCTAAATCATATCAGCATAATCAGCCTCTCACGTTTCGTAAGGGACTCAAACTGGTTCCATTGAGCTTAGGAGGAAGCCACAAAATTCGTGTGGTATCACAACGGGCCATTAAACTGGCCTAAGTGTGTCCGATTCCATCATGGACAGCCACTTCAACCTAACATAACCTAACCTAACCTAACCTGTCTGCCCAGGTGTTTCTTGTTAGTTCTGTTTGAAACTTAGTACATCATAGGTGACTTCTCTGATTCCATCTGGGCAATTTTGCCACTGGTTCTTCATACATTGTGTTGACGGCAAAGAACCTCGAAAGAGGTTACTAGTGTCTCGGTCGGAGAAGGATTCCCACCAAAAATGTTTTCTCCTCCTAGCTTGGCATTCAAATCTCCCAAGACGATCTTAATATCGTATCGAGAGCACTGCTCAGCGCTCATATGCTTTATCCAAGAGTTTCAAGAACATATATTTGGTGTTGTCCTTCTCTTCTATGGGCGAGTGTGAGTGTCATGTTAGTCTTATGTTGCCAAATTTAGCCTTGGTGTGAATGGTCACGAGGCGCTCGTTGATGCACTTATAGCTCAGGACTGGTTGCTTAGGTCCTGATCCAATGACATAGCCACATCCAAATAGGCGTTGTTGGTTTTCTCGGTAACAGTACTTCATATTCTTTTTTCCGGCACATCGCAAATCATTTCCTGCGTTATTGCATTCTAGGACCTCCGCTTATTGTTTGCCTGCACGTGGTCCTTCAATTATTTGCGTTGATTCTCAATAACAAAACCAACCACATACGAAGCTTGTTTCTGCTAAATAACTTACGTTCCTAACTGCAGGAAGTAAACCTGCCGCACGACCTTCAACCTGATACTATTCTTTTTTCAAATATCATAATACAAATTTAATTTATTGTTTTTCAAAAAGGGCGGCGGGTACATGTTGTGTGTAGATGTCGTGGTGTTTGCTGTGTGGCACGTAGCACCATCCTCCTAGAACCACATGTAGTCTAGGTCCATATGGTTCAATTTGGGCCATTAGAAATTAGTTATTATCATTATGTAGCGCTCGCTGTTGACGGTGACCACCTCACTAACGTCGATTTCAAAAAAGTACCGACCAATTACGCCGCCAGCCCACAATCCACACCAAACGGTAACTTTTTGAGGATGCATTATAACCTGGTGAACCTCGCGTGGATTGGTGTCGTCCCATATACGGCAATTTTGTTTGTTAACAGAGCCATTCATCCAAAAATGTGCCTCTGCACTAAAGATGATTTTTCGGACAAAATTGGGGTCCTCTTCCAAACGATTCGAAGCCCATTCATCGAAAAAACACGCGGCGCTGTCTATGGTAATTAACTTTGAGCTTCTGGGTCAGTTGGATCTTGTAATCTTGTACGATTGAAGACCCAAGTCCCGCCGCAAAATTCACCAAGTTGAAGTCTGCGAAAGGCCGAGTTCTTGTGCACGGCGAAGAATAGACTGCCTCGGGTTCTGCTGAACACTTTCACGGACCGCGGCGATGTTCTCGGCCGATCTTGAGTGCCTTGAACGTACGGGTGTTGCCTGATTATTTACTGAACCGGTCGTCTGAAATTTGGCCACCGAACGATGAAGAGTCGACTGTGAAGGGCCACCACGTCAACCATAAAATGGGCGCAATGTGCGCAACGATAAAGTTTTATCATATGAACTTTCTGTTCAATAGTGTAACTTGCCATGATGATTTGGCATAAACAACTGAATAATAAACTAAAGATTTGACAGATGTGCCTGCCAAAATCTACTTGCGCCAAAAAAAACATATATATTTCATTTACATTTTGTTTTATTCAATTCATAATGTTCATCATTTTAGATAATTTAAATAAAGAACGTTGAAATTAGTTTTAAACTGCATCTCAAGTACAAGCCCAAAATAAAAACATCTTAACCTTTATATTCCTATTTTGAACAAAAATGAACCATTTGACCTAATTATTCGAAAGTAATTCCTACTCCCATTAGGTAATGGGGTTATATAATAGATATTATTTAGCATATCATATTATTTCATTATGTTATATAATTATTTTCCCTCAAGTATTCTATATTTAATACATAATGAGTCCTTTTTGCTTCCTTTGATGGATTTTCTATTTTTCATTATATACATAAAAAAAGAGTAAACACATTTTTACTTACTGCCTTTATAAATTAAGGACATTCTTATTTTCATCATTAGATATCCCCTTAAAAAATGAAGCTTACTACAGCCAAGCCAATGGGTGCATTTTGTGCGCCAGTCCTTTTCTTTTGTGTAGATAATTCTGAATAATATTTAAAAAATAATGCCTTGTGAGGGGGTAGAAACCTTTCTGCAACTCTTAGGTACATTATAATATTTTGTAGATAAAAAAAATAATTCCTAAATGTAATGGTCTAATAATTTTCTTACTTAATTCATTAAAATAAACGCTTGAATGATTTAAGACTCAGTATACGAGTGGGTAGGTAGGTAGGTACCTAACCTAACCTACTTGTTGATACACTTAGATTTAGTTATCTTTTTTTTTTACTTTTTAATTAATGTGCAAATGCGAAGGAAATAGTCCAATGTCAAGCCTCAGAATCAATTTAATTTTTATGAAATCATAAAAAAATATGAAGCTGAATGTCAATATCATTAGGGTAAGTCACTTCGTTCGTATATATTTTTCTTTTTCAAAGCGCCGTAGATTTGGACTATACATAGGGTAAACTACCCAACCATTGGAACATTTAGGCTACTACCCACTAATTCAGCATATACATATAAGTAATGGAAACTAAGAAATGAAAATGTTTCTTTTTGAACATTTTGAACTTTGTTTTTTTTTTTTTTTAATTAAAAGTATTAAATACCGTAATTTGTATTAAAAATAACAAATAATTAATATAAAATAAAAATGCTTCGCATCATTTTCTAATTAAACTGGTCGACAAAAATTACGTTTTTGAAAGGATTAAGATTTCATGAATTCGCATTTCACCTTTAAATTTTTCTCCCACATCAGGTTTTTAAAATGTGCCTCTTTAAAAATGCTAAAAACAACCAAAAACGAGGTTAAGGCTAAGTTAAAACTAAACATATCCATAAATATTAAATTATATGATGATGTTCCAAAGTACAAATATTTGTCAAATAAATAAATTGTTCAAATAATTATAGTATCTTACTTAGTTTCTGGAAATTCTTATAAGTTATGATTCTTTATTTGACTCTTTATGAAGTTTTGAACAAACTTTGAATTTTATACTTTCATAGTTTTGAGAAGAGAGAATGTTGATTTCAATACGATCTTCAATTTTGACTATCTGCTTGAAATTACAAATTAGCGTTTTCAACATTATTTTTATATTTTTTTAATATTATTTCAAAGACTTAATATACGTGTAGATAGATCTTTCATATTATATTTTATGAAATAAAAAGTTTTTCAATTGGCGCTGGTAGATCTTGGCGCCCCGTGGCGGCCATTTTGTTTTGGTGACATCTGTCAAATCTTTTGTTCATTATTCAGTTGTTTACGTCAAATCATCATGGCAAGTTACACGATTGAACACCACGTTCAAATGATGAAACTTTATTATCAAAATGAGTGTTTGTAAACGCAAACGTTGCGCGTATTCCGCCCATTTTACGGTAGACGAGGTGGCCCTTCACAGTAAACTCTTCAACGTTTGGTGGCCAAATTTGAGACGACCGGTTCAGCTAACACCCGTACGTTCAAGGAACGAAAAATCGGCCGAGAACATTGCCGCTGTCCGTGAAAGTGTACAGCAGAACCCGAGGCAGTCTATTCCTCGCCTGCACAAGAACTCGGCCTTTCGCAGACTTTAACTTGGCGAATTTTGCGTCGGGAGTTGAGCCCACACCCGTACAAGATCCAACTGACCGAGGAACTCAAAGTTCATGACCATAGACAGCGCCGCTCCGTTTCTTCGCTGCCTGGGCTTCAAATCGTTTGGAAGAGGACCCCAATTTTGGCTGAAAAATCATCTTCAGTGACAAGACGCATTTTTGGATCAATGGCTATGTTAACAAATAAAATTGCCTGCAACTCACGCGAGGTTCACCAGGTGATAATTCATCCTCAAAAAGTTACCGTTTGCTGTGGATTTTGGGCTGGAGGGCGGCGTAATTGGTCCGTACGTTTTCGAAAACGACGTTAGTGAGGCGGCCCAAATTGAACCATATGGACCTAGACGACATGTGGTTCCAGCAGGACTGCGGCGGCGCTACGTGCCACATAGCAAACGCCACGATTGACATTTTGCATGAATGATTTGAGGGTAAGGTTATCTCTCGCAGGGGGGTGATGTGAATTGGCTACTAAGGTCATGCGATTTAACCCCGCTAGACTTTTTCCTGTGGGGTTTCTTGAAGTCGCAGGTCTATGCGAATAAAGCACAATCGACCGATGCCGTACAGTTGAACATAACACAATAATGAAAGAGTCATTGAAAATTGGACCACACGAATCAATGCCACCGTAAGAAGCCGAGGGAATTCTTTAATGGTTCATTCCTTTATTCATATGACTGACACCAATTTCCTCCCCTTCCGAAGATAACACTGTTTTTAAACAAGTACTTTTCTCTTGGAATTTCTTACTTAAGCAAAACTCAAGAGTTGATAGCGGAACATTTAATTTACAAAAAATAGCTTTTTCGGACATTTCTGCTGTGATTGCTTTAAGACTATATTTAATAATGTCTGAAGTATGTATGGCAAATTTATCATAGGGGCATATTCGTCAAAGCTATTTACAATATAATGCTTTTTGAATTAAGATGTGATGTTTGTAATTTTGCGCGACAAAAAAAGTTGTGTGTAGCTTTGTAGTTTCGTAATAAATAAGCAATTTCTAGTAATTTTTAGAGTGAAATCAATGACGGATCCAAGGTTTGGTTTGACACAATTTACAAAATTTACAATTTGGAAGAAACCTTGAATAAGAGATAGTCAATTTGATATTAAATTCTATCTTATTTTTTTTGGCTCACATAAATAGTGTAAGGCTTTCTTAAAGTTTTTTTCTTTCAAAATTGATATTCTAATAGAAACACTTTGAAAATTAAAAAAAATTAAAGAAGTCCACTTTTTAAATTTACTTGGAAATAAGATTTAAATCCGAATTTCAAGAATATAAACTGTCAAAAAAAAGCACAAATGACACTTTCGTAAAACTAATGTCTAATTGAAAACTAACGGTGGTTGCCATATCTATCAATTTAATATAAAATCTTTGAATCTCTTGGGAACCGAAGTGAAAAGAGGTTCTGCAACATGTAATTTGCGAGTGCCACACAAAAATTATGTATTTAAATGTACCTTGTCCCTTAAAGACAAGGACCAAACATTTTTCTCCCTACAATTTTAATGTTTTGTTGACTCCTTTATTTATAATTTTAAAAAAATTCACTCAAAACAATAGTTTTTAAGTTTTTGTCTTCTAGCATCAGTTCCATTCTAAGAGTAAGCAGACTGATATACTGATAATGGAAGTAATAATACTAGTAGACTCCCAAAAATTGAGTCCGATAAAAATACTTTATAAGAACAGATTCTCCTCTAGAGAAAATTATAGGACATTTTAGTCTGTGACCACTGACCACCTCTGATTGAACTCTCCAGGGAAGGAGGGGACCTACAGTTTTAAGCCGAATCGGAACGGCTTATTTGAGAAAGCACTTTTCTTGGCAAGAATTAGGTAGGTACTTTTGGAGAATGTGTCAATTCCTGCCAAGAGGCAGTACCCGTGAAAAAAACCTTGGGTGACATAGGCAGGGATCGAACCCAAGACCTCTGGCATGACAGTCCAACGCACTTTTTTTTTTTTTTTTTTCAAATTCATTTTTATTACCTACTTCAATCTTAAACCTATCTTAAAGCTAGACAAAAATTCATAAAACTAGCCTAATTTACCATAACTTACAACTAACTTACTGGTCCCATACGGACACTCTAAGTTAAACAATAATACTTAATGCTAATGCCTTTCGCCCCTAAGAACAGTCCAACGCACTAACCACCATGCCATGGGTACTGCTATATAAACGAACTTTTAATAAAAAGGACAATTTGGCAATTCTGCGGGGATATGAAATAAAACGTCAGACTTTGTAATCAAGGCTGTAGGAACCATCGGATCCGGAAAGCAAAATTAAAATGAAGTTTTTAATTTAAGTATACTTTCAAACAAGTTTTTACTAAGGTTCAAAAAGAAGAACTCGGTTGTTGTATAATAAAGTCTTCATCACTTCGATCTAAATTATAGTTCATTTCGAAAGCTCACGTATGAATTCGCATTAAAAAATAATAAAGAAGCTTCTTAAGATTGGCTTTTTGTGCTTTAGTGAGGGCTCCAAGAAACTTCCAGATTTCTATACCTCCCAGATCTTTTTGGGAGGATAGGACATTCCTGGAAGATGAGTCAATCCACTTCTATACAGATGGGTCAAAAACAAAAGAAGGGGTTGGTGGAGGTGTGTACTCTGAACGACTGAAATTAAGTCTCTCATTCCGCCTTCCCAATCATTGTAGCGTGTTCCAGGCGGAACTTTTGGCGATAAAAGAAGTCCTGTCCTGGCTTAAAGAAAACGTGATATCAACATCTGATATCCGTATTTTCTCAGATAGTCAGGCCGCTATCAAATCTCTGGATTCTGTCTCTACAAACTCTATAACAGTCCAGAACTGTCGATCATCTCTAATGGAGATGGCACAACAGTTTAATATTCACCTTTGCTGGGTGCCGGGCCATAGAGACATTCCAGGTAACTGTAAGGCAGATGAACTCGCCAGGAACGGTACAGTACAGCCCATTCTACCACGTTTGGCACGTACTGGTATACCAATCGCTACTTGTAAACTGTTGCTAATGCAAGACGCTGTGAGGAGGGCAGGCACCAGGTGGAACAACATCACCACGTGTCAAGTCACGAAAAGCATCTGGCCAACACTGGATTTAAAACGTTCAAGGTGCTTGCTCTCTCTAAGCAGATCGCATATAAGCTCGATAATAGGTGTCATAACCGGACACTGTCTAATAGGAAAGCACGCCACGAGATTAGGCGTATTCTCAAATGACTTCTGCAGAAGCTGTATGGACGAGGAAGAGGAGGAAACAGTTCTTCATCTTCTCTGCACATGCCCTGCTCTGGCTCGAAAACGCAAGAATTACCTAGGAGAATTCTTCTTTAACGATCTAAACGATCTAAATCATATTGGTATAAGCAGCCTCTCACGTTTCGTAAGAGACTCAAACTGGTTCCATTGAGCTTAGGAAGAAACCTCAAGATTCATGTGGTATCACAATGGGCCATTAAACTGGCCTAAGTGTGTCCGTTTCCATCTTGGACAGCCACTTCAACCTAACCTAACCTAGGGCTCCAAGTCTAACATTGCGAAAGCCAGAAAAAGTAATTGTTTCTCGTGTTAAAGCCCT
Organism: Eupeodes luniger; assembly: GCA_951509635.1. NCBI lineage: Eukaryota > Metazoa > Arthropoda > Insecta > Diptera > Syrphidae > Eupeodes > Eupeodes luniger. The sequence goes on along the minus strand of OX608073.1, from coordinate 157,732,918 downwards.
CAATAAATCAGCCGTCAAGACGTATTTCTCAAATATTACCAGGCCCGGGGCACTGTCATTAAACAAAGGTTAATTTCAAAAGTTAAAATTGAAATCTGGTAAATTAAATCAAAAATATTTCTTACAAAAACTATTCAAAGTAAAAAAAAATTGTAATAAAGGCGCATGACAAAAAGTTACAAATGTGCCCCAGTTTAACATACAGTGTTCCGAATATTCAAAATTTTTAGTTCTGACATCTAAAAACAGTTCAAATAAGAAACGAAAATGGATATATTTTGAGATTTTAGATTTCTATTGATTTAATAAAAAGTGCATTACCAGCCTTTAAAAAATGTTTACAAAATTATTAAAACCCGTAACTTTTAATATTCAAAATGATTGCAACAGAAGCAATCAACCCAAATATTGGAAATATACATTTTAAGTATTACCTTTGTATAGTTAACACCATTTATTAAAACTATTTTTATAATAAAGAATTAAAATGAAAAGAACCTATCCATTATATCACCCACTTTGCTTACGGTTTTCACAAGTCTTACATCAAATTTGGCTTTAACTTGATAATGAATTATTAACAGGAGTTTTCAGTTGCTACTAACTTCAGATTCCAAAATAAATGATACCAAATCATCAACAAATAGTTAAGTCTTACAATTTTTAAAAATAGATTATTAAAAAACGTTTGAATGTTATAAATACTGATTTTCCAACTGTAAGTTCCAATCATCGCAAGTGTACCAACAACTGGACAGTTTACCCTATATCGCGGTTTTCTAATGGGGACTTGACAATTTTAATGTTAAATTGTGAACGCACATACATACATAAGTAGGTATATTTATATGGGGCTAAGTAATTCTTCTTTGCATCGGGTTTTATAACACACATATATTTTAAAACTTTTTATAAAAGAAAAGTTATTCATTTAAAACTTCAATAAACAAAAAATCTGGAATGTATATTTTTATCGTTCTTCAATTCCCTACAGTACAAATACATAGATTGGTAAGGTCTACAGGTTCTATATTTTCTTTCTGAAGACATGTCAAAATGTCAAAAATAAACACTATTCAATGCAATCCAATAATATGGACCGTACCTACCTGAGATGTGTTCAGCGTTCAGATAAATTTGTTCGTTTCCTTTTTTTTTTTGGAAAATGTCTAAATGCGGAAAAACTTTTTCTATTTGAATTTTCTTCCTTCCTTATGTACATCTACTTTTATATATAAGTTTGTAGATATAGATTTACTTTAACTTACCCATATTTGAAATTCAGTCAGTTCATTGAGATGCCAATACGAATTTAAATTACCTGAGAAGAATTCTCAAGAAAATAAACTTTCAAATAAAGTATACTATAGTTCAAATGAATACTTTTCTAGCTGAATGAACTTGGTTTAGGTAGGTATAAGGTATACCTACAAAGTATATCTGTAGCCTATATCTACCTGTACGGCAACAGTTTTCACAAGAGTAACATAAGGAATTTCTTGAATAATTCCAATATCCCGTATATCTGATATCTCTTTTATTTTTAACTTAAACGAATTGTTAAGCAAAAGGAAAGACTAAATATAACCTATACTTGGATTGCAAAAAGGTTTGGGCGCTATATATTTCTTAACTAAAAGTCGATCATTTTAAATGATGAAAACGTTTCTTTCAACCTTTGAATGATAGACCCAAATCTTTTAACGATGGATATTTAAACCAGCATTTAAGCAAAAGAAATCAATTACTAAGAACTGAGAAAGTAGAAAAGTGTTGTTAGACTGATTTGATGTACATCAATGAAATATTTTTCCAAATTGTAATTCTAGGAATTACTAATAGTATCAAAGGGAGTTCTTTTGAACTCCTGAGTCCAGACAAAACGCATGCACAATGTTGAACAATTTTGTTTCATTTTTAGTTTCGAGAATTATGAAGCATTTTTTTTTACACTTCGGAATTTTCAGAAGTAGATTGCTTATAGCAAGCTTCAAACTATTATTAGAGGCTCGTCATAAGGTCATAAGTGCATGTGTTAGTTGTTAGTAAGAAAATAATACAATTGTGTACTCACAAAATAAAAAAACATCATTAACAGTTAGAAGATATATTAGAAAACAAAAAATAAAAAAAGAAGCTGGTATGCGACACACACTGATAACTTCCCATCCCGTCTGTCGATTTAACTTGCTTAAAAAGTTTGTAGGTTTTCGTGTTTTGTTAAAAATAAATTCAGTTGAATTATATTTAAAGATTTAAAAATTACCAACAATATTTTGCATTTAATGAAATAGTTTGATTTTAAAATCTATTTTTGTTAACGAGCTTTTAGTCGAGAAACAATTTTTAACAATTTTAGTAGCATTTCTTAAAAATTTGCATTTCTTATATAAACATATACAAATTGAATGAATGAAATTAATTTGCAGTCAATATCTTCTGTAGTTTACGAGATATTGAGAACCGAACATCAGTTTGTACCAAATTTGCGTACTATTTTTTGTAGATTTTATTTTTTTATGAAAATGGACTGTTGGATTCTTATACAAAATTATTGAACATCGAAAACAATATTTTCTGTGAGAAAAAATAAGTTTGAAGCTAATATTTTTAATTTTTGAAAAGCTATTTGAGTCAAAAATTAATTTTTAACAAAGTTTTATTATTTATCCAAAAAACTGTCAATTCGATTTTTCTCAAAATTTTACCGAATGTTGAAAACAACATTTCTTTATAAGAAAAAATAAGTTTGAAGCCATAATCTTAAATTTTTAAAAATATATTTGAGTCGAAAATCAATTTTTACCAACTTTTAGTAATGTTTTTTTACGTTTTTATTTTTTATAAAAAAAAAACTGTCACTTCGATTTTTCTCAAAATTTTACCGGATGTCAAAAACGTTATTCTTTATTGTAAAAAATTATTTTTAAAATAAAATTATTTTTTGTTCGTAAATATTCGATGTGACAAATATTTCTCTTCAGTTTTTTTTGATTTATAAAAAAAAAACCGATGAGTTGGAATTTTTTCCAAAAATATACTAGTTTAGTATCACGGTACAATATATAATTTCCAACTTAAATCAAGTCTCTAGCGTTATTGTTTCGCGAGATATTTTTGGTTAACGAAAATTTTCACATTTTTTTTTAAATTGCTATGGTAAAAAAACCACCAGCTCAATTTTTTGAGAGTCCTTTTTGCATTTTTCTGACGACGAAAAAAACGTCGCTAACATACGGACGTACGAACGTACATATGTACGTACACACGCACGCACAGACATCTCTCTGAAAATCTTTTATTTCGACTCTAGGGGCTTTGAAACGTCGAGAAATGTGAAAATTTTCAATTCGACAAATCGGACCGATTCCAATAACTTCCTATGTGAAGTTAATAAAGACTTTTACGAAAAGTTCTAAACAATGATTTTAATCCCACCATATTTAGCTTTAAATCTATCGATGAACAGTTTACGTCATATACATAAAATAGTCATTCGACTCAAAGCTTTATTCTTCCAATAGTTTGTTCTATGGAAGTCAATATGTATAAAATCAAATGTAAACAGGTGATGAGCTCAGCTTTTATCAACAAGCATCAATTTTACCATTAATAAAAAAATATAAATACATTATTAACATGCCTTTGATGGAGAGATTGCAATTGAAGAAGTTGAATACGATGTTCATAGGGAGGCAGATCATAAGGATCATCCCAAGGAAGACCCTTTAGGGCAAAGCGAATGAAATTATGTTGAATTAATTCAATACGTTTTCTATGAATTTCCTAATAGGGAGTCCATACTTGCGAAGCATATTCAAGATGAGGGCAAACATGGCATTTGTACAATGTACAAGAATGAGTAACATAGAGATCATTGAACTCCTTTCCCCAGCCTTTTATAGAATCAAGCATAGAACTTGACTTATTGACAATAAAATTAATGTGATTTATAAATTATAAGTTGGAAGAGAAATTACCACCTATATATCTTTAAATCTGAAGACACGAGAGAGCTTTTGCTGTGATATACAATAATGAAATACACTTCCGCTTCGTTTTTTAGTAAAAGTTATCGTCTGGCAATTTATAAGGGTTAGGGCAAGGTTAATTTTTTCAAAATAAAATGTAAAACTATCAATGTCGGCTTGTAATAAAATACGACCATGGGTGAACTTTAATATTTTAAAAATCTTCATATCATCAGCAAAAATGAGAACTTCACTTGAGCGTAGACATGACTTTACGTCGTTAATAGACAGGATGAACAGAAAAGAGCCAAGATGGCTTCCCTGGGAAACACCACATTGAGCAACAAAAGGTTTTGAATGACAATTTATATATCTTACCTCATAGGATCTGTTTGCAAGTGCAAGGTATGATTTGATCCAAGCTACCAAAAATGGTGAAAACCCAAGAGCTTTAAGTTTAAATAAAATAAATCCGTGGCTAAGTTGGTCAAAAGCTTTAGAAAAGTTAGTGTATACAATACAGTCAACTTCATAACCTTGGTTTAAAGCGTTTAAACATATGTTTTAAATGGCCTTGTTTTGTATATAGTTTTTTAGGAATTACACTCAAAACTTGAGTGTTAGAATTTTGAAATTAAGTTAATTTAACTTAAGTTCCTTAACACCTTTTTACGCCTATAAGTACAATAATTCTTGTTGATCCAAGAAACTTGTAAATGTAACTTTTTTTGTTAGAAATATATTGTTTGCAAACAGAACTTTTAAATATAAATAAAAAAATACCAATGAAATAAGTTTGTCTTAAAAAATGTAAGGACCTTGATTTGTTAATTTTTTTTTCGAAAACTGTTAGAGCGATTTTTTTTATAAAGTAATTTTTCATATATGAGCCGTTTATTTTGAAAGTGGCATAAGTCACTTTTTTTTAAGTCGAGATATTTAAGATATTTGTTATACCGTTAATTACCAATACTTCTCTCGAAGAAATCTCAATAGTTCTCAACTTATCAGGGGCGAACGCAGGTAGGGGTTTTGGGGGTTTAACCCCCCCGAAATGTCAGAATAAGTGCAGTTATCAAATATCCATTATTGTTGAAAAGAAAAAAAAGCAGAAATGGTATAAAATTAATTTCCAACTCAAATTCTCAAACTATGTTAAACCCAAAATTTTAATAAATTTGCTACAATGATAGAAATTGTGCACAAAACACAAACACGCTAAATCAGAACAATATATGTATTTCTGTATTTTTTGGTAAAGAAAGAAAAATATTTTTCTTCTTTTCATTCATACTAACAATTAAAATGTTTAGTATTTTTATTTTCCAACACTTAGGTAGGATGAAGGGTTTTTAACCTTTTGTATGAAACTAAGTATTATTATTAACACAGAGATGCTCTCTTTCGCCATGTTTCTAATGGCTAAAAATGAAAAATTGAAAACAGAAAATGACCTTGTTGTACTCGTTTTTGAAACGATCTCACGGCCACTTATGACACATTACAAAAAAAAAATTAATATATCAAAACACTGAAAAATTGTTCGGTTAATTTATGTTAGTTTTAATTGTAAAAAAAAAATCTTTTGACTTAACTTTTTTCACTTCTTAAATTGTGACACAAGAATATTTTAAAACAAAAACAGCGACCCTGTTTGCTTTTAACGCGTTTTTTCCCTATTTTTCAAGAACAAGAATCAAATTAATAAAGAAAGTAACGTGATGTCTCTTAAATTCAATATTTTTAAATATTTGAATGCCTTTCTGCATTTAAACATACCTTAGTGTAAGACACAAAACAAATTCATAGTCATATTTTAAACCCGAGTCTATTTGAACTGGAGTCTAAATTTAACATATAGGTTAGACACAGCTGCTATTCATAAAGAATTTGCCAGCTCTGTTTAGTTAGAAACAGGTTTAATGCCTATTCTACTACTACTAAATTTCACTTAAACCTATACAAAATGGCTTGTAGAGGGCAACAAAATAAATTGCGTTAGCTGGAGAGCCAAAATCTTTGAAACCCTTTAAACTAATGGGTGATTTTTTTGAGGTTAGGATTTTCATGCATTAGTATTTGACAGATCACGCGGGATTTCAGACATGGTGTCAAAGAGAAAGATGCTCAGTATGCTTTGACATTTCATCATGAATAGACTTACTAACGAGCAACGCTTGCAAATCATTGAATTTTATTACCAAAATCAGTGTTCGGTTCGAAATGTGTTTCGCGCTTTTTTATCGACAAATTTTGTTCAGCGATGAGGCTCATTTCTGGTTGAATGGCTACGTAAATAAGCAAAATTGCCGCATTTGGAGTGAAGAGCAACCAGAAGCCGTTCAAGAACTGCCCATGCATCCCGAAAAATGCACTGTTTGGTGTGGTTTGTACGCTGGTGGAATCATTGGACCGTATTTTTTCAAAGATGCTGTTGGACGCAACGTTACGGTGAATGGCGATCGCTATCGTTCAATGCTAACAAACTTTTTGTTGCCAAAAATGGAAGAACTGAACTTGGTTGACATGTGGTTTCAACAAGATGGCGCTACATGCCACACAGCTCGCGATTCTATGGCCATTTTGAGGGAAAACTTCGGAGAACAATTCATCTCAAGGAATGGACCGGTAAGTTGGCCACCAAGATCATGCGATTTGAAGCCTTTAGACTATTTTTTGTGGGGCTACGTCAAGTCTAAAGTCTACACAAATAAGCCAGCAACTATTCCAGCTTTGGAAGACGACATTTCCGAAGAAATTCGGGCTATTCCGGCCGAAATGCTCGAAAAAGTTACCCAAAATTGGACTTCCCGAATGGACCACCTAAGACGCAGCCGCGGTCAACACTTAAATGAAATTATCTTCAAAAAGTAAATGTCATGGACCAATCTAACGTTTCAAATAAAGAATCGATGAGATTTTGCAAAATTTATGCGTTTTTTTTTTTAAAAGTTCTCAAGCTCTTAAAATCACCCGTTACAATGATGGATTTGCTTCCACTTTCAAAATTAATCTTTCATAAAATTCCTAGAATTATTTACATTATTTCAGTGTTCATAATTCTTGAACATTTATATAAGTTTTTATTGAATATAATTTACCTTTTTATCCATGTTTGTTTCAGCAATGACCAATCACCAAGTATAAACAGAAACAAGAAAGATTTTCAGGTTATTCGCGAGCGAATAATTCATTCGTTCCAGTGTGGATGGTATGTGGAACGCGAATAGAATTTGACAGTTCGTAACAACCAGATTGCAATTCGTGACGACCAATTTAGTTTTTCAAATTTCACTAATTTTAGCAATTAAAAAGCAAATTTTAGTTTCTTACCATGAATTTAATTAAGTTTTCTACGATTTTGTCTAGTGTTTGTGAAGGATTTAGACTTATTAAATGTTTTACATCCCATTTATTTTTGTATTTGCCGGTCGTTGGTCGCTCTCATGTGAATAGTCCTTTAATGAGTTTGGAATAATTTGACTTGGAAAGTTTGTTCCGGGGAGTTTCTGCACTGGAACGCTAGTATCCCCTATTTAAATAAAACAAATAATTGAAATCACCTCATTCACTCTTTATTAATCAAATATGTAGTGTTTTAAAAGCCTTAGAGTCAAATCGAGCAATGCAGAGTGTTTGTGTTTGTGGTTTTGAAAAAGTATCGAACAATAATAATATGTAATTTTATATTTGTGCAGACTTCAAGGAAGAAAGTCATAAATTTTACCTTCAATAAAATATCAGGAAAATACAATCATTTTTACTACACACATATATATATACAAGAACACATATAACGTAAAATTATATACGTATCTACAAACATATGCACATACATATATCAAAATACATATAAAGAAATAAATGGAGCGATCAATCACACAATTTAATATTGTTTGTCTTTTCATCGCCATCAGAAACCCACATACCCTAAGAAAACGGAAACAAAATTTAAATCATATTTGGTATTATTTTTCTTACAATTTCGTTTTTAAATCGAAAAAATGAAAGGAAAACAACAAAAAAATATCAAGAAGAAAATTGGTTTATTTGTCAAAACAAAAATACATTTCGCAATGTTTCATTTTTATTTTTCTAATATTTCTTTTTTTTTTCTTGATCAACAGGCTTTACGAAAATAGACTTTCCCTACAAAGTCAATTGACTTGTAGAGAAGTACCTCTATTATTTGAAGCTTTATATGAATAAAGGCTCTGCAATTATTATTACAACCTTTTTTTTTTTGTATTTATTCAAGCCTTACAAGATATGAAATAAGAATACAAAAATTATAACTGAAAACCTGCACAACATCAATCCCCTGAGAATTCTATCAATCAAAATATAAAGTGCATAACCAGGATTTACTAAACGACTGACAAATCACCATATTTCACGTCATTTTACTCATATTTTATGCCTTAAAATACGATTAAAAAAATAAATGGCCAAAATGTGTCACAAATAATGGCATTTTGTCCGCGTTGTGTAAATCCATGAATAGATTTATTTTTGTATATGGGTAGTATATTCAAGACCGAATTTTGAAGGGGGATGAATATTTTTTTTAACATTATTATTTATATGTCTTTCGGTATAGCAAAGGTATAAGGTATTTGTGTATGGAAGTTTAGGTAAATTCTAACAAATAACAAAATATGATATTTTAAATCAGATTTTTTGAAAATGAATAAATGATGGAACACTTCTGTGGCCGAATTCTAATTTGTATTTAATTTAAATACTAATGTTTTTAAGATTTAGTTTTAAATTGCTGTCTGTAGGTATTAAAAAAATCTAAAACGTGTACATATTGAATGAAGGCTAAAATCAGTTGAATAGGGGGACAACTCATACCATAATTTATCTAAGATTTAACACAGTTCAAAGAGTATGGGCTCTAAAATATCGAGTTTTTCAATTAGAGCACTACAAACCTTTTTTTTCATTACACCAAAATCGGTTTTGAATATCAATGAAATACTTTATTCCTGTGAAAGTACGCTCGATGCCATTATGTATGGAACTCGATTTCTTTTGCATGGCCACCACGGGCACGCTTGCAGAAGTCCAAACGCTGAACCCAATTTTCGACGGTGTTCAAGCATAAATCGGCCGATACTGCTGCTATTTCACGTTCGATATTCGTAAAAAGTTCATCAATCATCGCTAGCTTGTTGGCATAGACCATAGACTTGACGTAGCCCCACAAGAAATAGTCTAAAGGCATCAAATCGCACGACCTAGGCCAAGCGACTGGACCATTTCGTGAGATAACACGTTCTCCAAACTTGGTTTCCAATAAATTGATTGTGACATTCGCTGTGTGGCTTGTGGTGCATGCCGTCCTGTTGGAACCACATTTCTTCCAAGTCCATATCATCCAATGGGGGCCAAAAATATTCTATTATCATTGACCGGTAACGATCCCCATTCACAGTTACATGCCGGTCTTGATCATCACGGAAGAAGTACGGCCCAATGACGTCGCCGGCCCATAAACCATACTAAACCGTAATTTTTCTGGATGCAATATGATTTATGAAGTACGTGTGGATTTCTGCCTGACCAATACCGCATATTTTGTTTACTGACGAAGCCACTCAGCCGGAAATGAGCCTCATTTTCATTTCAAGTTGTTGATCAGCCCAATTCACGAACATACGACGCTTCTGGTGGTCAATCAGCTTCAGTTCTTGCGCCAAATTAAATCTTGTAAGGATGTAGGCCAAGATCTTTTCGCAAAATTCGCCATAACGACATCTCAGAGAAGCCCAACGCTTAAGAACGACTTGTGAGAGACACATTTGGGCATTACGCAACTGAAGCCTCAGCGGCAGCAATATTCTCGATACAACGGGCACTTCTTTGTCTCACTGGCATGGGAACATTTTGTAATGTGCCTGTAGATTCAAATTTGTCCATACTAGACGCTCAATTGTTGATCTGCTAGGACGATTATGACGACCATTAATTGGACGTAGCGCTCTTAACGTTGAGGCCACTGACTCCGAATTTGGGTAGTAAATTTGAATAATTTCGACCAGAAATATGGCGTCGTTAGCTGTCCCTGTCGCTCTACTTTTGTAGCGTCCCCGTTGAAAAACCCTGTATAAAGACAAACCTTGTTGAAGACTTATATACAATTTGTTAATTTCCCATAGGAAGTTATTTTTAATCGATCCAATTTGTCGAATTGAAAATGTTGTCATTTCAAGGTCCCTAGAATCTAAATCAAAGATTTTTAAAAAGATGTCTGTGTGTGATTGTACGCCTGTACGCCCAAACGTTCTGGAAGCTTTTTTCGTCATCCATATCTCGATTTCAAATATGATATATTATTGCTACACAGATTATAAAAAACTGGTTGATTAAAAATATCTTACGAACCAATAACTCTTAATAATTTAATCAATTAATTTTTGTATTATACAATGTGACGTGACGTAATGCAACAGTTTTTTTTTGTGAATCAAAGAAAACTGAAAAATTAATATTTGTCACCTTAAATATTTTACAATGAAAAAGTGATTTTACTTCTAAATAATTGTATGAGAAGAAGAAAAAGAAAAAACGAAACCTAAAAACAAACATCACTAGAAATAGGTAAAAATTGATTTTCGACTCACATATCTCTCTACAAATTAAATATTTTGGCTTCCAACTTATTTCATCTCGCAAAATATATTGCTTTCAACATTGAGTAAAATTTTGATAAAAATCAACTTCAGTTTTTTCTTAAAAATTTAAGTTCGCGAAGTTTGTTTCGTCGTCCATAGCTCAAGAGACAGTAGAGATATCGACTTCAATTAGATTTGTAAAAAAATGCAGTAAGTTGCAGAAAGGACTCTCAGAAAAATTGCGTGGGTGATTTTTTTACTCACCAACCAATATAGCTAGAGACTTGAATTCAATTTTTAATTATGTCTTGTAGTATTTTTAACTTCCCATAGGAAGTTTTTGTAATGGGTCCGATTTGTCGAATTGAAAATTTTTGACATTTCTCGTAGTTTCAAGGTCCCTAGAGTCGAAACAAAAGATTTTTAGAAAGATGTCTGTGCGTGCGTGTGTACGTACGTTCGTACGTCTGTACGTTCGCGACGTTTTTTCGTCGTCCATAGCTCAAGAACCAGAAGAGATATCGACTTCAAAAAATGTTGCTATACAGATAATAAGACAGAAAGATGCAGAAAGGGCTCTCAAGAAAATTGCGTGGGTGGTTTTTGTACCATAGCAGTTTAAAAAAAAGGTGAAAATGTTGGTTAACCCTAAATATCTCATGAACCAAAAGCGCTAGATAATTTGAATTAAATTTTATATAATTATTGTAAAGCGATACCAAACAAATATTTTTTTTTAAAAAAATCCAATTAACGTTTTTTTTATAAATCAAAAAAACTGAAAAAAAAAATTTGTCAGCTCGAAAATTTTAAGAATACAAAATGATTTTATCTCCAAAACAATTTTGTGCAAAGAAAAATAACGTTTTCAGCATCTGTTAAAATTTTGAGAAAAATCGAATTGACATTTTTTTTATAAAAAAATAAAAACCTAAACAAAAAAATTAATAAAAGTTGGTAAAAATTGATTTTCGACTCAAATATCTTTTCAAAACCTTAAGATATTGGCTTTAAACTACTTTTTTCTTTTAAAAATTATTGTTTTCAACATTTTGAAAAAATTTGAAAAAAAAATCAAATTGACAGTTTTTTTTACAAAAAATAAAAACTTAAAAACAAATTTAACAAAAGTTGCTAAAAATTGAATTTCGACCCAAATATCTTTTAAAAAATTTGAGATATTGGCCTTAAGCTAATTTCAATTTATAAGAAATATTGTTTTAACATTCTGAACAATTTTGAGAAAAATCGAATTGACAGTTTTTTTACAAAAAAGAAAAACCTAAACAAAAAAATTAATAAAAGTCGGAAAAAATTGATTTTCGACTCAAATATTTTTTCAAAACTTTGAGGTATTGGCTTTAAACTACTTCTTTCTTTTAAAAAATATTGTTGTCAACATTCATTTCATTTATTGCACAGAAAATATATTGTTTTCGATATTCAGTAGTTTTTTTTTTTATAAAAATCCAACAGTCCGTTTTTCATAAAAAAATAAAATCAACAAGAAATAGTACGCAAATTTGGTGAAAATTTATGTTTGGTTCTTGATATCTCTCAAATTAATTTCATTCATCCAACTTGTAAAAATTTAAGAAATGCTACTTTAATTGGTAAAAATCTGTTTTCGACTAAAAATCTAGTTAACAAAACTAGATTTTCAAACTAAACTATTTCTTTATATGAAAAATATTGTTGGTAATTTTAAAATGTTTAAGAATAATTCAACTAACAACTTTTTTAACCCAACCCTACAAACTTTTAAGCAAGACAAATCGACAGACGGGATGGAAAGTTATCAGTGTGGGTCGCATCCCAGCCTCTTTTTTTGGATAAAATCCAGTTAACGGTTTTTTTATAGACCAAAAAACTGAAAAAAAATATTTGTCAGCTTGAATATTTTACGAACAAAAAATGGTTTTATCTCCAAAATAATTTTGTGCAACGAAACCTAAAAAAAAAAAACATTTCTAAAAGTTGTTAAAAATTGATTTTTAAATATCTTTTCAAAAACTTAAGATTATGGCTTCAAACTAATTTTATCTTGTATGAAATGTTTTTTTCAACATTCGGTTAATTCGAAAAACATAAATCTAATAGACAGTTTTTATACAAAAGTAAAAACCTAAACAAAACATTACTAAAACTTGATACAAATTTACTTTCGACTCAAATATATTTTCAAAAATTAATCATATTGGCTTCAAACTAATTTTATCTCACAGAAAATATTGTTTTCAAAATTCAGTAAAAATTGGTTTTCACTAAAAATCTCGTTAACAAAAATATATTTTGAAATCAAACTATGATAATATGCAAAACATAGTTGGCAATTTTTAGATTTTTGGAATAATTCAACTGACATTTTTTTAACCAAACACGAAAACTTACAAAACTTTTAAGAAAAACAAATCGACCGACGGTATGGGTAGTTATCAGTGTGGGTCGCATCAGAGCCTCTTTTTTAATTTTAAAATCGATCCGCCTTGAATGGAAAACGCTTTTAAAAACCTTTGGCTTCTAGATACAGTCTAAATCATTTTTAGATCTTACTTAGTTTTTTGAAAATTTTAATTAGTTATGAGTCTTTATATGACTCGTAATGATGTTTTAAGCCACATGAAGTTTATAATGCTTTCATGGTTTCGGAAAATACGTTTCTTTGGAAAACGTTCAGGGATTTTTTCGAAAAAAGAACTACTTCATGAATTTGCATAGCCTCGAAAAGCTTTTTTAAATGTTTATTCAGTATTTTAAATAGTAACATCTCAAAGACCTGACATGTTAAAGTTATTTTGAAGTCGAACTTGACTTAAGGCCATTCAAACTATTTGGAAAATTGCAATTTGATTACCATACCAGTAACAAAATCTTGTTGACCAGTGTTTGTAGAGAAACCCTATAGTGTTTCTTGAAAATTAACACCTTTGAAGAATAATAATCTGGGGGCTCAAACTAAAGTTAAATATAATACAATTTGTAATTGAGTTTGATTGCTCTTATGTGAATGTACTCTTATTTCCATTAACTTCTCCTTACATCTACCTTCCTATACCATACATGTACTTCTGTAAATACTTGTGTAAAAGTAGATTTATGAATCTATCACATTTTAACAAGAATATACTATTTCTATGAACTTAACATAAAAAGCATAGGTATGCACTATTTACAAAATACAATCCGGCTTACATTGTGTTTTGAGTCCTGGAGCCTGGAGTAGGTTTATATTTTCTACATGTTACATAAAGTTATTCATCTTTCAAAGAAACACATTCATATGTAGGTATCCGTATGCAACCTTTTTGATTTGGTCGAGTTAAATGTCTTTTAGAGTAGGTGGAAATTGGTTGTGAGGTATGCGTTGAAGGTAAAATACCTCCCTATGCATTCCTTTAATTAAATACTCGTAGCTTTGTTTCAAGTTTGTAAATAATATGTAAGTATATTTCGATGAATGTGTGTTCAACAGGTAGCTGAAGCAGCTCTTGAAAAGAGTAGTGTTGTAAAAAAATACGCCATCCATCAAGTGACACGGAGTTTACGACACGCATATGTAAGTCGTGTTAACAGTTAACCCTTCAGAAACATGACACTCTCATCCATTTTGAAGTTTTTTGTTTTCGTTTTTTATTGTTGTTGCATACGTTAAAGGTATTTCATGGCTTACATGTGAAGGCGTACACCCTAAAAACAAAATCGTCGAACGCCTAAAATGGGTTCGTACATAACCATACAAAATATGTTCAATTTGGCTATATGGGTATGCTCTGCTCAGCCCACACACAATTTAAAAATAAAAGAGTTCAAGACAAAAATATTACTGTTTCCAAAAAAAAGGATAATAGGAATGTCAACTCCTTTTTATTTAGGGATATTTTTTCTATCCACATGTACATACATAGACAGAAACATATGAAGGTATGTAAGAAAACAATTTTTAACCTACAGAAAGTTATATCCTTGTCAAAAGTGATTTTGTTTTGAGATAGGTATACGTAATGTTAAAAAGTTGAATCTACTCGTATAATGAAAAACAGAACTAATTCTTGGGTTTATTGGTTAATTTGTAGTTGGCTTTGGGAATATATGTTGGTAAAGGTAGAATGTGTTATTGATAAAACTTTTGGCACTTGATAAAAGGTGGGATGGGAATTTAGTATTATAAGATAAAACTTTTTATTAAGTTTGTCAATGTTTTTCTGGTTAACCACTTTTGACTTTGCATCAGCTTCATTTTAACCAGTGAAATCCAGTTTTCTTGTTTTTCAATCAATTTCAACAGGAAATAAGTTGTCATACAGAAAAAAAAAAAAACTGTCGACAGTTTAGTAAGAGGTGCGAATGAGGTTTGGGAGTGTCGTATCGCTTAGACCCAAATCAAAAAAAGTGACTCCGATAGGATCCATACTGATAACTTCCCATTCATGTCCGTCTCTGTCGATATTAATATCAACATTTTGTATAAAATAAAAAACAGTTTGAAGTCAATATCTTTATTTGTTCTTATACATAAAGTCGAAAGTCATTTCTTATCAGTTTTTTAAACGAACTAGATTAAAAAAAATTATTTAAAGTTAACAACAATCTTTTGCATATGATAAGAAAAATTTGACTTCCATGCCTTTTCTTGTTCCTGAGATTTTAAGTCACAAACCAATTTTTACTAATTTTAGTAGAAATTTTTAATCTTATATATAAAAATGAATCGCAAAATGTGTTGGTTACCGCATAACTCAACAACGCCTGGACCAATTAGGCCAATTCTTTTTTTTTAAATGTTAGTTAAAGTTCAAGGATGGTTCTTACTGCGAGAAAAATTCGAAAAACCATAAATGCCAGAAAAACCATAAAAACCATAAAAACAGCCCTTTTCTTTTTCCCATACAAATGTTTTCTAACTAAAACGTAGTCAATTTGAGGTTTATTGCTATTGTATAAAGTACATATTAAATTCCAAGCACTCACTGTTGTCTAAGCAGTGTAAGAGTGCTCCTAACATCAATTAGGCCTGACCAAACCCAATCGTCCAATGCATGATGCTTTTACCCAAGAGTTGCTTCGAAAAAAAAGCTTTGATCTTGTCATCCCACATAAAGGAAACCTGGTTCTAAATAGCCTCAAATGGGGATATGTCCTAAAGTTATGTCTTGAAGTCAGAGTAGTTTTTATTCCAAAAGTTGGTAAGTCCAGTTACATCAATGCTTAAGACTATAGACCCATTAGTCTCACAACGTTAATTTTTTAAAACTAAGGCAGCGTTTTAGACATTCACATCCGAAGAAATCTCAGACCTAAAGCCTTATCTCCTACACAAAATGCCTATTCCAGAAGCAAAAGCGGGGAAACAGCCTTACATCACTTTTATAAAGGGTTTTGCAATTGGCGCTGGTAGATTTCGGTGCCCAGTGGCACCCATTTTGTTTTGGTGACATCTGTCAAATCTTTTGTTTATTCTGTTCTTTATGCCAAATCTTCATGGCAAGTTACACGATTGAACAGCACTTTCAAATGATAAAACTTTATTATCAAAATAAGTGTTCGTTAAAGCAAACGTTGCTCGCGTTGCACCCATTTTACGGTAGTCGTTATGGTCACAGTCGACTCTTCAACGTTTGGTGGTCAAATTCAAGACGACCGGTTCAGTAAGCAATCAGCCAACACCCGTACGTTCAAGGAAAGCAAGATCGGCCGAGAACATCGCCGCGGTCCGTGAAAGTGTACAGCAGAACCAGAGGCAGTATGTTCCTCGCTGTGCACAAGAACTCGGCCTTTCGCAGACTTCAACTTGGAGAATTTTGCGTTGGGACTTGGTCCTTCACCTGTACAAGATCCAACTGACCCAGGAGCTCAAAGTTCATGACCATAGACAACGCTGTTTGTTCGCTGATTGGGCTTCGAATCGTTTGGCCGAAAAATCATCTTTAGTGACGAGGCGCATTTTCGGATGAATGGCTGTCTTAACAAGCAAAATTGCCGTATATGGGACGACACCAACCCACGAGAGGTTCACCAGGTTATAATGCATCCTCAAAAAGTTACCGTTTGGTGTGACCATTGAAAATTGGACCACTCGCATTAGTGCCAAAGTAAGAAGCCGAGGAGGGCATTTGAATGATGTAATATTCCACACTAAATGGCATAGATGCGCCTTTCAAATAAAAAAAAATAATTTTGTTAATACCTTACACACAGCTTGTTTTATTCCATTTCAACATCTACCCGTCCTTATTGAAAAAACCTTTACATTACGAAGGGGCTTCAACAACGTGCAAACTAGTGCAATCTAAAAAGTCTCGACCTGTTATATTATAACCTGTCTATAGTTGTTAACCAAACTCGGATTAAGCAATGAACTAGACAGCACGGAGATTAAAGTAAAATCATCCAGAGGAACCCTGAAGGAATGCTACTCTCACTACTTCTCCGGATTCTTGTCATGAATGAAATCTTTACAAATCTTGAATTAAGTAGATTCCTTACGCCGATGAAGTTGCTCTACTGGTAACATGGAAATTTCTATCCACTATAAGCGAACAACTGAACCAAGCCTTAACTAGGATCTGTGGCTTGTAGAATAATCCCCTTAAAACACATTTAGTACTTTTTACAAATATGATGGAACCCCACTGAATATATCAGATCATGTCAAATATTTAGTAGTATTTTTGGAGAAATAAGCTAAAATCATATTTTGGATGTACACTGCATTAATCAGAGCTCACTTATGGTAGCATGATATGCAAAACGCTAAAAATCTTAAAACCCTTACAAAGTTACAAAGAATGGCATAAAGAGGTACAACGCAAACAATAAAGACAACCCCAACTGCAGGAATGGAAGCAATCCTCAATCTCTTACCCCTTTACCAATATATGTTTATATACAAGAAAGAGCTCTGCAAACAGCGCCCTACGGCTCATCCAAACCAGTTGCTAGAAAACTATAAAAATAGGACATGCACGAATTTTAAAGGAATACTTAGGGAACAATGAGAGCAATTGAACTCACCAACTCCTTCATACTTCTCTATTAAAGCAGCGTCTTCCAAGCCGGGGCACTAGCAGTGACAAACACTACTAAACAGCGTATATTTCATAAACATACACAATTGCGACAGTTGACAAATTGTTAATTTATAACTTGACATTTGTCAAAATCTGTTGCATAAACAATTTGACAATTTTGTAGCATTGTAAGAAAATACCCGACAATTGTCAACTTTTCGTTTCATAAAGAAACTGTCATGGCAATTGTCAAGTATTTTTCCACAATTGTCAGGAAAAAATTGGTCAAAAAACGATGAAAACTGAAACAAAATGCAAAAGTTTTGTTCCATATTTCACCGTTTTTCGATCATAACACATTTTTAAATTATAGAATGACATTTATTTTGACAATGACACCTGTCAATATTTTTATCATAAACAGATTTGTCAGACAAGTTTGACAAAATTTGTAAAATTGTCAAATGTCAATCTTTATAAAACAAGGCCCAGGTCTTAATGATGGCACTATCACGAACTGATATCACCATTTTCATTGATAGCCAAGCAGCAATAAAATTTATGTCACAAAAATCAAATCGAAGCTTGTAAAATAATGTAGCCAAGAACTTATGCGGTTCTTAGCTCACAGCATAACGTTATACTCTGCTGTGAATGAGATAGCTGATGAACTTGCGAGGAATGGTACAACACTAAACCAATCTAATATAAAGACTCAACAACTATAAGCACCCCATCATTTGAGTTAAAAAAGATCATTGGTAACAAAATACTCCACAAATCCAATGAACGATGGAAAAGCCTTGAAACCTGCTCCGCAGCCAATAAATTATGGCCCAAATTTGACAAAACAAGATCCCGTCCGAATATTCACCTCGACAAAAAATCACTAATATTACTTGTAGGCATTATAACCGCCCACAACCTGTTGTGAAGAACTAGAAGAGTTTGCAGGATCTCTTAGGCTCAATAAAAGCCTCTAAGTGACTGGGTAATGTAAAAAAAAAAACAGATCAATTCACAGGATATACGCACTCAATTTTCAAGGGCCTAGCTGAAGTATAGGTATGAGTCTTCCCTTCAGTCACGCCAAGTGACTTGATTGATTTCAAAATTCGATATCTATAAAATATCTTTACAACAACATCTCTTTATTTTATTTTAAGAGTGGTCAATTTTTCCATCGATGGACGTTTATGGAATTTGAAAACTTTATTAATAACCAAAATAAAAATACTTCCTTTTTTTCGTATGCTGAATTGTATTATTAGGGTAAGTCGTAAAATCACACTAAAATAAAACCTTTCATTGGATAATCCTAAAGCCAAAGTCATTCCGCCTGGACTGTATGTTTATAGCTCTTTAATTCAACTCTTGGGCAAATTTGTTGCTCTATTGAATTTTGTGTTTACACACATAAAGCTTATACTCACCCAATTGTATGCTCATCTGTCACCTGTTGGGCTTGTGCTCCAATAACTTAATTATTAACAGATGTTTGTTGCATTCAAAAATTCTTTTCCATATCCCAACCCTATCTCCTTTTGCGCTTTCATTGCTATTTCCAAGGTGTTGTTATAGTTTTCTCGCCCAATAAGCTCATCACAATATTGTCCTTCCTATGGATATCCCTGTGCTTGTGCCCCATTTCCATAGAGGCCAATGACACTCTAGCATAGATGCTCTATAGCGCTATAAAACTAGACCTGATGATGCTGATTCTTGTATAAAAATCGTTCAAAACAAAAAAAAACTCATACCTTCATCGCATCGTTCATCCCTTGGGATGGTTGTAGGAATATAAACAAAAGGACCAACTCTTCGCACCATTTCCAAAGTATTTGCTTTAGTAGAGCAGTTGCCCATGGGAATGTGAAAAACTAGCAAAGCTTTTTATATATAGAATCACATCTGTGGCAAAACTTCGTAACAAAAATTTAACGCCAGCCACCTTTGGCAGCTTCGGGGGCATATTGTACCAATATACATCATACACCTACAATCCTGCATACATACTAGTATATATCCTTATATACCCGGTTCGCAGCTTCAGTCCTATTCAAGTGGAAACCTTTATCGCCTGTTTTGTTCAGGTGCGCTCATTGGAGCAACATGTATTTCTTATATATATATATGTATTTTTTATTGTTTATTCTCACAGCCCACACCATCATCGTGCAGTAAAATAAAGGACTTCGCATGACTTCCCAATAGCTGCCTTATGCCAGGACGAGGAGTTTGTGAGTATAGTATAGCTGTAGGTGTGCAGTGGGCAAAAAACACGAAAGGAGAAACTTTTCAATTGAATGACCACGAAAGATAATGGTTTTCTTCCCATTTCCGGCTGGAAGTATTTTAATTAAATTTAATACCCCCTTCCTTCCTCGTTCCTTCCCTTCCTGGTCGATGCTGCTCGATTCCCTTTGTCCTATTGTTTTTGCAACCTTTCATATGGTACATACGAGTATATCCCTTAATATAGATATCAACCTTTCCACAAACACACATCCATAGTTTATACGAATCCTGCCTTTTTTTGTGTATAGAAGTTTCCTTAAATGAGATCCTAGAAATCTCGTTCTGAATCCTGGATACGCAACGTTTAAATTCCACATATCATTCTGGATGAAAGAACATGTCTAATTACAAGCAACAAAAAGATCAGTAATAGGAGAAGCTAAAGGTACATATACATCAAAAAGGAACCAAAAACAAAACAAACAAAAATTGAACAAGTGTGAAGTCAAAAGAAACGTCCTGGTCGTCGTCATCCTAAAAGAAGGGAGGATACTTCGACTCTGGTAGAATAGACGTGAACATCTAAAGTATGAGGAATTTTTGGCAACAAGAAAGAGAAGAGAGAACAAAATTTTATCGTTTAAGATATTTGCTTGCTTTTTTGGAAACACTAACTATGGGCCCTTATCGCATATGGAAGAGCATTTAAGCACTTCCCTTACTTCTCCCTCTGACAAGATTTCAAACAATAATATGGCATTGTTTTTTTTTTCAAGACTTCCTTTGTGTTACACACACTGACTTGGTTGGCACTGTTGTTTGTTTTTCTAAAAGTTGGCATGCCAAAAACAATAAAAATCATACATTTTTAAACACCCTGAAAAGGCAAAAAGTTATTTTTTCCTAGGTTGAGGTTAAGATATACATATATGTAAGTCGTAAGAGGAATTTGCTTGACGTAGGTAGGTATTAAAATAAAAGAAATCAAAACATTTTTGATATCGATTAATCTGCGGTTAAGTACATCGTAAAAAAGACAATCAGAAAAAACAAAACAAGGGAAAAAAACATCGAATGCAAATTTAGCTTACTTTGCCAAAAATTTTCAGTGAACTTGGAAGAAGGTTCATACTCGAATGTAAGAAACTTAATAAAAGAAGGTTTTAATTTATTTCGCAATTTAATTGAACAAGACGTATTACAGATAAATAATACATTAAGTTCAAAAGGAATTCAGAATCTAAGCATTACTGAATTTTAAAGAAGTAAGACAAGTTGATAGGAAACAGTTCTCGATATATACAAAATATGCTCTACTAATTACTTTGAATTTAATTTTCACTGGTGTCCCAAAGGACTCCTTTTTGCTCCGACTCTTTTCCCTATATTCATAAACGATCTCTTGTCTGCTACTTCTAATCTATATCGCTGACGAAAATACCCTCAGCTTTTCATATTCGTTCCTAAATTCACATCCTTGTCCTTCGGATGTGGAACTTCAACCGGAGAGTTTGATAAACTCATTAAATTCTGATCTTTATTTATTTATTCTTTATTCATCAATGGATACATAATCTGTTGACTACAATTAAATTATAATTTATCATTATACATCATTAAAAAAGTTTAAAGCAATACTCTTAAACATATCCCTATTCATTTGAAGGTCGACTTCACTATGAATTAAATTAAAAAGAGATAAATTACGAGTTATGGGTTCATTAAGTCCATAGTTTGTCCTGTGACTAGGAATCAAAAAGAGAACGTCCCTATTTCTTAGATGTCTCTCAGGAACATAAAAAGACATAAGAGCTAGTAAGTCCGGAGATTTTATTTTACCATTGAGTATGTCCTTGATAAAAAGAACCCCAAGGGTTTCTCTACGGCTTTTTAAAGATTTTAAATCTATCAGTGCGCACCTAGAGCCATAATTGGGCAAACCATCTGACCACCTGAAATTCCTTAAAGCAAAGCGCGTGAATCTTCTTTGAATATTTTCGATCCTGTCTGAGGAATTTTGATAAAAAGGAGACCAAATAACACAACAGTATTCCAGTATGGGTAATATTAAAGATATGTAAATCGTTTTCAGAGTATAACTATCTTTAAATACCCCCGTGTTGCGTTTTAAAAAACCTAGCAACGAATTCGCTTTTGAAATAATAAAATGTATGTGTTCCGAAAAAGAAAACTTAGTGTCAAAAATAACACCAAGGTCCTTTATTTCACTCACGGTTGAAAGACTTTCATTGCCGAGACTGTAACTGAACAGCACTCTCGGTGTTGTACAAGAAGCTCTCAATATTTTGCATTTAGAGATACTTAGCTCGAGATGATTATATTTACACCAATTGAAAAACGCATCTATATCTTTTTGAAAGTTAACACAATTTTCAACTGAAGACATTTGGGAATATAGTTTCAAGTCATCTGCGAACATCAAACAATTAGAAAATTGCAGACAGTTCGGAATGTCATTGACGAAAAGATTGAAAAGGAGGGGTCCCAAATGACTTCCCTGAGGCAGTCCCGATAAGACTTCAATAAAAAAGGATTGATTGCCTTCGATTTTAACAATCTGTTTTCGATTTGACAAATAAGATTCTAACCATTTAAGAAAACCGAATCTGAATCCCATCCTTTCCAACTTTCTTAATAGAAGTCTATGATGGACTCTATCGAACGCTTTCACAAAATCCGTGTACAAAACATCGACCTGCATTCTTTTTTCCAAAGCAGATAAACAAAAACTTGTAAACAGACACAAATTCGTAGTAGTGGAGCGACCACTACAAAATCCATGCTGTCTCGAAGATATTATGTCTTTCACCGTGAAACTAAGTCTATTGAACACCAACTTTTCAAAAAGTTTTGGAATCGCTGAAAGTTTAGAGACTGGTCTATAGTTCTTAATTAAGTGCTTGAGACCACTTTTATAAATAGGGCTGATGGATGATATTTTCCACTCTTCTAGAAAAACCCCAGAATGGAGCGATTTATTGAAAATAATTTTTAGTACTTTACAAAGCGAAACAGCACATTCCGATATCAAAAGAGGAGGAATCAAATCTACTCCAGCTTTAATATTAACATCAAGAGAAGCTAAGCCGTCAAATACATCTTGATCAGATAGAGAAAACACATTAAAATCAACTTGAGAACTAATATCATTATACAGGTTTTCACTATTAGGTATAATGTCTATATTATAATTCGCTTGAAATAACTTAGCAAAAAGATTGCATGTAGCTTCAGTACTATGGGAGGTCTCTCCATCAAGCTCCATAGAGCTAGGAAACGCAGAACTTTTGCGTTTTGAATTTAAAAAAACCCAAAAAGATTTCGAGTTGCGTTTGATATTCCTTTCAACTGAACTTATATATTGTGAATATAGAAATCTACTCAAAAAATCAAATTCCCGTCGCAGTTGCATAAAACGAATTCTATCATCAGATTTGCCTGTTACCTTACATCTCTTTAAAGCCTTGTTTTTTACATTTTCTAAATTTTTAAGTCTTTTATTGAACCAAGGAGATTTAAAAGACGATCTCTTTCGAACTACCGGAACGAACTTCTGAACACCCTCAAACAAAAGTGTTTTAAAGATGGTATACATCTGATTTAAAGATTTATCTGCAAATAGTTGCTCCCAATTTATGGTATTAAAATAATTATTTAGCGAAATGAAGTCAGCCTTCTTATAATTAAATATAAAACAGTTATTTGAGATAACAGGTTGAAAATTATAAAGTTCAAATACAACCATAATGGCTTTGTGATGAATTTGATTTCTTACTAAAGGAAAGTCTGATTCAAAGACCATAAATTTAAGATCCTTAATAATAAATACAAGATCGAGAAACCTATTTAAAGTATTTTTTACATGATTAATTTGGATTAATCCTAACGATGAAAAGTTATCAACTAATTCAACTTCCACATCTCTAGAAACATTAAAAGGGACAAGGATTTGCTCATCTTCTAGATAACGCCAATCAATGTCACCAAGATTAAAGTCACCGAAGATACATGGATATTGATTAGAAGATAAGCCATTCAATAAACAACTAACATTTGAAACAAGTTGAACATATAATTCTAAGCTACTCTTTGGTCTAATATAATTTACAATAAAACAATATTCAGCTCTGTTTACATTATGTGCTAAATGCTCTGAACTAACAAGAACGCATAGTTGATCAAAATAAATAGAATTTGTTTGAAAATTTAATTGTTTACTATTAAGTGAAGTACGAACTGCAATTAATACTCCCCCGCCTCTATCCATACCAATGTCTAGAGAACGATCCACTCGATAGACAACATATGAAGAATCAAACAGCTCGGAAGAAAAGATTCCATGGTGCAGCCAGGTCTCTGTTAATATTATTACGTCATAGTCGTGTGCACTTGAAGTGATGAAAAACTCATTTGTTTTTGTTCGCAAGCCACCAACATTTTGATAATAAATTCTAAGCTGTGACGGATTAAGGGAAGACGATGAAGCACATGTTATGTTGTTGAAATTTGGTTCGCACCACTCCCGTTTTTTGATTTTGGACGTTGGATAAAGTTCTTAATCTGCACACCCAATGGCCAAATAGAAGGATTAAATGCTTTCTCAAATGCAAACTCTGGAATTCCAAGTTTGAAGTTAGTGAAATGAAGAGTTGAAACATCGACATTACTTTTAACTAATCTCTTGCAAAGAAGCACGCTTTCTTAACAGCATTGTCCAGTGGGGAATCAAAAACAATGTAGAATTTAATTCATCGATTAAAGCGTTACCTACCCTTGATGTCACTATCCATGAGTGGCACTTGCATCCAGGAAACTAATCAACTTTCAGTACTCGGTATCTGTATCACGGATCACTTCTTATGGAATGATCACATATTAGATATTGCCAAAAATGCTGCCTGGTGCTTAGGATTTCTCCGACGGTGCAAGACATTTTTCACCCCTTCTGATCTGGATGTAATTTACAAAGCCTTCATCCTTCCACAGCTTGAATATAATAATTTAAAAACAATTTTAAATCCCTTGGATCGAAATCAAAAAAAAACTTTAAAAATGATAGGCGATAGAGCTATAACCTAGGAGCTTAGGATTTCTACAACGGACGGTGGAAGAAACTTGTCACCCCTTCTGATCTGGCTGTAATTTACAAAGCCTTCAATCATTAAAGATCCTTAAACAAGTTTAAGTCTTTTAGACAGGATTCAAGAAAAGCTTTAAAATTGATAGGCGATAGAACTATAACCAAAGCCTTTACATCCCTCGAACACCGCCACATTATTCTTTGCCTTTTGTTGTTTTACTGATATTTTTACAAACAATTTGCTGTGAAATAAACCAGTTGCATTTCCCCCCTCAAACAATTCAGCAGTAATACTCGCACTTCCAGGAATGTTCATCACTTCATCAGTTTCCCTTGAGTTTAATTTCGGACGTATTATAAATAGAATTTGTTTGAAAATTTAATTGTTTACTATTAAGTGAAGTACGAACTGCAATTAATACTCCCCCGCCTCTATCCATACCAATGTCTAGAGAACGATCCACTCGATAGACAACATATGAAGAATCAAACAGCTCGGAAGAAAAGATTCCATGGTGCAGCCAGGTCTCTGTTAATATTATTACGTCATAGTCGTGTGCACTTGAAGTGATGAAAAACTCATTTGTTTTTGTTCGCAAGCCACCAACATTTTGATAATAAATTCTAAGCTGTGACGGATTAAGGGAAGACGATGAAGCACATGTTATGTTGTTGAAATTTGGTTCGCACCACTCCCGTTTTTTGATTTTGGACGTTGGATAAAGTTCTTAATCTGCACACCCAATGGCCAAATAGAAGGATTAAATGCTTTCTCAAATGCAAACTCTGGAATTCCAAGTTTGAAGTTAGTGAAATGAAGAGTTGAAACATCGACATTACTTTTAACTAATCTCTTGCAAAGAAGCACGCTTTCTTAACAGCATTGTCCAGTGGGGAATCAAAAACAATGTAGAATTTAATTCATCGATTAAAGCGTTACCTACCCTTGATGTCACTATCCATGAGTGGCACTTGCATCCAGGAAACTAATCAACTTTCAGTACTCGGTATCTGTATCACGGATCACTTCTTATGGAATGATCACATATTAGATATTGCCAAAAATGCTGCCTGGTGCTTAGGATTTCTCCGACGGTGCAAGACATTTTTCACCCCTTCTGATCTGGATGTAATTTACAAAGCCTTCATCCTTCCACAGCTTGAATATAATAATTTAAAAACAATTTTAAATCCCTTGGATCGAAATCAAAAAAAAACTTTAAAAATGATAGGCGATAGAGCTATAACCTAGGAGCTTAGGATTTCTACAACGGACGGTGGAAGAAACTTGTCACCCCTTCTGATCTGGCTGTAATTTACAAAGCCTTCAATCATTAAAGATCCTTAAACAAGTTTAAGTCTTTTAGACAGGATTCAAGAAAAGCTTTAAAATTGATAGGCGATAGAACTATAACCAAAGCCTTTACATCCCTCGAACACCGCCACATTATTCTTTGCCTTTTGTTGTTTTACTGATATTTTTACAAACAATTTGCTGTGAAATAAACCAGTTGCATTTCCCCCCTCAAACAATTCAGCAGTAATACTCGCACTTCCAGGAATGTTCATCACTTCATCAGTTTCCCTTGAGTTTAATTTCGGACGTATTGTTAAGTGTAGAGATTCTTTTTTTAAATACTCATCGAAAATGTTGAGTATTTCAAAATTTTAAGATCAAAGTGCGCTCACACTGTGTTTAAAAATCAACTTCTTAAGGGTATTAAAAACCCCTTTAGTGTCTGTAAATAAACAAAAATCATAAACAATTTCACAGCTGGATTAAATATCGCTACCACTTTGGATCTTTTTTTATCATATACATCCCACAAATCTTATAAATAATTCCTATGGACCCATTAACCAAACCTAGACCTACGTCTATATTTGTGAGTAGTATAATAACAGTCACACCAATTTTCTTGCCATTTGCTCTCTAATCCTGTCATCATAGAGGAATCTTCTTTGTATTTAAAGAAAATGGGTAGTTACCACGCCTTTAAAAGCGCAGCGTCAAAATTCAAATGTTTGTATTTCTATTCACATCGATTTCTACCGCTGTGCTCAATTTCATCAATATACAAGCATCAGAAGTGTTGCTTGGAAATGATAGCATATACATATGTAAATGCAAAGTAGGTGGATACTACGCCCCTTGAAAGAAAAATGTTCGATGTTTTATTTCTTCTTTATGTAACTCTTCCTCGAACCTCCATTAAGGTGTTTAGCTTTAGCTGTAAATGCTTCTAAAACAGGGCTCTTGTCGATATCGTCCGCACAGCCAAACAATTGTTAATACCTGTTAAAGACAATGCCATCCAGGTTAACACCACTCTTGCACACTATCTGCTCCAGGATTATGTTGAAGAAATCACATGATAGCTCATCTCCTTGCCTAAACCCTGCACAATTTTCGAATAGCTGTGATGAGCTGTTATACCCAACTGCGTCATGCGGCATAGCTAGATCAGTTTTTCCGGAATCGCGAGTTCAGACTTCGCCAATGCGGCTTTGAAAAAGTGGTGGTTCTCGACTTGAAATTCGTTGGTCTTTATTTGCCTTAATGTCAATATTTTAGTCTATCGTTGATATGCCTTGCCTGAAGCCACGCTGGTACGTGTCGATCATAGTGTTGTAGAAAGATTTAAGACGCTAACATAGTACGTTTAGTGTGATCTTGTAGGCAACATTTAGCAGGGAAATGCCTCTGGAATGTTTGCAGGACATAGGATCGCCTTTTTGAAATTGGCCATATTCAGCTATTTGACTATTCATTGAGCATACTTTTCTCTTCCCACCCTACCAGGACATCACATCTGTATGTTAACAGTGCCGTAGTTAGACAATCCAAGCTATCAGATTTCTTCTTTTAAAAGCACAATTATAGAAATTATAAATGTAAATTTAACTTACATAAACAGCTGTGTAATTTAGAATAAGTGGGCTAAAAACAAGACGTTCAGGATAATCAATTTCGAACCAATGCTTGTTAGTCTCAGTGATATAGCAAATGCTCTTTCAAAAATAAAGTTATCAAAACAGACGTTTTTATCACTTAATGAAGATTCAAACGTATGAATATTTTCCACTGCCAATTTCACTGAAAACCTGCTATACGGCTATACTAAGTTATAATCCTAACCGCTCGATGCTTCTACTTATGTATATGTACATAACTCTATGTTTTTTTAAATTGTGCTTACACTATACAATTTATGAACGATTTTTAGCAGTCTTTGTAATTTTTGTATATGTATTTTAGTCAAATTTAAGAAAAATAATAATAATAGTTCAAAATACAATAATTATTATTGGAAATGTTGTACGAGCAAAATCCATCGAATCAGAAGATGTGAATTTCAAATCCATGTTGTTATTTTTTAAAACAAAATTTTAAAGGGAACCAAACATTTGAACAATGCATGACCTTCGAATTCACGAAAACAAAAGAATTTTGAAATATGATCAGACCTCTCATCTTATCAACATCGCATAGGAAATTAAGAAATTGGTAAGTGCAATATTAATCATCAATGAATTTTTAGTTCCGTTTTTGCCATAAAGTTGGAAAAAGACTCATATGCTAGCCACTGTAGCATTTTTATTTCTCACGATCAATAAAGCGG
Organism: Eupeodes luniger; assembly: GCA_951509635.1. Taxonomy (NCBI): domain Eukaryota; kingdom Metazoa; phylum Arthropoda; class Insecta; order Diptera; family Syrphidae; genus Eupeodes; species Eupeodes luniger. Next base: position 157,704,358 of record OX608073.1, on the reverse strand, counting down.
GCTATGCATAGTACATTATGTATGTATATTTCACATTAGTTAGTAAAAAATGTGCTTCATAGTAATTTAACAATGACGAAACATATCTACATAATGTACATGTTGTGTGTATGTTAATCACATCCTTTGAGTTCCGAATTATGAAGCTCGCCGCCGATGAATGCAAGCCTTTATTATTCCTATGGGTAAGTTTGTTTGACGAGGGAGAGAAAATTCGGCTTTGTTTGCTGTCCCAGTGAAAGGCACCATAATCTAGAATATCTTTCTCATATCAAAAAAAAAAACGTCCAAACTTTATACATAAATGAGGTCAGTGTCCTACTGTGATTCATTCAAATTGATATATTTCCGAGTTGAATATACTTTACTCATAAATTATGGATAATTTCTGTCTCGTTATCTAAGCGCAATGACTTTCCGGCCTGGTTTTTAACTATGGTATTCTGTTCGAGTTTTTATTATCAAAAGTTTGTTAGGTGTTTTCACAACCATCAGATATTCATAAATTTGGATTTATTCAGCACTATGAAAAACAAGGGTTTAAAACGGCAATTTTTCAACTTTTTAAATACAGACTTAAATTAATTTATTCATAAAACTTTTATTAAAAGAACGTTGGTTATGTAGAACTTTAAGTTGGTAGGTCCAAGATATCTACGTATGTTTATAATGTATATGGTAGATAATTTAATTACCTCTCTTGTTTTGTAAAGGTCGTTAAATGGGGGATTGCGTGTAAAATTGAAAGTTTTCTTTCTTCAGAAATTAACTTCTGAACATTGTGGTAAACTTCATATTGGTTTTATAGGACTTTAAATTGTTTTAAAGCCTTATTGATTTTTCATTAAAACAATAGTCATCAACTTTCGATTCATATACGAAAGGCACATTGAGGTGGGATTTTAACTTTTCAATTGGAACGGTAAAACTTCATCCTTTATAATCTGAATGTCATTGTTTTATGTTAAATATCTTTATATATGTACGGTTTTATTTTTTTAATTTTTTTTTCGTTCATTTCGTTTTGTAATCTTAAAAGAAAAAGCATACATATGTACCTATAGATAAATAATTAAAACACTTTTTCTCGGTACCGAGTATAGTGTATGCGCATTCAAACCAATGGTTAATTAGGACAAATCTATGAAAGATCGACGAATGATTAATGTATCTTTCTTAAATAATAAAAATAATTCTCTTTCGGGAAGTTTATAGTTGTATTACTTTAACATAGCTTTTAGGCCATCAGCTCTTGAAGCTTGGTTCTTCTTAATTTTCGAACATTTTCTTGTGGATTTAAGACGATCTCAATTTTAGAGTTGGCATGACATTGAAGTCGCTGGTTGTGTCATCATACAGCGTGTTTTTTTTTTAAATACTTCTGTAACCATTCCAATTTGATTGTCACGATAAAGATCGTTATTTCTAATAAAGTTGGGTTTTAGGCCATTTTGGCCCGTTGGGATACTACAAGAACCTTGAGGCCTTCTTCTGATCTCAATTTGAGTTCCTTACAAAACTTAATTTAGTAGTGTGGCTGAGATCGTGCCTTTCTATTAAGCAAAATCTGGTTATGACATCAACTATTTAGCTAATATGTAATCTGCTTAGAGACTTAGACCCAGGGTAGGGCAGATATTTTTCGTTGTCTAACAAGTTCCACTTAATGTTGGTTTTCTCTATAGCGTCTTGTCTTAGCAAAAGCAAAACTAACACGATACGTACCGATCGGTATGCCAGTCTTAGCCAAACGTGGAAGAATGGGAAATAACTACTGTATTATTTTTAGCGAGTTCGTCTGCTTTACAATTTCCTGGAATGTTGCTATGGCCCGGCACAGAGCAAATGTGAAAGTTAAACTGTCTCCATTAGAGATGATCGAGAGTTATGAACTTTTCAAGAGTTTGCATCAACAGATCCCGAAGATTTTATGGCAGCCTGAATCAGTATATCAGATGTTGCTATCACGATTTCTTTCACCTTTAAGGACAAGACTCCTTTTATTACCAAAAGTTTTACCTTTAACACGCTACAGTGATTGGAAAGACTGAATGAAAGACTTAATTTTAGTAGTTCAGAATACATGCCTCCACAGATGTGTACTGACTCGTCTTTCAAGAATGCTCTATCCTAAAGTGAGCTACACTGCTACACTAATTTTCTTGTTTGTTACGATTCCAATTTTTTTTTGTCTAAAATGAAACCCTGATACTTAACTTCAACTGAAAATTGTAACTGGATACCTTTTATAAAATAAGGGGTAACATTGACAATTTTATATTTCATGGAGAATTTAATCGGTTTTGTGTATGTATACAATTTATCCACTCCGATCAGCCCATTGTATAAGCTTCTCTAGAGCTGTTTGTAAAAGTTTTTTTTAGGGTGATATGATGCTTCCATGGAACTGATATAGGAACATCATCCATACAAGCAATCACTCTAAAACCCTCCATATCCAGACTAGTCAGAATTTCTTTGGATATAACCAAACCAGGTTCCAGAGGAGACGAGACAGAACAGAACAGACAGAACGCCTTGAGGCGTACCTCTGCTGGCAACTCTTCTGTCAGAAGAATCCCCTAGATTTGAGTTACTTATTCTATTGGTCAGCAATTTATAAAATAACTCTTCATGCCAAATCACTACGAGTAGAGATGTTAGTGCAGATGTTTCCACTTTCTTAAAAGTGCCTTTAATGTCAAGGAAGGAAACCATAGTGTGTTCTTTATGATGGAGTGCAAACTAGAGTGTGTAACGCGCGCCGTTTCCGATAATGTGTTTTCTGAGGTGGATATCACTCAATCTTCCTATGGTCTTGAGAATTAATGAAGATAAACTTATAGGCCTTAGATCTTAATGGTCGACTTGGGAGCATTTACCCGCCTTGGATATGAAGAGCACATTCAATTATCTCCACATTGAAGGAATATTTACCAACTTTTAGCAACTATTGAAAATTATCTCAAGAATAATTGTCATTATATCCAAGGCTTTCCAGAGCTCGGCTGGTATTATGCTATCTAAAATAAAAAAAATAAACAGTCCGTTGAGAACTAGGGTCTGTGACTTATAACTCTCAACCATTCCTCAGTATGAGTTCTTTTGTCAGGGATGGACGGATTTGTCAATTCCTCGCTAAAGGCAGTACCGGTGAACAAAACTTTAGATGGCACAGGCAGGGATTGAACCCAAGAACTCTGGCATGACATTCCAAGGCACTAACCATCATGCCACAGATTTTGTTTTGTGATTAGACTGTATTAGAACGTATTTGAAAGAAACTACTCATAGTTTGGAAGCTACCAGGAAGGTGGGTTTCCAGTAGCAATATGAGCGGTTCTTTTTCAACTTTGTATAGGCTTTGCAACTTATCTATCAGGTACCAATATTGCAGTATCATCAGCAAAGGTGGCCAAAATAGTTTTAGTATCCACTTGATGTACATGTGTAAGGTTGCGGTACACTGCCTTCTTTTATCTTTAGTTCCGAGTAGTTTTAGTCAAACCGTACTCTTAGGCCCCTTTCACACCAAACGAATCCGAATCAATCAGAATCATTCCGAATCACTCCGAATCAAGTTGAATCTGATTGACCAAGATTCGGCTTCGAGCGCTTCGTTTAAATGTGAAAGGATTCTTTTCCCGCCTTCAGACCGGACGAATCTGGATCAATCAGGTTTGATTCGAGGTCGCACTTGATTCAACCTGTCAGATTCCTCGTCCGGTCAGTCTTGAATCAACAATCATACGAGAGAGAGAGCAACTAAAAGAAGGAAAACAAAAAGAAGATGAAAGGATTTTTATAGATTCAGGTTGATTCAGCTGGTGTGAAAGAGTGGAGATGACGAATCAGATTCAACTTGATTCTGAGTGATTCTGATTGATTCGGATTCGTTTGGTGTGAAAGGGGCCTTAGGAGACGATTCATAACATAAAAATTCAGTAATTCGTTGTACGGTCTGGGAAGATCCCTATGTAGTTTTTACAAAAGTCCCAAATCTTTCAAAGGCGTGAGCAAAATCTAGGAACATAACTATGCATACTTGTTTTCCTTTAAGTGGCTTTCCCAAGATTTCCGTAATTCGATGGAATTGTTCTATATAAAATGTTTATTTCTAAATCCAAATTATTTTTTTGGAAATAATATTTTGTAGATATTACTTCTATTGTTGGCTTGCCTTGTTTAGGTAAAAGAACGAATTTTGTAATTTATCAATAATGTGGCACATATCTAGTTTAATACATGCGTTTATTATATATGGGAGTTTTTTTAAGGCTATCGAGGGCATTTCTTTTAAAACCTGAGCAGTCATATTATCGTACCCTGGTGATTTTTTTATTAGGTTATTTATGTTGACACAAGGAATTTCACATTTTTTCGAAAACTGTAAGAAATCTGTATCCGTATTCGCTGGGAATGCTTTGAAAACATTATCTCTTCTTTTTCAAAATCATCTTCCTTATTTCGACAAGGCATTTTACTTTTGTTTCCCTTGAGTTCAAAATAGCTAAATTACTTTCATCCTTAGCCTGTTGCACATCAGCAATTAATAATTCCACTTTATGATCAATTTGTTTAATTATGAGATCTAAGGTGTATAAAACGTTCAAGTTTATCTCTGCATTCGTTGAATTTTTCACGGGTGCATGTCCATTGTCAATGTCCTAAAGAAAAATTCCATGAGTTGTTGACGCTAAATCGACTTCCTCGAGTTCCCATGCACACTTTTACGAACAGCAGCGAAGTTTTGTTTGAAAGCCTTTGCGCGTTTCGTTGACCTACTCAACTACTAGATTATTCGTTCGTGGAGATTTGGTTAAGAAGACTATAAATAAAAGTCCAAACTGACAGGTGAACTTTCGTTTTTTTGTGTGTGTCTATTGAGTAAGAGGTAACCAATACCCGCCTTCTCTTTAAGGTTAGCCTTTTGTCTTTAAGGTTAGCGAGTTTTAGAAAACCTCCAAACATCTTCTTTGAATTGCCTTCAGCAATCAGCTGCAGGCATTCCGTTAATGTTGCATTGTTTTCAAATTTTATCTCGTCACATTGATTTAACTGCATCGGCTTATAACTTCTCACTTCCTGAGGATTCAAGACGAGTTTTAGGAGATTTGCGTTTTTTTTTCTTCAAATTTTCATAATTTTTTCTTAAAAACATTTAAACTGTTTAGAAACGTGTAAATGTGGAAAATTATTATTAGACGCATGAATATATTTTAATAGATATTGGAATTTTAAAGATAAACTTAAACCAGAGAACAAAATCAACAGTTTTTGAAGCTAAAATACAATCATTTATCACATTCAAAATTGCGTTAAGAAATTTAGATAATTCGATTATCAAGTCAACAACTTCAAATGTATGATTAATAGAGTACATATTTATCAAAGCTAAATTCGTGGCTTCAACATTAAATTATATCCGTTTGATTTATCTTTGAACACCACTCGCCTGAAAAAACACCCTTTATAAGCATACAAATGTAATATCAGTTACATACTACTAGAATAAAAGACATCTTATTACCCAGGTTATTAAAATTGACTTATTAAAGCATCGATTCAAAACAGATTTACATGAATTTTTTAATACCACAAAAGAACATCTTTTGAATCATAATATCCTTGACAACGCATATATTCAGTAAGAAAAATTATGTTTACGAGTATGTTTTCAAAAATCAAAGTAATGTACATATGTAGGTACCTATTGTAGCTGAAAGTACCTACATCCTACAACCGTCAATACATACAAAAATCTGGTTAAGAAACATATAAAATAAAAATACATGAATGAGATACGTTTTAGCATTTAAAATTGATGAGGCGAATAATCTCATGCCAGAGTTATAAAACAGGTATAAATATAAAATGGGGGTTACATTTTCTATGAACGTGATTGTTGTTGAGATCAAATAAAACTCACGTTATAAGTTGTGTACAATTTAAAATAGGTACGTGCTTAAAAAGTTTTAACAAGACTTTTAATTCCATTATACAAAAAAATATTAATGAAACCGGAAAAGAATTTTAACCCAAAATTGAAAAAATATAATTGAAACATGTCTGTCAATTTTGAAATTTATATTTATTAAATAATAATGTATTAAGATTTGATTTTCAATTTCTTTACTAAGTTTTAAAAAATGATTTAAAACACAATCAGTTTCTTTGAAACTTAGTTTTACAAATTTCCTTACATGTATGTTACATTTAGAAAATATAATTTATTGTCCCATTATAAGTTGTGTGATGTATATTTGTGACAGAATATTAAGTTCTTGCCAGTTTTGACTTCAACAATTTAAAATACAACATTGCCATTAATTCGTATTTTGAAAAGCTGAAAAGCAAATCTTGGATTGTGTTTATTAAGATTAAACATGCATTTAAAAATAACGTTCCCAGTTGTATGCATCTAATTAGCATCAGACAAAAATAATAAAAAGATAGCCGTCTTGGAAGCTGTACAAAATTAAAAGGTAATTCATCAACGATAATATTTGACACTTGAACTCTGCAGGCGGGTTCTTCGCTTATTCCGTGCATAAATTTCAATTTCCAGCCCAATGTAGTGTACCCAAAAGTTGTTGCAAGGGACTGAAACACATATTCCCTTCGTTATTGAATTTGAGTTTATTTCCAATTTTAGGCAACACAAATTTGATGGTAGAGGTTTTAGGTTCAATCCCTACCTGTGCCATCTAGAAGTTTTTTTTCACGGTTATTGCCTTTTGCGAGGAATTGACAAATCCTCCAAGAGTAATTTTGATCATAAAAAGATCTTTCTTAAATAAGCCGTTGGAATTCGATTTTAAACTGTTTCATCCCTGACAATATTACTTGCCACAGGAGTGGTTGAGAGCTGTAAGTCACAAAGCCGTAGTTTCTAACGAACCGTTGCATCAGCTTATTTATTTATAAATTTGATGGTCTTATTCGGAATTCGAAAACTCCGTTGTCGAAAAATCATTTGCGAAATCACTACTCTTTGGTCACTATTAACTAACTTCTTCGTATTCAAAATATTCTTCACAACGATTCATTTTTAAAATGTCAATGAATTAAAAAAACCCTACAAAATCAGACATATTTGAAATTGAGATGAATCAACGCATGAACCCTAAAATTCCAAATTCATGTTCTTTGTTAAATTCGTAAAAATTAAAAAAAAAATAGTCTTGGTCCATTGTCTTGTTAACTGTTACTTACATCCTCATTTTTTAAAAGGTTTATATATTTTTTATTAGTTTTCGACAACTTATCAAAACAAACTCAAAAAAGGTAAATTTCTCTTTACATATTTTTGAAAAGCTTTTCAAAATTCTAAATATAATTCGCCAATTATATTGTTTCTTAAAACAAACAGAACAAATACTTTGAAAAATAATAGAACTTTTCAGTTTTCAGAAAAGACTTTGCACTTTGTGAATTTTGAGTTTTGTGAAACGTATTTTGCAAAATGAAAAGTGTTTGGTGAAACAGGGCCCTGGTAAAATAAAAATAAATAAAACAAATTGTTTTTTTTTTTACAAAAACTAAAAACCTAATACAACTACTACTAAAAATTGTTAGAAATTAATTTTCGACTCGAAAGTCTTGGCAACAATATTGCCTTCAAATTTATTTTATCTTATAAAAAATACTTACTGTTCTCGACATTAAGACAAACTTTTCGAAAATCCAACGGTTTTTTTTTATAAAAAATAAGAATCTGCGAAAAGTACTACAAACATTAGTAAAAACTGATGTTATATTTGAATATCTCGAGAGTAAATTAAGGTAATGACTTATAAATTATTTCATTCTATGTAAAATTTTGTTGTTAATCTAAGACAATTTTCTTTAAAAAATTTATTTTTTTATAATTAAAAAAAAAAAATGCTACTAAAATTAGTAAAATTTGGTCTTCGACTAAAAACCTTTGGAAAAATAAACTTATTTTATTCTATCAAAAATGTTGTTGCTTACTTTTAGTTAATTTTATAAAAAAAATCCAATTGACAACAAAAAAAAAAAACACGAAGACCTACAAACAACAAAAAACTGATAAGAACCTTTTTTTTGATAAATCGACAGAAAAATTCAGATTTTAAATAACAGTCGGAAAAAGTGGGTCCCCTGATTCCGTCCGTCTGTCTGTCTGTCCAGGTTCCTACAGCCCAAGGCATGGGGTCGATTGACTTCAAATTTGTAAATTAAGGTTTTGAACCGATTCACGTTAGATATTTTTTCATTTTCTGGATACTAAAATAAACAGTAGTCCCCTACACATTTTTTGGCCAAAAATCCAAAATTCACAAAAAGTAACCAATAGATTTTTTTAAATTGTCTCTACAAATTTGGCTTTTTCCAATAAAAAACAAATACCTTTATATTGCTCCAAAAGGGTACCCCCAGAGAACCGTTATTTTGTTTTTTAGTTTTCTCAAGAACTAATCCATAGATTTATCTAACTATTTTTCTGTACTATCTCAATAATATTTTATGGTCATGATCTTATCCCTGATTTTTAAAAAAATAAAAAAAAAAAATTAAAAAAGGTACATAAATTTGATATCTCCAAATTGGGTAGTAAGGGTCTAAATTCCAAATATATTTCTAAACTAAAATTGAAAAACCTTATAAATTAAACATTATTTTAAAAAAACACTGTAACGTTTTTCAAATATTTTTTTTTTTAAATTATGTTTTTTTTTGAGAAATTACATTTCTGAATTTTAAAATATACCATGAAATATTGTTAAGCAGGCTCTTCTTGCATTTTATTTTGTCAGGTTTTCTCAAATCGGAGGTCTATCCTAATAAGCCGTAAGCCACTGCGGCCCTTAAAGATAACATAATTAATGCCATCGGTCAAATTCAGCCTGATTTATTCACTGAACCTTTAGAAAGCATGCCACTCAGCTAAGTCGCGCCGGCAATTTCAAAAATGTTATATTTCACACATAATGTCATTTCTCGAAGTTTCAAGGTCCCTAGAGTCTTAATAAAATATTTTTAAAAAGATGTCTGTGTGTGCGTGTGCGTGTGTAAGTACTTTCGTACGACCGTACGTTCCGAAAGCTTTTTTCGACGTCCATATCACAAGGCCATAGTGCATAGCATTTAAAAAAAATTAAAATGTTGCTTAAACCAAAATAATAACTTAAGCGACTTGAATTGAATTGTATGTTATGTAACGTCAAGTGATACCAAACTGATACCATTTTGAAAAAAATCATTTAATTCAAAAATTGTCACCTTGAATATTTTACGAACGAAAATGATTTTATCTCCAAAATAATTTTATATAACAAAGAATAAAGCTATGATTACACAGTCAACGAAATCGGTCAATGCGTTGACTCTCTGACGTAAAAATGACGTCACAATCTGTCCCAAGAGTGTCACTTCGTGTGATTGTCAACGAAAACTGGTGTCATTGCGTTGACGGGTACGATGACACTCTCGTTGACACACATTTTTGGGTCAACGCATTGACTTTTTTCGATGACCGTGTAATCTCTCTGTCAACGTCATTGGGACGCGTTGACGGAGTCGTGTCATCGCAATGACCGTGTCCCAGCGTTGACGGGGCAGAATTAAATACCGTGTCATCGTCTCAGTTTGACTGTGATTTTTATACATATATAAAAAAAACATGGCCCTGGTTTTTTTACATCATTTAATTCAAAAAATAAAAAACAAAACAGGACATATACATACATATATTGAAATTTTAAAGCTGCTGGTAAGTTTTTTTTTAAATTTAAAATAATGTCCCTTTCTTTGATAAAAATAATTATTATTAATTATTAATAATTATTAATAATTATAGTACACGCTACCGGCATGAGGTGGTGCGACTATGACGACGTGTTTTCCGTCCACTGCACCTACGCAATTCGAGAACTGCCACGCTTCGTTGAATTTTTCAGCTACTGCCTCCCATTTAGATTCACTCTATCAAAAAAAAAAATAATTTATAAAGTCAGAAACAAGAACATTGAAAATCGCGTCAAGAACTTGGGGAATAATAGAGGAGATAGCTGGTTGGGAAATTCTAAAAAGGTACTGCAAAGATCTGAAATTTTCGCCAGTGGCCAGGAATCGCAGTGTGAGGACCAATCGCACCTCGGCAGAAATGCTCGTCCGCATTTTTGTATTTTGTTTTTGTATGTGAGGCTTCACCAGCGCCAGCAAGTAATCAAACTGTCTTGCGCCCATGCGGAGGAAATTTCGATATAAAGTTGGTTCCTCAGTGCGCAATTCGCGTAATAATTTTACACCAAATCCTTCTTTCTCCCGGACCTTCAACCAATTTTTTGTCCAAACCGAACGCTGTTTTCGTGAAGGCCTTGCACTGCGGATGTCGTCCTCGTGCTCATCGTCCGTGCTGCTTTCTAAAATGTATGCGGCCAAAACCGCTATCTCCATATTTCTTTTTGTCATTGCTATTGCTTTTTATCTGAAAATGAATTGCACTTAAGTTAAATAATGGGTGTTTTTTTTGAGGTTAGGATTTTCATGCATTAGTATTTGACAGATCACGCGGGATTTCAGACATGGTGTCAAAGAGAAAAATGCTCAGTATGCTTTGACATTTCATCATGAATAGACTTACTAACGAGCAACGCTTGCAAATCATTGAATTTTATTACCAAAATCAGTGTTCGGTTCGAAATGTGTTTCGCGCTTTTTTATCGACAAATTTTGTTCAGCGATGAGGCTCATTTCTGGTTGAATGGCTACGTAAATAAGCAAAATTGCCGCATTTGGAGTGAAGAGCAACCAGAAGCCGTTCAAAAACTGCCCATGCATCCCGAAAAATGCACTGTTTGGTGTGGTTTGTACGCTGGTGGAATCATTGGACGGTATTTTTTCAAAGATGCTGTTGGACGCAACGTTACGGTGAATGGCGATCGCTATCGTTCAATGCTAACAAACTTTCTGTTGCCAAAAATGGAAGAACTGAACTTGGTTGACATGTAGTTTCAACAAGATGGCGCTACATGCCACACAGCTCGCGATTCTATGGCCATTTTGAGGGAAAACTTCGGAGAACAATTCATCTCAAGGAATGGACCGGTAAGTTGGCCACCAAGATCATGCGATTTGACGCCTTTAGACCATTTTTTGTGGGGCTACGTCAAGTCTAAAGTCTACACAAATAAGCCAGAAACTATTCCAGCTTTGGAAGACAACATTTCCGAAGAAATTCGGGCTATTCCGGCCGAAATGCTCGAAAAAGTTACCCAAAATTGGACTTTCCGAATGGACCACCTAAGACGCAGCCGCGGTCAACATTTAAATGAAATTATCTTCAAAAAATAAATGTCATGGACCAATCTAACGTTTCAAATAAAGAATCGATGAGATTTTGCAAATTTTATGCGTTTTTTTGTTAAAAAAAGTTCTCAAGCTCTTAAAAAATCACCCGATATATCTATATAATTATGTGCATTAATAAACCCACAATATTTATTTTATTTCCTCAAAATAACTTTGACTTGTGCTGACGGCTTTTTTGCTTTGTATCAAACCGTGTGATCATCAAAGTTTTGCGAGTCAATGCATTGACACTGATGAGTAAAAGTCAGGTTGACACACCTATGCGTCAACGTAATTTGGGACAACATTGACCCAATAGTGTCAATCGTGTGATAGTCAATGTTTTAAGCATTGATACTGTAAACGTTGACGGTGAGATGACGGAGAAAATATGTATTTTTTGTGACGTCAGAGAGTCAACGCGTTGACCGATTTCGTTGACCGTGTAATCATAGCTTAACGCTTTTGAAATTTTGAGAAAAATCAAATTGACAGTATTTTACAAAAAATAAAAACCTAAACAAACAAATTACAAAAAGTTGGTAAAAATTGGTTTTCGACTTAAATTTCTTTTTAAAAATTTAAGATATTAGCTTCATTCTAATCTCTTCTTATAAAGAATATTGTTTTCAACATTCAGTTTTTTCAATTTTGAGAAAAATCCAACTGACAGTTTTTTTTTTATAAAAAATAAAAAACATTATTAAAACATGTTAAAAACTGATATTCAACTCAAATATCTATTCAAAACTTTATTTAATTGGTTTCAAACTAGTTTCATCTTATAAAAAATAATGTTTTCAACATTAAGTAATTTTTTTAAAAAAATCCAACAGTCAGTTTTTTTTTCAAAAAAATTAAAATCTACAAAAGATAGTACTAAACATTGGTAAAAATTGATGGGAATGAAGAAAATGATTTTGTGCTAAATTTTCTTTAAAACAATCCAATCTGTATTTGTTTACATAATAAATAAAAACTTTCTAGAAATGCTACTAAAATTGGTAAAAATTGGTTTTGGACTAAAAATATCGTTAACAATCATAAATTTTGAAATCAAACTAATCCATCATATGCAAAACGTTTTTGCTATTGTTTTTAGAAAAATTCAAATGACAACCTTTTTTACAAAACACGAAAACCTACAAAAACAACAAAAAATCGATAAGTAATGGGTTTCGACTCAAGTATTAGAAGAACAAAGAAAGATATTGACTTAAAATTATTTATCTCACACAAAATATTGTTTTGAATCCACAGATAGGATGGGAAGTTATCAGTGTGTGTCGCATCCCAATCTCTTTTTAAATTTTGAAATCGACCCTCTTTAAATGCTTAGTTTTATTGGTTAAAATGCAACCGTTTTAGTTATCTTTAATGTACAAAAGGTTTAACGCTCAGAAACTTAATATTTGCACCTGATTTTCTTAAGTTTTAGTTGGTTTGAGCTAAAAGAACTTTTTCGGGCTCATAAAATTAAACTTAATTATAAATTCCTTATTATCATTGCTTTGAATCTTTCTTATGGTCACGCTACAGTCCAGTGTGAACTACGGCCTTGTGTTGGAAATAAATCGTATTATTTAAAATTTCGAAACAAATTTTCTTAAAAATTAAAATTTGTTGGTACAATTATTTTCTTTTTAATTTAAAAATGATTTCGTTCAATACATTACTGAAATGGTTGTTTTTTGAAAAACATATCTGTTAAATAACGATTCATTTTTGCTTTAGCGTACCTCTTGAAAGATCTAGGTGAAGGGCACCTATTTGGATTTTGTAGTGATAAAATTGTATATTTTATGTATTATGATACTTTCTAAAGTTGTTAAAATATCTATCAGTGTTTAAGTATAAATGAAAGTGAAAATTCCGTCATGGCAAGAGAAAAATGAAATGAAAATTTTAAAATTTTCAAGACTTTTTATTGTCGGTTTTTCTTAACCCACAGTTATATGCCAATAAACCACAAACCATCAAAAATGTTTTGAAAGGCGGCCTCATTTACGCTTCACAATTATCAACATTTGCAAAGCTTGGTTCTGGTACTTTACAACACCAATTTATTCAATCTCTCTAAACATTTTTCATTTACTTTTTTACAAAATTCGTTCAATATTCCAAACATGCTTTGAACTTTTCAGTTTTCATTTAATGTTCCAAGTTCATGTGATGCAGTCGTGCAGTTGATTTAAAATTATTGATTCTTTTAAAGAACAATCTTGAATTCAAGTTCGTAAACAATTTTTTCATTTTTTCAAATTTATGAATGAGCTCTTGAATTGAATGGTAAAATGGGCTTGAAATCAATACCCTCTGAGAAAAATAGCGAAAATAATGCATTTATACCGATGATGGTAAAAACAAGAAAACACTATATAGGCTTTGTTCTATGGATACCAACATACATAGATGTTGTTTTGGAAAGTTAAACTTTCGGGATTGTTTTGTATCACTGGCAAATGCACTTGGACTTGTAATACTTTTAGGGATTTGAAAGTCGGAATTCTTATCCTGCCTTATCCTAAAGGTAAAAGAAAACGAGAAAAATATTTCAAATGGTTTTGGAATGCAACTGAAATTCTATTATAACATCTCCATGAGTAGGATTAGAAACTCTTCAATAAGCTTTTACTGTACATAATGTATGTACATCTAAGTCTATCCTATATACAGACAGATCCGGTGACCACAAAATGTATCCTTTCCTTTTCCTTATAAAAGCAAACATCAAACTGTGGAAGTTGAATTTCCATCAAAACAAGGCATACCTATAGGTAGGCATACATATATAGAAATAAGGAAGGAATACAGCTATGGTGCTTTATACCATATCCAGGAACAGGATCAATATACAAAAATATTGCTCTCAATATGGCAACTTTGAAAGCACTCAAATAATTATGGATAAGTATTTTTTGTTTAAACCGAATGAATGCAAAAATTCCAGTTGGTCGATTTCAAGAGATAACGAAAGTTTTAATTGTTCGAATTGGATGTGTACTAAAGCGAAATTTATTAGTCTTTAAATGTGATAACGGATAGCTAGATTACTTATTGGGAGACCAGATGAACATCAAACTTACTTTTAACGTGTCAAGGATTATATTGGCTTTTTCAATCAATTCAACTGAATTCTGAACTGAAACTTAAAAAAAGTATACATTTAAAAAATGCACTTTCAGCTTGAGTGTGTCATCGACATATAGTTTGAAAATATCTAAAAGTTTGTACTGAAACGTCAAGGTAAAATTTCTTGAATTCCAAAACGAGAGTAAACAAAAACCTTAAAGCGACGCACAAATTGACAAAGAAAAACATTTTCCATCAATATTTCTTTGTTTTTGAATGGAGGTTTTATATGAGGTGCGAAATCCGAGTTGATTTTCTTTTTCAATATTTTTCTAGGTTTATTATTTTCTTTTTTTTTTGCAGAAACTTCTATGGTTTAATTCTGAACAATTGTGTTTCTGATAGACCACCTATCAACTGTTTTTTTTTCTGAAGGTTGAAGTGGCTGTCCGTGATGGAGTAGGACACACCTAGGGCAGTTGTTGGTCCATGGTGGAAACCACAGGAATCTCAATCAATTGGAGTTACTTATGAAACGTGACAGACTTATTTTGTTAGTTCATCAGCTTCAAATACAAAAGTCATTTCAAAATACCTTTAACCACGTGTCATGCTTTTCTAAATAGTTTTTCAATTGGAGATTGATTAAGATTTTGGCTCCCCGTGGCGGCCATTTTGTTTTGGTGACATCTGTCAAATCTTTTGTTTATTATTCAGTTGTTTATGCTAAATTATAATGGCAAGTTACACGATTGAACAGCACGTTCAAATGACAAAACTTTACTATCAACATGAGTGTTCGTTAACGCAGACGTTGCGCGCATTGCGCCAATTTTACGGTAGACGTGGTGGCCCTTCACAGTCGACTCTTTTGGTGACCAAATTTGAGAGGGCCGGTTCAGTAAACAATCAGCCAACACCCCTACGTTCAAGGAACATCGCCACGAGTCCGTGAAAGTGTACATCAGAACCTGATGCATACTCCAACTTGGCGAATTTCGCGTTGGGACTTGGGCCTAAACTCGTACAAGATACAACTGACCCAGAAGATCGAAGTTCTTGACCAAAGACAACTCCGATTGTTCGCTGACTGGGCTTCGAATCGTTTGGAAGAGGACCCCAATTTTGGCCGAAAAATCATGTTTAGTGACGAGGCGCATTTTTGGAGGTTCACCATGCTGTAATGTATCCTCAAAAAGTTACCTACCGTTTGGTGTAGATTTTGGGCCGGCAGCGTAGGTAATTGGTTGGTACTTATTTGAAAACGACGTCTATGCAAATAATATTGGGAATCATAATATTTCCAATAAAATATAGAACTAAATGGGTTCTGTGTGGGTAAACACTTAATCCAAACCATCAGCCCATTGTTTAAGCTTGTCTAAAGCTGTTCTACTATTCTTTTAGGGTATTAACATGCTTTCTTGAAACTGATATGGAAACGTCATCCGCATAAACAATCACTCTAAAACCATCCATAACCAGAATAGCCAAAATTTAATTTACTATCAGGTTCCAGAAAAGAGACCAACACACCATGGCTTGAGGTTTACTCTTCTGGCAGAAGAGACTCCTAGTCTTAGTACTCTTAAGGGTTAACTTGCTAGCATTTACCTGCCTTGGGTATGAAAGCAACAATAACTTCACTCCATATTGAAGAAATATGGACCAGTTTTAGGCAGCTATTAAAAATTATCTCAAGAATGGGTGTAATTATATCCAGAGCTTTCTGGAGCTTAGCTGGAATTACGCCATATGGTCCTGCAGATTTATATGGTTTGAAGCTGTTGTAAGCCCATCGTAGCTTGTCCTTTGTAATTAGACCTTGTAGATATGATACGATATTAGAACCTATTTGATTGAAACTACCAGAAAAGATGGTTTCGAGTAGCAAGTTGAGCGATTCTTCGCTAGAATTTGCCTGGAATGTCGTTTAGGTTTTCTTTGATTCTTTTTGTATTCTTTTAGAAACTTAAATGTAGTTTCATTACGAACATTAATTACTACGAAGAAAATAAACAGAGACTCACCTCTGTCGTTGATAGTGTACTTCCCCATACTTTAAATGAGCGTTACCATCACTAACAATAATTAGGTTGATCTTCTGCCGTTCTGCTTTAGTAATGATTCTCCCCAGGGTCTGAAGAGGGAGAGGGTCAAAGTAAAGGATCTGTAAGGATCAACATTATTCGAACTGAAGAACAGAACTTTCTAAAAAATAGAAAAAATTACATTTTAGGAAAACACTATTTGTTATATAAAGCAGTTAAATAATCGTTAATTAGTTGCAAAATTTTTATTATGACGCTTAATAAAAACTAAGATATGTTCTCGAAACCGTGAAACAGTTGATTAACTACAAACCATAACGTGATAAAGCTTTCAATATTTGGTTTGCTAGCAGTTTTATTGGCAATGCAAACCTAACCAAAAATTACGGATAAATTTCTATTCTAAGTAGTTTTTAAGGAAGATTCTTACTTTAATACCTTACGATAGGCTTACAAAATCGTTCGAAGACAGAAATCTTCTAAGCATGTTTCAAGTCAGTTTCGGTCAGGTTCCTCAACGATGGGCCATATCTTTGCATTGGCAAGTATTGCTAGAAAGTCAATAGAAAAAAAATGAAAAAAATATATGATTGCTTCCTCAACTTGAAAGCAGCATTCGACGAGATAAATCGACAAGCTCTCAACACTAGGAATCTCCCGGAAATTCTTAAAGATGTAGTTTAAGTTTCCTGTTTTGTCGAGTGCGTCTGATGTATGATGTGGGATTGATTTCTCAGAATGGATTGAAATACCGTCAGGTGTTCCCCAGGGCTGCATTGTAAGTCCATAACTATTTGCTTTGTTTATTGATGTTAATTGTGATGTACTCCCAGGACCCTTCTACTTTGCAGTTGAAAATAAACAAGTTCACGAGAAAAAGTGTGGTAAGCTATTAAAGCAAACAAGACTAAGGAGGTGATTTTTAAAGCGAAAAAATTGGTCATATAACAATATGAATATTGAAGTTGTGCAAGAATTTAAGTACCTACCTAGGTGTTTTAATTACACGTTAACTCAATTTCACAAAACACGCTAAACTAACCATGTGTTATGGTGCCC
Organism: Eupeodes luniger; assembly: GCA_951509635.1. NCBI lineage: Eukaryota > Metazoa > Arthropoda > Insecta > Diptera > Syrphidae > Eupeodes > Eupeodes luniger. The sequence continues at coordinate 157,686,860 of OX608073.1, read as the reverse complement.
CGGGTTTTGGTTATACTTTTATAATAATAATGCATAATGCATAATGCCTCTTTCATTACACAATATAAAAGCCAACTTTGATTATGTGATAAGGGAGTCTATCATGGTAAGACTTCTGCAAACAAACGCCTCACCATTCAAGGAATGTAACGAAATATCCCATTCCCAAGAAGTTTCTCTATCAATCATGGAGTCAAACCTTGAAGAATGACGGGGCATGCTTGCAGATGGGACGGAAAAATCTATGAGAAGATTTACATTTAGAATCTATTCAGACCAACTTCCACATCGTCCAAGAATACATACAAAAACTTTAATAACCAATTGTCTTCAGAATCCTATTTCAGCAACGGTTAATCTGTTGAAGCTATACCAGTTTCATCTTTAGAGCACGTGTTAGAGTTTTTAACTTAAACTGTATGCCTCATGGTGCTGACTGACCTCAAATCTGTAATCTTAGCAACAGACAAGAAAATGAGGATGTAAACCATTTTATTGCCACTTCGATGGTCTGCAAACACCCCTTAACTTTTCGAAACAGTTTCCAAGCCTAAAACATTTAAATCAAAACACCCTACTTTGTGTTTCAAATCACTTTAAAATTGAAAAAAATGTTTGCTCTAAATGCGTCCAAAATTGTAAAACTTTTTATCTTTCAAATCATTCTAAAATTGGTTTATTTTCGTATTTTAAATCATTTCAAAATTAATGACCTTTTGTATTTTAAATCATATTGAAATAGTTGTAACGCTATAAGTTATTTGTAAGAAATTATTAAAGCCATTCATTTTTAAAAATTAAGATATACATTTTTGTCTTACTTTATTTTATTATTACTTTTTTTATCAATAACATGAAATGGAATGACAGGCAGACGACAGAAAAGCCTTGTTTTATTCTTAAGAATTATTAATAAATTAGGTGGAGCAATAGTCCGTTGTCAATTAGGGTCTAGTGACTTACAACTCTCAACTATTCCTGTGTTCGAGTAGTGTTGTCAGTGATGGAGGGACCTACAGTTTTAAGCCGAATCCGAACGACTAATTTGAGAAAGCACTTTTCATGACAAGAGTTGCTCTTAGAGAATTTGTCAATTCCTATCCGTATCCGTGAACCCAAGACCTCTGTTATGACAGTCCAACGCACTAACCATCAAGCAACTGCTACTACATTCTAAAGAATTATTGTTAAAATAAATGTCTTACCAATTAATATAGAATCTATCTATCATCTATCTATGAATGTGAATAATCTTTGTAAAAATCAAAGAATTATAATACATAAATAAATTCTTTCCGTGTACCTGCTTTGGTAAAAATAAACTTTTCCTATAAAACAAACTGTCATTGAATTGTTTCAATGATATTGCTATAATTTACAATTTAAGGCATCGCATCGCCTTGAACTGAAGAAAAATCATCACCACTCCCATTCCTATCCTAGAATTCAAATGTGTCAATAAAAATCGAAAATTTATTCGAGAAATAAAGATAAAACCCTAACTACTTAAAATTCAAACTTCAAACATATACAAACAAAGATCTTTATCTAAATAATTGCTATATGATCCGTATTGCGGCCTTATCCCTTAATTCTAAAATAATTTCCCACAACAAAAACCCTACATTCTCAATTTGAAATAGAAGACAGAAAAGCTGTACGAACATTTAATCGTCCGTGAAAATTAATCGGTAAAATCCTCCAAGGCGACAATACGTTTAGATAAAGTAAATTATAGATAATATCCTAATATTTTTTTTGTTTTTATAAAAGAAGTTAGAGTCTATGAACTAAAATAAGGAAGCTTATTAAGGCGGAAATTCATAACGACCGATGAATGTTATTTTTCCGTCCATCATCGTGAATAATATAAGAACAAAAAAGTAGAAAACAAACTGAAAGGGCTTCCAAAAAAATAAAATAAAATATTTGGGCATATTAAATGAATTAAATATGCTTCCAACTATGCAAATAGTTACTTGATTCCCTATTACTTTTGCATTCAAAAAATAGGGAAGTATTTTAAACTAAAGAATGTTTTCATCTTATTTAAGGGGGTTTGCACATTTTATCTTTTATACATAGTTGAAATAAATTTCTAACCTAACGAAGGAACGAAGTTTCTGTACCTAGACTATAGGGAGTAGAGCTGCCTTTTTGAAAGTATTGGTATTTTGTGCGAAAACTTTGAAATTATTATTTAATTTATTAAATTTCTCTCCAGAAAAACTAAATCAAATTTTTGATGTAAAAAGAGGTAGATGATGGAGCCGAAACTGATACTCATAGCATTTTTGAATTGGGCTTAAGGAAAACGAAGAGATATTTATAGTACATTGCTATTTACTACAGTTTACAAATCTATTCATGAATTTATAATTTAATTTAGGACATACACTCCGCTTCAACTGAATAGGAACAAACATTTTCAAAAAATTCTTTTTACATTTTTTCCAAATATTGACAGTTTTTGTGACAACTGGCTTCTTACGGTGGCACGGATCAGAGTGGACTTATTTTCAATTACTCTTACGCATAGATCTGGCTTAATTTGAGCGATGGCCTGTGTTTTGTTCACCCTTAAGGCATCGGTCGATTGTGGTTTATTTGCATAGACCTGCGACTTCAAGAAACCTCACATCACCCTTGCGAGAGATAACCTTACCTTCAAATCGTTCATGCAAAATGTCAATCGTGGCGTTTGCTGTGTGGCACGTAGCGCCCCGTCCTGCTGGAACCACATGTCGTCTAGTTCCATATAGTTCAATGGGGGCCATAAGAAATTAGTTATCATCGTTATGTAGCGCTCGCTGTTGACGGCGACCGCCTCACTAACGTCGTTTTCAAAAAAGTACCGACCAATTACACCGCCGTCCCAAAATTCACACCAAACGGTTACTTTGTGAGGATGCATTGAACCTGGCGTGGGTTGGTGTCGTCCCATATACGCCAATTTTGCTTGTTAACACAGCCATTCATCCGAAAATGCGCCTCATCACTAAAGATGATCTGTCAGCCAAAATAGGGGTCCTCTTCCAAACGATTCGTAGATCAGTCAGCGAACAAACTGCTTTGTCTATGGTCATGAACTTTGAGTTCCTGGGTCAGTTGGATTTTGTACTGGTGTAGGCCCAAGTCCCAACGCAAAATTCGCCAAGTTGAAGTCTACGAAAAGCCGAGTGCAAGGCGAGGACTAGACTGCCTCCGGTTCTGCTGTACACTTTCACGGACTCGCGGCAATGTTGCCGGCCGATCTTGCGTTCCTTGAACGTATGGGTGTTGGCTGTTTGTTTACTGAACTGGTCGTCTCAAATTTGGTCACCAAACGTTGAAGAGTTGACTGTGAAGGGCAACCACGTCTACCGTAAAATGGGCGCAATCCGCGCAACGTTTGCGTTAATGAACACTCATTTTGATAATACAATTTTATCATTTGAACGTGCTGTTCAATCGTGTAACTTGCCATGAGTATTTGGCATAAGCAACTGAATAATAAACAAAAGATTTGACAGATGTCACCACAACAAAATGGCCGCCACTGGGCGCCAAAATCTACCCGCTCCAATTAAAAAACCCTTTTTAAAAAAATGCAGACTGGATTTGTCTGAGAAAATTTAGTACAGTATCAAATCATTTTGAAGTCAATACCTTCATTTATTCACGAGATATCGACAATCTATCATCAATTTTTACCAATTTTGCGTAGATTTTAAATTTTATGAAAAAATGACTCTTGAATTTTTATAAAGAATTAACTGAATGTCGAAAACAATATTTCCTATAAGATGAAATTAGTTTTGATTTTTTTGTAAAAATATTTGAGTCGAAAATCAATTTTAACCAAATTTAAGTAATATTTTTAGGGTTTTTATTTAAAAAAAAAAACTATCGGTTCGATTTTTCTCATAATTTTACCAAAGGTCATTATTTTTCGTTGAAAAAAATTATTATTTTGGAGATAAAATAATTTTTTGTTCGTAAAATATTCGAGGTGAAAATTATTTTTTGTCAGTTTTTTGATTTATAAAAAAACCGTTAATTGGATTTTTTTTCCAAAAATATGCTTCGTTGGTATCATGTAAGAATATATAATATAACGTTTAATTTTTTTTGGGCTATCCAAAATTGTCACCTTTTTTTTAAATTGCTACGGTAAAAAAAAACACCCATTCAATATCTTGGAGAGTCATTTATGTATCTTTCTGTTTTATTGTCTATACAATACAATATATTTGAAGTCGATATCTTTACTGGTTCTTGAGATATGGACAACGGAAAAACCTTCTCGAAATTACTGACGTACGAACAACGCAAAGTTTTGCTCTTATTGTTTTTAAAACTTAAAAAAATATCGTGGTTTTTTCAGACTATAAATTTTTTTAATTTCGGTGGCCGTAATAAGTCAACCTTTTATTTTCCCTATGTAAGAAACTAAAAACGTGTTAAAAGCTTCATCAAAACTCTGAAGGAGGTCTTTTTATATTACAAGCTGTCAGTTATTATAGAACAGTCAAGGTTGAGGTCGTTACATCAAAAATTACAGCAGCTGGGAATAAAAAGAATTTTGGGAAGAAATTTTCTTAAATAAGTTATAGCGTTTTTTTAAAATGCTTTAACGAAAAGTCTTAAAGTTAAAAAAGAAGGTATTGTAAAAAAAAATCCATCAACTAAATTATTGTTTAAAAGTTTGAACTTTACTCTTAAATGCCTTTAAAACCTGTACAAAATTATTTTGCTCTAACGACTTTTGAAATTCACTATCTACACATGTACACATTTTTTAATATTTAATACTCCAGGCAAAATTCATAGATTCTTCAAACTTTGAAATACTTCGCATATTAATGAAAATTCCAAGAAAAAATCGATCTACTTTGGCCTCCCAAAATTATTTTAGTCATCTTCCAGAGGCAATTTTAAACATGCTAGCAGATAACATTCATAGCTAAACAGATCCTTGAACACTTATCATTTAATAACCTTTTATTTCTTGGCCAATCTGGTTTTAGGTCTTAACACAGGTGTTCTACCGCTATGGTTAAAATACTGGAAGATGTAAGACAGAATAGTGATAACATTTATTTTCTACCCTGGTTCCTTTAATTGAAAATCTACCCATAGTGCAGTCACACACAAAATTAACAACAAAATCCTATTAAAAAATCCTCATGGCCGTTAACAACATAGTCAAAAAAAAAAACGGCTAAAATGATCGTAAACGGAAATAGCGAAGACACAATCCATTAACCTTCGTTGAGTTGGCCTCCATTGTTAAATTTTTCTTTGGATGAGTTTTTGTTTCCGCATTAGGCTGCGTTGGTACCAGTTGGGTTCGGCTTAGAATACTGCGGGGTGGGTTAAGTGGTGATGAGCTAGGTTGTGATGGGCTGCGTTGACAGCCTTGAATACGCTTGCGTTGCATTGGGCCCATTCTATTTTAATTTATATTGATAGAGTAAAAAGTATTCAACGCAGATTTTTAAGATTTTGTTTTCGGTTTTTTCCCTAGCCTGATAGACTTTTATTGATATATCTCTTATCTCTTTCTGCTTTATGGCTGGTGTATTGAATGAAACGATTACATGCCTCTTTCTTTTCTTTTACCCCTTAGAACTATTTTTAGCAGATCGAACTATGACGCTAGCAGTCCTCTTAATCAGTCAATTAGTAAATTTAACAAATTCTCTACGCTTATTGACTCTACAAATATTGACGCATATAATTTCTTTTGACATCTTACTTTTTCAAATTTAAGAGCTTGTATTAAGATTTCAACAGACCGAATTATGCATACAGATTGCTAAAATTCTAACTTAGAGTTGAAATTTCCAAAACCTCCCCCGAAATTTCCAGATAATTTTCGATGTAATTTGAAGACTTCCATTGAAATTTCCAGACCTCCCCTGAAATTTCCAGGCATTACTTGATATTTCAAGACATCCTTTCAAATTTTTGAAACTTCTCTTGATATTTTCAAATTGTTCCCGTGATATTTCAGGACCAATGTTGAATTTTCAAGACTCCCCTTGAAAGCTATAGACCTTCCTTAAAATGGCCAGCCCCCTTTGAAATCTAATATTTTCAAGAGTTATCTCTTGATTTTTAAAGACCTCTCCAGAAATATCCGAACTCCCTTGAAATTTTCAACTCTACCTTTAAATTATACATTTTTAAACTTCTCTTTATATTTTAAGACCTATATGAGGTCATGACATATGATCAAGGACTATCTTGAAATCTCCGCAACTTCCTTTGAAATATATAGACTTCCCTTAAAATGTCCAAAGCTCCCCTGAAATTTCTTAAACTAACATGACTTTGTACGGTGATGTAAAGAACATTATAGACAATGACGCAACATTTTAAACGATTTAGTTAAATTTGAAAGCCATTTTTAGCAATTTACTAAGCTTAAAGGATGATCTAGCTAATTTTTAACGACTTTAACATCTAACTATCTTTTAACAATGGATGAAATTGTCCAATCAACATTGGGCATTTCAATTAATATGTCCGTTTAAGAGTATTTGCTTTGTTTAATTTCACGAACTGTCACTTTTTAGACATGTTTTGAAAGCTCCTTTTTAAATAAAAGCCAATTAGCAATTTACTAGTTAACAAAACGAAAAGAAAGGTTTAAAATTTTTGAGACCCTTAAACCGTAAATTGTAAATTTATAGAAAACTAGCAAACCCAGCGAACTCCGTTTCGCCACCAAATGGCTTCTTTTTTGTAACATTTCGTTTTGGCATTAAAAGATGAAGTTTTATTTTATATTTGTAAACGAAAAATTTTATTTCATTTCACAACAGTAATGAAGTGTAATTTAGTTGAAACGGAATATCAGTCGGAATCATTGGTATTCGAGGAATACATATGTATATTTTCACCTGCGTACTTTCCGTTAATAATGGTAGCCTCAATCAAATTCGGCATAAGTTTTTTCACCGCAAGTCGAGTACCGTTGCAAAGTCGCGGTGGATTCAAATTACGCAATATCATAACAACTGAACCAACTTTGAGTTGCAAGTTATGTGGTGGAAATCCTGTTAACTCCAGAGAGTTTAAAAACTCCGTTGGATAATTTACTACATCATCGGGATTTGTTATGGAATCAACGGATTTGTATGTCATGAATGCTGAAATTCAGTGCGTGTACCTGTACATCATTATTCTTTGCGGCGAGAATTGCTCGTTGACTTAACCAAGCATAATTTTTGTTGATAATTCTCACTAATGTTTGGGAAAACATTTTCAATAACAGCTAATTGAGAGTCTACAAATCGGCAAAAGTCGTTGGTAAGAGTAATTAATCCAGTTATCGCATCAACTGACACTTTTCCATTTCCAACAGCTAACAATTGTTTGGAAAATTGTGCAGCACTTTGATCATTTTCAAGTTGAACTCTCATATTACTGGTTAGCTATAATGTTTTTACGTTATTCCACAAAAGTGATGCCTTCAGGCAAGCATTCAATTCATCCACAGGGAATTACTGGCAACGTCTGCCTGAAATTGCCTGAAAACAATATTATCAAGCCGTCAAAGATAATGTTACTTCGTCGAAGATCCTTCAGTGTGAAGTTAAGTGCTTCAAGTGATTTCTTATGTGCTATTGTGGACTCATCCCAAACAATGAGCTTGCATTGCATCAACAATTTTAACAGTGCACTGGATCGGGAAATATTACATGTTGGAGTATCAATTGTGTTTAAATTGAGTGGCAACTTAAGCGCAGAATGTGCAGTACGACCGCCATCTAGAAGAGTTGCCGCAATTCCAGATGATGCTAACGCCAAAGCTATGTCACATCTTGATCGAATAGTGGCCAAAATCAATGAACTGACAAATGTTTTCCCGCTTTTCTGTTGAAATTTTTCCTTAATTTTGTCTGCTATAAACCTCACGGAGCCCGAGACCTTTCCAACGAATGCAAAACCGTGGAAATCGGTTCTTGCGTTCTGGAGTTATAGCGTCAGGAAGGAAAACCCGACTTATTTTTATATAGTAGAAGATTGCTAACTAGTAAATTGTTAAACCCTTAAAAATATGTTGTATATTGTTTTAAATATTACGCCAATAAAATTATGTTTTTTTAAAATATTTTCGAAGTATAGCCATTTTGTACATATGTACTTTTCTTGGACTAATTTCCATAATAAATTTAACTTGTTAAAAGCATAATTTGCCTAAGATAATATAATTTCGATTTCAACTTTGTTTTGTCCCACTTTCTAAAAAATTTTAGTAAGTTTGTACTTTTCATTAAAATAAAAATGTCATTTAAAATTTTATAAATTTTTCTAAAAAGAGTTACCTTGTTTGAACAATATTTTGTATAGAATACAATAAGTTTGAAGTCAAGAGCATTATTTGTTTTATAACAATTTCCAGTGGAATTTTTGTGTTGGTTATTATTCTAAGAAAAACTGTCCCAATATCTTAATAACAATGTTAAGAGTGATGAATAATACATTTTTTCAGTTTCAACGATACAACCCAAATCATTCGGATGCAACTTTTCTTAAAACTACATATAAATCCATAGTTTCGTAGAAAAATGATTTTTTAGCTCAAAATTGAAAACAAATTACAAAAGATATTTTTGTTAAACAATTTTTATCCAATAAGAACTCCCTTAATATCTTCTTAAGTTTGTGTTATTTTATGCTCTTATCAATGGTTGATCAAATTCAACACCAACAATTTAAAAATATGTTTTTATTTCCAGTAGAATCTCATAAAATTTGTATGAAAATACAATAATTGACAATTTTAATTTCAAACAATAAAATCCTAATTTTTTCAACAAAATGCGTCGTGTCTCATTGACTAGTCGTCCATATTTAATTAACTCAGTGCAAACCAGACCTAAGAATGACAGTGCAAATCGCAACCGCCATTATTATTTCGATGGGATGGCTATCTCTTTCCCATCTCTTACAAACGAGAAAAAGTCTATGATTAGTTCTTGCAAGTTTAAACATGTTTCCCAAAACAACTGTTTATTTTCATTATCTCGATGATTTGTGCCGCGATTGGTTTGTAGAGCAAATTTTATTTGAATTAAATATTAATTTTACTCGCGGATTTCAAAGTTCGGAAAGTAATACTAATAAAGTGATTAGTTATACAATTTTTAGTGTTTTTAGAACTATAATTTACTAGTTATTGATTAAAAGTGTTTTTTGTTTAGAGTTTATTTCTATTAAAAGAAATTCGCAACAGTTTAATTTTGGGAGTGGTCGTCGCGTTCGTCGCGTTCGTCGCGTTCGTCGCGTTCGTCGCCGGTTTCTTTTAGGTAGTGCGAAACATTCAAAATATTCTGAGTAAATAATTTTATGTGACAAAAGTAAGTAAATAAATTCTTTTTTTTAAGTTGTTACACATTTATCTATAGCGTTATTTTATTGAAAATGGTTTTTATTTATAATATTATTTGTAATAAATTAGATATCATAATAATTTCATTTTAAGGAATTAGGCATATACATACAATGTTGTGTCGTGATCGGTTTGTAGACAAAATATAGATAATATTAGTAAAAACGTTAATTTCGAATTTGTGTTATGTATATTCTACTCTTCTATGTACATTAAAAGGTTTTAAGGCCAACTTTCGAAAATTGCATAGTGCAATAAAGTTAATTTTCAGCAGTTGGTCATATTATATTTTACTTAAACAATGTGATGTAAAGCCAAAATGGTTTTATTTCACTTTTAAAAGTTTGGTCCGCACACAGAATTACGATGTATAAACATTGGAGTAGGTATGGTGTATGGAGGCATGCTGTCCCTAAAATACCTCTGTTTGGTTTGGGGTAGGCGCAAAGTTGTTTGTATGCAAAATTTTGTTCACATTTAAAGAAAATTTTATGTTATAGACAAAGCTTAAAGTTTGGCAAACTGGGGCGTTGAATGCTCCACATAAATACCTTGCTGTTTATATGCTCACTGTAATGATGCATACCTTCCCTATGCTAGAAATAATTCATATTTTTCAAAACAATTTGGACTTATTCACTTTGTCAAAGTGCAATATGACCAACTGCTCACAATTTTACTTTTGTAAAGTTTTATCATTTTTAGAAGTTGGTCTTATTTCAGTCAGGTTTTTGGTGCAAATATTCAAAAATTAATAACGGTGATTTGTTTTAGGTATAGTATATGTAGTGCACAATTTGAGGTAGGTTTTCATTTAAATTTATCAAATCAGATTTTGAACCATGAAAAACTCTTAGTTTATTGTATTTTTTGATGTAAATTGGTATGAACTTGAATTCGCATAGGAAAATTATGTTAAAAATATAGAAGTCCAGTCACAAAAAACACACTAAGAAGCGACAATTATCGATTCTTCGTAATGTTAAAGCTTTAAGTCGAAAATTTGATTAAGTTATACAGGAGAATTCCAAAACACCAATTTGAAAACATTATCTGCAGTGTGTTAAACAAGGACTTTTTTTGTTTGGAAACTCCACCACATTGAATTTAAGCAATAAATTGATTAGACAATTGTACAGATATTATTGTCAGTAAAAACTGCATTATTTTCTTAATTTTTATTTTTTAATTTGAATATTGTTTTTTTTTTTTTCAAAACGATTGACGGAAAAAACTGTAATTTAAAAATTCCTCATAAACGAATTTCTGGCCTTGACTAATGTTGGTATTTAAGTTGTTTTCCAAACCTTGATTTTGTTTGTCGACTTAATTTTCTTAAATATTTCCTTTTCCGACTAATACATAGACCCTGAATTCCCTACAATTTCTTCTTATTTGGGTCCAATTTAAACACTGCTGTTTTTAAATGTATTGGCAAACTCTAAATTTTTGTTAAATATATTTTTATATTTAAAAAACTGTAAGAAAATAATTGTCACCTCGAATATTTTACAAACAAAAAATGATTTTATCTCCAAAATTATTTTATGCAACGAAAAATAACATTTTTAACACCTGCTAAAATTTGACAGTTTTTTTTTATAAAAAAAAAGACCTAAAATAAAAATCTATCTATCTAAAGACCTAAAATAAAACATACATTGGTAAAAATTGATTTTCGACTCAAATATCTTTTTAAAAATTTGAGATTATGGCTTCTTACTAATTTTATCGTATAGGAAAAATTGTTTTCAACATTTGGAAAAATTTTGAGAAAAATCGAATTGACAGTATTTGTACAAAAATGAAAACCTAAAAAAACATTACTAAAAGTTCGTAAAAATTTACTTTCGACTCAAATATCTTTTCAAAATTGAGAAATATTAGCTCCAAACTAATTTTATCTTATTGTTTTAAACATTCGGTAAAATTTTGAGAAAAATTGAATTGACAGTTTTTTACAAAAAATAAAAACCTAACAAAACATTACTAAAAGTTAGTAAAAATTTACTTAATTGAGAAATATAAGCTTCAAATTATGTTTATCTCGCAGAAAATATTGTTTTCGATATTCTGTACATTTTTTAAAAAAATCCAACAGTCCGTTTTTTCAAACAAATTTAAAATCTACCAAAAATAGTACTCAAATTTGGTAAAATTTGATGTTCGGTTCTCGATATCTCGTGAGCCATAGAAGATATTGACTTCAAATTAATATCAATCATCCAATTTGTATTGGTTTATATAAGAAATAATTTTTTTTAGGAAATTCTACTAAAATTGGTTTTCGATTAAAAATCTCGTTAACTAAAATAGACTTTGAAATCAAACTATTTCATTACGTGCAAAATATTATTTATAGTTTTTAAATTTTTAGGAATAATTCAACTGTCAACTTTTTTTTACAAAACACGAAAACCTACAAAAATCAAAACAAATCGGCCGACGGTATGGGAAGTTATCAGTGTGGGTCGCATCCCAGCCTTTTTTTATATAAAAAAAACCGTCAATTCGATTTTTCTCAAAATTTTACCGAATGTTGGAAACAGTATTTCTTATAAGAAAAAATTAGTTTGAAGTCATAATCTCAAATTTTTGGAAAGATATTTGAGTCAAAAATCAATTTTTACCAACTTTTAGTAATGTTCTTTTAGGTTTTTATTTTTTATGAAAAAAAAACTGTCAATAAGATTTTATTTCAAATCTCCATGAGATGATATTTTTGAGATAAAACCATGTTTTATTCGTTAAATATTCGAGGTGACAATTATTTTTGTTCAGTTTTTTTGATTTATAAAAAAAACCTTTAATTGGATTTTTTGCCAAAAATATATTTGTTTCGTATCGCGTTACAATATATAATATAATATAATATATAATATAAAATGTAATTCAAGTCGCTAGCGTTATTGCTTCGTGAAATATTTTGGGTTAACCAAAATTTAATCTTTTTTAAATTGCTATGGTAAAAAAACCACCCACGCAATTTTTTTGAGAGTCCTTTCTGCATTATTATTATCTGTATAACAAAATTTATTTAAAGTCGATATCTTTACTGGTTCTTGAGCAATGGACGACGAAAATAACTTCGCGAACGTACGTACACACGCACGCACAGACATCTCTATAAAAATATTTTATTTTGACTCTAGGGATCTTGAAACGTCGAGAAATGAGAAATGTCAAAATTTTCAATTTGACAAATTACAGTAACTTCCTATGATAAGTTAAAAATAAATACTCTTCTTAAACCCTGTTTGTTCGGAATGTAGTAATCTAGGTTTGTGTTTGGGAAAAAAATAAATTAAATTTGGCTACTCATTTGCAGTAAAGAGGACCTGCAGCTCTTATAACGAATTCGCAACAGATATACATATTTTTGTTATGCCACATATTTTCGAAATACATGCATAAAGAAAACAGATTGAAACTTACAATTTATTAATTTTATGAACAATCTTTTCAAATAACACTTGTTGTAAAACATCATATGCAAGACAAATATCAGAAAACAATGAAACGTAATAAATACTTCCTAAAAAGTGCTTGTATTTTAAAATGGGGCAAAATATTCAAGTTACTTGAAAAAGATGAAGTGTAGTTCAGTCCAAATTACTCGAAAATTATAATTTTCATTAAAATTATATTCTTCGTTGTTAAACTTCTATTTACATATTTTAGAGATTATTCTTTCCCATAATACTAATACGAGTATGTTACTTTTTTTTTAATAAAATAAATTCTAAATACTAAGTCAATTGAAATTCAGGAGCTAGTGCAAAAAACTTATTAATATCCTTCTTACTTACAGAAACAAACACAACTCAAAAAGTTTAATAAATCTGAATTGTTATTATTTTTATACACGTGTCAAAATAAACTTATGTATATTTCATAAGTAATTGGTCATGAATATTTTGTATACCATAAAAAGGATCAAATGGATATTATACAAAATAATTTTGAGAATTAGATCCTCATCCAGAAGTTCAACGAATACGAAAAAGTTTTTATTTTTTTGTTTATAACTTACTGTTGTTGTTGTTGAAATTTTTGAAAACTTATTTGCATAGGATTATACGAAATTTTATTGCTCGGGTGATGGTTTTGTTACTCTAAACATTGTTATTGAAAGTGAACAATCTTTTATTTTTAAGGATACGACTTTAAAAAACCCACAAAATTTATACACGCTCGTGCCTACTTAGTATGGAATTTTATACATACCTAATGGATCAATGAATTAAAGCCTAGTTTAAATGAGTAAAAATGTTATCTGTATTTCGATGGCATTTGGCTGGACGAAAGATGAGACTTAGCAACTCAAGGGAGTTATAGTTTTTCAATAACAAAATAAAAATATCTACAATTTTAACTATACTATACATTTAAGCCATTAAATGTATTTGTGAAATTGAATCCAATGTTTTAAGCTGTCGCATTTGTATTTAACTTTTAAAATCTGGGTAAACTATGTGAGGTTATCTTCTGGCAAAATTATCTTTCATTTTAATCTTAATATTGACAAAGAAAAAAAAAGGGGGAAAGGAATGTTTCTAAAATTAAACTCTCCCGGTGAGTAGGCCGAACTTTCAACTTTCGCAATTTTCAAGCGATACTTTTCGCGGCTATATGGTTAAAATTACCTACTTACTTTAGTTGGTGCTACAGTCCTGTATGAACTTGGGCCCCACCCAGTAAACTTCTCCATCTAGCTTGGTCCCTAGCTATTTGTCTCCAGTTGTGCACTTCAAGTTGGGTGAGGTCAGTTTCAACTTGTGCATGCCACCTGATCCGCTCGGCTTTTCTCTACCCAGCTTTCCTGTGGGCGTGGATTCGAAGACTTTCCGGGCCAGAACATTGGTTTCCATGCGCTTTCATCCGCTATTGTCATAGTCCATTCTTCTGCACCGTATAGCAGGACGGGAATGATTAGAGTCTTATATTGCTACACTTTAGTCATCTTAATTGCTTTCTTAGCCCAAAGAAACAGCAAGAGTAATTCTTAGTTTGATCTCAGAGCTGATGTTGTTTTCTGCATTTAGCGGAGCCCAGCTAGACAATGGTCCTTACCTACCTCAAAGTTAGTTCTGTCGAAGGTGACGTTTTGATCCAGACGTCATCGGTGTTGTAGGTCCTTTCTTGATATGACAGCTTATACTTTTGTTTACCCTCATTACAGCTAAACTCATTTTGCCGCATATGTTTTAGTACTCACAAAAGCATTATTGACATGACGCTGAATTCTACGGATTATGTTAATGTCATCAGCATATGCGAAGAATTGTACAGACTTTTGAACAGTAGTGTTGCATGATAGTGTGAGTTCTGCACTATTCTTATAATAACGATGCTAAAGAGATTGCATGATAGCGTACCACCTTGTCTAAAGACTTTTTTGAGAGAAGATTTTGTATGCGATGTTAAGGAGACTGATTCTTCTATTGTTAGTTTCGGGCAAACAATATTGATCCATTCATCGGACATGCTTTTACAGATAAGTTGGTGCATACTTCTAACCAAATTATTTTTAGCTGGTTTGAAAAGCTCGGCAGTCAAGCCATCTTCTCCAGCAGCTTTGTAAGACCTTTATATTAATTACATCATTCTGCCTGACAGCGAAATTTAGTTCGTCGTCACCTTTGCACAGTCTGCAGAAGTAATCCTCAGCATTCACCGACCTTCTACTACGATGTTTCCACTTTCGTCATTGAAGCCTTCGGTTCGAGGTTTATACACTTGTGAATTTCGTTTCACCTGCTTATAAAACTTTCGAACTTCATTTCTGTTTTTGAAGTTCTCAATATCTTCGACTCTTCTGCTCACAGAGCTTGTGAGCAGCTCTTGATGTACTTCTATGCAGCGCCGCTTTGCGTTGCAGCCAAACAGCCAATGTCGGCAGCCTGTAATTGCCTGCCGACATTCATCATCAAACCAGACAACTTCGAAAGAGGTTACTAGTGGCTCGGTCAGAGACGGATTTGGCGATCTCTTGCGATTGTTGCCTTTCGACGTTTAATCTTCTTCCAGCATCTTTCTATTTTATCTTAAGGCTGGAAACCAAGTTCCTCCAAAGTTCCTAAGTGAATGTTGAGGTGTAGAAAAAACGTTCTGGCTATCATGAAGTTTGGTCAAAATTGCTTTATTTTGTCTGACTCAAATCCTTAAATTAGCAAAAGGAGAGCTGATACCATTCGTGTTGTCCTAATTCCCACTCTCAAAGAGAGAACACCAACCTCTGTCAAATTCTTCCCAAAGTGCGTAACTTAGCCTGGGTACAAAATGACTTCGTGTATTTTTTATGAATTTATTTATTTTTAAATGGGTGGTAAAAAAAACATTGCATTGGTATATGCCTTTTTCCCAATCACGTTGTAGTATTTGGTGCAGCCATGTGGCTCTGTCCTTTTTTTTGTGAACTTTGATATCACGCGTATATAAGAAACATGGTACTATTGTTGGATGTAAATCTTGACCATTTTGCGACTTATTGCGGATAAGCATTTTTTACGAATTTGCTTTTTAACCTACACGTTCATTTAAAACTGGGTTTCGGCACTCATTGACTAACGGTGATATTTTGTTGTCGCTCGCAAGTGCTCCACATATTGAAGTAGCTATTATTTTTTCATTTGCACGTGTTATTTGGCACTGTTAAACTCTTGTCGAGGTGAAAATCGGCAACTGAAAACATACAACAAGGCCTCTATATGAACTTTACACGACTATAGTCGAAAACCCTTTATTTATAAATATATATAAATTTGTATGTTGCTTTTTGTAGATACATAGGTATTTTTTATTTAAGATTCAAAATGCATAATCTTTTCCTTTTTTACTCTTACATGCTCCACATGTATTGAAATTTTGTATATATGTATGTAAGTAGATAAGTATCTATAGTACATATTGTATATGTTATGTCCTGTACTACCTGTGTTCAGCATTCCAATAGTTGATGGTATTTTAAGTCTGATATTCCAATGAAATTTTTCTGTCGATATAAACTGTGCCGATAAAAATATTTGAACGTGACAGCTATAAAAAAATGAAAAAAAAAAAAAAATGATTTTTGTTAGTCTGAGAATAATAAAGATTCCTATTCGATATCGTATGGTATCGTATTTTATTTTCCATTTTATGTAATAATCGAACACGTTTTATTTCCCTGCAAAAGAATACCAACCTAGGTATTAACCTTACACGTAAAATATCCTTTTTTATGCCAAAAGAGTATCATATAGGCATACCCATGTAATATCAGGTATAGACATTTTGAAATTAATATAACCCCTATCTGAATTTCATCAAAGAAACTATCAAAAATTCCTATGTTGGAGAAGTTATTTACGTTAAAAAAAATATAAAAAATGCTCAAAATGACAAAAATACAAAAGTAAAACCACTTGGTTTATAAAAATAAGTCAGGATAGTTCATTGGCGAATGGTTTAAAAGCCACTGTAATCTTCAGTAATGACATTTATGCAGATAATAGTGGGGTATCATATACGCAAAAATGGAAACAAAAATGTTGTATTCTTTATCTACACTAGACTGAATATTATTTCCTCAAAGACTTTTATATTGGTTTTCCACATTATTAACTCAAGTCACACGATCTTGGAGGGAACACCATAAACCCACAACGCGATATAATGGACTCACCAAAAGTTTCCTACTATAAAAGGGCAAGATATTCAACTTAAAAAATAAATGTAATGAATCTTATATGGTTCTTTAAAATAGTTTGTAAATTTTGTATTTGTTCAAAATTACTTATTGCTACAAATTAAACTTCGATGAACTTTTAAGCCGGTCGAAACTTCTAAATTTATTTTTCTCAGCATTTTATTTAAATCGCAGATCTAAATTTTCATCTAAATATTAGGTAAGAATATTTACCGTAGGACTCTGCTAAACTACCCACACAAAAGTTTAAAAGTTATTTATAGCACATTTGACTTGAGTTAGTATTTTTGTTCAATCCAAATGTTGTATAGGTTCTGAAAGCTTAGCAAGCATTGATGAGGGTTAGAGGGGAAGATTTTTAACATGTTCGATATTATGATCAAAAAGAGGCTGGGATGCGACCCACACTGATAACTTCCCATCCCGTCTGTCGATTTGTCTTGCTTAATAGTTTGTAGGTTTTCGTGTTGGGTTAATAAAGTTGTCAGTTGAATTATTCTTAAAAATTTCAAAAATACCAACAATATTTTTCATATAATGAAATAGTTTAGTTTCAAAATCTAGTTTTGTTAAATAGATTTTGAGTCGAAAATAAATGTTTACCTATTTAGCATTTCTTAAAAGTTTTTATTTCTTATATACATATATGTAAATAAATACAAATATGCATGAAATTAATTTGAGAGATATCGAGAACCGAACATCAATTTTTATCAAATTTGCGTATTATTTTTTGTAGATTTTATTTTTTTTATGAAAAAACTAACTGTTGGATTCAACAACAATATTTTTTAAAAGATAAAAATAGTCTAAAGCCAATATCTCAAAGTTTTAAAATAATATTTAAGTCGAAAATCAATTTTTACCTACTTTTGTTAATTTGTTATTAGGTTTTTATTTTTTGTAAAAAAACTGTCATTTCGATTTTTCTCAAAATTTTTCTGGATGTTGAAAACAGTATTTCTTATAAGTTAAAATTAGTTGACAGCCAATATCTCAAATTTTTCAACATCTCAAATTAAAAAAAAAAATATTTTGGTCGAAAATCAATATTTACCAACTTTTATTAATTTTTTTTTGGTTTTTATTTTTTGTAAAAAAACTATCAATTCGATTTTTC
The DNA here is from genome assembly GCA_951509635.1 of Eupeodes luniger. Taxonomy (NCBI): domain Eukaryota; kingdom Metazoa; phylum Arthropoda; class Insecta; order Diptera; family Syrphidae; genus Eupeodes; species Eupeodes luniger. The sequence goes on along the minus strand of OX608073.1, from coordinate 157,668,665 downwards.
TCAAAATTTTACCAGATGTTGAAAACGTTATTTTTCGTTGCATAAAATTGTTTTAGGGATAAAATAATTTTTTATTCGTAAAATTTTAGAGGTGACAAATATTTTTTTTCAGTTTTTTTTTTATTTATAAAAAAAAAAACGTTAATTGGAATTTTTTCCAAAAATAAATTTGTTTGTTGTTATAATATAAAATTTAATTCAAGTCTCTAGCGTTATTACTTCGTGAGATATTTAGGTTTAACGAAAATTTTCACCTTTTTTTCAAATTGCTGTGGTAAAAAAACCACCTACTCAATTTTCTTGAGAGCCCTTTCTGCGTCTTTCTGCATTGTTATCTGTATAACAAAATTTTTTGGAAGTCGAAATACTGGTTCTTGAGCTATTGACGACGAAAAAAACGTCGCGAAAGTACGAAGGTACGTGCACTACATACGCACGCACAGACATCTCTCTAAAAATCTTTTATTTCGACCTTGAAACGTAGAGAAATGTCAAAATTTTTAACTCGACAAATCGAACCGATTACAATAACTTCCTCTATTAGTAATTATTCTTCTAAAGGGGTTTATAATTGGTGCGGGTAGATTTTGGCACCCCCTGCCGGCCATTTTGTTTTGGTGACATCTGTCAAATATTTTGTTTATTTTTCAGTTGTTTATGCTTAATCATCATGGCACAATTGAACAGCATGTTCAAATGATAGAACTTTATTATCAAAACGAGTGTTCGTTAACGCAAACGTTGAACGCATTGCACGAATTTTACGGTAGACGTGGTGGCCCTTCACTGTCGAGTCTTCAACGTTTGGTGGACAACCGAGACGACCGTTCAGTAAACAATCAGCCAGGACCCGTACGTTCAAGGAACGCTAGATCGGCCGAGAACATCGCCGTGGCCGTGAAAGTGTCCAGCAGAACCCGAGGCAGTCTATTCCTCGCCGTGCACAAGAACTCGGCCTTTCGCAGACTTCAACTTGGCGAATTTTGCGTCGGGACTTGAGCCTACACCCGTAAAAGATCCAATTGACCCGGGAGCTCAAAGTTCATGACCATAGACAACGCCGTTATTTCGCTGACTAGGCTTCGAATCGTTTGGAAGAGGACCCAAATTTTGGCCGAAAAATTATCTTAATTGACGAGGCGCATTTTTGGATGAATGACTGTGTTAACAAGCAAAATTGCTATATATTACTACACCAAGCATGTCAAACTCAATGGTTATCACGGGCCAAAACAGCAGGATCTAAATTTTTATGGGCCGCAAAAAAAAAAAAGAAAAGATTTTTGTATGAAACAAATTTATTTAAAGAAAGAACAAGAAGAAGAACAATAGCAATATTTATTTTTTCTGGCAGACACTTGGCATCTCTTTTCTGTTACCATCTTCTCAACTTGTGGTGAAATTTTGTTGGCAGTTATTACTTTTAGAACTGACCCCAAATGTAAATCAGTTATTCTGGATCTTACAGGTGACTTATTTCCTTTCATCAGTGAAAATAACTGCTCGCATCGATAGGTGCTTAAAAACATACAAATGATTTCATAAGCCAATCTTCGAGTCTTCATAAGCCAATCTTCGAGTCTTCAAATCTGACTGGCAAGTACTTGTAAAATTCAGGTATCCCAACTTCATTAAACTTAGATCTCAGATCGGAGTCACATTGGATTTCGATTACCTCCATTTGCATTAGGTTAGGTACTGACTGTATATTTCTAGAAAAAATTGATGAAAATAAAGAAAACTTGTCTTTCAAAGACTCAAAATCTGCGAAACGTTTTTCAAATTCATTTCTAAAGCTTAAAATTTTCTCTGCGTGTTTGTAATAGGACATTAGGACGGTGTTGAAATGAAGAAATTAAAAACATTTTCATGGGATTCCCCGGTTTGTTTTAAGTGTGGTGTGTTCATGAATGTATTCTTCTTCGTTTGGAGAAAAATTGAATGGAAAAAAATTGGAAAATACCTGCAAGTTGTAAATTTAAGATTGGGCCGCAAAAATATTTGATGTGGGCCGCATGCGGCCCGCGGGCCGCGAGTTTGACATGCCTGGACTACACCAACCCACGCGAGGTTCACCAGGTGATAATGCATCCTCAAAAAGTAACCGTTTGGTGTGGATTTTGGGCCAGCGTGGCTGCGTAATTGGTCGGTACTTTTTTGAAAACGACGTTAGTGAGGCGGTCACCGTCAACAGCGAGCGCTACATAACGATGACAACTAATTTCTTATTTCCCAATTTGAACCATATGGACCTAGACGACATGTGGTTGATGCAGAACGGCACTACTTGCCACATAGCAAATGCCACGATTAACATTTTGCATTAATGATTTGAGGGTAAGGTTATCTCTCGCTGGGGTGATGTGAATTGGCCACCAAGGACATGCGATTTGACCTCGCTGGACTTTTTCCTGTGGGGTTTCTTGAAGTTGCAAGTCTATGCAAATAAACCACAATCGACCGATGCCCTAGAGGTGAACATAACACATAGGCCATCGCTCAAATTCAGCCGGATCTATGCGAAAGAGTCATTGAAAATTGTACCACTCGGATCCGTTCCACCGTAAGAAGCCGAGGCGGGCATTTGAATGATGTCATATTCAACACTTATTGGCATTTATGCGCCTTTCAAATAAAAAATAATTTTGTTAATACCTCACACACAGCTTATTTTATTCCATTTCAACATCTTCCCACCCTTATTGAAAAACCCTTAAGGTCGATGTACTTCTTTGCTGCTGTTTGAACGAGTTGATGGAAGTGGAGCAAAATGGTCGATATCTAAAGTATCAAAAGGTATTGGTTTCCTTGCAATTGAATAAACTGTTCCGATCGTTTTTGTTCTTTTTTACAAAAAAATGCAAGTTTTCAAACCAAATTTTGGAACCAGTTCATATAATCTAACTTAACTCTTAATGTAACAATGCGTTCGAATCTATTTTGCGTGGCTCGTAGCTTAAAATTAATATTCTCAGCATCAATAATTGAATCAATAATTGTACTTCTCCAAAGCAAACAATACGTGGATTTATCGTCTGTTTATCTAACTTCTGTTGTTGAAGGCTTTAGAGGACGTAACTGTAAATAGCGCAATATCTTCAATTCAGGGTACAAAATACCCACATTGTTTAAGGAATTTCGTCCCATTAATGATTAACTTAATTGTCTGCTATTCATAAATATTCGCACGAGACACCAGCTCTTTCACCTTCAAAATACATATATCCCATAATCTATAATTTTAATAAGCCGAATTTTGTTTTCCACATTTAGTCAATAACTTCAGACATTGAGTGACTGTGGCCACGGAACTCATAAATCTTGGAATAGTCAATTCTTAAAAAAAAAAATCAGCTGCGGAATCTGATCGCATAAGTCGACGAATGGTTTTCAAACGGAAAGTAGAATAGCCATTATCTAATTCGCATATACGTTCAAAAGCATATGTAACCACTTACCTATATAGGCATTTCCACAGAATCTTTCATTTTCAACAATTGAATTTTTTTTTTTTTTTTTTTGAGGCACATCTATAAACAAACATTTTCTTGATTGCTTATCATCTAAATAACAAGAAAATACTTGCGTGATTCATTTTGAAACATCGTTAACATCCGTCACGTAATATCCGGTACGTTAGATCAATGAAAAGCATTGGGGAGAGTACGATAACTTTGGCGACAAAGTTTAATGACGGATTTGTATAAAACAGTTAAAAACAATCATTTTTTACTATGGGAGGGGGGGGTCTATCTCCCCCCGTTTAGGCGGTAGGGGCAGTTTAAAAAAATATGTACAATAAATGAAAAAAAATAATTAAAAAATAACGGTAATACCCTCAATTAAGTATTATACCTTTTTTTAAAGCCAACACTTTTGTCTATTAGCTTGTTTTTAAATCAAGTCAAAACTATGCATAGTTTTTTAAAAAAAATTGTTTTAAAGTCAAAATTTGTGCAAAAAAAAGTTAAAAAAAAGGTTTAAAGTGTAATTTTTCAAAACTTTCAGATTATCTACTATTTTTTTTCTTTAGAATTCATTGCTTTTATTTGTTTTTGATCAAAAACTGAAAACTAGATGACTTTATGTCTTCTAGTTCTTGAGAAAATTGAAAATTATCAAAAAACATATTTTAATTAAATTACTTTTTCATTGAAGTATTAACGTAGTCTTATTTTGATTGTAATAATCGAATATGGATTAAGATATACCTAGGGTAAATTAATTTTTCTTAAATCCAGCTTATTTAAATGCAAAAGAAACTTTGCATGCACCCCATCTTGCACCCTCCCCACCGTGCACACACTCCAACTTGCACCCACCCCAAATCCTATAGTGTGCCCAAGCAGGGGGGTTGCGGGGGGGAGCATGCCCCCCTTTACAGATGCCACTGTTGCATTCACCCAAACTCGCGCACACCTTACTGTTGCATACACCCAAACAGTCATTACGCATACGCAAATACCATTATTACTATCAAAATAAGACCACTCAAGCAAAAAAAAAAGAATTAAATTAAAATAGTAGTTATGGTTATTTTCAATTTTCTCAAAAACTAAAAGACATAAAATCATCTAGTTTTCAGTTTTTGATCAAAAACAAATAAGAGCAATAAATTCTGAAATAAAAACAATGGTAGATAATCTTGAAGTATTAAAAAAGTTACAATTTAAACCTTTTTTTAACTTTTTTTACTCAAATTTTGAGTTTAAAATTAAATTTTTCAAAAACTACGCACAGTTTTGACTTGATTTAAAAACTGGCTAATAGAACAGAATGTTGGCTTTAAAAAAAGGTATGATACTTAATTGTAAGTATTACCGTTATTTTTTAATTAATTTTTTTCATTTTAAATAACAATTTTTTTAAATTGCCCCTACCGCCTAAACGGGGGGAGATAGACCCCCCCTCCCATAGTAAAAAATGCTTGTATTAAGCCCCTCTACCAAAAACCGTTATTATATCTTGTCGCCAAAGTTATCGTACTCGTGCCGTGCATTCAATGAAAAACTATCATTTCATAATAAATTTTGGTTTTTTACTGTCGTACAAACTTTGGAATTTAGATCAACAGCTTTTTTTTACTATTGATTATTCGTAATATTATCATTCACAATCATTTATTTAGCTGTTAGATCTTATCGATAGGTGTGCCGCTAAAAAAATCACATATTTTATACCAATCACGTTTTCAATTTTAAACTTTAAAATGGCATTATTTATTTTGAAATAGAGGCACATGATCCAATTAAATTTTAATTGATTTATTGATTGATAGAGAATAATTTAAGCCCATAAAATACTACCAGAATCGATCGTTGAAAAAGTTACATAGAGAAAAAGATCAGATTTTAATATTTGTAAAAACGGAGGTACGCTAATTTAATTGCTTTGTACTATTTTTTAAATGGTAGCACACCTTTCTTTCGAGGTTTTTCTATCAGTGTATATTATAAATAATTATATATTAATGATGTTAAGTTGTTTCAAAGGTTGTTGAAATGTTTTTTTTTATAAAACTTAATAAATTTGCATCTGGTACGCTTGAAATTTGCAATATTTAAGCCTATTTTTTATTAATTTTAATTAAAAATTTTAATCCAATCAAGTCAAAAGTAGGTTATATAGTTGAAATAAGTTATGATACGAAAATCTATCCACTTAGAAAGTGCCAATTTCATTTCTAAGGCTTAATATACTGTGGTAACATGAAAGTTAAAAATACTGTGGAAATGCCCATATATGTATGCATCATAGGAATCATCGTCGGAATATTCAGGAATCGAGTGCTTTATCTAATATATTAAATATTCCTGTCACAGTGTTAGTTGCCATACTCCTCCGAAACGGCTTAACCAATTTCAATGAAATTTTGCATATACATTCCGTAGATCTGAGAATAGGTTTTTATCTATTTTTTATATTCCGTTTAATTGCATCAACATCGTATACGGTGCAACGATCTAACGATAGTATTCAGTGACGCTATGTACAATGAAGCATTGATTGCTATTGAGGATCTTTGCATTATCAGTGCCAACTTACCACTCAGTCAATTCGGTATGCATTCACCGAAATACATCTGATTTAATAGACACTGAATTGAATCGTGAACTACAATACAAAACTGTAGAAATGGTAGCGATTTTTGCTCGCAATGTCCCACTAATGAATGAAGAACAAAGAACCATATTTGACCACATCATGCTCCCAGTTTCCGGAGGACAAGGTGGATTCTTTTGATGCACCAGGTGGAACTGGCAAAACATTCCTTATTTCGCTAATTCTTGCAAAAATACGATCAAATAATGGTATCGCATTGGCTGTAGCGTCAACTTTATTGGATGGAGGTAGATGAATGCACTACGGCACACAAACATTCGCTTGAGGCGTTGAACAGGACATTAAAAAAGATATAAAAACAGTGACAAACTATTTACCGGCACTCTATCACTCCTTTCAGGTGATTTCGGACAAACACTTCCCGTTAATCCACGTTTCACGTACGGTGATGAGATCAACGAGTGCTTAAAATCATCGCCACTGCGGCGTAATGTTGAAAGAGTACAACTGAAAGTAAATATGCGTGTTCAAATGCTTCAAGATCCATCCGCTGAAAAATTCTCAAAACAACTGTTAGATATAGGCGACAGAAAAGTTACTTCAGATGAAACTGGATGCATAAAATTACTGGTCGATTTCTGCACGTTTATTGATTCACAAGATACTCTCATTGACCAGATACTTCCCGATGTACACAGACAATATAAAAATCATGAGTGGCTGGCAGAAAGAGCAATTTTAGCAGCAAAAAATGTGGATGTCAACGAATTAAATCTCAAGATACAACATTTGTTACCAGGAGACTTGGTGTCATACAAATCTATTGATACAGTTTGTGATGCTACCGAAGCATTGATGAAAAATGTTATCGAAATCATATTTCTAAATGGAAAATTCTGAGGTGAAAATATATTATTACGGCGAACCCCTATTATACCCACAGATGTGCCAATTCAATTCAAACGCCTTCAATTTCCAATTAGATTGGCATTTGTAATGACTATCTATCAATAAGTCTCAAGGCCAAAAGATGTCTGTCTGCGGCTTAGATTTGAGCACTTCGTGTATTTCACACGGACAATTACGTGGCATGCTCTCGAGTGCGCAAACGATCCAGTTTGTTTGTATTGGCGAAAGATGGGATCATAAAAAATATTGTAGGTACACTCTTTTGCATTAAGGGATTGATATTGTTTTTTTTGAAGTATTGTCATAATTAGCAATTAGTATATAATTTTAAAGAATTAATTTTAACAAAGTAAAAAAATTTGTTTGGTGATTTGTTATTTTAATATTTTTTCACCGTTTACAGTGCTCTAAACCTCTCCCACTTATATACCACATCCTTACACACTTACAATAAGTTATTTGTTTCTAGCAAAATATTCTCTAGAAATTATTTATATGACGAAGCAATGTTTGTCGGGTCAGCTAGTATCTTATAAAACTTTCGAAATACTTGGTTTTGGAAAGTGTTTTGTCATATTGAAAACCACACGTCTTAAAAAAAAGTGTGATTATTTTAAAATTATAATTCTGTATGATGGAAGAGTAAGTTAACTAAATAAATAAAAATAAATTGGGTGGCGCAACAGTCCGTTGAGAACTAGGGCCTAGTGACTTACAACTCTCAACCATTCCTGTGTGCGAGTACTGTTGTCAGAGATGGAGGGGACCTACAGTTTTATGCCGAATCCGAACGGCTAATTTGAGAAAGCACTTTTCATGACAAGAATTACTCTTGGAGAATTTGTCAATTCCTCGCAAGAGGCAGTACCCATGAAAAAAACTTTAGATGGCATAGGCAGGGATCGAACACACGACCTCTGGCATGATAGTTCAACGCACTAACCATCATGCCACGGGTACTAAGAGTAAGTTAACTAGGGCTTCAAAAATTTAACGGAAGGATCAAAAAATGGATTTTTTACTACAAAGAAAGTCTGAGTCTGACAAAAATAAAATCGAGAGGTTCATAAAACACAAGGGCCTAATGTGACTTACAACTCTCATCAATTTCTGTGTAGGTACTAATATCTACACCACCTGCAACAAAAGCAAGAAAAGTGTCATGAGAATGTTACTTCTCGAAAAGGTTAACACATATCGCTAAGTGGCCAACCAGGTCTTGTGATTTTACACGTTTAAACTTTTTTTTCTTGAGACCACGTGAAAGGGTAGAAGTTTGATAATGCTCCAAAATTATTCGTGAAGTTATCGAGGGAATACAGCAGCACATTTGCGAATTAGTAATGACAAATTTCATGGTAATCCAATCGTAGCTTAATCGAAAAAAGCGATTTTCAAGATCCTTGGCTGTTCGTTACTAACGACCTAAGCATGAGATCTTTTGTGACTTTTTGTACACATTATTAAAATCAAATGGAAGATCGAATAGAGTTTCCAGCTTACTAACTCTTATTACGAGGTTTCTTTGTTTGCCTTATTTTACTGCACTAATAAAGGGTTTTCCAATAAGAGGTTTCACTTTGATGTTCATAATTTTATTAACTGCCGTTAATTGTAAATAATAATAATAGTAACTCACCTCTGATTGATTTAATTCGTTCTATGATTTCAAAATGTTTCTGTCCCACTGTTCAATCGTTAGTTGGTGAATATGGTGTATTAAATAAAAAAGCACAACATTCGCAAATAAAATTACTTTCATAATACTCTTACTTCCCACCGCATGTGGATTCATTTTGTGCCATCCGTTTAAATCTCGGGATTTTGAATTTTTAATTAAATAATAAAATTTAAATCAAAGGGAATGCAATTGGCTGGTTCATGTCTTTTCACCGGAAATTTGCGGATGTGATTCAAAGTATGCGTTAATTTAATTTTATTTTATTTATTTTTTTGTTGCTGTTGGTGGGGTGTCTGATGATGGTTTTGCAAAGAATATTCAAGCCACCAAAAACAAAAACTTAAAAAAAGGAACAAAATTAAATAAAAAAAAAGAAACAACAGAAGTTGAAAAGTTTTTAATGAAATTCATGACGAACCAAAAATGCGGGTGCGGGGTGGCATGTGGCATGGTAGGTATTCCAAATATAATAAGACAAAGAAAACCATTATCGTTCATTATTAATTTGAAATGTCCCCACAAATGTTGCTGTGTGACACTTGTTGACAGAAAATGATTTAATCTTTAATTAAAAAAAAAAGTAAAAGGTGTGAGCACATTTATCTACATGGGAAAATTTTTGGTGTTAAATGGTTGATGTTAATTTTAATCTGTATACAATACCCAAAGTCTTTGCTGAGTTAAGTAAATTAATTCAGGTTGCCGACGAGCCAACTCGAATCAATCTTGCAGGTCAATCCGCCAACACTATAGACTTGTTTCTTACCTCTGACCCTAATAAATCCACAATCAGTGTATTGTATCTGCAAATTTCTCATTCCAAAAAAAAACACTTAAAGGAAAAATTCCTATCATAACCGTTTGGCAATATGACAAAGCTAACAGGGACTGCCTCAATGATTTCCTCAGGAACTTTAACTGGTCACTATGTTTCTTCGATGGTGACGTGGATTCCCGCTCAGATATGGTTACAAATTGTATTCTTTGTGGAATGAAAAAGAGAACTCATGGTTTGTTTCGAGCTGTTAAATGTTAAGAGGTTATTACGATTAGAGATATCAGTTTTATAAATCGTTGTTATAAATCCAACTCCGTAGTATCCTTGGCAAGATGATTAGTGCCTTATGGACTATCATGCCAGAGGTCTTGGGTTCAATCCCTGCTTGTGCCATCTTAAGTTTTTTTCACGGGTACTGACTCTTGCGAGGAATTGCCAAATCCTCCAAGAGTAATTCTTACCATGAAAAGTGCTTTCTCAATTTAGCAGTTCGGATTCGGCTTAAGACTGTTGATTCCCTCTATCCTTGACATGACTGGCACACAGGCATAGTTGAGAGTTGTAAGTTACTAGGCCATAGTTCTCAACGGACTGTTGCGCCACCTTATTTTATTTTATTTTTATTATTTTATATTTTATTTTATTTTTTTTAAGACAACCATAAAACCAAATGTTTTTATGACCAGAAGTGGTAGTAAAAATTACTCCAATATTTGTCCCAAGGGTAGTAAAAGTTGCTAGTAATTTGTACAAAATGTTTGTTGCTAACTCGACGCTACCAGAGAGTGATATAACTCTTCCTATACTTTTAAGCTTAAGCGATTCTGTGAGACAAATCTTCTTTAGAACTGGAATAATTGTAAGGGTACTAAAAAACTTTGACACAAAGATGATTGTCCGGTCTGTCCCTTAACAAGGCGGATTCTCCTCCTTCTCTTAATTGTCGTCTAACTGCACCCACATCTCTTCGTAATGGAAACGCTGATCAATTTTCAGCTCGAAAAATATCTTAAAGAACAAATGATTTTTCATGACCGGCAGTATGGCTTCCGTAGCAATAGATCCATGGGTGATCTTATGGCTTATCTCACAGAACAGTGTTAGATTATTGCACTTGATATTTCAAAGGCATTTGATAGAGTTTGGCACCAAGTTCTCTTATCGAAAATGCTTGCTTTCGGGATTGACAAATCTTTTCTTCGTTGAATTAGAAACTACCTTTCTAACCAATACAAGTTGTATTGGATGGTGAAAAGTCTGAAATTCATAAAATAAATATTGGTGTTACCAGTACTCCATTTTGTCTCTTTCTGGTATTCATAAACGATTTTTTGTCTGTCGCTTCTAATCCATTAAATTGTTTCGCTGACGACAGTACTGGACATTGCCAAAAATGCTGCTAGGTGCTTAGGATTTCTCGGACGATATGGACAAAATTGTTCACCCCTTCTATCAGGCTGTAATTTACAAAGCCTTCATTGATATTTTTATAAACAATGTTCTGTCGAAATAGCCAATTGCATTCTTCCCCTCAAACAATTTAGCCTTGATACTCGCACTTCCAGGAATGCTCATCAATTTACTCTTGAACTTAATTTCGATCGTATTGTCAAATACTTATAGAAATTGTTTTTTTTTTTTTTACCGCACATCAAGAATATGAAATGCTTTAGACAACTCTATTTTTAAATTGATATAGAGTCGTTCGGATTAGGTAACAATCTATTAAAATTTACAATTCAATGAAAGATCTGCCGAACGTATTGACTGTAAGCTTTTTACCTTTGTAACACTTTCTAGGCTAAAATCTGTTTGGAACCTCAGTAAAGTTAGCATTTACATTTGTTAAAAATTATACGTTAACCTGAATCAAACTATTTCTGAACATGACCTGCCAATAAATTACACACCAACCAACTACTTTCGAAAACAAAAAATTATAGAAACGTGTGATGAAAAATAACCAACCCATCTCAAAAATTTGTAGAAGGGCATCACAATTAATTATAACAACAAAAAACCGTTACGTGTTGTAATACTTACATAACATATACATCAGGAATAAAATGTAAATAATGTGCCTTAATCCATCTGTGCCTTTTTATAAGATTAGTCCTTCATTTTATTAAGTGCATTATGGGTTTATCTTATTTATACATTATTTCCAAACCAACTCTTTTCATATAATAATATTATTTATAGATCCTTTAAAAGCCATAAATCCACCTTACAAAACAGTCATATAAAATATTCAATATTTATGTCATGATTCAGAAAACGAGTGCTTTTAGTATTGGATTGGCTGGCATCAGGGTATTACTTCAACACGAGCGAATGAGCATTGAGCATATGGTGTATAGAATCCCTCTGAATTTTTAAATTCTTATTCGCTTTTCCATGTACGATATCGGCGACAAGAAGTGGCCTGGCCGTGGCGTCACTTTAGTGGCTTTGGTTAGTGTGCCGCCAAAAAAAAAAGTACATGAAGGGTAGGTATAGGTACCTTCATATATATATGTACATAAAACGTTTAACTTACCAGATATTTGTTTGTACATATGTGTACATATCCACGTATGTATGTATAGTAACGGAACACTGCTATAGAGGTAGAGCGATAAAAAACATTAAAATACATAGCCCTTTGCGGCATAAATTCAAAATAAACGATATGAGTGTTAATAGTCGTAAAAACTTATATGTTGAACCATCACCATCACCATTACCATCATCATCGTCAGGCAACCCAATGGTAATAATTGGAAGCGCTGCGCCTCGCCAAGCCATCACAATTCACAGCCATTAACTGTTTTTCTTTCATTCACCATCTCTGATGTCTCATCGATAATGAATTTATTAGTGATGTTATATTGATGTCCAAACTCCGAAATTGTCTCAACTGAGACAGGCCCGTATTTAGGGGGTTATCCACATTTATTAAAAAAAAAAAAAACAATACAAGAAAGTATACTTAGAATTTCGGTTCTAAAAAAATAAAACAGTAAATATGCGAGTAAGGCACTTATCTGGGTTTTACTGTGTTTTGAATTTATTCCAAAATACACTTTGGACTTTAAAATAAAGACCAGTTTTTCAACAGCTTCCAAAACAAATTCTACGAAATGAAATGATACCTGCTTCGTGAAGTTTTTCAATTATTCAATAATGTAGGCCTTCATGTTAAGAATTTTGTCCTGTTTTAAATGTGGTACACGTGGCGTGATAATTAGTGTACAGGATTGCATGCTAGAGGTCTTTGGTTCAATCCACCCTATGAGGAATTGACAGATCCTCCAAGAGCAATATTCTAGTCATTAAAATTGCTTTCTCAAATTAGCTGGTCATATTCAGCATAAAAACTGTAGGTCCCCTCCATCCCTGAAACGACTCGTACATAGGAATGGTTGAAATTTTTAAGTCACTAGGCCCTAGTTCTCTTCACTATATTTATTTAAAATCAATAATAAAACCAAACCACATGATTTTATAATTTATAACAATGTTTTCGAGGATGTTAGCCTCAAAAACTAGGAATACATTTTTTCTATTTTTGAAAATTATTACAAATTTAAACGTTAACTGAAGGCATTTAAAAATAACTCAAACCAATAAATAGGTATTTTTGAGATTTGTGGTTTTCAAGAATATATGTAAAAGATGGTGTAGTTGCGCTTATCACGTTTTAAGTTACGTTGGACCTCTTTCATCTTTATGAAAATCCTAGATCGTTTTTTTCTTCAACTCGAGTTGCTTCTAAATGAGAATTTAATTGTCTCATATTTTTAATCTTTTCATAAGAAAGGCAAGTGTTGTTTCTTACTTGCAAATGCCACTATTCTTTTAACACCCGACATGAAACCATTTTCACATCACTTCAATGGTTTTCTATGGTTTCGGATCTCGTGCTGCTGATTGTTCTCATATGTTTTGAAAAGTGGTCCGTCGGTTGTTGGGTGAGTGAAACGGTCCTACAGCCTGTGCGTATTAAACTTGTGAATGCTGATGTTGAAATTCAATCTCTGAACTGCAGTTGTACGTAATCTTACGGCAGCTACCATAAGATGGTGATCATGGCCAAGCCTTTTTCTATTTCTGAAATCCAAAAGACTGCTTCTGAAGCGTAGACTTACCGCGAAGTGATCAATTTGATTGGAAGAAGCTTGTCTATCCGTCGCTACCAGCTTATTTTGTAGCACGTCTTATGTTCAAGCATGGTGCCGCCAATCAAAAAAAGGTTAGCGTTGCAGAAGTCGACAAACCTCTCCCCATAATCATTGCAACTGCCAAATCCATGTATTCCCACGACGTGTCTGACCCTTTCGATGATATTGCCAACCTACTACTCAAGTCTCCAATTACCATAATGTTGACTCCACGCGGTGTGTTGTTATAAGTGGCACTTAGCCCATTGTAGAAGCATTCTTTCTTTTCGACTCGGGCGAGTTCCGTTGGGGAATAACTCCGTAATTTGGCCTTCAAAAAATGTTCACCTGGTGGTTCCCCTGAAATCGTCTTTTAGTTATCAGCAACCCAACTCCAGCTTCCCGAGTGTCTTTCCGGAATAGAGAAGTACAGTGTTCGGACTTGTAGACTATTACTTGTTCGATCCCAACCAATGTACTTCACTAAGCCCTAAGATATCCATCTTATAATATATATACATATGAACTCTCGTGGGCGTGGGTCTGCATCCATGAGTGTCCTCACATTCCAGAAATCAATCTTTGTCCGGGTACAAAAACAAAAAGTTGTCAACGTGTGATCATTCCCTATCCGAGGCGTAGTTTCATTTTCTTTAGAAAATGTAATTACGAATAATGCTTACCTCCATAAACTATTCCAGAAAGGGAGCTAACAGCTCCCCACTTATATAGCTTAGTTTTGTATGTATAAAGGAATGCATATAATATATAATTACCAGACACTGCCACGTGGAGGTAAGGTAAGCGCTTCGTAGTGGCTGAAAGTTGCGCTGCTGGCCTACGCCAAGTTTAAAATTCTTTTGTTTCGAATTTCGAAAGCTTCGAAGTTTTGACCCCAAAGACAATCCTTTTGTAAACTCGATTAATACAATCAATTCGCTTGTACTAAAAGGCTCTGACATATACAAATACGCTGGTCTGGATAGTATCATCCCTATTGTTTTAGAAGAGGTGTTCTTTAAAAGCTGGCAAAACCACTGGAAAGCTTTTTCATCTTTCCTACTTTATAGGTCACTTTCCGAGTCCCTAAAAAGGCGATATTCCTTAAATTGTAACTACGGTCCAGTCGTACTATTCAATTCAAGTAGTATTGGGCGAGTTTAAAGATGGTATCCACAAAACATACGCTGGTGTGACGCAGGGCTCCGTTTTGTCCCCAACACTCTTTCCTTATTTTTGTAAATAATCTTTTGTATAAAACTTCTAGCTAGATTCTAGAGTTTAATGCTTCAAAAATGTAACCTTGTCTACTGCCACCATAGCGTAATGTGACAATATCCATCGAAGGTACTTGCATCGAGGAGACTGAATAGCTTTCATTTCGAGGCATGTGCATCAAAAATCACTTGATGTGGCTTGATCAAATATTTGACATCGTCGAAAATGCTCAGGTTTTCTCCAAAGGTACAAGAAGTTTTTTATCTCTTATGATCTGGCTATAATTTACAAATACTTTTATCAGCCAAAAATTGGAGTATAATTCTCATAGTTGGACTGGTATCCCATTATAGTGCTTTAGTTTTTTGGATAGAATTGAAAAAGAGCTTTGAAAACGATAAGCGACCGTTATGTTACCGAGACATTTGCTTCTCTTGAACACCTCCGCAAGGTTTCATGACTATCATTATTTTATCAATATTTAAACAAACAATGCTCGAGTGAAATAGCCAGTTAGATTCCTCCCCTCAAACAATTCATCCGTTATTCCCGTACTTCTAAAACTGGTCATCAGTTTACCTTTGATCCCGATTTCGGACGTATAGTTAAGTAGAGCGATTCATTCTTTAGCTGCACTTAACGAATGTGGAACGCTGTACCAAGCTTAATATTTCCCAATCTTTACAATGTGCAAACATTCAAAACCAATGAGAATCGGTTTGTTCTTTCCTAATTGCTCGAACTGTATTAAATCATTAAGAAGGTATTCATAACCTCTCGATAAAGGTTATAAAACAGCGATGATAGAACCGTATTAACATTTTTCTAAGCGCAGCATTTTTGATGTTAATTTCGATCTACACAAAAAAACTTTTTTTTTCAAATATTTGCATTAGCAGTAGCTTGGAAGAAACAACAGGCATACAAAACGGCGCTGCACAGGAGGACCAGAGCTGCTCGCGAGCTCTACGAGCAGAAGAGGAGAGAGGAGCACCGGCTTCTTAGACGAAAAAAAAGAGAGCATGAGAAGCGCGCGATCGAGGAGATAGAGGGATGTCACAACAGGAATGAGGTTCGTAAATTTTACCAAAAGGTAAAAAAAACCTCCCAAGGGTACCAGCCACGAACCGAAGCCTGTAAAGACGATCAGGGGAACATCGTTGTAGAACCGCAGTCTATGCTGAAAATATGGAAAGACCACTTCTCCAAATTATATAACGGCGATGACGAATCGAATTCCGCTGTAAGGGAGATAGAACCACTCAACCTAGGCGATGCAGATCAACAATTCCGCCTACCCGACCTCGGCGAAGTGAAGATAGCTATATCTAAGCTGAAGTCAAACAAAGCTGCTGGAGCTGACGGCATCACTGCCGAACTATTCAAAGCAGCAGGGGATGACTTGGTAGGGAGCATGCACCAACTCATCTGCAAAATATGGTCGGAAGAAAGCATGCCCGATGAGTGGAATCTCAGCATAGTTTGCCCGATACATAAGAAAGGAGACCCTCTAAATTGCGCCAACTACAGAGGCATCAGTCTCCTTAACATTGCGTATAAGATCCTCTCTGCCATATTATGTGAACGTCTGAAGCCGTTCGTCAACAACCTGATAGGTCCTTATCAGTGTGGCTTCAGACCAGGAAAGTCCACTATCGACCAAATATTCACACTACGGCAGATCTTGGAAAAAACCCAGGAACTTCAAATCGATACCCACCATCTCTTTATCGATTTTAAAGCCGCGTATGACAGCATCTATAGGGAAGAGCTCTACAGAGCAATGTCTAGTTTTGGCATCCCTGTCAAACTCATCCGTTTGTGCAGAATGACGATGGAGAATGCACGCTGCTCCATCAAGGTCGGAAAAGATCTCACCGATGCATTTGATGTCAAAAAAGGTTTTAGACAAGGCGATGCACTGTCATGCGACTTCTTTAATATCGTTCTGGAAAGAATTGTGCAAAACTCAACCGTCAACACTAGAGGCACAATCTTCCAAAGGTCCATCCAATTACTCGGATACGCAGATGATATTGACATAATTGGAAGATCAAAGCGTGATGTCAGTGGAGCGTTTTTTGAGCATTGCGACGGAAGCGAAGAAGATGGGTTTAGTGGTCAATGAGGGCAAGACCAAGTATATGCTGTCATCGAAAAAGGACATTCAACAACGACGTCTTGGACAAAACGTCACCATGGACAGCTATAACTTCGAGGTAGTTAAGGACTTTGTCTACCTAGGCACCGCTATAAACACAGACAACGACACCAGCGCTGAAATCAAACGAAGAATAACTCTTGCAAATCGCTGCTTCTTTGGACTTAGAAGGCAATTGAGAAGTAAAGTCCTCTCTCGAGCATCTAAAATCACCATCTATAAGACACTCATCATCCCGGTTCTCATTTATGGCGCTGAGGCCTGGACCCTGTCAAAGAAAGATGAGAACGTCTTAGGATGCTTCGAGAGAAAAATTCTTCGGGTGATTTTTGGTCCCGTACGTATAGATGGAGAATGGAGGAGAAGATTTAACGACGAACTGTACGGGCTGTACAGCGACACTGACCTAGTTAGAAGAATAAAAGTCCAACGGCTTAGATGGCTGGGTCATGTAGAGCGAATGGACATCAACGCTCCAGCCCGGAAGGTCTTCGAATCCAATCCCGAGGGACGGCGCAGTAGAGGAAGACCGCGACTCAGGTGGCGCACTCAGGTGGGTGAGGACCTCAACCAACTTGGCGTGCGAAACTGGAGACAGCTAGCTAGGGACCGAGCTGGCTGGAGACGCATGTTGGTTGAGGCCCAGGTCCGCCCCGGACTGTAGCGCCACCTTAAGTAAGTAAGTAAGTAAGTAGCTTGGAAGATGTTGAAAGAATTTCACGGCCATTAATAATATTTGCGGTTCTATTTTATTTATATCTTCGCGAATTCCATTGTTTAAGTCCTAAATCGACTTTGGGACACCGGCATGTCCTTATTTTTCATGTGGCAGTTAAAAAGTGTTGAATAACAAAAGTGATAAATCTAGGTTGTTAATTATGATGACCTCTTTAAAAAATAAGACAGTCGGGAAACTTTTCTTACAAAATTACGAAGTTTTGTGAAGTGTGACTACACAATTTTCATCTCTTTTTTAAATAAATGTAAATAGTTTCAATATTTGTGTTTAAGCGTTTATCGTTTCATTTTGGTAATGGCTTGATTTTAAGTTGCCCGAATAGGCCATTCCAAATGAAATCTCATATTGGAAAATTCTTTATATCGGGTGATTTTTTAAGAGCTTGAGAACTTTTTTTAAAAAAAAACGCATACAATTTGCAAAATCTCATCGATTCTTTATTTGAAACGTTAGATTGGTCCATGACATTTACTTTTTGAAGATAATTTCATTTAAATGTTGACCGCGGCTGCGTCTTAGATGGTCCATTCGGAAAGTCCAATTTTGGGTAACTTTTTCGAGCATTTCGGCCGGAATAGCCCGAATTTCTTCGGAAATGTTGTCTTCCAAAGCTGGAATAGTTGCTGGCTTATTTGTGTAGACTTTAGACTTGACGTAGCCCCACAAAAAATAGTCTAAAGGCGTCAAATCGCATGATCTTGGTGGCCAACTTACCGGTCCATTCCTTGAGATGAATTGTTCTCCGAAGTTTTCCCTCAAAATGGCCATAGAATCGCAAGCTGTGTGGCATGTAGCGCCATCTTGTTGAAACCACATGTCAACCAAGTTCAGTTCTTCCATTTTTGGCAACAAAAAGTTTGTTAGCATTGAACGATAGCGATCGCCATTCACCGTAACGTTGCGTCCAACAGCATCTTTGAAAAAATACGGTCCAATGATTCCACCAGCGTACAAACCACACCAAACAGTGCATTTTTCGGGATGCATGGGCAGTTCTTGAACGGCTTCTGGTTACTCTTCACTCCAAATGCGGCAATTTTGCTTATTTACGTAGCCATTCAACCAGAAATGAGCCTCATCGCTGAACAAAATTTGTCGATAAAAACATTTCGAACCGAACACTGATTTTGGTAATAAAATTCAATGATTTGCAAGCGTTGCTCGTTAGTAAGTCTATTCATGATGAAATGTCAAAGCATACTGAGCATCTTTCTCTTTGACACCATGTCTGAAATCCCGCGTGATCTGTCAAATACTAATGCATGAAAATCCTAACCTCAAAAAAATCACCCGATACAAGGTTTTTTTTTAGATAATAACTAGTTTGCTTCTAAGTATTCGAATTCACTTATCGTTTCCTTTCATTGTTATAACTTACGAATTTTAAATGTGATACATAGTTAGGTACTTTATGGATAATTAACGTAATGTGTTTATAAAAAGTCTTTTTTAGAACTTATGGTTAATGTGCCCTGTACCAAACTGTGTCTTCTAGCTCAAACAAAACCACTACCCAAAAATCCTTCGCTTTTACAATAAAATAAGCATCCATTGATTTCTCCATAAAAATACTATTTTAGTTTTTAAAATGTAAATAAAGGTCTTCATAACTGCCATTTTATTTCCCACCTACCTGAGTAAAATTATAATGAATTATCACTGCATTATAAAAAAATCTACCTTCCAACTGGCCTCGAATTAATTTCACAACGTTTCAATCACTGCAACTGTCCTAGAAGTAATTTTCAAAAATTTCCAAACACCGCCTTTTTCCTTGAACCAAAGATATCGAGAAATTGGAAATTGTGAGTTAAATTAAAACAAATTGAACGAATGGATATAAAACGGCACGAATAACAGCAATTTGTTCATCAATAAAGACTCCTTATAATAGTGTGAGTATAGGTTTGGTATTTAAAGGCATACTGATTTGATGTCCTTGTGTTCGTTCAATTCTACTTACATATGTATATTATCTTGTAAACAGTTTCCTAAAACCATCGAATAGTGTGCCTTCCCATACACGATATACCGCATATAAATGAATTCGAATTTTAATAGGTTTTATCATCATGCAGTTTGTATAGATAGATGGTGGCGTAAAGCTTTTGTTTTCGCCTAATGCACCATACTAATATTCGAATCATACCAAATTCGACCCGACCCAGCCTGGTCTGTTCGATCTTCTATCCGATGCCCTGTCCTTTTGTACAATATTTTTTGTCGTGAATTGGCATCAAATAACATTGTTAATGGTAATGTGCGATCCATGATTCTGGGAATGTTGCTATCCTTCATGAAGAAGTATTCCTACCCTGAACACAACACATACTTAAATTCTATAGTGGGGTATAAGGACTCACAAGTGCTTATAGACTTCATCGCTACAATAACACAGAACATAATAATCAATATGAATGGTTCACACACAAACATTTGCTATTACGAAATTTTAAATTAATTTTTAAGGACATCACTCTCCAACACTCCGTCTCGTCGCCGCCACCGCGCCTCGACTCGCCTTGCCACGGTTAGAATGTTTACTACGAAACTGATTTTCTACGAAACTGATTTCACAATAACAACTGCCAATAAGCGTGAAATTATTACAGAGTGGTAATTTGCATACCGATTTAAGAAAAAAGCGGATCAAATCTGAATATAGCGTGCGATTTGAGGATATATCTTAAGTTTATCTCCATCTGACGCATCAGTGGGATTTTTGTGTATTATTTATTTGTTGTCTTTTACGCATTTCAATTCATTGTAAAGATTGAAAGGAAGTGAAATTTTATCCTTAATCCTTCAGCCCCAGCCCCAGTCCCAATCCCATTCGATGTATTCAATATTATTAACATAGAAGACTCGTCTCCGAATATGTGTATCTATAAAATCATATAGCTCAATAGAATTGTTTGTTGACGTCACTGTCTTTCAGTTTTATTTAAAAATAAATCAATAATGATAAAAGTATTCCAAAATCAAATCAATTTTATGAAAGAGTTGATTCGGCGAATGGAATGTTTTTTTTTCTTTAATTTAAAAATTCTAAGTATTAGATTCTGTTTCAAATGTTTACATTTATTATTGTTTGTGTTATCAGTTTTTTAATAAATTTGCAAATATGAAAACAGAATACAACACTCATACATACACACACCTAGTAAAATGTATGTTGTTTTGAATTTGGTTCTCATAACCATTTTACGCAATACACGCGCCGCCTCCTGTCATTTTCATAGATGTTCATTTGAAAATGTTTGTTATTTTTATAGAAGAGTCGTTGAAAATTTAATCAATTTTCCACTTAAATAACATTTTGTTCAACGGAATGATGTGGGCCTAAGTTAAGTATTTATTTTAAGAATTTCTTTAATCTTGAATTTTTCTCTTTGTTTCCATCAATTTGAATAAATTGTCTTTATTTGATTTGTCCCTGTCTATATCTATTCTAAAATAAAAAAAGAGGCTGGGATGCGACCCACACTGATAACTTCCCATCCCGTCTGTCAATTTGTTTTGCTTAAAAGTTTGTAGGTTTTCGTGTTGTGTTAAAAAGGTTGTCTGTTGAATTATTCTTAATAATTTCAAAATTACCAACAACATTTTGCATAATAATGAAATAGTTTTATTTCAAAATCTAGTTTTGTTAACGAGATTTTTAGTCGTAAACCATTTTTTAAAATTTTAGTAGCATTTCTTAAAAGTTTTTATTTCTTATATAAACAAATACAAATTGGATGAATGAAATTAATTTGAGAGATATCGAGAACCGAACATCAATTCTTACCAAATTTGCGTACTATTTTTTGGTAGACTTTATTTTTTTTATGAAAAAACGGACTGTTGGATTATTATACAAAAATTATTGTATTGAATATCGAAAACAATATTTTCGTGATAAAATAAGTTTGAAGCTATTTGAGTCGATTTTTCTCAACAAAATTTGATCGCATGTTGAAAAACAATATTTCTTATACACTGCTCGACAACCGATTAGCGCCCCCTATGCTTCTTATCTTTGAAGCTTAATATCAGCCAATCAAATAAAACATTTGAAACGAACTTTTTGCCCATGAAAGTTTGTAACATTATCCTCGAAAATAAATGAAAGTTTCGGTACGATCTCAATAAATAACATTTTAACAGAATTTTAAAGAATTAAATAAGAAAAATCATCTTTTTTTCCGGACATTTGATCAGAACCCCCACTTGAAAATACCAAATAACATAAGAAAATGGGCAGAGAATACTTCCAAGTTTTTTTTTTATTTGAATTCCTTATATTTACAACTTATTCCTAAAAAAATTAATAATGTGTTGTACCACCACGGTTAACTATGACCTCGTACAGCCTGTTGGGTAAAGAATCATATAATTTCTTTATATAGTCCAGTGAAACAGTCTGCCAGGCACTTTTAATTCCTTCAATGAGTTCCGCTTCAGTTGGATATTGCCTTCAAGACTCGTAAACCTTGCGTGCTAGCCACCCCCAAACATTTTCCATTATGTTAAGGTCGGGCGAGTATGGCGGCCATATCAGAAAGGTTACTGTTTGGAGCTCAATCCAATACTTTACGACCTTAGAGGTGTGGATAGAGGCGTTATCGTGTTGGAACTTCCATTCTAAGGGCCCAAACATATCCTTGATTGCAGGGAACGCCGTTCTTAGTACACCATTGTAAGCTGTGGGATTCATACGACGAGTAAGGAATTGTAATTCAATGGTGCCATAGTACGTTATAGCTCCCCATATACCATGACACCACCAGCACAGCTGTGCAGTCGATCTAAAGTATGCTCTTCCTTTCGAAGATCATGAAAGTAGTAAGCATAACCATTGGGACCCTCCAAATTAAATTTTTTCTCGTCTGAAAAGACGACAAGCTGCCACTCCTTCGTCCAGGACATATGCGCTCTGCAGAAATCGAGGCGTTGCGTCTTTCGAAGTTGGTTAAGTGGTGTTTTTTTTTTATTTTAAGACGCTTTAAATGTTCAGCATTGGAAATAACTCTTTGCACAGTCCGCACGCATGCTTTAACACCGGTTTTTTCTCTAATCTTGGCTGCAGAGTCGTGTGAATTCGATGCGTGCCTCAAAATAATTCGCTTGTCAGCTGCTGTAATGACAGAAGATGGCCGGCCCTTCATATTTTTTCCATAGCTATGCTCATTTCTTAAGAATGAGGAAATAACTTTGCGGCTGCGGTTAATTTTTTTGGAAATTTGATGGATTGATTGACCACACTCACTATAAGCCTTTATTTTGGCCTTTTCGGCTTCATTTAACTGTTTTGCTTTCCCCATTTTTACTAAATTTAATTGAAAATTAATTAAAATAAACTAATAATAACTTAAAAAAGAAAAACACGACTACTTACATGCAAAAACTTTTAGAAAAGCGTAGAGGTGCTAATCGACTGTCGCACAAAAAATACATTAATTTTTGTCACATTTGACGGAATAAAGCAAAGTAAAATAACGGTTCATTTCCAGAACTCAAGTTTTTTTTTAGAGATAGAGTAAAAAAAGGAGAATGAAAAAAAAAAAGATTGAGCATTTACATATTAATCGTTCCGAGTTATTTGCATTTACACTGAAAGATTAGAGCGGGCGCTAATCGGTTGTCGGGCAGTGTATATCTCAAAGTTTTGAAAAGATATTTAAGTCGAAAATCAATTTTTACCAACTTTTGTTAAGGTTTTTTTAGGTTTTTAATTTTTTGCAAAGAAAATCTGCTAATTCGATTTTTCTCAAAATTTTACTGAATGTTGACAACAATATTTTTTAAAAGATAAAATTAGTCTTAAGCCAATATCTCAAATTTTTGAAAAGATATTTGAGCCGAAAATCAAATCTTACCAACTTTTGTTAATATTTTTGTTTAGGTTTTTAATTTTTTGTGAAAAATTGTCGATTCGATTTTTGTTGAAAACGTTATTCTTCATTGAACAAAATTGTTTTGGAGATATGTAAATCATTTTTTGTTCGTAAAATTTTTGAGGTGACAAATAGTTTTTTTTGATTTATAAAAAAAAAATATTAATTGGAATTTTTTCCAAAAATATATTTGTTTGGTATTACGTTACATTATATAATATAAAATTTAATTCAAGTCTCTACCGTTATTGGTTTTTGAGATATTTAAGCTTAACTAAAATGTTCGCTTTTTTACTTGCGACATATAGGAACTATATGGCAAGTTTTGCATTCGTGCAAAATTTCGAACTCGAGATTTTAATCAAACATGATATTACGATAGTAGAGAAGTCGAAAAAAGTGGGTCCCGCGATTCCGTCTGTTTTGTCTGTCTGTCCACGCTCCTACAGCCTAAACCATTGGGTCGATTGAGTTTAAACTTCGAAGTTATAGTTTTGAGCAGATTCGCGTTAGGCGTTTTTTTCATTTTTTTTTTAAGATCAAAACTAACAGTGGCCCCCATACAATTTTTTTGGTCAAAAAACGAAAATTCGAATTTTCTCAAAAACGAACCGATAGATTTTTTTTAAATTTTCTCTAAAATTTTATTTCTTAACTTGGCTTCTTTTAATAAGAAAAACATATTTTTGTATTGCTCAGGAAAGGTACCGCTCATGGAACCGTTATTTTGTTTTTTAATTTTCTCAGCAACTTATGAACTGATTTCAATAATTTTTTTTGTGAATAAGCTCTTATATTGCCTTAACAATATTTGATTATCAAAAGTGCAATTTTTTATTGTTTGGATTTTTAAAAAAATATTGAATTCTTTTTTTTCAAAATTCTATATCTCAAAAACGGGTCAACATTTTTTTACGAAATTTAAATGTAGAGTGTATATTTACAATCACTAAACAACTGCATACCAAAAATATTTTTAGAACAAAATTGAAAAATTTTATATATAAAAAATGAATTTAAAAAAAAAACCGCTCTAACGATTTTCAAAAAAAAAATTTTAAAAATCAAAGATTTTTTGATTTATAAAATGGCATTTAAATTTTTAAAGACAAACTTATTTTTCAGGTAAAATTTTGAATCTTAAAATTTTTTTTAAATTATTTTATTTTTAATTTTTTTAATTATTTATTTTTTTAATAATTTAAAATATTTTTAACTAGTTGAATACACAAACAATTATTGTTTTCGTTAGGTATGCTTACAAGTATTTTTCATTTTCGGGATGAGTTGTCCTAGGATGAGTTGTGTCTTGGGATGAATCACAAGTTTTTTGACAAATCAAATGGCATTTATATCTTTGAAGACGAACTTATTTTACAGGTATATTTTTAAATTTTGTATAGGTACATTTTTTAACAGACTCTTTGCATACAGGAGCAAGTTCGTGCGACCCAGTCGTGCATTTTATTATAAACTGCTATGGTAAAAAAACCACAAACGTAATTTTTTTGAGAGTCCTTTCTGCATCTTTCTGCATTAATATCTGTATAACAAAATTTATTTGAAGTCGATATCTGTACTGGTTCTTGAGCTTTGGACGTACGGATGTAAGGATTTACAGATGTACGGATGTACTAACGTACATACACACGCAAGCACAGACGTCTTTTATTTCGACTCTAAGGACCTTGACACTTTGATAAATGTCAACATTTTCAATTCGACAAATCGCACTGATGTCAATAACTTCCTATGGGAAGTTAATAAATTGAACGTTTGTTTGCTTGTTTTGTTATGTTTGTTTGATTGTTTGTTTGTTTTAAGTCGTTTCAACACATTTTCAACGGTCAAATATAACTTAAACCTTGTAGACTTTTCAAAGACCCATTTAAATGTTATAATTTAATAATTATATTATAATCTCCAATGCCATTTATGCAAAGTCAAGAATTTATTTCCTTGGTCCTTTGATATTTGTCTTAACTTTCAACGACGTTAATAATGTTATTGATTATTCAATTGTATCTATTAGTGTAATTGTGTGTCACCAGCGTAGATGACTTGAGAATAATTCTGTCTGTTCAATTCGTGACCTTGGATTTCTTTGCGACAAACAGTGAAATATCCGGACCCATTTGACCATATAACTAACGAATCCAATTCGCGGTCTCCCTTGGCGTGAAAATCTATCCTAAGCACCTTTTTTTAATAAGGTTTAAAACTTATTAATCTGCAAACCTTCCCAAAACTCTGTGAAGTCGCTGATATTCTATTTCTACGCACCGTAGACTATTCATTTATTCTAGAAAATATTCTCATTTTTACAAATCCACACAACGAAAGACATGCCGCTCTCTGTCGCCTTCCTCATCACCACACAAATTACGGTCTTTTTGAACCTATGTCAAGAATGCTTACAGCACTAGTCCTTCTCCCAAAGAAACAATCTCTACAAGTCCTGTTTTATTCAACCAAGTTGGTTGAGGTCTTCACCCATCTGCGTGCGCCACCTGAGTCGCGGTCTTCCTCTACTGCGCCGCGCCGTCCCTCGGGATTGGATTTGAAGACCTTCTGGGCTGGAGTGTTGATGTCCATTCGCTCTACATGAGCTAGGTGCCTATAGGTAGACCAAGTCCTCAACTTCCTCAAAGTTTTAGCTGGTGACGTTTTGTCCAAGACGTCGTCGTTCAATATCCTTTTTTGATGACAGCATTTACTTGGGTTGCCCTCATTGACCACTAAACCCATCTTCTCCACTTCCATCGCAATGTTCAAAAACGCTCCACTGACATCACGCTTTGATCTTCCAAGTATGTCAATAATATCATCTGCGTATCCGAGTAATTGGATGGAACTTTGGAAGATTGTGCCTCTAGTATTGACGATGTTGAAGAAGTCGCATGACAGTGCATCGCCTTGCCTTGGGATTCCAAAACTAGACATTGTAGAGCTCTTCCCTATAGATGCTGTCATCAGTCATACGCCTCTTTAAAATCGATAAAGATATGGTGGGCATCGATTTGAAGCTCATGGGTGTTTTCCAAGATCTGCCGTAATGTGAATATTTGGTCAATTGTGAACTTTCCTGGTCTGAAGCCACACTGATAAGGACCTATCAGGTTGTTGACAAACGGCTTGAGAGGTTCACATAATACGACAGAAAGGATCTTATATGCAAAGTTCATGAGACCGATGGGAGGTTTTTTTACCTTTTGGTAAAATTTACGAACCTCATTCCTGTTGTAACATCCCTCTATCTCCTCGATCGCGCGCTTTTCATGCTCTCTTTTTTTCCATTTAAGAAGCCGGTGTTTCTCTCTTCTCTTCTGCTCGTAGAGCATGCGAGTAGAAACTTAACACTTCAGAGGCGGCATCTCGGATGGCTGCAAGGCAATGTTGCCACTGGTTTTCAATGCTTAATGCAGGCAGCATAGAACTTCTTAAAAGGTTATTAGAGACTCGATCGGAAAAGGACATGGCAATCTCTTTCGATTGTAGCCGTCTAACGTCGAATCTTCTCACAGTACTTCCTTGTATTGGCTTGGATCGGGATATCCGTAGCCGTACCTTGGCTACAACAAGATAGTGGTCCGAGCCAATGTTGGCCCCTCGGAAAGTTCGGATATCCTGTATACAAGAGAAGTGTCGTGCGTCGATAGCAATGTGGTCAATCTGGTTGTCAGTTGATTGATCAGGAGACTTCCATGTTCTCTTGTGGATGTTAAGATGTGTGAACTGCATACTAGCTGCCAGAACGTCTCGCCCCGCAGCGAAATCGATCAGCCTGAATCCGTTGTCGGAGGATGGTGTCGAGCAGGCTGTATTTCCCGATTGTGCCACCAAAGATGGCTTCTCTTCCTAGCTTGGCGTTAAAATCTCCTAAGACAATTTTAATGTCATAGCCAAGGCACTGCTCATATGTCTTGTCCAAGAGCTCGAAGAATATGTCTTTGGTGTCTTTATCTTTCTCCTCTGGTGGGGGCATGCGAGCATATTATTTTATTAGGCTTATGTTGGCGAATTTAGTCTTGATCCAGATTGTCGTGATGCGCTCGCTCACACTGTTGAAACTCAACACTTTTTGCCTGAGTCTAGTTCCAACAACAAATCCACACCCAAATAGATGCGCGCCGTCTTTGTTCTCGGTAGCAGTCGCCGTAGTATACATCGTAGTCTTTTAGTTTGCGTTTGCCCGGTGCATCACATCGCACTTCTTGGATGCCGGTAATATCTACCTTGCAGCAGTTTAGGGCTTCCGCTAATTGTTCGGCTGCACGTGGTCTTTTAAGGGACCTAACATTCTACTTACAGATCCGAAGTTCGTTGTCCCTTTCGTTTGGGTGGGTTGTCAACAGTAAATCCGTCCGTATCCGAGGCTTGTTGGTGCTTCGCAACTAAGGTATTTTGTATGTGGTCAGGAAGTCTTCCCGACGGCACAACCCACAATCTGGAGGGCCAGATCCTTAGTATAACTCCAGGGACGGCAAGCCGGATAAACCACTCCTTATAGGCCTGGGCTCCGAATAAGTCGTAGAAGCCCTATAAGGTGTTCACTAAGTAGTTCAACCTTACTGGAACTATAGACGCCACCGTTGATTCCATCTCGAGAATTCGTCCGCTGCCGTCTGGATAAGGAGAGGTGCCTTAGTGGAAACACATCTCCCCCCTTTCTCATTTGCTGCTTCCAACAACTTTCCACTGGGGTTAGAACCCAATCTCTAGCTGAGGTATTGGGCACCTGATGTTTACCGCGGGGAGGTGAGAGAAGGAGCTGATAGAGAGAGGTGGGTTTTGAGAAAAACCTGTGGACGCTTGTGTCCTCTGGAATGCACATGCCTACCATTTGAACATCGAAACTTAGTTTTAATTCACTGAAATTGAGCTCTTCTAGAACACAGAGGCTTTAGAAGCATGAAGTCAAACAGTCTCCTTTAGCTCCTACTCTTATACTTCCAATACTAAAAAAAATAGATATAGCTTGAAGAAAAAATTCAATATCATTTAAACTTAAGCTTACTTTACAAAGGAAATCATGGGAATTAGGGTTGTTTTCTATTACCGATTCATGTATTGATGGGAAATGTGTGATATTTTGATTGAAAACCTTAAAGCCTGTAATAAAGAACAAATTTCAACTTGAAATGAAATGAACCCAACTTCAAGTTTAAACTTATAGCTTTTCTTCATTCGGAGTTTTATTTAAATTTTAACTCTACTCACTCTTTGAATACAAAATTTATTGCTTAAACGTATTCATACGTCTTAAGTTTGGATACAAAATTTATTTACTATACCTATATTTTATAACTCACATCAAACAAGATCAAATTTTGTTTTCAAGCTCCAACTTATTCCATATACAAACTCTCAACTCTATATAAGAAGTGTCAACTTTGAAAAGAGTGCTAAAAAATATATTTTATGTACTCCTACCTACCTAACTTACCCAAATCAATTCCGATTGTCTATTTCAATCATTTCCATATCCGCATCATTCCCTCCACCTTATAAATATACTACTGTCGCATGTATGTAGGTTAAACATCATCATCATATAGATGAAATGTCTTTTTCCAAACAATTCCCATTCACATATTTGACATATCCTTTTATCGCACCGAGTTGACACATCATTCCCTTTAGAGCGAGGAGCCAGAAGTGAAAACAAAACAAAATAAAATAAGGCAAACTTTTAGCCCATTCAGACTTCAGAGTCCTTCATACTGACACTATATGCTTTATATATGTTTGTGTATGTATATCCAATTCTGAGGGTAATAAAAGTGTCAGTATTTTAATCCCTGCCTGGCAGATATAGATATTCGTTTATATGAGTACGAGTCGAGCACCTACTCTATATTGTACATTGTGTTGCAAACAATGATTTAATAATTTACACTTCTCATTGTTACGGAACCGTGTAAATCATAAACTATACGAGTATATAGGAAGAGTATTCGGCTCTAGGGTACATTCTTCATTCGTTCCTTTTTTATTATTTAGTGGTATAGTGCTGTGAAATGTTAATATTTAATAATCGACAAATAGCCAAACTGAGATATCCTGCGGTTAACTGCTTCCGCTGCTGTTTGCGTGCGTTCTAGTTTAAATAATGCATTTCGATCGGGGTAAAAAGTTCAAGCTATAAATTTCGTTTACAAAAACAAAGAAAAAAAGATAGATAAATGTATGTATAATGTATATATACGTTATGTATATATGTATATACCTGCATAAATGTATACCATGAAGTTTGAAATCGGAAATAGTGTTTTCATTTTTTTTTTAAATTGAAATTCAATCTCTCCCGAATGGTATAAGACAACTACCTAAATACATTGCAGAAAAACACCACCTAGAAACTTACTATAACCAATTCAACTATAGTAGCCAGCATCCATAAAATCATCGTTAAGAGTTCCCACTTCAACAAAGTAGCTCACAATTTTCTATCGTTTTGGAAGTACTGTTCGATGTGTCATTTGAAAACATGATTTTATTGCTTTTATATTAAGATCTTTTTTACTTTCTACCCAAATAATCTACTATTTACTTAAACCATGATATTAATTATAAATTTTAACTTTTTTTTTAGGTAAGTGGTTCAACAAAAATATATTCTAGACATTTTTTGGTAAGTTATTGTATTTTTTTTTTTAAAGATAATTAAGCTCTCAGAAAACTTAAACCTACATAAATTCATTGATAAGTACAAAAAAAAAAATTATCAAAATAACAACTCAATTGAATTTTAGACGTTCAATATTCTTTTTAGATCTTTATGACTTTTTATTCATAAATAATAGTTTTTTAATATAATTAATAGATATTATTAATAATTCAGTATCAAAAATTTAAAATGTAACCATAATAATTAAGTTACACTACCACGTTCTTTGTTGTAAATACAAGTATGTAAGTGTTTGTTAACCCTGCCTAGTTTTTCATTGATGAATCGCTGAAAAAGACTTTAATGTTGTATAAAGCTGTTTAAGCTATTGGTCGCATCAGCCTCTTTTTCCAATAAGCATCATTTGTAAGTATATTATTTTCTTACAATATGTGATGTATTTTTATGTTCAAGCTTTGGAACTCGTATTTTTAAGGGCATGTTCGTCGAAACAACGAAAAGTAAACTTTGTTAGGGTTTTCTTCCGTTTCTTTCGAAGGTGTTTGAAAAAACTATTCTGGGGCAGATCCAAAAATATCTTACAATCAACAACGTGTTAAGTACCTGTCAGTCTGGTTTTCGACCTAAGCGCAGCTGCAAATCCGCCTTACTTTTTGTAACTGATGAAATAAGAATGGCAATGGACAGTGATCATGTTACATTGCTAACACTGTTAGATTATTCAAAGGGTTTTGATACTGTTAACCACTTAATTCTTTGTAGAAAGCTGCGAATTAACTTTGGGTTTTCTTTAGAGTCCTGTAAGCTTGTTCTTTCATATCTCAGCGGAAGGCAACAATGCGTGGTGGACAATGGATACTCGTCCACATTTCTCAATGTTTTGAGTGGAGTGCCACAGGGATCTATCCTTCAACCAATCCTCTTCTCGCTTTACATAAATGAGTTCCCATAAGTTGCTAAACATTGTTTAATTCATCTTTTTAATTCAGCGGATGATGTGCAGCTCCTGATAAGTCGACCTTTTGGGGCTAAAAATGATGCCGTAGCTTTAATGAACGAGGATCTGCTCCGCATTTCACACTGGTCAAAAAAGAACGATCTCCGCCTAAACCCTGTCAAATCAACATCCCTCCCCATCTATCGCAAAAACTTTGATCTATCGGGTTTAAACCTGTTGAAACTTGACGACAAAACCATTGAATATGTTAGCACTGCTAGAAACCTTGGAGTAGTATTCAATCGCACTCTCACTTGGGATGACCACCTTAATAGTGCCATTGATAAAGTCTATGGAAGTCTCCGCTTTCTGCAAGTCACTCGAAATTTCATCCCGATCAAAACTATAAACTGCTACTTGCTAAGGTCCTTATACTACCAATTGTGCTGTATGGGTTTGAAATCTTTTGTAAACTAGACTGTGTGACTAGCCGCAAATTGAATGTTGCTTATAACAATATTGCCCGCTATATTTATAATCTACGTCGTTATGATCACATATCCATTTTTGCGGTACGGATTTCTAATTGTAGCCTATAGACAGCTTAATAAACTCTCGCTCCCTGAGTTACCTGCACGAAATCATCCAAACACAACAACCTGATTATCTAAACGGTAAGCTGAATTGCCCTCATTCAACAAGGTCCTTGCCTTTAATATTACCCCGATACAATTTTCTAAATAATACTGAGCGTCAATTTTGTATTCATATTGTACGTCTTAGGAACTCTCTACCCATCGCTATGAGAAGAATAAGAAGCATAAGTAGATTTAAATTTTAACTTTTCAACTATTTGGCAAATAATTGATGTTAAATTTCCTTTTCTTCATATAAAATATGTAAATAGATGCTAAATTTTCTTTTCTTTATATAAATATGTAAATAGAAGTCTTAGGTATATAATTTGTATTCAAATTCTGAAATTAATGTAAAGGCTTGCAACACTTTATAAGACTCATGTCCTACCTTGTAAGCGTTTTTTGAAATAAATAAAATACAAAATACAAATTTTTTCATTAAAGGCGGGTCGATTTTAAAATTGAAAAAGAGGCTGGGATGTGACCCACACTAACAACTTCCCATCCCGTCTGTCTATTTGTCTTGCTTAAAAGTTTGTAGGTTTTCGTATTGGGTTAAAAAAGTTGTTAGTTGAATTATTCTTACAATAAAAAAAAATACTGAATATGGAAAACAATATTTTCTATGAAATAAAAAGAGTTTGAAGACAATATTTTTAATTTTTAAAAGCTTTTTGAGTCGTAAGTAAATTTTTACCAAGTTTTAGTATTGTTTTCTTTTAAGTTTTTATGTTTTGTAAGAAAAATGTCAATTCGATTTTTCTCAAAATTTTACTGAATATTGATAAAAATATTTTTTAAAAGATAAATGTAGTTTCAAGCCAATATCTCAAAGTTTTGAAAAGATATTTGAGTCGAAATTCAATTTTTATTAACTTTGAGTAATGTTTTTTTTAGGTTTTTATTTTTTATAAAAAAAACTGTCAATTCGACTTTTCTCAAAATTTTACCAGATGTTAAAAACTGTATTGTTCGTGGCTCAAAATTGTTTTGGAGATGAAATCATTTTGTATTCGTAAAATTTTCGAGGTGACACATTTTATTTTCAGTTTTTTTGATTTATAAAAAAAACCGTTAGTTGGATTTTTTTCAAAAAATGTATTTGTTTGGTATCAAGTTTCAATATATTTTATAAAATTTAATTCAAGTCTCTAGCGTTTTTGGTTCGTAAGATATTAAGGGTTAACCAAAATATTCTTGAGAGCCACGCAATTTTCTTGAGAGCCCTTTCTGCATCTTTTTTCCTTTTTATCTGTATAACAAAATTTATTTGACGTCGATATCTCTTCTGGTTCTTGAGCTATGGACAACGAAAAAAACGTCGCGAACGTACGGACGTACGGACATACGGACGTACGGACGTACGAACGTACGTACACACGCACGCACAGACATCTTTCTAAAAATCTTTTATTTCGACTCTAGGAACCTTGAAACGTCGAGAAATGTCAACATTTTCAATTTGACAAATCGGACCCATTACAATAACTTCCTATGGGAATTTAATAAAACAAGTTGTATATAAGAGATTAATAATGTTTTATATTATATTTATTTGAGGGCCCTATTAATAACATGTGCTAAATATTATTATTAGATATTATCTAAGCTTTGATTGCCTTACTTTTGAAATTGTACACACTTTTAATTTAAAAATTAATTGAAAGTTTTTTCATTTTGAATTTACTTAAATGAATTAAATTAAATGTACAAATTATTAGTTTAAAATTAAAACTTAGTTTTTACAATTGTATATTTTTAGGTTAGTATCTTAAATTTAGAGTTTTGGAAAGGAAAATTGAATATGATTTTTTTAGTTGCGGCATAAGCCTCCCCCGCGCCCACATGTCTCGATTTGTTGTACAATTCATTGTATCAGTTTTCGTTTTTTTTTTTTTGGTAAAAATCGTCATTCCATCTCTTGTTGGGTCGACTTTCCGGTCTCTATCTTTGATCATAAAATCTTTAAATAAGTCCTGTTAAACTCTATTTAAGTTCTTTCATTCTATCTATTACCTTATTTTTAGGGTGTTGTTGCGGATTTCTTCATTACTTATCCTTCAAAACCTATGTCTTTTATTGGGGCTTTTTCTTTCCATTTTCGTCTAAGAGATCAAAAGCGTGTCTAATGATTTTGTAGTTAAGCTCAAAGTTTGTAATTCATATGTAAACACAAGTAGAATAACGGATTTAAAGAGACATTGTTTCCAGGTGTTCGAGATTCGTCTGTTGATTGTTTTCTTTTTTTGGTCCTTAAAAGTTGTCCTAAGTATATTGTAGTCTTCCATGTTTTTAATTATATCTTCTCTGATGTGGTTTGCCCTAACTTTTGTTTTGTTTTTTTTTGTAGTCCATAGTTTTTGCATCTCCTGTTTGAGTAAAGTGTGAAATATAATATTGTTTAAATGGCCGCAGTGACTTTGCTGCTTGGCACGCATTCGAAAGGGCCAGTTATCCATGACCTTGGCGCATAAATCAGGCGTCGTCGGCTATAGACTGGATGCATTGGAACCACATGAATTTTGCGTGGATTAGTGTCGTCTCAAATCAAATTTCGTTTATTCACGTAATCATTCATCCAAAAATGGGTCTCATCCCTAAAGATGGTTTTTCCACCAAAATTAGGATCAACTTTCAACTGCTCAAAAACTCAATTGAGATCACACGACGCTGCATATAGTTGTTGTGTTTCAGTTGCTGGGTTCGCCTTGTTTTCGTCTGCTACAGGCCGAAGGTATTTTTTGAGCGACACGATATTTTTGGCAGATCTTAAGTTTTTATAATGACATACGGATGTTGCTGAGAGTTCACTGAGCCGACGGGCTCGAATTTACCCACCAAACGTTGAACGAATATGAACGAAAACCATATAGAAAACCAGGGCCACCCAAGCTTTCAATATCAACCTTTCCCTATTGGAAAACCCTTTATAATTGTCTTTTATACATTTATTCTTGTCATTGTTTGAAATAAATAAAGATTTAAAGCCTTTAAAGGTCAGTTAACACAAGAACCCAAGCCGTTATCCCCAGCAGCCTTGCCGTATCTACTCTACTTTGGCCCTTCAAATGCATCAAAATCATCCGGATTTTTATCTGAAAATCGATTTAAGTCCAATTTGTGGCTTTTTGTGAGCAGATTATTTTGTCAATATTATGTTTTGATGGATTTTTAGTGAGTAAACTATGTTGACACTCAGTTTTTGAAAATAAGCAATTTTGTTTTTAAATTGTTTGCTGAAAATTGCTTACATTGTCTATAGAGACGATATTCCATGACGGTCAGTTGTCAAATAATTTTTTTAACAAAAAAGATAAAACATTTCAGCCACTTTAAAGAAGAACACACAGATATTTGATTTTGTGTATCTTATTGGTCAACCTATGTATTTTTCCTATATAGATGATGGTCTCTAAAAATAAGTTCTTTTGTCAACTAGCCGCTACAGCTTTTTATCATATTTAGCTATTGAGCTGTATAAAATGTTGCACCGGGCCATCTTGTTGATACCAAAGCTTCTGCACATCATGGTTATAATCAACTGAAAAGTCAGAAATCATGGCTCTAATAGTGGTCACCATTGAATGTAAAGTCCTTTAAATAATCGTTTTTAAATAAGTACGGACCAATTGTTCCACTAACACATAAAGCACACCGAATGGGTCAGTTATTGTGGATGTTACGTTGTCTCAACATCACTTGAGAAATATCACTTCCCCAAATACAGCAGTTTGTTTTATTGACGTGTTGATTCAACCAAAAGTGAGCTGAGCATATCTTTGCTAAAAAAAATTCGCTTATTTAAATTTCGGACAGAACTATGATTTTCAAAATAAATTTTACTTTGTCGTTAAAAGGTTATCTACCTTTTCATTTTTTCACCGGGAAATTTGTGCCATGTTTTTAAAAACATGAAATACATTTTTCGATTTTATCTTACATAAAATGCAACTGTTTTTACATTCCCCACACATTGAGGTCTGGACTTCGGGCTGACCAATCCAAAACATTATTTTTTTTTCTTTTTCAAACCATAGCGTTGGCGTTGTCCTGTTGAAAAATTTAAGAAACAGGCAAATTTTCAGACGCATACAGCTCCATTACATTTCAAAGCAAATTTTTATAATGCGATTGATCAATATGTGTTTCATTTGTAACTATATGATTCACACCTCGGCGAAAAACGCTCCCGAAACCATCTTCTATGCACCCCATGCGCGATTTTCTTGATTGTGTTCTTGGGATATAGCTCCTGGTAGAGTGAACGTCGCGTAGTACCCGTGTCATGTAGGTTAGTGCAAAAGACTGTCATGCCAGAGGTTTTGGGTTCGATCCCTGCCTGTGCCATCTAAAGTTTTTTTTTTCACGGGTAAGTACTGCCTCTTGCGAAGAATTGACAAATAAGCCGTTCGGATTCGGCTTACAACTTTAGATCCCCTCCATCCCGGACAAGAGTACTCGCACACATCAATGGTTGAGAGTTGTAAGCCACTAGGCTCTAGTTCTCAACGTACTGTTGCGCAACCTATTTTTTTTTAGAATAAACGTAGCACATAACATTTTCCATTTGATCCAAATATGTCTACTTTCGTTTAATCCCTCCATAAGATTGTTTTCCAAACATACCCGTAAACTGCTTTCAAGAAGACCACTTCTGTTGCTATTTTATGGCTTGATTGAGATGAAATGGTTTAGCAAATTGCTTGATTGTTGGCAAGATGATTGAACTTGCTCTGCCAGACTATAAGATGACTTTCTCTGGAGTTGTTTCTTCTTCTTCTTTTCTCTTTTCTAATGCGTTTTTTTAGACCATCATTCTCAGTCTGAAAACCCTAAAGAATTGTGTACTATCTTTTTTGAGCAATTACACTGGCTTGTAAGGGCTCCCATGGTCGTTTTTTCTGAATAGTACATCTGTACAATGAGCTTACGAATATCAGGTGTGCATCTTTTAGATTTAGACAATATGTTTAGTTAACAAGACATGTTTTGATTTCGATTTCGCGTATTAAATCGCCATGAATCTTTTATTTATTTTATTACATTGCTCCTATCTATACTAATATTATAAAGCTGAAGCGTTTATTTGCTTTGCTTGTTTGTTTGTTTGTTTGTTTGTTTGAACGCGTTAATCTCAGGAACTACTAGTCCGATTTAAAAAAATCTTTCCGTGCTAAATAGCCTATTTGTTTAGAAATTCCTTAGGATATATAAAATCACGTTAAGACTAATACAATCATTGTACTAATAAATAATCTTTAGAGCTTCCACTGCGTGCGTTGCGGAAACGGTTAAAGTCAAAACAAGATAGGTATGACAGAATTGTTCCCCACCTATTTCATGTTTACCAAATTTGTTCTTAAATAAAGCATACGAATAACGCCGCAGGGCGCAGCTGGTATATCATAAATTTAAGAAGCACTCTGGTTCTACGTCCCTTCTTGTCTTGGCTTGTGTATTCCATCATAAATAAACTAAAAGCTATCAAAAACTATAAGAAAACACTTCAATTCTTTTTTTTCTTTCTTCTTGCTGCTACAAAACTCTCATTTTATTTATATTATCTTGCAATGCCTCTTAAAAATTATTAAATTTACTATAAAACTTTTGCTTTCCCATTGAAATGGGAACGTTGTTTACTATATAACGTTACAATGACCAGACCATTCGCTCTCTCTCCCATTGCAACCATAAATCCTTGTAAAGTTGGCAGCTTGTTTACTCTTATCTGGAATTATAGTTTTCCTTCATAAAGATAGATACAAAACCATATAACCGACATTTTCTATACCTACATACATACATATATGTATACAATCGCTTAAACAGTGTAGTGTATATACATATATACATATGTATATTGTATATACCTTATACATAGCATCAGGTACAATCAGAAGGGAATCAAACTAAAAATTGCCCAAGATTATCCCTGAGATTTGAATTTTCCACGACTGTTTTTGTGCAAAGACCGTTTGATTGCGGCCAGTTAAAGCAAGTGCAGCAGCAAAAATGGCCAACAAAAGTGTAGGTAGGTATAGGCCATAATATGAAAGAAGCATCCTTCTGACTTCTGAGTTCAGAAACCACTTTCAAATTGCTGGAATGTGGTTTGTTATATAAGCCGTTCTCTGTTTCCTTTTGAAACCTATCGCCCAACTTTAGCTGCACCCGCGCCTCACCCAGTTTTATGCTATAAAGACAACGAACTATACAAACTATGTTTGTAAATGTATGAGGCCAGAACCAGTCAGTGCAACGGCAACGGCAACGGCAACGGCAACGGCAGCGGATGGACGATGAGAGAAGGCACTCAAAGTAATTTGTGGAAAATTTACTTGTTCTCCTCGTAGCATTACCACATCACAAGTTCTCCATATCACCATAACCCAGGACCATAACCAGAACCAGAACCATCCCAACAACAAAACAAACCAACGTTGTTTCCATCGCTAAACCTTAAAACAAAAAGTTTGTGGAAAAAACAAAAACCGCTGCGCTCTAGAAGAATGAATGAAAAAAACAAAGATTAGAAAACAGCAGGAAACAGGATCTAAACTAAGTTAAAAAAATCAAATTAAACAAACTTTCACCTGAGCACTTTGGTGGGTTGAAGCTTTTGATATAGTTAGACGGTGAGCTTTCTCGGTGAGGTTTTGGGGGATAGTTATTCTTTAACGAATGAAAGAACTTTTGAGAACGAAGAGGATCATTTAGAATAGTAGATAGTATGATAGAAGTATTAAACATTCAAAAATGCTATTAGCTTGAATGTGTTTATTCTTTTCGTTCAAGTGTCAAAGAGTGTTAACTGAATTCTTGTAAAGGGTAATTAATTGTTAGATTTCGAAAGTTAAACTTTAAAATCAAACACACAAAGGGATTCATTTTAATACACACGGGGCATAGGGCCTCATCTACTCCTATCTGCTATTGTGTGCGGTTTCCGGCGATGTGCTTGAGCTCTCTCCAGCTCTTATCCAATCTCGACGAGTGACGAACGTTTCCTCCCCGACCTCCACTTGTTTCTCGGTCTACCGACCCTTCTGCCTTCTTGAGTTAGTGGATTCCACTGCATTGCCTACTCTGCAAGACAGTCATTACCTTTTTGAAGCGTGTCTCCAATCCACTGCCACTTCCACCTTCGTATAATAGTGTCAATGGGTTCCTGACCCTTAATCCTAAATAGTTCTTCATTGGATATACGATTGTGCCAGAAAACCTGTAAAATGTTTCGTAGACACCTATTAATGAACGTTTGCAGTTTCCTGGTAATAGTTCCTGTTATTTTCCTGGTGCTGCAACGGTATGTCAGTACTGATACGACGTTAGAGCGAATCAGTCATAGCCTTGTCTTCATGCTGAGAGAGTTGGACTACATCACGAGCGCAGCCTTAAATTTCTAGATACGGCTGGTGATATCTTGTTCGGTTCCGCCTTCAGTAGAGACTATACTAATGCTAAGAACTCTCTTAGTTGCCTAATGTTGTTGTTGAGTAATGCTTGAAAAATACCACAATCAATTAGCCGAAAATACTTAGTCACAGCCTATAGGGTCTGAAAAACCAACAGTTTGATTTTTTTAGCATGCTGTACGATACTTAATATTTAATGTGTATGTAGGTCTACTGGTAGAAGGTGGAGACTAACATTTAAGGCATCTGTTGGACAGGATCGAAGGGCCTTTGTATAGTGCCGACACTAGCTATTCTTTGAACCTTCCCTAGTTTCTCAATGTTGCATTTCTTGCTAAGCGCAGGCGACCACACAATCGATTTATAAGACAAAATAGGACGGCTGTTTACGTCCACAAAACCATCTTCGATTTAAAGACCCACTCTTTACCAAAAGTTTTTCTACAGGCGAAAAAGGCCTTTTTAACACGTTCTTCAATGTTTACTTTCCAGTTTAGTTTGAGATTTAGAACGACTTCTAGATATTTCGCGCTAGAGGATAAAGACAGAATTTGACGGTTCAGTCAGGGTAGGGTGAAGGCAGGTATTTTGGTTTTGGTCGTAAAGAGCATCAGTTCAGTTTTTCTCTGATTAACACCTAGTTCACTGCTCGTGGTCCAGCTGCTAACTTTCTTCAGAGCCATCTCCGTGATTTCACTAATCACTGTGACCAACTTTCCCGAAACCAGTAAAACCAAATCTTTAGCGTAAGCTACCGGTTTCATCCCACAATTTTTTAACTTTATGCGGATTTTATTCATGGCTAAAATCCATAAGAGCTGGGAGAGAACACTGCCCTGGGTTGGGTACTCACATGTTAAAAAAAAGATTGTGTTACCTAACGAAGGATGAATCCTTCTATCACTTAGCATAAGAATTTTTGATTCGATTCAGTAAGGACTTGATTGAATCCCACTTTCGGTATAAAAACTACCTTTACCTGTCTCCATTTGTTCGGCACATGATTGAGATAGAGGCATCTTTTGAAGATGGCCTCCAGCCATGTTACTGCTGTCTTTCAATTTTTGTAGCACTACTGGTAGTATGCCATCCAAATATAGAGATTTATAGGGAGAGAAAGTAATAATAGCTCAAGAAATGCTTTCTCTTGTAATAACAGAATAAATTTGTTCTACATGAACTAGTTTGGTGTTTGGAAAATGTGTCGGCAGTAGTACTTCACAGGACTCAGCTGGAGAGGCTGTCCACAATCCATCAGGTTTCTTCAGAAAAGATAGATTGCAATGTTCCTTCGATAAGACTTTACTAAGTCTGGCAGAATCTTTTTTTGTCTTAAATCGATCGACAATATTCTATCGAACTTTGTTTGTTGGCCGCTTTTATAGCTCGCTTATAAGATCGAAGGAAGTTTTTATATGGTTGGTAAAAATCCTGTTTGTAGCAGAAATTAAAGATCCTTCTGGTCATTTTCCTTAGAGCAAAAAAGTCTTCGTTCCACCTGGGAGGGAACTTTTTACGGCTGTATTTTACTCCGCATGAAATCTTAAAAACAGTTTTAACTGATGCTTTAAAGATTTTAACCCTGGATTCCAGATCTTCTACAGATTCTATGCTAAGATTCGGAAGATTGTCTAGTTTGAACTTGACTATTTGATCGAATTTGTCCAGTCAGTGAGTTAAGGATTTCTATAAGCGGAATGAGTTTCAGACTCATTTCAGACTTTATTTGTGGTCCGAAAAAGAATTCACAGAGGAGACTCTCCAATTTTCCAAAAATAGATTACAGTTATTAGTAGCAGTCACTTTAAGTACATCACCCCAACTTTCATAATTTTTCGAACTCGGAAATACGAAGGTGGGAAAATTTTCCTCTGTAACAGACAGTTAGGGGTCATTTATAGCTTTCATTGAAATCGATCCGAAAAAATTTTTGAATCGATATTTTACGGTGTTTCCCTTTGATTAAAAATGAAAATTATATACTGAATGATCGGAAATCAAGCAAAGATTTTAATCAGGAATTTTTTTCAATGACAGACATTTTTAATACTATAAATGACCTGTCATAAAATTCTACTGTTTGTTTTCAATGATGAAAACCAACGATAGCTATTACTGGCGCCTTATGTTATTATTGATATTAAAATCAAAAAGAGACTAACCTCGTTCGTTTATCTCCGAAATACCGGATCTCGGGTGGTGATTGTCGGCCATGGGCGGAGTAAACAGACGCCAACAGTCGTATGTTTTCTTCTAATCTTAAAACTGTCAGATCGAGAGTGCTAAAGTTGGGACACAATGCAGTGTTAAGTTAATAAAACCAAATAATTCGATACAAACAATTTACCAAATTCTCTAATGTCATGACCTGAACTATCACCATATTCAGTTTGGACCACCCTCCATGGGAAAATGAGTGAAACAGATAGATTTTTTCTAATAGATACATTTTTGACACAATTTTTTGATGATATTGAACAAAAAGTTAATAAAAATAAAATTTTCATTAAGTTAAACTAACTGTTTTAGCATTTTCTATATTTAAAAATATCAAATTCAATTTTGTTCGAATTCAAAGCAAGTAAATAATAAAATAAACCTCAGTCATCGTCCTCCATCAATTATTTATGTCAATTTTATTAAATCCACTCGGGGGAACCTCAATCCTTAAAGCTTGAGAGCGACCATAGAGTCATTGTCCGCTCTCTACAACAAATACAATATAAAAAAAGGACTCTGCTGTATTCTATGATTTTTCCCAGGTGTTTTTTTTACTCCTTTTAATTTATATTCGTTATTCTAATATCATTGTGCAGTTGCATTTGCACCACCAGAAACCGGAAGTATACCTAGTTATAGGAATGAATAAGAAAAAGGTGAGGATGAGTAGTGTACAGCAATAGGACAAACAAAATAAAAAGCAAGGATCCTTTTCACCTCTCCTTTTTTGACGGAGAATTTAAAGGAACTCTAGTAGAATGAGAAGATGTTTCTGTCAGTCAGTCAAAAGGCTTTGCACTTTAATTATCCTTCGTCAATTGGGTGATCAATAGTAGGCTTATGCGCTCTGCCAGGCACTCAGTTCTGAAGACATCATCATTATGAAATGGAAAAATGTTCATAATAAATTGAGTTGAACGGAATTATAAAAAGATAGTGCAGTAGTTAGTTACCTACTACGAGTTATACAGACAAACAGGACGAGAGTGGTTTTATAACTTCCATTGAAGGCGAACGATATGGTTGCAGAAGCTTAAGGAAAAAAAATACTTTTCTTATATAATAATATAGAATTGCTAAATATAAATATGTTTTTGTATGATGCACTTTTTTATTGAACTAAGAATATTTGAAAATAGGTAGTAACTTAAGCACTATAAAATTGAACTTGATGATGTGGAATCAAATGCATCGATTTTGTTTCATATAGGTAGTCTTAAACGCCATTTTTGCATTCAAACACATACTATATCGACTGCGTTTTGCAATCTTTAAGTATCCTTACCTGGCAAAACATAGCAGTGACATCGGCAAAGGGGGTCATGATAACGATGGTAGCCACTAAAACATTCCTTGTAATGAGTTTTTCATTAGAGGCGGGTCGATTTCAAATTTCGAAACAAGTGAAATTATGTCATTATATGTAAACCATATCATCTCGTTTAATTGGACGCGGCAGCTTCACTCGGTGGCATTCGAAAGGTCCAGTTTTCCATGATTTTGGCGCACAAGTCCGGCTGAATTTGATAGATATCAGCGATTATGTTGTCTTTGAGGGCAGTGAGTTAAGAAAGTCCCGCAAGAAAAAGTGTAAAGGGATCAAATCACACGATCTTTTTGGCCAATTCACGTCTTATTGGCTCGAGATAACCAAAACCTCCAGCTCAAAATCTTGGATTTTATTTGGATGGATTTTGTACCTCGTGAATCTCACCTAGATTCGTGACGTCCCAAATCCGGCAATTTTGCTTATTCTTATTTTATCAACAAATCATCCAAAAATGGGCCTCATCTCTAAAAATGATATTTCGACCAAAGTTGGAATCAACTTCCAACTTTTTGGAAATGCAATTAGCGAACACACATGGAAGATTGGTTTCAGCTCCTGTGTTAGTTGGCTTTTTTTATGGGTTCAGGCTTAATTAACGACGCAAAATTGGCCATGTTCATGATGATATGTCTTTAGTGACTAATTAAAAGAAAATATTTTGATAGAAAGTAAGAAAGAAAGAATATGGCCACCAGGAGCAGTCCCTTCACTATTGGATAACCCTTTTTTTTCAAATATACAAGGTTGGTCCTAGGGCACTTCCTTGTTGTACACCACCTTTTTTTTTCTTTAGTTCCGAGTACTTCTAGCATGATTATTATAAGCGATTTTGGTCTGTAAGATGATACTTCTGTTGGCAGCTTACCTTGTTAAGGTATAACAATGATTTAGTACATACCTTAGTTACTTTAAGTATTGCGGTGATAATAAATTGTAGTTTTTTG
This sequence comes from Eupeodes luniger, assembly GCA_951509635.1. Taxonomy (NCBI): domain Eukaryota; kingdom Metazoa; phylum Arthropoda; class Insecta; order Diptera; family Syrphidae; genus Eupeodes; species Eupeodes luniger. The sequence continues at coordinate 157,624,980 of OX608073.1, read as the reverse complement.
AAGGCTATTTAAGACATTTCTTGCAAAACCTGAGCAGTGGTAATTTGTTATTAGACAACTTATGTTGACAAATGTTTTATCATTTTTGAGCGTAACAAAAGAAATTTTAGATTCGTCGTTCCTATACCAACAAACTGTTAGAGATTAGAACCAGTATTTGCTGGGAATAGTTCAAAAATATTCACGAGATATTCAGCAAAAAGCTCAGCTTTTTTGTTTCAGGTTTTCTATCCATTTTCCATCTTAAGATTTTATTAGCGGGTTTTTTAAGATAAAAATAAGTTTGAAGTTAATATCTCTCTTTGTTATGAAGATATTTGAGTCATAAATAATGTTTACCAATTTTTAGTAGTTTTTATTGTAGGATTGTATTTATTATAAAAATAACTCTTAATTTGACTTTTCGAAAAAATCACTAAATTATAAAATTAAATTTTTTGTAATAAGATAAATATCAAAAATACATTTCTTCCTCATGAAAATAAATGTCTACATGTTTTTGGTATTGTTTAGGTTTTCACTTTTTATAAATGATTTTAAGGTCGAGATGATAGCAACATGAGTGATAAATCAAAAAATCAGAACAAATCTCCTGATTACAAAAATGTGTTTCCCAGACGTTTGTGTTTCAGATTTCTGATTGTCAGATGCACTTTAATTGTTTTTAAAATGGGTTTTTCAACATAGTTCCCCAACAACTTTTTTGCTATATCAGAAAACTTTTCCTGATTACATTCCTTATATAGTATAGTCGCTCGAGGTGCTGTGCCTCTACTCTGTACATTTATGTGCTGAGTAGTATTTAACGTAATGTAATGTTTTCCTGATTAGAATGTGCATTTAAGACAATCTTACGGATGTATCTTCCATTTTAGACATAACCAATACATACAAATATCACATAACATCATCAAATTGAATGAAAATCAAACATTTTATTTGAAAATTGATTTTATAAAAAAATCATTCATCATCAGATTCATCGGATGAAAGATTCAAAGTAACGCCTTCACTTCACTTTAATTTTCTTTTCATTCTTAACTGACTTTTAATGTTTTTATTTTAAGGTTGGTTGTTTTTTGTAATGTTCAAAACAAATTCTTGATTTTTTGGTATATCAATTAAGACGTGTAAATTAAAAGACTGCGGAGGCCAATTGTCATTGCCACGAGCGAGGGGAGATAAATCTCATTTTTGAACAATTTCCATACAACCCTCAACTATTCTTGTGCGCGAGTAATGTTGTCAGAGATGGAGGGGACCTACAGTTTTTTTTTAAGCTGAATCCGAACGGCTAATTTGAGAAAGCACTTTTCATGAAAAGAATAACTCTTGGAGGATTTGTCAATTCATCGCGAGAGGCAGTACCCGTGAAAAAAAAACTTAATATGACACTGGCAGGGATTAAACCCAAGACCTCTGACATGACAGTCCAGCGGATTTTTTTTTTAATTCATTTTTATTCATTAATTCTTAAAAGTTATCTTAAAGCTAGACAAAAATTCATAAAACTAGCCTAATTAACCATAACTTACAACTAAATTACTGGTCCTTACTTACGGACACTTTAAGGTAAACTAAAATACTTAATACTAATGCTTTTCGGGCTTAAGATCTTCTTAATTTCATTAAGATTTCATTTATTTTTTATTGCATTTGAAAACTTAAAAAAAACTAATTTCAATATCTTTATTTTTTAATTTACTTAAAGTACCTATTCTACCTATAAAGTATTTAAAACTAGAACAACCACAGCAACAAATCTAACTATCTAACATTTTTATGTTTTTCATTGTTTGGTTTCCTTTTTTTTTTTTTTTTTAAGTTGTTGTGTTTTTTTTGTAATTATTTTTTTTTTGTTCCACCATGCCTATTCATCTTAAAACTAAACCCTAAACACTATCAAGTGTCGATTGAAGCCACCAAAACTGGTTCTCCTGCTTCACCCTATCAATTCGGTCCCGTTCGGACACAGCCCTACTGAACCGAAGGAGCTCTGCTCCGCCTTGTGCCATGACGTCCCGATTGAATGTACAGGAGTCGCCTATTCACGGTTTGTCGTCTGACGTGGTAGATTAACGGAACTGCCAATCTATCCTGTATCAGACCGCATCTATCTAAAAAGAGGAATGCTTCTGGTGGAATGAAGCCGCTCAAGCGTGCACTTTCAAAATACTCGTGCTTCGTATAGAACTCCCCGAAAATTAAACTGTTGGTTGCAATGTGACCTCGAACGAATTTTAACACGAAATTGTCAATTCTGTTGATTCGAGCCCCGTTGTATAGGACCTCGTTGGAATAGTAATGAACAAAGAAGATTCAGCTGTTCAATATAAGCCGGTACAGCGTCGTAAACACTGCCGCTCGAACACCCGAAACTTCTTCATCTGGGAAGGGGCAACGCTGAACCACACAGGGCAATCTTAAACGATCATCGGCCGTATGATGGCCATGTAGCAAATTACCTTCACTCTGGGGTCAAGCCGACTGCTGTAAAACAGCCGTTTCGTCAGAGCGAAGGCTCCTCTGGCCTGGTCAGATCAGCATTTATATGTCTGTCGAAATATAAATATTGATTTAACCCAGATAGTCCAACGCACTTACCATCACGCCACCATATTTAGTTAAGAAAGTTTAAATCTTAAAGGTGAACAATCTTAAAGAACCTAAATTTATGAGCATAACATGTATTTCTGAGGTCTGTGTTTCGACTTTAGTTGCAAAATGGAAAATAACTAGTGTTGGGTTTGAATTTCGACGTTTTCTTACCAAAATCACGTTTCAAATAAAAAAATCCGCAACCTAGACATGGTTTCTACTATTTTCTATTTTTTCAACGTTAAACAGTGAAGACGTGTTAAACGAAGAAAGATTTAAAAGTGTGTAGGTATATACACTATCATAGTTATGTTGATACTGCGGTTGTGAATTTAGGTAACAAAAAACAGAATACGAGTACCATGAAAATGTTAATTTTTTTTTGTTTCTAAAATGACTAAGACGATGACAATGATGACATACTAGCTTTATACACGTACAATTTGCATATTTTACGACATCGAGGATGTCAGGATGAAAAATTTATTTCCCTCACCATTGTCCGTTCAGTCATTGCAATGGAAGCCAAAAGATATATATTTCCTTGTACAATATTCCCCAGTTCATATTTTTTTTTTTTTTGAAATTTTATTTTAATTTAATACGGCTTGACACTGTTGCATAAAGTACCTACCACATTAATACAACACCACAAAACGACTTCGAGCTATAGAATTAAATAAAATTCAATTGTGTTATCCATCCACTCCTATTCTTTCCTTCCCCATACTCGCACACTAATTTTTGACCATTTCACCAGAGAGTAAGTCGCTTAAGTCTAATAAATTCCCTTGATGGTATATGGCAAGCGTTTAATGCCCCCAACTATTGGCCTACCTAACAAACCTAGACATCACTATATCCACAACTATATCTATCTATCCTACACTACACTTACCATTTTCGTTCGGTTCGTAGATAAGTCCTTCCATTTTATTTACCGTTACGTGATAAGTCCTTCCATTTTATTTACCGTTACGTGAATATTCACCACGTTCAAAGGGACTAAGCGCAGGATAAAGAAAACGGATGTGGTATGGCCTTTTTTTTTATTATTATTTCGGAACCAAAACTAGAAAACTGCGATGCGATGGGAATGGAGGATTTGAAGAATGGGACTGTAGAGCAGGCCAAGAAGTCCAACGATATAAAAATCATATAATAAAGTTATAAATTTTAAGTGGATACAAGTCAAGTTTTATATAGTTTGCCTTGAGCATTGAATGCGAAATTATTGGATTAGAGTGCGCGACCGTTGCGGCGCTATTTCGTCGGTCGTTGCTTGTTGTTGTTGGTTTTGGCGGTATTATACGAAATATTTGTATTTTATTTTTATAGCGTTTATGGTTGCCACTATATGATAAATTAAAATAGTTACAATTTGTCAAGTCATTAAAATTACTCATTAAATACCTCAAAAGTTATCCTCAATGCGGTAGAATTGATAGTTTGTTATTGAACAGAAATGTCAGAATGTAGCTGCGGCTTAAGGCATACAGTGTCATCTTTTGACATACGACTTTTAAAAACTAAGAGCATAAAAATGGAATGATACACTTTTCAAAAGTGTAATTGGCAAAGACGTCAAAAATTTACCTTCAATGATCCATTTTCTTCAGGCTCATTTTTATCACCGAGGCTATGTTAACAAGCAGAACTATTACATTCGGGCTCGGAAAATACAAGAATAATTGTTGAGAAGGCTTTCAATCCTCAACGTGTCACGTGTCATACCAGACTTGTCGGACGACGCACGTTTGCAAAATACACAATTAAATGCTCTTCGTTACAGTTTTAATATTTTCCAGCTATTTTTGATCACTGACATACCATGAAAACAGATGATTGTAAGGTCTGACAATTGTCTGTATTAAACCTGCTTAAACCTTCATATCTATGTTATCGTTGGTTCCGACGCTCGTTTTCAATAGTAATCCTTTTTTAAGCTCGATTGATAAAGCCAATTTTCTTTCAGCACAGTTTGCTGTTGATTTGATGCTGACAATGACATGACTCCTCCTGTACTTAAAAGCGTACACGAATATTATTTCGCACTCCAACAGTTGCTTGAGTTCTTAAAGATCTTGACATTCACAAATCCACAGGACCGGATAGTATCCCTGCTATTTTTCTGAAGAATTTTCCACATATCCTACCCTACGCGTCTCTTTCCGAGTTGATATAAAACATCATTTGTCAAGCCTGTCCATAAAAAAGGCGAATCCTCCATTCTCTCTAAGTATCGTCCAATTGCATTTACGTCCCTTCTTTCCAAGGCCATGGAAACGCTATTCAATTTTCAACTTTAGAAATACCTTGAAGAAAGAAAATCACTGCGGAAGTTATTCATTCAAATTCTATACTTAAGACTTGCTAGTTGGGCTGAAATCGTGCTAATCTCTCCACAGTGGACCACATCTTTACTCTCACTAGTGTTACTAGACGCTTTTTAGAGAAGAAAACAAATCTTTATGCATTTTTCGTTGATTTTAAAGCAGCCTTCGATACCATTAACCGAAGCTCATTATTATTTAAACTTTCTTGTATCGGTTTATCAACAAAATTTATAAAAATTTATGAGCAACTTCTCTCAAATACGACTGCGTGGTTAAAAATGGCATGAAAACCTCGAAACAATTTAGGTCAGAAACAGGTGTCCCACAGGGTTGCATTTTGAGTCCCTTGGTTTTCTCGCTTTTTATAAAGAACATTGAAGATAATATACCAGGTGGTGTTGTTTTTGGTGATCTTGTTATCAAGGTGCTCCTTTATGCGGATGACCTTGTTATTTTAACTGATAATCCTGTGACGCTTCAACTCCAAATTAACAAGTTAAAACAATATTGTGATTTGTGGGACCTTCAAATAAATACTGCGAAGTCTAAGATCATGATATTCAGACACCATAATCGCAGTGCACGTAATGACCGTTCTTGGAACTTCAGCGGTTCAAATATAGAAGTAGTGAAGGACTTCAAATATCTAGGTTTCACAATAACACACAATCTGAACTTTCGAAGTCATATAAGAGATAAATTGACCGCAGCAAAAGCAGCTATTAACTGCATGTGGTCAAATTTTTTCAATAACAAAAATATAGATCCGGCTTCGAAATTTAAAGTGTTTGATGCTACCGTTAAAAGCTGCCTTTGCTATAGAAATGAAGTTTATGGCTACATGCAATTAGACGAAATAGAAACTATCCAAAGATATTTCTTCAAGCGAATCTTTAGACTCCCATCTAATACTCCCAATTATGCCATACACGTTGAGTCGGGACTACCACCAATTTTTTTAAAGAATCTAAAAGCGAATGCAGACTATATAATCAAAGTCATGCAAAGATCTAACAACAATTTGCAGAAAAGGATTTTCCTAACAGCCTTACGCTGCAGATACACACCTTTTAAAGATTGGAGTGAGTTGGCCTCAAAACATAACTTTCCTTTGACGTTTTGTCTGGATAATCTAGATTCGTGGAGGAATGAACTTTACGATTGTATTTCTGTTATAGATGACAACATTTTTCAGACATTTCTCAATCGGGAAAGGGAGTCCGAATCTAGATCATTATACAGTAAACTTAATTTCTCTTTGGGGGGCAAGCAAATTATTTTCGAACCGAGTTCACTTTTGTTAAGATAAGTCTGATTTTTAAGGTTCGCACGGAGATGCTTGAGCTTAACTATAGACCTCACAGAAATGATATAAATCCTAACTGTACATTATGTAACCTCATTCAAATTGAAAATGTTTTCCACTTCCTAGCGTTATGGCCGATCTTACAAGAGATCCGGCGTTTCTATTTCAATAAGAGCTTCCTTTCGTTTGAGGACTGTCTTGGAGTTTTGAATGGTGAGGGTGGTTGGAAACTTCTTATCCGTTTTTTCTCTGAAGCTGTTGCGTATAGAAATTCATTCGTGGACCTCTAATAGTGTTCAGTCTAATATAATTTTGTTTTAGCTAAACTAAAAGCCCGTTTCACTGTTGATATTGAAAGTCTTTTACTACTCTTCACTTTTTTATGTATCTAAATATCAATGATTAAACCTAAAAAGTTACCATTAAGCTTAACTATACCAAACTAATATTTATTTCAAGATATATGTTAGTATGTAGTTTTTGTTTTCGCTAAACTAAAAGCCTGTAACATTTGTTATTTTCAAATCAATCAAATCGTTCAATCTGGCATACTTAATCATAATCAGTATCTTAATCTTAAATTATTTTATAAATTGTTTATTTTTATTATATAACAGCTAAAAAATAACTTCTCTCTCAATGTTTAAAATTTAGATATAACCGGCAGACGGCTTAATAGCCATGCTTGTAAATCTTTAAAATGTAATTGAGCCTGTATTTTTGTGAAGAAAAAATAAAGATAACAATAATAATAATAATAATAATAATAAAGAAAGCTTCTTATTGACGGGCAGTATGGTTTTTCGTAGCATTAGGTCCACTGATGATTTCATGGCTTGTCTTAAGGAACAGTGGAACAAATCTTTTCATCATTTTGGAGAAATTAAGACTACTTCGATTGGTAAGACATTAATTTTCGGACATTTCAATTCAAGTAGCATTCGAACGTGTGGAATTTAATGCTTTCAAAACCCAATGCTGTCTTGTATCGTTAAAGCGAGATATTCCCCCCTTTGCCATTATCTATGGATGGCACTTGCATCAATGAGACTGAACATCTCGATATTCTATAGGGTATGTGAAACGATCACATACGCGATGTCGCCAAAAATGCAGCAAGATGTTTGGGTTTTCTAAGTCGATGCAAGAAGTTTTTCTCCCCCTCTGATCTGGCTGTTATCAACAAAACTTATGTACATCCAAAGCTTGAGTATAACTCTCATCTCTGGGCTGGTGCTTCTGCAACTTACTTAAGCCTCTTGGACAGCATTGAACGTAGAGCATTTAAATTAATTGGTGATAACACTATCATAGGTTCATTTACGTAGCTTGAACATCGTGCTAAAGTTTCTTGTCTTACGGTTTTTTACCGTTATTTTAACGGTTTATGCTCAAGAGAAATAGCCAGTTGCATTCCTCCCCTTAAACCGTTCAACCGTAATACTCGCGCTTCTAAGAATGCTCATCAGTATACCCTCGAGCCATGATACAACTAAAACAGATAGCGCATTCGCGTTTCTATTTTTGTTTCGTTCTGCGCATCTACGTCACGGACACTCAACGAGTTTGACGTTTATTATTATGTGAAATCAAAACAAAACAATGGCAATTATTTGTTTAGATATTTTGCTATTATAATAAAAGGTTTTAAATGGTTAATATTTGTGTTTATTCATAAGTTAAAGAAAATTTGTATGTTTGAGTTAAAGAAATTAATAAAAAATCGAAGTGAATGAAGAATATGGTGTATTTTTTTTTTCATTTTTAATCGGATGCATTTTTCTCCATAGAATTACCTGGAAGATTGTTTAAATAGTGATAAAGTGGTTAAATAAAAGATATGATGGTCTTTTTTAGTCAGTGGTTTTTCAACCTTTTATTTAATTAATAATTTTTTTGTATTTTCTTTTTCTGGACAATTTGCTTTCAGTGATTTTCCTGTTTAGTTTTCGCATTCGGAAGTACATGCGACAACGAAAGAAAAGCTTCATAATCTTCTCATCGCATTTGATCTTTGCTTTCTCGGCAACTTCAAGTAAATGCTGGATGTAGTTTGGACAGATGTAAATGCCTTCACCTTCTCCATTTACGGCATTAAAAACATTTTCTAATGCAGTAAAGTGAGCCATCATTGTGGGATTTGCTTTAGACAAGCCTCCTTCGTCCAAATGATTTGCACAAGAGCTTTCGTCTGGTTCAATTTGTTCCAGGTTTGGTATGGTGTTTTTAAAACGGTGGCAAATGTAGCCAGCCAAGTTTTCCAAACCATCGTAAGTAAATGGGAGATTTTCTTCTGGCTCAGAAGCAATAGGCATACTATTGTCGACTTTGACCACGACAAAAATCCTTCCTGAAAAAGCGAATATTGTTAAGATGAATCGATTATTAGATTGTGAGATCAAACCTGTCAAAGAAGTTTCTTCCAAACATAAGTCTGGTGTATTATTCACACCAACATTTCCGTTGTCAGAAATTGCTCCTTCATTGTGCCCAAGGATGTATGATTTCATCCTGTACTTAAACTCTTGGCGATCTGGGTGATCATGAAGACCACCTTTAGCTCTTATGACACCGAAGAAGTTTTCAAGGACGTCTTGGTTCAATCGGTATGTCATTATGAATTTAACGCCAAAACGTTCCAATACATCCTTGTGTAATAATTGCAGGGCATTATTAGATTGCACGATACCTTCAATATAATACATTCAATAGTGTTTATTTGAAATAGTTTTGTAGCTTACCTTTTTGAAATGGTAGCAAACATTTTTTGCCAACTACTCGCATATTTAAAATCATATCCGACATGTCATCTAAAATTTTATTTTGGGTTTCCAAATGTAGTCCGTATGCGTGGACCCTTTCACGTGAATCACTCTAGGGAGACCTGACATTCATGACGTCGAACCAATCATTTGTCTGCAAAAAAAATTTAAACTGAAATACTGTGCGATACATTACTGTTTAGAGACTTACATATTTGAACAGTTGATAGCATTCTTCCCAACTTTCGTCTTCGAGGTATCCGAGGCTAACAGCTCGCGACAACGCTTTGGCGACAGTGTGTGAGAACAACTTTGTAGCATGTTTCACTTTTTGTCTTTCTGCTTGTACAACATTCAATGTTTTGGCTGTAATCTTATGAGTTATACTCAGCTCACCCGAAGTTGAGGAAAGAAGTTTCAAAATGATGTCTTTTTTAACAACCTTTCCGTTAATTTGAAATCCTTGGTCAATAAATTTCTTACCAATTTTATTAAATGTGGTACATCGGCGAATACAAAAATTCTTTGTTCTTTAAAAACAAACCTGTTAAGGGATTGATTTAATCAATTAATTCAAGCATTTTTTATTTTATATGCAATAACATACCAAGGATTTTCCATACTGACACTAAGCTCTGTATAGAGTCCTCTGTTCGCCCCACCTAAATCACTTGTGATTGCCGCTAGATGCTGTGAAACCACAGGTCCCAACTTTTTCGATGATATCGAATAAAATGCCCTTCGTCATCTTACAATCATAATCATAAAATATGGGCTGCTTCCATTTTCCAACTAAACCTAGCACTTAACGATGAAAAATAATCGAATATTTACCCCTCAGCATCCCTACTTGCACGTAAGACGCTGGCTTAAGTGTCGTGTCAGAAGGTCTATCATAGCAGTATTCTTCTTTGATCTTCATCTCATCAAAGCTGAGAACACACAGCTTTTGATTTTCAGTAAGCTCTTGCGCTGCTTTCATTATTTGAATGATAGGTACCATGATTCCTGGTGTTAGGTCGATTTTCTGGACCCATGTTTGAAGAGTTCTGATGGCAGGGAGAGGAAAATTTTTCTTTGTAAGCAATTTGTAAGCTCTGGAGCTAGCAGAATATAGCGTTATTGATCTGGCTATATCTTCCTCAGACCAAGTTAATCTTTTTAGGCCCATTCGAATTTTTTTTATTTGACCAGGAGTGAAAATTGTTAGAAGCTTTTCTTCTAAGTTGGACTGGTTAAACTTGGCTTTTTTCACTTCAGTCTCCGACTTATTTAACCTCCTGGTCTTAGTCATTGACTCTGCTTTGAGTTTCTCATTTTCTTCGCGTAAGGTTTTTCTAATAAGTTTATAAAAACAAATTATTTTATACAATTTCAGAATGCATGGATAGTACGATTAAGATTTTGTTCCTATCATAAATGCATACAAATATTATAAGGTACTTACAACTCTTCAGTTAACACATCAAATTGAGCTTGTTCTGAATGTGGATGTGAAATATTTTCCATCAAGCTATCATTTTTGCATTGCTGTTCAGGCAAATTGTCATGCTCGAGCTCAATGGGAACTTCCAGCAACCCACTCGCTACTTCTTTTTGCTTTTTCAGCTCCATTCTTTTCGAGCGCTTTGTTGTGTCAGGCTCAGACGCTACAGACAGTTGCTTTGGGTAAACCGTAGGAACTGCATCTGGTTTCAAAATCCGATACCGTGTAAATCCTATTGATATAAATCTATTTCTCATTCTTATTCTGAACTACTTTTTTTTATTAACTTACCCATTTCATACTTTGTATTGTTTATAAAATCTTCTTTCGAAAAGTGGAGACCACAAATCCTTGCAGTCTGAACATTAATTTTATCCTTGCGTTTAGTGAACAAGACCCACTGCTTCGAGAGATTTAAATTTCCTTTTGGAAATTTATGAAAACTGGAATTTTTCGTTATCTTATTTCTTTCGTTATTGTTGCCGTCAAAAAAGAACAAACACCCATGTTTATTTGTAAATGTTTTTTTTTTTTTTGTATAAATTATGAACAATATCACTTTAAATAACTTTATTGATTTAAAAAAATTTTAAATTCACTTCCGTTAACATTCACAACAGAAAATAGATTGAAATTGCGCCAAATATACTAGCTCTCTTCAATTAATTGAGTGTCCTTGACGTCACGATAGTTTGACAGCCAAAACCTTACATGCGCAATGCGCTATCTTTATTAGTTGTATCATGCCCTCGAGCCCATCTTAGGTCGTTTTGTCAAGTACAGAGATTCGTTCTTTAGCCGTACTACGCGAATGTGGAATGCCGTACCACACTCTGTCTTTGCCAGTCATTGCAATATTCAGGAATCCAAAACCAATGTTTTGAATTCAACCTCCACCTTTCAAACCCTCTCTCCCTTTCCTAGTGCTCACATATTGTCTTTACATAATAAGGGTGGTAATATCCCCTTGAGTGTGAGCTTATTATAAAAAAAAAAAGTTGTTTAGCATGTGGCACCATCTTGTTGTCGTACTCTTCAATAGGAGGAAAAAAAAGTCTGTTATCATATGACTATAACGCTCCGAATTGACGGTGACACTCGTTCCATCGTCGTTTTCGAATAAGCAAGAAAATTTTGTTCTAAATATCGCCGTCCTCCGCCTGTTGTTCAAGCAGCCATTCTCCGTATCTACGACGTTGTGAATGGTGAGCTGGCTTCAGTTGTTGTGTGAGCTAGACTGTATGTGTATATGGATGTAGGTGTATATCCAAATGCAAAATACGCCATAATGTACCGTAAGACAATCTTTATTCCTGAGAACGACGAGGAATCGACACATTCGGGTCTTCGGCAACAATTTCACTCACAGCAGCTATATTTTCAGTGGTACGAGCCTTACAATATCTGTAACCAATCCAGTCTGTTAAATTTTTTTTTCACAATTTTGGCAATTGCTTGCGTAGTTGGACGATTATATAAAGCATAATCTCCTCTTAAAGCACGATATGTGGCTGTGGCAGAATCACCATTTTTGTAGTAGGTTTTCACAATTTGTATGTTTTGTGCGATAGTTGAACGATTTGGTAAATGTCTGAACTAAAAAAAAAATTTGTTGAACAACTTAGTCTGACAGATGTCAAATTCCAGCTCTATACTTTTGAAACCGCAAAATGGATAACCCGTTTTTAAATAATTCGAGAATGGAATACAGTTCTTATTATTACTATCTTTTCAATTATCATTAGTTTGGCAACCGTTTTTTATTCATATTTTTAATAAAACTTTACGAAAAGGGTAAAATCACAGTCGTTTATAAGAGAAAAAGCAGGATGATATTTATTATTATGATGACTCCCGTTGTTGAAACGCAAGAACCTACTGTTATTCGAGCAACGACTACGACGAACGTCGCCAACTACGACGTTCCATACTGTAACTACATTGTTTGATGTAATAAAGCGGTATCCTAACTGAGCTGCGGTGCCCAACTATACGACACCGAGTTCTTGGTTGCAACCATCTTGCTGCATTTATTTTTTTTTCTATTGCAGGCTGAAGAACAAGGGCTTCTTACGGTAGAAACGAAAATCCTGATTCATTTTTCGTGTTCCATATCAACTTTGGTATCCAAAGCACGAGCGAAATTTTCAATTTTTCAAAAAACAAAAAAATTAGTTTATTCGTAGAAAATGTTTTATGAGAGTAGATGGACCAATATTTTCAGCAGGCCAGATTACATCGGTCTTACCATAGCTATGCATCATAAAAGATTTACTTTCCTTATTCTCCCTCAGCAAAATGCAAGGAAAAACACCATAAATGGGTTGATATGGGTATTTAAGCTTTTGCGTTGGGGTTAGTTGGGAAATACTTTGTATACTTTGGGTATATTTTTTTTTGTTTTTAAATAAGAACTTACAAGTTTCGATGCAAACTCACTCCTGATTAATATGCAAAAGCTTTTTTTTTTTTTTCTTTTTTTGAACTTAGGTAGAGTTTTCATCTTTACTCTTTTACATTTCAATTTTCTTCAATCATGAAAATGGCATTCACTTAAAATAGATTTTAAGAAGAAATAACAAAGTTTTAATATTTCATCCGTGATAGATGGAAGGTGAAAAAACAATATTTGAATACCTATTTTGGGTAAGATTGTTTAGGGTTGTGCTTCCTTATAAATTTCTTTTCACTTGAAGTTTTCTTTTTAGTTTTTAGAAAAAAATGTTTATTATATACATCTGGGCGTATACTCATTTTTTTTCTTAAAAAAACAGTAATGAATGTTTAGAGAAGAGAATTTGTAAAATCAACAGGTTATCGAACAGACATTGAATAGTGCTGTTGCGGTCACGTTAAATATGTCAAATTTACTAGAACATGTGTTTCTTATTAACATGGAGAGTAACAGATTAGACCAAATTTGTTGTGGAAATGATCAAATTACTTTATGAAAAGAAAGATATTTGTGTTCTCCCTTTGCCAATAGCCATAAATTACTGTCTATACGATAAAAAGATGATAAAAAGATGTACTTAGTCTTTTAAAGAGGTAAGCACAAAAAAATGATCATTGAAAATATGTCCTCGAAACTAGGTTCTACATGTATCTCATAGGTTGAAGTAGAGTTCAATAAATGTTAAAGAAATATCTTTAAACAACTTAAAACTCTTTAATGGGACTGACCCGAAACTCCTTCACTCCATAACACATATACACGTTTTGACAGTAGCATTAAAGACTTGGTATTAAGTGGCAACAACAATATTTGGATTTGCTAAAAGTGTTGGCCACATCATTTTGATTGTGAATTTAGTTTCACTGCTTTTTTCCTTTGCATATTTGTCAAAGATTGAGTTTGGTGATAACAGAGGAGTTTGAATTCGGTCACCTAATCTATCTACTCATTATCAAGGTTCCAAGTTTCTTTCCGTAGTCTTCCTCTCTGTTGATTTTCGAACATTATGGTTTTCCTTTTCTTACACTTCAGAATTTTCAGAAAGTAGTTAGCTTACAGCAAGCGTCACACTACGATCAGAGGCTCATCATTAGTGCATGTGTTAGTTGTTAGTAAGATAATAATACAATTAAAGCCTAACACACGCACAAAATACAAAACATAATTAACATTTAACATGAATTATTACAGAACAACAGAAAATAAAATAAAGACGATTACGATAGTGGAGCACTGGTTCTAAACAATGATTTTAATCCCACCTTATTTAAATTTAAATCTATCGATGAACAGTTTAAGTTATATAAAATGCTCATTCAACTTAAAGCTTCATTCTTTCCATAGTTAGTTCTATGGAAGTCAATATGTATAAAGTCAAAAGCACGCAGGTGATGAGTTCCACCTCGGTAATTTAAATGTATACAAGACAGCAAATAAGGTGCATCAATTTCACCATTAATAAGTTGATGAAAAAATATTCAATCATTATTAACACGCCTTTGATGGAGAACTTGCAATTGAAGAAGCTGAATACGATGTTCATAGGGAGGCAGATCATAAGGATCATCCCAAGGAAGACCCTTTAGGGCAAAGCGAATGAAATTATGTTGAATTGATTCAATACGTTTATTATGAATTTCGTAATAGGGAGTCCATACCTGCGAAGCATATTCAAGATGAGGACGAACATGACAATTGTATAAAGAAAGAGTAACATAGGGATCATTGAACTCCTTTGCCCAGCGTTTTATAAAACCAAGCCTAGAACTTGCTTTATTAACAATAAAATTAATGTGATGTGTAAATTCTAAGTTGGAACAGAAATGAACACCTAAATCTTTAATTGTGGAGACGCGACCGAGTTTTTGCTTTGATATAAAATAATTAAATACACTACCGATTCGTTTTTTAGTAAAAGTTATCGTCTGGCATTTAAAAGGGTTGAGGGTAAGGCAATCTTTCAATTTCAATCTTATATATAAAAATGAATCGCAAAATGTGTTGGTTACTCAACAACGCCTGGACCAATTTGGCCAATTCTTTTTTTTAAATGTTCATTGAAGTTCAAGGATGGTTTTTACGGCGAGAAAAATTTCAATAATTGCCGGAAAAACCATAAAAACCATAAAAACAGCCCTTTTCTTTTTCCATACAAATGTTTTCTAACTAAAACGTAGTCAATTTGAGGTTTATTGCTATTGTATAAAGTTCATATTAAATTCCAAGCACTCACTGTTGTCTAAGCAGTGTAGGAGTGCTCCTAACGTCAATTAGGCCTGACCGAGTCCAATCATCCAATGCATGATGCTTTTAACCAAGAGTTGCGTCGAGAAAAACTGTATGATCTCAACAGTTTGAAATAATAATAAAACTGATTTCTGTTAATCATTATGATTCACATGATTAACAATAAAGCGATTACTTACTTTTAAATCCTTATATATGTTTCATTTAATTATTCATTTATTTATTAATTTAATTATATTTATTCACAACGCCCTATCACCAGGGTGACGGTTCTGTTCAGGAGAATTTTTAGCCACGACTATAAAATACGTAGGGACAAAAAACTGCCCATTACAAATCTTTATGACAAGACGAAGTCTGTCGGGTCCTCTAGTTTATTATATAAACAAATACAAATTAGATGAATGAAATCAACATCTACATGAACAATTTTTACCAATTTTGCGTACTATTTTTTGTAGATTCTAATTTTTTATAAAAAAAACTGACTGTGGATTTTTATAAAAATTTACTAAATGTCGAAAACAATATTTTCTGTGAGATAAAATAGGTTTGAAGAAAATATTTTTAATTTTTAAAAAGATATTTCAGTCGAAAGTAAATTTTTACCAAGTTTTAGTATTGTTTTTTTTTTTTAGGTTTTTATTTTTTGTAAGAAACAGTCAGTTCGATTTTTCTCAAAATTTTACCGAATGTTAAAAAAACAATATTTCTTATAAAACAAAATTAATTTGAAACAATAATCTCTAATTTTTAAATAGATATTTGATTGGAAAATTAATGTTTACCAACTTTTATTAATTTGTTTTTTAGGTATTAATTTCTTTTAATGCTTTTTTAGGTTTTTATTTTTGTAAAAAAACTGTCAATTCAATTTTTCTCAAAATTTTACTGAATGTTGAAGACAATATTTTTTACAAGATAAAATTAGTTTAAAGCATATGTATATCTCAAATTTTTGAAAAGATATCAGTCGAAAATCAATTTGTACCAACTTTTTTGTTGTTTTTTTTAGGTTTTTTATTTTTTATAAAAAAAAATTGTCAATTCGATTTTTCTCAAAATTTTACCAAATGTTGAAAACGTTATTCTTCGTTGCATAAAATTATTTTGGAGATAAAATCATTTTTTGTTCGTAAAATTTTCGAGGTGACAAATATTTTGTTTTCAGTTTTTTTGATTTATAAAAATAACCGTTAATTTGTCTTTAGTGTTATTGGTTCGTGAGATATTTAGGATTTACCAAGATTTTCACCTTTTCTTCAAATTGCTATGGTAAAAAAACCACCCACTCAATCTTTTTGAGAGTCCTTTCTGCATCATTCTGCATTATTATCTGTATAACAGCATTTATTTTAAGTCGATACCTCTACTGGTTAAGGACGTAGAAAAAAACGTCGCGAACGTACGGACGTACAAACGTACTTACACACGCCCGCACGCACGCACGCACACACACACATCTCTCTAAAAATCTTTTATTTCGACTCTAGGGACCTTGAAACTTCGAGAAATGTCAAAATTTTCAATTCGACAAATCGAACCGATTACAATAACTTCCTTTGGGAAGTTAAATATATAATTATTATAAATATATAATTATGTATTATCATAATTGATCTGCTCCAATGAATTACGTCTCGAAGTAGTAGAAAGCGTAGAAAGGGTACTCCCATTTATCTTCATTTTGCCTGGATCATTTTTATTCACGTGGAGTTGAGTTAAAGGTTAATGAGCCAATTTCATCCGTTTTATGGCATACATCAACCTCCAAAATGTACACAAAAATATGTATGTTCACTTGATACAAAATTTTTTTTTCGCTATTTCTAAGCAAAATCTCTAAAAAGTCACCCTGACTGCATAGATTTATCAACAAATTTGTGTAACTATAGTCATAGACAGCTGGATCTTTGATTAGAAAAATTCCTCCTTAACTACATAAAACTTAATTTAAAAAAAATTAATTTGCCCTGCTATTATATCGCCATATTTTTTAAAGAACTTGTTTTTTTTTTTAAATTGCTTCCAACTTTATTATTCAAGCATCAATAACGAGAGGAAACGTGGCATCTATTATTATGATATTCACATTAACGATCCATTGTGCAATTCAAGTAGATTTGTTCGTGAATATAATGTTACACTGTTGGGTTTTATCCTTACATTCAATTTTGCCATCATCATAACAATAACTCTCAATTAATAAAAAATCCAGCTTAGAAGCTTTCAGCAATGGATGTTATAATAGAGAGCCTTAGCGCTATATTATTATTTTCATAGATATACCATATACATATAATATATATATACGCAGCAAGACCACCCGCCAACATCGCCTACCATTAAGGTCACAATAATTTTCAAACAACTCTTTGAAGGATGCTTATCCTGGGAGGGGCAGATTGTACCTATGATCGTCCACCCACAAATTTTAACGCATATTCGCTAACATGACCGTTTGGTAGGCGGCGGCGGCGTTCGTCGGCGGCGCGCGGCGTTTGTCGCTGAATGTTCGTCCTTTCGATACCTATGTATAGTATATACTCCATTTAACCTCATCCTTATCATCAGCCTCAATTCCACTATACCGAGCGACGACGTATACCAGCCCTCAGCATAAATGATGGCCCTAATTTCATCGACAATGGTAATAATGATGAGGATAAAATAAGTGGTGTGCTCGTAAACAACTTTCACAGAAGCAATAATCGTAAGCTGCTTTCGTTACGTGATAGCTTGGGTGTGGTTAATGGGGATTCTTCATGTGGGAAGAGTAACGTGTATATCGTATATAGTATATGTATGTATTGTTTTATGGTTGCCAATATGACATAATTATAATTAGTATAACAATATTTAAAGCTGCCGCCAGAATGGCACCCGAATGACAATCGCCTCCTGCAGTGTGTCAAATTTTGTTGGTTCAGGTCCGTACTTTCATTAAAGAAACTTTTTTTTGAAAACAAAAAAAAAACAAAATCACATGCATTTTTAAAATATGAGAGCTATCATTGGAAATACACTAAAGTTTAACCTTTATTGAAAGGTTAAACCTGCTTATCTTTGGCTTAAACACATGATAACAATGTTAAGTGGGATGCAAATGGTTCACTATATTTCAACTAATTGACTAGGTCGTTGTCTGTCAAAGACTGTTGGTACATCGGTTAATCTGAGGCTTGGGGAATTTCGACTGTCGAAAACATCTAAAATATTTGACATGTTTTTTGTTATTTTGGTTATCTTAACTTTTGATGTATCTCTCATTTAGATTACTCAGAGTTTAGTATATCCTCATAGACTTCTTCGAATCTTTTCAAAACATCAAAGTATTTAAAAGTTCTATTTTTATTTTTGAAAATCCTAGAGTCTAGTTCAATTTCTTACAAACTAATTTTCTTTATCATTGTGGTGCGCCTTAAAAAAGTTAACACTGATTAATTTCAAGCCTGTTAATTTGTGTGTCATTAGCGCAGCAGCCTTGTTGAGCTGCTGACACTTTTTTGTTGAAACAGTCAGTGTTTGGATTGCATTTACTTGATATAGAAAATTCAGCTGTGTGTGTTCTGTTCAGTGCAGGTTGTCAGAGTGTCAACTGTCAAACAAGAACATTTCCTCCAACTCCAAGTTTATTCCAAGAAAATAGAAAATTTTTCCTTTAGTTGTTGTTCTTATCTGATGGTATCCTTTGCGAAGACTTTACTCTCGTATCTCCAAGGAATGGTGATGGGATGGTAAAATGTGAAAGGCAGCTGAGGTTGGATGCACTACTACGAGTAGCAGCATCATCTTATAGGACTTGCACTGTGCACAAAACTTTTCGAGTTCAATATTAACTTGCCAGCATAGTCCATGTGGGTTGAATTTGTATTTGAAGTTGAAGAACATAGGAGAACACATGCTG
Source organism: Eupeodes luniger (assembly GCA_951509635.1). Taxonomy (NCBI): domain Eukaryota; kingdom Metazoa; phylum Arthropoda; class Insecta; order Diptera; family Syrphidae; genus Eupeodes; species Eupeodes luniger. The sequence continues at coordinate 157,605,883 of OX608073.1, read as the reverse complement.
TAATCTCGGGATGGCTGATAACTGTGGGATTACATAACGTCAGTGCGACTTGAATATAATTTCAAAGATATTACAGAGAAGAAAATGTTCTTTTGTAGTTTGCTGTGTGTATAGGTAATATAGTTTATTCTAAGAACTATAAGACTCTCTTCCAGTTCCCGTTCCCGTCCCAATCTTTCACTTTATGTCTCTGGATAGCAAATGCGCTTCAAATGAATTTACTTCCTTAACAAGTCTTACGAGACATGAGGCACAGTTGTATGAGATGAGGCCCATGTTTATGGTGGTATTTTCTTAAATTAAGTGGCATAATATATTCATGAGAATGGAGTGGTGTTAATAAATGAACAGCTTTATATGGGTTTGGTTAAGATTCTATATAGGTACATGTGAATGCGGCCTATAGGCTGATATAATCATGAGAGTGGAAGAAGATTCTGATGATGGTATAGCAAAGGGTGTTGTCGTGTCGTCATTCAGAGAGCTTATACCTACTACTGTACGAGTCCTTATATAATTAGAAATTCAAATTTTCAGCAAGTTAATTGTAAGAGCTATAAAGGCTCGCATCTATAGTAAAAACACTAGGATAAACCACTTCTCTTCTATACACTGCTTTGAAGAAAGAGGCTTCAGTATCAAAAGGAACATTAAAGAGACGACAACGCACAAACAGGAAGTGAGTTCTTTGTTTAGAATGTGGCTGCAAGGAACTGATTGTAAACAGAACAAGATTGTACCTATGCCATATTACAAGAAGAAAAGTATAGGTTTTATTTTCCTTCTTTGGTATGCACATAATGTTTTGAGGTATTTGTTCACCTTCATCAAGTATTTACATAGAATTTCCATACCTACACTACACCCTAAGTTTATGTGTTTGTATTTATAGACTTGTACCTATGTATATTGAGGAAACTGAAAGTTGTATTCTTTGCTTTGGGCAAATATAAGGAACGTTTTCTTAAAAATGAATATTTTTGTATGAAATGAATTCATTGATCTATTAGATTTGATTAAGGACACAGGTTTTTATGGGCTTATTCTTATATACTATATGGTATAAAGGGAGGATATGGCTTTAAATTGAATTTGAAAACTATAGAAGTTTAATTTAGGGATTGGGAGCATCTAACAAAATATTTACAATTTTATTGTACATATGTATATACGAAAATATACATTACCTTTTCAAAAACTTATTTAGAATAGATATCTTTGACTGACGTTTTTGCAAATTTTGATATCCATATCTTTCCATTGGTATTTTTGAAATTATTAGAACAAGCATATTTACATATGAATACATATTTACAGAAGATATGTAAATATTGAACTTCTTTGAATTTATTAAAATGCTTTAAGGTACAAACATCATGTTTCCTAGAACCTTAACTTAGTAAAAACAAATCATTCATAAATAAGTCAAACTAAATATTGGAGTAAAAATGAAATTATGTCAATATAGGTTTATGATGATACTATCTACTTACTACATGTTATTAAAAATATTCTTTAAAAAGTAAAATGTGACAACAAAAAAAACAGCTTTAACTTCAATAAATTGTAGTTTTGGCTTATTTCAAACCGAAATATTGCATGGAAGTTTTTTAGGTCGCTCATGAATTTTGAATAAAGGGTAATGTACACGATTCTTCGTGGCTGCTTTATTCTGATCAGACAACACCCGAAGGAAGGTTTTTCAAGATTTTTTCTGAGTTTAACAACCTAATTCAACTTTTTGACGAGAAAACTCGCATTCTTGACGATGCAGGCCAATCCGCCAACACCTAGATTTGTTTCTTACCTATGATACTAATAAATATGCGATTACTGTAGTATCGCCTCATTGTTTCATATCTGCAAATTTCTCATACCAAACAAAAACCATAGTTAAAGAAAAAACTCCTACGAGATCCGTTTGCAAATATGAGAAAGCCAACTGAGACGGTCTCAACGACTTCTTCAGGAACTTCAACTAGTCACTAAGCTTCCTCGATAGTGACGTCAACTCCAGTGCAGATATGATTACAATCTTAATTCTCTGTTGAATGAGACGGTTTATTGCGAATATAATAATATCTATCTAACCTAAAGATTTAAGTTTCCGATGTTATAAAGCCAACCCAACTGAGGAAGAACAGAACTGTGTTTTTGCCGAAATTTATTTCTTACTCTAGGTTTTTGATATTCAAAAAACTGCTGAAAACCATTTCAGTAACTTTATAAGGCCGACCAGATTTCTTTGCACTTCGAATAAGTGCAAAGTAGTGATCTGGTATGTAAATTGGCCCTCCTCGAAGTGAACGAGTAATGTGTCTTTCTATTACGGAGTGGACAGAATCGCCTTCATTTTGAGTATGACCCTTGAGCAAAAACTTATGCGTTATGCTGTTTATAAATTCGAAATAACTGACGGCGTATAGATACAATGCTAATATCAATTGGTTTTCATTTTGTGCACAGCAGTTATCAGTATAGAAAATAACATCAATAGGTTTGCCAATCCTTTGAGACATTTCTTCCAATTCTTCTATTTTTTTCAAAACGCAAGTACCAATTTCGTTCGCACCACGCTGTCCAGCATCTTCGAACCAAACGAAGCACCGTACATCATCAGTGTTCTTAAGGTTACAAATTGTAAAATCGTATACTGACAGCTTTGAAGTGTAGTAGAAACCTGAAACATCTACTCTAGGACATGGTAAAACAGCCTGCAGATCATAAGTTCCAACGAAGATATTATCAACATCGTTTTTCTTGTCAGCATCTTTTTCTTTCCTTGACAAATCTTTTTCAATAAGATAAGCATCGTATGTCTCACGAAGAGTTTCTTTAGTTTGGGCGTCTGCATTTACGAATGCCATACAATCTTCGCATTGATCCTTTTTGGGACGGAAAAACGAAATCTTGTATTCACTTTTGAAGATATTTCTAAACAGTTGGTAATTTGCATACGAGCAGTTTTTATTTCTACAAACAGAAACGTAGTCGCGATGTAAATCTAAAATGCTTTTTGAACCATCTATATACGCACGTGTTAAGTTCTGACAGCAGTAATAGCTCTCAATTCGAGGGATGGAGGAAATATGATTTCGCACACTTTGTTTGATATCTTCATTTAAATGAGAATGCTTTCCATGTTTACCTCGTTTTTCGACAAGTGTCGTCATACCGCCAGTTTTATTTGCGTTGGCGTTCACCTTCTCTACTACTGTTTGAACCGTTCGTGAAGTCACTGCCAATAGGTTCATAAAGAATAATTTACAAACTCGTATTTTTGTATTCTCCAGTTGGAAGGAAAAGCAGCTGTTTTTTTTTGCGGGGTGCCCGTTTTGGTTCCTCTCTTATGTACCTGTATTTATGATTTAATGATTCAATACTGCGAGCGAGGAATTCTCTTTGCCTTTGAAGATCTCCCATTTCCCAATGAGTTGAAAAGAAAAGTTTTCTGTCATTCTCGGTGAATTTTTTCGAACATTCTAGCCTGCATTTTTCGTTACATGGTGGGCCCCATTTCTTTTCCGCGTATAAATCTTTCTGACTTCGAAACCAATTGATACGACTTACCTAAGTTTCTCAATCTTTTTGCGTTATTCTTTTTCCAGTACTTTGGATTAGTTTTGCGATTTGGTGTTTGTTGAGGTGAAACTTCTGTGACTAGACCTTTAACTCGATCTTCCTTCCGATCTTCAGCTCTGTCCTGACTTCGATCTTAAGCTACCCCTTCACCTACCTCATTATTTCTTATGCTTGAGTGAAAACTGCTGATGCTAGAGTTGGGACTTGAGTTATAAGAGTCATCGAAGTTGGGGTCAGCATCAATATCGTCATCTGAAAAATCGCCAGATTCACTGGAGGACGCAGCTCGAGAAGTGGACGAAACAGGATTGATGTAGCTCGTGATGAATTCACAGCTGCTTCATGCTGTGAATTCATCACGAGTCAATATTAGGAGTCAAATTTACATCTGTTTCTAAGACTTCAGTTAATCATTTTCAAATGCAATACCAAAAAATTAAGACACACATACCTCTTGAAGACACTGTGGGTTCATTTGCATTAAGAACGGTAAATTAATTATCCGTTGGAGCACTTTTACGTTCAGGTTCATTATTTTTCTTGGCTCTAGCCAATTTCAGAAGAAGCTGAGTACGCTGGAGCATGTTTTTGATGTTTTTATGAGTAGGTAGGTACTACTGAAAACACGAATAACTTAAATTAATCATACATTCTGAAATAAAACCCGAGAATAACTGGTACCAAACTTAAAAAAAATAATAATGAATAGTGGCAAATTTAGTTTTATTTCAAAAGTGAAATTAAAAATTATAGATAATAAGAAAAAAAAAATATATTGTAAAATTATACTATGTATTTGAGAAAACAAATTGAGATAAAATTTATTTGATATGATAAGTCAAAAAAAAATTTATAGAGAAAAATGGTATTAGTAAGAAAAGCGCATTGCAAAAACACATTATTTTTTAATTTATCGGGAAAAGTGACACATTTTGTTTAAAAACAAAAAACAAACTATAAAACTGTACTTACTTTATCGTGAAAACTGGTTCAGCACAAGTTAGTTCTTTTTTTAATAAAATAAAACCATAAATCCCGAGCACAACACGATTATATTACACTTTTCCACATAAAAAACACGTGTGGTCACGGCAAACAACTGAGATAAACTAAATTATGTCTGTATTAATCATAAACAAACAATGAAAAGGAATCATGTGACAATTGGAACAAACTCCATCTCGCGGAATTGTAAAGTGATACTTTGCAACTTTTGTTTTTAGATTTGTATCCTTGTCCTTTGAATGTGAATTACCAACGGCAGGGTATGAGAAGCTCATTTCATTCTGATCCTTACAATGTTGTCCAATGAGAAATCAAAAACCATTTAGAATTATAAATGCTTTAAAAACCCAATGCTGTCTACTGTCGCAAAAGCGTAACCCTCCCCGAATGCTACTATCCATTGGTGCTATACTTGCATCGAGAAAAGTGAATAGCTTTCAGCTCTAGGTATATTCAATACAACGTGATCATCTCTTGCGGAGTGCGCACATATTTAAAGTCGCCAAAAATGCTGCTAAGTTTCTAAGGGTTTCTGGTGATCTGGCTATATATAATTAATAAAGCCAAATAAAGATTGTCTAACGGAAACTTGAAAACCATTGCAAGGTTTCATCTATCTATTATATCGTTATCTTATCGCTTTTTTCATAAACAATGTTGCATTCCTCCCCGCAAACAATTCAATCGTAATAATCGTGCCCGATAACGGACATACTGTTAAGTACGGAGATTCTTTTTTTCGTTCCACTGCACGAATGTGGAAAGCTTTAACTGTTTCAATATTTCTCTTTCATTCGATTCCAGTTTGGGTTCATTTTTTTTTTAAATAAAGACTTATTTTAGATGATATTGATATTGAGATAAGTGAAATAAAGAAAAACATTCGCGACATAAATAAAAAAGTTAATACTATGGAAAATTCACTGTCAAACACTAATTCTGATATGCAAGCCATGAAATCCAAACTAATCTCTGCACAAAAATCACTTGCCCTTGTTAAAAACGAATTATCCGGCGTTAAAGCAGAGCTTACTAATAAAACCACTGAATTAACACAACTAAAAAACGATTTCGATATTGCTTCCCACGATCTACAGATAATAAAAAGCTCACTTCATTCACAAGAAAATCGGCAGGTAGCTTGTGATGCATTTTTATTCGGTATACCGCACTCGCCCGAAGAAGATTTGAACATGATCTTTAACACACTTTGTAATGCCATCAACATTAATCCACCGAACTTGCAGGGTATTTTTCGCACTCGGGCCAAAACCTCTTCAAATGACACAGCAATCATGATCAAATTCTTCTCAGCCTACGATCGAAATTACATTTTAACCAAAATAGCGGCCTTTCGTAAAATACATAACCGACAACTTTGTTTACGCGATGCTGGTTTCTCATCTGATATTGTGATCTATATACACAACACAAACAGCTGTTACAACGCGCTTTAGAAATGAAAAAATGTAAACAACTTGCATCAGTTCATACTGCGAGAGGATGTGTTTATGTTAAACGCCATCAAACTCACTCAGCTGTTCTTATTGATTGCATCAACAAGTTGGAAGGAGTTGCCAGATTAAATAATGAAAATACATAATTTATATTAAAATCTCTACAAACTTTATTATTTATATTAATTAATTTTTCTCTCTCATTTTGTTTGTATTTCTTTTTTCTATCTCTTAAATTTTTAAATTTCTAATTTATATATCTATTATTTATTAATTATTAATCTAATTATCTAATTTATTATTTATTTTTCAATTTTTTTTTTCTCTTCTTTTTGTAACTATAACTAAAGAAAAAAATTAAAAACAAGGAAAAACAGGAAAAATTGTTTGATTCCTCTATATTGCTATTTATGTGAGTAATTGTTGTTTTTGGTTTTTTGTTTTGCATCGTTCCTTTTCTTAGTGTTTCTTTTATTTCTGTTTTCTTACTTTTTCATCTCGAACATGGATGGAAGTGCAGCTTTGCGTGCAATGGTAAGGGTTTTGAGTTCTCAAAAGAATGGTCTTAAAGTTTGCCACATTAATGCTCAAAGCTTAATGCCTAAAATTGATGAATTTCGTGATCTGTTTGAGGGTTCCAACCTTGATGTCATATGCGTTACAGAAACCTGGCTAGTTGAGAGATTAAGTGATAAATTGTGTTGCTTAAAAGGTTATAAAATCTTTCGGTTGGATAGGAAAGGTCGAGTTGGGGGTGGTGTTGCAATTTATGTAAGGAATGTGATCAAGTGCAAGTTAAGGTGCACCTCTAAAGCGGATAATGCGATAGAATATATTTTCATTGAAATTTTAGGTGAGGGAGATAAACTTTTACTGGGAAATGTGTATGTACCCTTACGCTCTTTAACAGACATGTTCCACTGTTAACAAAAAGTTGTACACCTGACATAAAACCATGGTTTTCACACCATATTCGCTCTCTAATGCTAGATCGAGACAATGCATACAGACGCTGGAAACGTTTTCGTTTAAATGATCACCTCTGCACCTACCGCTCACTTCGGAATCAGGTCGTTCAAGCAATACGATCGAAAAAACGCCAAATATACTCCTCCCGATTAAATGCTTCGTTGACCGGACGACAATTATGGACCAATCTCCGACAAATAGGTGTTGCTAAAAGCAAAAATTCTTGTGTCAATGATTTTGAATGCAATGAACTCAACAGAAAATTTATTTCGCTTCCAGCACCTCCTTTAGCTACGGCTCGCCTTCCAGAGGTTCCTATAAACAACGCGTTAAATAACTTTCATTTTACATTTAGATCGGTCGATAGCGCTGAAGTAGTTGCCAGTATTTTGTCAATTAAATCTAATGCCTTTGGACTTGATGAGATGTATCCAAAATTTCTTAAGCTGATATTACCATTGGTCTTACCCTTCGTAACATACATCTTTAACACTATTTTAACTACGGGTAAATATCGGAATCAATGGAAAAAAGCAAAGATCATGCCAATTCCCAAAAACTCTCAAAGTGATGATTTCAGACCAATTGCAATTTTACCTTTCTTGTCCAAAGTTTTTGAAAGAATTTTGCAAAATCAAATGACTACATATCTCAATTCTACAAACTTACTGACACCTAAGCAATCGGTTTTCGGAAAGGTCATAGTTGTATCACAGCTTTACTCAAAGTAACGGAGGATTTGCGACAAGATCTAGATAAAGGTAAAATTATTTTTTTAGTATTGTTAGATTTTTCGAAGGCATTCGATATGGTCGACCATTCAGTTTTATGCCATAAGCTTTTCCATCAGTTTAATTTTTCATCCTGTGCTGTGAAGCTTTTGCGTTCCTACTTAACAGATCGAATGCAAGCCGTTCAATTGAACAATAGTCTGTCCGACCTCCTCCCAATCTCTCGCGGTTATCCACAAGGTTCGATTCTAGGTCCTCTGTTATTCTCACTCTATGTAAACGAATTACCATCAGTGGTAAAATATAGTTCAATCCACATGTATGCTGATGATGTACAAATGCATTTGAGTTGCCCGTTAGGGCTTATAGAAGACGGCGTGAGCCGTCTCAATGAAGATCTTGACCAAATCGCATGTTGGTAGAAGAAAAATGGTCTCTTATTAAATCCTAAGAAATCTGTAAGTCTTGTGATTTCAAAGAAAGTTGTTGACCTTTCTTGCTTTCCTCCAGTGCTTCTACCAGAACTCTTCAATCGAATATGTTGAAACTGCTAAAAATTTAGGTATGGTGTTTAACCGAACTTTAACCTGGAACAATCACATAAATATTGCTGTGGGTAAAACATTATGGCATTCTTCGAATCATATGGGCCACACAATCCTTTACGCCTTTAAGAGTGCGGATGTTATTAGCAAGAACGCTGGTTTTGCCTACACTTATTTATGGTTGCGAGATTTATTCGCATTGCGATTCCGTCAGCAAAAGAAAACTAAAGGTAGCCTTTAACAGCCTGGTACGTTATATTTACGGCTTAAGAAGATATGACAGTGTATCCAATTTTTCCAAAAACCTGTTAAATATGACTTTTGAAAATTTCCTAAAGTACCGAGCATCAAACTTACTCTCAAAGATACTCCTTAATCGTGAACCCCAATATCTCAGTGATATAATAACTAGGTCAACCTCGCATAGGACGCGAATGCTTACCCACCCGCGCTATGCCTCTCTCACATCTGAGCGTCAGTTTTTTGTATATTCAATTAGATTATGGAATTCTCTTCCACGAAACATAAGAGAAATAGACGATGTTTTGAAGCTACAGAGCAAAATTAAGCTTCACTTTTCACAACGATAAAATCATCATTTTCATACAATGATAACAAATTTATTGTTTTTCCCTCTTTTCCTTCTTTTTCCTTCTTTTTCGTTTGTTTTTCTTTCTTTCTTGTTTTAATTTTTGTTTTTAAATATTTTTTTTTTTTTTTGGTTTGTATACATTTTTTTTTCTTTATATGTATGTATCTAAAGTAACAAAATTGTCAAATCCTAGCTTTCATAAAATGTTTAACGGTAGCCTGTGCCTAAATTATAAGACAATACGTCTTAATGTGTATAGGTTTTTCATGAAATAAATAAAAAAAAAAAAGATATTTAAACAGCTTTAATTTGAAAACCATGAAACTACCGGGCTTAACAAAAGCTAAATTTTCCTTCAAATAAAAAAAATGTATTTCTTTTAATATGAAAAATGTCTCATCAATTGCAGGAAAAAAGTGATGGTTTCCATTAAATAACGTAACTCATGAAAATAATTCAAAATAGATAAGCATACATACATATAACTTCAGAAAGTTTGAAACAAACTTAATCCCTAAATGACAAGTCAACTGTTAAAAATTAGTCAACAAAATTGGTATTTAATTAAGGTTTTTATTGTTTTTCTGACTAAAATCAGCCTAAAACAAAAAAGCTACCATTTGCTTTTATTGTGACTACAAATTTTCAATTAGCTTAAAAAACAATAATCCTTGTTATCAGGATCACTAATTTTAGGGTAAGCCCCACTTGCTTCATCAGACCATTATTATTCCAAGTATCTCAAACATGACTTTGCTTTAAAAAAAAAGAAGAAAATGAAACTCATGAACGTTATCCACAACAAACAGCTTGCTCTACATATTTGTGAAATTTTCTAATTCTTAATCCTTATATATAACCATGCATAACACGCCAAAGAAATTAAATCTTCTTTGTTGGAATGACGACCGACGCCGACATCGTCGACGACGCCTTATTTATTTAGGAGTTAAGTGTTGAATGACTATTTTTAATTTATTAAGGAACATAAGAAGTAATATTTCATTTAACTCATCCTCATCTCATGTTTTTAAAGTAAAGTAAATGACTGTTTTTATAAAAACAAATCTCAAACCATTCAGAATCTTTTTTTTTTTTTGTTTCTAATTTTCGCAAGTCAGCCACAAACACAAGATAATTCTTCCTTTTTACGATGGAAGATTGTATCTTTCACGCATATGTTAAAATGATTTATAACATAAGTTAAACGCCCCAGACAAAAGCAGTTAATCAGCATTTTCAGCCCTTCTCTAAATTCCGCATAATTCAAAACAACACAAAAAATGACCTGAATTTTCTTTGCCTTAAATAGGCAATTAAATCGCGAGAGAAACAAAGAACAACTTTTAGGGTTATTATACTTTTATAACTTGACAATAATATCAATTTTTTTTTAGAGAAACACTTTACAAATAAGAAAACATATCCTTCTTAAAAGATGTCTAAGTTTTTCTTTATAAATGTTTGCGCTAAGCATGCGATAATTAATACTGAGAATGAGAAAAATAAAAGCAAAAGCGAAAATATCTATACTTTAAAGTCCATTCATATCCTTTTTTTCCTGTTTGGAGAGTAATAAATTAATATGATGATGATAGCTTCTTTTTCCAACATTTTTCTGGGCTCATCTTGGAAAGAGGAGGTATTTATCATAAATTACAGAACCCTGATAAATTCATCATCAAGTAATATTTTAAGATAATAAATGTTAAAAGAATATACTACATCAGCAATAATATTCTATGTAAACGTATGTATGTGCGTCGGATACCCTTGATAATTTTAAACGCATTTTTTAATATACATACGTTGAAAACTGTATATGGGAGAACGGTATGGTTGAAGCTACTTTGTAAATTTAATTTTTCTGAAATATAAAACTTTTTAATTCGGCTAAAAAAAAATGTACGTCTAATAAAACACAAAGACAATGCGCATGTAACACAAAGACAATACACGTTACCACATAGGGGTAAAACTTTCTGTAATCTCCCTTATATCTCCAGCGACTTGCAATAATTTCAGAATTACTATATATTAAATTACAAAAATCTTCAGGCAGTGTCACCATCTCCTATTTTAAATAGAAAATTTTTTAGGGATGAGTTAAGGCAAAGATGATAAGTCTAAAAGCAGGCAGCTCCTAATGATGCGCTACTAGTTAGTATATGAATATCTAATTATAAGTTTTACCAGCACATCTGCTCGAATGAGCTGTGAATTGGATATTTAACCACAATAAAAAGCAACTTAAAATATTCTCCAGCCTCGGAACTATCTCCACACAAAAAATCATGTCATAATATTGCTCCGTTACGACGTAAAGAACGGACAAACAAACAAACAAGCAAAGAAGCAAAAAAACACTTTTTTTTTAATTTTAATTTTTGGAAATAAATTGTCTCGATTTTTCTAAAAAAAATTACCAAATACCAAAAAAGTTATTCTTCGGTGAATACAATTATCTTGAAATTATTGCGATTTTATCGTGTCACAATGAACAATATAAAATTTAAGTGAAGTCGCTAGTCTTATTTGTTTTAAGATATTCGGGGTCAACAAAATATTGCATTTTTTTAAATTCCTATTATAAAAAAAGATATTGGATACTTAAAAGTCTCTTTAGCAGAATACTCCTGCAGCTCTTTGGGATGGCTCGTGTTTGTCCAATTTCTTCACCACTATCTCTTATATTCGTTCTGTTTTTAAATGATCATAATGCGGAACTTCCAATCGGATAATTGGTATTACATGATTTTTAAATTGACCCCTTCTTATATGCGAACGATATTGTACTGTTATCAGATAACCTTTCCAATTTACAACACTTTATTAAAAAATTTAAAGACTTATTGCATTAAATGGAATTTTGAAATTAATCTTGATTGGTCGAAAATTGTTGGAATATTTCGCAATTGTTTTCCGAAGGTTTTCCTTCAGATATATTTTTCTTAAATAAAACGAAACCTACATAAATCTTTTAAATATTAAATTACCCAAAATGTCATCGAAAGTCATTATAAACAACAAAATCTTCTAGGCTAAGGAATGGTTGTATCTGTTTTCATGTATCTTCGTTGCACTTTTCCTTTGACATAAACCTACTTGAATGGCCCAGCTTACATTTTCAAAACACGCTGTGGTTTCCATAATATCAATGGAAAAGCCTTCACAAGAGATACAGATGGTATACATGTATACAATGCCGTGTCCAATATTCAAAACGTTCAGAAGAATATGTCTTAGCAGCGTTCTAAATAGCTACACTGCTAATCAAATATATATAAATTATATCTTTTTGAAAATAAAATAATATATTTGTATTATAAAAAAGCCTAAAGTATTTACTTAAATCCCCTTTCAATACATCTTCATATTTTTATCTGTAATAAAAGAGGCTGAGATAACTTCCCATCCCGTCTGTCGATTTGTCTTGCTTAAAAGTTTGTCTATATGTATGAATTTTCACCAAATTTGAGTACTATTTTTTGTAGGTTTTATTTTTTTATGAAAAAACAGACTGTTGGATTTTTTTATCGAATGATATATGAATATCGAAAACAATATTTTCTGTCAAATAAAATAAGTTTAAAGCCAATATTTGTAATTTTTGAAAAGCTATTTGAGTCGAAAGTAAATTTTTACCAAGTTTTAGTATTGTTTTTTTTAGGTTTTTATTTTTTGTGAAAAAACTGTCAATTCGATTTTTCTCAAAATTTTATCGAATGTTGAAAACAATATTTCTTATAAGTTAAAATTAGTTAGAAGCCATTATCTCAAATTTTTGAAAAGATATTTGAGTCGAAAATCAATTTTTAACAACTCTTGTTAAATTTTTTTAAGTTTTTAATTTTTTGTACAAAAGCTGTCGATTCGATTTTTTTCAAAATTTTACTGAATGTTGACAAAAATATTTTGTGAAAGATTAAAACCAATATCTAAAACTTTTGAAAAGATATTTGAGTTGAAAATCAATTTTTACCACATTTTATAAATTTTGTTTTAGTTTTTTATTTTTTGTAAAAAAAACTGTCAATTCGATTTTTCTCAACATTTTTCCTTAAATTGAAAACAATATTTCTTATAAGTTAAAATTAGTGAGAAGCCATTATCTCAAAGTTTTGAAAAGATATTTAAGTCGAAAATCAATTTTTACCATCTTTTATTAATTTTTTTTTGGGTTTTTATTTTTTTTAAGAAACTGTCAATTCGATTTTTCTCAACATTTTTCAGAATGTTGAAAAAAATATTTCTTATAAGATACAAAATGTTTGAAGCCTTAATCTTAAGTTTTTGAAAAAATATTTGAGTCGAAATTCAATTTTTACCAACTATGAGTAATGTTTTTTTTAGGATTTTATTTTTTATATAAAAAACTGTCAATTAGATTTTCTCAAAATTTTATCAGATGTCAAAAATATTATTCTTCTTTGCACAAAATTGTTTTGGAGATGATATCATATTTTAGTCGTAAAATTTTCGAGGTGACAAATTTTTTTTTCATATTTTTTTCAAAAACATAATGGTTTTGTATCACTTTACAATATCTAATATAAAATTTAATTCAAGTGTCTAGCGTCATTGTTTCATGAGATATTTAGGTTTAACCAAAATGTTCACCTTTTTTTTAAACTGCTATGGTAAAAAAAATCACCAACGCAATTTTCTTGAGAGCCCTTTCTGCATCTTTCTGGGGTGGAATCGGCTAAGCTGATAATTGACTATCATATTTTTGATAGTCAAATTTGACTATCATTTTCATTCCGTCTGTGTAAAATGATTCAACTCAATTCAATTCGATTGAACAATTTCTGATTATAATTGTCACAATTCATTGTTGCTACCTATGGTGAAATTTTAAAATGATTCCTATAAAATATCTAAATAAAAGTATCAAATTGGCTGTGTTTGAATAACATTCTTATTTCTCTTGTGTTTTTTCGAATTTCGTAAGCTTTGTAGATCACAAGAATGTATTTTTGTACCTAAAAAGGGTAACTGAAAAAATTTTTCATTCGTTTTTTGTAAGCGTCGGGTAGCTCTATTCAGAACCGACATATTTGTAGGAAAATGACTATCAAATTTTTCTAGTGACACCTTTTTAGGTATCAATTTGATTATCACCTTACACAGATCAAATTCGATTATTTTGACTGTCAACAACCAACAATCACCTTAGCCGATTCCACCCCTGGTTTATTACTATATAACAAAATTTATTTGAAGTCGATATCTCTTCTGGTTCTTGAGCTATGGACGACGAAAAAAACGTACGAACGTATGACACAAGCACGCACAGACATCTTTCTAAAAATCAAAAATGTCAAAATTTTCAATTTGACAAATCGGACCCATTACAATAACTTCCTATGGGAAGTTTAAAAACTTATTGAATTTGATATCAGACGAACAAAGCTATTCCTATCTCTTTAAAAATCTTTGATTTACATAGTTTCGAAGAACCTTGAAACATCAAGATTTGTCAAATTTTCAAAATCGGTAAATCAAACCGGTTACAATACCAAACCAAACCTGTTACAATAACTCCCAATGGGAAGTTGAACATTCTTAGTTCTAACGTTCCAAAAACCTCACTCCTCGTTGAAATAAGTTAAACGAAGGCTCATTAGAAAAATTAGCCAAGTTGTTGTTAAGCAACGCTTAATCGATTAACTTGGATTTCCAATGCACACTTTTACGGAAACTCGATGTTTTTTGGCAGATCAGGCTTTTTGTCAACGTCTGGTTGTCGGTTAATCGTCTACTAAACCTGTGGATTATCATTTTTAAGGCACATAACCACACTAAATAATTGAATCAAATGAATTTGTTGTTTTAATTATTTCCACATGTTGGCGATTTGGTAAGCTATAATAAATAATAATAGTGTTGGATTTTCAACAAGAAATAGAACGCATATTTTTAATTGTTATGGCCAACAAATTATCTCTATTGCAAAGATAAGTGTATTGTTCTGAAAATGATTTCGGCAAGTGGCTGTGACTGAATCGAAAAAATTTCAGCCGAGGGGTCTAATTTTCGACCACTTTTTATAACTTATACAGCAATAACGTACCAAACATTTTCTCCCAAAGCGTCAATTGTCTCGGGCTAATCTATGCATAGAAAAGCGTCTTCACATAATCCCACACAAAATATTAAAGCGATATTGGATGCCACGACACAGTCCTACTACGAGACATAATGTGCTTTCCCAAAGTTAACTTTAATGAAAAGCCAAACTAAACATAAATCAAGTGAAAGTTGTCAAAAAGACCAACTCCGAAAAATTAATTGCCAGATTGATAATCACACATCTAAAAATACTGCTTCCACAATATGGAAGAAACTTATGTACTAAAAGTTAACGTACCAAGGCTGCATTTAAATCAAGTCCAATGATTAGTCTTTCTCTTTTCATTACATAAACAAAACCTAAAATATTTTAACCAAATCGGCTTAATAATTTTCAAGTATTTAATCCACATTAAAAATAACATTATTTTACTTTTTTTACATTTTAAGATAATATATCTAATCCTTTTAATACCAAATTTCTTGCTTCCTCAATGTCCAAGTTAAAGATAACTAAATATATATTTTCCTCATCTCAATAAATAACAAAAATGTAATCATTTCATAATCTTATACACAAACAATATTTATTCCATCTCATCTTCTCTTACAAATTAATATATACACAAACTACGAGTATATCCTTGTTGAACAATAAAATACTTTGAGCCATCTTCTAATAGCCAAACTATAATAATATCTCTCCACCTATACCCTACCCCAAAATATTAAAATGTTTCTATCCATTACATATATCGCAAAAACTTCGTATTTCAATCAGAAACGATGGTATCAAATGAGCCAAATGTCTTGTAAAAGAGACAACAGCAATATCACGTCGCTCATTATGGCTCTAATTAGCCATAACTAATCCCCCTATGAACCAAAGTAATTTCCTCCCGCATTCAAGTTTTCTTATTTTATAGAAATCTATATGATATATGTATGTATGTGTATGTACAAATGTGTGGCACATGTATGAATATAAGTATATTAGATTGTATCTGTGTGAAAAAATTGATCCTAGCAGATTTTATATAGTTTGAATTTACAACCCAAATGTATGTACATTGTACAGTACATATACGGGAGCGTATTAGTAAAATTTTCGAGGCCAAGTTGAGCCATAATTATGAAAAATTTCTTTGGTTGTACGAATTTCCTTGGACAACCAAATTGAAAATGTCACTAATTTGAAACTAATATTGACAGGAAACAGGGCATACATTAAAAATCCCTCCCTACACTCAAATTTCAAAAAGTGCAGTCCGAAAACAGCTCAAAATTAAAAAAAGGTCAGAAAGGAGGTTTCGTAATGTGACTGAGCTTTTTGCCAAAGCCTGAAGCATTTAGTAATGTGTTTCCTCATAAGGACATGAATTGAGAAATCAATGGATGGTTAATCCCTTCCCAAGGACGACCAGACACATGTTCTCCTTGAAAACATTTACAACAAAGAAGTCCTTGCCTTGCTGTTAATTTCCCTTATTCCCTGCATACATTTTTTGTTGTCTTTTTTTAATTTTCTTCTACTTGGTTTGCTTTGATTAAATTCAGTGATGTTTTACAAGATTAGAAACAGACGGAGGGGTGGGGGGGGTGCTGTCCTCATTAAATGAAGCAAAGCAATAAATACACATTAATAACAACAAAAAACAACAACAACAAAACGAAAGTTATTTTGTTTTAAAGCAAAGCTAAATCACTATAAACAACTTATAAGGACCTTGGAATCGGTGGTGGATGGATGCGTAAATAGACAGACCTATACAGAAGTGCTTAAATACAAAAAGTGGTTGAAAAGTGAAAAACATAAAGCAAACTTCAGAGGCGACGAACGACGACGACGATGACGACGACTACGACTACGACGAGGATAACGACTATGAGACTATGGAATGGAAGGTTCCTCCAGCACCAGCATACAGATACCTACTCTTGGAGCTGTGTAATGTATAAGAAGGATAAAGAAACAAACTTGCCTTTATGTCTGACACAAAATGCGTTTGATGGATTCCTTTGCGGGCAGCCTCAAAGCTATTTTCTCAGAACACAACTCCCCGTCCCCATGATGATTGTTTGCATGGCTTTTATGTCCTTGCTTTGTAATAGTGTTTTGCATTTCTTTTTATTTTAACAGAAAATACCTTTAATTTAAAATATATACTTCTCCGGTCTGTCGCTGTAGCTGAATAGAAGTCGCAGTCGCGGAGGCTTGAGAACTATTGTTTTAATTGGTGTTCTCTCGGCAATTAATTGCCATTCTCTGAAGACGATCACGAATGAATTGCATTAAGTTCCATAATAATACTTTTTGCATTTATGGGTACGGCGACGGGCGGACGGTGGCGTCGACGACGTTGGCGTTTACACACAAAGTGAACAGAATACAAAAATACATTTTATTTTAAGCAAAAGTGCTTTTGTATATACAAAATAAGGTTTCTTGTGTATTTTATAAGCTTGTTTTATGGCTTATGGGTTTTCTTTTCTTTTCAAAAAGGATTCAGATTTTAAATTTTGTAACGCAATTACACATAAAACACAAGTTGCTAGAAATTTATGTTTATAGTTAAAGTTTTATAGGTGAATTGGTTTTGTAATGAAAGCTCAGATGTATAATTTAGGTTTACGCTTTTACGGTTTGGTTGACAATTTTAGTGAAGGTTAAAGTTGAGATAAATAATTTAATTAACGAGAAAACTTTGAAAATAAAATTAACTATACTCAGTCATACCTTGATATAAATATATATGTATATATATATACTGTACTTTTTTCATTTGTTGTTAAGGCGCTTAAATTTAATAAGTTTTTAATATGTTATACCTAATAGAACAAAATTATCTGGTTTTGTAAATTTTTGGACTGTTTTTTTTTCTTGGTTTCCAAACTCATTCTACTTAGCTTACATGTAATATTATATGTATAGTTTTGGAAATACGTATTTATTAAATACGTTAAAAATGCTAACGTTAAGTTACAAATATTGCACCATTCCATAAATTGATTTTAATCTCCTTGCAGCTTCTTACTGTCCTTGACGGATTGATAAATCGAAATATTTTAACATCATCTGCCTAGCTTAGCGTTATAAAGGGTTTTGCAATTGGCACGGGTATATTTTGGCACCTCGTGGCGGCCATTTTGTTTTGGTGACATTTGTCAAATCTTTTGCTTATTATTCAATTGTTTTTGCCAAATCATCATGGCACACAACACGATTGAAAAGCACGTTCAAATGATAAAACTTTATTATCAAAATGAGTGTTCGTTAACGCAAACGGTGCGCACATTGCGCCCATTTTACGATAGACGTTAAGGCCCTTCACAGTCGACTCTTCAACGTTTGGTGGACAAATTTCAGACGACCGGTACAATAAACAATCAGCCAACACCCGTACCTTCAAGGAACGGAAGATCGACGTGAACATCGCCGCGGTCCGTGAAAAGGTACAGCAGAACCCGAGGCAGTCTATTCCTCGCCGTGCACAAGAACTCGGCCTTTTGCAGACTTCAACTTGGCGAATTTTGCGTCGGGACTTTGGCCTTCACCCGAGGAGCTCAAAGTTTATGACCATAGACAACGCCGCGCGCCGTTTGTTCGCTGATTGGGCTTCGAATCGTTTGGAAGATGACTCCAATTTTGGCCGAAAAATCATCCTTAGCGACGAGGCGCATTTTTGGATGAATGGCTGTGTTAACAAGCAAAATTGCCATATATTGGACGACACCAACCCACTCGAGGTTCACCAGGTGATAATGCAACCTCAAAAAGTTACCGTTTGGTGTGGATTTTGGGCCGGTGGCGTAATTGGTCGGTACTTTTTTGAAATCGACGTTAGTCACCGTCAACAGCGAGCACTACATAAAGATGATAACTAATTTCTTGTGGCCCAAATTGAACCATATGGACCTAGACGATATATGCTTCCAGCAGGACGGGGCGGCGTGGCGGTACGGCGGCGCTACGTGCCACACACAAAACACCACTATTGACATTTTGCATGAACGATTTGAGGGTGAGATTATCTCTCGCAGGGGTGATGTGAATTGGCCACCAAGGTCAAATAAACCACAATCGGTCGATGCCCTAAAGGTGAACATAACATAGGCCATCGCTCAAATTCAGCCGGATAATAGAGGAAGAGTCATTGAAAATTGGACCACTCGGATCCGTTCCACCGTAAGAAGACGATGCGGGCAATTGAATGATGTCATATTCCACACTTAATGGCATACATGCACCTTTCAAATAAAAAAATAATTTTGTTAATACCTCACACACAGCTTGTTTTATATTATTTCAACATCTACCCGCCCTTATTGAAAAACCCTTAAGAATTATTAGGAAAAGGAGGCAAATCATAAATAAATAAAATAAACAGCAGTGCCCCAAAGTTGATTCCCTTGAGGTACACCCATGATGATTTTCACATATGCATAAGAGAAAAACAATTAAAAGAAATTATGTCACTCACAAGTGTTTCGAAAAATGTAGAAAAATTCGACAATTTCTCTATAGGACGATAATTCGTAATTGGTATGAATATTTCCAAAGATCTTGAAAATTTTAAATATTTCAGAGACTTGTTAGAAAGAAGAAATAATGGATAGGAAAGCACACATTTTTTCAACGTTAATGATAGTATCCCATCATCAGGACCAAGACTGAAACATTAATTTAGCTTTAAAATATTGTCACGTATAGAGAGAGGTCCCAGAAATTGAAAATTTAAGCGATATAAAATTACTGTATTCTAGTGCGCTAGGAGGAATAATAGAAGAGGTGTATGGAGAACAGAAATCCTCAAAGACAGTCCTAAAATAAATTGCGAACATGTTCGAATCGTCGTCTCTGGAAGATGGCTTAAAGAATTTTGCAAGGTCAAGTATAAGTTTTCTATTAACGTATATTTTAGAACCGTGGTGTGATAATTATTGAGTTGGACTGTCATTCCAGAGGTCTTAGGCTCAAACCTTCAAAGTTTTTTTTTCACGGATACTGTCTCTTTCGAGGAATTGACAAATTCTTGTCATAAAAAGTGCTTTCTGAAATTAACCGTTCGGATTTGGCTTAAAACTGTAGGACCCTTCTATCCCTGACAACATTACCTGCACACAGGAATGGTTGAGTTTTGTAAGTCAATAGGCCCTAGTTCTCAACGGAGTGTTGAATCACCTAATTTATTTATTTATTAACGTATCTCCAAAAAATGTAGGTGTTCATTTTTAGATGACACTCAGTATTAAAAATGAATTGATAGTACAAAAAGTTTGAATAATTTACAAAGTCGAATTGCAGTTCTTAGTAAACTCTAAGTGTCTCATAACACTTCAATAGATTGAACTTCAACCAGGCCTTATTTCTTTTATATTTTAAAGCTTTGAAATGGGAATCAAACCATTGCGGGCTGCTATTAAAAGTTTTTAATTTGTGCAGTGGAATAGTATCTAAAAAAATAATATGTTATTCGTCAACCTTTTTAATATGAGCCGTTTATTTTGAAAGTGGCATAAGTCACTTTTTCAAAAAAATCGAGTTAATGGCAACACTAAATACAATTGAACGGTATCTTTTCTTTTTAAAAAATTTGCATTCAATAAGCTGAGAACTATTGAGATTTCTTCGATAGAAGTATTGGTAATTAACGGTATAACAAATATCTTAAATATCTCGACTTAAAAAAAAAAGAGACTTATGCCACTTTCAAAATAAACGGCTCATATATCAGTGCAAAACAATATAACAAAATCATACATTTCAACAATTTTTTAATCAGTTACAATCCTATTTCTTTGCATTTCTAATGTTATAACTAAGATCTTCTTTTTCTAACTCAAATATCTTTAAATCTTATCAAACTTTAGCCTTTTATTTCGTACTTCTCATCCAAGTCGCATTACTAAAGTTTTTCAAAAGGAAAATAAATTTCTAACCAAATTTCATTTAATTCCGATTTATTTTCTTTGAAAAATATTGTGTCTATATTAAACTTGTTCATTGTGTCACAATATGTGAATTTCATGGACAATTGGTAACGCCCCAATACATTTTTGAAGTACCTTTTTATTCTTGCCACTATTATTTTCTCATCATGGTCTAACCGATTATGCACGTAATGATGTTAACTATCAACTTCTACCACAGTATGGTCAGTTTTTTAATACAAACATTTATTATTTGTGGTTTTAATTGACGGCTCAAAGGCCCATCATAGATTAAGAAATATATTGAAAAACGAAAGCTTCTTAATGACCGGCAGTATGGCTTTCGTAGCTATATATTATCTTATGGTTTATCTCAATGAACAGTGCAACAAATATTTACATCGTTTTGGAGAAAGTAAAATTATTGCACTTGATATTTCAAAGGTATTTGATAGAGCTCGGCATCAAACTCTTTTAGCGAAAATGCGTGCATTTGGTATTTATGAATGTCTTCTTTGTTGTGTTAGACATTAGTTTTCAGGCCGTTCAATGCGAGAAGTTTTGGATGGTTTCAAAGTTAATAACCAAAAAGAGGATGGGATGCGACCCACACTGATAACTTCCCATCCCATATGTCAATTTGTCTTGCTTAAAAGTTTGTAGGTTTTTGTTTTTTGTTAAAAAAGTTGTCAGTTGAATTATTATTAAAAATTTTTAAATTATCAACAATATTTTGCATTTGATAAAATAGTTTAATTTCAAAACTTATTTTTGTTTACGAGATTTTTAGTCGAAAACCAATTTTTATCAATTTTAGTAGCATTTCTTAAAAAATTGTATTTCTTATATTTCTTATACATATAAACAATAGTCAATATTTTGTATTGTTCACGAGATATCGAGAACCGAACACTAATTTATACCAAATTTGCGTGATATTTTTTGTAGATTTTTTTTATGAAAAAATGGACTATTGGATTTTTATAAAAAACTTTACTGAATGTCGAAAACAATATTTTCTGTGAGATAAAATAAGTCTGAAACCACTATTTTTAATTTTTTCAAAACATATTTGAGTCGAAAGTAGATTTTTACCAAGTTTTAGTATTGTTTTTTCTTTAGGTTTTTATTTTTTTGTAAAAAAAACTGTCAATTTGATTTTTCTCAAAAATGTGTCAAATATTGGAAACAATATTGCTTATAAGACAAAATTAGTTTAAAGCCATAATCTCAAAGTTTTTAAAAGATATTTTTATCAATTTTTAACAACTTTTAGTAATATTTTTTTAGGTTATTATTTTGTATACAAAAAACTGTCACTTCGATTTTTTTCAAAATCTTACTGAATGTTGAAAACAATATTTTAAATAAAATAAAATTAATTTCAAGCCCATATTTCAAATTTTTGCAAAGATATTTGAGTCGAAAATAAGTTTTTACTAACTTTTAGTAATGCTTTTTTTAGATTTTTATTTTTTGTTAAAAAACTGTCAATTCGATTTTTCTCAAAATTTTATCGAATGCTGAAAACAATATTTCTTATAAGATACAATTAGTTGGAAGCCATAATCTCAACTTTTTGAAAAGATATTGGAGTCGAAAATCAATTTTTACTAACTTTTAGTAATATTTTTTTTAGGTTTTTATTTTGTATACAAAAAACTGTCACTTAGATTTTGGTCAAAGACGTTATTCTTGTTCGTAAAATATGCGAAGTGACAAATATTTGTTTTCTGTTTTTTTTTGATTTATAAAAAAACGTTAGTTGGAATTTTTCCCAAAAATAAACCAGTTTGGTATCACGTCATAATATACATACATATATAAAATGTTCACTTTTTTTAAAGTGATATAGTAAAAAGACCTCCCACGTAATTTTATTGAGAGTCCTTTCTGCATCTTTTTGCATTATTATCTGTATAACAAAATTTATTTGAAGTCGTTATCTCTAATGGTTCTTGAGCTAAAACGTCGCGAACGTACGTACGCACGCACGCACAGACATCTCTCTAAAAATATTTTATTTCGACTCTAGGGACCTTGAAACGTCGAGAAATGTCAAAATTTTCAATTTGACAAATCGGACCGATTACATTAACTTCCTTTGGGAAGTTAATAAACAAACGCTGGTATGCCCCTCACCTCTGTTTTATTTTTATAAATGATCTTTTGTCCCAAATTTTAACTCACGTAATTGTTTCGCTGATGACAGTACCCTAAGCTTTCATTTTCAAGAATGCGCAGCTCATCCTTGTCTTTCATATAAAGGACTACCAATGGCAAAGTATGGTAGGCTCATTACATTTTGATCTTGACAGCATCGTACAATGGGGAAACTGGCTGCTGTTTCGATAAAGTACTTGATTCTTTTCCATACAATAGTACTTGATTCTTTTCCATACAAATAAAAATGATAGACACCGCTACAAGGTTTCATACATATCACTGTTTTATCGATGTTGTTATGAACATTGCTCTAAGGTACATGAGTTTTTCCTTTTGCCGCACTACATGAATGTGGAATGCTTTACCATTACCAGGCTCAGTCCCTTTCATTACAATGTTCCAAACATTCAGTCTCTTTCAATAATAAATTCCTGAATGATTTTCTGCACATCTTTAAATAATTAGTAAAACAACATTTTATTATATCTATTCTCCATATAATTTAAAAGGCAGTTTTTTGTATATGTATCTTCCTTAGTTTGTAACTTTAGAACCCGTCATAATTTAATCATGATTGAGATATATTTTCTCCACAAAATATTGATGGGTTTTTCAAAGTGTATTACTTCCAAAGTTAATAAAGTTTAAAGTAAAATTCATGGCTACATCCACCGTTTTTTTGTTCAACCTTTTTCTGAAATTATCTGTTATGATAATATACAAATTCATGAGGCGAAAAATATTTATTAAAAGATAACACTTGCTTGTCGAATAAAGTTACCCTCATCAAATATTCATACTTACATTATTTTTACATTTACCTGCCATGTCAATTAATTCAACCACATCCGTTTGCAGCTATAATTAAATTTTTGTTTCTTCTCAAAAACATCTGAGCTTTGAGATGTTCAAATAAGTATATTTATATTCATCTACCAATGCAAAAAAAATACCCTCACACTCATATCAACATACATATATACACTCTCGTATATGTTTGAGTCTTGAAAGCAGAACTTATACGTGTTTGCACGCAACTTTATAAAGCAAATAAAAATGTACCATGTTCTCATCTCATTACACATAACATAAAAATCATAACTCATTTATAGCTTTTTAACAATTCTGACTTTATGCATAATATGTATAAGACTGTTTCAAAAAAAAAAGGCTAAAATGTTTTCAGTGTTTAATGCCATTATAGCTTTTTGGTGGTATAAAGAGTTTTTCAATAGGGACGGGTTGATTTTGACAGCTCATGGAAGCCATATTGTTTCTCTTACTTTCTGTCAAAAATCTGCTTATAATCAGTCACATTCTGTAACAATGTCAAGCAATAGGTACGTGCAAATGTTATAACTTTAATATAAAAATGGGTGTTCTATAGTAGCAACAACACTCGCATTGCTCCCTTTTATTGGTCGTCCTTCCAAGTCGACTATTCAACATTTAGTGGCCAAATTCAAGATTACCAACTCAGGTAATAATAAGCCAACACCTGTACTTGAAAGTGTGCAGCAGAATTTGAGGCAGTCAATTCTACGTCGCTCATACAACATGGCGAACCTTGCGTCATTATTTGGGACTGCACCCATAAAAAGTCATACTAACCCAGGAGCTGATGACGACCAACTTTGTGTTGCCTGAATTAGATAAAATCGACACCAAAGATATAAGGTTTCTACAGGATGGTTGTACGTGCCACACTGCTCAAGACACAATCGATATTCTGCGGAAGCGGTTTCATGGCATGAACCCTTGAGTCAAGGTGACGAAAATTGGCAACCAAGATCTTGTGATTTTACCCCTTTAGACTTTTTCTTCTGAGGCTTTTTTAAGACGCAGGTTAGACAGGACGCGGGAGTACTATCGCACCAAGCTGGTGAATTTTTCTTTTTGAATCAGTCTAATGTATATGAATATAAGAAGAGTGCATGCATAGTTAGTGGAATGCAGTTACCTTACCATTAAACTCCTTGCACACAATCTACCTTTAGAAATAATAAAAGCTAAAAAAAAAAGAAATAAACAAAATAAAAAAAAAAAATAAAACTTTGTGTATGTTTAATGAATATTTTTTATTATTCTGTTTCGTTTAACCGTTAACAATCTGGAAAAATCTCTATAACCGGTAGACCAAGGACGAAAAACTTAAATAAAGCTTAAGGCCTTTTCAAAAGGCAGAAAATTGCGAAAGAAATTTTCAACGAATTGCAGAAGCTATCAAGAGCGTAAAAACAAGAACACAAATTTCAAACAACAAGCTATTGCTATACTTTCCATCCACAATGAATTTAATTTTACTTCTCCCTCTCTTATTTTTCTTATGTTTCTAAAGTATATAAAAAGAAGGCAAGGCCTTATGAAGGAGCGCTACAGTAGCTTTCTTTGTTTCGGATAATTTATTGTTCATTGCTTAAGATAGCATAATGTTTTTATGATGTTCATTTTGATGTCGATTTAAGCAAAATTAAAATTACTAGGTAAATATGGTAGGAAAAAGTGCAGACAGATATTACTCTATATTTTGTATATACCATATTCATGTAAAGGGTGGACGAAATATAAGTTTATTTAAAAAAACAAGTAATAAAATAAAGAAAATTAAATGTTATCTATGTTTTATTTTCTGTTTCGGCTCACATTAGCGCTGTTCTATACTCCAAGTTTCCAAAGCCTTGATGGTGGTTTCGGGCTATAGCTTGCATGAGTTTATGGCTTTAAATGCTTGAATCTACTCTTGGTTTTCTTTATGGTTTCTTAAAAAAAATCCAAAAACTTCAAATAGGAGAACTTTAAGAGAGCTGATAACTCGATTTGAGAATTTGGTGCTCCACGCCATCCTGCATGAATAAGAGTTCGTTTAAATACATGGCTTCAGTGTCAGTAAAAAAAATCTATGGTATCATTTTCAAAAAAAAAATCAGCACCTAAATGGCAATGGCTTGAGTTTTGAAGCTGAGGGTATTGTCATCAGCGATATAATTAAGCGGGTTAGAAGTTTCAGAAAAAAGATTATTTATAATAAAATTCACGACTGGGTCGCATGAACCTGCTCATGTATCCAAAGAATCTGTTTAAAAACATTTCCTGTATATACAAATTTAAATATTATAAATAAATAAATATTTTCAAACATTTCTTAAAAAGAGGCTGGTATGCGACCCACACTGATAACTTCCCATCCCTTCTGTCGATTTGTCTTTCTTAAAAGTTTGTCTATATGTATCAATTTTTACCAAATTTACGTACTATTTTTTGTAGATTTTATTTTTTTATGAAAAAACGGACTGTTGGATTTTTATAAAAAAATTACTGAATATCGAAAACAATATTTTCTGTGAAATAAAATAAGTTTGAAGCCAATATTTTTAATTTTTGAAAAGCTTTTTGAGTCGAAAGTAAATTTTTACCAAGTTTTAGTATTTTTTTTTTAGGTTTTTATTTTTTGTAAAAAAAACTGTAAATTCGATTTTTCTTAAAACTTTATCGAATGTTGAAAACAATGTTTCTTATAAGACAAAATTAGTTAGAAGCCATTATCTCAAATTTTTGAAAAGACATTTTAGTCGAAAATCAATTTTTACCAACTTTTGTTAATTTTTTTTGGGTTTTTAATTTTTTGTACATAAACTGTCAATTTGATTTTTCTCAAAATTGTTCCTAATGTTAAAAACAGTATTTCTTATAAGTTAAAATTAGTAAGAAGCCATTATCTCAAATTTTTGAAAAGATATTTGAGTCGAAAATCAATTTTTAAAAACTTTTGTTAATTTTTTTTTTGGTTTTTAATTTTTTGTAAAAAAACTGTTAATTCGATTTTTTTCAAAATTTTACTGAATGTTGAAAACAATATTTCTTATAAGATAAAATAAGTTTGAAGCCTAAGTCTCAAATTTTTGAAAAGATATTTAAGTCGAAATTCAATTTTTACCAACTTTGAGCAATGTTTTTTTTTAGGTTTTTATTTTTTGTAAAAAAAAACTGTACCTAAATTAGATTTTTCTCAAAATTTTTTCAGATGTCAAAAACATTATTCTTCGTTGCACAAAATTGTTTTAGAGATGAAATCATATTTTGGTCGTAAAATTTTCGAGGTGACAATTTTTTTTTCAGTTTTTTTGATTTATAAAAAAAAAACTTGAATTGGATTTTTTCCAAAAACATACTTGTTTTGTATCACGTTACAATGTATAATATAAAATTTAATTCAAGTCTCTAGCGTCACTGGTTCATGAGATATTCAGGGTTAACCAAAATGTTCACCTTTTTTTAAAATGCTATGGTGAAAAAATCACCCACTCAATTTTCTTGAGAGCCCTTTCTGCATCTTTCTGCCTTATTTTCTGTATAACAAAAGTTATTTGAAGTCGATATGTCTTGTGGTTCTTGAGCTATGGAAGGCGAAAAAAACGTCGCAAACGTACAGACGTACGGACGTACGAACGTACGTACACACGCACGCACAGACATCTTTCTAAAAATCTTTTATTTCGACTCTAGAGACCTTGAAACGTCGAGGAATGTCAAAATTTTCAATTTGACAAATCGGACCCATTACAATAACTTCCTATGGGAAGTTAAAAAGAGGCTGGGATGCGACCAACACTGATAACTTCCCATCCCGTCTGTCGATTTGTCTTGCTTAAAAGTTTGTAGGTTTTCGTGTTTTGTTAAAATTATCAGTTAGATTATTCTAAAAATTTTTAAAATTACCAACAATATTTTGCATATCATAAAAGAGTTTGGTTACAAAATCTATTTTGGTTAACGAGATTCTTATTCGAAAACCAATTCTTACCAATTTTAGTAGCATTTCCTAAAACTTTTTATTTCTTCCTCCCTTTGTAAGCTTTCCGTTTTCTCTGATTTAGGTGTTATTCTTGACAGTAAATTAACGTTCTGTGACCATTATAACTTTATAGTTAAAAAAGCTAACAAGATTCTGGGTTTTATTAAACGTTTTTCTCGTGACTTTCGTGACCCCTACGTCTTAAAACTTCTTTATGTATCATTTGTCAGGCCAATACTTGAATACGGCTGTATTATATGGGCACCATACTATTCAGTCCATATTGAAAGACTTGAAAGTATCCAAAAAAGATTTATGCGTTTTTGTCTTCGTTTTCTTCCGTTTTCCCAAATATTCACACCACCTCCTTATTCTCAGAGACTGCTAATAAACCTCCCTACACTTTCACAACATAGACAATATCTCCAATTTTGTTTTATTTTAAAATTAATTAATGGTTCTATTATATCCGCAACAGCTCTGAATCGTCTAAATTTTAGCTATAGTCAAACTAGCATAAGAAGACAGATACCTTTATGTCCGATCTTTAGCAGAACTAACTATGGTATGAATAGCCCTTTAAATCAATTGATTTCAGTCTTCAATAAATTTTATAATTTAATTTCATCTGTTAATGACAATCTTAAAAGTAAACAATTTAAAGAAAGCTTTTTTAATGTGTTATAGTATTTATTTATTTCTATGTTAATTTAAAATTAAAAATTAAAAATTATGTAAATAGCTATAAGTTTATATTAACGTTAGATAATTAACGGATTAAATAAATAAATAAACAAATACAAATTGGATTAACTAAAATTAATTTGAAGCCAATGTTGTTTATCATTCACGAGATATCGAGAACCGAACAGCAATTTTTACCAATTTTTTGTAGATTTTAATTGTTATGAAAAAACGGACTGTTGTATTTTTAATTTAATAAGTGTAGAAAACAATATTTTCTGTGAGATAAAATTAGTTTCAAGCCAATGTTTTTAGTTTTTGAAGCGATATTTGAGTCGAAAGTGAATTTTTACCAAGTTTTAGTATTGTTTCTTTAAGGTTTTTATTTTTTGTAAGAAAACTGTCAATTCGATTTTTTTCAAAATTTAACCGAATGTTGAAACCAATATTTTTTGCAAGATAAAATTAGTTTGAAGGCAATATCTCAAATTTTTGAAAAAGATATTTACGTTGAAAATCAATTTTTACCAGCTTTTAGTAATTTTTTTTAGGTTTTTATTTTTTATAATAAACCTGTCTATTCGATTTTCCTCAAAATTTCACCAGATGTCATTTTTTTTTATTTATAAAAAACCGCTTATTAAATTTTTTCTCCAAAAATATACTTTTATGGTATTACGTTACAATATACATATAATATAAAATTTAATTCAAGTCGCTAGCGTTATTGGTTGGTGAGATATTTCGGGTAAGCCAAAATTTTCACCTTACTTTTAAATTGCTATGGCAAAAAAACACCACCAACTCAATTTTTTTGAGAGTCCTTTTTGCATCTTTCTGCATTATTATCTGTATAACAAAATTTATTTAAAGTCGATATCCCTACTGTTTCTTGAGCTATGGATGACGAAAAAATCAACCCGAAAGTACGCACGCGCAGACATCTCTCTAGAAATCTTTTATTTCGACTCTAGTGACCTTAAAACGTCGAGAATCGGACCGATTACAATAACTTCCTATTGGAAGTTAAAAAAACCTAAATTTTTCAACAATTTCACTTGAAAATCGTTTCTTTAAATTAAGTTTGTATGTATAAAATGTTTCTGTTTTAGTTTGAAAATATTTGTACTATGCAGTTATTTAAAACATATTAATGTACATTTTAAATTTCATTTTCGTAAAAAAATAACGACCCATTTTAAGATATCGAATTTCGAAAAGAAATATTTAATATACAAAAAAAAAATATTATATTTGGTTTTCAAATATCATTGCGACAGCCCAGAAAAATTAGTGAAATCGGTTTATTATTTCCCCAGAAAACTTAAAAACAAAATAACGGGGTACCCTTCTGAAGTAATACAAAAATATTTTCTCTTTATTGAAAAAAGTCAAATTAAGAAAAATTATTTTTAGAGACAAATTTAAAAAAAATTTTTTGTTTCCTTTTTGAAAAAATTCGAATTTTTGATTTTTGACCTACAAATTTGTATGGGGATTACTGTTATTTTAAGTCTAATTAAAAAAAAACTGAAAAAACGCCCAACGAATTGGCTAAAAACCATAATTTCCTAATTTGAAGTCAATCGACCCAATGGTCTGTTCTGTAGGGGCGAGGATAGACAGACAGAGAAAAGATGGAAAAGCTTACTAAGTGGTTTGGCCATCGTTGAAAACACATGTTCAGAACAATTGAAGGCACTATGCGGTCTAGCGGATTTGTGAAAATCAAAATCTTTTAGTACTCTATCTACTCTTCGAGTGCGAAAGAATTGTTGATTGATTCTATCTGGCAGCGTCGAACTTACAGTAAACTGTGCTGCATACAAACCTGCTTTATTAATCGAGCTTACAAAACGAGTGTTCTATAACCAAAGGTGACATGGCATTACGACCGATTTTTTCAAATGTACTACCTTTGGGACATTTAAGTATTTCTTGTCATTATTTTTGGTCAAGTAAGATTTGGCTTCAGAATATGTCCATTAGAAGTCTTTCTAGCTCGATTAAACTAATTCTGATTTTCCTCAATGCATTTGGCTTTGAAAACCTGGAAACTTTCATCTTTGATCCTAATAACCTTTTTAAAGCTCAAATCAACCCATGAGTTTTTTTTGGGTTTGATAAACTTCGATAAACGATAAAAATGTTGAAATAGAATGAAAAAGGTTTTAAATGGTTATTGCGATCAAATGATTACTAAAATTAACTTAAATATTCGAACGTTTTATGGATTTTTTTAATCACAAATTCCAAGCAAGTTCTACAAACAATCATTGTACTTTTTTTTAAGACTTGAATTTCGCAGAAAATAATAATTACATGTTACAAATTGTAACAGTATTTTAGTGATTCGGTGTGTACGAAAAAAGAAGTCCATTTTTCGAAATAAAAGGAGGAAAGAAGGGAAGATATGAATATAAGAAGTTGTACCTAAACCTACCTACATCAAAAACTTTCTTCCGAACTTATGAATAATGCTTGTGAAAATGCAAATCGAGTTAAGTTATGAGGAGACTCAAATAAAAATAAAAATAAGTAAGCTGTTTTATTACCTAACAATTTTAATTATTAAACAATTATTTTTAAAGTTTCTCGTTTTAAAAAATGTTTTCTCAAAACATTTCTTTTAATAAAATTAAAATAATTGTTGCAAAAAAGAAGATGTTAAACATAATGAATGTTCTATGAACTTTTATGTGAATGGCGTAGTACTTTTTTTTTCCTTTGATTTTAACGCAAAATGGTATAGTTGTCTCTAAGTCGACATAGTAGACTAATAATAAAATGTGTAATTTATTTTCCCCTCCTGAAGAACTAAAGGTGAACTATTCATAGACATTTCGTTTTGTGGACTTCTTTTATGTCTTAAATATTAAGCAACTATCTTTATGTAACGTTTATTTTCGTAATATGTAAAAATTTCAACATAAACTTTTGTCCGTCAGTTTTTTTTTTCTTAACTTGTCAATATTTTACTTGAGTTCATTGAATTTATATTAAAAAAAAAGTAACATTGGAAATAAAAAAGCCTCATTTCATGAAAAATTGTTATAATACCTTCTATAAACACACTATAATTTACGAACTTATCTTTCCGAGTTGTAGGTTTTCCTATATATAAAATATTTGAAAACCTCACTTATTTTTGTATGGAATTTCGCATGATTGCTATTATTAACTTGGTATATTTTATGAATCAATATACAACAAAAAGTATCAATTCCTTTATGTAAGTCAGGAAACTGAAGAAAAGTTAAACCATCATCATAGCAATCTCGGAAATGACAATTCTTGTTAAAATAAATTGCTCATATTTTATTACGTATGTAGATATCAAACGAATAAAATACAAATTGCTTGTGACTGAGGTTTATTGGAAAAAAGATATACTTATTTATATAATTTTTTCGTTATCTTTCGGAAACTTAAAATCAATATGTCCTTATCGCGATTATTGAACTCAATATACGAGTATATAAAGGTTTTTTTTCAATAAGGGCTTGTAGATGTTGAAATGGAATAAAACAAGCTGTGTGTGAGGTATT
Organism: Eupeodes luniger; assembly: GCA_951509635.1. Classification (NCBI taxonomy): domain Eukaryota; kingdom Metazoa; phylum Arthropoda; class Insecta; order Diptera; family Syrphidae; genus Eupeodes; species Eupeodes luniger. The sequence goes on along the minus strand of OX608073.1, from coordinate 157,573,806 downwards.
AACAAAATTATTTTTTATTGGAAAAGCGCATGTATGCCATTAAGTGTCGAATATGACATCATTCAAATGCCCGCCTCGGCTTCGGATCCGAGTGGTCCAATTTTCAATGACTCTTCTGCATAGATCCGGCTGAATTTGAGCAATGGCCTGTGCTATGTTCACCTTTAGGTCATCGATCGATTGTGGTTTATTTGCATAGTCCTGCGACTTCAAAAAACCCCACAGGAAAAAGTCTAGTGAGGTCGAATCGCCAATTCACATCACCCCTGCGAGAGATAACCTTACCCTCAAATCTTTCATGCAAAATGTCAATCGTGGTGTTTTGTGTGTGGCACATAACGCCGCCGCCCCGTCCTGCTGAAACCATATATCGTCTAGGTCCATATGGTTCAATTTGGGCCATAAGAAATTAGTTATCATCGTTATGTAGTGCTCGCTGTTGACGGTGACTAACGTCGATTTCAAAAAAGTGTGGACCAATTACGCCGCGGCAAAAAATCCACACCAAACGGTAACTTTTTAAGGATGCATTATCACCTGATGAACCTGGCGTGGGTTGGTGCCGTTCTATAAACGGCATTTTGCTTGTTAACACATCCATTCATCCAAAAATGCACCTCGTCACTAAGGATGATTTTTCGGCCAAAATTGGGGTTGTCCTCCAAACGATTCGAAGCCCAGTCAGCGAACATACGGCGTTGTCTATGGTAGTAAACTTTGAGCTCCTGGGTCAGTTGGATCTTGTACGGGTGTAGGCCCAAGTCCCGACGCAAAATTCGCCAAAGTTGAAGTCTGCGAAAGGCCGAGTTCTTGTGTACGGCGAGGAATAGACTGCCTCGGGTTCTGCTCAACAATTTCACTGACCGCGGCCGGCGATGTTCTCAGCCGATCTTGAGTTCCGGGTGTTGGCTGTCAACAGTAAATCCGTCCGTATCCAATGCTTGTTGGTGCTTTGCAACTTTGTTTTCTTTATTTGGTTAGGAAGTCACACACTACTTTCAACATGAAGGACCAGGTCCTTGATTTAACTCCAAGGACGGGAAGCCGGATAAACCGCTCCGTATAGGCCTGGGCATCGTATATGTGGTAGTAGCCTTATGAGTAGTTCAAACTAACTGGAACTGTAGACGACACCGTTGATTCCATCTTGGGAGTTCCTCCGCTGCCGTCTGGATGAAAGGAGATGTGCCTTAGTGGAAACACCTCGGACGGACACGAATAAGATAGTATCTGTGTGGTTCGTATCCCACCTCCTTTCTCAATGAATTAATTATAAAATTGTTTAAAATATATTATACAAAAATATTTTATTATATTAAGATGAAACAAATTTCTATGTAACATTAATATAAAGTACAACATACAATTCTTATAAATACCAAAAATAAATGTACCTACATGAAATAAAACAATTAACGAACAAACTATCTATATGCCTGCCGTTGGCATAAAATAGACTGAAACAAAATTATCCCCTGAAATTAATTAATTTTGTTTTTTATTTCTTAGTTATATATTTTGACCATTGACCTAAAAATAAAATAATATCACGACATCACATCACTAAAATAATTTACTCGTGCCCTGAAATGGCAGACAAATTAATAAAATTGCAGTTTAACGACCTGTAACCACTTTAATCCGTGTTTCCATAGAAATATTTTAATTTTAATACTCAACAATTATTTTGAAGCTCCATAATATTAAATCAAAATAAATTGACTTAAACCTGACATCTATCAAACCTATGACAATATGGACGTTAACAATTAATTCCACACCGTTTGGTATCATTGTGGCGTTCGTGTCGTGTCGGGTGCTTTGAAAGCAATGACAGTTGTTAGCCTGTCAAATTGTTCTGTGCAAATTTAATTGTTCACATAAATACTCATGCAAAAACACATAAACCAGAAACCATTGAAAAATGAGGATAACCAAAAAACAAAAAGCAAAACAAAACAAACAAATAAAATTTAAGAATCATAATAAAATGAAAACCCCATGACCAGTGACGCAGAACATGACTTTTCTGACAGAAAACGTTAAATAATGTCATCTTAGCCTAACCACATGTCACCTAAAAAGGCATCCGAATATACCGTTGATGTTCAACCCAATGACGCAACGCCACAAGAAATGCCAAAACAAGACGACAAAAACAGTTGTATTTAAGTTGTGATTATTTTGAAGAACATCAGGCAGGTGACTATTCTCCCTCCGTCTCCGATATCTCCTAAAGACGTGATTTTTTTTTATTTTTTCGGAACTCGAAAGCATTCCTAAAACATGCTATGGTGACGTCGAATTGCTCAACGATTCATCACACTTGCAGAGGAAAACTGTAGACGTAGCAAAATCACTTCCAGCTGGCATTGCAGGAGACGTAACTTGTCAACCAGCTAGAAGAAACAACAACAAAAAATAGATTTCACCTATGAAACTCATGATAACATACGCACACGTACACGTTTTTAGCTGCAGTTGTGGCTCCTGTTTTAAGCAATTTGTCACTCATACGCCTCAGTTCACCAAGGATATTTGGTTCGTTCGGCGGTAGTTGGTCGGGTTGTATTCTTCATTTCGATGCACCCAGTAGGATTGAAATTTACACTCTTTATATCATTCTTCCTTTCCTCAAACTCCTTGTAGATTCTAACCAGAAATTAATTGGGTTGAATGGGCTGAAGAAAAAATTCTGGCACCGAACTATATACACTCGAAAAACTTAATTGGTAAATAATACTTAAATTTACTGTGATCTATTGGTTTATTTTCATTTATAAATGACATCAACCCAATCCTTTTAATAAATTAAAATCAGGATTCTGATAAAACAAATTAACTGTGTACAGAATTCAAATAATCGACTTGATCTCATTTTTGTTAGTATTGATACTGATTCATTTATCACAGCTTCTTTACCACCCTTCGTGGATAACTGCTTACATCATGTAACTCTTGAAACTGAACTTAAGTTTTTGAATTTAGCAACATAGCAGATTTAGGAAGTATTGTCAATGAATTATAATTTTGCCAAAGGCAACTATGGAACTCTTAACTCTTACTTTATGGAACTGAACTTCGACTGAAATTAATCAACATATGTAACTTTGTTTTGAAACATCTTAAAAGAATTGTATACAAAAAGTGGTCTTTAAGAGAAAAATTTTAATCAGCCGTCTTCGAGCACATTCATGTCAACTTTGTCGGACCATTTTCATACTCACGTGGACATACATTTTGCTTTACTATCGTTGACAGGTATTCTCGCTGGACAGAAGCCTACCCCGTTGAAGACTTAACGACTGAAACTCTTTCTATAACTCTCTCCGCGAGTATTGCGGATAACATCAGACTGCGGCATACAATTTTTGTCCGATCTTTTTCGAGCTTTAACAAATTTGTTTGGTATCAATCATCTATCGACAACTGCTTATTACCCCGCAGATAACGGTATGGTCGAAAGGTTCTATTGACAACTGAAAGCCGTTTTTAAATGCCATGGAAAATCATCTTGAGCCGATGAATCTCCTTTGTATTACTTGGATTTAGATCGTCAAAGAGGAAATACAAACCACTGTAGCTAAAAAATGCTATAGGGAGATCCCTTTCGACTACCAGGTGAATTTTCGTCACCAAAAATAGATAGCATTAGTGATCCAACAACATTCGTAAATCAAATCCGACTCCACTTCGAACACCTGCAAAAATTCCAGCTTTGAGTCATGGTCGAAAGAGAATCTTGTGTTCAAAGAACTACCAAATGCTTCCCATGTATTTGTAAGAAGAGATCCTATCAGAATCGGACTTCAAAGACCATATGAAGGCCAATTTCTGAAAGCAAAAAGATCCAATGAGTGTTTTGTTCTTAAAATTCGACGTAACTGTTTCAATCGATCACATAATATTAATTGTAATTGAAAGGCTTTTTGGTCGTTTCTTAATCGTTAAATACAATCTTTTGGATTTCCAGCTAATATGACCTGCAATGACAGTCTAGTAAAAAAAAAAGGTTGCGATGTGTTTTCTAATTTTGTTTAATATATTTTTGTTTTTAATTCATCGGGACAATTTGTCAATAACAACTTTCGACATTCATCTGCTGACCCTTATTTATTTACTAAGACGAAGTAGTTGTCCAACTATTGCTTCTTGAACCATCATGTAAAATAGGCTGTAACACCTGAATTCCTGAAAAATTGTAAAGATGGTTTGTCCAAACCTTTTCCCAAGGTTTTCAACCTGTCCCTTCGGAATGGTGAATTTTTGGATAAATGAGAAGTGTCACAAATAATACCAAATCATAAATATTACCCGAAACAATAAGTTTCTAACTATCGATCTATTTCAAAACTTCAGGGGCCCTACTATGTAACTCGATTCTACTTTTGATTCTATTCGAAACTCATTTCCGATTCTACTTTCAAATCGTACTACGTATGAAAGTAGAATCGAATGCCGGTTATACCAACTTGTTTTCAAAAAAATTTCTACTTTCGAACGAGTATCGAGTCGTTTGACAGATTTAAAAACAAAGAAAAATAAAACATCAAATTTTTGGACAAGAATGATTATAACAAAAATGAACACCGTTGGAATTTGGTTTAATTTGCAAGGAAATGAAGAACGGTACAAGCAAATTGAACGCAGAAGAATAAGAGATAACTCCAAAATAATGGAGCTGAGTATGAAAAGGTTTGCACATATAGGGTCCGCCATTGAACGTTTTTTTTTTTACTAGTGCTTATTTTGTAAATGGTTACACTTAGCTCATGTCTGATTTAACAGATAAATAGTTTTATCTTTCCGCTGAACGAATATGGTAGTGTATACGCTTCATCATCTTTTCAGATGAAGCTTATTTTGATCTTGGCGGGTATGTAAACAAGCAAAGTTGTCGCATTTGGGGCACAGAAAACCCGTACGCATACATTGAATAGCCGATACACCCAAAACGAGTCACTGTTTGGTGCGAATTTTGGTCCAGAGGCATAATTGGGCCATTTTTCTTCGAAAACGAGCAAGGAGTTGCCGTTACAGTCAATGGCGATCGTTATCGGGCCATTTTGAACGAATTTTTGTTCACAAAAGGAGGAGGATATTGGCAAAATTTTTTTCAACAGGACTGCGCGCGCTACGTGCCACACAGCCGAAGCTACACTCGATGTTTTTATAGCATTTTCAAAAAAAAAAAGTTATTTGGCGGACCCTTTATAATGGGTGATTTTTTTGAGGTTAGGATTTTAATGCATTAGTATTTGACAGATCACGCGAGATTTCAGACATGATGTCAAGGAGAAAGATGCTCAGTATGCTTTGACATTTCATCATGAATAGACTTACTAACGAGCAACGCTTGCAAATCATTGAATTTTATTACCAAAATCAGTGTTCGGTTTTTTTTTATCGACAAATTTTGTTCAGCGATGAGGCTCATTTCTGGTTGAATGGCTACGTAAATAAGCAGAATTGCCGCATTTGGAGTGAAGAGCAACCAGAAGCCGTTCAAGAACTGCCCATGCATCCCGAAAAATGCACTGTTTGGTGTGGTTTGTACGCTGGTGGAATCATTGGACCGTATTTTTTCAAAGATGCTGTTGGACGCAACGTTACGGTGAATGGCGATCGCTATCGTTCAATGCTAACAAACTTTTTGTTGCCAAAAATGGAAGAACTGAACTTGGTTGACATGTGGTTTCAACAAGATGGCGCTACATGCCACACAGCTCGCGATTCTATGGCCATTTTGAGGGAAAACTTCGGAGAACAATTCATCTCAAGGAATGGACCGGTAAGTTGGCCACCAAGATCATGCGATTTGACGCCTTTACACTATTTTTTGTGGGGCTACGTCAAGTCTAAAGTCTACACAAATAAGCCAGCAACTATTCCAGCTTTGGAAGACAACATTTCCGAAGAAATTCGGGCTATTCCGGCCGAAATGCTCGAAAAAGTTACCCAGAATTGGACTTTCCGAATGGACCACCTAAGACGCAGCCGCGGTCAACATTTAAATGAAATTATCTTCAAAAAGTAAATGTCATGGACCAATCTAACGTTTCAAATAAAGAATCGATGAGATTTTGCAAATTTTATGCGTTTTTTTTTTTTTAAAAGTTCTCAAGCTCTTAAAAAATCACCCGATATATACGGTGGAATATTTGAATGCATTCTTAATGAAAAATATTTACTTTTGTTTTAGTTTTGTTCTTCGCTTATCATTAAGTTATCACGAATTTCCGATGTAATTGGGGTGGTAAAATAATAAAACACAAGAAGTTGAATGAAAAACTCTCAAATTCAAATTGCATATTAATAATTTATAACATTTAACTTACACTTTGGCAAAAAAAAACTTCGTTCGCAAACTAATTTGATGTAGAGCGATTATTTTCGATTTTGCCTTGTTTTGAATTCTACTTTCGAGTTACAAAGTTCCTCGTTTATTCGAAAGTTCATAAGAATATAGTTGGCACTAATAGAACTATTCGATTCTCGTTTGTTCGAAAGAAGTCAAATAGATACATAGTAGCAAATTTTCGAATTCGATCAATTTCATTGTAGAATCGAGTTACATAGTAGGGCCCCAGGTTATTCTTTCCCGATGGATCAACTGTTATCAATCTAGCCATCTAATTACTGCCAAAGCAATATGGAAAACGGATAATAAATAAATTAAGTGGTGCAACAGTCCGTTGAGAATTAGGGACTTACAACTTTTAACCTATAGCTTTAAGACAGATCCGAACGGATAATTTGAGAAAGCACTTTTCATGACAAGAATTATTCTTGGAGGATTTGTCAATTCCTCACAAGAGGCAGTACCAGTGAAAAAAATTGTAGATGGCACTATCCATCATGCCACCGGAATTACATGGAAAACGGATACCAAGCCGATATAACTTATAGGGATTTTTCAAAAGCCTTTCACAAAGTTGATCATTATATTATTTTTCAAAAGCTACACAAACTGTTTTAAATTTCCCCCACTTAAATTCTATCAATTTCGTTATAAGAGTGAAGATACTGTCTTTAATAGTATCCTAGAACTTGACGAATGTTTTAGTCCTGGTTCCGGTACCATCATCCATTTTAAAGAAATGTGCTGCGTACTTAGCACACCCGTTATGGTGTTCTTTTTAACACGTCTTTAAATAACTCGCTGTTCTCTTTTATCTGGAAGAGCTCTTTCATAATACCAGTACACAAAAATTGTCCTAAAAACGAAATAATGAACTACCGAATACCTAAACTGTTTTAGTCTATCGTATGTACCATCATACTTTCTTTTCACTGTAGTTCAATTTGATAACCAGCATAGTTTTGTTAAAAAGCGTTCAACTGTTACTAATCTGTTTCACTTTAAGTCCTTTTGTTAAGATGTTTCTGAAAAAACGCGAAAAAGTAGATTGTATCATTACTGATTTCACAAAGGCCTTTAACAAATTGTGTTAAAACATATTACTTTCAAAACTATCACAGCAAGGTTTAAACGACTATTTCATACAAGCAAAAAAGTTCCAATCGTTTTTAATTATATTTTTGATTCTTGTCCTTTAAGTAGAGTATAAGTATTTTCTGACTTGGGTGTTGTCTTAGATTCTAAACTTACATTCAATGAACATATTAGCTTCATAGTTAAAAAAGGAAATAGAGTGATGATCCGTACACGTCACAAGACTCGAAGCCATTCAGAAAAGATTTTTGCGGTTTTTGTTGTTTACAATCCCTTTCGTGGTTTCATGATATTCATACATTTCCACCTTACTCACAAAGACTTTCTCTCATAAACCTTCCTTCTTTGACAAATCATAGGATGACGTGCAATTTTGTTTTATGGTTGGAATAATAAATGGACAAATTTAATCACTATTAGTTCTGGTCTTGGTATTTTAAACTATAGTTTAAGTCGTTCAAGTATAAGACTCCAGAAACCATTGAATACTAATTTTACTAGATCAAACTATGGTGTGTACATAGCCCCTTAAATCAATTAATTGCAATCTGTTATAAAATTCACTTTTGTATTAATTCACCAACTGATAATATAAAAAGTATAAAATGCACATTAATGTTTTTCAACAGCCTAGTTTAAGTTTTAAATTTTAATTATGTATTATATTTATAAAAATTGTTAACGTTAGTATTTAACGAATTATAATAATCAATGATCTTCAAAAATCATTAATTTTTCAAAAGAAATTGATATTAATCGCACCTAGCCTTGCACCGCCGCCGCGCCGCCACTGCCGTCCCATAAACCACACCAAACCGTACATTTTTCGTGATGCAATGATGACTCATGGAGTACGTGTGGATTGTTGCCTGACCAATACCGCATAATTTTGTTTATGGACGAAGCCATTCAGCCAGAAATGATCCTCATCGCTGAAGATGATTTTTCGATGAAAATCCGAATAAATTTCAAGTTGTTGCTCAGTCCAATTCACCAACATACGACGCTTCTGCGTCTAGTTTTCAGTTTTTGATCAAAAACAAATAAGAGCAATAAATTCTGAAATAAAAAAAATGGTAGATAATCTTGAAGTATTGAAAAATTACACCTTAAACCATTTTTTAACTTTTTTACTAATATTTTGAGTTTAAAATTAATTGGGTGGCGCAACAGTCCGTTGAGAACTAGGGCCTAGTGACTTACAACTCTCAACCATTCCTGTGTGCGAGTACTGTTGTCAGGGATAGAGAGGACCTACAGTTTTACCCCGAATCCGAACAAGAATTACTCTTGGAGAATTTGTCAATTCCTCGCAAGAGGCAGTACTCGTGAAAAAACTTTAGATGACATAGGCACTGCCCATAATCTCGTAAAGGCCCTATCTACAAAATTTTTGATTTTGAGTTTTTTGCATATTTGGAGTTAGGGCATTGTCTCCGATTTTTCTACATTCATTTCTTAAATCTTCAAATAAGCCAGAAAAACACAATTTCTAGAAGCCCTAACTACAAATCATTTGCATCAAAAATTATAAAACGCACTAACTACCACATAGGGCCTGCATAGAGAAAGCATATTCATGTTCTTTGTTAAAAAGCCCTATGTGGCAGTTAGGGCTTTTTATAAATTTTGATGCAAGAATTTTTGTAGTTAGGGCCTTTTTTCTGGCTGCAAATTTTTATGTAAAAGGTTGTAACCTCGTAATAATTTTAATAATGCCTCTAAATTTGTGTGTCATAACTCATAACTAAAATGTTTGAAATAAATTAATTGAATTTGAATTCTTATTTCATGTTTTATTAAGGATTTTAAAGTATAACGTAAATTGTTGTACATAGGACCTTTTATTTTTTTTCGTCCAAAGCTAAAAAGCCCTATCTACCTTGTTTTCCAAATGCATACAAATTTTGAGTTTAAAACTATTCCAAAAAATAAAAAAGCTTTTCAAAAAATATTTGTTGGTATTTTTCACTTTTTACCTTCAGGTCGCGGTTAACGATTTAGTGTTTTCATCATTATCTCGAAATAGTGAAAATGTTAGTTAGGGCCTTTACGAGATTATGGGCAGGGCAGGGATCGAACCCAAGACCTCTAGCACGACAGTCCAACGCACTAACCATCATGCCACGGGTACCACGAGAGAGAGTTTAAAATTAATGTTTTCAAAAACTAGGCATAGTTTTGACTTGATTTAAAAACTGGCTAATAGTTTAGTTTAGTTTATTTCGTCAAACAGAGATTACAAAATTCTCTTACAGACTACTTTTAAATAAGTTTCACAAAAACAGTTTTTGATAATACATTTACAAGTAATATTAACAGAATAAGTAAAATAATAAAACAAAATATACATAATTATTAACATTACTTATTTAAGAAATAAAACACAAGATTCATTTTCAAAGTGACTCTACTAACATGAAAATCAAAAGAGTTCGATATAGAATTTAATTTAATAGAACAGAACATAATAATTTTTTTTTAAATTACCCCTCCCACCTAAACGGTTGGAGATAGATCCCCCCTCCCATAGTAAAAAATTCTTGTTTTTAACTGTTCTTAAAAAATCCGTTATAATATTTTGTCGCCTGAGTTATCGTACTCTTGCCCAATTTATGATAGGTACAATACATCTTTACACAAAACTAAAATTTGTTCTAAGGGTCAAACGTAACCATCATCACGCTTCCGTAATGGTTTAATCGAAAGTCTCAAGCAAAAGTGTCAAATTGCGCCATTATTGAGAACAAATATAAAAACGGTTGTAACATTGTGCCATAGAGATGTGTTAGAGGTTTTTAAAATACCCTTTTCATGCTATTAACGTTTGCGTAATGGACTAATGAATATACGACATGTGGGTAGCACTCAATTAATTATAATTAAAATAGCTTTAATAGCAATATTATATTTCTTTAAAAATCTATTATTAAATTTCATCGTCTTCATAATATACTTCCAGGAAATATAAACATACAAACAAAATTAATTTTGAACCTACAAACTATGTAAATCAATTCAATAAAAAAATACAATATCATTCAAAAATATTTTGTATCCTTTGAGATAAAAACAACTCAGTGTTTTAAAAACACTCGTCCTACACATACTTTTATTTGTATGTGTAGGACATCCAAGAAACCATAACCAATTTTGTTTGTATTGTCGTCAGATGTCACACAATTGCACTCTGCTTAAAATGCTTAATTTGTAACAGCAGTATTCCTGATGCCATTCTTTGAACTGTAGTCAAAGCGATGTAAATTAAATCTGCTCAAACATAGCTATTCATATAAAAAAATTATTCTCATCAATGCTTCAGGAACAGTTGTTATGAATTTTCTTCGTACACGTTCCGTACATATATGTATGTTATATTCGCATAAATCAACACATTTTCACAGTGGCTCAGATTGTATGAAAAGATAGTCAAAAATCAATATTATCAACAACAACTCAACTGAATTCAATGAAATTGATAAATAACGTTTTTACCAACACTACGCTACGTTTTTGAGTTCACTTTTTTGGGATCTTAAACCAAAACTTATTACTTACAACACTAGTGCTTTTGATGGTAAAATTATGATCCCCATCCCGTCTTGGATTTGTCTTTCTTAAAAGTTTTAAGGGTTTCGTGTTTTGTTAAAAAAAAGTTTGTCAGTTGAATTATTCTTAAAACATTAAAAATTACCAACAATATTTTGCATAAAATGAAATAGTTTGATTTGAAAATCTATTTTTGCTAACGAAATTCTTGGTCGAAAACCAATCTTTAAACATTTTAGTAGCATTTCTTAAAAGTTTTTATTTCTTATATAAAAAAATACAAATGAGATGATTGAAACTAATTCGAAGGCATTATCTTTTATTGTTCACGAGATATCGAGAACCGAAGATCAATTTTTACCAAATTTGCGTACTATTTTTTGTAGATTTTAATTTTTTATGAAAAAAACTCACTGTTGAATCTTTGTAAAAAATTTACTGATTTTTCTGTGAGATAAAATTAGTTTGAAGAAAATATCTCAAATTTTTGAAAAAATATTTAAGTCGAAAATCAATTTTTACCAACATTTATTAATTTTGTTTAGCTTTTTTATTTCTTTAAGAAAACTGTCAATTCGATTTTTCTCAAAATTTTATCAGATGTCAAAAATTATTTTGGAGATAAAATCATATTTTGTTTGTAAAATATTCGAGGTGACAAAAAATTTTGTTTAGTTTTTTTGATTTATAAAAAAAACCGTTCATTCATCTCTAGTGTTAATGGTTCGTGAGATATTTTGGGTTAACCAAAATTTTCACATTTTTTTTAAATACCACCCCAGCAATTTTTTTGAGAGTCCTTTCTGCATCTTTCTGCATTATTATCTGTATGACAAAATTTATTGAAGTCGATATCTGTACTGGTTCTTGACCTATATAGACTACACACGCACGCACAGACATCTCTCTAAAAATCTTTTATTTCGACTCTAGGGCCCTTGAAACGTCGATAAATGTCAAAATTTTCAATTCGACAAATCGGACCGACTACAATAACTTCCTATGAGAAGTTTAAAAAGGAGTTTCGATATTTTCTCACGATTGTGACCATTGTACGTTTGTGAGTTCGCTATCTCTGTAGAAACACACACCCAGTCATATATTGTTATCCATATGTAGTTTATGTTATAAATGTATCTTTTCTTCTTCTGATACGAAGAATTTTCTCATTAATTCTTCGGTCAACCTATCAGCCAAAAAAAAGAAATATGATAACAGAAAAAATATCATAAATAACACAATATGCCACGTCATCATCACACTCAATGAATAAATTCTTTCAAGAAAAACATAAAAAAAAAACATGCCAGGACTTGAACAAATTCGTCGAAAGTACCGACAATTTTAAACGATGACGAACATTGATAAAAAAGATGCGAATTTTAACAGAATCACCCAACGATATAAAAGATACAAGAAATTAAAATTCAACCAAAATCACTCACCTTGAAGTCATTATGCTTCTACAGGGTGTCCATGAATAATCGTTAAACCATTTATGTTTTATTATTTCTTAAAAGACTATTTAAGAAATAATTTACATGCATACATATACTCGTATAGTAAATTCGATGAGAATCATTTCGACAGTTCTTTAGGCTTGAGGCTAAATTTTATATCTTCGCTATGTTAGTTTTACCTAAAAACTTAAATTTTTGTTTACAAACAGAAATTTGGAATACGCATTTAAAAATATAGAATTTCCTTCCAACTAAATTTCGTATGAAATTAAAAATATGTGTTTTTAGAACTTTCAAACAAAGTCGATAAGATAAAAGATCAAGTTTTTAATATTCAAATTTTGTTGAAAAAATCGGATTGTTGATTTAAAATTTTGATTGCTTAATTTCGAGACCTTTCTGCCATTTATCCGTAAGCAACATTTACAAAAAAAAAAAGAAAATTAAACAATTAAAAAAAGCTAGTAACACATGAAACCTTGATGGCTATAAAACTTCAAACTCGTGATTTGAATTTGACTCTTAACATACAAGTTAAAAATCATTTATAAAAGTCATGATTTGAAGTCAAAGTTTCTTTGTTTCTTTAAACCTTTTAAAGTCAATTTTAAATGCAAGTCCAAAGGCTGCATTCAAATGACTTACTGACTTTTAAAATTCAAAGACTCCATTCAAATGAATTACTGAATTTCAAAACTGACTTTTCATTTAAAATTGACTTTTAAATGACTTTATAGAGTCAAAGAGACCGCTAGCAAATTGAATTTGAGTTAATTTTTATTTAAAAAAACTAAGTATATTTTCGAAGTCATAAGACTTTAACAAAAAAAAAGTCAAAGTCATGACCTAACTGCAGTCACTAAAAGACTTTAGTTTTTAAAACTCTGAGTGGATTCATGGACCACCAGTAGGCTTTTGATTTGTCGTTAATGAAACAGATAATTTTTGCGGAAAGGTCTCAATTTGGTTGTATGTTCGTCGCCAAGTTGATCTAAACTATCTAAATAAATATTTTTACGTTTTAAGAAAATATACTTTAAAATAATAAGATTTACCCAAAAGAGGTTGCTTTTTTGTATTTAAAGAAATTAATTGGCCTTTTCATGGTCAACCAACGGTTGCAGCACCATTTCGTTTTCATTTCATAGCGGAGTCAAATCGCATGACCGTGGTGGCCAATTCACATCACCCCTGCGAGAGATAACCTTATACCCTCAAATCGTTCATGCAAAATGTCAATCGTGGCGTTTGCTGTGTGGCAAGCCGTCTTGCTGGAACCGCATGTCATCTAGGTCCATTTGGTACAATTTGAGCCATACAAAATTAGTTATCATCGTTATGTAGCGCTCGCTGTTGACGCGACGGTGACCGCCTCACTAACGTCATTTTCAAAAAAATAAGGAGCAATTACGCCGCCAGCCCAAAATCCACAACAAACGGTAACTTTTTAAGGATGTATTATCACCTGGTCAACCTCACGTGGGTTGTTGTCGTCCCATATACGGCAATTTAGTTTTTTTAACACAGCCATTCATCCAAAAATGCGCCTCGTCGCTAAAGATGATTTTTCGGCCGAAATTGGGGTTTTCTTCCAAACGATTCAGCCCAGTCAGCGAACAAACGTCGCCGTCGTTGTCTATGGTCATGAACTTTGAGTTCCTGGGTCAGTTGGATCTTGTACGGGTGTAGGCCCATGTCCCCACGCAAAATTCGCCAAGTTGAAGTCTGCGAAAGGCCGAGTTCTTGTACACGGCGAGGAATAGACTGCCTCGGGTTCTGCTGTACACTTTCACGGACCGCAGCGACGTTCTCGGCCGATCTTGCGTTCCTTAAACGTACCGGTGTTGGCTGATTGTTTACTGAACCGGTCGCCTCAAATTTGTCTACGTTGAAGATTCGACTGTGAAGGGCCGACACGTCTACCGTAAATTGGGCGCAATGTGCGCAACGTTTAACGAACACTCATTTTGAAACTGCACGATTTTTGATTGCAAAATTGCGATTGTTTCGTTGCTTGTGTATCTCATACCACCACTCCATTTTGTTGAAAATAAGCGTCTTCCAAGTCAAAACCATCTCATTTTCGACAAAAATAAAACCATTAAGTATGGTCTAATCACACTGCCATCCCAAAGACCTCATCTAACAATGACAAGTTGAGGATTGAGAGACTTTCCAACAGTGGACCTTATTACTAAAGATGACGAATTACTTGAAAACAATTTATTGAAATAATGTTTCAAATATATCTGCTCAAAAATCCAATTAACGAACACAAGAAGATCAGTATAGTTTCAGCTCCTGAGTCAATTGGATTTTGAATGGGCGCAGGCCCACATTACGACGTACAATTCTTCATTTTGTGGTCTTGTGAGCGACGCGGATTCTGGTGCTCAGTTTCACGACCAGCGTCGACTTTTTCGACAGATCTTGCGTTTCGTAAGATTGTTCACTGAGTCTTTGGGCTAGAATTTAAAAACCAAACGTTTAATAGTCGACTTGGAGGGACGACCATGTAACCCATAAAAACGGACAGCGCTCTCATCTTTGCTCCTAGATAATACGCATTTTGATAATAAAGTATTATCATTTGTACGAGTACGTGTTGCTCGATGCTAGATCAACATTTTGGCCGTCACGGACTGTCAAAATCAACCCGTCGATATTGGAAAACCTTTTATTAGGAGTAAACAGCTAAACAAGAAGCCGCAGCCCTCATGGGACTATTTTTGTTTTTTTAAATTGTTTAGAAAACGGACGTATTATATGCGATGGTATTGGTAGTTTTTATACAAAATTATTGAAAAACATATTTTTTAATATTGTCTTATTTATATTTATAGTAAAATCATAAAATGTACAAACTTCTAAACATTTTAACCGTATTTCGAAACTTTGCTTCAGGGTTAAGCTTTACTTCCTTAGAGTCAGAAACAGGAAGATCCTAATATATAATTAACTGTGTCCTGCAGCGTTACTCACATGTTTTATTTTAGAACAAATTTGGTTAACATATAAACAACGTTATATTGAGCCAACTTTAAAAGGTAAACAGATGTTGTCGCATACTTTTTTTAGAACTATTATTCTCTCTATTCTTTCATGCATTATTTTAGAAAAACTTTAAAGGTTTCCTTAGGGCATGCAGTGTAAGTCTTTAACATTGAAAAAAAAAAACCCGATTTTTAAACATTCTTTATTTATTTATCCGCTCGTGTTAGTCTAAGCGTAATATTATAGAGCCTATCCTCAATAAATGAACTATCTGACAGTGAAATAATATTTCAAATCGGATCAGTAGTTCTTGAGATTAGCCCGCTCAAACAAACAAACAAACAAACAAACACTTAAGCTTCATAATATTCGAAAAGATGTCGCAAAAAAAAAAGGAAATCAAATAGTTGTCGTCTGTGCATTCAAAACTTTTCTCTTAGTGTTTTGAATTTCAGTGGGATTTTTAACTCACTTAAATCATTTCTTTCAATGGGAAATATACGTTATACCGTTTATCGTTAGTGCACACTGTAGAAAATGAATGCATCGCTAGATCCTTCAGCACTGATGTTTGAGAAAGGGCAGTCGACTGTCGACAGTCTACATCCCCTGGGTAGACATTTTTTGACCGGAAAATGTCCCTTTTTTGTCACAAACTACTTTGAGTAATATTTTCCATTTTTTATGTGTTCTTCCTACGGAGACTCGAGGAGAGACCAACCTATGTATATGGAAAAGGTGACGTAGGGTCATAAATTATTGATATCATTGTGGGGAACCCATTCGCCTGGAAGCAAGTTTATGTCTAAAAAGCTTCACTTACCCTGGGTTTACTGGGTTGGCTGGCTGATTGAGGGGGCGGTAGATGGTGACGAGATATATGTATATGGGTAGGGTAGGTACATATCTATCTTTTTCTATTTTAATTTTCTTGCAAATGCTTGATGGATAGGCCTCATTTCTCGTAAGGTAAACGATGTTTTTTTATTCCTTTTTTTGTTTTCACTTTTTAGGGTGTCGAAAGTATTTCTATAGCATTTATCTCTGGAATGTGCTTTCAACAGGGATCAAGCCTAAGGGCTTCCACATATACATATCTTTTTGAGGTATAAGTATGTGGGTGTACATATATACATATGTATATATATTTTTTAAATGTTTTCCCTTTTCACACTTCCTTAGGTACTCACTTAAGTCTCAAGTCTGATATGAGGAATGATGTGAGAATATTCATGTGAATATGTTTTGCGGTCGATGAAGAAGGTTCTTGCAGGTCCTGAGGGAGAATTTGAAACGGTGCCATTCCATTGACTTAATGGGGTTTTTATGGTAAATGTATTGAAAGTTAGATTAATGGAATAAAATTGATTCACAATCTATCATCAACGAATCCTTAAGGGTAACTTAATAATAATAATAAGGAAGAGTTTTTATATGTTATCGGTGTGGTTTTTGGGAAATGTTTGTTGGTGTTTTCTAGTTAAGTAGGTGTTTAACGTGATTATTGAGAAATGTTTTTTTATTTTTTTGTGTACCGTTACAATAAGCCGGAGCACCCATGAATCAATTTTCTTGGTAATAAATAGAAAAAATAAATAAATACCTTCTTTTGAAATTTAGTAAAAATTTCGAAATCAATTCATTACCATTCTAAAAATATTCTTGGTATACAAAGTATAATTTTACAAATAAAGGTATTTTGAAATACTTTCGGGGATACATGGAATTTAGATATTCTCAGGTATGTTGGGTAATCCTTGATTTTTTTTCCAATCACTCAGTTTGTCCCGTAGAAATCAATCACGCAGATGAACAAAAGTGAGCTCCAATCAATTTGTCTATTTTTTTTTTGTATGTCAATATGCCTTTGAATGAGAAACACACATATTGATATCAATAAAATATCTACATTTATGTATGATATATTTTGATTGATATGGTTTTTCAAAGAGTAGGTTTATCAACTCAGATTGATATTTTGTATGTATGCAGGATTATGTTTATACGTTTCACCTATTAGGGTTCGTCTTTTTGAAACGTTTCGTTTTGGGTTTATCAACTCGACCTGATTGACATACATAAGAGTAATGTGACACATGCTTTTAATGTCATTTAACGCACTGACACATGCCACTAATTAAAATTATTTTAATTCATTAATAATTGTTCTTGAAGATTTTCTTTTTTTTTTTATATATCTGCTACTAATTAAAATTTGAATATTGGCTTTGTTCTTGAAGACTCTCTTTGATTTTGGTTAAGCTATTTCATGTTATCTTCAGCAACAAGTTTGATTTATTTTAATTAAGTTGTGTAACATATTTATGTGTACATACATACATAATTTTATTGAAACTTTTTCCATTATTTTTGTAGACGTAATATAGTCTGCCTTTTTTTGGTATGTTCTTTATGAAATTGAAATTTATGTTCTTCTCAGATGTTATAACAAACAAAGAGCTTCTGTGCTTTTACACTTTGTTATTCTGTTAGAGAAATGAAAAAGAATGGACTTAAATATATTTTTATATTTTATTCATTTAATAAGATTCCATTATTCCAATTATTTTTGTGTGAATTTGAGCATCGAAGTTAGAATTAAACGTAAGTTAAAAAATAATCTTTAGATTTTTAAAACTAAACTGTTTAGATTTTTTTAATATAATTATTATAAATTCAGATCTCTTCATTTACTTGAAAGGGAAAAGTTTCAAAATACTTGGATATATGCATCGTTTTTAAAAGTTGAGAAATACTTAAGTACCAAGCAATATAATTATTGAGTGTTATTATCTAACCAACTCGAATTCCTCACGTTGCAGGTCAATCCACCAACATACTAGACTTATTCCTTACCTCTGCTAGGTGATAGCAAATATACGCAATAAGTGTATTATCGCCTCTAAGCACATTGCACCATTGTATCATATTTTTAACATGCCATAAAAAGAAGAGCCTGGGATGCGACCCAAACTGATAACTTCCCATTCCGTCGATTTATCTTGCTTAAAAGTTTGTAGGTTTTCGTGTTTTGTTAAAAAAGTTGTCAGTTCAATTATTCTTAAAAATTTTAAATTATCAACAATATTTTGCATATAATGAAATTGTTTGATTTCAAAATCTATTTAAGTTAAAAAGCTTTTTAGTCGAAAACCAATGTTTATTAATTTTAGTAGCATTTCTTAAACGTTTTTATTTCTTATAATATATAAACAAATACAAACTGGATGAATGAAATTAATTTGAAGTTAATGTCTTCTATTATTAACGAGATATCAATTCAATTTTTCTCAAAATTTTAACGAATGTTGAAAACAATATTTCGTATAAGATAAAATTAGTTTGAAGTCAAAATCTCAAATTTTTGAAAAGATATTTGAGTCGAAAATCAAGTTTAAACAACTTTTAGTAATGTTTTTTTTAGATTTTTATTTTTTATAAAAAAACTGTCAATTCGATTTTTCTCAAAAATTTACCAGATGTCAAAAACTTTATTTCTCGTTACATAAAATTTAAATCATTATTTGTTCGTAAAATATTCAAGGTGACAAATATTTTTTTTATTTTTGAAAAAAACCGTTAATTTTTTTTTTCCAAAAATATATTTATTTGGTATCACGTTACAATATATAATATAAAATTTGATTCAAGTCAATTCGACAAATCGGACCCATTACAATAGCTTCCTATGGGAAGTTAATAATCAAAGCAAAACTTTGATGGAAACCCTTTATGGCAATTTGAGAAAGTTAATTGGGACGGTTTCAACGATTTCTTCAAAAAATTTAATATAGTTTATTAAGTGACGAAGACTCCATTGCTGATATGATTGCAAACTTAATTCTTTGGGGAATGACAAACTTTATCCCGAATAAATAAAATCTATCAAACTCATGGTTTGTTTCGAGCTGTAAAGAGGTTATTAGGACCACAGATGTATGTGTTCGTTATAAAACCAAAATAAGTTTAAACAAGATAGAAAGCCTTGTTATGATCATATTCGGCGAATCAAATTTGTTCGTGACCAGAAATTAATGTAAAAAATACTACGATTCAAACAAGTTGTAAAAATGTCTTGTCATTTTTAAAAAATCGTACGAAGCAGCACATCATCCTCGGTTCCAACGCTCATTTACAATGATACTTTCTATGTAAGCTAACAAAGCCAATTCGAAGCTACCAGAGTGTATCATGATTCCTCCAGTACTTGAGAGCGTAAACAACTTTATAGCACAAATATTCTTTCGCATTCGTACAGTTGGTAGAGTACCTACTTAAAGATCTTGATATTTTCACAAATCCACTGTCCTGGATAGTATACTTCTTATTTTTCTGAAGAGGTGTTTCCCAACGCTGGAAAAACCACTGGGTAAGCTTTATCTTTTTTTTTTATCTTTTCTACCATACATCTCTCTTTCCGAGCGGGTGAAAAACAGCATTTCTCCAGCCTGTCGCTAAAAACGTTGAATCCTTGGAAACGCTGATCAATTTTGAGCTTAAGGAAAATTTGAAGAACAAAAGCTTTTTAATGACTTGCGATATGGCTTTCGTAGCAAAATATCTACAGGTGATATGATGGTTTACCGAACAGTTTAACAAATCCTTACATCGTTTTGGAGAAAGTAAGATTATTGCAATTGATATTTCAAAAGCATTTGAAAAAATTTGGCTCCAAGCTTTCATTTGAAAATGCGTCCTTTTGGTGTTGAAGAATTTCTTCTTCATTGGTTTAGAAATTACCTATCTCAACGTCAACCACGCACAACCGAAACATTGAACACCGACGCAATGTTTCGTGCTGAAACAATTTTCTTAATTTTGGACGTATTGTCAGGTACAGAGATTATTATTATTATTTAACCGTTATCTAGAATGATGAATTCTTTACCCAACTCTGTTTTTCCCCCCAATTTTAATATTCAAATTTTTAAGACCAATGATGTGCATCAGTATTTCCGCTTAAATCCTTCCCTATTTTCCAAATGCTCGCACTGCGTTTGAACATAAACATTTTAACTGTATGAGTATGTATTAATAACCTGAGTGCATCTAAATTATTTAAAAAAAAAATCACATAAATAATGTATAGATACGTATATTTACGAATTCAAATAACTTTGCCCTAATTATTCCTTAAGTTAGTATTGAACATTTTTGCACTTCAATTTCTCAATGGAAATAATAATTCAAAACCCGTAAAATATGAAAATTTCATAAATTTGATATGAATGAGAACATTCACAATATTAGGTCACTTATTTATGCTGCATTTAAACTTCAAGAATAAAATATTTGTATTATTTAATTATTCATAATTGATTTGTGTTTCATTCCTCAATTTTGACTTTATATTGACTTTAATATGTAGGCATTTTGTGAAACACATAATTATTGTATTGATTATAATACTTCACTCAAGTTTTTGGTTTTTGGGTCAGGTCAATTTTACGAAGTAGAAAAAAACACAACACATGTTAATTCAAATAATATAAACCTAACTTTTGTAATACCATCTAAACTATCATTTTCTTGCCTTGGTGTATTATAGATTAGTTTAAGCCTTCCTGACAAGATGATATTATCCCAGACTATGACTCCATAATATTCAAGAATTGGTATTCCGTTTAGATATATTTTTAAGTAAGCAATTTTGCAATAGTAGGTTTAATTTTGAAAAGCTACTTCACGCGTCTCGAAGCCCAATGACCCAAAGTTTTTTGGGGGTATGACGTTACTAAATGTGGTCATTACGACATTGAAAGTTATACGAATACCTTTTACGACGTTTCTCTTTTGGGCTCTATGACATTTTATGGTTTGTGTTGGCTGACATAAGAAACTATACAAATTAGAATAATAATTAAAATAAATGCCCAGAAGACCAATCCCCTACGTCAGAAAACCCAAATTAAAAATGCTTTTCGGAAAAATGACAACTAACAATTTGGGCGTTCTTTTATTTGAAATTTACTTGGGTGTTACGAAACTCGCTTTGGGTGTTATGGCGTTTTTTTTTTACTTTTTGGGTTTTGTGACCAACTTTGGGGTGTATGACATTTTAGGATTTGGACGTTATGGTTTTGAAAATTGTTAATATAGCTTAAATTCCCTACAAAAATGGTGAGAATCATACAGTCACAGATTTAAATTATTTGTTTTATTTCCTTCAAGCCTCGTAAATGATAAGGTCTATACTAATGCTCAAGACTTTAAAGGTAGAAATCATAAAGTAATCAAATAAACAAATTATTTAACATTAAGAAAACAATATTTTATGCCGTTTTGTAAGAATTTCCTCAATTAAACTTTGTGTACTGCGTCTCAGTTTGTCTTGCCTTTTAAATTTAGTAGAACCATTCTTATGAGGTGTTTCAGGAGGGTGCTAAAGAATGGGCTGAGATATGCTAAGTTGACGCTGCCCTTGAGACAAAACATTTAGCACTATTCATCAAATGGCTTTCCTCATAACAAGACCGCTCATAACGTTAGAAATAGCTCATCCTAAAATATTTGAAATTTCGGGAACTAACTTTTTAAGGAAATAGCTTGTGCATTTGATTAGTTCTGTCAAATACTGTTTTTAAAATTACTAAAAGACTTTCAGGTGAAATTCCGAACATTTCGAACAAGGTTTAGAAAAGAAAAGAACAACGTTTTGAAGATAGTATCAACAAATGTTTAATTCAATTTTCAGTTCAGGAATTATTATAAATTTTATGTAAAAAAGGAGCTGTCCGAAAATAAGAAAAAAGCCGGGTCTACAATTTACCATTCAAATCCAGACGGAAAGATACGATAGACGATATTGGAGCAAGGTCATTTGAAACAGATGACACAGGGAAGTGTGATAAAGAAAATGAGTCCTTGACAAAACAGCAAGAATTCAACAGTGAACTTGAAAGCTGCGTCTTGGTCTCCTGACGATTTTTCTTTCTAGTTCTTGCTTTATTCTTAAAAAGGATGGTTAAATTTTTAGGCCCGATATTGATTTTTAATAAAACACAAATTATTTAGAACTGTAGTGTCATTTCTTTTTATTACGATAATATTGGTATGGTTCACTTATGAATGCATAAAACATCGACCAAATGGCCAGCGCAACCTCGGTGTCCCACCTCCATCCGATGGTGAATCTTGAATATTTTCTGGCTTATCGACGTACACCTTTTACCCAAAAAAAGAAGTGAAACGGTGTCAAATCAAACAATCTTGGCGGCCAATTGACATCCCTATCACGTGAGATGACAAGCCCATTGAATTTATTGCCCAAGAAGGCCATGTGTCGTTTGCTGTGTGGCAAGTGGCACACCATATGACATCCATATCCATATCTTCCTATTCGGGCCAAAAAAAGTTCGTTATCATCTCTCTTTCGCAGAAACTACCTGACCTGTCTCATTATGGAAAAAATACGGCCTGATGATTCCGCTAGCCCTAGTGGTTGGAGTTACTTTTTGTGGGTGCACTGGTTTTTCGACAATCACTCTTGAATTAGAATTCGTCCAAATGCGACAATTTTGCTTAATGACGAATCCACTGAGGTTAAAATGTGTCTCCATGATGATGATTTTCTGCAAAAATTGATCATCCGCTGTTGCCATTTCATGTCACCATTCATTCCCGGGTTTGCACGATTTTTCCGATTTTACTCACATTTGACAGAAAAAATGACGAAGTGCACGATATGCATTTTGATTTGAATGTCCATTTTCATAATAAGCCTGACTAACTTTAACGCGTTGCTTGATTGTAGATCGATTAACTTGACGTTTAGGTGTGGTTTACAATAAACATCGGCCCTTAAAATGTAACTATTCTTTATTAATTTAAGGATTCAGTCTCCAGATAAAAGCTACACTATGCATTTGTTTGTAAGAAATTCAAAGTTCTTTAAAGGGTAGGTTATAGCTATCAGTAAAATTCATTAGTTTTTTGTTTTCCATTTTTGAACATGTCAGAACTTTAATTTTTAAGCCAAATATTAATGAAATGAGATGTATTCTAATCTCAAGTATTTTTGTTTTCAAAAAACATCACTGTTTAATTTAATTCTTAAATACATTTTAAAAATGTGTATGATGAATTTTAGTGAACAGCTCACTGCAAAATGCCAACTAATCAAAAATTAATACCATTTCAGTTTCGTTTCCAATTTTTTAATGATCTCATGGCATCCGTTAAGAAAATAACTGGAATTTTTTTAATACCTCTTATTCAATGACGTAAATTTACCGACAACTTAAACTAAACTACTGATGAGCTATATAAACCCTTATCAGTAAATCATTTCATATTCCTCCTGTTGTAAATTTGACTTATGGATTTTACTGATACGTATAACCTTCCGTTAAATTGTTCACAAAAATTTCGCCATTTTAAAGTTAACAAGCTGACCAATATGTCAAACGAACCTGATTTTCTGCTTCATTTCGTTCCGCATCAGATGCCTTGAAGATAAACAGAGGTCCCTTCGGAATTCGTTTTCGTTACGGAAATTCTCTGAACAAAAACATCGATAGGCTGATTTATTATCCCAGTTCCCAGTATGTCATATTTTTATTAAAAAAAAAGTTAAGCTTTTCAACATAAATACAAATCTAATTCGAATGGTCTACAGACAATTCCTTTTCCATTGATACCTTATCTGAAAAAATGTGTTCAGTGTAAGAGCCGGAAAAGGGAGATTTACTAACGAAATAATTCATTATGATTTTTGAATAATCAGTTAAAGAGCATTCTAGTTTTTCAAATAAATTTCATAAACTTAAAATTTCCGCACAAAGATATTAAGCCTTTAGCAAAATAGAGCTCAAATTTCACCAAAAAGTCCTCAACATTGAAATCTCCGAAATCTATCACAAAATAAAACGAACAAATAACTCTATCCGATTACATGACCAACGCATCAAAGAAAATATATGAGAAAATGAATACAGACAATTTATTAAGAAACATAAACAAGTTCAGAGATTTATAACAAAAAACAACAATCAAATACACACAAAATAGACGCTCTCAAATCATCGCTATGGAAAGAATTTAACATTCAATTACATGAAAAATGGTTTGAAAATCGTACAGGCATTCAATTTCTCTTAGAGGTTAAATGGCTTTTATCACTTGTAAAAAAATTCACACTTCTAATTGATAAACAAAGTTTTCCTATTTTTTAACTCATAGCCGATGGAGATAAAGTAATTCGAGGCATATAAGACGAAAGAGAAAAAGAGGCTGGGATGCGACCCACACTGATAACTTCCCATTCCGTCGATTTGTCTTGCTTAAAAGTTTGAAGGTTTTCGTGTTTTGTTAAAAAAGTTATCAGTTAAATTATTCTAAAAAATGTAAAAATAACAAACAATAATTTGCATATGATAAGTTTGACTTCAAAATCTATTTTTGTTAACGAGATTTTTAAACGTTAACCAATTTTTACCAATTTCAGTAGCATTTTTTAAAAGTTTTTATTTCTTATATAAACAAATACAAATTGGATGAATGAAATTAATTTGAAGTCAATATGTTCTATTATTCACGAGCTATGGAGAACCGAACATCAATTTTTACCAAATTTGCGTAGCTACTAGTTTTTGTAGATTTTACCAACTTTTAGTAATGTTTTGTAAAATTGAACTGTCGTCAGTTCGATTTTTTCCTAAAATTTTATCGAATGTTGAAAACCATATTTTTTTTAAATAAAATTAAATTGAAGCCTTTATCTCAAATTTTTGAATAGATATCTGAGTCGAAAATTAATTTTTACGAACTTTAAGTAATGCTTTTTTAGGTTTTTATTTTTTATAAAAAACTGTCTATTCGATCTTTCTCAAAATTTTACGTGATGTTTCAACATCAATATTTCTCAAAAGATCAAATGAGTTTAAAGCCAATATCTCAAAGTTTTGAAAAGATATTTAAGTCGAAAATCAATTTTTACCAACTTTTGTTAATATTTTTAGGTTTTTAATTTTTTTGTAAAAAAAACTGTTAGTTCGATTTTTCTCAAAATGTAACTTAGCTTAAAGCCAATGTTTTAAAGTTTTGAAAAGTTATTTGAGTCGAAAATCAATTTTTACCAACTTTTATTAATTTTCTTTTGTAGGTTTTTATTTTTTGTAAAAAAAACTGTCAATTCGATCTTTCTCAAAATTTTACGGAATGTTGAAAACAATATTTCTTATAAAATGAAATTAGTTGGAAGCCATAATCTCAAATTTTTGAAAAGATATTTGAGTCGAAATTGAATTTTTACCAACTTTGAGTAATTTTTGTTTAGGTTCTTATTTTTTATAAAAAAAACTGTCAATTCGATTTTTTAAAAATTTTACCAGATGTTAAAAACGTAATTCTTCGTTACACAAAATTGTTTTGGAGATAAAATCAGTTTTTGTTCGTAAAATTTTCGAGGTGACAAATATTTTTTTTCATTGTTTTTTGATTTATAAAAAAAACCGTTAATTGGATTTTTTTGCAAAAATATACTTGGACGTTCGGACGTACGAACGAACGTACACACGCACGAGCAGACGTCTCTCTAAAAATCTTTTATTTCGACTCTAGGGACCTTGAAACGTCGAGAAATGTCAAAATTTTCAATTCGACAAATCGGACCCATTACAATAACTTCCTATGTTAAGTTAACAAGAACATGTTGCACTCGTTCATACGTCATCAAAAGAATGATAAATTTGCTTAATATGTTCTATGTAAACAAATAAAACAGCACAAGAATATCGTCATTGTACCAGTTTTTTTTTTATTATTACCCTTAACATGTTTATAGTTTAAACACAGTGCGAGTTTTAGGAAAATAGGGAAGGATTAAAGAGGAGATACCGATGCACATTGGTCTTAAAGTTTTGAATATCAAAATGATAGGGAAAAATAGAGCTGGTTAAAGCATTCCACATTCTCGATGTGCGGTTAAAAAAAGGATCTCTATACTTGACAGTACGTCCGAAATTGAGCTCAAGGTTAAACTGATGTGCATTTCTAGAAGTACGAGTATTACGGCTGAATTGTTTGAGGGGGGGAATGCAGCTGGCTAATTCGACAGAACACTGTTTATAAAAATATCGGTAGAACAACGAAAGGCATAAAACGCTTTCGTTTTCTAAAGCGAAATAAACCCAAATTGAAAATGGCGTTATTTCGTTTTCATATACTCGCCCGTATATGCAAATAAAGTCTAATCTAAAAAACCTTAACCTTGTTACACTCTTTCTGCACACTTCCTTTCTTGTTTTGGTTTTTCCTGCCATCTATCTGCAACTTAGAGAAAAAGAAGAGAATTACAAATTCACCACGATCTACCTTTATAACTTTTCCCGTAATTTATTGACAAACAAAAATGTTTTGCTAGAATAAATTTTAATTATTTTTAGTATTTTTCTAGATATAAAAACGACAAATTGTTAGTTCAACTTAAGAAAGAAATGTATGAGTATTACAAATATTATAATGGGACTTTAAAAAAACATAGCCTTCTTGGCTAGCAAGAAACACAAATGAGAAATGTCGCAATCCCAGACAGAATTGATGTTTTTTTGTGTACTCTTCTCCGAGGTGAAAATAAGTATACACCGATATTATTCAACACGCTATAAAAAATAAGAGCAAAAGGTTTCGAAGGGACGGAGACGAGGATATTTGACTCTCTCGATCAGTTTTTTCTCTCTGACTGTATTGCATTAATCCTGCTTTTGCAATTTCTTTAGAATTTACATAAAACCTCTGCCAAACGAAGTCGTCATCATGATTTCATTTAAAATCTCAATACTTGCACTTTTACTTAATTCTTTTAACTATGAATTCATACGACGACGATGATAACACAAATGAAAGGATGAAAATTAAAAGTTTTGAAATCTATAGAAACAAAAATAATTTCGAAAAAAAGATAAAACAAATCAGAATCAAATATTTTAGGGAGCTTTTGCAGAATTCAAGCAGGTAAAGCTTTATGGTCCAGATTGAATAATTCTAGAAAATGGATTCATTCCGGTTATGTCCTGTCCTAGCTTACAGAAACAGATGTTTGGATTTTCTTGTTTTAGAACATTGTTTTATTTCACTAAAAACCTAATCAGATTTTTACACCAAGCCCCTACACATACAATTTACCAATGACTCCATGAAGTCTGTTCAAATTGACTGAATAATCATAGAATCACATCTAATGTCTTTATGTAATTGGTTTCATTTTAAAGGAAAATTTAAAGTTTTGAAATCTATAGAAACAAAAATAATTTCGAAGAAAAGATAAAACAAATCAGAATCAAATATTTTAGGGAGCTTTTGCAGAATTCAAGCAGGTAAAGCTTTATGGTCCAGATTGAATAATTCTAGAAAATGGATTCATTCCGGTTATGTCCTGTCCTAGCTTACAGATGTTTGGATTTTCTTGTTTTAGAATATTGTTTTATTTCACTAAAAACCTAATCAGATTTTTACACCAAGCCCCTACACATACAATTTACCAATGACTCCATGAAGTCTGTTCAAATTGACTGAATAATCAGCATCACACCTAATTTCTTTATGTAATTGGTTTCATTTTAAAGGAAAATTAAAAGTTTTGAAATCTATAGAAACAAAAATAATTTCGAAGAAAAGATAAAACAAATCAGAATCAAATATTTTAGGGAGCTTTTGCAGAATTCAAGCAGGTAAAGCTTTATGGTCCAGATTGAATAATTCTAGAAAATGGATTCATTCCGGTTATGTCCTGTCCTAGCTTACAGATGTTTGGATTTTCTTGTTTTAGAACATTGTTTTATTTCACTAAAAACCTAATCAGATTTTTACACCAAGCCCCTACACATACAATTTACCAATGACTCCATGAAGTCTGATCAAATTGACTGAATAATCAGAATCACATCTAATGTCTTTATGTAATTGGTTTCATTTTAAAGGAAAATTAAAAGTTTTGAAATCTATAGAAACAAAAATAATTTCGAAGAAAAGATAAAACAAATCAGAATCAAATATTTTAGGGAGCTTTTGCAGAATTCAAGCAGGTAAAGCTTTATGGTTCAGATTGAGTAATTCTAGAAAATTTATTCATTCCGGTTATGTCCTGTCCTAGCTTACAGATGTTTGGATTTTCTTGTTTTAGAACATTGTTTTATTTCACTAAAAACCTAATCAGATTTTTACACCAAGCCCCTACACATACAATTTACCAATGACTCCATGAAGTCTGTTCAAATTGACTGTATAATCAGAATCACATCTAATGTCTTTATGTAATTGGTTTCATTTTAAAGGAAAATTAAAAGTTTAAAAATCTATAGAAACAAAAATAATTTCGAAGAAAAGATAAAACAAATCAGAATCAAATATTTTAGGGAGCTTTTGCAGAATTCAAGCAGGTAAAGCTTTATGGTCCAGATTGAATAATTCTAGAAAATGGATTCATTCCGGTTATGTCCTGTCCTAGCTTACAGAAACGGTGGAGTGCCATAACCCCCGCGGCATTAACCCCCGCGGGGGTTAATTCCCATTCAATTGGGAATAAACCCCCGCGGGGGTTAATTCCTTTTTCAAATGGCATTAATCCCCGCGGGGGTTAATTCCCTTTTTATGTGGGGGTTAATGCCAAATTATAACTGGAAATAAGCCCCACGTTAATAAAAAAACAACAAACATAAAGGCGCGCGATTTTTTTAAATTTTCACAAACCATATGTAAAAAATTTTCTTTGCACATATAGTTTGTATTGGAGTCATAAAAAATCGAAATAAAATAACGGTGACGTGAAATAGTACCAAATGAAATAACACCAAATTTCAAATTTGGCCTTATTTCGTTGTTTAAAACGAAATAAAACCAATTTGGCTTTATTTCGATTTATAAAAAGAAATAAGGCCAAAAAAATAATGGAAACAACGCCGAATATTTTAAAATTCACAAGTTGGCAATATTTCGTTTGCAAAACGTTTTTTTTGAATTGATAGCACGGCGTACTAACAGCTAGGTATGTAAGGGGGGGCATGCTGCCCCCCTGCAACCCCCCTGCTTGGGATCACTATAGGATTTGGGGTGGGTGCGAGTTTGGGTATATGCAAAGAACTTTTGCATTTGAGCACTAAAATCAAAGAAATTCCCAACAAAAAAAAAAAGCAAGTATGGCTCACAGTTATGAAAGAATCACAATGCATTCGTGTTCTTTGCATATACCCAAACTCGCACCCACCCCAAATCCTATAGTGATCCCAAGCAGGGGGGTTGCAGGGGGGCAGCATGCCCCCCCTTACATACCTAGCTGTTGGTACGCCGTGCTATCAATTCAAAAAAACTTGTTTAGGCTCCAATTTCAAAAATTTGAATCGAGCAACAAGTATCTGTCATTTTTCAACTTTTTTAATTAATAACAAAAAAAATTGTTCCAAAATTGCGCTTCCCCCGAATTTTTATTAAAACAAGAGATAATTTTACCTTATGTTTTTTCCTAATTCTGCAAAATTTTAAATCGAAACAATGCCAAATTGCTATTATTTCGTTTTCTAAAGCGAAATAAACCCAAATTGAAAATTTGGCTTATTTCGTTTTCAAAAACGAAATAATGCCAAATTTGTTGAATTTGGCTTTATTTCATTTGGTGTTATTTCACGTCACCTAAAATAACAATTGTACCTGCATGAGATTATGATGATAGTAAAAAGTGCATAACACTAGTTCGTATTTTTTTTATATATCTGTTATAGGAAGGTATATCATAGCTTTCTCAATTCCATTTTGAAAACTCACCATTTCTAAAAAGAATAGATATGTACTTTATTTCTGTTTAAGTTAAAGGTTTAAGTACATTTAAAAATGCGTAAAACAAAATAAGAATTATTTTCCAAAAATATTTAAATACATTATTTTAAACTTCAACTCAAGGAACAAGATCGCAACTTTGTTGTGCATTTTATACCTATATAATTATTTATTTTTCCTTTATTTGTTTACTATTGTACAGCAAAGCTAAAACAAAAGAAAAAATGGGGGTTAAAGCCATTTCTGAATGGGAATTAACACCCGCGGGGGTTATTTCCTTTTTCTTGTGGGGATTAATGCCACTTGAAAAAGGAATTAACCCCCGCGGGTGTTAATTCCCATTCAATTGGGAATTAACCCCCGCGGGGGTTAATGCCGCGGGGGTTATGGCACTCCACCTACAGAAACAGATGTTTGGATTTTCTTGTTTTAGAACATTGTTTTATTTCACTAAAAACCTAATCAGATTTTTACACCAAGCCCCTACACATACAATTTACCAATGACTCCATGAAGTCTGTTCAAATTGACTGAATAATCAGCATCACACCTAATTTCTTTATGTCATTGGTTTCATTTTAAAGGTTTTACATGTTTGTTCTTCCATCAGATCCATGTTCGTACGAATATAAATGCCCTATAAAGCGAAACATTAATTCAACTTAAAATTGACCAAATAAGGTTCTTTTCTTTCCCCTGTGAGTCCTGATGAAGCTAAAATTGATTTTGGAATATAACTTTTCGTTTCCTAGAAATAGCAAACCATATAAATGGAAATGTTTTCAAAATGAGGAAGTTTTGTTTTCAGTCGATTTTTATTACGTGTCATTTAAATATATTTATGTAGCTATAAATTTAAAATCCATTTAATAGTATACAGGAATTATATGGCTTTTATATCATGCATCACGTCAAACCTTGACCTTTTTGAGTGACAGTAATGTTTTTCAGGACTTAGGAATCTAGAATTTATTGCTAAATTTGTACATCCGTTAAAACAATGTGGTGGATTGCATGTTGAATTACCTATACTTATTCATTTCATTGCATTCTTATGTGTGTAATATGTATTACATACCTGCATAAATATTTTATTCAATATTGGGAAATATTTTAAGGCTTCATTTTCGTTTTGTTTAGCTTAATTTTAAGGAATGTTATGGGAATAGTTTTTGATTTGTTAGAGAATTCGATGTGCATTTCTGTTTGTGAATAAATTTAGATGTGTTTTTTAAAAGGCAAGGAGTGGTTATGCCGGCTCTCGCCCTTGAAGTTAAAATCAAGAACCTGGTTACTCAGGTTGAAATGCCAATGTGAATTCCTGACGACTTTCGAAAAGTTAGTTGCGAAGCACCAACAAGAATCGGATGCAGATGGATTTGCTGCTGATAACCAACTCAAACGATTTCAGGACAACGAACTTGGGATATGCATTGCACGTGGAATGTTAGGTCCCTTAATAGACCAAGTGCAACTGAAGAATCAGCTTAGACCCTAGACTGCTGTAAAGCAGATATTACCGCCATCCAGGAAATACGATAGGATGGGCCTGACAAAAAGAGGATGAAAAACTGCTATATTTTGTATGCGGACTGCTACCGAGAAAACCAACAACGCTTATTTAGGTGCAGCTTTGTTATTGGATCCAGGCAACAAGTCTTGAGCGATAGGTGCATCAACGACCACCTCATGACCATTTCCGTCAGGGCTAAATTTTGCAATATAAACCTAATATGCGCCACGCCCCTACAGAAGAGCAGGATAAGAACACTTGTTGCAGTCAAGGTAGCACTTCGGGTTTCCAGTCCCAAGATAAAACAGGGAGATGCTGGGAGAAGATACAATCGCAGATCGCCAAATCCTTCACCGAACGAGTTACAAGTAACCTCTCCCGAAGTTCTCTGCCGCCAATGCAATGTGTCAAGAACCAGATGCAAAATTGCCAAGATGCAATCAGAAAAGCCGCGTCTGATCTGCTGGGTCTCAAAAAGCCACCAACAAGGAACCCCTGGTTTGATGAGGAATGTCAGCAGGTAAATGAAACCAAACAACACGCAAAGTGGCACTGCATAGAAGAAGAACAAGAGCTGCTCAAAAGCTCTAAGAGCAGAAGAGTAGAGGAAAACCGACTTAAGAAGGAAAAAGAGAGAGCATGAGAAGCGTGCAGTCATAGATGTTGAGAGGTTCACAAGCCGATATTAAATTTGAAAGTTTTATGAGCAGGTGAAACGAAATTCACAAGTCCATAAAGCTTGAACCAAATGCTGCTGCAAAGTTAAAACATCATAGTAGAATCACAGTAAATGCAGAGGAAAGGACCACGTCTGCAGACTGTATAATGCCGGCGACGAACCGAATTCCACTGTCAGGCAGGATGATCCATTCAACATAGACGATGATAGCCACCAATCCCGTCTTCCCGACTTAGACGAAGGAAAGATTGCCATATCTAAGCTGAAGTCTAACAAATCCGCTGGAGCAGATGGCTTGAATGCCGAGCTCTTCAAAGCAGCTGGAGATAACTTGGTTACGAGCATGCACCAACTTATCTGTAAGATACGGTCGGAAGAAACCATTAATTAATGGAACCTCAATATTGTTTGCCCGATTTTGAAAAAAAGGAGACCCTATAAACTGCATCAACTATAGAGGCATCAGTCTACTTAACATCGCTAACAAAACCTTCTCTGCCGTAATATGTGAACGTCTTAAGCCCATCGTCAACAACCTGATAGGTCTTTATCAGTGTGGTTTTAGACCAGGAAGTCCACAGTCGATCAAATATTTACATTACGGCAGATCCTGGAAAAACCCAAGAGCATCAAATCGACACCCACCATCTTTTCATCGATTTCAAAGCCGCATATGAGAGCATGTACAGGGACGAGCTGTATAGAGTCATGTCTAGTTTTGGCAGGAAAAAGAGAGGGCATGAGAAGCGTGCGGTCGAAGATATTGAGAGGTTTAAAAGCAGGAATGAAGTTCGAAAGTTTTATGAACAGGTGAAACGAAATTCACAGGTACATAAATCTAGAACCGATGGCTGCAAAGACGAAAGTGGAAACATCATAGTGGAACCGCAGTCAATGCTGAGGATATGGAAGGAGCACTTCTGCATACTGTATAACGGCGACGACGGAACGAATTCCACTGTCAGGCAGGATAATTCATTCAACATAGACGACGAAAGCCAACAATCCCGTCCTCCCGACTTAGACGAAGTAAAGATTGCCATATCTAAGCTGAAGTCTAATAAAGCCGAAGTGAGGTAGTCAAACACTTCGTCTACCTAGGCTCCGCTGTAAACGCAGAAAACAGCACCAGCGCTGAGATCAAACGAAGAATAACTCTTGCTAACCGCTGTTTCTTTACGCTAAGAAAACAATTGAGTGTCAAAGTTCTCTCTCGAGGGACCAAAGTGTCGCTATATAAGAACCTTATCGTTATCATCCCCGTCCTGCTATACGGTGCAGAAGCATGGACTATGACAAAAGCGGATGAAAGCACCTTGGGTCGTTTCGAGAGAAAAGTTCTTCGTGTGATATACGGTCCCATATGCATCGAAGGGGAGTGTACGAGAAGATGAAACGACGAGCTGTACGGACTCTACAGCAACGTAGACTAAGCCAGAAGGGTAAAAGTCCAACGACTAAGATGGCTGTGTCACGTAGAGCGCATGGAAACCAATTCTCCGGCCCGGAAAGTCTTCGTATCCACCACACCCACAGGACAGCGCATTAGAGGAAGACCTCGGATCAGGTGGCGCGCATAAGTGGAAAGTGATCTCACCCAACTTGGAGCGCGAAACTGGAGACATCTAGCTAGATGAAGAAGTTTGTTGGGTGAGGCCCTAGTTCACACAGGACTGTAGCGCCACCTAAAGTAAGTTAGTAGTTTTGGCATCCCTGCCAAACT
Source organism: Eupeodes luniger (assembly GCA_951509635.1). NCBI lineage: Eukaryota > Metazoa > Arthropoda > Insecta > Diptera > Syrphidae > Eupeodes > Eupeodes luniger. The sequence goes on along the minus strand of OX608073.1, from coordinate 157,539,666 downwards.
CGTCCGTTTGTGCAGGATGACCATCAAGAATTCGTGCTGTACATAAAGGTTGGAAACAACTTAACATAACCTTTCGATGTCAAAAAAGGCTTAAGACAAGGTGATGCGCTGTCATGCGATTTTTTTAACATCGTACTTAAAAGAATAGTGCAATTTTTTTTCGAAATTGTAATTTTTGACATCTGTTTATGCACACTGCACAGTTTGGTTTTTCAATTTTATAATAGATAGACTTTCTCCTGAACAACGTTTTTCAAATCGCTCAAATTTGTTGCCAAAATAATGGTTTGGTTCGAGCGATGTATCGAAACAATAAATTAACTGAAGGAAACTTTTGGTGATCGGATTTTTTCGTGTCTTTTGATTTAAAACCACTGGACTATTTTTCGTGGGGTTATGTAAAGTCGCAGATAAGCCTGTTAAGATTGACTCCTTAGAAGAGCATATTCTGCATGTTGAAAAAATTGGTCGAACTTTCGACCTCTCGGCTGAAAATAATTTAAGTCAGCTGCAGTAGCCACTTTTCTGAAATGAAAATGGTAAATTCTTATTTTAACAATGAAGCTTAATTCTCGGTTATAACTATAAATTATATGGGTTTTATTTTATGCCCTCTATATCTATACTATTATATAAAAGCGAAACCATTTTAAAGTTTGTAACACACGATCTCAGAAAGTAGTCAACCGATTTATTTGAAATATATTTAATTATTTTCTATATTGTTATGAGAGTGTTTATGGCTTTAATTTTTTTTTCATTAATTATTTGTCAAACTTAAATATTTTTAATTTTACATTTTTTGTCCATTTTCTTTCATTAGTTGACTTTTACAACCACTCATATCTGAAAACCTATACAATAATCAACAAAGATTAGCATTGCTTCATAAAGGAAATATTGTTGCGCAAATTTTAAGCCTAAAATCACTTCTAAGTTAACTTACATACAACCTGAGAAATAAATAAAAACAAATTATAAAATTATAAATTTTTTAAATTTATTTTATCCAGGAAATTAGATTCCATCACAATCGCGAGGTCGCTGCTTTGTTTCATTTCATTATCATTCCAACATTTTTAATTTTCTTTTCTTCCCATGCTCTTTCTCTCTTAATATGTGTTCCATTTAATAGTTACGTTTTTTCTTTTACCTACCTACCTACATATTCAATTTTTCTGTATTGTATAATGTATAGTTCATCAACTAACCTACACACACACATTATTTTTTTGTTTCTCTAATTCTATCGTCACACCTCTGAGCAGTGTGGGCTCTTTTTTTTAAGTTACTATAGACATTTAATTAACCACAGTGCCGTGCACATGAAATGCCGATTTATCTAAAGAAAAATTAGATCTTTTTTATTTTTCTAGTTCGAGGAAGTGAATAGATTATAATTCTTCCAATTCAAAAACAAAAAAAGTTCTATTATAATAGCTTGAATTACCAATTTTGTATCACTTCCTCGAACAATAAAACTGAAACTAAGTTAAGTTATTTCTTTACAAATAACTCGAAGAAGGTACTTACAATGACGTCGATAGAAAGAGCACACAAATGTGGGTAGGTTAAGTCAGTTGCACTGGACTGAACATGAGCAGATGAATAAAAAAATGTGTATATGGATATTTACACACGCATACCTATAGATGTATGAGAACATTAAAAACACACATTTATTTTTTTTTCCGCAAATCTATACTATTATATAAAAGCGAAACCAAATATACATTTAAACTAAAATTAATATTATTGTAGAAAATATGCTCAGTTCCATTGAGAAATTTGTTCATGTGCTAATACTAATATTCAAAAAATTTTCGTGGTTACAATTTGCGAAGCAACGCGAGCACGGGTCGGCTAGTGTTTTATAAGTTAACACTCCAAGATTTTAAGTTTCTCTAAATAGAAATGGTATACTCAAATTTGTTTTCTATATTTGATCAAAATAACGTCTTCCGATTTATTTTTTAAACGTTCACTGTAAAAAGCTAAAAAATTCCTTAAGGGCTAATATTTCTAGAACCATTTCTTCTCTGTAATTTCAATGTCAAATGAAGATACAAATTAACTTATGTTAACATTTTGTTCTTATAAATATTTAATGTAATCCAAATCCTTTATAGTGTTCTAGTTATCAAAGCGATGATGCAAGTAGTATACATCGAGTGACCCAGTTTTGCAGTTTTGTTTTATTCATAACTATTTACATAAGTGAAATTGTTTTCAATTTGCAAAAAATAAAATACTTTTCTATACAAGACGGAAACAGCAATCACAAATTCAATGAGCTATATAAAAGAGGAATTCTTTTGAAGCACAAAAATATCTTCTTGGAACCGATTATGTACTTGAATTGTTGGTTCATTTGGCACAAGAAATATATTGCACTTAGAATTGTAATTTTATTTCTATAAAAATGAAAATGAAAATATATTTTATTTTTTTCAATAATATAGCTTGCCAATACTTTTTGTAACGAATTCTTCGATGTACATTCACATCACTATATCAAAGGTTACATATTAAAGGAATTTCTTTGGAAATATTTTAATCAATATAAGAATATTTAAACGTATGGATAAGTAAATGGTATTAAATATTTATTGTGGTGTATAAATAGACGATTTTTTCTATAAAGACGAATAATAAAAAGTATAAAACAAACACAACAAAATAAAAAAAATATATATTTTTCTCGCATTATTTTATTCCCTGACAAACAAAATAAATTTAGTGGTCCTTGCATTACATTAAGTGACCATTTATCTTTTCACAACATCCCAGTAGAGTAGAAGGATAACACACTCAGCTCAGCTCAACTCAACACACTACTGCTCAGGATAGGACTCACAGGACTCATGCGGAAGAGCTTCTATCTTTCTATCTTCATAAAACTTCTTTAAGTTCCTTAACAAATGAAGGGTGGTGGGTGTTGGGTGCAGAGAAAAATGCTCTAGGACATAGGGTGCAAATGAGAACATATCTGGCAATTATTACCGAGCTCAGCTCCTTGCAGTGAACGAAAACATGTGTGTAGTGTGTACTCATCTTCTACTATTCTAGGTATAAAGCTTTTCAAGATTTAGTAGCTATGTATAGATAAACTATGTACGTTCATATATATATGTATATTAACACGCGTATTTAAAGCTGCTGTATAGAATATTTTGGTGTGTTTTATTTTGAGAAACTACACAAGATGGGAATTTGGAAATCAATTTCCATTGATGCTACGAGTATATACCGTTTTGTTGCTTGGGTTGAAACAAATGCAATCACATAAATTGAGTTTCTCAAAGGTACCTTGTACCATATAGAAGTGTAAGAAAATGGCAATTGTAGTGGTAATTTCGTTAGTTATTTTGTTAAACTTGAATATAAGAGAAAGACTTTTGGTTAAAACCGCAATTAAAATTGAAAGAAGTTGTTAGTTTTTAAGCTCTAAAGAAACAAAATAATCACTATTGTGTCACGACATATACTCGCTCTTTTTATTAATTTTGTAAACTATGTCAAAAGTACAAGAACACACGAGTTTTATTATGAAAATATTAGTTTAAAAAGATGCTAGAATATGACCCACACTGATCACTTCCCATTCATGTCCATCTATCGATTTACATAACTTAAAGTTTTAAACAATATTAATATCAACAATTTGTTTTATCAACCTGTTTTTATTCCCGAGAAATTTAAGTCCAAAACGAATTTTTGGTAGAATTTCTTAATAATTCTTATTTGTTATAAAGAACTGCAAATTAATTTTTTCAAGGAAATAATAATATTTTGTTTAGAATGAAATAATTTTGAATTCAATATCTTGATTTATTCTCTAGCTGAATCAGCTGCATACAAATATTTTGTTTCTATATTTCGATTCAAAATACAAATGGAAATTTTGAAGGTCACTTTTAGCAAATTCGATTTAATTTTTGTTCGAAATTAAAATGGAGTGAATATCATTGTTAAACATTGGCGATTTTCAAGTGATTTGACTTCGACTAAATTTTGTTGGTGTGAATTCAATTCGAAGAGAGAAAATTGTTCAAAACCTAGAAAACTTTATTTAAATGAAATAAATCTTAACTTTTGCATGTAATCCATTTATTTTCGGGGAAACGGACAAATTTATTAACTTCCCATAGGAAGTTATTGTAAACGGTCCAGTTTGTCGAATTGAAAATTTTGACATTTCTCGACGTTTCAAGGTACCTAGAGTCGAGTGGGTGTGTACGTTCGCGACGTTTTTTGTCGTCGGCCATAGCTCAAGAACCAGTAGAGATATCGACTTCAAATAAATTTTGTTATACAGATAATAATGCAGACAAATGTAGAAAGGACTCTCAGAAAATAGAGTGGGTGGTAGTTAACCATAGCAATTTAAAAAAAACCCAAAAATTTTGGTTAACCCTAAATATCTCACGAACCAATAACGCTAGAGACTTAAATTAAATTGCATATTATACTAGCCGACCCGTGGTCGCGTTGCTTCGCATTTTGTAACCACGAACATTTTTTGAATATTAGTATGTATTAGCATATGAAAAATTTTTTCAATGGGACTGAGCATATTTTCTACAATAATATTAATTTTAGTTTAAATGTATATTTGGTTTCGCTTTTATATAAAAGTATAGATTTGCGGTAAAAAAAAAAACAAATTTGTGTTTTTAATGTTCTCATACATCTATAGGTATGCGTGTGTAAATATCCGTAGACACATTTTTTTATTCATCTGCTCATGTTCAGTGCAGTGCAACTGACTTAACCTATCCACATTTGTGTGCTCTTTTTATCGACGTCATTGTAAGTAGGTACCTTATTCGAGTTATTTGTAAAGAAAATTTTAACTAAATTTCAGTTTTATTGTTCGAGGAAGTGATACAAAATTGCTAATTCAAGCTATTATAATAGAGCTTTTTTTATTTTTAAATTGGAAGAATTATAATATATTCACTTCCTCGAACTAGAAAAATAAAAAAGATCTAATTTTTCTTTAGATAAATCGGCATTTCATGTGCACGGCACTGTAGTTAATTAAATGTCCATAGTAACTTAAAAAAAAGAGCCCACACTGCTCAGCGATGTGACGATAGAATTAGAGAAACAAAAAAATAATGTGTGTGTGTAGGTTAGTTGATGAACTATACAATACAGAAAAATTGAATATGTAGGTAGGTAGGTAAGAGAAAAAACGTAACTATTAAATGGAACACATATTAAGAGAGAAAGAGCATGGGAAGAAAAGAAAATTAAAAATGTTGGAATGATAATGAAATGAAACAAAGCAGCGACCTCGCGATTGTGATGGAATCTAATTTCCTGGATAAAAAAATCAAAAAGTTTATAATTTTATAATTTGTTTTTATTTATTTCTCAGGTTGTATGTTTAACTTAGAAGTGATTTTAGGCTTAAAATTTGCGCAACAATATTGACTTTATGAAGCAATGCTAATCTTTGTCGATTATTGTATAGGTTTTAAAATATGAGTGGTTGTATAAGTCAACTAATGACAAAAAATGGACAAAAACTGTAAAATTAATAATATTTAAGTTTGACAAAAAATTAATGAAAAAAAATTAAAACCATAAACACTCTCATAACAATATAGAAAACAATAAAATATATTTCAAATAAATCGGTTGACTTTTTTCTGAGATCGTGCGTCACAAACTTTAAAATGGTTTCGCTTTTATATAATAGTTTAGATATTGTAACGTTATACCAAACAAATATATTTTTGGAAATCATTCCAATTAATGGTTTTTTTTATAACTCAAAAAAACTGAACAAAAAATATTTGTCATCTCGAAAAATTTACGATAAAAAAATTATTTTATCTCCAAAACAATTTTTTGCAACGAAAAATAACGTTTTTAACATCTGGTAAAATTTTGAGAAAAATCGAATTGACAGTTTTTTTTTTATAAAAAAAAAAACTAAAAAATATTACTAAATGTTAGTAAAAATTGATTTTCGAATCAAATATCTTTTTAGAATTTAAAGATATCGAATTCAAACTTATTTCATCTTATAGTAAATATTGTTTTCAACATTCAGTAAATTTTGTCTAACAATCCGACAGTCAAAATTGATATTCTATTCTGGATATCTTATAAATGAATGCGAGTATTACCTTCAAAATAATTTCATTCTGCGCTAAACTTTATAAGAAAAATCCATTCTATATTTTTCTTAAAGGGTTTTCAATAAGGGCGGGTTGATGTTGAAATGGAATAAAAGAAGCTGTGTGTGATGTATTAACAAAATTATTTTTTTATTTAAAAGACGCACGTATGCCATTAAGTGTGGAATATGACATCATTAAAATGTCCGCCTCGGCTTCCCACGGTGGCACGGATTCGAGTGGTCCAATTTTCAATTACTCTTCCGCATAGATCTGGCTGAATTAGAGAGAGATGGCCTGTGTTATGTTCACTTGTAGGGCATCGGTCGATTTTATTTGAATAGATCTGCGACTTCAAGAAACCCCACAGGAAAAACTTTAGCGGGGCCAAATCGTATGACCTTGTTGGCCAATTCACATCACCCCTGCAAGAAATAAACTAACCCTCAAATCGTTCATGCAAAATGTCAATTGTTGAGTTCAGTTTTCAGAAAAGTACGGAACAATTACGCCGCCAGCCCAAAATCCACACCAAACGGTAACTTTTTGAGGATGCATTATCACCTGGTGAACCTCGAGTGGGTTGGTGTCGTCCCATATATGGCAATTTTGCTTGTTAACACAGCCGATCTTGCGTTCCTTGAATGTTGGTTGATTGTTTACTGAACCGGTCGTCTCAAATTTGCCCATCAAACGTTGAAGAGTCGACTGTGCAGGGCCAACACGTCTACCGTAAAATGTTCGCAATTCACGCAATGTTTGCGTTAACGAACACTCATTTTGGTAATAAAGGTTTATCATTTGAACGTTGTGTTTAATCGGGTTACTTGCCATGATGATTTGGCATAAAAACTGAATAATTAACAAAAGATTTGACAGATGTCACCAAAACAAAATGACCGCCACGAGGCGCCAAAATCTACCCGCGCCAATTGAAAAAAACCTTTTTAAGCAGTAAAAACTTTTAAGAAATGCTACTGAAATTGGTGAAAATTGGTTTTCGACTAAAGATCTCGTTAAAAAAAATAGATTATGATATCAAACTATCTTATCAAATGCAGAATATTGTTGATAATTTTTAGTTATTTTTTAAGAACAATTTAACTGACAACTTTTTAAAAAAACACGAACGCCAACTAAAACAACAAAAAACTCATAAGAAATGGTTTAGTAGAACAAATAAAAATTATTGACTTCCAATTATTCATCACCCACAAAATATTGTTACGAGTGTAAATATTTTGTTTTAGCAAGACAAATCGGCAGACGGGTTGGGAAGTTATCAGTGTGGGTTGTATCCCATCAGCCTCCTTTGTTATGTTGCCAATGTCGAAAAGATAAACCGACAGCGAAATTAATTAAAAACATTGCTTTGTTTTCACCACATTTAAAAATGTGTACGTACAATTGCAGATGAAAGGAAGAGATAATTTTAATAGACCAAGGGAACAAAATTGGTCCGAATCTGAAAAAGAAAGCTTCCTGAGTTGGTTGGGGACATTTAATAGTTTTGGAAGAAACTTTTAAGGATTGCGGGATTAATGGGATGGTTGTAGTTCAATATATATCCAATTTATGATAAACTGCTGTTTTTTATCGAACCTCTCTCATAAAAGTCATTCTCAGCCATATGCGATGCAGTTCAGGTGAAGCTTTGTATTTAAATCACTAGTGTCAAAAAATTCGAATTTTTGTCTGTTGATTTTTTTTTAATATGACATTTTATAGAGTTCAAACAGCTTAAACATAGGTACACTCTCTGTCGTATTTATAGTTAAACTCGAGGTTATCGTTGGGTTTATTTTTTCTGTGAAAAACATATACTGCAAAGACAAAATCTGAATTTATCAAAGAATTATGAATATGCTCTATTGGCTTTAAACTAATTTTATTTTTTAAAACACACTGTTTTTTAGATTTGGTAACATTAAAAAAGAATCCACTGAAAATCTTCATACCTATAAAAATAAAAAATACACAAAATTGGTAAAAATTCATTTTTGACTTGAATTTACCGAGAATGAAATTGACTTCCAAATTTTTCAATCCTATTCTATTGTTGTTGAGATAGGATTATTTTCTGGAAAATCCAATCTGTATTTCTTATAAGAAATATAAATTTTTAAAGAATGCTTCTAAAGTTGGTACAAATTAGTGTTCGGCTAAAAATCTCTTGAACAAGAAACGTTCAAACTTATTATATTACAATTTTTTAGAAAAATCCAAATGCTAACTTTATGGCAGAACACGAAAACCTACGAAAACAGCAAAAAAATTCATAAGAAATGGTTTTTAAAATTTTAAGAAATTTCCACAGACATCCTAGCATCTTTTTTAAATTTTTATATTTTAAAACATTTTTCAATACCGCAAGATGTAAACACTTTTCTATCTAAATTCTGTTTTCCGGTATGATGATGTTAAGTGATGAATTGCAATTTTTGTGCGGAATCCGAAAGGCAAGTTTGAAAATCAATTTTTAAAACAGGAGTTATTAGTAGCGGATTTGTCAATTCCTCCAAAGAGGCAATAGCAGTGAAAACGAGATTAGGTGACAAAGGCATCACACGCTACGTAACTTATACTGTCAAACTTTTAACAATGTCAACAATTTAATGATTGTTTCTCTATTGTAATGTTCTATTTTTTTTTTACAATATAATCTAGAAGATTGAAAGTTTAAGAAAAAACTTTAAAATATGATTCAGCAATTTTAGTTAAAATGACCTAATTTTTATATTTGAAAAATTGTTTTGTTTTCAATAAGCCGACTTGTCATTTAAGTATCTTCAAAAAGGTCCTTAATAAATTATGGAAGCTGATTCTGTCAAGTTGTTTAGTTTAGTTTTTCATTTTTGGCAGAATTTTTTTTTTGTTTTTTAAACAAACTGTCAATTGATTTTTTTAATTCTTCCGACAATATTTTGTAGTTTTGTTATTTTTTTGGTTAGTTTTATCTTTATTTGATTCTATAAAATAATTATTACAATTGGTTTAAACTTAAGATTAATATGGTTTAGCCTAAGGCCGTCTACTAGATTGACATTTATTTCAATTTTGCTTAACATTATTTACAATTTTATAACTTTTTAACTTCCCATAGGAAGTTACATAATATTGTAATTGGTCCGATTTGTCGAATTGAAAATTTTGACATTTCTCGACGTTTCAAGGTACCTAGAGTCGAAATAAGAGATGTTTAGAGAGATGTTTGTGCGTGTGTGTACGTACGTTCGTACGTCCGTACGTCCGTAGTTCGGGAAGTTTTTTCGTCGTCCATAGCTCAAGAACTAGTAGAAATATCGACTTCAAATAAATTTTGTTACACAGATATTAATGCAGAAAGATGCAGAAAGGACTCTCAAAAAAATTCATTGGTTTTTTTTTACCATAGCAATTAAAAAAAAAAGGTGAAAATTTTGGTTAAACCAAAATATCTCACGAACCAATAACTCTAGCGACTTGAATTAAATTGCGTATCATAATATATTGTAACGTGATACCAAACAAGTAAATTTTTAGAAAAAAAAATCAATGAACTGTTTTTTTATAAATCCAAAAAACTGAAAAAAATAATTGTGACCTCAAATATTTTACAAACAAAAAAAATGATTTTATCTCCAAAATAATTGTATGCAAGTAAGAATACAGTTTTTATATCTGGTAAAAATTTGAGAAAAATCGAATTGACAGTTTTGTTTACAAAAAAATAAAAACCTAAAAAAAAAATTATTGAAAGTTGGTAAAAATTGTTTTTCGACTCATATATCTTTTCAAAAATTTGAGACATTATCTTTAAACTAATTTTATCTTTAAAAAATTATTGTTGTTGGTAAACATCAATTTTTGAGTCAAATATCTTTTCAAAAATTTCAGATTACTTACTTACTTAAGGTGGCGCTACAGTCCTGTGTGAACTAGGGCCTCACCCAACAAACTTCTCCATCTAGCTCGGTCCCTAGGTAGATGTCTCCAGTTTCGCGCTCCGAGTTGGGTGGGGTCACCTTCCACTTGTGCGCGCCACCTGATTCGCGGTCTTCCTCTACTGCGCTGTCCTGTAGGTGTGGATTCGAAGACTTTCCGGGCCGGAGCATTGGTTTCCATGCGCTCTACGTGACCCAGCCATCTTAGTCGTTGGACTTTTACCCTTCTGGCTAAGTCTACGTCGCTGTACAGCCCGTACAGCTCGTCGTTCCATCTTCTCCTCCACTCCCCTTCAATGCATACGGGACCATAGATCACACGAAGAATCTTTCTCTCGAAACGACCCAAGGTGCTTTCATCCGCTTTTGCCATAGCCCATGCTTCTGCACCGTATAGCAGGACGGGGATGATAAGGGTCTTATATAGCGACACTTTGACAATTTCAGATATTGGCTTTAAATTAATTTTATCTTATGAAAAATATTTTTCTCGACATTCAGTCAAATGTTGAGAAATATCTAACTAACAGTTTTTTTTACAAAAAATAAATACCTAAAAAAAACATTACTAAAAGTTTAAAAAAAATTGTTTTTTTTGACTGAAATATCTTTTCAAAAATTTGAGATATTGGCTTAAGATTAATTTTATCGTATAAAAAGTATTGTTTTCAACATTAAGTAAAATGTTTGGCAAAAATCGAATTGACAGTTTTGAAATCAAACTCTTTTATCATATGCAAAACATTGTTGGTAATTTTTAATTTCTTTAAAATAATTCAACTAACATTTTTTTTAACAAAATTCGATAACCTACAATCCTATTTAGCAAGACAAATTGACAGACGGGATGGGAAGTTGTCAGTGTGGGTCGCATCCCAGCCTCTTTTCTTAATTAATTAAATATATCAAAATAATTTATTTTTTCAAATATCATCAACTACTTATGTATTCTATGAGACAAAATAAATTTTAAAACAAGTTTGTAGACAATCTCAAGATATGTGGTTGCACTGATTCTAACCATTAGTCGTGTTTACTATAGGCTCTATCTTTTTTATTATTTTTCCTACAGAAATCGTCTTTAAATATTTGTAGTGGTGTCAATTTTCACTGAATAAGTGAATTTAGTTTTTGGTTTATTTACTTTAATTATGAAATAATTGTGTTTAATAGTTTTTTAATCAGTTTTAATTGTGTTTAATTTGTGATACATTGTTTAAAACAAAAGTTCTCCCCGGTAAGGTGTGCAGTATTTTTTGTTTGTTCCAAAGTGTTCCCTTGTCTATGTGTGAGTGCTCTTTATTTTAAAATGTATTCCAATTTAATTTTCCCCTATTTTCTTTGTTCGATTGAACTGATTCCACCTTTTTGTTTTTATTTTGTTTTTATTTTAATACATTTTTGTCACCAAAATATCAAGAACTTGCGTAGGTCAGATAGTAGGAGCTTGACTTAATCCCGAAAAAGGGAAAGGACAAATCCAACCCGTCAAATCTTCGGTCGATAAGTCTTCTTCCAAGTATCAGCAAAGTTTTCGAAAAGATCATCAATAGCAATAGGGCTCTGACTAAGTGGGCTGCGGACAACAAAATAATTCCGGATAAACAGTTCGGGTTCAAGGCGGGTCATGACACAATTCATGCTGCGTCTAAACTCGTTTCTGATATCCAATGGAATAAAACAAAACAACAATGCACAGGTGCTGTTCTGGTTGATTTGGAAAAGGCCTTTGACACCGTATGGTTAGAGGGTCTTTACCTAAAACTGAGCAGGCTTGGCATAAGCAAGCCATTGTTGTATATACTTTATGATATGCTTAACGGTAGAAAGTTTGTTGTCAAAAGTGGCAATGTAACTTCTACCACAACATTCTTAATTAAAAATGGTCTTCAACAAGGAGCGGTGAATTCGCCGATTCTCTTCAGCATTTACACCAGCGATCTGATAGGTAGTCTTACAAAGGCAATTACGTACGCCGACGATCTTATTGCGTACAGAACGGCCCGAAAGGTTGAGGTTATTAGAATTCTCTTGCAGCGTGATTTCGACAAGATTCAGCGATATTGCGACGATAGATTTAGATTAGATTAGATTTAGATTTATTGATTTATCAAGAAAAATTTTACAAAATCATTATATTTAATTGACTTAAATCTTATAAGGCATGGCCAGAGGGGCCGTCAGCCAGATGATAGCCTTGCTTAATGTTTTTATTTGAATTTTGTAAATTAATTGATTTTTTATTATAAATTTAAAAGCTTTCACTTATTATTTTTCTTCTATAGTTTACTGCTATTTTAATAAATTGTGCTAGTTGTTGCCAGTTTTTCCCATTTAAAATCGCTAACAGATCAACTTCTTCTAAAATATTTTGTTGCCATATTTGTCGTCGGATTTCTGCAAGAATTGGACATTTTGCGATGAAATGAACTATGTTTTCCCTTTCGTTGGTATTGCACATGGAGCAAATCAGAGCTAAGTCATTGCGGTGCGGTATAAAGTTTAAAGATAACAACTCTCCTCTTGCTCGGAACAGGAAAGATATTTGTTCACAGCTAAAATTGTCATTGAAATAGTTGCCTTGTCCTAAATCATATTGGAGTTTTGAATATATTTCTCTGTGAAGTGAGCTTCTCGCCTTCTCTATGTTGTCTTCCCTTGCTTTGTAATGGAGGCTTTCCAGTAAATTACAGAGAAAAGGTTTCCACTCTGTAACATTTTCCAAAGTCAAGCTGAAAGGTATTTCGCACGAGTCTGCTAAATTTTTCCATTCTTCAAACCATGAACTTTGGGACCTTATGACTGATACTGCAATCTTCCTAGCAATTTTATCGGTGTGGCTGTTCATCAGTTTAACAATGTAATTGAAATGTAATCTAAGTGATTTTAGGTACAGTGGTGATAACCCTGTTTCGATAAGAAGCATATAGTTTGGTGTTGTGTCCGGTAGACGAAACTGTCGTTTTAAAAAGAATCGGAGGAGTTTTTCAGTGGTCTCCGAAGGGCGCCAGCCCCATGATTCTGCAGCATACAACATGATGGACTGAGACGTTGCGGTAAAAACTCGATATTTGGTGCTGAATGAGAGATCCGAATTTCCGTAAATATTTTGCCATACTGTACCCACAGCGTTTTTGGAAGCCGATAGCTTTTTCTCCAGGTGCTTTTCGGTATTCAGGTTGCTCGTTACAGTAAAACCAAGGTATTGGTATTCTTTGACATTTTCGATTAAATCTTCACCATAGTACCATTTTTCATTTGCAGCCAAAGGTCCAGTTCCTCTCCGAAAGACCATCGTTTTGGATTTGTTGAGATTTACAGTAAGGTTCCACTTAAAGCAGTAATCCCTTAATTTATTGATCATAAGCTGCAGGGACTCCTGTGATTCCGATAGCAGAACTAGGTCGTCTGCATACATAAGTATTTTAATAGGGAACCCATCGATTGTTATGCCACATGGCAATTCATTATTCAAATCTTGAATGTAAAGGCAAAATAGTAAGGGGCTGAGATTACAACCTTGTTTCAATCCAGCGAACGCCAGAAACCACTCTGACAAATTTTGCCCATCCCATACTGTATAGCTTGTTTCTTTGTAGATGTTTTCAATCAACCTTCCAAATTTAAGAGATATCCCGTCTCTAAACAGCTTGTAAATTAGGGCTTTTCTGTCGATAGAATCGAAAGCTGCTCGGAAATCGACGAAAAAGGTGTATAATTTTTTGCGCCTACGAAGATATAATTCAGCAATGTTCGTCAAGCTAAAGATGTGGTCCACTGTAGAATATCCTTTCCTGAACCCAATTTGTACTTCACTGAGAAGGTGTTTACTTTCGACCCATTTTCTGAGGCGGCATCTTAAGATTTCCATAAATATTTTAAGCGAAGAGTTAAGAAAAGATATACCCCTATAATTCGCTGGGTCCATCTTATCTCCTTTTTTGTGTAGTGGAAAAATAATAGATTTTCTAAAAGCATCCGGTGCATTTCCTGTGGTGAAGATATCATTATATACTTTTGTAAGATGCATAAGAAAATCTTTTGTTGCATATTTAAAGAATTCGTTTGGGATCCGATCAACTCCGGGAGCATTATTTTCCATAACATTCGCTACAATTACTTCAACCTCTGAGATTGTTATTTCGCTATCTAGTATTAGGTTTTCGAAATTAGGCCTGGCATACTGAATTGGTTGTGAGAAAAGATCTGCGTTCAACTGATTTTGAAAATGATCTTTAAGTGCTGAGGCAGATAAAAGTGTTTTTGATCCAAACGTTTTTCCTTTAAGGATTCTTATTGCTCTCCAAAAATCCGAAGAGTTTCTGCAGACAGCTATACTTTCTGCTTGTTTCTTCAAATAGTCTACTTTTTTAGCATTGCAAATAGCTTTGAAGGCTCTATTAGCAGTAATGTAGTCGGCTTTTAAAGAAATGGCATTGAAGTTTTGGTACAAGTTTAAAAACGCAAAAGATTTTTTCCTCGCAGACTCGCAGTCCTTATCATACCACGGTGATTTAGCTTTACAGGGAACTGGATTAGCTTGATGTGTAATGGCTGTGGATGTTATGATGTTCTCCAAAACTTCTATCGTCAAAATGTTCTCATTTATTCCTTGTACTGTCATATTTCGGTTTAAACTCGTTTGATACGCTTCAACTCGACTTTTGTTCCATTTCAGTTTTGGAAGGAGGCAATTTTGTGTTTCTAGTTCGCTTTCTGATTCTGAAGTGGTCAAAGTGGTGACCAATGGCATATGGTCGGAGTATATCTGACTGTCCACCTCGAAATCATCAAGATAAACAGAAATGTCGTTCGACATAAAAAGATAATCTATAACAGATTGGCCTGGATTGCGGATGAAAGTGAGTTTACCTTCCTCATCACTTTTTTGTGTACCGTTCATAATGGACAGATCGAAAGCATTTCCCATGTCCAAAATCATTTTACCCCTAGCGTTTAACTTTTTATCTCTGGATTTTCTTGCAAACGAAGGTTTTCCAAATGATACGCACTGTTCTTGTCCGGTACGCGCATTGAAATCGCCAACGAGAATACTGTATTTGTCTCCCGACTTTTGCATAGCCTCGAGTAAATTTGCAAAATCGAATTGCCAATGCGAACAGTTAATATAAACAGGCAATACATTTATCACTTTGTTATCTATTATAATTTCTAAATATGTTAGCTGCTCCATTTCCTTGAAACTGTGTTGTATTGTTGAAATCGTCCTTTTGTATCCATATAGTGCTCCATCCGATGCTCTACCTCTTGTTGCTCCATTTCTTTTTACAGCTTCTACCCAACATAGCTCATAATCCGCGAAGAAGTCTTCGAAGTATTTTTGGTTTTTTTTCATGACATGCGTTTCATAAAGGAAAAATATTTCAAAAGTATTGACATAGTTGAAAAAATATTGCGACGACTGGAAACTGAAAATAAATGTCCAGAAGTCGGAGACAATTCTGTTCCGGACTCCGTTGGCTGGGGCCACGAGGGATACGTGCAAGAATTGGCGCAAGATGGTTATCGTTGATCTTCACGGGCAGCGATTAGCGAGCAAAAGTGTAGTGAAGTACCTCGGTATCTGGTTAGATCAGTATTTATATTTCGATAGACATATAAATGCTGCTCTGACCAGGGCCAGAGGAGCCTTCGCTCTCACGAAACGGCTGTTTTTTAGCAGTCGGCTTGACTCCAGAGTGAAGGTAATTTGCTACATGGCCCTTATACGGCCGATGATCGTTTATGGTTGTCCTGTGTGGTTCAACGTTGCCCCTTCCCAGATGGAGAAGTTTCTGGTGTTCGAGCGGCAGTGTTTACGACGCTGTACCGGCTTATATCGAACAGCCGAATCTTCTTACGTGCACTACTATTCCAACGAGGTCCTATACAACGGGGCTCGAATCAACAGAATTGACAATTTCGTGATAAAACTCGTTCGAGTTAACATTGCAAGAGCTATGTCTTCGACCAACAATTTAATTTTCGGGGCGTTCTATCCGAACGACGAGTATTTTGAAAGTGCACGCTTGAGCGGCTTCATTCCACCAGAGGCATTCCTCTTTTTAGATAGATGCGGTCTGATACAGGATAGATTGGCAGTTCCGTTAATCTACCACGTCAGACGACGAACCGTGGATAGGCGACTCCTGTACAATCGGGACGGCATGGAACAAGGCGGAGCAGAGCTCCTACGGTTCAGTAGGGCTGTGCCCGAACGGGACCGAACTGATAGGGTGAAGCAGGAGAACCAGTTTTGGTGGCTTCAATCGGCACTTGATAGTGAGTAGTCGGGATGGGGTTTTAAGCCTTGGCCGGCTTACATACTTGTTTTATAGTTTTAGGGTTTAGTTTTAAGTAGAATAGGCATGGTGGCACAAAAAAAAATATAAAAAAAAAAAAAAACAAAAACAAAACAAAAAAAAACAAAACAAAAAAAAAATATACAAAAAAAATTAAAAAAAAACATGGAATAAAAAAAAATAATAAAAAAAAGACAACAAAATATGAAAAACAAAAAACGTTAGATAGTTAGATTTGCTGCTGTGGTTGTTCTAGTTTTAAGTAGGTTATAGGTAGAAAACCTTAAACCTTATTTTAAGTAGTTTTTAAGTAAAAATAAAAAAGGACATTGATATTAGTTTTTTTGAAATTTTCTAATGAATACAAAAATAAATAAAATGAATTAAAGTTAAATACATCTTAGGGCCGAAAGGCATTAGCATTAAGTATTATTGTTTAACTTAGAGTGTCCGTATGGGACCAGTAAGTTAGTTGTAAGTTATGGTTAATTTAGGCTAGTTTTATGAATTTTTGTCTAGCTTTAAGATAGTCTTAAGAATGAATTAATACAAATGAATTTACAAAAAAAAAAAAAAAAGAGCTTGACTTAATTGCGACTCTTGTTGAAACACCTAGGTTCGAGTCCCGCCCGTGATTATTAATATTCTTATTTTTTTTTTAATATTATTATTCCTTTTTTAAACATAAATATATCTTTATTTTTTTTATTTATTTCATTTAACACTCCTTTGTTGTTTGCTTCAATAAAAATTGCCAAAAGGGTTCCAATAATAATCCACTATTTGCTTGTTTCGGACCCTGTGGTAATCTTTACCATGCAAAATGCGTTGGTGCAACGAATGCATTTATTGAAAAAATAGCCAATTCAAAATTTGCTTACTGGTACTGCCGTAAGCTCTCTGTATCCCAACTAGCTTTTAAAATGTCTTCTTTTAAAGCTGACGTTTTAAAACTTTCTATAGACTTTGAAGGGCTACTGAAGTCATTCAACACTGCAGTTTGTAAGTTAAATTCATACTCTGTAACCAACATCATGGTTGAAAATTCTACTTCGACAAATGATTTACGGAAGTTCAATATTCCTTCTACTTTCTCTTCTGCAGGTGAAGATATTCTCGCGCAATCAGGTTCTGGTGTTAATAACGCAGAAAGTGTACCTGACAAACAAAAGAAAAAGTCTAAAAAAAGAAACCGAGAAAATTCTGAGCTTGCTAGAAATTCTACCCCCCTTCAAAAAGAACAAATGTCAACATCACCCCAATACCTATAGATCCTACCCGAACCCCCCATATACCTCAAATTTCTGACTCAAATTCAGCTCCCAGTAGCGACTCCGTTACAGTAAAAACCAATTCCATCCCCATCAAAGCTGTTTTGAAACCAAAAATTATTTTTATATCTCGCCTGGACCCAGTAACAACGCCAGAAGATATAACTTCGCACTTAGTATCTACCAAGAGCATACCTTGTAGCTCATCCATTAGGTGTTCTAAGATAAGTAAACCAAACAGCTTTGTTTCCTCTTTCAAAATAGTAACGAATCCCACGTTCTTCGATCCCATTTGCAATACTAATATATGGCCCGCTCAGACTTTGGTCAAAGAATTTTCACAAAGTCACAAACGAGGTGTTTCTATGAAAACCAAGCCAAAAAACTCAACAGGCTTGCCCTCTTCTACCAAAACGTAAGGGGACTTCGTAGTAAGACTGCTGACATTTTTCTTAACTCCCAATCATTTCCACATGACGTACTCGTTTTGACAGAAATGATCGTCATGTTGGTAATGCAAAGGATTTAGGTGGAGGTGTTCTCATAGCGGTAAAAAATACATATCTCTCTTCGTCTGTATCTTTTCCGTTTGAACTATCAATTGAACTGGTCTGTGTAAAGTTAATGGTACAGACTAAGACTATTTTCATTTTAAACGTTTATATTCCTCCAAAAAGTTTAGAGTCTGTTTATAGCGAACTCTACTTGGCATTAGACTTTGTTATCAGTTTGTCCTGCTCTGACACCAATATCTTACTTCTAGGTGACTTTAATTTACCACACATTGATTGGATTCCATCGGAAGACGAATCTTGCTTTGAAGCCTCTTCTCTTCTCTCTTCTTCACAATTGGAACTATCTTTTCTCGATAAAATCCTCTTTACTGACTTACAGCAAACAAGCTGTATTAAAAAGTCAAAAAATCGAATTCTCGATTTAGTCCTTTCTTCTGACGCTATTAGTACTCTTGTTCTAGAATCTAGATCAGGAATTACTAATATTGATAAATATCACCCCCCCTTGGACATTTTTCTTGACTTAAGTAATCACCTTACTGAACACAGTAATTCCTTTGATTGCTTATATAATTTTGACTTCAGAAAAGCTAATTTCCAGTTGTTGTCTGAAGATTTAATCACTTCTGGAATTGCTGATACTTTAGCATTTTCTAATATTGACGAAGCAGTTTCAAATTTCTAGAAGATCTTTAATAATTGTTGAGAAAAAAATGTGCCTTTAAAGAAATCAAGAAATACAAACTTTAGCCACCCTTGGTACACGAAAGAATTGCGTTTACTGCGTAACAAAAGAAATAAGGCATGGAAAAATTATCTCAAACTCTGTCTCCAATCAATTTCTCTTTTTATGTTGAACTTTTTAACGAATTTAAGTCTCTTTCAAATTTTTTATATGCTATTTATGTTTCTGATATGGGCACCTCTTTGAAAGGGAACCTAAAAAATTTTGGAATTTTGTAAACTTAATGAAAAAATCAGATGGCTTTCCAGTTAACTTCACTTACAAGAACCTTTCGTTAGATATTCTAGTCTTTATCAAAGCCTTGAAGGCGATAATACTCTACATAAACCCATCAATAAGACGATGCTGCGTGATATTGTGCCAGTCGGGGTTAAGTTCTACCAAGTTCTCTATCCAAAAGAAAAATCGATTTTATTACAAGATTGCGATCTATGGGGACCATTAGTTTTGTGCATGTTTATAGCAACAATTCTCCAGAGATCCTCTGAGAGCATAGTTGGTCCAGAATTCGATAAAATGTTTGTGATTGTTAGGATCGGAGGAGCTATTGTGACTTTAAACTTCAGACTCCTTGGAGGCAATAAACCGTTCTTTTAGTCAGTATGTGTTTTAGTCTATTTCCTAACAACTACAGTAGCTGTCGCCTTGATAGTTTTTTGGGTGATCCTCCTCGCAACGCAGACTAGACTTCTGTTCTTCTTACGATTAGTAACAACTAATGAACTGTCTTAAAAAATGTGTTGGACGGTGCTCAATATTGTTTTTAAGCTCTTCCAACGTCATCGGCTTATTTACATAGGACATAGCCTCAACGAAAATAATCACACGACAGAGGTGTAAAATCTACCATTTCTTCAGATAACACACTCATCAAACTATAACTCTTCAATAAATCTATAGAAGGGTGTGCTGTGTGGCTTGTGGCACCGTACTATTGAAAATATATGTCGTCCATGTCCATACTTTCCAATTCAGGCCAAAAATAATCGGTAATCATCTCAAAATAACGGCAACATCACACACGAATATGTAAGACTCAAATGTTTGCAATAAATTTGTTTCTACCTCTCTGCTTAAGCGAGTATTACATTCGAAAATTGGACTTAACGCTCTTAAAGTTGCCATAAGCGACTCACTTTCACTTCCAAAAGTATACAATTTATTGAAATCGCTTGAATACCATACAATTTCATTTTGTCTTTTCAAAAATATTTTTGTTTTTTAAAATATTTAATGCCTTTAAAAATATTCTACAAATCACTCTAAAACTTTCTCCCTAGAAAAAAAAAAGAAATTAATAAAAAAACACGCTTTTCCACCCAACTCATTTGAATGTCATTTCTAATTAACAGCAAATGATTTGAAATGACACATAAAACGCTGCCAAGGTCCCACATCAACACTAATCGCTTCTGATGTTTTTATTCCATAAAAGAAAAGTGAATTTTCCACAACACCGAAGCCGAGCGCTCATCACCGAGCGACGCCGGCCGCGCCGCGCGCCGTGCGCCGCCGAGCCTAGGGAAATATTGTACGCTAGGTGATGATGATGAGTTTCAGGTTCCTTTTTTCTCTTCTAGGTATAGGTGTTAGTTATGTACGTATAAGATACACACTCATATATATAAAAAAGACAGGAAGCACGAACTAACCGTCTCCAAACGTTATCATACATTATCATCATCAAAATCATCATCATCATCCTCTAGCGTGCATTCCGTAATAAGGAAATGTCATTCCCGAGATATCTGTCAGCACCTGATACGTTTTCCATCCACACGCACTATGACAAATGATTTGTCTCTTGACGAGTTCTTACGTATGTATTATTGTATTATTTTGGATGGGGAAGCATGATGAGAAAGAGAATTGGGCGGAGAGGGCGGTTATGTGTAGTGTATAATGATTTTATGATATAGCCGTAATGATATGTTTATAGCACCTACAAGGGATTTCACTCGCTCTCAGACTGAAGTAGAATTTGTAATGCCAATAAAACTACATTATACCAAGGCCATTGCGAAGTGTTTAAGAGTGATGCTTACATGGAAGGTATATATACTCAAGACTCTTACCTAATGCCTACAATTTTAGGGGGTATTTTCTAAAATTACACCCACCATCTTTCAGAGGAGTCAGACGATGTTAAGTAAGACACGTTTATGGCTTCAAAAAACTCCTAAAAATTCTAATAAAAGATTGTTGCTTGTTTTTTTTTTGTTTGTGCTATGTATTGAACATGTACAGGATAAAGTATCTGCGGTAATGTGTTGTGAACCAGAGCGGTGCGTGAGGATCGAAGCGACGACGTCAGCGGTATAGTAATTGACATTAAAAAATTTTATGACATTTTGTACTTGTGATTGTGATGCCTATGTATATACGCGTCAATGTTCGCAACACATTCTTGATGCTTAAGTTATTTCTTTAATTTAATAAACATTTAAGAGACAAATGAAGATGCGTATGTAAGGAATTTAAGGTTGATGTGGTATTTTATTTCTATCTTTTTCTTTTCCTTTAACATACGATGAAAAATTTAATATGGGGCATTATATTTATTCTTATTGAAGGTATAACAAAGGGTAGGCCATCTGTTTGGTTCTTTTTATTTAAAGAAAAAAACAATAAAAGAAACACGATTGTTGGTTTATTTTTTATTGCAAAGAATAAAATTAATTATGGAGTATTAAATATTTAATATAAATTATTGTATCGCATAATTTTTGTGACATTAACTCAATTTTTAAGTTATTACGTTTTTGATGGTGTCATTTCCCTTATTTTGTTACCGACTTTTAATATTTTTCGTCTGAGCTAGAGGTTATCGTAATTTAATACAATCTGGAGCAAGGTGGACTTCTTTTTTTATGAAAGATATACATATGTACATAGAACTGAGGAGAGTAAAATCCTGTTGATCACATTAAATAAAAAGTTTTCGAAACGCCTATACTCTTTGTTGCTTGTTTCTTGGTCTTCTTCGGACAACTGCCCCCGTGTTTAAATTCAAGTCCCGATAATTTGCTTCGAGTGCAAAAGCAACTAACGGATGCTGGAGGTATATCTCCTTGGTTTCACTAGCGTAAAGTCCAAACTTCTTAGAATCAATTTCACATTTACTAGATATGTATGAGTTCAAGTAAAACTTGAAAGTGATTAATTGAGTCAATATCTAACCATCTTATTTCAGCTGCTAGTTCTGGATTGGTGTTTCCGACTTCATTTTGCTTTGGTATGCTAACTAAAAGCCCTATTATTCCCGAATCAGGGAACTAAAAGCCCTATTATTCCCGAATCAGGGATTGAAGGCTCTTTTGGTTTATAGCCATTGATTCTTTTTCTGATAAAGTCCTTGCTTACCACTTTGCAATGAACTGTTACACCATTTAGCATTAGGTTCGTTGGCTCTAGGTTATTAATTTGTTCTTTAATTTTTTGCTCTTAAATGTTCTTTCTTGAATATATACCTAGATTTAATTAGTCTGCAGTACTTTTTTGAATTTAGCATCGAGATTTTTCAGCTGCTGTCGTATAGTTTTATATTGAAATGTGTTTATTTTTTTTATTATCTATGTATGTATGGGTATAAGGTGATAAGGGCTTCTTTAGATGAAATTATTTTTTTCTCCTTTTCTTGGCTTAATATTGCCTTCTTAGGAGAACAATTTTCAAATTCAGTTACCTAAATAAGCTGCATCTCTTTTCCCAGTACATCTGCTATTTTTGTGAATCAGCCATTTTCTTAATTATACGTTTTTACACTCTAAGTGTGCTTTTCGAATAATTTTGTATCTACCCCCCCTCGTACCTGGGCGGACCTGGGCCTCAACCAACATGCGTCTCCAGCCAGCTGGGTCCCTAGCAAGCTGTCTTCAATTTCGCACGCCAAGTTGGTTGAGGTCTTCACCCACCTGCGTGCGCCACCTGAGTCGCGGGCTTCCTCTACTGCGCCGTCCCTCGGGATTGGATTCGAAGACCTTCCGGGCTGGAGCGTTGATGTCCATTCGCTCTACAAGACCCAGCCGTCTAAGTCGTTGGACTTTCATTCTGTTAACCAGGTCAGTGTCGCTGTACAGCCCGTACAGTTCGTCGTTATATCTTTCACTCGTTGGCAGCTAAACAAACAACCCTGGTACCAAACATTTTTATCTGCCAGCAAACCAAGAATATGAACTACTCTGTACTCAAAACTGGATAAATACCTTTACAACGTAGCTTCAATACTGAGTTAAGTATGTGTAAAGACTCAAAATCTTTTTGGAATACTGTTCGCTTTTTAAATGGCCATAAAAGCAATAATGCATTTTCAATAATAAATGTTTTCGCGACTTATTTAAAAAAAACTTCTAACCCAATCAAATTTCAAAAAAAAAGAGCCTGGAATGCTACCCACACTGATAACTTCCCATCCCATTTGCGGAATTGTCTTGCTTTAAAGGTTTGTAGGTTTTCTTTTTTTGTTAAAAAAGTTGTCAGTTGATGTATTCTAAAAAAATAAAAATTACCAACAATATTTGGCATATAATGAAATAGTTTTATTTTAATTTTTTGTTAACGAGATTTTTAGTCGGAAATCAATTTTTACCAATTTTAGTACAATGAAATTAATTTGAAAGTCTTCTATCGTTCACGAGATGTCGAAAACCGAACATGATTTTTACCAATTTTGCGTACTATTTTTTGTAGATTCTAATTTTTTATGAAAAAACTGACTGTTGGATTTTTATAAAAAATTTACTGAATGTCGAAAACAGTATTTTCTTTGAGATAAAAATAGTTTTAAGCCAATATTTTTAAATTTAGAAAAGATATTTGAGTCGAAAGTAAGTTTTTATCAACTTTTAGTAATTTTTTTTTTAGGTTTTTATTTTTTGTAAGAAAAACTGTCAGTTCAATTTTTCTCAAAATTTTACCAAATGTTCAAAACAATAGTTCTTATGAACTAAAATTTGTTTGAAGCCATAATCTCAAATTTTTGAAAAGGTATTTGAGTGGAAATTATCAATTTGATAAAACCTTAACCTTCAAAAACAAATTCTTAATATAAGTTTTGATAGTAGTTACATCCCAGTCAAAAACTAGTACGGTCTTGATGCTTCGAATGACTTGTGATCGAAAAGTCATTCGAAACAGTAGCGAATCAATAATATGATAGAGGTCATATCAGAGTTGTATAGAAAGAGTTTCTCTTTCATCGTCAAGGAGTGTTTATTAACAATTAAGTCTTACCCTAGGTGAAAATAATTATTTTACAGTTGAGTTTTCAATTTTCGAAATAAGTTTGATTTTTAAAATCAGAACTTTAATTTGTATACAAGAAAACTTCAAAACATTTCATTGAAATATTGTGCGTATTAAGATATTTCAAATTAATTAATTTATTTTCTGTTTTTATTAAACTAAGATTAAACTAATAGTCACAAGTTGTTTATTTGAAATCTACTACATAAAAATAAGTCGGGTTTTCCTTCCTGACGCTATAACTCCAGAACGCACGTACCGATTTTCACGGTTTTGCATTCGTTGGAAAGGTCTCGGGCTCCGTGAGGTTTATAGCAGACAAAATTCAGGAAAAATTTTAACAGAAAAGTGGTGAACTCCGTTTAGCTTCCCATAGAAAGCTATTGTAAAATTTCCGATTTGTGGAATTGAATTTTTTTTAATTTTTTGACGTTTCAAGGGCCCTATATTCTAAACCAAAGCTTACTTTTGGAAACCTTTTTTAGTCAACTATATCTCTAGAAACGTCAAGGATATCGACTTCAAATAACGTATGAAATCTTCAATGAAGAAATGATTCTGATTGAGGATCAATGCTTGACTATTGCAAACAAGCTACTGATTGAAGTAGGAATGATTGAGCCAAATCGATCGGTGCACGATGCATTGAACCAAGTATTAAATCGATAAATTGATTTGAATTGAATTGATACATTGCAGGAATTCGTTCGAAATAATGAGCCATTGCTGAATTAACAGCAAAAATAAGTATACGAAACATTAATGCAAGCGGTGGACAATAATACTGGTGGTCTATTCTTCCTGGACGCACCTGGAGGAACAGGGAAAACATTTGTCAGTTCATTGATTTTGGCCACTATTCGATCAAGATGTGACATAGCTTTGGCGTTAGCATCATCTGGAATTGCGGCAACTCTTCTAGATGGCGGTCGTACTGCACATTCTGCGCTTAAGTTGCCACTCAATTTAAACACAATTGATACTACAACATGTAATATTTCCCGATCCAGTGCAATGGGAAAATTGTTGATGCAATGCAAGCTCATTGTTTGGGATTAGTGCACAATGGCACATAAGAAATCACTTAAAGAACTTAACTTCACACTGAAGGATCTTCGACGAAGTAACAACATCTTTGGCGGATTGATGATATTGTTGGCAGGTGATTTCAGGCAGACGTGGCCAGTAATTCCACGTGGAACGCCTGCAGATGAATTGAAATATTGAATGCTTGCCTGAAGGCATCACTTTTGTGAAATAACGTAAAAACGTTATCGTTAACCACTAATATGAGAGTTCAACTTCAAAATGATCAAAGTGCTGCACAATTTTCCAAACAATTGTTAACTGTTGGAAATGGAAAAGTGCCAGTTGATGCGACAAGTGGATTAATTACTCTTACCAACGCCATTTGCCGATTTGTACTCTCAATTAGCTCTTATTGAAAATGTTTTCCCAAACATTAGAGAGAATTATCAGAATTATGTTTGGTTCAGTCAACGAACAATTCTCGTCGCAAAGAATAATGATGTACAGGTACACGCACTGAATTTCACCATTCAATCAAAAATCGCTGGCGATTTGGTGACATACAAATCCGTTGATTCCATAACAAATCCCGATGATGTAGTAAATTATCCAACGGAGTTTTTGAACTCTTTGGAGTTACCAGGATTTCCACCACATAACTTTTAACTCAAAAGTTGGTTCAGTTATTATGATATTGCGTAATTTGAATCCACCGCGACTTTCAAGTTCAACTACATGTAATCGAAATGAATTTATTACTGTTGTGAAATGAAATAAAATTTTTCCTTTTCAAATATATGTAAAACAAACAAAATAGTTTTTCTTTATCTTTTAATCCCCAAACGAAATGTTACAAAAACGAAGGCATCAGGTGGCGAAACGGAGTTCGCCGGGTTTGCTAGTTTCATTGATAAATATATACACAAAATGCAATCAGACGGCATATTGCCATCTTTTGTAATAATTTCTTGAAATATTTTATTGTATTAAATTGTGTAAGTATTTTGAACCGCGAACTTGAACACTCAGAAGTAAGCCAGTCAAATTTTGTCAAAAATTAAAGTAATCAGAGCTGGCATCTTCGTATTAAATATTCAAGTAATAAAGTAGAAAACTTTGTTCTTGTTGATTCTCATTTATTGGTGTCACCTTTCCTATGGCTAATAAAATCCATCTCAAGGACGCATGGTACTGCATACACCATCCGCTACTAATCATCATTAAAAATTTATTAAACTTCCAATGTTAGTCTCAGATAGAATACTTAAAAATAACTTTAACATTTAACAAAATACCTAAGCAGAGCCCCTTCTGTGCTCGCAAATTAATATTAATATCATAGCTTTTTTCTCCAAATTGTATAAAATAACCAAAAATTAACTTTGAGCTTATAATAAACAGTACATAGTTGATTAAATCCATGTATTTAGTATTAAAACAGCAGGATTTTGTGATTTGGAAGTTTGTGATGCGGGATTTTGTAAAAAGGGAATTTATAATGCAGAATTTCGTACCCACCTTAAGTTATATATCTGATATAACTTACGAATTAGCTTATGTATCAGCTTAAAATGGAAAACAAATAAATATTATTATTTTTTTTTAAATACAAATATAAATTTCTTTAAGAAACAGTGAACTTTGAAATAAAATATTTGTTTGTTTTATTTTCTCTAAGCAAAGTGCTTGTATTGTGTGTCAACATATTTCACATATTAATTTAAAATAGAAAATTAATTAAAGTAAAATAACACAAAATAATAAAAAAAAATAGTAAACATACAAATTAATTTATTGCAATATTGTCCTTTTTATAATTGTTTTTTTTTTTTTTATTATTATTTTCAGGTAAGTTCGATTTTCACTCAAGAAAGAAAGAGATTTTCCAATTCACTTAAATTTTTATGGTGAGTACATTTTCATATTCGAATATTTTGTTCATATCCTGTCTTAAATAATAGACTCGACAAATTAAAGAACAAAAATACAAATACAGAGAAGAAGTCGCTTATATACATTTTATTTCAGTAGACATTTTTTCCATAATTTTAAAAAGGTTGAGTTTTCTTCAAAAAAAAAATCCTAAAATGAAAAAATATTTACTCAAAAATTACTAATTTTGTTTTGAATATCTGTTATCTTTTAAAATATTTTGATAAATATTAATATTAAATATTATGTAATAGAACTTTTTAGTTACATGCGCAACATAAACATATCCAACATACCCATAATTATTTTAAACGTTTTGTATTGTAATTTAATTTTGTTTTTATTAATTCTTTGTGGCTTGAACTTTTCAAACATACTGTTTATTTTATTGGATTTGAATAATATCCTTAATCAAATTGATTTTAATGTGTTGTGGTTGCATTCAAACCGAATGTGGAACCATTAGTTTATTATTTATTTTCATTCATGCCATTTTGTATGAAAATTAATTTGCCATGCATCATTAGATAATACTTTTGTGGTAAAATTTTAGCTACTTGTCTATGTGGGCTACAAAATTTTACCTATGCAATCCAGATTCACAAAATCCACGCAATGCGGATTAACTAATTTAAATCACTTTTCCGGGTCCATTTTAATTAGTTCACTGAAAAATTTCACTTAATTTTATTTTATATTTTTCAATGTTTCCATAAAAATACCTTACAATCAATACTTTATACCCGGTCTTTTATAGTTGAATTTGTATGGTCATGATGAGAAATACGGTGGATGGGGTTATGGGGGGTTGTAATGCATAAATTTATGTGATTATTATCAATAACATTGAGGTTAACCATGGTGGGATAAATACTAATATCCAGTATAGATATGAATTATGTCTCGGAAATGTTTTATCGTTTCGATAAATTATTCAAAAATTAAGAATTGTTTTTTAAATACCTACATACATATTTCGGGTTCTGTAAGCCATTATATAAATACATATATAATTAGAGCCTGCTCCACCACTACGAGCTTTGAACATAAACAAAACAACAAAACGAACGGGAATATTGTGGTTTTGACGCAATTTAAAATGACAAATACTAGCGTTTCTGGGTGAAGATGTAGTATGTCGAGGTATTTTCATGAGATGTAAATTCAATTGTTTGACTTTATTTGAATTTGGTAGAAATATATTTTTTGTATGGTTAATTACAGCATGAATTTCAATATTCATCAACATCATTATTTAATATTTAATTAATTGCGCGTTAAGATAATAGGAATTTTTAATGGCCTGTAGTTATTCGGTGTCGATGATATCTTTTTATTTTGTTGTAGTAACATAGTTGTTGTTTTTTGTAGAAAAAATGTTAAACATTATTTATTAACTTTATTACACACACAAATTGAGAACATTCCTATAATTAAAATTTTATAATTTTCTAGAAATTAAATTGAAACTATGTAACCACAATGAAATTAAAAAAAAAATCTAGCAAAAGCATATAGAAAGTTGTCATATTCATAATATTTGTTTAAAGTTCAAATTGAATTAAATTATATTTTTATGTTATCAAATAAATCGTTTTTGTAGAACACCATTTCTGTCGGTTATAAAACAAAATTAAAGTAATAGATTAGATTAGATTTGATTTTATTTTTTCAATAATAAAGTTTACAAAATTTACAATTAAAATTTTAGTAAATAAAAGTTATGGGCGTGGCATTGCCGTCTTCCCGATTGATTCGTTAAACATTTTGTATGTATGTATATTGTATATGTATTATAAAACAATAATTTTAAAGTAATTAAAATGAAAATTAAAACTTCTAATTCAGAATTTTGTAAATAAACAAAAAAGATAAAAAACAAGAAAAATTTACATTTTGGATCTTTTACAAGAAGAAAATGAACAAAAATTTAAAATCGTGATGAAAAGTACCTGTCGCAAGAACATGATGTAACTACTATGTAAATTCAGTATTTATGTAGTGTCTATATTTGAGTGCATCTTTTAGATAACTGTTGAGGGCTACCCAATTAGAACCATTCAATATGGTTTTAGTTTGTTCCATCGTCAAAGTCAACTCACCGAAGAAATTGCATCTTAAGTCTCTGTAGATAGGGCATATTGCTAAAAGGTGAAAAGTGTCTTCTTTTGCTCTCATATTGCATATTGTTTTGATTCTTTATTTATGTATGTTGAACCATTTAAATTAAGCATATCACAGCTAGCTCTGCAAATTAAAGATATCGATTGGATGTTATTCGACTCGTTAAAATAGTTGTTGCAGTTTAGGCTAAAGCTGAGCTCTGGGTAGATCGGTCTGTTGATAGAGTTAGTAGCTTGTTGAATTCGTTGTGCTGATGAGTGTCGTGAAGCTCGAGTAACTTATACAGATTTTTCTTCAATTCAGCCCGGTCTTCGTATTGCAAGTTTAACTTGAATCCACATTTATCAAACAGCGCTTTCCATTCGTGACACCATTCCACCTTCCAGTTTATTACAAACTTCGTAAGGATATTGGGTATTCTGTGCATTGGTGATCCAAGAGTTTTTAGGATGTAATCAAAATGTAGCTTGAGAGTATAGTGGTATAATGAAGGTAAACCTGTTTCTAGCGTAAGAACGTAATTTGGCGTATTCTTCGGCAGGCGGAAGAGTTTTTTTTTTTTAAATACCGAAGCAGTTTTTCAACTTCTTCATATGAACGGTAACCCCAAGTTTGGCAACTATAGCACATGACAGAGCGCATAATTGATTCAAAGACCTTGTATTTCTCGGAGGTCTTAATTTCATTGTTCCCGATTATATCTTTCCAGGAAGAATTTATAAGCTTTTTAGCGGAAACCAGTTTTTTCTCAAGGTGGAGAGAAAACTTCATGTTTGACTGCAGTATAACACCAAGGTATTTGTATTGTGTGACTGTTTCAATTTTGATTCACCATCTAGAAATCATTTTTCGCCGTTTCCCAATTTTGTTTGCCTGTTGCGAATGATCATAATTTTTGATTTTTCTAAATTTATTGCAAGCCTCCAGGTTTTACAATAAGTATTGCGTTTATTGATCATAAGTTGAAGACTCTGTGGAGATTCAGCAAACGTACGATGTCTTCAGCATAAAGAAGCACTTTAATTCTTATTTCTGCTACGCATACTCCAGCAGGTAGATGAGAAGAAATATCGTCAATGAACAGTGAAAACAATATTGCACTCAGAAGACAGCCTTGCTTCACTCCTGATGTTGTGTTAAACCATTCTGACATACTTTTGCCATCCCACACCGATTGTCGAGTATTTTGGTACATATTTCTGAGGACTTTTAACAGCTTCGTAGACAATCCTTTCTGTGACAGTTTGTAGAACAATGCATTGCGATCAATGGAGACAAAAGCTGCTCTAAAGTCGAAAAAAAAACGTGTACAGTTTTTTATTTTGTTTCAGAAAATGTTGGGCCATTGTCGCCACAGTGAAAATGTCGTCTATCGTTGAGTAGCCTTTACGAAAACCTGCTTGATACTCACTCAATACTTCGTTTCTTTCTATCCATTCGTTTATTCGATTAAGTAGAATTGCAGAGAAAATTTTTGCTGTTGAGTTCATGAACGATATACCCCTGTAGTTACATGCCAAATTAACATCACCTTTTTTATAAATCGGGTACACTAAAGCATCTTTAAATTCCTGAGGGACCGTACCGGTTCTGAAAATGAAATTGAAGGCGTCAAGCATGTGCGTTAGGAACTCGATAGGAGCATTTTTGTAAAATTCGTTAGGGATTCGTGCTTTTCTGTTCTTAGAGCTATACAGGCTCAATTGTAGCTCATTTAGAGTTATTTCCCGATCAAGTAGATCATCTTCGATAAGTGGTTTTGCATAGTGAAAGTTGTGCTCTTCCAAGTAGCATGAATTCAGCAATATTTTGAAGTGTTCGGCCAGTTTTCCTGGCGTTAAGTGTATCCCAAAAACAAAGTCTAGGCCTTTAGTGACTTTATTTTTGCCCAAAAACCTTTGGTATCTCTTGTACAGGAGAGCTTAAAGTAATAGGTAAATTGACTATCATCGAGCTTTATCTATATGTAAGATGCTTCAACTCTATTCAATTGGATTGAAAAATATCCGATTAGAATTTTTGGAATGCATTGTTGCCATGGTGACATGTTATTTTTATAGTTATTTCGTATGAAATCTTTTTAGAAAATTCCTTGTTTTTTTTTTCGAATGTCTTGAATGGATAAAAGGTAACTGAGAAAATGTTCCAATCATTTGAGTACACATTTTTGTTGTGACAGCTTTTTAGATATCAATTTGACCAATACCTTACATAGATCACATTCATCCTTTTTGTTTTTCGTTTATCAAAAATCACCTTAGCCGATTTCACCCCTAATTTTTCTTTTTTAACATAATTTAGAGATTTTTTTTTCTTATTCTCGAATCTGTCAAAATAAAGTTTTGAGTGTGCGCAAAATAATTTTGCTTTAAAGTTTTGACAAAAACGAATAATATGTGAATGTTTAGTCTTTAGTGTTTGCAAATTGAACCGTGCCTAGAAGAGCAGAAGATCATGTTGGAAAGAGTTATTTTTTATCGCCACACTTATAGATCAATGAAGATCTATTGGGAAACCCTGAAGTACTGAACTTCCTTAAAAGAGTGATTAAACCTATGAACTATGAAATTATGGGTTGCCTAGTTCTAGCTATTTAAAGGCTATGCTTCTTCTAATAACTTTAAGATCTTCAAGATTATTGAACAAGTGCCTGTCTAAAAGTTTGTTTCTAATGTGGCATAGTGCTAGGTAGAGGCTTAAGAAGTAAACTGTTTTTTCTTGTTCTTTCACCTCACTGCATGTTCTGCACAGCATATGTCATCGTAGGTAAGCCGCATTTACTTTGTATGGTTTATTATGACTACAAGCTGTAGTAAAGATTTCTTGTGCATACATTTTGCTTTGTGGAATTTGGGCCATAGTTTCCTAGCAGTGAAAAACACGGGTATGTGACTGCCAATACTTCGGCTTGAAGAATTTGGCAAGATTGAGTGTTTCAGCATCCGTTTACAGTGTATATATGGATTTTGTCGACTAACTCATATGCTAAGTATTGTTCACCCATTCGTTCCTATCAGTGAAGGTAGTACTAAAAGGTTTCTTAAAGCCAGATAGGGTATTATGTAGTCTGTGCTAACTTTATTCCCTATGAACGTCTGTAGAATATGTGCATGTCCTAGTTTGCTAGTTTTCCAGCAACTGGTCTGGGTTAGCAATAAGGTGCTGTTTGCAGCAATTTAATTCCACTATAGTAAAAAATTGAGCATTGCTTCCAATCCTACAGTGGCAGTGGTCATCATTGCCTCTGTTATACCTATACATGCCATTCTCTGTACCCCTATGAGGATTTTAAGATTTTTAGCTTTCTCGAACGCATTCCACCATACCATGTTACCATAAATGAATACTGATCTGACGATTGCAGTGAACATCCACAATATGATTCTGGAATTCGGTCCCTAGTTTCTGTTGGAAATCCATTGCAGGAGTAGAATGTTATTGTATTTGGGCTCCTAATTTAGCTTTTTATCTAGGATTATTTGTTATTTAGCTCGATCTGACAATTTCTCTATACTAAAAATTGTATAATCTGATAAAGGCATGACTTGCTTATTAAACTATTTTTGGCACTATTTCAATAAAAGATTTTTTTGTTGATAAAGGGTTAGCTTTAAAATTTGATTTTAAATTTAGGCTTTTAAGTTTCACAAATCCAAAAAACACATTCAATTTAGAAATACGCTAGAACTCTTAGTTTGAATCGATAGTAGCAAATGTAAGCTACGTTATTTGCGCCTCCTATCTTGTGTTGCTGTTGTTCGTTTGGCTGCAATACTTGCACCATTTAGTTTTGAAAGGCTTCTCAGCTAAATTCATTCATTAAATTTCCCTCGTTGTGGATTAACAGAGGCCCAATTGCTGAGAACGGCACCTAACGCTGGCCGTCACAGCTGCCATGTTTTCCTCAATTCGCAATCTACATACATATGTCCAACAATGTAAATTTGGTGCGAAATTTCGTCACATTAGCCCGAATAGCCGCCTAAATAGGTCGATTAAACTGACCATAAAATGGATGAAGCTTTCGATTAATTCTCGCTTAACAGAGAACTCGTTTTGATAGTTAAATTGAATAGTCTGCAAGCGTTCAATAATTTGCAAGTGTTGTTCGTTTGTAAGGCAATTCATGGTTAAATTATTATAGACCAAACTAAAGGTCTTTGGTAGAGTGAAACAAATCACGAAACGCATGTCAAAACCAGAGTTGTCAAAAAGAAAATAACAAACAAATCACCTATTGCAATGCTTTTACAAATTTAAATCTATGTCTTTTGAACTTATGAACCTATTAAAACAACAATTATTTGCTTTTTAGAAAATAATGTCGTACAGGACATTATTTTAGACTAATTGAAAGTAGTTTTAATGGAAAAACACAATTCGGCAAATTCGTCACTCAGGAATCTATACATAATAAAACTCCTTTGAGCAAAAAAATGTGTTCATTAATGATAACCAAGACGAAAGTTTTTGAAATAATATCAGATCTACAGAAGACCAAATATTTTAAATTTCAATATTTGCAAAGCCTCATACTTCAAAAACGTTTAAAAAATTCAATAAGAAATATATGTGGACTCCCGTTTGTCATTTCATCTACGAAACACAAGCAAAATCAACAAGATGTATAGATGATAATAGTAGAACACCAGGACGAGACAGTTACATAGGACAGAAAACGAAAAAACAATTCCTTGGCGGTTTGTTAAAAGTCTCGTCAGGTTTCGCCTTATGTCTGCCAAGATTTCTTATCTTGTCTAAGTCATGCCCTTATCATTACAAAAGATCCTTTTAACCCTGCTCTCTCTGCAACAATCTATACACAATTTCTTTCCGCTGTATAGTAGCTCCCCCCCATTCAGTCACACTTGCTGCCTCGATGTAATTTACATCCGAAATTAGCCTATAAAAAAAACCAACTATGTTATAGATACGTGATACAGCCTGTTAAGGGTCCGGAAATCTTTGTTTAGTTTGTTGGGCTTATTGTATGCATAAATCATCATCCATGCCCAATTATTGATTTTTTTGGAAGTA
Source organism: Eupeodes luniger (assembly GCA_951509635.1). Classification (NCBI taxonomy): domain Eukaryota; kingdom Metazoa; phylum Arthropoda; class Insecta; order Diptera; family Syrphidae; genus Eupeodes; species Eupeodes luniger. The sequence continues at coordinate 157,505,410 of OX608073.1, read as the reverse complement.
GATTTGTTTTTCTTTTTGTTTTGTGGTTGGGGTTTAAAAGTCAACCCTAACGATATGACGCACTACGCACAACCCCATCTTCCAAGAAAAACTCATACATATTTAATGTTGACCAAATAGACAGTTTGTTTTAAAGACGGCAGCATTAAGAACTCTTTAAAAATTTCCAATACTTTCTTTGTTGTGTGCTCACAAAAAGTAAATAATTTCAAACAGATTCTACCTGTAAGTAGGTACATACATATATGACATATGTATATAATGTATATTAGCAAGCTGATTATAGCAATTTTTCGCGCTTCTACTTCCTTCCCACAACACACTTCTACTAAAATATTTCCTTTGGTTTTTGTTTATTAGCATGAAAGTGGTTAAGATAAATATCGCGTTATCATGGTTTTATAAATCACATCAATTTTGAATGAATTTCAACAAATTGCCTTTAAAGTATCTATCCACTCTATAAGTCCCCCACAAACAAAAAAAATCCAACAAAAAGTCCTCGATTTATCTTAAATGTTTGACCAAAACCCTTCATCAATTCCCTTTACCTCGCTTCACAAGTCACACAACACTCACTGAAATCACTTTGGTGGGATATATGGGGAAGGACCAAACAAATAAATAAACATACCCAAGTTAAACCGAACCGAAGACAAACTTTTATATCGACATCCATCGTCATCGTCATTGTCATCGTCGATGATGACAATCGCCAGACTTTTTTGACCCAAAATGTATAAGAAACGAACACAAAAACACAAACAAAAATACAAGATTTCATCAACTAGCTTGCTATAGTCCTCTGTCTCGAATCCTTCGTCGTCGCAGTAGAAACCTATACATAACCATATAAACCATCATCACGTTCGTCACCATCTCATCGTTCGAGTTCGACAGTTCGACATTGATTTGATCCCATATATCGTTCGTGATGACACTATAAAACAAAATCCGTGCGTTCACACAAATTTCTCGTCCTTTTTTACCTCTGGCAAAGGTTTATGTGTGTGCTTGTGTTTATTTTAAGACACTGATATTCGTGCATCGTACAGCCGAGCTGGACTGGGAAACTTGGTTATTTCCTATGGGAACAATTTTTACCTAGAGAGGTTACTCCCTGCATCCGTTGAAGTCGACCCAACTACGTCTTCACTTCCCAGTATTAGAACACAATTTTATGATGAAGTATTAAGTTCTCAGCACATGGTCCTCCATTTCTTGTGTTCGCCATCTCTGTTGGATCAGTTGTAATGGATTGCTCCTATTATTCAATCGACCCCAGGCGAGAAGAAGGCTTTAGTTAGATGGGTTTTCCCAAGGGGCTACTTAAGGAATTGTGTACGAATATGCACCAGATATAGTATGAATCCTGGACCAAAACGGAACGGTTTTTGAACTCGTCACCTTCACTCCGCCCGTAGTGCTCCGAAGGGGGATAACTAAGGAAACAAAAATTGTGAGTTTTTGGGTATGCTTGTCAGTCGATATGATGATGAAAAATATCAGAGTTATGAGCCTGTTCTGGAAGCTGTGATGGAAAAGACGAATAAAGTAAAAGGGTAAGAAGCAAATCCTTAATATCGCCCATCACATACATATACATATATAGGTTAAGTGATTAGTTTCGGGGTGGAGGACGAAGAAAGACAGCAACAGTCGGGCAACAGTAGTCGTCGTTGGGCACATCCATCAATTTGAAAACTGGGCGAGATGGTGTTGTTATAACTTGAAAACAAAAAGGGATGAGTTTTGCAGAAGGAATACAAGTATATCTATAAAATGACATGCAAATTCATCTTCAGGACTTCAATTTACAATCGCAGGGATAGGATAGTAAATTGTTTGATGGAACATGGAAGGTAGTGATGTTTTGTTTAAATTTGTCCATCTACTCGTACAATCTATATACATACATACATGGGTCAATTTATGAAGTCGAGATGGAGATTTCATCATCATCATGGCAATCGAGACGAGAGGTATTGAAGCTTTAAGGAAAATAAAGTGTATTAACATGTATCTTCGATTACTATACATTAATTTCCCTAACAGCTAAATGATTAATCATTTATCATGCGTGTACTATATGCTGATAAATTATATTACATACGCGCACTTAGACAAAAAAAACAACACCTTTGAGTACTTATTGATTAATAAGCGTTTTAGTGATTAAGATTATTAACGAAACAATGATTAATTATTATGCTTTTGCTTGAGAATACCTGCCTAATTTTTGGCGAAAACAATGTACCCCCATATTGGGGGTACTAAATGAGTGATGATTTCATACCATTACATTTTTGGAGAATTAGTCGAAAATAATGATACTCCAAAAAAAGCATTTGCTTATAGCTTTGTGATGACATTTTCCATATTTCTGAGAATTTTTTTGAAAGAAAATTGATGAATAAAATGAGCTTTTTATCCTTTTTATGAAAGAATTGTCAGTATTTTTTGAAAATATAGTTAATGTCATTAGAATATGGAAAATAAGAATTTAGCATCAGTCTTGCCTCTTGCGATAAATTGACAAATCCTCCATTAGTAATTGTTGTCATGAAAAGTGCTTTCTCAAATAAACCGTTCGGATTCGGCTTAAAACTTTATAGTTCCCCTCCATCCCTGAGAACATTACTCGCACAGAGGAATTGTTGAGAATTTTAAGTCAATAGGCCCTAGATCTCAATGGACGGTTGCGCAACCTAATTTATTTATTGTTATCCTTTGCGATGAATGACGTGCATCCGAAATTTCCAATTTTCCATGACTTTGGGCCACCGATATACATATAGTTATTGTCAAAATCAAAGACCAATGTATGTATACGTAGATAACTTGAGATACAAACTTTGAAATTTGTATATTATTTTAAGAGATTTTTCAGCCATTAAAGGGCTTTGATAAAGCCTAAGAGACTGTTTCATGGAAGGTCTTCTTTTCATATGTCGTTGGTACTGAGTCGCATTTTCTTCCTTTTACAGCCCAACATTTAATGACCTGTTTTCATTTATAATTGATTGGGATCTGATTTTATCAAATGTGGCCTCTAATTTGCTGGCAATGGCGCAGGTTTCCGGACTTTTTTTTTTAATTGGTTTCTCATAGTATTTTGTAATGGAGCCTTTATACAGGATTAGTCCAGGGATGTATCTTTCTAAGGCATCTCATCAGCTCTTTTTTATTTTCACAGCGGCTTGGTAGCCTGCAGAGTCCAATTGGTCTTGGCGAAAGTAATTTAGAAACTTTCATTTGATTGGGGCAAAAATCGATTGCTCTTTAATACGCATATGATGATATGATGATATGCAAGCGTTTCTTGTAATGAAGTGTTTCCCCTAACCAGCTTCCATTTTTGAGCCGTCAGTATACATATATGAAGATGCTGTCGACTCCTTTGTTTGTCTATCAGGAAAGGTAGTTCTGATTGGTTTTTGAAAGTTGAGACAAGGTTTAGTCTAGTCTGTTTTCACCTTGTTTACGTATTTCTATAGAATCTGCACGTGCCTTATTTGGGAGCGTCTCGAAGCACTGTTTCCAGAAATATGTGTAATCAAAACTGAATGATACTGTTTGATCATAATTCTGCATGTCTTGTGCATGCATGTGTATGTACGTTCGTGACGTTTTTTTTTGTCGTCCATAGCTGAAGAACCAGAAGAGATTTCGACTTCAAATAATTTTGTTTCTATAGATAATAATGCAGAAAGGGCTCTCAAGAAAATTGTGTGGGTGGTTTTTTTAACATAACAGTTTAAAAAAAAAGTAGTACCCGTGGCATGATGGTTAGTGCGTTGGACTGTCATGCCAGAGGTCTTGGGTTCGATCCCTGCCTATGCCATCTAAAGTTTTATTCACGGGTACTGCCTCTTGCGAGGAATTGACAAATTCTTCAAGAGTAATTCTTGTCATGAAAAGTGCTTTCTCAAATTTGCCGTTCGGATTCGACTTAAAACTGTAGGTCCTCTTCATCCCTGACAACAGTACTCGCACACAGGAATGGTTGAGAGTTGTAAGTCACTAGGCCCTAGTTCTCAACGGACTGTTGCACCACCCAATTTATTTATTTATTTTAAAATTTTGGTTAACCCTAAATATCTCACAAACCAATAACACTATAGACTTGAATAAAATTTGAAATCATATATTGTACCGTGATACCAAAAAAATCCAATTAACGGTTTTTGTATAAATCAAAAGAACTGAAAAAGAAATATTTGTCACCTCGAAAATTTTACGAACAAAAAATGATTTTATCTCCAAATTAAGTTTGTGCAACGAAAAATAACGTTTTTAACACCTGGTACGATTTTGAGAAAAATCCAATTGACAGTTTTTTTATATAAAAACATAAAAAAAAAACATTGCTAAAAGTTGGTAAAAATTGATTTTCGACTCAAATATCTTTTCAAAAATTTTCCACCTAACTTTATCTAATAAGAAATATTGTTTTCAACGTTCGAACAAATTTTGAGAAAAATCGAACTGACAGTTTTTTTTTTTACAAAAAATGAAAACCTAAAATAAATTAAAAAAAGTTGGTAAAAATTGATTTTCGACGCAAATAACTTTTCAAAACATTGAGACATTGGCTTTAAACTAATTTTATTATTAAAAGAATAGTGTTGTCAACATTCAGTAACATTTTAAGAAAAATCGAATTGACAGTTTTTTTTTTACAAAAAGTGTGAGGGTGTTTTAAATTTCTCAGCTGGGGTATGCTCACTGTGTCCAGGGTTAGTTAAATAAAACACCGAAATTTAACATCAATAGCTCTTTGTCTTTATTTGTAAATAACTTTATATTATTTTGAATTTATTTCATATAGCCGGTTAACATTTTTTTTTGTTTAATTCTGATTTTCGTAATAATTCTTCTCATCCCAATCTCGGCTTGCGCCACGGGTCCGATGTAGTCTACGCGATAGGTGCCGGTCAGCAGGCGGCGCGGGGCACGTCTCTTCCATCGATTCGGTCAGGACTTGGGCAATCGCCGTTACGCTGGTGAATTGCCTCTTATCGTGTGTAAAGCACGGCCGTAACTGGTAAATCACAGCCGAAACTGGTAAATCACAGCCGAAACTGGTAAATCACAACCGAAACTGGTAAATCACAGCCGAAACTGGTAAATCACAGCCGAAACTGGTAAATAACAGCCGAAACTGGTAAATCACAAGCGAAGCTGGTAAATTAATTAAACTTGAATATTTCACAAGAAGCCCGCTTACCTCTGGTATGGGGAAACCTCTGTTAATATCCAACTTACTTACCACTGATCCTTACTTAGCGGCGATCGAAGTCCAACTGGTTTCTGCTCCGTGAGGTTAGGCGTATTTATTATATGCGCGGTCTGGTTCCCTGCTTCTACTTCATTTTGTTGGTCTTGTTCGGTTCTACTAGGCAACCTTTTGGTAACAACCTAGTGTGAATTATATCCTTGCGAATGACAAAATAACCTTTGAAAACTAATGTCACCGAGTTTTGCCCACGTTGAACTGAGTGTGAACTCAATGCTCGGTGTAGTGACCGAACGCATGTAATTTGTTCGTGTTTTCGTTGTAAATTTGTTGTAAATTTGCGTTGTAAATTTGCGTCATTACAAAAGTTAAAAACCTAAAAGAAATTAGAAAAAGTTAGTAAAATTTGATTTTCGACTCAAATATCTTTTTTAAAATTTGAGATATTGAATCAAAACTAATTTTATTTTATAAAAAATATCATTTTCAATATCGGGTAAATTTTTGAAAAAAAAATCAAATTGACAGTTCTTTTACAAAAAATAAAAACCTAAAAAAAGCATTACTAAAAGTTGGTAAAAATTTACTTTCGACTCAAATAACTTTTCAAAAATTAAAAATATTGGCTTCAAACTTACTTTATCTCATCGAAAATATTATTTTCGACATTCAGTAAATTGTTTATAAAAATCCAACTGTTCGTTTTTTCATAAAAAAATAAAATCTATAAAATAGTACGCAAATTTGGTAAAAATTGATGTTCGGTTCTCGATATCTCGTGAACAATAAAAGAAATTGATTTCAAATTAATTTCATTCATCCAATTTGTATTTGTTTATATAAGAAGTACAAATTTGTAAGAAATGCTACTAAAATTGGTAAAAGTTGATTTTCCACTAAAATTCTCGTTAACAAAAATAGATTTCGAAATCAAAACATTGTTGGTAATTTTAAAATTTTTAAGAATACCTAATTTAACTGACACTGTTTTTGACAAAACACGAAAACCTACAAACTTTTTAGCAAAACAAATCGACAGACGGGATGGGAAGTTATCTGTGTTGGTCGCATCCCAGCCGCTTTTTATTGGTTTTTATTTATATGTATTTCATTTCTGACCGATTGCTCTCGTCTACTAAAATTTTGTTCACTTGAGTTCTAACCTACTTTTTTGCCTAGTTGGTGATTTTCCTGCATGTTCGTATTCGTTAATATAAATATATTTTTGATCTTTTCAAGACCCGCGAGTCATGAACTGAGCTTGGCCACTGGGCGTCAACAATTTTGAATTCTTCTGACTGAAATTTTGAATTCTTCTGACTGAAAAACCCCATCTTGTTGATGTACTGATAAGGAAATCTTCAAAGTTCGGAAATATCAACAAGGGTGCAATCGATAGCTCTAAATGCTGCAGGTAACTTTTATTTTTCTACCCATTTTGCTTTTTCTGCTTCGTTTTTCCTATGACTCTACTGAAATTCTAAATGAGTATATTAGCCTTTTCATAATTTGTTTGGCCACGTGCTTAAAAGTTTTGCACACTGTAGTTCCTTCAATTCCAACATCTTGTCCCTTATTGAACTGAATTCCAAGTTCACTGAGATATCAAAAATATCCACATAATCTGCTTATGGCACCCTTTCTACGCTCTATTGATTCCCATAAAAAGTAATCTGAAAGTCATCATCATCAATATCTGAACGTTTTCTATAAACTTGGTCATATTTGCAATTCAAGTGAAGATCAATCTAATCTAGTCAAAGGCCAAGAAATCTATTTTTTTTTTGCAGCTTAAGCTGGAAAAACAAGCTAAAGGCACATGAATCTAGCTTTAGCTTTCATAAAATAGCTATTACTAAAAAACATTTTTTAGTGTGTACCTAAGGCTTGTTTTTTATCACACAAAACCTAGCTTTGACTTTAAAATCCAAGTATTAGCTTTAGCTATTTTTATTCAAAATACCAAATGTGCTTTTTTGTAATATTGTCACACATAACTGTAAGTACACGTAATACCCGTGGAGCGATGGTTAGTACGTAGGGCTGTCATGCCGGAGGCCTTGGGTTCAATCGCTACCTGTGCCATCTAAACTTTTTTTTTACGGGTACTGCCTCTTGCAAGGAATTGACAAATCCTCCAAAAGTAATTCTTGTCATGGAAAGTACTTTCTTAAATCAGCTTTGACTTGAAAACTGTAGGTCCCCTCCATCCTTGACAACATTACACGCGCACACGAATGGTTGAGCTTTCAAAGGGCTGTTGCGTCACCTAATTTATTTGTTTATTTTTAATTGTAAGTACACACGATTGTTGTTACGGTAAAATTTACCGCAACAATGACCAGCCTTCGATTCATTGACTTCCCTATTCTACTTTCTTTGCTGCTGCAAAATATTGGTGAGGTTGAGGGCAACCATGGTTCCATCAGCCAGTGGTGTACTTAGCCAATATGTTGCAAAAGCAATAAAACAGGTGTTCCAGCGATCATGATGACCAAATGGAACGTATGGTTCCAAAATTGATATGCGGACGGGCGGTCTCGCGTTCCAGCATCTTTTATTCCGGCGGATGAGCCGAAAGTTGTTATTAATGTCATTGATTTTTGTGTGATTAACGTAAAGTAATATATAATTTTTTCATTTAAATTTACTTAAATTATGAATTGTACGAAATGGGTTTTGACGTCGGTAAATTTTAAATAGTAAAAATAAGTTTTGATACTTCGGAAAAAATGGTAGTTAATATAACCCTCCTTTCGGCATATTCGAACATAATTTAATTGAATTCCCACTTCGAATCCCGCGGTAATAATGTAGTAGTAGGAAAAAGCCTAATTAAGGCTCCTTCTCGATTTGTTTCTCTTTTTTTCAATTTTTCTAGAAATAAAATTTAGTTGGGAGGGGGTCTGAACTCGCCATTACGTTTCGGCAAGTTTTGGAAACACATCCAACAACTTGTCGAAACCGTGCTTGTGTGTGTGAGAGTAAAGTTTCGTAGAGAATCTACAACGGTTGCTTTCTCGGTGAGCGTCAAGCTTCCAGGAAGCCGTAATCCCGTGACCGACGATCTCGAAAACGATTGGTTGAGTTGTATGTATGTGTGAATGATTGGAATGGACGAGGGAGGAAAGATAGTTTAAAAGTTTCGCTTGGAAGGGACTCTGAGGAGAACCTTAAAAGCGAAAAGTTGAATTGTGATTTTGTGAACAAAAAAAAAGGATCGAGAAATTTTGGGAAGAAGAAAAAGAAAAATCAAGAAGGAGATAAAGATTTGTTAGCGGAGTTAAAAAGGAGGAAATTTAAAATAATTTAAAACAGGATTCGAGGTGGGAAGGAAAAAGGAAAAATAAGGATAGTGGAAAGGAGGAATACCGATAAAGCTAAGTCGTTGTGGTTAATTTTACATAGAAATATATATATATTCATAATTTCGAAATATATATATTTCTATCAATTTAATTCTGTTCAAGAAATTGTCGTAGTGCGTTTTTCTTTTTTTTCGGTTATTTCGTGAAGACCCATTTTTTTCTTTGTTATTACTTTTAACTTTTTCAACTTTCATTTTGTTCTATTTCAATACAACCATTTAAAGATTGTAATTTTTGTGAATTTCAATTCGAAAAGATTTGGGTTTTAATCCAGGGATTTTCTATCCCACGGTTTCCCAACATACAGTAAAATAAAATACATAATATAGCCAAACATATCCATTTCTCTTTTATTATTCATATAAATTGTCTATTCAACTAGTTTTGGAATTTTCTAAACATACAAAAAAATTCCTGGCGCCCTTTTCATCTTTCTTGTACACCCTACTGTGTAAATATATATTTTCATTTGATAAACTGAATTGATTTGTTAAATTGATTCAGTTTATCAAAAGCATACAATTTTTCTTCAAAAGAACCCACCCCAGCTGACTAGCCGGTGAGCTGCATGGGAATTGCAGTTGTTGTTGCAATTTTATTTTCTCTTTACTTTGTTCTTCGTTCGGTTGTGACAGCTCATAATCATAATCGAACTAATCTTTCGCGGTGCTGGTTGCACAATTTTTTTTTGGTTTTAATTAATTTCGCTTCTTTATTAAATAAATCATTTTCAGTGTAATTGAATTTAATTGTAATCATATTCGCGGTCGTTATTTTGTAAGGAGAAAATATTGCAACATTGTATAAGCTGCTGGTATCTATTTCATTGTTTACCTATGGTTTAAAAACCAAAAACGCTCTTCTAACAAGTGTTTTCTATTGTCTTAAAAAGAAATATTCAAATTCAAATGTGTACCCAACCCATATACAAACATAAATCTATTTCCATTCAAAAATAAACTCAAGAAACAAAACTTTATACAAATCCTTTTTATCCCACACTGCGCAGCGCCGCGCGGCACGTGGTTCGTCCAATTTTGAAAAAAGCCAAAAATAAATCCAATTTTGTAATTTCTATTGTAAAGGCGATGGCCATTGTGTTGTGCAGGCTAAAGGGAATTATAGCTTGTATCTTTTTTTGATATCTCATCCGCTTATATTGTACCTACCATTTTTTTGACGTTTTCTGTAGAAAAAGTTACATTTCCTTTTTTCCTCTTTCGTATTCTTATCTCATAACCATATATGGAATGTGTGTTTGTATACATTCTACCATTTTTGATGGCTTTGGCTTTTGGGGCTTCGCAATTTAATGTTCTTTTTCTTAATGGAATCGGTTTTAGGAACTCATTGTCAAGAGGACTTTAATTGAAATGATGCTCTTTACTCGTTCGAAAATTCTTTATGATTCAACGAAGTGGCACAACGCATCCGGAGTGTACTGAGCCTTGAGGGAAGATACAAGTAGATATATGTAGGTAGGTACAATGTAAGAACAACCATGATAGCGTATACATATAGGCTTAGAAAGTTTGATGTGATGGGATGGCACAGGCACAGGCACATCATCGTGGCACGATGCTGAGGTTGGAGGAATCTAAAATGCTCTTACGTGCACGCTAGAGTGGGCGCTTAAGAAGTCGTGTGTTAAGCATATAGTAGAAACATCATTTACCTCAAGCCGATGCATGCACCACCAGCTAGCGTTATGCTTATGACATAATTGTGCATCCTGAAATAATTTCCACCGCGTGTCGTCGTTGTTGGCGTCGTCAACAGTGAAGAATGGTTGATGATGGAAACATGTTTAATAAGCGGAAGATTGTTCTGGCGAGGCAGGCTGGGCGACCGTCCGTCCGGCCTATAAAGTGGAACGCGGTGTAAGATACTAATGAAGGGGATAGCGATGGGTGTTTTGTGTTTAACGCTACAGAGCGTTCTTTTGTTTTTATCATTAAATTGTAAAGCACCACGCCACGGCCGACGACTTGCGGATGAATTCGTGCAATGCAATTTGTATGCAAAGTATGTACCTATTTTGTTTCTTAGAGATGGGGTTGAACAAAATTTGTGTAGTTAACAGTACACACGAATTATTAATTTACATACATTATTTTTTGAAGTTCATACTCTTACATAGATACATGCCTTGGTGTCTTTGTCAGTTCCTCATTTCAATTTCATATTGTTCAAAAAAAATATAAAATAATAATATCAATAGGTGTTATGAATCAGATTTCAGGAAAATCAATTTTCGAAACTTTTTAACGTTGTAGAATCCTTCTAAATACGCAGTCAGGTCCATTTTATTATCATTGGATAATCAACGAGTTTGCTGAAAAATCTCTTTTTTTGTTCCTATCCACATTTCTTTAAGTTTCTAAGTGTTCGGAGTACGTTCATTCAAAAAGCTTAAATCAATCATTAAGAAGCTATTCCACAGGTTGTTGCCACTTCATATATCACCAAATTGTGTAAATTTGATTGATTGATTATCTATACATACTCGTAAATATATTTATCATCTAATGAACTAAACGCCATCTATTGCATTGGATAGAAATCTCTTTGGTTAAAAGCGATTTGAAAGCTCTAATGTTTTGTCATGTTTTGTAGATTTTATGGGAACTTTTTTAGCCCACAAATAAAGTCATGCGCATTAGGAGGAAAAAGCTTTAATATTGGGATATTTTTTAAATTAGTTAAATATTTAAGGAATTTTTTTAAAACATTTTACTGAAATTTGAAATTAGGTAAATAATTCTTTTTGCTTGATTTAAAAACAAATGTAGGGAAATTTTCTTAAGAAACTGTAAGATAAGGTACTTATAGTTACACCAGCTTTTGTTAGGCATGAATTTCATAGATGCAAGTTAATTACTATAGAAAATTCCTCGGGAAATATTTATTTAACCTGAAGGAACCTTAAAAACTAAGCTTATGAAAAAAAGTCTCTAAAAGAATCTTGAGAAGTGATTTTAAAGTTCCTTTGGTTGAAAAAAAATTCCTATTGGGAACTTAAAATTAGGGAATTTGTATTAAATATGTGTGTGTTCTGTTCAATATGAAAGGTTTAATTTATTCTTTGAGAAAATAAAATTTAAAATCTTTATGAAACATGAATTTACAATTTATAACTTCCCATAGGAAGTTATTGTAATGGGTCCGATTTGTCGAATTGAAAATTTTGACATTTCTCGACGTTTCAAGGTCCCTAGAGTCAAAATAAAAGATTTTTAGAAAGATGTCTGTGCGTGCGTGTGTACGTACGTTCGTTCGGCCTTACGTCTGTATGTTCGCGACGTTTTTTTCGTCGTCCATAGCTCAAGAACCAGAAGAGATATCGACTTCAAATAAATTTTGTTATACAAATAATAAGGCAGAAAGATGCAGAAAGGGCTCTTAAGAAAATTGAATTTGTGGTTTTTTTACCATAGCAGTTTAAAAAAAGGTTAAAATTTTGGTTAACCCTAAATATCTTACGCACCAAAAACGCTAGAGCCTTGAATAAAATTTGAAATCATATATTGTACCGTGATTCCAAACCAGTATATTTTTGGAAAAGAATCCAATTAACGGTTTTTTTATAAATCAAAAAGAAACTGGAAAAAAAACATTTGTCACCACGAACATTTTAGGAACAAAAAATGATTTTATCTCCAAAATTACTTTGTGCACTGAAGAATATAGTTTTCAACATCTAGTAAAATTTTGAGAAAAATTGAATTAACTGTTTTTTTTTTTTAATAAAAAAAACCTAAGAAAACAATACTCAAAGTTGGTAACAATATGATTTTCGATTTACTTATAAATATCTTTTCAAAAATTTGAGATTATGGCTTCAGCTAAATTTAACTTATAAGAAATATTGTTTCAACATTCGGATAGATTTTGAGAAAAATCGAATTGACACTATTCTTACAAAAAATAAAAACCTAAACAAAAAATTAATAAAAGTTGTTATAAATTGATTTTCGAATCAAATATCTTTTCAAAACTTTGAGATATTGGATTTAAACTACTTTTATCTTTTAAAAAAATATTATTGTCAACATTCAGTAAAATTTTGAGAAAAATCTAATTGACAGTTTTTTATACAAAAAATAAAAACCTAACAAAAAAACAATATTAAAACTTGGTAAAAATTTACTTTCGACTCAAATAGCTTTTCAAAATTTAAAAATATTGTCTTTAAACTTTTTTTATTTCACAGAAAATATTGTTTTCGATATTCAGTAGTTTTTTTATAAAAGTCCTACAGTCCATTTTTTCATAAAAAAAATAAAATCTACAAGAAATAGTACGCAAATTTGGTAAAAATTGATGTTCGGTTCTTGATATAATCTTAAATTAATTTCATACATCCAATTTGTAAAAATTTAAGAAATGCTACTTAAATTGTTGGTAAATATTGTTGGTAATTTCAAAATTTTTAAGAATAATTCAACTGTCAACTTTTTTAACCCAACACGAAAACCTACAAAATTTGAAACAAACAAATCGACAGACGGGATGGGAAGTTATCAGTGTGGGTCGCATCTCAGCCTCTTTTTTATTTTTTTTATTTGTATTTATATTAACTTCACATAATAAGCTACTGCAATTAATTCGTTTTGTCTTATTAAAAGCTCTGACATTTCTCGACGTTTTAACGTCCCTAGAATTTAAATTAAAGGTTTTTAGAAAGATGCGTGAGAGAGTGAGTGTGTGTACGACTGTACGTTCGCACGGCCGTACGTTTGGGATACCTTTTTTCGTCGGCCATATCTCAAGAATCAGAAGAGATTTCAACTCCAAATAAAGTGTTTTTCAATAAGGGCGGGTAGATGTTGAAATGGAATAAAACAAGCTGTGTATGAAGTATTAACAAAATAATTTTTTATTTGAAAGGCGCATGTAAGCCATTAAGTGTGGAATATAACATCATTCAAATGCCCGCCTCAGCTTATTACGGTGGCACGGATCCGAGTGGTCCAATTGTCAATGACTCTTCCGCATAGATCCGGCTGAATTTGAGCAATGGCCTGTGTTATGTTCACCTTAAGGGCATCGGTTGATTGTGGTTTATTTACATAGACCTGCGACTTCAAGAAATCCCACAGGAAAAAGTCTAGCTTAGTCAAATTGCTTGAAAGAGATGTTCTTACCCTCAAATCATTCATGCAAAATGTCAATCGTGGCGTTTGCTGTGTGGCACGTAGCGCCGCGCCGCCCGTACTGCTGGAACTTTATGTTATCTAGGTAGTTATTATCGTTATGTATCGCTTGCTGTTGACGTTGACCGTCTCACTAACGTGGAGTCGTTTTAAAAAAAGTACCGATAAGTTACTCCACCGGCCCAAAATCCGCACCAAACGCTAAGTTTTTGAGGATGCATTATCACCTGTTGAACCTCACTTGGGATATTGTTGTCGTATTAGGTATACGGTAATTTTGCTTGTTTTTTTTTTTTTTTTTTTTTATGTGTTAACACAGCCATTCATCCAGAAATGGGCCTCGTTACTAAAGATGATTTTTCGGCAGAAATTGGGGTCCTCTCCTAAACGATTCGAAGCCTAGTTGGCGAACAAACGGCTCGGCGTTGTCTATGGTCATGAAGATTGAGCTCCTGGGTCAGTTGGATCTTGTACGGGTGTAGGCCCAAGTCCCCACACAAAATTCGCCAAGTTGAAGTCTGCGAAAGGCCGAGTTCTTCTGCACGCCGAGGAATAGACTGCCTCCGGTTCTGATATACACTTTCACGGACCGCGATAATGTTGTCGGCCGATCTTGCGTTCCTTGAACGTACGGGTGTTGGTTGATTGTTAACTGAACCGGTCGTCTCAAATTTGTCCACCAAACGTTGAGGAGTCGACTGTGAAAGCCACCACGTCTACAGTAAAATGGGCGCAATGTGCCGAACGTTTGTGTTAACGAAGATTCATTTTGATAACAAAGTTTTAGCACTTGAACCGTGAACGTGCTGTTCAATCGTGTAACTTGCCATGATAATTTGGCATAAACAACTGAATAATAAACAAAATATTTAACAGATGTCACTAAAACAAAATGGCCGCCACGGGGGACCAAAATCTACCCGTTCCAATTGAAAAACCCTTTAGATTTGGTTAAAAAGATTATATCATCAAAAAATGCTGCAAGAATTGCTTTCAAAAGAACTGAGTTTGTGTTTTTTTAACCAAATTCTAAAAGTTTGTTTTTGACTAAAAATCTTGTGAACAAGAAAATATATTCAAATCACATTTATTTCATTACATACAAAATATTCATGTTAATTTTAGTAAATTTTGTGAAAAAAATCCAATTGACAATTAATTTTACAAAAAAGAAGCGTAAACCTACAAAAACAACTACAAGCTTATAAGAAACGGTTTTGGAATTTAGTATTTTAGGAACAAATAAAGATAATAATAATCAGATATATCGACACACGAATGTGGAGTTATCAGTGTGGTTCGTATCCCAGCCTCTTTTAAAGTTTTATATTTAGCTTTAATTAATTAACATGAGTCATAAGAGGCAATAGATGTTAACCATACAAAAGTACGTGTATTAATGTTAATTAATTTAAGAAATTTCAATAATTTTGCTTAATTCATTTAAATTGCTCTAAAAATTCGCTAAGAATAACAATAACCACAACGGTACACTTAGGCGTATGCGCACTTTTTTAATTATATATTCAGAAACAAAATCCAATCACTTTTCATTGTCAATCGATCGCTCCTTTATTAAGGTTGAACTACTTAAATGTATGCATGTATGTTTGTATTACTGCTGAAATATTTACAATGCATGCAAAGATGTACCACTTATGTACATCACATTTCACTATTTCATAGGTACCTAAATACACGGAAGTGGTAAACAAAAATTTGTGACATATTTTTCTTAACATAAAACATTATGGTGTCGGTAATGTGTGATATTAGCAGACAGCTAAATAAGTTAACAAGTTACCAGGTATGCCATAATGGTCAGTTGGCCTAAGGCCTAAATGATATGGTTAGGTTGTTTTGTAGACAGTTGGCAAGTGTAGTGACCAAAAACAGCATGACAGCATCATTCACATGCTCATTCAGTCTAGCCTGCCAGTTTTCGGTTAGTACCTACACGGAAAAATCCCCATGATAATAAAATACCTATAGTAACAACCAATTAATCGGCCACACGAATTTGTAAAATCATTCAATGTGCGCAATCTATCCACGTGCAGTGGCTTTATGCAAAGAAGTTAATAAAATCCAATACAAAATTGATTTACAAATTAATAATTTAATACTTACATTGCAGTTAACCCATACTCTTATATAATATATGTATAAAAATAATATTTGTTTGAATTTGTGTTTATCATCATGCAAATCATGCAAATCATAAAATATGCAGAAAACAGCAATTAAATCAACTGATTTTAATAAAACATAAATAATTGAAACCAAAAAAAAGCTTTACCTACATTTTTCTTTCCATAGAATAAAATATTACATGGTACAAATATGTATGTAAACTCCATGATGCATAGACCATATGCACGTAAACTTAACCACATCCTTGTTTTATTGTATAAAAATTGTATGTGTATAGGTGTTTTTATATTTTTATAATAATTTTCGATGCCACTGATGATGTCGCCATGTCCATGTGTCGAGTTGGTAGACTATTTGTCTTATTTGTTATGTACGGTGGCAAAATGTATGCATATAATAACCGCCACAGACATGCCACCTACCATATCAATCACATTTATGCATTCTTTTGTATATTTACAATTTACACGTAAATTGAACTTATTTTATTTTTTGTTGAACTGTTGCATTGAAATAGGATGTTCCTGTTCATAATGTTTGATCTGAGGCGACTAGTATTTTTTGTGCCCCCGGGAACCTG
Source organism: Eupeodes luniger (assembly GCA_951509635.1). Lineage (NCBI taxonomy): Eukaryota > Metazoa > Arthropoda > Insecta > Diptera > Syrphidae > Eupeodes > Eupeodes luniger. Next base: position 157,488,913 of record OX608073.1, on the reverse strand, counting down.
TCCCATAATTTTAGAAAATATTTTCTTAGTTGCGCTAACATATTATAAGTCCAATGGCAAGTTAAAAGGAAAAGGAAGCATTAATAAATAAAAGTTGACACAGAAAAGTTATGAGAATAAATTAAAAAAATGCATGGAGTTTTAAAAAAAAACACCTCTTTTTGTGTTTACTTGCTGCGAAAATTAAACAAAAAGCAAGCATTTCAACAGTTCTAAAAAAAATCAATAGCGAAAATTATCTTAAACTATTGAAATTTCAGAAGAAATCAAGATTGAAAGCAACAAATTAGTACGCGTTTATATGATATGGAAAATAAAGTGTTTTACAAAGTTTTTGCTTTTGAGAATCAGTTTATTTTTAAAAGCCCTGATCAAAGTCAAAAATGTGGTATTATGAAATTAGGAGCAGTTACTTCGTTTAAACTGAATATGCACAAACATTTTTAAAAAAAAGCGACTGGGATGTGACCCACACTGATAACTTCCTTCCTATCCCGTCTGTTGATTTGTCTTGCTTAAAAGTTTTTTAGGTTTTCGTGTTTTTTTAAAAACAGTTGTCAGTTGAATTACTCTAAAAGATTTAAAAATTACTTACAATATTTTGCATCAGATGAAATAGTTTGAATCTATTTTTGTAAACGAGATTTTTAGTGGAAAACCAATTTTTACCAATTTTAGTAGCATTTTTAAAAAGTTTTTATTTCTTATATATACAAATACAAATTGGATGATTGAAATAACTATGAAGTCAATATATTCTATTGTTCACGAGATATCGAGAACCGAACATCAATTAGTAGATTTTATTTTTTTATAAAAAAAACTGACTGTTGGATTTTTATAAAAAAATTTACGGAATGTCGAAAACAATATTTTCTGTGAGATAAAATAAGTTTGAAGACCAATATTTTTAACTTTTGAAAAGATATTCGAGTCGGAAGTAAATTTTTACCAAGTTTTAGTATTGTTTTTTTGTTAGATTTTTATTTTTTGTTAGAAAACTGTCTATAAGATTTTTGTCAAAATTTTACTGAATGTTGAAAACAGTATTTTTTAAAAGCTAAAATTAGTTTAAAGCCAATATCTCAAAGTTTTGAAAAGATATTTAAGTCAAAAATCAATTTATACCTACCAAGTTTTATTACTTTTTTTTTAAGGTTTTTAATTTTTTGTAAAAAAACTGTCAATTTGATTTTTCTCAAAATTTTACTGAATGTTAACAAAAATATTTTTTAAAAGATAAAATTAGTTTAAAGCCAATATCTCAAAGTTTTCAAAAGAATTTTAAGCCGAAAATCAATTTTTACCAACTTTTGTTAATTTTTTTTTTAGGTTTTTATTTTTTTGTAAAAAAAACTATCATTTTGATTTTTCTCAAAATTTTTCAGAATTTTGAAAACAATATTTCTTATAAGATAAAATTAGTTGTAAGCCATAATCTCAAATTTTTGATATTTGAGTCGAAAATCAATTTTTATGTTTGTTTTATTTAGGTTTAGGTTTAGATTTTTATTTTTTATAAAAAAAACTGTTAATTCGATTTGTCTCAAAATTTTACCAGATGTCAAAAACGTCATTCTTCGTTGCACAAAGTTATTTTGGAGATAAAATCATTTTTTTTGTAAAATTTTCGAGGTGACAAATATTTTTTGATTTATAAAAAAACCGTTAATTGGATTTTTTTCCAAAAACATATTTAATTCGTATCACGGTACAGTTAATAGTAATAACTTCCTATGGGAAGTTAACAAGCTAGAAAGACTTGTAATGGTTCGGCGAAGCCAATTCTTAATTAACCAGAAATAACTGCGGTCGTCGAAAGGTGTCATTGATCCGTATTCCTTTGGCAATGCCAATTAAAAGGCGTTAACAGCCAATGAATGATTATCTATATTTTTGATATCTGTTTTTAAAAACACATTGTAACAAGTAACACATCACAACCAATTATAGCTTTATATAGCGCGAAGTTTTCTGGTCACGCAATTTGACATCATTAAGTTTCTGTGACATGAACTCTAACTTTAGACGCAAAAAAAAACAAAATTACGCTACTTTTAACAAAATTACCACCTAAAATGTGTGAAAAATAATAAGGAAAATCAATGAAAAGTATATGTTGGCACCTTGGAAATTAAAACTAAATCACCCTGTATACAATGCAATATTAAATTTAGCATAACATTTTGAAGGTTTATTGTTTTGTGAAGTATAGATAAGTAAATAAAAATACAAAAATGAATACAAATTGTTATATGTGCTTACTTCTGATGTATGTGCCTTTTGTGACCTGACAACAAGTCTGTTACAATTAATTTTTAATTAAAAACTTCACCATATTAAAGGATTTAATACCTACAAACGAATCTAGCTGTATATATATAATATATTCATTTTATACAACATATTACACATATGTAGATAAAATAAGGCTATAGTGCATAGGTAAATGTTAGCTTTTGGAAACCGAAAACTGATGCAAACACCAAAGAGGTGTGGTGCTTAAGTACTTTGGGGTAGGTGAGGATGTTAAGGGTTTGGTGCGGTTGTGATGGAGAATCGCTTGGCCTTGTGAGCCATATAATAGACTTGATTAAATAGAGCATCAGTTGCTATAAAAAATCCGAAATGTGATACAGGTAAAGTAGAGTGCGTTTGATGGTAAATGTTCACCCTACCACTGCTGATAGGTCATCATCCTTCTCGAAAAAGGTAGGTTACCAATGACGGAAGCGGAAGCATTGTCATTTTCATCCCCTTGCACCTACCGCTCTGCTCGATATAATCTTGGTTAATTGCTTAAATGCCATAGCACTCCTTTAATCATGGAGAATAATGACAACACACAAAAAAAGCGAATCGAATTATGTTGCCAATTAATTGCCCGTGTAAACAGGCGCTCCAACTGAACGGTGAAACATTTTTCCCTTGGTCGTGTTACATGATCAGCGAGTTGTTGTTGAATTTGTAAACAATGTTATACACGTTATAAATTAAAAAAAAATATATAATGAGCTCAGATAAGAGTTTTTATAGGTTTATTGTTTTTTTCCGATTCCTTGCACAGAGACAGACAGACATTCAAGAGTCGAAGTCAGTCAAAATTGATAACTTATTAATTATTTTGTTTCAACCCTTATACGTAGTACGGCCGGCATGGCATAGCATCCCTTCTTCAATCAGCCCACTTTTATTTATGAATAAATTAAGTGGCGCAATGAACCTCAACTCAATAAAAATATATAAATTGATTGTTCTTTAATTCAGTTAAACTTTTATCCATGTTCAAAATACTTATGATGATGTTAAATTGTTGATATCTATTATATATTATGTTTGTATCCTTCCCAACCCAATATACGAAATATAATGAACCCTATATCGAGGGTATAGTTGAAATATTATAGCTATTACTATATATGACATGGGGTAGGTAAGTATATTTATCATTTTTAGCAAATCCATAGAAAGGTATTATAATAAATATTATGTATTGGTTGGATTATGTCATTATTTTGAGGTATAAGTCTATCAACCTGCAAAACAAAAGAACCACCGAGCACGGCCGCCCGTGCGTCGCTGGCCATAGGCGTTTTGAAAATGATAAATCGGTTGACAGTTTTAAGGTTTAAGTACACTCCATTAACGAATGTTTGTCGATATTGAATTTCTTGTTGTTATTTTTTCTAAAAAAAGGTCATTTTTTTACTTTGATAGTCGTTTATAAGAACCAGACAAGTCTGCCAAGTATAGGATTATGTATATGAATATTGAATTTTATAATCTTCATCTAAGGCTAAGAATAAAATTTACCTTTATAGAGGTACATATTTTTTAAAGAGGATGTAATTTAGATGTCTGTAACCTTGTCTGAGAAAATGTTATTACAAAGTTTCATTGAAACATTTCAAGTGAATGTATGTATGTACCATAAATTATATTGAAATAAAGTTTATACAAGGTTGAATTGGTTTAGTGTGTGATTAAGAGGTAAACCGCTACCACACGAAATAATTAATCAAATATCAAGGAAAAACCATTAATATTGTCATTGGGACTATACATAGTTATAAAGTTACATTAATTATGTTTAAAAGTGCTTTTTAATTATAATGTACGAATGTATGTGTTTTTTTCACAGAAAATAAATAAATATTGAGATTTATGGGTTTTACCTTAAAAACTAAACCACATGTGTACTAATTAGCAACATTTGTACCTTTACATAACTTACCTGTTTAAAATATTTTCAATTTATTAAAGACAAAAATAACCTCAATTATTATTGCCGTTGTTAAATTGGGTAAGTTACGAAAGTTCTATCATTTATTCGATAGAAATACAAATTCGAGATTTTAATCAAAGTTTTTTTAGTCTGTACGTAAATGAAGAGTTTTAGGCGGCGAGAAAATAAAGAAATGTCATTACTTACTTCCTTATTTAATTAAGGTGGCGCTACAATCCGGGTCGAACCTTGGCCTCAATCAACATGAGTCTCCAACCAGCTCGATACCTAGCTAGCTATCTCCAGTTTCACACGCCAAGTTGGTTGAGGTCCCCTCACCACCTAAGTTTTTCCACACTTTCGTACTGTTTGTACCCCCAAACCTGTGCTGTGTAAAGCATAATAGACCTATAGACAGTGCTTCAAACACACGAAATTTGCAACTATGCGCTATGTTCTTGTTTGAGAAACACTTTGCCCAGGAAGTTCCAATTGCACTTTTTGCTTTCATAAGTTTTTTCACTTAGATGTCTTTCCATACTAAGATTTTTTGTAAAGCAAACTCGTCGATAATTGAATTTTTCTCACTTCCTCAATTAAGTTCGAATCGTAGCTCCATCTTTCATTTGAGCAATTTCTTTTACCTCCGTTCTTAAATATCATTTTTTTAGATTTACTTAAATTGACCTTTAGGCTACGTTCAGATGACCATATTTTTCTCCTATACCGTATACGGGATTTTATCGAATAGAGCAGTGGCAGGGAGTGTTATATTTGTACGTTCACTCGAAGCCCATGCGGGAAAATCCCGTATTCGTGAAATAATTTTTTCCGTATACCGTACGAAATTGTCACTACGATTCGATAAATCTCGAATGTATTTTTATCGTAGGTATACATGATTAGTAGCGCTTATCTTTATATTGTGTCGTTCACACGAACAAAATTTTATCGAATTCGTTCATTACGTTCATACCAATAAAAAATAAGTGGAATACGTGGATCCATGATGACGATGGATGGTCGGTTGACTGCCGACAGTGCTGTGTCCCCTGCCACGCCTCAAAACCCGTACGTGAAAAAATCGAATCGAATATTTTATTTTTCGTGTGAGACGCCGCCGTCTCGTATTCGATAAAACCGCATACGTGAAAAAATCGAATCGAATAGTCGCCGTCTGAACGTAGCCTTAGATTCCACGTTTCACAGTACCTATGCAATTGGTTTATCATTAGTTGCCCCATTCCAAAATGCGACTTTATTATCATTGTATATATTTTTGAGGACTTTATACCGAATTTCTTGGACATCCCCAGTCCATACAGCTTGTATAAGAGCGCATTTCTGTCCACCGCATCAAACGCTGCTTTTAAAATCCACGAAGAACCAGAAAAGTTTCTTTTAGCTTTGTAGAAAGCTCTCAGTAATGCTCTTAAGGAAACAAAATTGGTCGACCTTGGAGTAACCGGCTCTAAAACCTGCTTGAAACTCTTTCAACAAATTATTCTGTGTAATCCACAAATTAAGTCGTCTTTGCTCGAAACTTATTCCACGATAATTGTCTGGGTTTTGAGTACTTCCTTTTTTGTAGATTGGAAAGATTAAGGACTCCTTAAACTTCTGGTATAGATCCACTACCGAAGTAATCTTATTTATTTATCAGCTCATTGGTGCCGTACTTGTAGAATTCAACTGGAATTCTGTCCGAACCAGCCACTTTTCCATCCTGTAAATTTTTTTAAGTATTTAAAACTTCTTCAGTAGTTATTATCGCATCCAGTGTACTATTTTCAGTGCATGGCTCTGCATAGAATACTGTTGCATTGACAGTTAAGGGATGCAAAAGCTCTTTAAAATGCGGCAAAAGAACGTCAGGTGTTAAGTCTCTGTGTATCTTATACTCATTTCCATTCAGTCTTTTCACCGGTTTTCAAAAGTCCGATGAATTCTTGCATTGCGCTAGTCGCCTAGCCTCTTCATTAAAAGAAACTACTTCTTTTAGTCCTGCATATGTTTTTGAACTCCATTTTCGCTTCCAAGTAATTGCTTTTAATATAATGACTTCTATAAACACGAAATTACTTTAACCACGCAAATGACATCTGTCTCGCACGTCTACAGTCATCGTCAAACCATTGTTCTACAGGGATGAACTTTTTGTTGTTATTGGTGCTTGCCCGGTAAGCCGATATTATGCAATTTGCAATAATACTCACACCAGAATTGATTCCCCGACTTAGCGAAAGTTTAGGTTTCTCTGATATACAGCTGCCTTGTTAGAATTCCATTTAAGTTTTGGTAGCAACCGTAGATCTCTTGTACCGGAATAATAATTGGAATAATTGGTAACGACTTGCATCGGCGTATTGATGGGTAAATGATCCGAGAAAGGTATCGCGTCTACTTTGAAGTCAAGCATACACTCCACCATTGCTCCTCCAGCTAAAATGTAATCTATTACTAAACTACCTTGACTTCCCACAAATGTGAATTCACCATCCTTATCTGATGTGGAGGTTCCATTCAAAATTCTAAGACCAAATGTATTACACAGGTCAAGAAATTGTTTTCCTCGTGCATTGAAAATCTCATCCTTTGATTGCCGTGCTATTTCCACTACCTCATTTTAAAAACCCCCTTCAGCAGCAGTCCTTGCATTGAAATCACCTACTACGAGCACATTTGGGTTGTCATTCATTAACAGAAATTCGTACAACTTTTCGAAATCAGATTCCCAATTATTGCAGTTAATGTATGTCGGAATTATTATCATTTTTGTTTGTTCTCGAAATTTAATTGTATAAGAATGTTGTTTCATTTTAAGTTTCGAACTTGCAGCCTAAATTTTTTATAGTTTTCTTAAATCGAAGCTCTCCCACGAGTACTACTAGTTCTTATCGCTGGAATCCATACAAATTCGAAGTCCTTAAATTTACTTTCATATTTATCAAAATTGTTTTCAGTTACGAAGTTCTGAATCCTAACTTTGATTTTAGCTATATCTGCTGAAACTCAGAAATATCCGTTTTCAACATTGTTTTAATAATTTATTTTAATATATTCCAAAAACTTGATGTTTAACCTTAAGACTACGAATTTGTTATAACTTATAAGGTTAAAAATTGCTTTCATACTTTTTTGCGTTTTTCTGTTAAGAACCGTTTTAGCACAAATGCCTTAGCGTTCTTTGAAGGTTAATGTAAGCAAGGCATGCGAAAACTTACAACTAATGAGGATTTTTTTGAAAAATAAGTAAGATATTGAAATGTATTTAACGGATTGCTGAAGAAGGGGATTGTAGATTTGTAAAATTATTACGTATTTCATAGAGAAAAAACTACTTCATGTCTACTTTTTTCGAATTATGGAAGGTTGTATCTCAAAAATCTGAAGCGAAAGATTGGTTTCGAATTCGGATTCAAATTTACCAACTACGAGTCTTGTTGTCTTGTTGAATAGTGTATGTGGATGGATGATGGTGACATTGGTGTTGTATGTCCTTTTTCCCTGAATAATCGTTAAACCTATTTGTTCCGCCTCTGTTTCAATACTCACAATAGTCTTATGACATCGCTCTGAGTTCTTCCGAATTTTTCAATGTCCTCAGGATATGTCATTAATTTGAAAGATAATGTCTCTAGTGTTGACTTAGGAGCTCTATACTATTTTTTCAAGGACGATGTTAAAGAAATCACACAACAGCGTTCTTTTTTCTTGTCTAAAGCCTTTTTTGACATCAAAAGGTCCGGTTAAATCCGGTCCGGTTGGTTATCCTGCACAAACGGATAATTTGGCTGCAATTATAAAACTAAACATGGTTCGTGCCTGTAAATACTGTCATATGCAGCCTTGAAATTGATGAAAAGGTTTTCGATGTTGATTTGATGTTTTTAGGTTCTTTCCAAGATCTGCCATAATGTAAATATGTGATTATGACTGTGGGCCTTCCTGGTCTTAACTCACAATAATAAGGTCATAGCAGGTTGTTGACGATGGCCCTTAAACGTTCACCTATTATGGCAGAGAAGATTTTGTGCGCTATGTTGAGGAGACTGCTTCTATAATTGATATAGCTTAGAGTGTCTCCTTTTTTCAGTATCGGACAAACAATACTGAGGTTTCATTCATCGGGCACATTTTCTTCTTAACATATTTTACAGACAATTTGGTGCATTCTCCTCACCAAATTATCTCGAGCTGCTTTGCTGCTCGGCATGTAAGTCATCTGTTTCAGCGGCTTTGTTAGACTTCAGCTTAGTTATGGCTTTGTTAACTTCGCCTAATTTTTGGCTTTCCTCGTCTACATTAAATAGATCATTCTTCCTGTTATCGGAATTCGGTTCATCGTCATCACCGTAATAAAGTCTGCAGAAGTGGTGCTTCCATATCCTCAGAGTTGGATTCTGTTCTATATAATGGTATTTCCACTTTAATCTCTAAAGCCTTTTGTTCGATGTTAATGTGTTCGTAATTGTGCTTAACTTAAAAATTAAATATTCACTGATAAAGTGCTTAGCCAACAGTTCACATCGATAACCGAAATTAAACTCGAGTGTCATAATATTCGTTGAATGTGTTACAATTACGATATTTGATTGCTGAACCGAACACTTTCTTTATAAATAGCTTAAACTTACTCAAAAACTATGCAATCAATATGTAAAAGTGTGAAGAAATTGAAAGAAAGTGGGAGTGTTACTAATGTCTTAAGATATGTGTACTATGTATTAAATACTCACGAAAAGTGCGAATGCTAATTAAAAATTATCTCAAAAGAATCGAATTCTTTGAGTTTTCCCGATCTGGCTATGGGAACCCCAATTTGAAAAAAACTTCCAGGTATCCATTCCATCCAGAGATGAATGGGAAGACAAAAGACTCCTGGATGACAAAAGCATTCATTTTTATACAGATGGATCCAAGACAAATGAGGGAGTTGGTAGTAGTGTGTACTCAGAAAAGCTTGATCTAAACATCTCATTCCGCCTCCCTAATCATTGTAGCGTCTTCCAAGCCAAATTATAGCGATCAAAGAAGTTCTCTCCTGGCTAAGAAAAAACGTGATATCAACTTCTGACATTCGCATCTTCTCTGACAGTCAGGCTGCTATTAAATCTCTTGACGGTGTCTCATTCAAATCTCAAACGGCCCTTGATTGTCGATCGTCTCTTATGGAGATGGAGCAGCAATTTAACATTCACCTATGTTGGGTGCCGGGCCACAGAGACATCACGGGAAATTGTAGAGCTAAAAATGGAACCGTCCTAACTATTTCACCTGAAAGGGAGGAGATACGTATACCGATAGCTACATGTAAACTTCTGCTAAAAGAAACAGCTTTTACGATAACAAACTCTAGGTGACACAATTTACCAACGTGCGCAGCCACACAACTCATATGGCCTTCACTGGACCTAAAGCGCTCTAAAGACTTTTTATCTCAAAGCAGACTTTATATTAGCTCCATAATATGTGTCCTTACGGGACACTGTCTTATAGGCAGACACGCAATATGACTTGGTGTAGCCTCAAATGACTTCTGCAGGATCTGTATGGACGAGGAAGAAGAGGAAACAATCTCTCAACTTCTCTGCACTTGCCCTGCTCTTTCACTTAGACGCAAACTTCATCTGGGAGACTACTCTTTTGATAATCCCAGTGAACTAGCTAAAAAGGATATCAAATATATCTCCTTCGATTTATAAAAAGCTCAAAATGGTTCGACTAGTAAGAAGTAATTCTCTAGATTCATGTGGTATCACAATGGGCCTTTTCTTTTGGCCTAAGTGTGTAGATTCTGAATCCGCATCCACTTTAACCTAACCTAACCTAACCTATGGGAATGATATAGTTCTTCACAATTATTAGCTGGATCCAAAGTTTTTATTGAATGTATAACTTTGTGTATTTTATGAAGTTTTACTTTAAAAACATTAATAAATTTTACTCTTAACCTAAAGAAAAGTTGACGCCTAAAAATACTCATCCTAAGTTACACATGAACAAACATGATCCGTTTATTATTCTTAAAATAGTCAGACAATTTATTAATTTGCTTGAAATGGTAATGAGCTTGAATTAAATTAAGTACAGCTAAATATAAATTCTATCCTTATTTGCTTTTTATTGTTTTAATTTGTAATAATCCTTTAAAGCTCACCGAAAATTATGCTTTGGCAATTAAAAACATTCATTTTCTAAAATCCTTTTATGCATTATCGCACGTTCTTTTATACAAATATGTATTACATATTTATATAATACATAAGTACATATGTATGTGTATATATGTTTTCATATGAAATACGTACTTAAATTATATAAATAGATATTTAGAGGGTAATTTAAGAAAATGTAGCTTAGCAACTTTATAAATCGTCTTAAGTTTTTCGCGATTCTATGTATTAAAAAAAAATAATAATAAATTAAAGACCACTTATGTGTCGCATGTACTAACTCAACAGCAGTGCAATTTATATTCATACGGAAAAACGATCAACCTGCTGACCTTTTTTTTTCTAACAATTATAATACAGAATAGTTTTAAGTGTATCTCTATCTTAGTGGCCATATCACCTTCAAGGCATATTTCATATTACTCGTCGTTATACCTCTTACGGAATTTTCCTTCCTCACAAAAAATGAGCCCAACTATTTTCCGTGAGACTTTTCTTTTGAACGTAGATAAGAATTATATGGTGTCTTTGACTGATCACCAAAATCTCGGATCCATAAATGAGTACCGGCAGCGGCAGGACCATAGTCCTACTTTGATAGTATTTGAGAATTGTATTGTTCTTTTTGAATTACATAGATATATTTTACAAATGTGCTATTGGCTGTTTGCCATATGCCGAAAAAGAGAGTTTTCATTTACAATTACAAAAGAGGTAGATTGTAGATTTTATTTTTGTATGAAAAATGGACTGTTGGAACAATATTTACTGTGAGAAAAAATTAGTTTAAAGCCAATATTTTTAATTTTTGAAAAGATATTTGAGTCGAATGTAATTTTTTTTTAGTATTGTTTTTTTTTAGGTTTTTATTTTTTGTAAAAAAAACTGTCGATTCGATTTTTCTCAAAAATGTATCGAATGTTGAAAACATTATTTTTTATAAAATAAAATTAATTTGCAGCCTATATCTCAAATTTTTGAAAAAATATTTGAGTCGAAAATCAATTTTTACGAACTTTTATTAATTTTTTTTAGGTTTTTATTTTTTGTTAAAAAACTGTCAATTCGGTTTTTCTAAAAAAATTACCGAATATTGAAAACAATATTTCTTATAACATCAAATTAGTTTGAAGCCAATATTTTTAATTTTTGGAAAGATATTTGAGTCGAAAATCAACTTCTATCAACTTTTATTAAATTTTTGTAGGTTTTTATTTTTTGTAAAAAAAACTGTCCATTCGATTTTTCTCAAAATTTTACTGAATGTTGACAACAATATTTTTTAATATTTTTTAAAAGAAAAAAATTTACCAGATGTCTAAAACGGTATTCTTCGTTGTATAAAATTATTTTGGGGATAAAATCATTTTTTATTCGTAAAATTTTCGAGATGCCAAATATTTTTTTTCAGTTTTTTTTGATTTATAAAAAACGTGTATTTAATATTTTCCAAAAATATATTTGTTTGGTATGACGTTACAATATATAATACAAAATTTAATTCAAGTTTCTAGTGTTATTGGTTCGTGAGATATTTAAGGTTAACCAAAATTTTCACCTTTTTTTTAAATTGCTATGGTAAAAACAAACCACCCATTCAGTAATTTTTTTATAAAAATCAGTTTATTTTTTATAAAAAATTAAAACCCATACAAAATTGGTAAATATTGGTGTTCGTTTTTCGATATCTCGTGAATAATAGAAGATATTGACTTCAAATAAATTTCATTTATACAATTTGTATCTGTTTATATAAAAATAAAAACTTTTAAGAAATGCTACAAAAATTGGTAAAAATTAGTTTTCGTCTAAAATTCTCGTTAACTAAAATAGATTTTGAAGTCAAACTATTTCATTATATGCAAAATATTTTGGTATTTTTTTAATTTTTTAGAATAATTCAACTGACAACTTTTTTAACAAAACACGAAAACCTACAAACCTTTTAAGCAAGACAAATCGACAGATGAGATAAGAAGTTATCAGTGTGTTTCGCATCCCAGCCTCTTTTTTATTTTATTTTTCAAAGTGTTTAGGAAACACTCCATACCTACAAAATCATTTTTACAGGTCACATACAATTTTTGAACATTCACTTAGAAGAAACTTGAAACCATAAAAGTAAAATTTAAAAAAAATTAAAAATCTTTTTAATAATTATTAGATAAATGGAAATTTGCATTTTTATATTTTTTTGAATTTACATTACATGATTTTTTAAATTGTGGTTTGATATTTATAGGTTTGTGTTTGATATTTTCAAATTGCTTTATATCTATACATTCAGTAATATGTCTTAATCGTTTGTAAATATTCAAAAAACAAACTTTACAACAGAAGCCAGAGTATCTATACTTTGAGTCCCCGTTTAGAAGAAAAAAGTATGTATTTATAAAAACTGGGATTCTCTACTTAAAACCGAAGGGATATAAGGATAGGGTTAATCGTATAACAATAGCAATGTCTCTATAAACCGACTAAATATAAATTCAAAAATAAAACAGCAGGCAACTCCATCGAAAAAAGTCCTGATTTCCCTTGCCATGGCAAGGTCGTATGGATTTCGAGTATCTATTGTAATGTCAGACTATTGCCAAAAAAAGGTCTATTCGGGATGAGAATATTGAAGTAGAAGTACCATATAGACGGGTAAATTGAAGAGAAGAATGCTATGGAATTATATACTTTAATAAGCGAACAAAACCGCGTAAACACCGTTCCACATCAGTAACCATTCACGAAAAAGGGATGATATAACCATAGGGTTTTATATACAAATGAATAAGAATAGGTATGAAATTTCTAATTCTACAGCAAATTGGCATCGTTTTCTAAAAATCTAAGCCTATTTATTCGATTCCTGGTATTGAATGTAGGGTATATCTATACAATTAAATTTGTTGTACCAGTAAACTGATTCACCCTATTTAAATTAAGAGCTAACAAAAAGGCCTTTTTACCTAACAACATTTTTGTTATTGTAGAAGCTCAAACTAAGAATCAAATATTAGATGTATTGAATGTGGCAGTAGGAACATTATTGAGTTTTGATAATAATGACTTATAGTCACGTTTTTGGTAGTGTTGGAGAAATTTTTTTTAATACGGTTGTAATAGTTTAATCATCATCTGTGAAGTAAAAAATTTTAATTTGACTTTACTTTGTTAAAAAAAATGGTTATCAGATACTATTTCATAGTTCTAACACTTTTTTCATGATTTTTCAAAAAGTTTTAGATTTTATATTTATCTGCAAGCCCTATCAATGACATTATGTATGTTTTCGATGACTTTGGCGTATAAATCAGGCTGAATTTGGCCGATTATGTTGTCTTTAAAGGCCGCGATAACATGGAGGTTTAACAAAGACTCACAAGAAAAAGTCTAAGAGGGTCAAATCACATGATCTTGGTGGCAAATTCACGTCACCTCAGCGCCAGATAACCATGCTATGAAACCGCTCGCGCAGAATATCGATTTTATCGAAATTGGGATTAACATCAACACACGACGCTGCATATGGTCGTTGATTTCAGCTCCTGGTCAGTTAGATCAACAACCGTTGAATAGTCGACTTGGAAGGACGACTATGTACCCCAACAAAATAAAATGCTATACTGGGTCGCACGAACTTGCACATGTATCCAACGAGTCTGTTTAAAAATATTTCCTTTAAAAAAAATTATCTCCAAAAAAGTTTGTTTACAAAAATTTAAATGCTATTTAATTTCTCAAAAAACCGTAAATTAAAATTTGTATTTGAAAATCGTTAGAGCAGTTTTTTTTTAAATTAATTTTGTATATATAAAATGTTTCAGTTTAAGTTTAAAAATATTTTTAGTATGCGGTTATTTAAAGCTTTTTAATACACGGTTCACATTTCAATTTCGTAAAAAATTAATGATCCATTTTCAAGATATTGGATTTAAAAAAAAAATGTTTTATATTTTTTTTCAACTATGACATTTTTGGTCAAAACATATTATTAAGAAAGTATAAGAGCATGTGCAACAAAAAAAAATATTGAAATTGGTTCATTAGTTCTTAAGAAAGCTTAAAAATTAATAACGGTTCTATGAGGGGTACCCTTAGGGAGCAATGCAAAAATATTTTTCTTGTATTGAAAGAAGCCATTTTTTAAGAGAAGTTAATAAAAATAAAATGCACGACTGGGTCGCACGAACTTGCTCCTGTATTCAAAGAGTCTGTTTAAAAAAGTACCTATGTTTATAAGATTTAAAAATATACCTGTAAAATAAGTTTGTCTTCAAAGATATAAATGCCATTTGATTTGTCGAAAAAACCTCCATTTTTCAATTTTTTTGGGAGGGGGTTACATTTAATACAGTTAAAATAATTTAAAAAAAACTAATTTAAGATTCAAAATTTTACCTGAAAAATAAGTTTGTCTTCAAAAATTTAAATGCCATTTTATAAATCGAAAAACCCTTGATTTTTCAATTTTTTTTTTCGAAAATCGTTAGAGCGGTTTTTTTTTAAATTAATTTTTTATATATAAAATTTTTCAATTTTGTTCTAAAAATATTTTTGGTATGCAGTTGTTTAGTGATTGTAAATATACGCTCTACATTTGAATTTCGTAAAAAAATGTTGACCCGTTTTTGAGATATAGAATTTTGAAAAATAAAAATTCAATAGTTTTTTAAAAATCCAATCAAAAAAAAATTGCACTTTTGATAATCAAATATTGTTAAGGCAGTATAAGAGCTCGTTCAAAAAAAAAATTATTGAAATCGGTTCATAAGTTACTGAGAAAATTAAAAAACAAAAAAACGGTTCTATGACCGGTACCTTTCCGGAGCAATACAAAAATATGTTTTTCTTATTAAAAGAAGCAAAGTTAAAAAAGAAAATTTTAAAGAAAATTTTAAAAAAATCTATCGGTTTGTTTTTGAGAAAATTCGAATTATCGTTTTTTGACCAAAAAAATTGTATGGGGGCCACTGTTAGTTTTGATCTTAAAAAAAAAATGAAAAAAACGCCTAACGCGAATCTGCTCAAAACCTTAACTTCCAAGTTTGAACTCAATCGACCCAATGGTTTAGGCTGTAGGAACGTGGACAGACAGACAAAATTTTGCACGAATGCAAAACTTGCCATGTAGTTCCTATATGTCGCAAGTAAAAATCTATTGGTTTGTTTTTGAGAAAATTTGAATTTTCGATTTATGACCAAAAAATGTGTATGGAATCTATTGTCATTTTTGATCTGAAAACAATTTGAACAAAAAACACCAAACCCAAATCAGCTTAAAACTCTAATTTCCAAGTTTTAACTCAATCGATCCAACAACTGTTAGGAGCGTGGACAAACGGACGGAATCGGGCGACCAACTTTTTTTCGACTTGTCTATCATCATTATGTCATGTTTGATTAAAATTTTAGGTTTAAAAACCTTTTTAGATAATAATAAAATGCACGACTGGGTCGCACGAACTTGCTCCTGTATGCAAAGAGTCTGTTAAAAATGTACCTATAAAAGATTTAAAAATATACCTGTAAAATAAGTTCTCTTCAAAGATATAAATGCCATTTGATTTGTCAAAAAACTTGTGATTCATCCCAAGACACAACTCATTCCGAAAATGAAAAATACTTGTAAGCATACCTAACGAAAACAATAATTGGTTGTGTATTCAACTAGTTAAAAATATTTAAAATTCTTAAAAAAATAAAAAATTAAAATAATTAAAAATAAAATAAAATAATTTAAAAAAAATTTTAAGATTCAAAATTTTACCTGAAAAATAAGTTTGTCTTTAAAAATTTAAATGCCATTTTATAAATCAAAAAATCCTTGATTTTTCAAATTTTTGTTTTGAAAATCGTTAGAGCGGTTTTTTTTTAAATTAATTTTTTATATATAAAATTTTTCAATTTTGTTCTAAAAATATTTTTGGTATGCAGTTGTTTAGTGATTGTAAATATACGCTCTATATTTCAATTTCGTAAAAAAATGTTGACCCGTTTTTGAGATATAGAATTTTGAAAAAAAAAATTTCAATATTTTTTTAAAAATCCAAACAATAAAAAATTGCACTTTTGATAATCAAATATTGTTAAGGCAATATAAGAGCTCGTTCAGAAAAAAAAATTATTGAAATCGGTTCAAAAGTTGCTGAGAACATTATAAAACAAAAAAACGATTCTATGAGCGGTACCTTTCCTGAGCAATACAAAAATATGTTTTTCTTATTAAAAGAAGCCAAGTTAAAAAATAAAATTTTAGAGAAAATTTAAAAAAAATCCATCGGTTTGTTTTTGAGAAAATTCGAATTTTCGTTTTTTGACCAAAAAAATTGTATGGGGGCCACTGTTAGTTTTGATCTTAAAAAAAAATTGAAAAAAACGCCTAACGCAAATCTGCTCAAAACCTTAACTTCCAAGTTTGAACTCAATCGACCCAATGGTTTAGGCTGTAGGAGCGTGGACAGACAGACAAAACAGACCGGACGGAATCGCGGGACCCACTTTTTTCGACTTCTCTACCATCGTAATATCATGTTTGATTAAAATCTCGAGTTCGAAATTTTGCACGAATGCAAAACTTGCCATATAGTTCCTATATGTCGCAAGTAAAAAAGAGACTGGGAGCGACCCACACGGATAACTTCCCATCTCGTCTGTCGATTTGTCTTGCTTAAAAGTTTGTAGGTTTTCGTGTTTTGTTAAAAAAGTTATCAGTTGAATAATTCTTAGAAAATTTGAAATTACCAACAATATTTTGCATATAATGAAATAGTTCATGAATGAAATAGTCATTTTAAAATCTATTTTTGTTAACGAGATTTTTAGCCGAAAACCAATTTTTACCAATTTTAGTAGCATGTCTTAAAAGTTTTTATTTCTTATATAAACAGATAGAAATTAAATGAATTAAACTAATTTGAAGTAAATATCTTCTATTGTTCACGAGGTATAGAGATAGAGAACCGAACATCAATTTTTAACAAAGTTGCGTATTTGTAGATTTTATTTTTTATGTGAAAAACGGACTGTTGGATTTTTATACAAAATTTACTGAGTGTCGAAAACAATATTTTCTGTGAGATAAAATTGGTAAATAAAATTTGAAGACATTATTTTTAATTTTTGAAAAGATATTTGAGTTGAAAGGAAATTTTCACCAAGTTTTAGTATTGTGTTTTTAGGTTTTTATTTTTAAAGCCATATTCTCAAATTTTTGCAAAGATATTTAAGTTGAAAATCAATTTTTACCAACTTTTAGTAATTTTTTGAGTTTTTATTTTTTGTAAAAAATTGTCAATTTTTTTTTTCTCAAAATGTTACCTTATGTTGAAAACAATATTTCTTATAAGATAAAATTAGTTGGAAACCATAGCTTTAAAGTTTTTAAAAGATATATGAGTGAAAAATCAATTTGTTTTTATTTTTTATAAAAAAACTGTCAATTCAATTTTTCTCAAAATCTTACCAGATGTCAAAAACCTTATTCTTCGTTGTATAAAATTATTTTTTTTATTTAATATTTTTTTTTTCGTAAAATATTAGATAAGAAAACCGTTCGTTAGAATTTTTTCCAAAAATATACTAGTTTGGTATCACGTCATAATATATATTAAAAATTTATTCAACTAGCTAGAATTATTGGTTTGTGAGATATGTATGTTGAGTTAATCAAAATTTTCACCTTTCTTTTAAATTGCTATGGTAAAAAAAAGCACCCACTCAATTTTTCTGCATCTTTCTGCATTATTTTCTGTATAACAAAATTTATTTGAAGTCGATATCTCTACTGGTTCTTGAGCCATGGACGACGAAAAAAACTTCCCTAACGTACGGACGTATGAACGTACGTACACACTCACGCACAGACATTGCTCTAAAAATATTTTATTTCGACTCTAGGGATCTTGAAACGTCGAGAAATGTCATCATTTTCAATTCGACAAATCGGACCAATTACAATTACTACCTATTTAAAGTTAATAAATAAATTAGCTAGCGCAACAGTCCATAGAGAACCAGGGCCTAGGGGCTTAGACTCTCAACCATTCCGGTGTGCGAGTAATATCAGCAATGGAGGACAGTTTACATGTCAAATCTGAACGGCTTATTCGAAAAAGCACTTAATACTGCAAGAATTGCTCTTGGAATATTTCTTAATTCCTCGCAGGATTCAGTACCAGTGAAAAAGGTGGCACAGGCAGAGTTTGAACCCAAGACATTTTGCATGACAGTCCTACTCACTAACCATTATGCCAGGGATACTACTCATTCAATAATAAAGTTTTATAATTTCCACGTAGTGCTCAATGCTGTTATACTTTCCATGATGATTTGTCTTTATCGACTGATTGAAATAAGATATTTTGACAGAATGTAAAAGAAACGATATGGTCAACCAGTCCCTATTGAAAAACGCTTTACTACAAACAAAATTTAGAAACGTACGAAAAAAGGTGACTTTGAAATAAAAGATTTTTTATAAACTCAGTATTACGAGTATTAGAATTATGATCAACTAATATTACCAATCTGGTTTTAAATAAAATAAGATATTGAAAAATTTAGTATCAAAAGAAAATCAAAATACTTGTCTTCAAAAACTCCATAACATTTTTTAAACTGAGCAGATTTGTGTATAAACCTTTATTCATGTGAAATATTTCCTTTTTTGGATTTTTTTATAACAAAACATATATCTGTATTCAAAATTTAATCTTCAATTCGTATTAAATCAATTTTTATTTTCGTCTAAATTGCAAACCTCAATCATAATCGAAATCGACCGACAAATAAATACGAAGCAAGTTCGTTTGATATAGTCATTATTTTTACTTTAATTATACATTTATATATATATTGTTTGATATAGAAATATTTGTATTTAGAAATAATGATAGACAGATGTCAAAAGCCATGTTTACATGACTGTTGCAGCTTTATCTGTGACAAAATTAGATTATTATTTTTTCAAATCACCACTTGAAACCACAAAGCTAATCAAAGCTAATTAAGTAGTATACCTTTTTTTCTAATATTAATAATCATTTCATATTTAATTTTATTCAACATGACTTAAATGAAAACGAATAAACAAAAATAGTTCAATTTTTAATTAATTATACGTAATAAATATTTAAATCCATTTGGTGAGTTCAATAATAAAGTTTTGCTTATGTAAATTAAAATTCAATTTAAACAAGTGATAATTATAAAATTATGGTGATTGATGATTTTTAATTTCCTACACAAGTTGAAAAGTATTTTTTGTATTATTAAATGCTATTAAAATAAAATAACAAAATTATTCAAATCTGATTTTATTACTCGTCAATCAAAAATGTATTATTATTAATAATTAACGTCAATCTATTTATTTACAATGAAATATTCAATATTGTTTAATGTTTTATTCCTTAACTCCATCATTAGTTTTTGACAAAAGTACTTTCAAACTCAAAATTGTTCAATATATTATTTTTTAAAGGATGAATATGTCCTTAATTCGAATCTTGCCTTTAAATATTTCTACATCAGGTTTTTAAAATATGCCCCTTTTAAAAGAATGCTTAAAATAACTAAGAACGGTGTTTTTAAGGCTAGGTTCAAATTCAGAACAAAATTATAAATTTTTCTCTTCTATATAGAATTTAAATAATTTTAATATCTTACTTCGATTCTGGAAATTCTCATTAGTTATAAGTCTTTATTTGACTCTATATAAAGTTCTAAAAAAACTTTGAATTTAATACATTCATAGTTTTGAAAAAAGCGTTTTGAAGTTAATTTTTAATTGTGATTTCGAACTCAATTTGTATTTTTTTAACTTTTTAAAAATACCACGTTTTCAACAATATTTATATATTATTAATATATTTTAAAAACTTTATATGAGAGAGTTGTTTACAAAACAGAATCTTTAAAAGAACAAAACTTACTTTCAAACCGTTTTAACTTTTTCCGTTGGAAAAATATTGCAATGACTATTGAAGAATGGAACTATAGACGTGGAAAACCATTAAAGATTTCATTAAAAAAAGGCTTCTTCATACATTTTGATAGATTCAAAAAGAATTATATACGTATGTTCTATCTAAAAAAAAAACCTGACGTGACGGATTTAATTAAAGGCCATTAAAAACCATTGGAAAAGTTCAATTTTATTTCCAGTAAGAAAACCTTGTTGACCGGTAATAATTAGAAACATATTTCAGTTAGCATGTGTTTATAAAATTTTCCAAAGAAAATTTAAAAGATTTTTTCAACTTGAAACTTAAGTAATTGGGCATGTTATTCTCATTTTTAATCAAGGATGCACAAGACCCTTAGAATGCTGACAACCTATGTCCTGATATTTTTCACGGTAAATTTTGTCCGTGTTTTAAAAAGCTCCAAAAAATGTTCGGATTTTTCTTATCTTAAGCTCTCTTAAGGGCATGTGGCATGTAAAAAAATTGATTGGTGCTTTGCGCTTAGCTTTGTAGCGTTCACATTTTTTTAAATATTTAAACGAAATAAACGGATTTTGATTGAAAATATATTGGGCTAAATATTTATAAAGGAATCCAAAATTAAAAAAATTTTTTTGTTCCTTAACAGCACTAGAATCACTAAAAAATCATTAAATTCAGGTAGTTACTTGGGAAAATCAATGGGGCAGTGTGTTAAATATAATTTTTTATTTTTTTTATATTTTTTTCCAAAAAACAATACATTTTTATACATAGTGTCGATCTTTTTTTTTTTTAATTTATTTATTTATTCCAAGAAAAATTCTAGAAAACTATGAAAAATAGGGCAAATTTGCATTGTGGCATAGGTGCAATAATTGATAGAACTTCCAAAGTATAACAGCCAGCTAAGTCAATTCAACTTTTTTTCAAATTCTAAATATATGTGCAGATATTTGCTTTTTAATTTTTTTTTTTTTAAATAGTTATAGTAACTTTTTTAGACAAAAAATCCAAAATGCTTTCTTTTTTTCCCAATTTTTTTTGGTAATTCATGGGGCGAACTCATTTTTTTTTTTTTAGTTTTAACTTTTTTTTTAAAAAAAGGTCCATATATATTACACATAGCGTGGATTTTGAAAAAAAAAAATATTTGTCGCAACATAATTAAAAATGCATTTCAAAATAACAACATTTGTGGTGCAATTGTGAGGGATTGGGAGCTTATATAATTCCAAAATATTTTTTTTATTTTTTTTTGGCATTTTGTTTATTCTATTTAAAAAAGTAAAAAGTTCTTGCGCCCACTATTTATTTAATTTAATTTTTATAAAAGAGGTCTATTTTGCATTTTTTAACAACAAATTTCTTTGTAAACGCACACAATGAAGTTTCCAGTTCCCAAGAATGCCGCTGCAATACACAGCGCTTAGGAAGAGAATTCTTTGCAAAAGAATTTCGCCCGCCCATTCTCTCTCAGATTTTTTTTGTTGTTGTTGGTCTCATGGCTCATTTAGTTTTTTATTCTTTGTTTTGTAGGCTTGCGGTACACAATAACAGAAAATATCAAAAAAAACTTTTCTTAGACATATTTTTTTATTTCTAGTATGTGCTATGATGTAAGGTCATGGAATCGTGATTTGGGTGTTACGTAGTCAATCGTATAAGCAGAATTTGATTTTTGGTTCAACTTTCGGCAAGTTTTGTTGTTGCACATTGTAGTGTAGGTATAAAAAAGGGTAAATAGGTATTGTAGGTATCGTGAATTCGCTGTCATATATTTTGTTTTCTTGATTTTTTTGCGTACTATCACTCCTGGATATTGCTTTTTTTTTGTGATTTTGTTCATGGTCAGCTGCTTTCCTTAGATAAAGGAAAAAGGCAGAAGTCATATAAAAAAGGAAGGCAGCTAAGTAGGTATGTACACAATATGTCCTTTTTTTCCAACGCGTATGTAATACACCTACCTACTTGATGGAATTTGGTAATTTTCAATTTTCTCAAGAACTAGAAGACATAAAGACATCTAGTTTTCAGTTTTTGATCAAAAACAAATAAAAGCAATAATTTCTAAAAAAAAATAGTAGATAATCTGAAAGTTTTGAAAAATTACTCTTTAAACCTTTTTTTTAACTTTTTTTTGCACAAATTTTGACTTTAAAACAATTTTTTTCAAAAACTATGCATAGCTTTGACTTGATTTAAAAACAAGCTAATAGACAAAAGTGTTGGCTTTAAAAAAAGGTATAATACTTAATTGAGGGTATTACCGTTATTTTTAATTATTTTTTTTTCCATTTAATGTACATATATTTTTAAACTGCCCCTACCGCCTAAACGGGGGGAGATAGACCCCCCCTCCCATAGTAAAAAAATGCTTGTTTTTAACTGTTCTATACAAATCCGTCATTAAACTTTGTCGCCAAAGTTATCGTACTCTCCCCGTAGATTGTGTTTTTTTTATGAAAAAACTGACTGTTGGATTTTTATAAAAAAATTACTGAATATCGAAAACAATATTTTCTGTGAAATAAAATAAGTTTGAAGCCAATATTTTTAATTTTTGAAAAGCTATTTGAGTCGAAAGTATATTTTTACCAAGCTTTAGTATTAATGTTTTTTTAGGTTTTTAGTTTTTGTAAAAAAACTGTCAAATCGATTTTTCTCAAAATTTTATCGAATGTTGAAAAGAATATTTCTTATAACATAAAATTAGTTTAAAGCAAATATCTCAAATTTTTGAAAAGATATTTGAGTCGAAAATCAATTTTTACCAACTTTTATTAATTTTTTTTTTTAGGTTTTTATTTTTTGTAAAGAAACCGTCACTTAGATTTTTCTCAAAATTTTATCAGATGTCAAAAACATTATTCTTCGTTGCACAAAATTATTTTGGAGGTGAAATCATATTTTAGTCGTAAAATTTTCGAGGTGACAATTTTTTTTTCAGTTTTTTTGATTTATAAAAAAAACCGTTAATTGTATTTTTTTCCAAAAATATATTTGTTTTGTATCACATTGCAATATATAACATAAAATTTAATTCAAGTCTCTAGCGTCATTGGTTCATGAGATATTTAGGGTTAACCAAAATTTTCACCTTTTTTTTAAACTGCTATGGTAAAAAAACCACCCACGCAATTTTCTTGAGAGCCCTTTCTGCATCTTTCTGCCTTATTATCTGTATAACAAAATTTATTTGAAGTCGATATCTCTTCTGGTTCTTGAGCTATGGACGACGAAAAAACGTCCCTAGTCCCTAGAGTCGAAATAAAAGATTTTTAGAGAGATGTCTGTGGGTGCGTGTCTACGACGGCTTTTTTTTCGTCGTCCATAGCTCAAGAACCGTAATACCCGTAGCATGATGGTTAGTGCGTTGAATTGTCATGCCAGAGGTCTTGGGTTCGATCCCTGCCTATGTCATCTAAAGTTTTTTTCACGGGTACTGTCTCTTGCGAGGAATTGACAAAATCTCCAAGAATAATTCTTGTCATGAAAAGTGCTTTCTCAAATTAGCCATTCGGATTCGGCTTAAAACTGTAGGTCCCCTCCATCCCTGACAATAGTACTCGCACACAGGAATGGTTGAGAGTTGTAAGTCACTAGGCCCTGGTTCTCAACGGACTGTTTTGCCACCCAATTTATTTATTAATATAGCTCAAGAACCAGTAGAGATTTCGACTTCAAATAAATTTTGCTGAACAGATAATAATGCAGAAAGATTCAGAAAGGACTTTTAAAAAAAATTGAGTGGGTGGTTTTTTTTACCACATCAATTTAAAAAAGGTGACATTTTTGGTTAATCCTAAATATCTCACGTTAGAGACTTGAATAAAATTTTATATTATAGTTTATGACGTGATACTAAACAAGTACATATATTTTTGGAAAAAATTCCACTAACGGTTTTTCTATAAATCAAAAAAACTGAAAAAGAAATATGTGTGACCTCGAAAATTTTTATGAACAAAAAACCATATTATCTCCAAATTAATTTTGTGCAACCAAGACGTTTTTAACATCTGGTAAAATTTTGAGAAAAATCGAATTGACAGTTTTTTTTTTTATAAAAAATAAAAACCGAAAAAAAACATTACTTAAAGTTGGTAAATTGATTTTCGGCACAAATATCTTTTCCAAAAATTTGAAATTATGGCTTGTTACTAATTTTATCTTATAAGAAATCTTGTTTTCAACATTTGGAAAAATGTTGAGAAAAATCGAATTGACAGGTTTTTTACAAAAAATAAAAACCTAAACAAAAAATTAAATTAATAAAAGTTGGCAAAAATTGATTTTCGACTCAAATATCTTTTAAAAACTTTGAGATTATATCTTTAATCTAATTCTTTCTTTTAAAAAATATTGTTGTCAACATTTAATAACATTTTGAGAAAAATCGTATTTACAGTTTTTTTATAAAAAATTAAAAACCTAAAAAAAAATTGACAAAAGTTGGCAAAAATTGATTTTCGACTATAATATCTTTTCAAAACTTTGAGATATTGAGATATTTCATCTTTTTAAAAGTATTGTTGACAACATTCAGTAAAATTTTTGAAAAAAAATCGAATTGGCAGTTTTCTTACAAAAAAATAAAAAATAAAAAAAATTTATAAGAATTGATTTTCGACTCAAATATCTTTTCAAAAATTAAAAATATTGACCTCAAACTAATTTTATCTTATAAGAAATATTGTTGTCAACATTTGATAATATTTTGAAAAAAAACGGATTGACAGTTTTTTAACAAAAAATAAAAACCTAAGAAAAACAATACTAAAACTTTGTTAAAATTGATTTTCAAATCAAATATCTTTTCAAAAATTAAGAACATTTATTTTAAACTAGTTTTATCTCACAAAAAATATTGTTTTCGACATTCAGACATTTTTTTATAAAAATCCAACAGTCTGTTTTTTCATAAAAAAAATAAAATCTACAAAAAACAGTAGGCAAAATTGTTAAAAATTGATGTTCGGTTCTCAATATCTCGTTAACAATAGAAGATATTGACTTCAAATTAATTTCATTCACCCAATTTGTATTTGTTTAAATAAGAATTAAAAATTTGAAGAAATGCTACCAAAATTGGTAAAAATTGGTTTTCGACTAACAAAATTAACAAAACACGAAAACCTACAAACTTTTAAGCAAGACAAATACACAGACGGGAAGGGAAGTTATCAGTGTGGGTCGCATCCCAGCCTCTTTTTATATGATGCGATTGATCCATACGTAATTCGTACTACAGAACCAACACCTCGCCAAGAAAACGCTCCCCAAACCATCAAATTTCTGCCACTTGCTTGATTATTTGTTTTTTTTTCTTTCCTCTTGTTGTTTTTACGGCTGCCAGCACATCTTCTTTGTTGATTTTAATTAGCTTCTAATGGCTTCCTTGGAAGATTTTTATGAATAGTACATCTCCGCAATGATCTTTTGTTTTTACCCATTTTAAGTAACCTTAATCTTTTCGAATCTGTTCGGGGGATTCATTTTTTTAACAATTATGTTTTGTATAATCGTCTAACAACGCTTTTCGAAAAAATGGTTTTTCATCGTCTATGTCAATAAGTGGTGCATTTAAGAGAACTTTTTGTTCTACCAATATACATTTAAAACATTCAAGGTCCAGTATGAATGTTATGTGCATTAAAACCCATTAATTATTTTAGTTTTTATGACAACTCCAGGTCCAATGTCATTTTCAATTCATCATCCGATATACATAAAGATTAACGTTGGCGCACATTCACGCCGCCCGACTGTGGCGCCCAACTCATGACTTTGCAAATGACTGGTCATGGTGACACCACAAATGATGCACATTCAAATCACTTTTTATATCCTGTGGATAAGGCTCCAACTAACTATACATACTCCACTATACTGAATCGACCTTCTGACAACGATAAGAGCTTCTTTCTCAAAACCGCACAATAAAAAGCCACCGCTGCTGCTGCTGGCTGATGACAAGAACTTACTGCTGGCTGAAACTAGAGAAACCCTAACGTACATAGTACACAATTTTGTTCATGTGGCATGGAATACACTATAGGTTAGATACTTTTCCTTGATATAATCTGAAATCTCCCTTCAAGTCTAGCCTTTATTTTTTTTCATTTTTTGAAATCCTTTTTTTTTCAAACGGATAGAACAATGAGGGGCAAAGAAATTGACTGTGTTGTATTGTGCTTTGTATACCTAAACCTATACCTATACTGCATTTTTGTATGATAGACATGACAACAAAAGACAACTACTAGAGTGGTGATACGGATAGTGTTCAGTAGATAGTTATTTTGTTGCCACTCCTTGACACTTTGTTCTTTTGTTTTTGTTATTTGACGGAGGAAAAAAACTGTAAAAGCTTTAACTTTTCTTGTGACAATTTTAACACCTCCATTTTTTTTTACAGATTTCTTTAAAGGCAAGATTCGTTACAACTTGAAAAATATTTCCAGTAAAATTAGCATCAAAAACAACTAAAAGAAAATAGGCTGGGATGCCCCACAATGATAACTTCCCATCCCGTCTGTCGATTTGTCTTGCTAAAAAGATTGTAGGTTTTCGTGTTTTGTTAAAAAAGTTGTCAGTTGAATTATTCGTAACAATTTAAAAATTACCAACAATATTTTGTATATAATGAAATACATAGTTTGATTTCGAAATCTATTTTTGTTAACGAGATTTTTAGTGGAAAACCAATTTTTACCAATTTTTACCAATTTTAGTAGCATTTCTTAAAAATGTTTACTTCTTATTTGAACAAATACAAATTGGGGGAAGGAAATTAATTTGAAGTCAATATCTTCAATTGTCCACGAGATATCGAGAACCGAACATCAATTTTTACTTTGCGTACTAGCTATTTTGTGTAGATTTTATTTATTTATTAAAAAACTGACTGTTGGATTTTTATAAAAAATTTACTGAATGTCGAAAACAATCTGTGAGACAAAATAAGTTTGAAGCCAATATTTGTAATTTTCGAAAACTTCAGACTCAAGTAGCTTTTCAAAAATTACAAATATTGGCTTCAAACATATTTTATTTCACAGAAAATATTGTTTTATCGATTTTTTTATAAAAATCCAACAGTCCGTTTTAATAAAATCTACTAAAAATAGTACGCAAATTTTTTAAAAATTGATACATATAGACAAACTTTTAAGCAAGACAAATCGACAGACGGGATAGGAAGTTATCAGTGTGGGTCGCATCCCAGCCTCTTTTTTAAATTAGATTTGATTCACAATCGTATGTATGCTTGTCCCAAAATCATTTTACGCAGAAGTATGTAATGTCATTCTAAATTTTTTTGTTCTTAAAGTTGCAATTGTTCGGAAATTTTTTGAAATAATATTTTAGTATGTTAATCTATCTATATCCTACTTAAAATTAATGTTTTCAAAATTTTGGGACATATAGCTTGCTCAATTACTTTATTTATTACTTGTAAAATTTCTTAGGAGAGGCATCCCAGAAAAACTAATTGCTATTATGAAAGCAACAT
Organism: Eupeodes luniger; assembly: GCA_951509635.1. Classification (NCBI taxonomy): domain Eukaryota; kingdom Metazoa; phylum Arthropoda; class Insecta; order Diptera; family Syrphidae; genus Eupeodes; species Eupeodes luniger. Next base: position 157,461,055 of record OX608073.1, on the reverse strand, counting down.
TATGATGGATCCAAGTGTCACGTTCTGCATGATGGTAGCTTGTCAGAGGCTTTTGAAATCCGTAGCAGAGTCTGACAGGGCTGTATTCTGTCGCCAATATTGTTTTTGCTGGTAATAAGCGCTTTGCTGCGAGCAGCTTTGTCAGGTAGCGGAGGGATCCAATGGACTTTGACATTTTATTTAAAGCACTTTGATTACACGGACTATGATTGCTTACTCTCTCATAGGATCATGGATCTCCATCAAATGACAACAAAGGTGGAGAGAGAAGCAGAAATCGTGGGGCTGAAAATACAATTCCGGCAAAACAAAAATGAGCAGCCTCGGAATCCGACCATCCTCTCAAATAAATACTTCCTCACAACCCGGTGGAAAAAGTGGAGAGCTTTCAACACCTTGGAAGTATCGTCTCCATCGAAGGCGGAACCGAACAAGACGTCATCTGCCACATCGGCAAAGCCAAAGCGGCGTTCGGTATGCTGTCGAAAATTTGGAGGAATAACTTTATCAGCTTAAGAACAAAGCTACGACTGTTTCGCTCAAATGTTGAATCTGTGCTTCTTTATGGGTGCAGCAACTGGAAGGTTACTTCAGCCATTACAAGGAAGCTGCAAACCTTCGTGAATAGATGTCTTCGCAACAACCCTCGAGCCCAACTTCGGTCGTACTATCAAGTTCAGAGATTCGTTCTTTAGCCGTACTATGCGAATGTGGAATGCCTTGCCACACTCTGTCTTACCCAGCCATTACAATATTCAGGAATGCAAAACCAATGTGCACCGACATCTCCTTTCAACTCCTCTTTCCCTTTCCTAGTGCTCACACTGTGTCTACATTATAAGGGTAGTATTATCCCTTTGAGTGTGCGCTTATTATAAAAAAAAAAAGCGTCACTAGGCAAGAGTTGGAGGGAGCTGAAACATATCTCCAGAAACCGCACACGATGGCGCGTAGGCGTAGTGGAGGCCCTATGCCCTTTAAGGGGTCCAATAAATAGTTTTTCTACAGTAAGATCAATCTTTGTTTGAGAATGTTGTGTAATTTCGTCATCCTTTTAAATTATTTCGATATCTCCACTCACAATTTTCACAAGACAGCAAGAAACAAGACTTGACACATTTTCTCATTCCCTTTGAAGCAATTTAAAAAAGTTTCCACCGAGATATGAGTACATAGCAATAATTGAACTTTGTATGTTGTTTGTTTCTGCTTCTGTCTTTGAAGGAGTTAATTTTAGTGAAAATGTTTACACGAATTCACTATAACACAAAATCTAGAAATAGCTTTTCAGTAAGTCAATTTAAGTGACTTTGAAGAAAGTGGCACCAAAATCGAAACAAATCAATACCATGAATTTTTCTTTCATACTGTACAATAAAAAAACAAATAATTTATGTTTTTTTGACGAAAACATGAAATCAATGTACTTGTTATTGAAAATTCAAACTTAGTGTTTTCTCAAAATTCAATATTTTCCAATTTTTCTTCTTATATACCAAATATTATAAAAACATCGACCGGTCAAAACCATGGTATTTGAGTATTCATTTCAAAAATAAATGACAATTTAATTTATATTCCTATTGGAATATATTTTAGGTATACTTACTCATAGATATAAGCCACTACTATAAAAAGAGGGACGAAATATTTCATAATTTAAATGTGACGAAGGTCACATTAAATCTTTAAACACGGAAGCATATTTTTGTGGTCGGGTTTCTTTTGTTTTTAATTTGGGATACTGTGGTGGGTTAGCGTTTTTATTAGTAAAACTTCTTATTTTGATTTATGTATGCAAAGTAATATTTTAATTTTTAAATTACATTTAAAATATTCCAAACGTTTGTGAAGTTGACATAATGGATATTTTTCACTTATGAACTTTCACCAATTAATTAGGGACAAACTTTTTTATAATGTTTTTGATTTTCTAGTATCCCGATTTTTAAATTTGCAGTAAATAAAGTTTGGGCTATTGAATTTAAAACTCGAATGTATTCTCTATATACATTGGTTTTATCGAAAACTAAATAACAATTTATTTAAAACTCAAAAGCTTTTAATTTCCAAATTATTGATGAGTTCTCAAGAATTTGTGTTTGCATTATGTTAAATGTTCAAACATTTTCTGGAAAATATTAGTAGGTATTGGTGTTTGTGTTTTCTAAAAAGTTTAGATTGTGGTTATTACCGTATTGTGTCTTGTTCAAATCACTGTCAGCTCCACATTTTGTACATTTTCGAAGAAGTAAACATATAAAACAACATGAAATTTCAAATTTCTGTTGTAGCCGCATAGAAATAAGTGTAGAGGTTGTAGTAATCAATGATTTTGATGATTTTTAATCATAGTTTTCCATTTCAACCATTGAACTGTCAATAAGAGTTATATTTTATATTAAAACACAAAATTTCCAGAATTTACATTGGTAGAACCTTGGAGTCTTCCTGGCGACCAACACGTGCACGGTGCAACCAACTTGTGCATTATTATACAAATGTGTGTTCTCTATATTAGCAAGGATGCGCATGTTAAGCTCTTTTTATGAGTTACACGGTCAACGTTTGGTGGCCAAATTCAAGTCCACGGGCTTTGGGAACATTCAGCCAACACACGTACTTCAACGAAACGAGGCAGTCAATTCCACACAAGATCGCGGCCTATCGCATGCCTCATCATGGTGAATTTTGCTTCGTGATTTGGGCCTGTACCCATATAAAATCCACTGACTCAGGAGCTGAAACCAACTGAACATACGCAGCGTCGCCGTGAAAATAATCGAAAATAATGGTGGCCAAGCCATCATCGTCAATGACGATCGCTATAGGCAGATGATCACCACTTTCGTGTGGCCTGAATTGGATGATATGGACATCGAAGAAATATGTTTTCAACAAGATGGTGCTACTTGGCACACAGTTCAAGACGAAATTAATATTCTGCGTGAGCGGTTTCCTGACAAGGTTATCTCGCGCCGAGGTGACTTGAATTGACAACTAAGATTGTGATATTTTAACTCCTTTATACTTTTTTAGTGGGTCTTTCTTAAGTCGCAGGTCTATGCAAATAAGTCGAAAATTAACGAGGCCCTCAAAGACAACATAATCGGTGTCAGCGTTCAAATTCAGATTGATTTATGAGCCAAAATCATCAAAAAAAGAGGCTTAGATGCGACCCACACTGATAACTTTCCATCCCGTCTATCGATTTGTCTTGCTTAAAAGTTTGTCTATATGTATGAATTTTTACCAAATTTGCGTTTTATTTTTTGTAGATGTTATTTTTTTATGAAAAAACGGACTGTTGGATTTTTATAAAAAAATTACTGAATATCGAAAACAATATTTTCTGTGAAATAAAATAAGTTTGAAGCCAATATTTCTAATTTTTGAAAAGCTATTCGAGTCAAATGTAAATTTTTACCAAGTTTTAGTATTGTTTTTTTTAGGTTTTTTTTTTGTAAAAAAAACTGTCAATTTGATTTTTCTCAAAATTTTATCGAATATTGAGAACAATATTTCTTATAAGTTAAAATTAGTTAGAAGCCATTATCTCAAAGTTTTAAAAAGATATTTGAGTCGAAAATAAATTTTTACCAACTTTTATTAATTTTTTTTAGGTTTTTATTTTTTTTTTAAACTGTCAATTCGATTTTTCTCAACATTTTTCAGAATGTTGAAAACAATATTTCTTATAAGATAAAAAAAGTTTAAAGCCTTAATCTCAAGTTTTTGAAAAGATATTTGAGTCGAAATTCAATTTTTACCAACTATGAGATATGTTTTTTTTAGGATTTTATTTTTTATAAAAAAAACTGTCAATTAGATTTTTCTCAAAATTTTATCAGATTTCAAAAAACACTATTTTTCGTTGCACAAAATTGTTTTGGAGATGAAATAATATTTAAGTCGTAAAATTTTTGAGGTGACAAATTTTTTTTCTCAGTTTTTTTGATTTATAAAAAAAACCGTTAATTGGATTTGTTCCAAAAATATAATTGTTTTATATCACGTTACAATATATAATATAAAATTTAATTCAAGTCTCTAGCGTCATTGGTTCATGAGATATTTAGGGTTAACCAAAATTTTCACCTTTTTTAAACTGCCATGATAAAAAAACCACCCACGCAATTTTCTTGAGAGCCCTTTCTGCATCATTCTGCCTTATTATCTATTCAGCAAAATTTATTTGAAGTCGATATCTCTTCTGGTTCTTGAGCTATGGACGACGAAAAAACGTCGCGAACGTACAGACGCACGGACGTACGAACGTACGTACACACGCACGCATTGACATCTTTCAAAAAATCTTTTATTCCGACTCTAGGGACCTTGAAACGTCGAGAAATGTCAAAATTTTCAATTTGACAAATCGGACCCATTACAATAACTTCCTATGGGAAGTTAACTAGAACTTTTGAAACTACGGCCGGCGCACGGCCATTTAAACGATGTCATATTTTATTATTTGGGTCAAAATGTTAATCGAATAATGATAAACTCTAATCGACAATTATTTTTGTAATGTGATCTGTTGGATTTAAATATATCGACTCAAACAAGGATCTAAATATATCGACTCAAACAAAGAAATGTGTTTTTGACTCGAAGATTCTTCCTGTCCAGTTGCTGCCAAAAATGGCAATCCACGAGACTCGTCGAAAATAAACTTCAATACTATCAAAGAGCCATGGAAAGATCAATTCTAAAGGTGAGATTATCTCAACTGATCAATCACGAAACCCAGACAGTATTATGTTCTTCACAAAACTTAAATAAGATTGAGCTGGACAAATGTTTTTGACGTCAGATAAACGATGGACAAAAATAACTACAGAAATGACTCCACTAGACAAGAAAACAAAAGTATGACAATTAAAAAAAAAAGACAATAAAAAAGGTAATAAAATTCTAGTGAATAAATTAATGATTTCTTATGTGTATATATGAGTGAATCCTATATATGAATGCAATGCTATGCTATGTGTGTTAATGTGTAATTGCATTGTTGCATCTGAATACACAAACATTGATTCCGGTTGTTTGAATGGTTTTTGCATTACCTATTAATTCCTGATCGTTCGTCGTTTTGGTTTTGTCGGTACCTATACCTACCTATGACAATTCAAAAAAAAGACGACATACAACCTTTTTGTCCATATTACTAATGGGGAGACTTAACTTATCAAACGTATTAATTAAGTATATTTTTACAATAAAAAAACATTATAAACTTTAAAGAGTGAATAAAGCTTGATAGGGTTCACAAATAAGGATAAACCCTTACTGATATCTCATATACAACTTGTTTAATTAAATTCCCATAGGAAGTTGTTGTAATCGGTCCTATTTGTCGAATTGAAAATTTTGACATTTCTCGACATTACGTTGTCCATATCTCAAGAACTTGCAGAGGTATAAACTTCAAATAAATTTTTTTATTCTGATAGTAATGCAGAAAGATGCATAGAGAACTCTCAATAAATTGAGTATGTGGTTTTTTTTACCTTAGCAATTTAAAAAAAAGGTGAGCATTTTAGTTAAACTAAAATATTTCACGAACCAGTAATGTTACGGACTTGAATTAAATTTTATAACCAAACCAATAAAATTTTGAAAAACAAATTAAAAGTATGTTTTTTTTTTAATAAATCACAAAAACTGAACAAACATAATTGTTACCTTGAATATTTTACGAACATAATATTGATTTTATCTGTAGTACCCGTGGCGTGATGGTAAGTGCGTTGGACTGTCATGCCAGAGGTCTTGGGTTCAAACTCTGCCTGTGCCATCTTAAGTTATTTTCACGGGAACTGCCTCTTGCGCGGAATGGGCATATCCTCCAAGCTTAATTCTTGTCATGAAAAGTGCTTTCCCAAATTAGCCTTTCTGATTCAGCTTAAAACTGGAGGTCTCCTTCATCGCTTAGAGCATTACTCGCCCACTGGAATTGCTGAGAAATTGGTTTTCGGCTTGAAATCTCAATAAAAAAAATATATTTTGAAATCAAACTATGGTAGTTTTTAGTTCATTTTTTAGAAAAATTCAACTGACAACTTATTTAACAAAACCAAAAGTCCTAACTTTCATGCCATTGACACTTTCTACAAGATTTGACTTTGTTATATTCATTCCGTTATAACTTAATAACTGCTTATGATGACATACGAGTACACAACCTTTCTACTAAAAATTCAGGAAGCCACCCAAGCATACCTAGTTTAGTAAAAATTCATATAAAACCAGAACTCTTAGATACCTTCAAAGATTGAAATAACACAAATGAAATGAAAACAAAATAAAAGCCCACATAGGCAAAGTCCATAAACATTCTTCCCATCATTTACAGGATACATCCCTCATTAGATATTGCCACTGAAAATACAAAAGCCATTCTGCTTTAATTTAGAGTTACCTTGTAAAGTGGGTCACTCTAGACACTACAATATCTACTTCTCTTTTTCTGGAAGTCACCAAAAAGCACACTTCATCCTCATCGTCATCATGTCGCACCAAAACAAAAGAGAATATTCAAAGACTGTCTCAAAAATACCAACAAGAACAAAAAAAAGAAAAGAAAAACTTGGTTGTGAAGAGAATAAGTTGCTTTAAAATAAAAATAAAAACAAAATTAAGAACGAGACAGTCCAGGTTTTGAGTTGATCCAACCAAACAAAAAGTTTACTTGTCATTGCTAAGAAATAATGTGTTCAACACAATTCCCTCACGCATTAAACCCTCCCTTTTAAACCATGCCAAAACAGGAAACAGTGTGTGGTGAATTCTCTCATTTCTCTCTTAAAAAGGTGAAATTCATAAAAAACATGCGCAAAATTTTCGTTACAGCGGTTAACCTAGACACTGATAACAGGTCCTATTCTAGTCCCATATGACCATCATATTGTGCCCTACTGAACTAATAACTGTAACTTGGTGTAGGACGGGAAGTGACACTGAAAAAAGTACAACATTATCCCACACTGATAAGGCCTTAAGAGAGTTAACAAAGAGACAAGGTGGTTCATTAACTACCATACTCATTTAAGAGAAACTAAATCCTCCATATTCACCATATGGTAAGTTTTCGCTACCAATTTACTTCGTTTAAGTTTATGGATTGTATGGTTAAATTCATATCGCCAATGTTCAAACATTGATAACAGCATCAATTCAGTTTCTTTCATGATGCCGTCGACAGTTATGTGTTAGACCTCCGATTCTGAAGGGATATTTTTTCTCGAAAACCAAACATTACTCGTAAATCGCGTAACTTTTTGGATATTCAGATGATGCAAAATAAGTGAGCTTAACCAAGCAACCAACCAAACGCGTGTTTATTTTGTCGGTTTATTTATAGTGTTTGCAATTTTTGTGTTGGTATATTATCCTGAATGTCCTGAAGCTTGGGGCTATATCAAAATAAATGCATACCTGCTTCATAGATATAAAGTTAATCCAATAATTGAAATTAAGGTAATAAAATTCTATAGTGAATTAATTAATGATTTCTTATGTGTATATATGAGTGAATCCTATATATGAATGCAATGCTATGCTATGTGTTAATGTGTAATTGCATTGTTGCATCTGAATACACAAACATTGATTCCGGTTGTTTGAATGGTTTTTGCATTACCTATTAATTCCTGATCGTTCGTCGTTTTGGTTTTGTCGGTACCTATACCTACCTACTGGTGGTGATGATATGGTCGTCGAAATAGCAGTTAAGTGAATGTGCGGTTGTGTTTTATGTAAAGTAATTTCCACTCCTGTGGTTGCGTTCAGAGATTTGTGTGTTTTTTTCTTTTTTTTTATAATTTTTCTCGAAACTTGTTCATAATATAGGAATGAAAACCCTCGCTCGGTTACAATGTGGGGCAAACAATTAAAAGTGGCGCCCAACGTGCGTTAAATCTTTTTCCCTGTTTTCTCATGTTTATTACAGGTTTAAGCATTCTTTGCATTAAACAAAAAAAACAGTATTTTATTTACTAAATATACATTTTTATGTACTGGTATTTGAGAGAATACTATCTGACAAAAAAGTAGGAGTTTAAAGCTCAACAACAGGAAAGTTGGTGTACATTTATACGTTGCAACGACCTGGAAGTTTAATAACTTTTGTTTGCTTCATTTTAACACTGCCTGCAGTAAATCACCAAGCGTATACCCGCTGACAAACAGACGTGCTTGTATATAAAAAAAAAACAAGTGAATAAAATCTGCAAAAACAGCATATAAAAACAGGATGTGCTCAGGCACGCGGTCCTGAGATCCCTCCTTAATCGCTACAAGTACATAAATTCCTTCCTTATTTTACCCAACTGCACGGTCTTAAAAATAGCGGATTACCCGAATATGTACGTTATAAATGTGTATACCTATATGTACTGTGCATACATTTAACGCGAGAGGCTATCGCGCGGCGAAAGTTTAAAATGGCTGATGTAGCCTAACTCACCTTCCAGTTTCGTTCGTTTCGTGACGGTTACCCATATTTTTACTGTTATTCGTTGTGTTCAGTTTTTTTTTTGTTGTGTTTGTTCTTTTTTACTTTCGAGGCCAGCAGTGCGAGAATGGCGCGGCGGCGGTGTTGATATATTTCCTCTTGAAATAATTTATCCCCGATTTATGCAGAGTTTATTCAGTGCGAGGTTACTCTGGTTGGTTTTTCGTCGTCCTCGTGTATAGAGTCACAGTCCTCGTTCTTGTTCTCGTTTTCGTTTTCGTCGTGTACCTATATACCACATATTTACGTATGAATGGATGTACCCCTTGTGAAATAAGCAATATCAGGAATGCAAGAACCCCAAGTCCAAGTCCAATTCCAAAACCAAAACCAAACCCAAAACCAACCCCAACCCCATCAACACAGTACAACACACGGCGGCGTGCATGAAATCGCTTAATTTGTATGTGGCGACAATATAAGCCTGTTATGCAAATATTTGCCGCCTCCATATAGTTTATGCATACAGAGAAGTGTGATTGTGATTATGTTGTGTCACTCAACATCTTTCCGGTGACCTTATGGAATGTGAGTGGTTAAATTATCGAATCTTCCCATTTGATGTGTGTGCGATGGCAATATGCATTTAATTAAATTCATACCTCATTCGTGTCACGCGCGTTTCTCGTTAATTTCATTACTTCCTGTGGTCTTATAGTGAATAAAATAAAAAAATATACATACATACATATACAAAACAAAGTGTTATACATTGTAAAATACATCATCGTCCTTTACATTATACAACCATTCAGGTATATTTATATAAAAACCATAACAACAACAAAAATACGAAAAATAAAAGTTGGATTTTGTATCCAACCATCATTAGTAACATCATCAACACAACAACACTAGTTGCAAGATACAACAGTAGCAGTTGCAGTAGCAAAAGCAACATCACAGCCATCAGCATCAAGGATAATGGATTACGCTTTTTGGATAATTGGAATTCTCTGCACTGCGAGTGCATCAGCTGAGATTATCCTGCGAGTGGACCCGCTTGGTAAAGTTTATTTTATATTTTAGTTTTGCTTAAGTTTTAACAGTAGTGGTGGTGCGGTGGTAGTGGTTTTTTAATTGTAGTTATTATTAACAATAAATTATTAATTCATAGACTGTTTTAATGTAAGCCTATGGGTATAGGTAGAAATCTGTTGATGCCATCCTCACCATCATAATCATCATCATCATTATTATTATCAACATCAAATCCTTGTTGTTGTTTTTTTTTTTAATTTGTTCAATAAATATTTTGTTTTAATTCTGAGAGAAAGGCCTATTGTGTATTTAAAACCACAACAAGTCTAGAGCATTCCATTAATTTCAATTTGACTTACATTTTGAATTTATTTTTTTTTGAAATTTTATTATAAATTCATGATGTATCTTTATGTATATCTATATACCCCTCATGCTTACCTACCCTACATTACTTTATAGGTATGTATTGTATATATACATACATACATAATTAATTATTTATAAAAGGAAAAATAATAATAATTATCAATCAGTAGGAATTAATTTTGATTTAAGCACGTTTCATGTGGGGTATCTATGGTATGTACATTATATGTATATAGCAGGGTGTGTGTAAATGCATGAGAATGATGTTGATAATGATAAATAATAACGATGACGGATCGTGATGTTTTGTAAATTAAGTTAAGGAAACAGGAGAAAATATAATATCATTAAAATAATTCAAATTATTTTAAAAACATAAATTTAAAATGGAGTTCTACAAGAAAAAGGAACATACAATAGATTATATAAAATAATGAGCCAGAGCAAGACTATCTCTTCCAGGCTTTTGAAAAGGCTTAGTTTATGGAGGCAAAAGGAACAAAACAAAAATAAAAGTTTGAAAAGGATCAAAAAGAAATCAGGTATGTAGGTGAGGTGGGGTGGCTGTGTAATTAAGTGGAAAAGGAAACTTTTCATAAGAATTAAATTTTTCTCTGAGTATAAAGAATTAAAAGTTAAGGTATACCTAACTAAACTACGTATACATAAATACATAGAGTATCTTTTTTTAAATTCTTATACAACGCGTTTCATTTGATTAGGTCGTTTTTTTTTTTTTTTGTCTATGGATATCATTTTTATTTGTATGTAAAGTTTATACAGATAGAAACCTTTATTATATAAGGTTGGTTGAATGTTTAAGAGTTCATTGCAATCCTAATTAGGAAAACCCAAGTAGGTATGTCATTGCAATGTTATGGATTCGTTTTTAGTTTTAATTGAGTTGAAAACCAGCCACAGGTACAGGAAAATATACCTAGTAGGTATCTATAGATATTAAACAAATTATTTCGCATGAAACTTCCTATATTTCATTTTGATTTATGTTGTATTATGTTGAAGACATTTTTTTATTTTTTTTTTATAATAAGAAATATAATTTTGAAAGCAGTTTTAACTTTACTAAACCAAAAAAAATAAAGTGCACGACTGGGTCGCACGAACTTGCTCCTGTATGCAAAGAGTCTGTTTAAAAAAGAATCTATATAATATTTAAAAATATACCTGTAAATTAAGTTTGTCTTCAAAGATATAGATGCCATTTGATTTGTCGAAAAAACCTCCATTTTTCAATTTTGAAAAATAAGTTTGTCTTCAAAAATTTAAATTCCATTTTATAAATCAAAAAACCCTTGATTTTTCAATTTTTTTTTTTGAAAATCGTTAGAGCGGTTTTTTTTTTTAAATTAATTTTTTATATATAAAATTTTTCAATTTTGTTCTAAAAATATTTTTGGTATGCAGTTGTTTAGTGATTGTAAATATACGCTCTATATTTCAATTTCGTAAAAAAATGTTCACCCGTTTTTGAGATATAGAATTTTGAAAAAAAAAATTTCAATATTTTTTTAAAAATCCAAACAATAAAAAATTGCACTTTTGATAATCAAATATTGTTAAGACAATATAAGAGCTCGTTCAGAAAAAAAATTATTGAAATCGGTTCAAAAGTTGCTGAGAAAATTTAAAAACAAAAAAACGGTTCTATGAGCGGTACCTTTCCTGAGCAATACAAAAATATGTTTTTCTTATTAAAAGAAGCCAAGTTAAAAAATAAAATTTTATAGAAAATTTAAAAAAAATCTATGGGTTTGTTTTTGAGAAAATTCGAATTCTCGTTTTTTGACCAAAAAAATTGTATGGGGGCCACTGTTAGTTTTGGTCTTAAAAAAAAAAATGAAAAAAACGCCTAACGCGAATCTGCTGAAAACCTTAACTTCCAAGTTTGAACTCAATCGACCCAATGGTTTAGGCTGTAGGAGCGTGGACAGACAGACAAAATAGACCGGACGGAATCGCGGGACCCATTTTTTTCGACTTCTCTACCATCGTAATATCATGTTTGATTAAAATCTCGAGTTCGAAATTTTGCACGAATGCAAAACTTGCTATATAGGTCCTATATGTCGCAAGTAAAAAGTTGAAATTGTCAATATTTTGTTATTACGATTTAAAGACTTTTTTTAAGTTCCCATAGGAAGTTATTGTAATCGGTCCGATTTGTCGAATTGAAAATTTTGACATTTCTCGACTTTTCGAGGTCCCTAGAATCTAAAAAAGAGAGATGTACCTACATATGTATGCATGTGCGTTCGTGTGTACGTATGTTCGGACTTCCGTACGTTTGGGAAGCTTTTTTAGTCGTTGATATCTCAAGAACCGGTAGAGATATCGACTTTAAATATATTTTTTTTATAACGAAACTAGCTGATCCGACAAACGTTGTTTTGTCATATAAATAATTTCTAGAATATTTTTCAAGAAATAAATAACTTATTGTAAGTGTGTAATAATATATTTTCACCTCAAAATTTGCCATTTAGAAATATTTCTTCGATAACATTTTTCATCAATTTTTAAATTACTAATCGCGTGCAGTTACACAACCGTGGTGGGTTCGAATTACGAAGCAAAATTACCTTAGATCTAACCTTCAGTTGTAAATTATGCGGTGGCATGCCTGGTTAATCCAATCAGTTCAGAAACTCATTTTAATAATTTACAACTTCGGTAGCATCACAAACTGTATCAATAGATTTGTATGACACCAAGTCTCATGGAAACAAATGTTGTATCTTGAGATTTAATTCGTTGAAATCCAAAATCCGACTGGTTTAAAAAGAAATTTAACAATTTTTGACACACACATATTGGTTGAAGCTTTATTTGCATAAAAACAATCTTTCGCGTTTTGTATAATCTTGTTGGCCAGTTGATGTTGCCACGACGAGAACGGAAATGTCTCTTCCAATAAAGCCATATTTGCTAGAGTTGTGTGGCATGTGGCACCGTCTTGATGAAACCACATATTCTCCAAGTCGTATTCATCAATAGCAGGCAATAAAAAAGTCGGTTATTATATGACCATGACGCTCCGAATTGACGGTGACAGCCGTTCCATCGTCGTTTTCGAAGAAGTAAGGTCAAATCACAAGTCCGGACCAAAGAACGCACCAAACAGAGACTTTTTGTGGATGTAATGGCCTCTCTTCAATAACTTGAGGATTCTCAGAACCCCAAATACGACAATTTTGTTCATCAACATATCCACCGAGTGAAAAATGTGCATCGTCGCTGAAGAAAATTTTGTTTGATAAATCGCCGTCCACCGCCTCGCCTGTTGTTCAAGCACCCATTGGACGTATCTACGATGTTGTGAATAGTCAGCTGGCTTCAGTTGTTGTGTGAGCTGGACTTTATACGCCATAATGTGCCGTAAGATAGTCCTAATTTTTGAGATCGACGAGGAATCGATACATTCGGGTCTTCGTCAACACTTTCACTTACAGCATCGATATTTTTAGTGGTACGAGCGAAACGATGATGCACAGGCCTCACAATATCTGTAACCAATCCAGTCTCTTCAAACTTCTTCACAACTTTTCCAATTGTTTGCGTTCGTGGACAATTATGTAAACCATAATCTTTTCAAGCACGATATGTGGCTGTGGCAAAACCATCGGGATAACTCGTTATAATATAATTTATATTATACTACCTGACCCGACAAACGTTGTTTTGTCATACAAATAATTTCTAGAGAATATTTTGCTAGAAATAAAAAACTAACTTATTGTAAGTGTGTAAGGGTGCGGTATATAAGTGGGAGAGGTATAGAGCACTGTAAACAGTGACAAAATAACAATTGAAGGCGATTGAATTGAATTGGCACATCTGTGGGTATAATAGGGATTCACGGTAATAATATATTTTCACCTTGGAATTTGCCATTTAGAATTATGGCTTCGATAACATTTTTCATTAATTTTTTAATTACTAATTGCGTGTCGTTTCACAACCGTGGTGGGTTCAAATTACGAAACAAAATTACCGGAGATCCAAACTTCAGTTATAAATTATGCGGTGGCATGCCTGGTAAATCCAATGAGTTCAAAAGCTCAGTTGGATAATTTACAGCTTCGGTAGCATCACAAACTGTATCAATAGATTTGTATGACACCAAATCTCCTGGTAACAAATGTTGTGTCTTGAGATTTAATTCGTTGACATCCACATTTTTTTCTGCTAAAATTGCTCTTTCTGCCGGCCACTCATGATTTGTATATTTTCTGTGTACATCGGGAAATATCTGGTCAATGAGAGCATCTTGTGAATCAATAATCGTGCAGAATTCGACCGGTAATGTTATGCATCTAGTTGCATCTGTAGTAACTTTTCCGTCAGCTATATCTAATCTAACAGTTGTTTTAGAATGTTTCAGCGGATGAATCTTGAAGCATTTGAACACATACATATATTTACTTTCAGTTGTACTTTTTTAGTATTACGCCACAGTGGCGATGATTTTAAGCACGCGTTGATCTCACCAGCGTACGTTAAACGCGGAATAACGGGAAGTCTTTGCCTGGAATCACCTGAAAGGTGTAACAGAGTGCCGCCAAATAGTCTGTCATTGTTTTTTATATCTTTCAATGTCCTGTTCAACACCTCAAGCGAATGTTTGTGTCCCATAATGCATTCATCCCAGATGATAATTTTATACTGTTTCAGCACTGTGGCCATGGATGATTGTTTTTTTGTATTGTACACCGCGTCTGGCTTAATTTGAATATTTAGTGGCAGTTTAAATACTGAATGAGCTGTTCTGCCTTCATCCAATAAAGTTGCCGCAGTGCCAGAAGATGCAACAGCCAATGCGATACCATTGTGATTGATAGCATGATGTGGTCATAAATGGTTCTTTGCTCATCATTTATTAGTGGGATAATGCGAGCAACAATCGCTGCCATTTCTACAGTATTGTATTGTAGTTCACGATTCAATTCAGTGTCTATTAAATCAGACGCATTTCTACAGTGACATAGCGTCACTGAATACTATCGTAAGATCGTTGCACCGAGTACGATGCTGATGCAATTAAACCATAGCACTCAGGAATATAAAAAATAGATAAAAACCTATTCTCAGACCTACCGAATGTATATGCAAAATTTTATTGAAATTGGTTAAGCCGTTTCGGATGAGTATGGAAACTAACACTGTGACAGGAGAATTTTATATATTAGATTGATGCAGAAAGATGTAGAAAGAATTCTCAAAGATCTTACCCCCAAAATATCCTACAATCCGATAACGATAGCGACTTGAATTAAATTTCGTATTATATTATGCAAGGTGATACCAAAGAATTGAAATTATCACCTCAAATATTTTACGAACAAAAAACGATTTATCTCTCAAACAATTGTTTACAACGAAGAATAACGTTTTTTTTAATGTGGCAAAATTTTGAGTAAAATCGAATTGACAGTTTTTTTTTTCAAAAAATAAAAACCTAAGAAAACATTATACTAAAAGTTAGTAAAAATTGATTTTCGACGCGAATATCTTTATTTCATTTTATAGAAAATATTGTCTTCGACATATACAATAATTTTTTTTTATAAAAATCCAATCTTCAGTTTCATCATAAAAATTCGGATCTTCAAAAAATAGTGCTGAAAATTGTTAAAAAATTTATATTCGATTGTCAATATCTCTTAAATAAATAAAGGTTTTTGTCTTCAAAATAATTTTAATTCTGTGCTAAATTTTGTTATTACCGTAAGGTATTGTTATTAGAAAAATCCAATCAGTATTTGTTTATGTATGTATTAAATACAAATTTTCAAAAAATCTTACTAAAACTATTAAGACTTAAAATCTGGTTAGCAAAAAATAGATTTTGAAATCAAACTATTTGATCATAGGGAAAATATTGCTGGTAATTTTTAGTTAATTTTCAGAAAAAATCAACTGATAACTCTTTAACAAAACGCGAAAACACACAAAATCAAATAAAAAAACTGATAAGAACAACTCAATTATTATGAGAACAATCAAATTTTAAGCTAGACAAATCAACAGAAGGGATGGGAAGTTATCAGTGTGGGTCGCATCTCATCCTCTTTTTTTTGTATTTATTTCAATTTGTTAAATGCTAACCTTAACAATGCTTAAAAATAAAAGCTTAAAAACTACTTAACATCTAATTTGTTTCTAAACTGTAAAAAACATTGTTTTGAATTTGAAATTCTTAAAATTTGTATTTGGTGAACTTACAATGAAAATCAAATGTATTGAATATTTGAATTAATATGTTAAGAGGGGGCTATGAGCACCATAGTTTTATTTACTTAAAATTGTATTTAATGGTCTTTGGAGTCGTTTGCTCGAAACAATGGAGATGGTATTGTTCCATTTATTATTACTGCAGCAAAACCAAATTTAAAATATTTTACTAAACAAAGATGCCCACACTACACAGTACACAGGCATATTCTAAAATTGTCCTCACAAATGAAACAAAAACTAACTTGAGAACATAAGGATCACAGAAATCGCTACCAAATCTCTTAATGAAGCCAAGGACTCTATTTGCTTTTTTTTAGCAACAAAGCTAATATGCTCAATCTACTTGTTCACTTTTATCAAAAACATTTTAAACAAAATGACGCTTGATTAAATAAATAAGTAACATAGTATAAATAATTGAAATAAAATGAATGGAGAGCACACTACATATCATTGACTCAAACTATTTAGGTACCAAAAATAGCTTAGCAATAGGTCGGTAGGTCAACATTTATTTAATTTGTAGGTTATTTCTTGTGAACTAGAGTTTTTAATGAGGTTTTCCAGATAATTGAATAGAATTAGAATTATTTTTTTTAGAATTAGAACTTTATTCGTTTCAATAACATTTTACTAAGAATACATACATATATTTAGATTGGATTGAATTGAATAATTATTAAGGCATGACATATTTATGTCGTCTGCCTGAGTAGCAATTGAAGTATTTCTCAAATTTATTAATATATATAAAAAAAAAAAAAAAAGTTAAATTAAAAAAATTAAATTAATTAATATAAAATTAGGAACATGTTTTATAAATTATAAGTTTACATTATCTTTTTTTATGCCAAGTGAAAATTTCTTTTGATACTTGTTATTTAAAAAGTTTTATAAAGCTTTTCATTTACTTTGAACAATTATCACATACATTTATATTCTTTTTTTTTTTTTGTAACTTTTAGTTTAGTTAAAACAAAATATGGGATCGATTGACTTTTAGTTTAGTTAAAACAAAATTATGATTCTAAGATTAATTAATAGAATTTAATAGGACTTTTAGATTAGTTAAATCGGAACTTTTTTACTTTTACTTTATTTATTATTTACAACTTAAATACACTCTCATCTAGCTAAAAACTTTCGTTGATGATTCTTGACCTATACGACAGCGCCTCTCTGCAATATTCATATAACAGCCTCCAATCTCGTCCATTTATATAGGTTACCAGTTCTTCCCATTGGAGGGTGTTTTTTCCAAAGTATACACGCCTTATTTCCTTCATAATTGGACATATCCCTATAAAATGTTTTAAGTCTTCCCTTTGTTGTAGATTGCAAAGCGTACATATGTCTATTACTTCAATTTGATGTGGTCTGTAGTTCAGTCTTAGCATTTCTCCTCTTATTTTAAATAATGTTGAGATCATGTTTCTACTGAAGGTACTGCTGAAATAATTTTTCTCGTTAAGATTCAGGTTACACTTTGAGTAGTATTGTCTTTCAGTAGATGATCGAGCTTTTTCAATAAACTCATATCTTTCATTTTCATCAGTGACAGCTATAACTTCGTACATAGATTTTTTCCAATCAGTTGAATTTATATCTGACAAGTTTAAAACAATTCCACAATTCGCTGCTAACAGATTCCAATCCTTAACGAAGAGTGTCTTTTGCCTCACTGCAAATTGCAATATCTTCTTCGGGAGTCTACTTTCATTCATATGCAACACTTTTATAATATAATCCGCATTGAGTTTTAGAGTTGAGATGAACATTGTTGATAGCCCTGTTTCCAAATAATACATATATTTAGGAGCGTTGATGGGCAAAAAGAAGATTTTTCTCAAAAAAAAGCGAAGCAGATATTCCACGAGCTCAAATTTTTGCGATCCCCACACTTGTGCTGCATAGAATGAAACTGATTTTGCAGTTGCATTAAATACTCTATGCTTTGTATTTAGAGCTATAAGATTGTTGTTGAAGATTTTTTTCCAGTTGGAACATATTGCTAATTTGGCTTTATTTAGTTTGTTTTTAAGATGCTTCTCCATCTTCATATTGAAAGTAAATTCAACTCCCAAATATATGTATGATTTCACTACCTCCAGAATCCTTCCTTCGTATTTCCAGCTTTCATCTCTAGTCGTTCTACCAGAACCATTTTTAAAAACAATTACTTTTGATTTTTCGGTGTTGACCTCCAGCTTCCACACTTTGCAATACTCCGCTAATCTGTTAATCATTCGCTGTAGGGCGTTAGGTGATTCTGCCAGCATAACAATATCATCTGCATACATTATTACTTTGATCTGCATATTACCGAATTCAACTCCACATGGCAGCCAATCCACTATATCATCTATAAAGAGTGAGAAGAGCAGTGGACTTAGATTGCATCCTTGTCTAACTCCTTGTTCAATATCTATCTTATCAGATCGTTCTGTTCCATTGTAAATAAATGCTGAAGATAGACAGATTGATATTTTTCATCTAATTTCAATATGTTTTCTGCAACACTATGTTCATTTATTTCAAAGTTAACATTATTAAGATGTTGAAAGTTTAAAACTGAAGAATAAGAAGAGCAACCGTTAGCTGTGTTAGAATCATCAAAAGCTTCTTTGAAATAGCTTGCAAATATGTTTGCATTCAAATTTGGATCATGGTTAGATGATGTTGAATTTGGCATAGTGTTAGGGTAGCCACAAGCTTTTTTCTTCCAGTTGATAAACTTCGAGAAATTATCTGGATTAGATTTAAGATTTATTTCAATTTTATGAATATACTTATCGTATAAAGAGTTTGAGTATTCCTGAAATAATTGCTTAAGGATAAGGAACGTTCTATAATCATCATCAGCTCTTTTTGACAACGTAGAAGTTGTATTTGTATCCAATTTAGATTCGGTAAGTTGAGTCACCTACAATTAATATTCCATCTTCCGGCTCTAAAAGAGCATTATAGACTTTCAATACAGTCAATAAATTGTTCGTAAATGCCATTGTTAGAACTTGGAGGTATGTAAGTCGATATAATAAACAAATGTCCGGATACCAGCTTAATTTGTATACCTACAATACAAAAAACTTCGATGTCAATGAATCGAAAACCGTCAATAATGTAGCATGTATTCAAGTATTTGATGGCAAGAAGCATTCCTCCTCCTACAATCTCAGAAATGTCGCTTACATGACTATCGTGCCTGAATATTTGATAAGAAGCATCAAAAATTTCAACAAGGTTTAACATTTACATTTTACATACAAAAAATTGGTATTTAGATTTTAATCTGGGATATATTATAGTATAATAATTTAATAAATCCTTGGAGCCATTAAGAACCAAAATAGTGCTCAACAAATCGATTTTGTTTTGTTTTTGAAAAAAATACTTAACACTTTTTCTTAACTTAAACTTTTTTTTTAACTTAAAATTCTTGAAAAATATGTCTGGGTTATATGCCATAAATACAGTGACCGATAAAAGTATAAAGACAGCCATTGTTCAAAATGTTTAACATGACGTAATAGCTAAAAGAATTTATGAAAATATTAAGCAAGGGATTTCAGACAATCAACACGGGTTTGTGAGTAAACGATCAACTACAACTAACTTGTCTGTTTTTTCACACTTTTGTACGAAAGGTATCGAACGGGTTAAACAAGTTGATGTCATATACACCGACTTTTCAAAGGCGTGATAGGGTGCAGCATGACGTGTACGTAAAAAAACTAGAACACCTTAGTTTAGATGAATATTTAACAGATCGTACACAGTTTGTGAAAATTGGATGTAAAACATCAAAAATAATTTATAACTTTTCAGGGGTTCCACAAGGAAGCCATCTCGGACCACTTTTGTTTGTTCTTTTTATAAACGACCTTCCCGACTGTGTCAAATTTTCTGAAAATTTACTATTTGCTGACGATTTAAAAATTTACAAACGTATCAATTGTCCACTTGATTGCAATCTTTTGCAAGATGACCTCAATTGTATTTTTCAGTGGAGTGAAGATAACTGCCTTCATCTCAATATCTCCAAGTGTAAGCAAATGTATTATACTAGATCACGCAACCCTATTCACTTTGAATATAAGGTTAATAATACAAGCCTTGATGAGGTTTCGGTTTTTAAGGATTTAGATGTTGTTTTCGATAGGAAGTTAACTTTTAATGATCACTATGACTATATGATTTCGAAGTCAAATAAAATGGTGGGTTTTCAGCGTAAATTCACTAGATATGCTCTACGTAACTTGAACTGGTTATAACCAGAGGTGCTTACTTTTAGGCTTGAAAACCCTTCAAATCAGAAGGAAACAGTGTTTTGTTCTTTTAGCCAGAGATGTTTCTATGCTGCTTGCACTTTACCCAATTCATGTTCCTTCAAGACCTCTCAGAGAAAGAAATATCTTTTTTTCTATACCGCGTCATTACACCAACTATGGAAAAAGTGATCCCATATCTCGTTCTTGTAAAAAATAAATAAATTAGGTGGCGCAACAGTCCGTAGAGAACCAGGGCCTAGTGTCTTACAGCTCTCAACCATTCCTGTGTGCGAGTACTGTTGTCAGGGATGGAGAGGACCTACAGTTTAATGCCGAATCCGAACGGCTAATTTGAGAAAGCACTTTTTCATGACAAGCATTACTCTTGGAGAATTTTTCAATTCCTCGCAAGAGGCAGTACCCGTTTTTTTTTAAATTAAGGTGGCACAGGCAGGGATCGAACCCAAGACCTCTCGCATGACAGTCCAACGCACTAACCATCATGCCACGGGTACCACCTCTCTCGTTCTTGTGCTTTTTTTAATTCTGTATGCGATGTAATTAACTTACAATGGAGTAGAGTAAAATTTAAAAATGCTTTAAATGAAATTATTTAATGAGGCGTTTTATTTTACTATTTATTTAAGATTATGTATGTAGGTATTTATATTTATATATTTTTTTTTAATATAAACATTATAATTGAGTTTGTTAGTCTAAAAGAGATTGTAGGTACTCGATGGATGGAATAAATAAATAAATAAACATAAGTTTTCCAATTTGCATGTTCGCCAAACGAATGAATTGATTCTCTCTTAAATACAAACAAAATTATACCTTTATCCCCAATTTCTCTTGAAAGAGAGGTTGATTTGAAAATAACTGAAAATAATACGAAATAAAAATAATGATAGTTAATATTTGTCAATAATTTGTGTTAACACCTAATAATGTAGTCATTTTAAAATTAGTACTTTGTACAACTTCCTTGATTCTCAATAACTTGAAAAATTCTACTCGGCATTGAATTTATCCATTATCTCTAACCATGCATCGATAATTGCTATTCTTAGGTTTACTACATTTCTGTATTGCTTTCCATTTGCATACATTTTTGTGGACATAATTCCTCACAAATTCTCAATGGAATTAAGGTCAGGACTGCACGAAGGCCATGGTAAACATTGAATTTCACTGCCTTCAAAGCAACGGAATTTTATCAAGAAATAAGAAATCACCCCAAACCATAACACTGCCCCCTTCAGAGTGGTGACTAATTTTAATTGCCTTTTCGTCCCTCAATCGAAATACATTTTTTTTCGTCACTAAAAAGAAAGGATTTCCACTCCCTGTAGGCCCCACGCCATGTTATTTCTTGCAAAATTTAGTCTTGTTTCCTAATGATGTTGTTGTAGATGTGGTGTTTTTTTTTGTTGTAGCTGTCATTTTGGTGGAACGAAGGTTATGATTTGCCTTCAACACTTTCTGCATTCTTCTTACAATTACGGGTAGGTCTAATTTACTTTACTTTACTTTAATTACACACGACGGAAACAGATCGTCCAATTTAAATGGCAATCAATCGATTAGAAAAGCCATATTCCTCGTGGGTGGTATAATAGTTGCCCTTATCTCAACCCGCCGTAAAATGAGTTCCGCGAAGCAATTGCTAAGAAAAAATTCTTAAAAACCATTTTGAAAAACCAATAGTCAAATAAACTTCTACATCAACTTAGAAATATTTGTACAACTTTTAAGTTTATACAAAATTGAATATCAATTGGGACAATGAGAAACAGAGGCCATATTTTTATACCTGTTTCGCAATTTGTGTGTTACTTTTGTTATAATAAAAACCAATCACCTTTTTTTCCAAATGAAATGAATACCGTTCTTAGATGTAAAAATTTACCGTGACGAAAATCGTTTGCTTTTCGACTGGTATAAAAACTAACAGCGTCTCGAAGACTAGTTAATTTCCGATCAAACCAAGCAAGGCACATCACCATCAATACTCCGTCCAACTTCGTGAATAAAATTTTCAAAATAAGTGATGTACGATTCCACGCCGCCAACGAGAAAAAACTCATCAAAATCTTAAGGGATAATGGTTCTATCATAATTCGAAGTCTTCCTTTAAAGCATAAAATGCAAATTCCATGCGAAAATATTGATAAAACAATTAGAACGTACAACAAAAGCATAGTTTACGTTCCAACTCTATCCGACAACATCAAAAAATCCATTTCCAAAATATTCGCTTTGCTTTCAAATCAAACAAAACACTTGGCCAATTTTTTACTAAACTAAAGACGAAACCTGATAAGGACAAACAAAAACAGATGTGATCTACAAAATTAACTGCAATGGCAAATCAAATGAACCATGGAACCTGTGTTATTTGGCATATTCCAAAATTGGCCTCACAAATGAAACAAAAAGTAACTTGAGAACATAAGGATCACGGAAATCGCGAAAAAAAGATTGAGGTGTTGGAAAGGAGGTGTCGGTGTATTTATAAGTTTTTAATTCTTGAACATATTGGAATGACATGGAAAGAAAGAGCATGACAAGGCATTCCACATTCGTGTAGTACGGCTATAATACGAACATCTGAATATCTCATAATAAGGATGAATCTGAGTTCAAGCGAAATTCCAAGAAGCGTCAGTATTACGGTTAAATTGTTTAAAGGCAGAAATGCAACTGGCTATTTCACTAGAACATTGCTCGTTAAAATAACCAGCAAAGAGAAAAGAGTTGTATACAAGCTTTGGACGTAGGTATATAAGTTTTGTAGAATTTAAAGGGAGAGACACATTTCTTGCATCGTTTTAAAAAACCCAAATATTTTATGGAATTTTTGGCAACATCGTGTTCTACCAGAGTTTGATGCTGATGCAATTACCGAGAATATTGAGATGATCTGTTTCGTTGATGCAAGTGCCCTCCACATATAGTGGCAAAAGGGATATACGAATAGACAGTTTTCGAAGCATTAAATTCCACGCGCTTGCATTTTCATAGGTAGGTCAGAATTTACTGAGCTTATCATATTTTGTCATTGTAGTTCCACATTCAAAAAGGAGTGATTTGAATCTGGAAACGAATATGAAGAGTGCTGCTTTTTCCAACGAAACAATTAATTTATACCGTTTTAAGTTTAAACCCTAGGTCTCAAAACAATCAAAAGTGCATGTGCAGAGTACACTTATGTAAAAATCAAAAGCCTCTCAGAACCTTTGAATGAGTGACAAATTAATTTTTAACTGCACGATATTATTTATTTTTAAATATATCATTTGGAATTAAGTTAATCAATTATTCAACGTTATTGGTAAGCTGCCAAATTACAACGAGCCGCCTTAACTCTGTCGCATACCTTAAAAGTAATAAAATATTAATAAAAAATAATTAAGTGAATGATAAATTAAAAAATTCTACATAAAAGTGATTAGGTACCTTATTTCTTGGATTGTAGTGAAGTCCACGAGGGCATGATTGTAAGATTAGCATTCCATTATCGCACCTATAGAAATCAGAGCAGCTATCCGGTGAAGGAAATTGCAATACGTAAGATTTTTCATTTTGAATATTAGGACAGATCATCAATCCCGAGACAATGTTCATTCCCAATGTGGCCATGCAGATGTAAATAATACTTGCAAGAAATTTCATTTTTGTAAACTTGATACAAAATCTATATGACAATACTAAGTACTAGAATAGCTTTGAATCTTTTATACCATAGAATTGTTAAAAAATTCCATACAAAACGTTGATGAGATTGATGTTAAATTTGTATATAAACAATGTTCATTTATGAGTGTTTATTAATTGAAGAAATTTTTTTCAGCTAGCGCTTTACTTGAGTACTTTTATTTGACAAAAAACTCCTTGTTATGTTATTAAAAAAGCTCAAAGAGCTATCTGCCGATACCATTTTTGTTCTATCAACTTAGAAACACTTGAAGATATTAAAAAGCCAATTAAATAGAAGTTGGTTTAAGCGTACAGATTCTTAGGATTTTGTAAAAGTGTAGAGAATGTATCCCGAGAATTATTTTACAATCAAGGAAATAATTAATAGCTATGACTTTTTATTCCGATTCCGAGAGAAGAGTCAACAATGATTTTGTGAATTTAACTTAAAAGAGACATTGATATTAAATTATAAGACTAAAATTAGAAATTTAGAAATGTTTGGAGAAAATAATTTTTAGAAATGTTGGAAATTTTAATAAAAGTGGCACTATTCCAAATACAAAAGGTGTAGTACCAGTGGCATGATGGTTAGTGCGAAAGCCTGTCATGCCAGAGGTCTTGGGTTCGATCCCTGCCTATATGCTATCTAAAGTTTTTTCGCGGTTACTGCCTCTTGCGAGGAATTGACAAATTCTCCAAGAGTAATTCTTGTCAGAAAAATTGCTTTCTCTAATAAGCCGTTCGGATTCGGCTTTAAACTGTAGGTCCCCTCCATCCCTGACAACAGTACTCGCACACATGAATGGTTGAGAGTTGTAAGCCACTAGGCCCTAGTACTCAATGGACTATTGCGCCATATAATTTATTTATTTTTGTAATCTTAAAAAGGCATTCTAAGTATGTGGGTTCAAAATGATGATAATGATATATAAGTGATGTTGAATGATTACTAGCTAAAATTGAACAGATTGCTTTGGCAAGTTTTCAGTTACTTTATTACGATCCACATTTTAGTATTCTAAAACTAGGTTATGGGTTTACTAATACAATTTTAGCCATTAATCGTTCAAAATCAATTATTTGCCATTATTAATAATAGTTTCTCCGATATAACTTTTCGAACTCTCGCGGCAGACTTATTGCTAAGGTTGTTTGTGTCTGATGAAAAATTTTAAATTAAAAATAAAGCTGAGGTGGGTTTTGTCTTTTAATAAATTTTAATTATTTTAAGTATTTCTTTTGGTGTTTCTTTGTTTTGTTGGTAAATCTGACTTTTGCTTTAATAGTGTTTTCTTCACCTGACACGGAAGTATTTTTGCTCCTTCACTAACTGAAGTTCGCATGGCCCACAGGGTAAATCAGGTCTATAAAGTCTTTTTAGTCTATTGTATTCTAAGATAGCATTTTCTTTAATTTTTATTTCACTTGAATTATAGTTACTTAGATGCATGTCATCTACAAGACGAAGCTACGCATTCTTGCTTTTGGTATTTGTGTTATTATTTACATCCCACGATACCTTTTGAACAATTCATATAAACCCATTTACCAAACCTAGACTTACGTCTATATTTCTGCGTAGCATAAGATTCACACTTATTTTTATTACAATTGTTCTCTTTGATCCTGCTCTCATAGAGGAATCTTCTTCTTATTTAAACCTCATTTAAGAAAATGGGTTCATATAACGCCCCCTAAATGTACATATATCTTCCAAATTTTAATTTTTGTCTTCGATTCATAACACTGTTAAATTTAATCAATATACATACAAGCATCAGAAGGGTTCCTTGGAAATGATAACATATAAATGCAAAGTGGGCGGACATCACGCCTCTTGAGGTAACATTCTCATATTTTGTTTCCCCTTTCAATGCACATTAATCACTTGCACCCTGTCAAATTTCATAATTCATAATTATTTGGCGCAACAGTCCGTTAAGATTTAGGGTCTAGTGACTTACAACTCACAATTATTCGTGTGTGTGAGTCATATCAGGGATGGAGGGGACACAATTTTATGCCGAATCCGAAAACGGCCAATTTGAGGAAGCACTTTTCTTGACCACAATTATTCTTGGAGGATTTGTCAATTCCTCGCAAGACGCAGTACTCGTTAGAGAAACTTTAGGTGGAACAGGAAGGGATTGAACTTAAGACAAATAGCATGATAGTCCTACGCAGTAACCATCACGCCACGGATACTACACCGTTATCGTTGGGACAGCGTTTCATCCACAAAAATTCACTGTTTGGTGTACTTTATATGTAGGTGGAATAGGTGGCCAGACAGTAACAGCCAATGGTGATTTCTAAAGATTAATGATTACTGACTTTTTCGTTTATCAATTGAACATTAGGAATTGTGCATCAGGAGCTCTGTTTTCAACAAGATGGTACAACATGTTAAACCGTTCGTGTCACAATTATTGATTTATTGAAGGAAACGTTTAATAACCGCATATTTATAGTTTCACGTCATGAACCCCCTTGAATAAGCCTTCAAGCTCGTGCGGTTCAACGCCCCTTGACTACTTTTTATGAGGATATGTAAATTGGCTAAGCCCTAAACGATTGATTACTTGAAAAATTAAATTCGCCACAAATGTTAGAAATAGTCATGGTGATCATATTCCAGAAATCATATTTACGTTTTAATGCGAGAAAATTATCTTTCTAATTAATTAAATTTCATGCCAATTTACAGAAATCATTTTTGATTTATTCCGTTTCAAAGTTCTATACCTCTAAAAAAACGCCCTTAATAAACTTTACATTTATAATATGCAGTTCAGAAATATTTTGTATTTAATTCATATAAACAAAACATTATATTTAACAAAGTAGTGATCTTAAGCTGGAATTTGAGCTGGACCTGGGGTTGAAACTGCTATTGTGCAACGAGCTGATTGCCGGAAATCGCAAACCTGTGAATTGAAAAGACAATTTTAGTGACACAATTTTAATTTAAAGATATTTAATAAAAAAAATCAATTATTTTTAAATAATAATAAGTTTTTATATACCTGTTTCCTTGCATTAAAATGCAAAGGAATAGGACAATTGAACATAAAGGCTTTTCCATTAGAGCACTTGTAAAATTGTGAACAACTTGTTGATGATGGAAAATAGAGTGCGTACGAATTAGATTTTTGTTGTCTAGGACATTCAAATGCTGTGGATAGCATTGCAATAATCAAAACAATGAAAATAGACGAAGATACTTTTAGAAAATTCATTTTTTTAAAAAACTAAAAGAGCAACACCACCAAAATAATTAAATTATAGATTTGACTGCAGTCAAAGTCTTTTAGAAACTAAATAAATTTCACTTGATGGACAATATCAAAGTCAAGGCTTATATATTATCACACTGTAGTTTATTTTTTTTTTCAAGGTGTCAATATTTATTTTTTTGATAAGTTTATAATTTTTTTTAAATTAAACAAACAAAAAAACACGTGTAGGAAATTATGTATAACTTTGCACTCCCTTGTAATGCACTTGAATTTATTTGTCAATCTTAATTATGAGTAAATGTTTACTTAAAATTTAATGTCCACTTGTGTTCAATTTAAAGGCTTTGGTATACATTTTAACTTAAAAAAAAAATAATAATAACAGGGGGTTTTTTTGACGTGTGGTTTTTATAAAAAGAAAGAATTAAAACACATATAATTTAATGTTAAGGTGAAGAATGTAGCTTTATTATTATAAAGTATTTTTTTAAAAATGATTTCGAAAAAATCATGCGTGGCGTCATGATTAGTGCGTAAGATTGACATTCCAGAGATCTTGGGTTAAATCCCTGCCTGTGCCACCTAAAGTTTTATCACGGTAACTGCCAAATTCTCCAAGAGTAATTCATGTCATGAAAAGTGCTTTCTCGAAACTTAGCCGTTCGGATTCGGCGTATAAACTGTAGGTCCCCTCCATCCCTGACATGACTCGCACACAGAAATAGATAAGAACTGTAAATCACTATGCCCTAGTTCCCTACAGAGTGTTACGCCACCTTATTTGATTAGCTCTAAGAAAGACCGATTGAAAACCACTGGTCTTAAAAAAAAACACCCTGTTTATAAAAATTAAGGTTGACACAGTTGCATTCTTGAGATGTATACAAAAGCGTTTGAAAGATTAAAATTTATACTTTTCTTTTGATGTTCAAGTCAAAAGACTGCATTCAAATGACTAACCGATTCTAAAAATTTACTTTAAAAACATTTTTTCTAAATATGGTTTGGGAAGACATTGTTCTCGAGTATTCTTCAAGTTTGGCTGAAAACCTGTCAGAAACCGGTCCAGGCGCTCTTGAGTCTTTTTTATGTAGATGTATACCTCGAAGAATACTTAAGAAAAATTCATTGCTTTTACATTTTGTACATAGTTATTAAACGACGTGACTTTTACAATTGCTGAGAAGCAACAAGTTTTCCAAATCCCTAAAACCACTATCACCAAATTCTTCCAAAAAAAGAGGCTGGGATGCGACCCACACTGATAACTTCCCATCCCGTCTGTCGATTTGTCTTGCTTAAAAGTTTGTCTATATGTATAAATTTTTACCAAATTTGCGTACTATTTTTTTGTAGATTTTATTTTTTGATGAAAAAAAACGGACTGTTGGATTTTTATAAAAAAATTACTGAATATCGAAAACAATATTTTCTGTGCAATAAAATAAGTTTGAAGCCAATATTTGTAATTTTTAAAAAGCTATTTGAGGCGAAAGTAAATGTTTACCAAGTTTTAGTATTGTTTTTTTTTAGGTTTTTATTTTTTGTAAGAAAAACTGTCAATTCGATTTTTCTCAAAATTTTATAGAATGTTGAAAACAATATTTTTTATAAGATAAAATTAGTTTGAAGCCAATGTCTCAAATTTTTGAAAAGATATTTACATACGTAGAAAAACAATTTTTAACAACTTTTATAGAATCTTTTTTTAGATTTTTATTTTTTGTAAGAAAACTGTCAATTCTTTTTTTTTCAAATTTTGTCCTAATGTTGAAAACAATATTTCTTTTAAGTTAAAATTAGTTGGAAGCCATTATCTCAAAATTTTGAAAAGATATTTGAGTTGAAAATCAATTTTTACCAACTTTGATTAATTTTTTTCGGTTTTTATTTTTTTGTTAAAAAACTGTCAATTCGATTTTTTTAAAAATTTTACTCAATGTTGGCAACAATATTTTTTAAAAGATAAAAGCAGTTTAAAGCCAATATCTCAATGTTTTGAAAAGATATTTGAGTTGAAAATCAATTTTTACCAACTTTTATTAATTTTTTTTTAGGTTTTTATTTTTTGTAAAAAAAACTGTCAATTCTATTTTTCTCAAAATTTTTCAGAATGTTGAAAACAACATTTTTTATAAGATAAATTAAGTTTAAAGCTTTAATCTCAAGTTTTTGAAAAGATTTTCGAGTCGAAATTCAATTTTTACCAACTTTGAGTAATGTTTTTTTAGGTTTTTATTTTTTATAAAAAAAACTGTCAATTAGATTTTTCTCAAAATTTTATCAGATGTCAAAAACATTATTCTTCGTTGCTCAAAATTGTTTTGGAGATGAAATCATATTTTAGTCGTGAAATTTTCGAGGTGACAACTTTTTTTTTTTTCAGTTTTTTTTGATTTATAAAGACACCGTTAATTGTATTTTGTTCCAAAAATGTAATTGTTTTGTATCACGTTACAATATATAATATAAAATTTAATTCAAGTCTCTAGCGTCATTGGTTCATGAGATATTTAAATGTATACCTTTTGTTTTAAACTGCTATGGTAAAAAAAAACACCCACGCAATTTTCTTGAGAGCCCTTTCTGCATCTTTCTGCCTTATTATCTGTATAACAAAATTTATTTGAAGTCGATATCTCTTCTGGTTCTTGAGCTATGGAAGATGAAAAAACGTCGCGAACGTATACGTACACACGCACGCGCAGACATCTTTCTAAAAATATTTTATTTCGACTCTAGGGACCTTAAAACTTCGAGAAATGTCAAAATTTTCAATTTGACAAATCGGACCCATTACAATAACTTCCTTTGGGAAGTTAATAAGAATTTGTATGAAATTTGTCATTACGTCTTTCATCACGTCCATGATATTTTAAGCATTTGTAAAAGTTTTCTGATTACAGTGTTATGGGTGTGGTGAAATTAGGTTCCAAGAATTATCACCCACGAAAAAGACCCGGAAAAACATAACATCCTGGACCTTCGGACCTTCGGATGTGGGTGTGGTGAAATTAGGTTCCAAGAATTATCACCCACGAAAAAGACCCGGAAAAACATAATATGCTGGACCTTCGGATGTGGAGCTTCAACGGTAGCTTACTAACTTCCACCCTAAATAGTATTACCAGTACGGGAATTATTAACTGTGTAGAATTAAATGCTTCAAAAATTCAATGCTGTCTCCGGTCGTGTCGTTAAAGCGTAACTTACCCCCGATGCTTTACATGAGTAGCACTTGCAAATATGTAAATAATCAACTTTAAATAGTTGGTATGTGTATCACATAAAATTTCTTATGAAGTGATCACATATCCGGCATTGATAAAAGTGCTGCTAGGTGTTTAGGATTTCTCCGGCACGGTACAAGAAATGTATCACCTTCTTCTGATCTGGCTGCAGTTTACAAAGCCTTCATACGTCCAAAACTTTTAAACATTTGGCAGGTGCTCCTAAAACAAGTTTAAGTCTTTTGGGTAGGATCCCAAAAAAGAGATTAAAAAATTATAGGTAATAGAACTATAACCGAAACATTTACATCACTCGAATACCCCTGCAATGTTTCATGCCTTTCGTTTTCTTTCCGATTTTTTTACAAATAATTTTCTGTCGAATTAGCCAGTTGCATTACCCCCTCAAGCAATTCCGCCGTAATACTCGCACTTTGCACTGGCACTTGAACGTACTGTCAGGTAAAGGGATTCTTTTTTTAACCGTACATCAAGAATGTGGAATGCTTTACCCCGCTCTGTTTGAATATTCAAAATATCAGGGCCAATGTGCACCGTTATCTCCTTTTTAATCCTTTCCTATTTTCCTGATGCCCACATTATGGGTATTAATAACCCCTTGAGTACCTGTAAATTATTCAAAAAGCAACAAATTATGGGTATGGGGACTACTGTTGTTTTTACACAATTTGAATAAAATGCCTAACGCGAATCTGCTTAATACCTAAACTTCCAAGTTTGAACTTAATCGACTCAGTAGTTTGGGCGCGAGGACGTACAGAAAAACGGAGAAAATTGGGACCCATTTATGTGCAAAGACCTGCGACTCAAGAAATCTTTGTTTCCGATTCACGTCGATCGAGATAACCATGTTATGAAACCACTCACGCAGAATATTGATTGTGTCTTGAGCTGTGTGGAACGTAGCGCCACTTTGTTCCAACCATTTGTCTTCGGTGTCAATATCAACAAATTCAGGCCACTAGAAGTTGGTGATCATCGACCTATAGCGATCGCTGTTGACGGTGATGGCCTGGCCAGCATCATTTTCGAAGAAGTACGGACCGATGCCGCCGCCTCCAGCCTAAAATCCACACCATTAGCACCTTGAGGGTATTGCTTGGATTGGTGTCATCCCAAATCTGGCAAGTTTGCTTATTCAAGTACCTTTTCATCCAATAATGGGCTTAATCGCTTAAGATGACTTTTCGACCACAACTGGGATCAACTTCCAACTGCTCTAAAATACAATTAGTAAAAACGATGGTCTTTTGATTTTCGCTCCTGGGTCAGTTGGATTTTATATTTGTATAGGCCCTAATCATGACGCAAAATTCTTCATGTTGTGGTCTTAGGAAGGCAAAGTTCTTGTGAGCGACGTTAAATTGGCTGCCTTGCGTTTCGTTGGCCCTTCAAACGCTGAATAGTCGATTTGAAAGGACAACCATGTACCTGAAAAAAAGGACGGCACGCTCGCATTTTTGCTACTAGAGAACACCCATTTTGATAGTAAAGTTTAATCAATTTGTTGGACGGTATAACTTGCCATGATGTTTTGTCTTTAGTGACTTATTAAAAGAAAAATATTTTGACAGAATGTTGTCAAATATTAAACCGTCCCCGTATAAAACCATTTTTCCAATAGGATCTCACATTTCATAAGTTCTCACATGAAGCTCACAGTAGCTGTCACTTTTGAAGAAATCATCTTTTGACAAGTAAAAGCTACGCCATTAATACAAATGGAAAGAAAACGTTTCAATAACACATTAAAGTAATTAAATTTAACCACAAAACTAGTCAACATTGTGAAGTATCGATTCGAAATTCACAGATTTTTAAGAATTGATTGCAATTGAAGAGATTATGTGATAAAACTTCTTCAGATTGTTTTTGTCTTTAATTTACGTGAAGGATCATACAATTATCAATATTCCACAGTCGATTAGGTTTGATTTCATGTATTTATTATATGGTGTTTCACGGGGCCTGTTACTTACACAGCACAAAATTTGAACCAATCAAAATTTTAATCAAGGGAAACAACTATAAGAGTCCCAGGAAGCCTTTTCTTCTATTTCTTACGTTTTTCAGAGCACAACTACATATTAATTAATAAAAATTTTCTGAAAAAATTAAATTGGAACTTTTGTGTTGATTTAACAAAGATATAGAACTGCGAAAGCTTAAGTTTTGTACATAAATGATACAAATTTCACCCCCTTGTACATGTTATTGAATTATTTTTCACTGGAAGTCTTATTTATATGAATTTATGAATTTTGTATGCTTGTTTGTTTTCACAAATTTCGAAAGTAAATTTACTTTGGGCCAACACATTTGTAAAAATTATTTAAATTTTCAGAAGCCATAACTATGTTGCGATAAAGTGTAAAACTTTACGATAGCTTATTATGAACTCTAATGTTTTAGTCACTACACCAATGCTAACTTAATACATTTTAACTTAATTCATTGAAATTCTGAATTTTTCATATTTCGATCTCAGCATCTTCTTTATTCTTTAACGTTATTTGCTTAGTAATTACAAAAAAAAGTAAACACAAACAGAACCATTTTTTAATGCTTATTATTGTGTATATTTTAAAATTAATTAGTATATTTAATTATTTTCATCAATTAATCCATATTGATATTGATACGCCGTCAGGTTACAACGAGCCGCATAAATTCTGTCGCAAGCCTGGAAAATAACCATTGAATGAAAAAATAAAAGATTGGAACATTAAAAATATCTTCACTAAAATAGATTACCCTGTTTCTTGGATTGTAGTGAAGTCCTCTGGGGCATGATTGTAAGATTAGCATTCCATTATCGCACTTATAAAAATCAGAGCAGCTATCCGGTGACGGAAATAGAACAGCGTAGGATTTTTCATTTTGAATATCAGGACAAATCATTAATCCCGAAACAATGCTTACTCCAAAAATGGCAATGCCAATGCAAATAAGACTCGCAATTATTTTCATTTTTATAAACTATTCTGCACTATCAAAATCACAACAATAAATGAAAGAATTTCATTGAGAAAAAAATGTTTTTATATAAATGAAACTACATGTGAAATAGTAAATCAAAACACTGCCAGCCACTTCAACAAAATAAAAGATAAATTTGATGAACTTTATGTTGGATGTGTGTAAAAATAATGTTAATTTATAAGTGTCTATTAATTGCGTATTATGAAAGTTTATACATTTTTCTATCGCTATCGCCTCTTAAGTATTATTTGTCCGAACAGTCCTTGTTAACTTGTTTAAGAAGCTCAAAGGCCTACCTTCCGATATCAATTTATCTATATCAATTTAGAAACACTCGAAAATACAAGTGTATGACTATCGATTGAAAAGCCCATTAATTGGAAACGATGCTTGAGGGTAAAGAATCTTTTAATTATCACTTTGTGAAAGTGTAGAATATTAATAGAGTCGTTTTACAACCGACAAATAAGGCAATGAAAGGCGAAATGAGAATTACTAATGATAAATGATATGAATTTAATATTACGATGAAGTCAGTTTCAATTGCAAAATTATGGTAAAATATAGAATGTTTTAAATGCCTAGTTATTATGATATTAAGTTGATCAAAAAGAAAGTTTGCTTTATGTTTATCTATTTTATTACATTTAATACTGACGCTAAGTTAAGAAACAATACTAACTAGGTAAAATTTGTGGAGAAAAACAACATCTTAGTATAGTTTTTAACTGGATTTAGGAAGAATCACTCTACCGTGGACAAGAGGAACAAAAAGAAAGTTTTCAGTGTTGGCCAAAAACAAAAGCAATTTTAACTGCCTCCAACAACAACTAGCGGCCCGTCCTGGCTTCGCACGGGTAGACATAAATAGGTACAGATATTTAAGTTATAAGCATGCTAATTAAAACGACCATGAATCACTAAATTAGAAAACATTTTTTTTATCCTATCATTAATACTCTTCGCAGCGTATGCGATGAAAGACATTTTATGGCTAATTTTTTTACACCTTCGGTTGGTTTTAATAGGAATTTCGAAAGATTTCTATAGTAATCAAGTATCTACTAAATATAGCCTCAGTGATAATGTAGCTTTCTAATGAAAAAAGAATTATTCACGCTTATTCTGACATTCTAATGAATAGTCAATTCGTAAGAATAGATCTATTCATTAGAATGAAAATTCTGTATTTTGGCATTCTAGCGAATAATGTTATGTTCATCGTTAAATGAATATATTAAATGAACCGGAATGAACTCGAATTCGAAGTCAGCTGTTTGAAGTTTCGATCTTATTTAGTATGACCAAAGTAACAAAATTTAAAATTGTTCCACAAACTTTCAATTTCATTGAAACAATTGGATGGAATACAAAAAATACCTTAACTTAAGAAGAATTAAATTAATAAAGTTCTTAGTGCTAGTGATGTTAAATATTTAAAACACCATCAATGACACTTGGAATATGGGAACATAAATTAAAGTTTATTGATATGAAAAGTAAAAAAAATACATTAAAAAAATTGTGTACAGCCAACTTAGCACCTTTAAATCTAATAAAATAATTAATGTACTTATAATTCGATTTGCTTTTGTCCCACATGCATTACCAAAAAATGTAACTTTAAAGTCTCTTTATTGGAATCACACCTGGTCACACTTCACAATTGTCGTTAAAATCGTTTAAACTTTCTTTCAAAAATTCAAATTGTTTTATTTATGAAAAATCAAAACAGCAAAACAGAAATGAATGTCAAAATAAGGGATGATTAAAATCGGTCCAGTACTTTTTGAGTTTATTCGTTACATACAAAAATACAAATATTTTTTCTTTAAATTATTATTATTAGTGTAGATTAAAAAACAAATTTAGGATTCAAATACTGTATATTATTGTTTTTCAAATTTTAATAAATATTAACAGTTTCTAATGGAAAATAAAATATAACTGTTTTTGTAATAATTAATCAAATATAGCACAATTAGTACAATTATTTAAATATTAGACTGGTCAAAACAAGAGCAAGTTTTAAAAAATACGTATATTTGTTTAGTCTTTTTAAAATATTTCTAGTTTTTGGTAGCAAAGACCTTGTTTTTAATCACTTTATTATGAAATCAATTAAATTGCTTATAATATAGGTTAGGTTAGGTTAACATGGCTGCGGATTTAGAATCCACACACTTAGGCCAAAAGAAAAGGCCCATTGTGATACCACATGAATCTATAGAGAATTACTTCTTACTAGTCGAACCATTTTGAGCTTTTTATAAAGCCAAGAAGATATTTGATATCCTTTTTAGCTAGTTCACTTGGATTATCAAAGGAGTATTCTCCCAGATGAAGTTTGCGTCTTAGTGAAAGACCAGGCCAAGTGCAGAGGAGGTGAGAGATTGTTTCTTCTTCTTCCTCGTCCATACAGCTCCTGCAGAAGTCATTTGAGGCTACACCAAGTCGTATTGCGTGTCTGCCTATAAGGCAGTGTCCCGTAAGGACACCTATTAGGGAGCTAATATGAAGTCTGAAGTCCAGTGAAGGCCATATGAGTTTTGTGGCTGCGCATGTTGGTAAATTGTGCCACCTAGAGTTTGCTATCGCAAAAGCTGTTTCTTTTAGCATAAGTTTACATGTATAGATATCGGTATACCTATTTCAGGTGAAATAGACAAGACGGTTCCATTTTTAGTGAGTTCATCGGCTCTACAATTTCCCGTTATGTCTCTGTGGCCCGGCACCCAACATAGGTGAATGTTAAATTGCTGCGCCATCTCCATAAGAGACGATCGACAATCGAGGGCCGTTTGAGATTTGGTTGAGACACCGTCAAGAGATTTAAAAGCAGCCTGACTGTCAGAGAAGATGCGGATATCAAAAGTTGATATCACGTTTTCTCTTAGCCATTAGAGAACCACTTTGATCGCTAAAATTTCCGCTTGGAAGACGCTACAATGATTAGGGAGGCGGAATGAGATGCTTAGATTAAGCTTTTCTGAGTGCACACCACTACCAACTCTCTCATTTGTCTTGGATCCATCTGTATAAAAATGAATACTTTTGTTATCCAGGAGTTTTTTGTCTCCCCATTCATCTCTGGATGGAATGGATACCTGGAAGTTTTTTCCAAATTGTGGTATAGGAATAGTGAAGTGTATGTACTTTGGTATAGAACTAAAGAGGTTCAAAATGATGGAGTGCCCCACATTGTTGTTGGTCCATTGAGATGAGGCGTTGAGTCTTATAGCTGTACTCGCTGCCACTTGTTTGCTGAAGATGTCGAGGGGTATCAGATGGAGGAGAGTGTCTAACGCTGCTGACGGTGTGGTTCTCAATTCCCCGCTTATGCAGAGACATGCAGTGCGTTGGACTCTGCTGAGTTTGTCGTAGTATGTGACTTCCTCCAGTGCAGTCCACCGTACTGCAACCCCGTACATACAGTCCCTGGCCATATTATTAGACGCACTGCTGAATTTTTAGAATTATTAGATTATACGCAATATTTTTAAAGTTCAAGAATGGATGTATGTTTACATTTTTATGCAAGATGGAGCTCCATGCCACACAGCCCAGTCCATAAAAACTTATTTGAGGGAACAAAACATCCCTCTGTTGGACTGGCTGGAAACAGCCCTGATATGAACTTAATTGAAAACGTGTAGGGAGCTGATGAAGAGTTGAGTAGCTAAAGATGCGGTCACTTATTGAAAGAGTAATTCACGAGTGGAATCACCACCCACAAATGCAGGAAACAGTCAAATCATGCATTTAAAGTATGCCGCGCAGAATTGAGGCTCTTATTAAAGCAACAGGAGGTTCAACAAAATATTGAAAAAAATTACAAAAATAACAACAACAAAACTGAAAATATTAATTTAAAAAAAAAAAATCTTTAAATCTGTTGCTTTATTTCTAGGAAGTAGTTTATATTCTGCATACAAAATAATTTAAATGCATTACAATATTCGAAAACCTGATTCAAATAGCTGGAAATTAAGATTTTGCGTACATTCTAAAGTGCGTCTAATAATATGGCCAGGGACTGTAAGTATTGGTCGGATGACCGATGTGTATAGCCAGTAGGTTATGCGAGGTTGAAAACCTCATTTGCTTCCTATAGCTTTCTTGCAAATTAAAAGAGCTGCTGTAGATTTTTTAACTCTTTCCTGAATATTAGATTTCCAACTTAATTTTTTGTCCAATATCAGACCAAGATTCATTAAATAAGTGGTACACCTTTTATTGAAGGAGGTACAATTACTGGGATTTTTCTACCGACTTCTCTTTGCAGTAATCATGCTGAGACATCGATAGTCTCTTATCAATGCTATTACGTATATGGATATCAATCAATCGTTCCAGCATAATAGCACAAAGCCGACGTAGGAGGACGTAAGGATTGGGAAGGGGAGGGGCTTATAATACTAATTGAGATACTTTCCCAAGCCAATTTAATTTGATCAAACAGATCGTTTTTATTTTTGCAATTATTCCTTAAAATTCATCGATCTACAATTTCCAATATGGGGTTGTGCTGGCCATTGTAACACGTCAATCCGGTTTTCTTGAAACCACGTCTTAACCGTATTGAACGTGAATGATTTTTTGGATTTATTCAATATTTTTAATCGGCAAATCACTGATTTTGGAATGGAATATTTTTCCGATATTTTAATTTGACTCGTTCCACTTTTATATTTTTTTCTTTTATTTCGTAAGAATATTTGTTTCCGGCCATTTTATTAAAGTTAGCTAAGACGTAAGAACATTGATTAACTTGCCCGTGAACTGAATAACACTTAATAAATAGATTCAACTACACTCGTTTCTCAAGACCTTTAATATGAGCAATGGATTTTGTAGTGTTAACGGACTAACTTTTCTTTATTAATAAGACAAATTTTAACTTATTAATTTTTGAGTGACATAAAGATGGTGGTATTTTTAGTTGCTAATATTTTGGCCAACACTGTATGCATTTTTTGTGAACTTGAAGGCTGCATACGGTAAAATCTCTCGGAACTTGTTGATCTATAAATTTCAATCAATTGGAATATTAACGAAATTTATTCGGTAAATTCCGTCCAAAACTTTTTCTGAGGCATTGTCATCAGGAAAAGAGATGTCTGAATGTTTTGAAACCCATTATGGTGTCAAACTAGGATGCTTTTTATCACCTCTTCTGTTTTTATTCCATGTAAAAGATTTGCATGATTCTTTGAAAGGATGTCTAGAAATATTAAACATAAAAATAAGGGTTATCCTGACAGAGGACATACCTGTTATGCAGCAAATGATAAGTTGGCTCGAAGAATACTGTACAAAAATGGCAGAATCAGAGATGATGGTGGTGTTTGGGAAAAGATACGAATAATTACAAGTTACGAATATCTTTAACGTCCAAGTTGACCTTCAGGTAAAATCTCGAAATTTGGAACAACGTTCAAAAAAATAGCATAGATTCCAATTGGAAATGTTTCTCAACAAGAAAACATATAAACCTGACATCGAAGTAAAAACTCTTTCTGGCTGACTGCAGATCTAAATAAGTTGAGGTTTTCGGTTTTTTTTTTGATGAAGTACATACGCTTCAGAGATATATTCATAAAAAACATTTTAAAACTACCAACAAGTACGACAAGCTGTGCCTTGAATCTAGAAGCCAGTGCTAAAGATGGTCGTTTTTAAACCTTAGAATTACATGGTATAGTGACATGGATTTTCAAAGCAAGATGTGATCTTATTCATCTGAATAAAGTTGTGAATCTACCAGTTTTGAAACATCGATGTGCAGTCTTTGGAGTTTGAGATATCCAATACTTTTTATGCTGAGAGAATTATTAGAGCAACTTATTTTGGTAAATCTAGTTTAACTGAAGACGAAATAATAGAAAAACTTAACGTACAGAATTTAAATAATGTGAAAAAAAATGTATTATGCAACCAAATTATTTCATTAATTGGAATGCTTAAACGATATTTAGATCGGATATATTCATTTTATAAACTACGAGAAATTGATAAATTTGAATCATTAGCAACACATCCACTTGCAGCACTCATTTTTCGTCATTGACTTCAGGAACCATTTCATTTCATTCGAGTCGATTATCACGACCGTAGACCGAAAAACGACTACGCTATTCACCACTTTTGCGGTAAGTTTTAATTAATTCTAATGCGTTCTTTGATTGTTAAGTGATCAATTATCGTAAAAGGCAAAGCTTTCTTTGTGTGTTTAACAGTAAACATGTTTAAAGTAGTAATAACCTCTAAAGTGTGTGGCAATAATAAATGTGTTTCTTGAACCTTTTCAACAACAAACATACTTTCATCAGACTGATTTGTTCTTAATGTATAGTTTGACCTTAAATCAAACAATAAATATTTAATTTATATTCATACAATTTTTGTAAGAGTTTATCGCCGTAACCCCTTATGCAGTTCACATACAAAAACAAAACTACAATATAAATTCTTTTATTACTAGATTTTTCTATTGGTCCTGCTACTCTTTCCTTTTTATACGAGTACATATATGAACTTTTATCCCAGCCAAAAGAGAATATCCATTTTCAGTCGGAAGTTGAATAAGTTAGACGAAAGAGGTCATAAAATTTAATGTTGATCGATTAGTCAAGAAAAAGGTTACTGTAAGTAAAGGGAGCACCCCCGCGCCATAACAGGGTGTTTATTTAATCAAATGCTTGAAATTCAATCTTAACAAACTAATAAGATTTTTCTGTTTCTTTTTTATTTGTATAAACATACGAATTTCGCCTGGACAAAGTACTACTTTAGGTTCTTAAATAGAAAACTGATGCTACATTCTGTAGGTCAATGGGAACCCTATAGTTTATGACTAACTAGGCCGTTGACCACTTTAAAAAGAGGCTGGGATGCGACCCACACTGATAACTACCCACCCCGTCTGTCGATTTGTCTTGCTAAAAAATGTTTAAAGGTTTTTGTGTTTTGTTAAAAAAGTTGTCAGTTGAATTAGTCTTAAAAATTTTAAAATTAGTAACAATATTTTGCATACAATAAATTAGTTTGATTTCAAAATCTATTTTAGTTAACGAGATTTTTAGTCGAAAACCAACTTTTACCAATTTTAGTAGTATTTCCTAAAAGTTTTATTTCTTACATAAACAAATACATATTGGATGAATGAAATTAATTTGAAGTCAATGTCTTTTATTATTCACGAGATATCGAAAACCGAACATCAATTTTTACCAAATTTGTGTACTATTTTTTGTAGATTTTATTTTTTAATGAAAAAACGGACTTTTGGATTTTTATAAAAAATTTACTGAATGTCAAAAACAATATTTTTTATGAGATTTTTGAATAGAAAATCAATTTTTACCAACTTTTACTAATTTTTTTTTTTAGGTTTTTATTTTTTGTAAAAAAACTGACTATTCAATTTTTCTAAAAAATTTATCGAATGTTGAAAAGAATATTTCTTATAAGATAAAATTAGTTTGAAGCCAATATTTTTTATTTTTGAAAAGATATTTAAGTAGAAAATCAATTTTTACCAACTTTTATTAATTTTGTTTCAGGTTTTTATTTGTTTGTAAAAAAAAACTGTCAATTCAATTCTTCTCAAAATGTTATCGAATATTGAAAACAATTTTTTTTAAAGATTTAATTAGTTTAAAGCCAATATCTCAAAGTTTTGAAAAGGTATTTGAGTCGAAAAAAAATTTTTATCAACTTTTATTAATTTTTGATTAGGATTTTATTTTTTGTAAAAAAAACTGTGAATTAGATTTTTCTCAACATTTTTCCTAATGTTGAAAATAATATTTCTTATGAGATAAAATTAGTAAAAAGCCATAATTTCAAATTTTTGAAAAGATATTTAAGTAGAAAATCAATTTGTACCAAATTTTATCATTTTCAGGTCTTTATTTTTTTTGTAAAAAAAAACTGTCAATTCAATTCTTGTCAAAATGTTATCGAATATTGAAAACAATTTTTTTTTTAAGATTTAATTAGTTTAAAGCCAATATCTCAAAGTTTTGAAAAGATATTTGAGTCAAAAATCAATTTTACCAACTTTAATTAATTTTTGTTTAGGTTTTTATTTTTTGTAAAAAAACTGTCAATTCGATTTTTCTATAAATTTTATCGAATGTTGAAAAGAATATTTCCTATAAGATAAAATTAGTTTGAAGCCAATGTTATTTATTTTTTTTCATTGAATGTTTTTGAACAACAACAACAACTTAAAGGTGCTACCACTCATTGTTTTTGGCTGGAGATATAGCTATTTTGTGCTTTGCCACTTTTGCACTCATCAGTCTCCTTTTTGTGGTGCTTTAATCCAAATTATTTGAAAAACTTTTTATGCACAACATAGGATTCGAACCCACACATATCAGTTCAGCTTAGTCTTAGAAGTCGTGTGCACTACGCACCCCACTACTTTAGACCACTGACGTCACAGGTAGAGATGTGCTAATTGTTTATCAAATGCATTTGAAGCATCAACATTTTTATAAGCTCCTTTAAGTATGCTGTTTTGTTCCGCCTCCATTTTTCTCCATACGTTATTATTGTTTTTGAAAAGATATTTTAGTCGAAAATCAATTTTTATCAACTTTTATTAATTTTTGATTAGGATTTTATTTTTTGTAAAAAAACTGTCAATTCGATTTTTCTCAAAATTTTTCCGAATGTTGAAAATAATATTTCTTATAAGATAAAATTAGTAAGAAGTCAAAATCTCAAATTTTTGAAAAGATATTTGAGTCGAAAATCAATTTGTACCAACTTTGAGTACTGTTCTTTTTAGGTTTTTTATTTTTTATAAAAAAAATGTCAATTCGATTTTTCTCAAAATTTTACTAGAGGTCAAAAACGTTATTTTTCGTTGCAAAATATTGTTTTTTGGAGATAAAATCATTTTTTGTTCATAAAATTTTCGAATTGACAAATATTTTTTTCTCAGTTTTTTTGTTATTTATAAAAAAAACCGGATTTTGGAATTTTTTCCAAAAATAAATTTGTTTGGTATCGCGTTACAATATATAATATAAAATTTAATTCAAGTCTCTAGCGTTATTGGTTCGTGAGATATTTTGTGTTAACCAAAATGTTCACCTTTTTTTTTAAATTGCTATGGTAAAAAAATCGCCTGCTCAATTTTTTGAGAGTCCTTCTGAATCTTTCTGCGTTATTATCTGTATAACAAAATTAATTTGGAGTCGATATCTCTACTGGTTCTTGACGTTCGAACGTACGTACACACGCACGCACAGACATCTCTCTAAAAACCTTTATTTCGACTCTAGGTAGGTACCTTGAAACGTCGAGAAATGTCAAAATTTTCAATTCGACAAATCGGACCGATAACAATAACTTCCTTTCGGAAAGTTAATAATAAAAAAGAGTGCTCTGGGCGTATACGCATTTTTTCACATCTTACAAAAAATTTATAAATTTATGACACATTCCTTTAAAAATAAGTAAAACTCATTTGACACATTGAGAAGAGTGTCAAGTTTAATTTTTTTTTCACTAACCCATTACTTCTCATTATATTTATTATCTTTAGAATGTAAAAACTGTAGTTGATTTTCTAAAGCCGTTTCACTTCACACAAACATTAGTATATATCTGTTCATAAAAACACATAAAATCAATTTCAATTCACATATGAATGGATCAAAAACATGTTCATCAAGTTGTGACCATTTTTATGATCCTGGTAATAGAAGTTTGTTCTTGGTAATACATTGAAATAAAATAGGTCCTATGCCACTGTATACTTTCTTATATTACATACCATAATATGTATAATAGATTCTAAGGCCATAGATTTATGTTTCGCGATAAAAAGATAAAAATTATATGACTTTCCATATATGCGAGTATGCGTATAATATGTTTATAGTGATTGGATAGCATAAAAACTAAAGGCAAAATGTTAGAAAGTTCACAGATTAGCACTGATATAGGCTCCTGCTTTTGTTGGGTTTATTTAAATGAAGGAAAAGCAAAGGGTATTTACACCAAATTTTATTTAAGATCAAAGAACAAAAAAAAGGAAAAAAAAAGAAAAACAATTTTCAGATTAAATCGTGATTGATGTTGACTTATCGGCCGGACCCATTTTTATTTTGTTTGGGTTAGTTTAATGCTTGTTTTTTTTTTTTTTTCATTTTAAGAAGATTTTAAGTTTAACCATAAATTGTTTCAAATTAACACATTTTAAATGACAAGAAAAATTTGTTGAACGATGACTTATTTGATGAGGTTTATTGTAAATACATTGAAAGGCAATTTGAACTTTTAAATTGTTTTGATATTTTTGTTTAATTTTTTTTCTTAAAAAAAAAAAACATGAACTCCTTCTAAGAATTTCTAAGACTTTAATTTTCTACACTGAGCTAGAAATAAAGTGTCATGCTTTATGATGTGCTGTTATTATTTTGATAATATGCCGCTTTATTTTTGCAGTGATATTAGATGCCTTAAAGCCTTCGAGATCGTCAACAGACAGCGCTTGAAGTGTTTCACGGACTTTAATCAGTAAAATGGACCACTGTTAATGCTTAAACGGTGGGGCGGCGGAGCTTTTAATAGAGAATAATTTGGTCGTATACCAAGACTATCACGATTCAGCACGAGCGAATGGAGTTTGCCTTCTTGAGTGAGTGGCTTCTATTTCAAAGCGTATAATGCAACTAACACCTTTGTGT
This sequence comes from Eupeodes luniger, assembly GCA_951509635.1. Taxonomy (NCBI): domain Eukaryota; kingdom Metazoa; phylum Arthropoda; class Insecta; order Diptera; family Syrphidae; genus Eupeodes; species Eupeodes luniger. The sequence continues at coordinate 157,416,772 of OX608073.1, read as the reverse complement.
AATAGTGTCAGTGGGTTTCTGACCCGTTATATATATAAGTTCCTCATTGCATATCATATTGAACGAGAAAACCCGTCAGATGTTTCTTGGCAATCGTTGCTGCTATTTTTCAGGTGCTACAACCTTATAAAAGTGCTGATTCAATGTATGAGTGGAACAGTCGTAGTTTTGTCTGCAAGCTGAGAAAGTTGTTCTTCCAACAATTGGACTACAGACCGAACGCAGCCTTAGATTTCCTGATACATATAGCGATATCTTGTTCGGTTTCACCTTCAGTAAATACAATATTTCCAAGATACTCAAAACTCTCTACTTTTTCTACTAGTTGTTGAGTAATGTTTGTCAGAGAGGATGAGTCGGAGGTTTCTGAGGCTAAACATTTTAGTTTTTCAAGAGTTGATTTTTAGCCAAGCGATTACTGCTTTTTTCTCCACCCATGTTACCCTTTGATTGAAATACATTATTCTACGAGATAACAAGCATTTATCCTCTGCTTAGTATAGATGTGTCAGGTATGTTGTCAGAGTCCATCTTATTTCTCCATTTCCTGTCAAGGCTGCTGCAAAACATCCCTTATCTCCAATAAGAACAGAATTGGTGACGATTTGCAGTACTTTCTGACTCCACCTTGGACTTCAAACTATTTTGACAAGCTACCTCAGTCGTTACATATGTACCCATCATAAGTTGTTTTTATAATCGAGATGAGCTTATCCGGGAAATCTTTTTTCCACAAAGCAATCCTATTTTTTTTTTTTTACTATTCCTATAGACGCTGTCAAAATCCTTCTCAAAATCGATAAACAGGAGGTGAAGATCGATATTCAATGCACACTGCTCGCTAACAATCAGCAACTTGTTAATGTAGTCAATCCAGGAGGGTCTAGTGAGGAATTTTTGGAAACAAATCTACCCTTAAAGAAATCAAGAAATACCATCTTTAGCCACCCTTGGTATACACGAAAGAATTGCGTTTACTGCGTAACAAAAGAAATACGGCATGGAGAACTTATCTCAAAACCCTGTCTCCAATCAACTTCTCTTTTATGTTGAACTCTTTAACGAATTTAAGTCTCTTTCTAATTTCTTATATGCTAGTTATGTTACTGATATGGGCACCTCTTTGAAAGAGAATCCTAACAAAATTTGGAAACTTCTAGATTTAAAGAAAAAATCAGATAACTTTCCAGGTAACTTCACTTACAAAAACTTTTCGTTATATAAAACTGTAACTTTTTTGCAACCAATTTCCATAAGTCATTAGTTAATAGCCCTCAAGTAGGTGATGAAGTATATTTTCATAATCTTCACTCCTTTTCGCTAACTAGCTGCAGTCATATCCCTGTGCTACAAAGTACGGACCTTGATCTTTTATCCGTGTTGAATGATGACTGCTCAGCCGGTCCTGATGATTTTACCCCGATAGTATTAAAAAAGTGTAGGAATGCTTTAATTGAACCCCTTACATTCATATTGAAACTTTCTTTAAAAACAGGCAAATTTCCCAGTATATGGAAGAAGTAATTTTTGACACCAATTTTGTAAATCTTTCTTGCATTTTTGCAAATTTGCCTTTGTTTTTGTATTTCTAAACAGACGACGTTATTTTTCAAACCCTTAGCTTTTTATGAAAAACCTTAATGTGGAATAATTGAGGCATGTATTAAGTTTATATTGCAAAAAAAATTGTTGGATTAAGTTGATAAATACAAGTTAAGGCGGTTTTTCCGAAGAAGTTCATTAAAAATACCATCTAACCATAAAAAATATGCCAAATTCGAGCTTACCGGGATCTCGGAAAAACCAACCGTTTTATAGCCAGCAAATGTAGAAGAAGTTCAAATGTTGTACACACTACCTCAAGGACTCAAAGAGGTATGGAAAAAACCACAAAGAAAGAGTCAAGAAAGCCACACCATTTCAGGAAAGGCGGGCGATAATGAAAGCTGTTTCAAATAAAAAAACGAGAAAAGCTTGTCACTATTCATGTGACATGAAATGTATGTCATACAACTTTTCACAAATATGTTGAAAAAAGATTGATAGAAGGTTTCTCCAGGGTACTAACCGAGACTATAAATAATTTCACTGCTACTCTTAAAAACCGTGGTGTTCCTGCATCTTATGATTGGTGTTTTTTATACTAAGTGAAAATCAAAAGTTCATTTCACGAATCGAAGAATCATACAGATATTACAGTTTTGTATTTTCTTCTACTCTTCGTTAATTTTCGTACAAAATATACATTCTCGTCTAGGAAGATTCAAAAGTTAATATCGACTCGTTTCCCATCCACGAGACTAGTCTTGTTGCTATGAGTCCTTGCTGCTTCATGATAATTTAGCAAATTAAATTTTATTTATTTCCACAGCATCAATAAGTTTCAGTTCTTTTTACAATACTTATCTACACTCGAATCTACTTTTTATAAATTACGGTACACGTGTGTATGATGAGACACATAACAAACAAAATATATAATTGATTACATATATGTAGGTCATTTATTTGGCTTAAGATTGACCAAAATTATTTCTTGGACAAACCACTTATCTTAAACAAACAGAATATCCAACGATGTGTGCATAGGTGATTTACAAAAATTGAATAAATTCGTTTGATTTTGTTGAAACATCATCTTTTATATGATGACCACACACAAAAAGTCACAAAATTATTTCTCAATATTTTCTCCAAACCCAAAAAGTAACGATAAACGAGTATAGGAGTGTGTGGTCTTATATATTAGGTAGAAGTCATACCTATAGAAGAAGAAATCCTTTCTTATCCATTTTAACACACCCAAATCGTAAACTTATACCCCTCTATAAAGTACAATGTACATTAGCATGATATGCGGGATTAAACGAATTTCTTTCTATGTTGTTTTCGGTTAAAATATTATAACACCCGTGTACTCGCATCACATCTAGGATAAAATTTCCTCCCCCTAATAACTCTATAGACGTATATGCCCATAACCACCCCTCGCACCCATTCTACTAATTCTAAAGGATGAAGTGTAATACAAACAAAGTAAGTAAGTATATAAATATACATCTTCAATTTTCTGGAAAACTTTCATTAGCATAAATTTACAATGATGACTGTCGTTCCACCACCACTACCACCACTGCCACCATAACCCCAATTTAACTCTGTGTTCAGTTTAGTTTAGTTTGGTTCGACTCCTTTTTCCTTAAATCTTTATTCTTATAACCCGAAGTAGGCCAAAGTCTCAATCCCAATCCCAATCCCAACCCAACCCTTTGCTATCGTGTTATGGGATGTTGAGATGATGTTCCAGGGTGAAGAAAAATAATGTAGGTATATTATTTTGATTTCGTGTATAGTTTGAGCAAAGAATACACAGATCTGCATTGTAGGCAAATCAGATATAAGCCGAAAAAAGAACTCAAAAAAGGTTAGGAAAAGTAGTATAAAACCGATATAGACAAATGCTGCCGTTCGTTGTCCCTTCACCAGTTCATAACTTCATCCCTTCATTTATAACAAGGCAAAAACTAAGCTTTGAAGATGGCAGCACAGACATAGCCATAGACAACAGAAATGGCAAAGGCAACGGCAATGGCATCACACACAAACAGGAAACCATCCATACCTTATATAATAGAAAAATAAAATAAAATAAAATAAAGAAACTTCCGTTCTTTAAATTCTATTTCACTGTGATAAAAAACAAACTACGATTGTCGACCTTTGCTATAGCATTGCTGTCAGTTTATTCTGCAGTCTTCAGAGAGTTTGGTACCTAGTGTCAGTTCAGCAAGCCTTATACCAAATTGTATATCTCTACAAGTGTACCTACGTACTTTTCTTTTTTTAGTTTGAATTGAAACATAAAAAAGACTAACCCATCTGTGTATAGGACGAGTATTTTCGTTTTGATTTTTTTATCGTCCTGATGATAAAAAAGGTCTTCATTTTGTTCGGCAGCAGGATAATGGTTATTTATTGAGATAGCTATGATCTAATGAAAATAAAGAGGGAATAGTATCAAAAAAAAACATTTTTTGTTTTTGTCGATTTTGATGCATATTCATAGGAATTTATTTCCTTTGAATTATAGCATATAAGAAAATTAAATAAGATCCTATAGAACTTAATAGTATAACAAACCTTTTTCTTGACTATTATATTATGTGTTCTTGTTTTTTTCTTTTATTTGTCTTGATTTTTGGTTAAAAGATTATATCCAATAACTAAATCAGTTTGGTACGAATTTTATATGAATTTCAATCACTAACTAATGATGTGAATTGAATATAGTTTCGGAACTTATAAAGATTGTTTATTAGCCATAGGCTAAGCTTTTAAGAATTTATCGTTGAACATTATACAACTGTCTTTACGGTTAAATTGTTTTAAACTACAGGTTTTTTAATAGCTTCACCATTCCTTACGACATGGGAACCAAATGTACCTCAGAGTATGTTTCAAGCTACAATGGGCTCTCAACAGCCTCGAACTATTCAAATCTGCAGGACCAGATGGAATAATACTAGCCCAACTACAAATAGCATCAGACATTATTGCACCAATCCTTGGGGCAAGAATTGATAAAAGACTTCTGTCTACGTCTCAACATGCCTACTGTAAAGGTAAATCGGTGGAAACAGCGTTACATACACTAGTACGCACTATCGAATACTCCCTCCGTCATAAAGAGTTCACTATGGTTGCTTTCCTTCCTGAGGCTTACAACCCAGAACCACGCATTGGCTATATACATCGGTAATCACACCGATTTTAATATGTACAGTGTGGCAGTATGGTGGACTTCTTTACAGAATGCTATAAACCGCGACAAAATAAATTAAGTCCAACTTTCAGCTTGCCTATGTACTCGTATAAGCGGATCGCTTCTCATGACCCCATCTGCGGCACTGGACACTCTACTCTACCTAACATCTCTTGATATATTTAGCAAACAAATAGCCGCAAGCTCTGCTATTCGCCTCAAAGCTTCGTCACAGTGGATTAACAACAACATTGGCTACTCCGTAATTCTTAGGTATTTAGAACCCAAAAGCACACAGACTACACCACCCCCCAACTGCAATTCAACAGAAAATTTAAGATTTCTATACCTTCCAGATCTTTCTGCGAGGATAGGGCATTCCTGGAAGAGGAGTCAATCCACTTTTATTAAGATGGATCAAAAACAAAAGAAGGGGTTGGTCGAGGTGTGTACTCTGAACGACTGAAATTTAAGTCTCTCATTCCGTCTTCCCAATCATTGTAGCGTGTTCCAGGCGGAACTTTTGGCGATAAAAGAAGTCTTGTCCTGGCTTACAGAAAACGATAGTCAGGCCGCTATCAAATCTCTGGACTCTGTCTCTACAAACTCTATAACAGTCCATAACTGTCGATCATCTCTATTGGAGATGACACAACAGTTTAATATTCACTTTTGCTGGGTGCCGGACCATAGAGACATTTCAGGAAACTGTACAGCAGATGAACTCGCCAGGAACGGTATAGTTACGGTGACCATCCGTTCATTATTATAATGAACAGTTCATTATTTGAAGAAAATGTTCATTATGCATTATTGTGTATCAGAAAACATAAAAATGTTCATTATTTTACAAATTGCTCATTATTAGTTCATTATTTTATGTTTTTTTTTTTTTTGAGGAAAGCCTAATACTACGTTTCCACCGGGCACTAAACCGAGATTTAGCTAGATTTGTCACAAATCTCCTTGAAATCTCGAAGATTTACCATACAAATTTTAATCTCCTCAAATGAAGATTTCAAACAAATCTCATTGAAATCTACTTGGAAACATTAGTTTGGCAAATCAAACAAACTTTTTTTCGGAGAATAATTGTTGAACCGACCCATTTAAACGCCAATTTCGTTTATTGACAGATGAAAATGTCAACAAAAACTATCTGTCTCACTTCCATTTATTTCTTTAATTCTTTAAAGAATTCATCGTCGTTCTTAATAATATCCTCTTCCCAAAAAGTACTTGGACGTATATTACATTACAATACATTTCACACTACTCAGCACATAAATGTACAGAGTAGAGAACACATCACCTTGAGCGACTAGACTATATAAGGTGATAACAACACAAGACAGAAGGAAAGAAGAGAAAGAACAAACAGAAAGAACACATGACAACAGCACGCGGTAGGTTTCGAGTCGGTCATCCATCTTTCTACTACCCACGCTCACTGATGCTTGATTTCGGTGATCGATGAACCGATGCTTTATCAGTGACTAGGCCGTTGCCAAACGTCAAATTAATCTCCTTTTCTTTGGTGGAAACACCTCAAGATTTATTTTAAATCACTTTCCTTAAATCTCGGATTATTTTTTGGTGGAAACGTAGTATAAGCATGAAAACCATTAAATGTTTAATGAAAACGTATTCTTACATCATAATTCGTTGTCTTTCTTTTTCGGAACACTTCCTAATCTCACAATTACAAAAATCAGACCATATTATACATCCTTACATACAGGGAAGTTAAACTAATACGCTTACACTTGCGCACAGGATGACTTTCACCACTGGAAATTAATTTTACCATTGAGTTTTGCTGACCATGACAATGGTAAAAATAACTTTCAGTGAATGTGAATGAAACTCATCTTTTTTGTATTTGGACTAGTTATGGCATTTTACATACATAAGTAATTTTGAGAGTGCACTCCGACTATTGGAATTATTGCATGGTTGAAAAACCCTTTAAACCAAAAATAAATGAAGAGTAAGAATTACACTCCTTCCTGGGACAAAGTGGAGTTGAGTTTAATGTATATTATGAAAAAGAGAAGCAATATTTCAATTAATGACACTGATGTTTTCGACGAGTTTTTATGTGTACAAAATTATGTTTCTTCAGAAAGAATGTTTGAATGGCAGGAGAGCCAAATGAGTGCTGGGTATAGGTGGGTTGAAATTTTCAAGTTTTTCAACATTTCAAAAATCGTATAGTTTTGTTTATGCCTACCTGGGTGTAATGCCCCTATAGAGAGAGTTTTCTCAATTTAAAACAATGTATGGACAAATGAAGAAAACAATATGAAAATTGATACAATCAGGTCCATTTTAATTTGCAAATGCAATTATGAATTAAATGGCATCGAATTTAAGAATTATTAAAAAGGAAATCCAGAATTAATTAAAAAAGTGTATTCTTCCGAAAAGTACTTATTTGAACAATATTAATATATTGTAATTCAAAATCAAAGTTGTTTTATTAGCCAATATGATATAAAAGAGTTTAAGGTTTTGTTTATTTTTTTTGTAAAGAAGTTAGAGACTGAAAAAATCTGTGTTATTTTTATGTTTGTTTTGTTTAATATCGATGAAAGTTCCTTTTTTGTTTAGTTTATAAATACATATACCTAATTATACTATATTTATTAATTAATTTATATTACATTATATTTATTAACTATTACTCAATTAAATACAAAAAAAATCTTGAAAACTGGTCAACATTTTTCATTTTTTGGGTACTGTTCATTATTTTGTCTCGGAAAATATGGTCACCGTAGGTATAGTACAACCCATTATACCACGTTTTTCAAATGCTGGCATACCAAGCGCTACTTGAAAACTATTGCTAATGCCGGACGCTATGAAGAAGGCAAACACCACGTGGGATTACATCGCTCGATAATAGGTGTCGTTACCGGGCACTGTCTTATAGGAAAGCACACCACGCGGCTAGGCGTGTTCTCAAATGACTTTTGCAGAAGCAACGAGTTCGATGAGCTTATCGTTTCTGAATAAATTTTTGTTTTTCATTGCTGGGTTGAAATGTCGAAAAATTATGAAAGTCGCTAAAGCTGTTACGTCTAGTAAGTTGTAAAATACAATGATCAGCCAGCGTTGTATTTGACGGGTGCAGGAATAAATAAAAACCAAATGATCAAAAACATCGGATCCACCTTTGGCTTATTTTGAGAACTAGAAGTGGCTTCCTACCGTTTATGTTGAGTCGATACCAAAACAACTTGTTTTTTTTTTCACTTTGGAACATATGTATGTACGTCACCAACGCCATTCTTTCAGAAAATCTGAAGGTAGGTGATTGGCCTGACCGCTATTGCTTCCTGTTATTGAATATTACAAAATCGTTTTGGTCATCGAGAAATTGCTATACCTACTACAAAGGGTTTCAACACGTATCTTCTATTTGTTCGTATTTTTGCCAACACAAGATTATACATATCATCGTATCCACAACTAAGTTCTGCACCTTGATCAGAGCCTTATTATAACTAAGCACTAGTAAATTTAAAAAATTTATACAATTTTAACTCGATTTAACATTTTTAGCCAAAATTGTCAATTGCATTTAAATTACAAATTAGAAATAGCCGATCTTTGTATACGCATAAATGTACCTACACGGAAAGAAGTGTATGGCATTTATGACAATGCTAGTATGGCCTGGAGTCCCATACTAAAACAGTATCGGTGATATTCCTACATTGTATTGCTTCAACTCCTATAAGTATGGGATTATGTACTATACTGTATGGTACCACAATCTTTGCCTGTAACACAAGGGCGCATAGTACGTTTGACGAGACAGCATTGCCTTCAGCCCCATACTGTACCGGAGATGTCGCAATGCTACTAGTTTTTCCCGCGATAATTTATGGCGTGATAATCGATACCCTTATTGGATCACTGTCAATAGTTATTACTCCAATGTAAGCATAAAGGACATAACAATAATGGATAGACTTTTCTGCTAGGAGCGTTGTACAATGTACATGTCGCCAGTCAGTCGACGTTACTATTCTCAGTATGGCCAAATTAACTATGCTTACAACTTTTTATCCAATGGAAATCTTCTAAGCCATACAGTATTGCGTTCACACCCATACTGACATTGTAATATTCGCCATGTATTTCTTTCCTTGTACACAAGATCTTGAGAACCCAGTGGAAGGGGTAGAACGGGTTGAACTTTGTTTACAGATTACTAATAAGGGCAAACCATAGAACCCTATCGAAGGAAGATCTGCTAGAAATTTTAAACGTATGGCACTTTATGCCAGTTTTGTAGTCAAAGGAATATAACAATATATTTTCGAATGGCCTCAAAGATTGATTGTCAATTAAAATTTCAGCTTTAATTTTCTGATAAATGTTTGAAAATCCTTCATAAATAAGTTTGTAAAGTTAAAAATGCATAATAAAGCATAAATATTAAAGAAAATTATCGAAAACATTCTGGGGTATACAAATGGACCCCATGACACAATTGTACTGATTTTTGCTGTGATGTTAAGGAGGGTTAATCGAAGATAATGAATAATGTATTAATTATGTTCCTATAGTATAGGAACATAGTATACTATAGATCCTTTTTTTGTGATACCCTGAAAGTTTTATAACTTGCCTGAAAAGTGAAGAAGTTGGCGAGATCAAGTCTTTTCAAAAAGAAACATGTACAATGTACATACCCCACAGTCGATTTATTTGTGTGTGGCACATTTTTTAACCAACAATACCTATAGATTAGATTAGATTAGATTCAATTCTTTATTTCGATAATAAAATTACATTAATTTAAATCTAAGAATATAAGGACATGGCGTTGTTGCCGTCTGCCTGATAGACATTTCATTTAAAAATAGTATAACATTATGAAAGTTTTTTTTTTTTTTTTTTTTTTGATTTGTTTTTAGTATAAGAGAATTAAAAAACTGTATTTTTAGTGTTTTTTTTTTAACAATTTTCAAATATAACAGCTGAATAATTTATTAACTTGAATATTTATAAATAAGAAGAAAAATAAAACAATTCTGAATGATTTTATACTCTTTACAGATGTGTATACAATTTTGACATGATTTGAAACACAAAAAAATTTAAGTTTAAATAGCTCTATTTTTTAAACATCAATTTTGCGGTGATTTGAAACACAAAATCTTTAAAATAAACTTTCCCGTTTTTAAAAAACAATTTTAGTAGATGAAAACAAGTTCAATTTTGCCGTGATTTGAAACACAAAAAATATTAAATTCTCAATCGCCATAACTGGATACATGACCGCTCAAAAGCTACTTCTATAAGCTAAAGCATGTTTACAAAATTTGAATAGATTCGTCCAACCACTCAGCCCGTTAAGAATGTCAATAAGTTGGTCCATAGACAAAAAACTCACTTGGAAATATAGCCGTCGTATTTCTTGCAATATTGGACAAACTGCTATGAAATGATTTATATCCTCCACATCTCTTCTATTGCAGAGAGTGCAAATTTGTGAGAGGTCCGATCTATTGGGGACAAAGTTTAGATTAAGGATCTCGACTCTAGCTTTAAAAATGGTGCCGATAGCTTCCGGTGTCATTTCATTACAGAAATAGTTTGAAGTTGATGACAATTGATGGTTTAAGAGCTTGTATATGTTTCTGCTTGCCGATGAGGATGCACTTTGCAGGTGTTCTAAATAAAGTTTTTCATCAATTTTAGCTATCAAAACCGCGAACATATTTTGCCATTCCTCTACATTATTTTCCCGTAAGGAGAGTACTATATCAACTCCTGCAGCAAGCGCGTTCCATTCTCTGAAGGGAGATGCATTTGTACGGAGCAGTCTTATCAAGATCGTCTTATGAAGCCCATTTTCTCTTTTCATAACCTTAGCTAAATAGTCGGAATGCCGTTTCAGATTCTGAATATATATCGGTGCTATTCCCGATTCGACATGTATGGCGTACGTAGGTGTAGCGTTAGGCAGTCTAAAAAGTCTTTTAAAAAAGTATCTTTGTAAAGTCTCAAATTCCTTTATTTGAGCGTATCCAAAGGCTTGGACACCGTAACATAAGCAAGTATTTATTGTTGCATTGAAGACTCTGTACTTTGATGAGAGGTCGATAAGTTGGTTGCTAAAAAAATTGGGCCATATCAGGTTTAGGGCCAATTTGGCCTCCCTGGTTTTCTCTTTCACATGATTGCTCCAGTTTAGGTTATAGGTCAGCAATACACCTAGATATTTAAACTCACTCACAATTTCAATACGCTCGTTGTTGACGTTCCATGATTCTTCAGCACGTCGTGCATGCCGCCTAGATTCAAATATCATAACCTTCGTCTTTCTAGTATTGATCCGTAAGCCCCAAGTTTCGCAATATTCTTTAAGTCTATTGATTTGCAGTTGTAAAGAAAATGGGTTATCCGCCAAAAGTACCAGATCATCTGCATACAGTAAGACTTTAATCAAAGATTCGCCAAACATTACACCTCCCGGTAGGATTTCACAAACCGCATCAATATAAAGTGCAAACAAAATGGGACTTAGAATACATCCTTGGGGAACTCCCGCCGCTGTCTCAAAACTTTCGGATAAGTTGTTGCCATCCCATACTGATGCTTTCGTTGAACACAGAAAGTTTGAGTAAAAAAGTAAAAATTTTTTCGAAAGGCCAAGAGAAGATAGTTTGTAAATCAATGCTTGTCGATTGACCGTATCAAAAGCAGCTTTGAAGTCAATGAAGCAGCTGTAAAGCTTTTTCTTTTTCTCCAAATGTTGTCTTGCTATGCTAGTTAGTGCAAAAATTTGGTCTACCGTTGAGAAACCGGATCGAAACCCAGCTTGGAAGATACTTAAGCGGTTGTTTGTCTCTATCCATTTCGTGAGCCTCTCGTAAAGAATAGAGTTTAAGATTTTCCTTAAAGAGTTGAGAATGGATATGCCTCTATAGTTTTCCGCAAGACTCCTTTCACCTCCCTTGAAAATAGCGTAAATAATGGCTGTGTTAAAGCAAATGGGTATGCAAGCATCATTATAAAGTTGGTTGAACCAGTCCACTAAGTAGTTTTTGAAGTAAGCAGTAGAATATTTGTAAAATTCCGTTGGGATTCCATCAGCACCCGGTGCTTTGTTGTTCTTCATTGTTTTTAAAACACTTTCTAGTTCAATCAAGGATATCGGTTCATCAAGTTCAGGAATATGGTTGTTTGGCATGGCGTAACTAAACGATAACAGAGACTCATCTGCTGATAACAATCCTTTGAAGTAATCTGCCAAAACCTCAGCTCCGAGAGCATTATTATTTGAAGGAGTATGTTTACGCCCTCCTAATTCTCTCACATTATTCCAAAATGTTTTCGAGTCTTTGCAGAGCACTAAGTTTTTTGCAGTAGTTTGAAGATATTTAGTCTTTTTTGAGGAACAAAGCTGCTTATATTCCTTATTAAAATGTAAGTACTGGTTTTTAAAAAAATCGGCGTTAGTAGATCTGAATAGTTTTAAGAAACAAAATGTTTTTTCACGTAGCTTTACGCAATCCTTGTCAAACCATATTTTTGCAGCGTTAAACTTTTTGTTATTACTGAGTGCGAATGGTGCTGACATCTTGATAATTCTCATTACACATTCTGCGACTTGGTCGGCTACTCCCGTAGTTTGTAATGATGGAAGGATACCACAATGTGTATTCAACCGAGATTGATAAAGAAGGGCCTTGCTGTCAACCCATTTCAACTTGTACATGTTCTTTGCGATATTTCGAGTTCCTTTAGAGAAAGTAGCTTTCACTGCAATGGGTAAATGAGCAGAAAAAGTCGCAGCCAGAACCTCGAAATCTTCAATCCGTATCAACCATTGGCCAGAAACAGCACATATGTCTATAACCGACTGTCCTTGTCCGCTAATAAAAGTTAGCTCGCCCTCAGCGTCACTTTTGGAAACCCCATTCAACACAAAAAATCCAAAGTTTTCCAGGAGCTCTATCAGCCTTCTCCCGTTTCGATTAACCAAACCATCTTTAGAGTTTCTTCTCGTATTAAAAACTGTTCCAGTATCTGTATAATGGGATATAGAGTTTTGATATTCGCCGATTCGAGCGTTAAGGTCCCCAATAAGCATTATATTTCCAAGAGAGTTGCAATTAATTAAATTAAAAAGGATATCGAGGTCATTTTCCCAGTTGTTGCAATTAAGGTACAATGGAATAATATAATATTTAATAAGATTATTAGTAATTTGAATGACAACCCTGTTTTGTACACATTTGAACTCTACAAAACTACCAACAGTACTTTTCTTAATGGCACATAAGATGCCCCCACTTGCTCTCCCCATGACATTGTTTCTAGTTGCTGGAATGCATGTTAATTTATATCCATTAAAATATTTATAAAAATGTTGTTCGTTTTCTTCTTCAACAAAAGTTTCTAAAAGAATTATTATATCAAAGCTTAAAATAAATCTAAAAAAGTCAGGTAACAAAAGTTTACTCTTAAGCCCTGTTATATTATATGAAAAAATACTTAAATTAAAAACGTTAAAAATATTTTGATGGCAGACGGCAAGTTTACCCTATGGTTTTCTATTCAAAATGTTGTTTTGTGTTTGCCACACAGATGGCGTTGCAGCGGATTGGGAGCCAGATGCAGTGACACCATCAGCTGTAGCTACCCTCGATCCCCCGCCGCAGTCAAAAAATTCCAATGCGCCATCACCAAACATCTCTCTTACGAACGTCATTTCACTCACAGATTTGACAATTAATCCGTGCGAATGTTTGTAAACAAACGTATTTTGATTTATTTGTAGCTTATCACCTTTAATTAATATTTTCGCAGAAGAATTTAATTCGAGAAGTTTAGATTTTATCGAGTAAAGAGTTTGTCTTTTTTTTCTAAACATAAGCGATTGTTCACGGTGGATACTTATTCCTGAATTCTTTAATTGCTTTGTTTCGCCTATTATTTTATCCGCTTGCTCGGTCGATTGAAGTTCCAAGATGACAGTTCCTCGTTTTGTTCGCGTGTTTAGAATTTCTCGTGATTTTTTTATTTGTAAAATATCATTTTCTTTTAATTTAAGTAAACCTTTACATGTTTGTGTGGCAAAATCGGTTGCGTTGTTTTTTTGATCTAATGGGACGTGCACAACAACAACATTTTCGTTAGCTTTTCGTGTAATTGCTTCTAGTTGTGATTCCAAGAGATCACACCTTTCGGACATCAGTGTTATTTTTTCATTTAGCTTGGAATTTATTATTTTTAGTGAATTAAGTTCCGATGCGAACGAAGCAATATCGGTTTTTGTAGCTAAATCTTTCATTTTCTCACTCAAACAATTATTTAAACTATCTTGAATAATTTTTTTCAAATCTGGAACAGATAGCCTTCCAACATCCACTTGAGCCATGTCTGAGAGAATTTTTTTGTTGTTCTTATTTATTTCCGGTGATGTTTCCGATACTCCTCTTTTGCGGTACATATAATTTGATGTCACGGTATTCGGCAATATAAATTCTTTCTTGTCTTTTTAACTAAAATATAATTGCCTACCTTATAAGAAATGTGAGCAATTTATTAATTCTTGGTAAGTAAAGTGCTTATTCAAACTATTATTCAACTGGATACAATTTAAACTTTGTTAATTTATCAAGAAAAAACCAAAAAAATCAGAGCTTAATAACTTTTACACTTCCACTTTTGACAGCCGAAATGTCAATCAATCAATACCTATACCAGGAAAGATAGTTGTGAAGGGTTTGTTGAAGTCAAGACATATGGTATCATGTAGTTTGTGTTCAAATTGTTCTATAAGTATTACTTTAAAATCCGTACATGTTCTATTTAGGTAGTTTGCCAGCAACTGGTTTGGCTGAGCCTAAGGGGTTTGTGGGATTTCTTGTACGTAGGTTCCAAGTGCAAGAGATTGAGTAAATGAGTATTGCTTCCAATTCCTCAGTTAATATTCCTCAAAGTTTTGGTAAGGTTCCGAATACTTGGAATTAAAACTGAGTTCGTGATCGGAGAACTAGGGTTCTTCCAACACTCTCCATTATTCTATGAAATGGTTACTTAAATTACTGATTCTAGTAATGTCGAGAACATTCTTGCGATTTTTAGTAATGAAATTGTTTGATATTTATACGTAGAACGTTTTCCAATATATTTTGAAAGAGAAACTCACTCCTTGAATGCCAGTTATGTGCGTTAGTGTCGCACCCCAAAAGCAGATCGAATCCGTTCTTGCCTGCATGTTTTACCAGTTGCTCCTTTTCCATAACTATTCAAATAAGTAAGGTTCAGAGGTAAGAGATTGAGTATTGCTTCTAATCCTGCAGTTTCAGTTGGGGTGGTTCTCATCGCAGCGGGGGTACCTATGCATGCCATTCTTGGTACATTTGTAGGGGTTTTAAGAACTACGATGCCATGTTACCATAAGTAGCACTGGCCTGATTATTGCAGTGTACAATTTACATTCACAATATGCTTTTAGGATTTGGTTCCCAGTTTCTTCAGATTTTCCTATTACATAAGTAGTCTGCGATCTGATCTTTTTTTATCTTTAGGTCCCAGGACAGCTGTTTATACCAGATTACTCCTAGAAATTTTGTCTTGATCTGATATTTTGAGAAGACAGGAATTTCACAGTTTGGGATTTGTGTCATATTTGTAAAAAGTACTAAGTGCCTTTTTAGGGGGTTTCTCGGAAAACCACAGCTATTTGTCCAGATGCAGATCCTTAGTTAAGGCTTGGTTCAGTTATTCGCTTATATAGTAGTTAGGAATATTTCTGTTGCCAATAGAGCTATGTTATCAGCTAAAGCAACTACTTTGACTCCACAAAATTCAAGATTGGTTGATTTATGACAGTTATATATGTATATATTTATTTATGTATATTAAGCCTTACTTTTAATCCAGCAGTTCTGGAAAGCATCATTGAGTGCAGTTAGTTAAAAGTTAAATTACCAATTAAACCTTACCTTGAGTTGTTATCAGGTGTTATTTTTTAATTGCCACTTGTAGGAACTATATGGCAAGTTTTGCATCCGTAAAAAAATTCCTAACTCGATCCAAAACAAGGGGATCTGAAAACCTACATTTATTGGGGCCAGAAATTATGTTTTGCAGTTTCTTTAGACTTTCTCTTCGATTTAGAATCTTCAACAGATTCTACACGTGGTTTAATTCGATAAATACTACGCTAAAATAAATAAATTGGGTGGCGCAACAGTCCGTTGAGAACTAGGGCCTAGTGACTTACAACTCTCAACCATTCCTGTGTGCGAGTACTATGTTGTCAGGGATGGAGGGGACCTACAGTTTTAAGCCGAATCTGAACGGCTAATTTAAGAAAGCACTTTTCATGACAAGAATTACTCTTGGAGAATTTGTCAATTCCTCGAAAGAGGCAGTACGCGTGAAAAAAACTTTAGATGACTTAGGCAGGGATCGAACCCAAGACCTCTGCCATGACAGTCCAGCCCACTAACCATCATACTATGGGAACGGAATACTACGCTGCTCATTTTAAAACATCACCTTAAACCATATTTTAACTATAAATGGTGTTTGTAACATGTTGAAACTTTGCTAAAGTATCCTTGTTAGAAGAGACAATCCTAAAATCCCCTATCCAATAAAAAAAATTCTAAGATAATTTAAATTATTATTATATTTTTTAAGATAACTAATCAGTTCAATGCTTTCTATGTTTATAACACACTTAAAAACAAAGGTGTATGAAAACTTGTGTATTTCTATAAAAGATATCAAGCACCCCGTAAAAAACACCCACATCAGTGTAAAAAATAAAAGTGTACACACCACCAAAACACAATTTTATGCTCTCAGTCATTCGCATTAAATAAGGATCCGGACTTCTATTCGAATCAAAAACTAAACCTTTATTTCTTAAAGGAACCTATAAAAGAAAAACAAAAAGATTTAAGTACCAATCTAAATTTATCATAAGAATATAAAATCTAAGATTATTATGATCTATAATTTGTAATTTGTCAACATCCACTTATGTGACTGCTACAAATATATAGGTATATTTATTTTTATGAAGCGAAAAAGTAAAACCTCAATAAAATTATAAGAATCATAATGACATTGAAGATTGAACTGACCCGAACCGGGTCACTTTGGTCCATCCTTTAATAAAAATTCCAATACTTGAGCAGTTATAAAAAGATATAATGTATTTTTGTTCTTAGGTTTTAGGTTAAGATATTATTTTATGTCATCGTAAAACGCACTCCGAATTCAAAAGCTTTGTAAGGCAGGAAATTACCCGTTTTTTTTTTCTGATTTTCGATAAGTTCAAATACGAGTGTATAGGAAAATGTATATGTTGTATGTGTAGGTGATGTTAGGAGGTTAAAATTAATTTTTAAATGAAAAGTTGTATTTGATTTCGTTGAACAGTGCAAACAAAATCAAATTTATAGGGAAGGCAGTAAAAAAGTCAATAAAAATATGAGAGGACACATTTAAAATATCAATACTAGACTAATAAAGGGTTTTTTCAATTGGCTCGGGTAGATTTTGGCGCCCCGTGGCGGCCATTTTGTTTTGGGTGACATCTGTCAAATCTTCTGTTTATTATTCAGTTGTTTATGCCAAATCATCATGGCAAGTAAGAAGTTTTACGGTAGACGTGGTGGCCCTTCACAGTCGACTCTTCAACGTTTGGTGGCCAAATTTGGGACGACCAGTTCAGTAAACAATCATCAGCCAACACCCGTACGTTCAAGGAACAAGATCGGCCGAGAACATCGCCGCTGTCCGTCAAAGTTTACAGCACAACCCGAGGCAGTCTACTCTTCGCCGTGCATATGAACTCGGCCTTTCTCAGACTTCAACATTTTGTGTCGGGACTTGGGCCTACACCCGTACAAGATCCAACTGAACAGGAACTCAAAGTTCATGACCATAACCAACGCCGTTTGTTTGCTGACTGGGCTTAGAATCGTTTGGAAGAGGACCCCAATTTTGGCAGAAAAATCATCTTTAGTGACGAGGCGCATTTTTGGATAAATGGCTGTGTTAACAAGCAAAATTGCCATATATGGGACGGCACCAACCTACGCGATGTTCACCAAGTGATCCTCAAAAAGTTACAGTTTGGTGTGGATTTTTGGCCGCGGCGTAATTGGTCGGTACTTTTTTGACAACGAAGTTATTAATACCTCACACAGAGCTTGTTTTATTCCATTTCAACAACTACCCGCCCTTATTGAAAACCCTTTATTATAAATCTGAAAAGTTTGCTTGTTTGTTTGTTTGTTTGTTTGTTTGAACGCGATAATCTCGGGAACCACTGGCCTCATTTGAAAACTTCTTTAATTGTAAGATAAATAAATTAGGTGGCGCAACAGTCTATGAAGAAACAGAACCAGGGCCTAGTGACTTACAACTCTCAACCATTCCTGTGTGCGAGTAATGTTGTCAGAGATGGAAGGGACCTACAGTTTATATGCCGAATCCGAATGGCTAATTTGAGAAAGCACTTTTCATGACAAGAATTACTCTTGGAGGATTTGTCAATTCCTCGCAAGGATTAAACCCAAGACCCCTTTCATGACAGTCCAACGCACTAACCATCACGCTACGGGTACTACAACCATTGTAAGATAGTCCATTTATTAAGGAAAGCTATAGGCTAGATAACATCTTTGGTGAAAAGCTCTCATAGATAACTTAAGAAATCTTTTAATTTATCCTGTTGGAAATTGTTTACATAAAGCGTTACAAAGAGCCGGAATATAGCTCTTTTTGGCTATAAATGCTTAGGTATTCCGAATGTCAGACTCCTTGGTGCGTGAGCCAATATAATCTTTACGAAAATGTAGTACATAACATTGGGATATTTTAATTCTTTAGGCCATAGAACTGGTACTGTAACCTATTGGCAACGATTTTTTTTTGTGTAAGGTTTCTCAAAAACACCTCCATCGATTTTGTTAAAACTGAACTTTAATTTCTTATACGAGTATTTACAATAATACTAAAAATAAATTATCGCTGCAAATATTTTTCCAAAAATTCATTATCAAAAAATAGGGTCACACCGTAACGTAAAAACAAATAAAAAATTAATGTTTTTCATGACCTTTTTCTTAAATCTGTTGCCCAATTTCAGCTTTAAACTTTGACGAAAAATGATAATATTCCTTGGAAAAGGTAGAAAAAACTTACAAGACCAAAATCAAAGACTGTCTAACAACTTGATAGTCTACTGCTTATTTAAGTTAAAAAAGAAAAGTCGTTTCACATTGACAGAATTTACTATCCGTATATTTTTGTCTCCATTAAAGTTTCCGGTTCACCGGCCCCGCCACGCCACCGTGCGGTAGCTGTATCAAACGTTTAAATTAAAGCATTTGAGTTCCGTTTGTATGTTCTTTAACATCGAACAACCACCACATCACAACGTTTGGATTGATAACTTTTTTTTTTGTTGTTGAGATAACAGATACATTTTTTTTTGAGTCCATTTCCAAAGCGCTATCTGCACAAAGCCATATCCAACTACAGCTCTTTCGGCCATTGTGATTTTTTGTGGAGCTCTGCCTTTGCTCTGGGTTGATTCTCAGGGGGTGGCAATAATTCTGTCTTAATTTAATCGCCCCTTTTAGATGGGCGTTTGGACCTTTTCGGGGCGAGCACATGCAAATAAAAAATGTGCACGAACAAAAAAAAACTGAAAAAAGGAAAACAACTTTCAATCCCCTCAATATATCATGAGATTTTTGGCGTTTGAACTTCAAATCTTGTGTCACCAATCAAGTTCCAATCCATTCTATATATTTATCTGTTTCTGTGGGTATTATGCGTGTTTTTTTTTAGTTATTTTTTGAATCACAAATCGTCTATTTTATTTCGACAGAAGTTATCAGCTATTGGGTTCACGTAATCGTTAATGGACTTACTTTCTTCTCTTCGTCAATAATATGCTCTAGGAAGGATTCGGTTCCAAGTTTTTGTTAAGTTGGTGTTGTTGTTTTTTCTGATTTGTTTTTTTTTTTTTTTTTGCTAGATAGCTTTCATGGCACTTGAAAGTTGAGAATTCTTTAGAATGATACATATATAAGTATATATAGTATACTTTGAAATTGTTTTGAAAAACTTTATAGGGAAAATGGAAAGGGTAAAAGGGGTGGTTCCAAGAGGATAGACAAATACAACAAAATAAGGGTAGATAGATTTAATTTATTGAAAAGACGAAAATTGAATTTAAATGGAATGTTTATGTGGCAATCAAATCAGTGTGCTTGCGAATGTTAAAGTATGAGTTGAGTATATACATACATACAATGATTCGAAATACCAAAATACCCTTAGTCTTAGTCAAAAAGTTGAGCAACCAAAATAATGTATAAAATTATAAGAAAATTTACCACACACACATATGTATGTACAATGTACATATACATTATGTACATATATCTTTGAGTATAAACAAATTAGTTTATTTATTAAAAAGATGATTGATTGCTAAGCTTAGGAAATGGGCGCTTATTTACTTTTACATTATGGAAATACATTTGCTTTTGTATAATAGCTATGCTGATTGAAAACAAACTTACCCAATCCACAAAGGAATATTGAACAAAGGTAGCTATTTAGATATTTCATTATTCAAAAATATGACAATTTGATGTCATTGAATACAATGAAGTTGTCATTCAGTTCAATCAATTTTATTTCGATTGCAATCTAAAACGGATGGGTATACTTTAAACTCAGCAGTTAAATACAAAATATTCAATGTTGTCAAAAAAAACAGTTATTATTAATTTGTCGCATTGAAAATGTTTACATTTCTCGACGTTTTAAGGTCACTAGGGTCGTAATAAAAGATTTTTAGAGAGATGCCTGTGAGTGCGTGTGTAAGTACGTTCGTATGTACGTCCGTACGTTCACGACGTTTTTTTTCGTCGTCCATCCATAGCTCAAGAGCCAGTAGAGATATGGACTTCAAATAAAATGTTATACAGATAAGAAAGCAGAAAGATGCAGAAAGGACCCTCAAAAAATCGAAAGGGTGTCCACCATATCAATTAAAAAAAAGGTGAACATTTTGGTTAACCCTAAATGTCTTAGAACCAGAGAACGCTAGAGACTTGAATTAAATTTCATATTAAATATATATTGTGACGCTATACCAAAGAAATATATTTTTGGGAAAAAATTCAATTAACAATTTTTTATAAATCAAAAAAAAAAATATTTGTCACATGTAAAATTTTAGGAACAAAAAATGATTTCATCTCCAAAATAATGTTGTGCAACGAAGAATAACGTTTGTGACATCTGGTGAAATTTTGAGAAAAATGACATTGACAGATTTTTTTATAAAAAATAGTAAATTTTCGACTCAAAAATCTTTTGAAAAATTTGGGATAATGGCTTCCAAATAATTTTATCTTATAAGAAATATTGTTGTCAACCATCAGTACAATTTTGAGAAAAATCGAATTGACAGATTTTTAGAAAGATGTCTGTGCGTGCGTGTGTACGTACGTTCATACGTCCGTACTACCGTTTCCGTACGTCTGTACTTTCGCGACGTTTTTTTCGTCTTCCATAGCTCAAGAACCAGAAGAGATATCGAATTCAAATAAAATTTGTTATACAGATAATAAGGCAGAAAGATGCAGAAAGGGCTCTCAAGAAAATTGCGTTTGTGTTTTTTTTACCATAGCAGTTTAAAAAAAGGTGAAAATTTTGGTTAAACCTAAATATCTCATGAACCAATCACGTTAGAGACTTGAATTAAATTTTATATTATATATTGTAACGTAATACAAAACGAGTATATTTTTGGGAAAACATCCAATTAACGGTTTTTTTATAAATCAAAAAAACTGAAAAAAAATTTGTCACCTCGAAAATTTTAAGACCACAATATGTTTTCATCTCCAAAACAATTTTGTGCAACGAAGAATAATGTTTTTGACATGAGAAAAATCTAATTGACAGCTTTTTTTATAAAAAATAAAACCCTAAAAAAACATTACTCAAAGTTGGGAAAAATTGAATTTCGACTCAAATAACTTTTCAAAACCTTGAGATTAAGGCTTTAAACTTATTTTATCTTATAAGAAATATTGTTTCCAATATTCAGAAAAATTTTGAAAAAAATCGAATTGACTGTTTTTTTTTACAAAAAATTAAAAACCGAGAAAAAAATTAACAAAAGTTTGTAAAAATTGATTTTCGACTCAAATATCTTTTCAAAAATTTGAGATAATGGCTTCTAACTAATTTAAGCTTATAAGAAATATTGTTTTCAACATTCGATAAAATTTTAAGAAAAATCGAATTGGCAGTTTTTTTACAAACAATAAAAACCTAAAAAAAAAAATACTAAAGCATGGTAAAAATGTACTTTCGACTCAAAAAGCTTTTAAAAATTAAAAATATTGGCTTCAAACTTATTTTATTTCACAGAAAATATTGTTTTCGATATTCAGTAATTTTTTTTTTATAAAAATCCAACAGTCCGTTTTTTCATAAAAAAATAAAATCTACAAAAATAGTACGCAAATTTGGTAAAAATTGATACATATAGACAAACTTTTAAGCAAGACAAATCGACAGAAGGGATGGGAAGTTATCAGTGTGGGTCGCATCCCAGCCTCTTTTTTTTATAAAAATCCAACAGACCAAATAAGGTCTAGAAAAAATAGTACTCAAGTTTGGTAAAATTGATGTTCGGTATTGACTTCAAATTCATTTCATTCATCCAATTTGTATTTTTTTATATAAGAAATAAAAAAATTTAAGAAATGCTACTAAAATTGGTAACAATTGGTTTTCGACTAAAAGTCTCGTTAACAAAAATAGATTTCGAAATCAATTATATCATTATATGCAAAATATTGTTGGTAGTTTTTTAATTTTTAAGAATTATTCAACTGACAACTTTTTTAACAAAACACGAAAACCTACAAACTCTAAAGCAAGACAAATCGAGAGACGTGATGGGATGTTATCAGTGTGGGTCGCACCCCAGCCTTTTATATGTTCTGCACCCTGTGTATCACAAAGCATTTTTTTTAATGCTGTGATGTTTTGAAGTTCAAATGCATCGCCACAACCGCCGCGCCGTTCAACATTTTATTGACATTCAGCATTTTAATACAATTACAACGTCTGCATAATATAGTACGCCTTATAAGTAATGCCCAGTGCTCAACCTCCCTGATTCCAAAAAGGTGGACTGGAAAAGAAAAATCACAATTTAAAAAAAAAGTGTTTAAAAAGACAACAATAACCGTATATTTCTTTGAATAAGCCACCCTAACAAAATTCGTAGTAGAATCATTATCGATAGAAGGTAAGTGATATCCTTCTGAGGATAAAGATTTGACTTGTATTCGAGTTTTGACAACAATTTTCGAGGTTATAAATCATAGACGTCGTCGGTACGTTTGCGATGGCTATAATCGTAGAGTAAAAGTTTGTGGCAGCTTTGTATCAGAACAAAATCTAAAAAGTATCTTATTAATTCCTTCGAAAGAGATACAAAATTAAAATCATACGCCTTATTCTGGTTTCTTAAATTTTGTTAGAATAAAATCGATCTTTAAGTTCCATACGCTTCCTTCTGTTATTAATAAATAAAGAATAAATTAGGTGGAGCAACAAGCCGTTGAGAACTAGGGCTTACAACACGAGGACTTTCAACTTTCAACCATTACTGTGTGTAAGTACTGTTGTCAGGGATGGAGTTATTATTTTATTAAAAAATGACTTTGCCCCGAGGGCGTTACTCGCATATTATATTTTAAAACAAATTTGATTTGCATAAAAGAGGTTACAGTGAGCCAACTATAAGGGGTAGACAATTAATAGACATATGCTGTCGCGGACTTTTTTTAGAACTAGAAAAACTTTACCCGTTTCCTCAGGGTAGCAAATTCCTGATTAGTCAACGATAACGCTACTGAACCATTTCACATACATAAAGATCATAATTTACGAACCCTTACCTTTTGTCCTTAGATTAGTTCTGGTTTGAATTTCGCAAACAAATTTTCAATTTTCTAAATTTTTCTGAAAAATGTGTAAATGTATCAATTTTCAAGTACAAAAAGTGGACTATTAAGGATCGTTTTTGTTTTTGGAAATTTCTCACTGAAATTTCAAAAACGATGGCAATGGTATTTTGAGTTTTTCCAGCCAGTTTAGTAAAAAACGTAACAACATTTTTCTTACCTCTGAAACTTCTCATGTCAAAAAAAAACCTAGTTAAAGAAACTCCTATACGAGAACCGTTTGTTAATATGATAAAGCTAACTGGGATGGCTTTATTGACTTCTTCAAAGACTTTAACTGGTAACTACTTCCTCGATAGTTACGTGGGTTCCATCAGCGCAGATATGGTTACAAATTTCACCCTTTGTGGAACGATAAATTTTATCCCGAAAAATTCAAAATCTATTAAACCCAAAGAAAACTCATGGTTAAGTTTAAGCTGCAAAGAGGTTATTGGGATCAGAGATATAAGTTTCCGTTGTTATAAAGCCAACGTCACTAAGGAATACCAGAATAAGTTCAAACAAACTAAAAAGACGTAACGGTCATATCTAACCAGGAACATTTTTGCATGACCAGAAATTAAGGCAAAAAATACTACAGTGTCCCAAAGGTGTTACATATTTCTGGTTACTTGTAAAAACTTACGTAACACTACGTTGTCCTCGGTTCCAATTCCAACGCTCGTTTACATTGACACTCCCTATGTAATGTAGATTAGATAGTGTCATGAGTCCTCCTGTACTTGAGTACGTAAACGATTTTGTGGGATCAATCTTTTTTCGTACCCTTGTAGTTGCAAGAGTACTGAAAGACATTGACATTCACAAATCCGCTGGACCGAATAATATCCCCCCTTTTGTTCTGAAGAGGTGTTCTTCACCGCTGTCAAAACCACTACGTAAGCTTTTCCATCTTTAATATTCTAAATTTCTCTTTCCGAGCACATCGAAAACAGCATTTGTTCAGTTTGTCCCCGAAAAAGGTGAATCTCCCTCCCCCTGTAACTATCTTCCAATAACACTTACATACGTCCCTTCTTTTTTTAAGGTCTTGGAAACGCTGATTAATTATCAGCTTAAGAAATATCTCTAAGACCGAAAGATTCTTAATGACCGGCAGTATGGCTTTCGTAGCAATAAGTCCACTGGTCATAGGTCCATTGTTTATCTCACTGATCAGTGGAACAAATCTTAACATAGTTTTGGATAAAGTAAGATAATTGCACTTGATATTTCAAAAGCATTTGACAGAGTTTGGCACCAACCTCCTTTGACAAAATGCGTTCTTTTGATATTTATGAATCTCTTCTTCGTTTGATTAGAAACTACCTTTCTAACCGCGCAACACAAGTTATATTGTATGGTTTCAAGTCTGAAATTCATGAAACAAATGCTGGTGTTCCCCAGGACTCCGCTTTGCCTCTAATTCTCTTCCTGATATTCATAAACAATCTATTGTCTGCTACTTCTAATCCATTTTCGCTGACTAGAGTACCTACCCTCAGCTTTTTATATTCGTTTCTAGATTCACATCCTTGTCCTTCGGAAATGGAAATTCAACGGCAGCGTGTGTTAAGCTCATTAAATTCTGATCTTGACAGCATTGTCAAATGGGGAATTACTAACCGTGTAGAATTTAATGCTTCATAAACTCAATACTGTTTCCTGTCGTTAAAGCGTAACCTACCCTCAATACCAATGAGTGGCGTTTGCATCCAGAAAACTTTCAGTACTCGGTATGTTCTTCACAGATCACCTTTTATGGAATGATAACATATTCGACATTGCCAAATATGCTGCTGTGATTTCTTCAAGGGTGCAAAAAATTTGTCAACCCTTCTGTTCTGGTTATAATTTAGAAAACCTTCAATCGTTCAAAGCCTAAATATAACTTGCATATCTCTTGGAAAATAAAAGGCGATAGAGCTATAACCGAAACATGTACATCCATCGAACACGGACCGGCGGCGCAACGTTTCATGCCTCTCTTCGTTTTACCAATATTTTTAAAAACAATCTTCTGTCAGATAAGTCACTTGCATCTCACCCCTTAAAAAAATTAGAAATATTTCTGACATCTCCAGTTTACCCTTCAGCTCAGTTAGGGACGTATTGTCAAGTATAGAGATTCGTTTTTTAACCGCACACCGAGAGTGTAGAATGTGTGACCCAACTCTGTTTCTACCTTCCATATTTATATTCAAAACCTTTCGGCCAATGTGTACCAGTATTTTTCCTTAAATCTCCTTCTATTTTAATAACGCTCACACTGTGTCAAGATGTAAACATATAAAGGGTATTAATAACCTTGAGTGCCTGGAATTGATAAAAAAATCATAAGACTTTTTTTAGGAATAAAGTAAAAAATACGGTGTGTCATACGAAAAAAGTCATCCTATTGACTAGTAGTTTTTTCGGGTACTGCCTCTTACGAGGAATTGACAAATCCTTCAAGAGTAATTCTTGTCATGAAGAGTGCTTTATCAAATTAGCCGTTTGGATTCGGATTAAAACTGTAAGTCCCCTCCATCCCTGACACACAGGAATGGTTGAGAGTTGTAAGTCACTAGGCCCTAGTTCTCAACGGACTGTTGCGCCACCTAATTTATTTATTGACTATATTACAAGTCAAATTGACTATTAAATAGTCATGGTGACGATTAAAGCCAACGACTGCTACAGTCAAGGACAATTTTCGGTTGTCAATTCTGGTATCCGAAAATTGTTTACAACTTGGTAGTTAATATGACAACTGCGGTTGAAAGAAATTGAAAACACGGTTGTCATATTGACTAGCGTGATAGTCAGCATCACGATAACTGGGCTGGTCAATACAACAACTGATGTAGTCAATAAGAAAACTTTGGTAGTCAATATGACAACAGCGGTAGTCAATATGATAAATGAGAGAATATGACAAATGAGTACTCAATTGTTGTCAATATGACATTTTTTCACCTGATAGTCAATATACAAACTTTCGATAGTCAATTTTGGTAGTCAATATGCCAACCAAATTGTCTTATTGACTACCGAAGTTGTTCTATGGACTACTTTTGTTGTCATATTGACTACCCGAAATTAAAATCGAAAATTGATCTATTATTGTCAATACGACAATTTGGCCAAATTTAAAGTTATTGAAAATTGTAAATCGGTGTTTCAGACCCTAAAGATAGAATTCGTTAAGTTATTGAGAACTAACATATGCAAATTTTGGAATTGGTTATTTAAAATTTCATGAAAACGATTCAACTATCGCTTTGAAGGATAAACCAACAGATGCTGTTTTCCATTGTTAATGGTATACCCCAGTCTCTAAAATGGAATACAAATCCATTGAAAATATACTCGTTTTTTTTTAATATCAAAATAAAACCTCTTACTGGAAAATCTTATATACTTACAAAAGTTTTAATCAAAAGCTATACAAAATTCTGAAAAAAAAAAAACATAAAAAAGTTCTGATACAAACAACAAAATACCTATTTTAATCCTGTTCTATCGTCTTCTACATTAAATATTAAATTCAAATCATAAATAAATACAACAAGAAGTCATTTTACAATATCAAACCGATTTATTTATAATCAAAATATTAAATTATGCATCTTTCAATCTTCATCATCAGTCATTTACCTTATATCCTTATGACTTTAAATATACGTATTATTTACAATAAAGTTTTATGTACGAGTATATGGGTGTTTTTGTCAAATATTTTAACATCAAAAATCATTCACATCAAAATTTTAAGCCTTGACATGTGTTTCACTTAGTACAAGTACATAAAGTACGTAGGTATAGGTACTTTTAATTTGAAATCTGAATTTGAAAGCTCTTAAAAATATTTACGACTCGAGTAAAAAGTCGTGTAAATATTGAATTAACTTAATTTTACTTATTCAACTCAAGATTGGACTCGTCAAAATCTTACCATAAGGTCTCGTATACGTTTATGAACGTTCATGTTTCACGTTAAAAATTTTGTTTATAGTATAATGAATCCTCATCATCACAACAAAATACAAGCTCTCCCAATACAATCATCAGCTTTAGGTTCAGCTTAAGCATCAGCATCACTGACAATTGCCTCTAGTGAAAGTAGATAAAATTTTGTTTTTATAATAACCTAAGGCTATCACACGAAAGCCCATAATTTCCGGACATTCAATATACATTATTCATCACAATCATGATTTGACAGAAAAGGCTTTGTGTCAGAGAATATAGTGATGGCGATGCGATGGCGTTATGTATAAATAGAGATGTTAAAGGTACCTTCATATAATATAATAACACTGAACTGAACTATACTAACTAACCGTTGCGTTGTTTAATCGACGGAGCGGTCAGGAGAAGGGGCAGGGGCAGGAGGAAGGTCTGTTAGATGATTATGGTTGATACAAATCTGTACATAGATAAATTTATAATGCATGAGATACCCTTGTGAAATATACTGTTCTATCTACGATGGAACGGACTATGGAGAACCATTGAATCATGAAGGCAGGCAGGCGGGTTAAATAGCGTGAGGGAAAGTTTTTAACTATATAGGCATTTCCCTATGTGTGTGTGTGGAATGTATAGAAATGTAGTGTGACTAAGAATTTTTCTTTATCAGCTTTTTCTTTTTTGGTAGGTATAGGTCGGTAATCATATGGTGGAAAAAGGTTTTTCTTTTTCACCAGAATACCTTCAGATATTTATATGGGTTAAGCTCAAAACCAAATAGGCTATTAATGAGAACACGTGTCAGAGTTCTCATTTTTTGATACTATATACCTATATACGGAGACGAAGGATAAAAAGCTTTTTGGCTTCATCGGGTCTTGGCTGGGATGATGGGGTGAATATTTTTACTTTGATGCAAATCGATCAATTATGATGTCTTTGATGATTAATTTTTTTAATGAGAAAGCATGAGGTTGATATTTATTTGCATAGTCCACAAAATTTTAAACTTGCGTGGGTTTTGGAACAAAAAGAAAAGTGTATATGAAGCTAAAATTAAAGGACAACTTTTTTTTAAGAAAGTCATTTTTAGCGTAACATTTGAAATAATTGTTTGCGATATTCAGCTGAACTCTCATTTTATAAGTAAGTTCCAGTTGTGTTAAAATCTAACAAGGATTTAAATTTACAGCCATTTATGTAGTAAACTGTTGAAAATAGTTAAACAATTAATTTGACAGCTAACAGCCTAGAGCGATAAAAAAATGAACATTGTATTATGTAATTGCATCCAAATCTAAACTTTGAAAAGTTTCAAACTGGTAGCGCTGGCATTTGACGACTGTCAAACTCTGCTGTAATTGAAGTGTCATCATGGATATGCCTTAAATATTTATCATTCATAATACTTATACAAACTTTCTTAAGTTGGCGCTACAGTCCTGTGTGAACTACGGTTTCACCCAACAAACTTCTTCATCTATAGCTCAGTTCCTAGCTAGATGTCTCCAGTTATGCACTCGAAGTAGGGTGAGGGTGAGGGAACTTGAGGATCACACAAGTTGATTCGAATACTTTCCGGGCCGAGGCATTGGTTTCCGCTCTATGTGACCCAGTGAGCTCAGGCTTTGGACTTTTATTTGGCTAAGTCTACTATGCTGTACAGCCCTTTGTTCCATCTCCTCCTCCACTCACCTTCTATGCATACGAAACCGAAGTGAAAACATAGAACTTTTCTCTCGACACGACCCAAGGTGCTTTCATGCGCTTTTATCATAGTCCATCATCTGCACTGTATAGCTGGATAGGGATGATATTGGTCTTGTATAGCTACACTTTGGTCGCTCGAAAGAGGTTCTTACTACTCAATAGCTTTCTTAGCCCAGCCCAAAGAAAGATCAGGTAGCAATAGTTTTTCTGCACTCATAGCAATGCCCAGGTATACAAAGTCCTTAACTACCTCAAAGTTACATTTGCCGATGCCTCAATACTCACAAAAAACCCCATTATCATCATGCTGAGTTTTTTTGATTCTGTCAATGTCATAAGCATATGGGAGTAAATGGACAGGCTTTTTAAAAATAGTGCTTCTAGTGTTGACGTGGGAGCTTTGCAATACTCTTTCAAGGACGATGTTAAAGAAAGCACATGACAGCGCAATACCTTGTTTAAAGCCTTTTAAAACATCTAAAGGTTCGGTAAAGTTGTTTCCAACCCTTATAGAGCAGTCCGAACCATCCTCCACAAACGGACGAATTTGGCAGGGGTGCCAAAACTAGAGTTGGCTCTATACAGTCTGTAGATTCCGTCATATGTCAATCGACGAAAAGATGGTGGGTGTCGATTTAATGTTCTTAAGTTTTTTCTAGAATTTGTCGTAAACTGAATAAAAATAAATACATTTATTGGCGTGACAGTCCGTTGGAACCTAGGTCCTATAGTAACTTAAAACTCTCAACCATTCCTATGTGCGAGATATGTCGTCAGGGATGGAGGGGACCTACAGTTTTATACCGAATCCGAAATTTGAGAAAGCACTTTCCATGCAGGTTTTGTCAATTCCTCGCAAGACGCAGTTCCCATGAAAAAAAGAAAACTTAAATGTGGGACAGGCAGGGATAGAACCCAGACCTCTTGCATGTCAGTCCTACAAACTTTTTTTTATTTTAAATTCATTTTTATTAATTCATTCTTAAAACTATCTTAAAGCTAGACAAAAATGCATAAAACTAGCTTAATTAACCATAACTTACTACTAACTTACTGGTCCCATACAGACACTCTAAGTTAAACAATAGTACTTAATTCTAATGCGTTTCGGTCCTAAGGTCCTACACACTTACCATCACGCCACGGGTCCTACCACGGGTAATGTGAATATTCAAAATGAGTAATTTAAACGTTGAGAAATAGCGTGATCTTTTTAAAAAAGTTTCGGCCAAAAGAAATAGAGTTTGACGACCCCTGATGGTTCATGCAGGTTGGTGCGTCATGCTTCTCAACCCATGTCAAAGTCGATTTTTTCCACATTTTCAAATAATGTCATCAGGCATTTAATAGATGTCAATTGACTACCTCTCAGATGCGATCAGAGTGTTTTTTGTGGAGAAGCTTTAAGGACCGATGTTTTGCCAACAATCCGAGAAAAGATTCAAGCACTTTAAGACAATGCCTGAGCTACAGCTTATGCAGCCATGGACAAAATTTAATATTTTTAACTTCCCATAGGAAGTTATTGTAATGGGTCCGATTTGTCTAATTGAAAATTCTGACATTTCTCGACGTTTCAAGGTCCCTAGAGTCGAAATAAAAGATTTTTAGAAAAATGTCTGTGCGTGCGTGTGTACGTACGTTCGTACGTCCGTACGTCTGTACGTTCGCGACGTTTTTTTCGTCTTCCATAGCTCAAGAACCAGAGGAGATATCGACTTCAAATAAATTTTGTTATACAGATAATAATGCAGAAAGATGCAGAAAGGGCTCTCAAGTAAATTGCGTGGGTGGTTTTTTTACCATAGCAGTTTAAAAAAAAGGTGAAAATTTTGGTTGACCCTAAATATCTCATGATCCAATAACGCTAGAGACTTAAATTAAATTTTATATTATATATAGTAACGTAATACAAAACAAGTATATTTTTGAAAAAAATCCAATTAACGGTTTTTTTTATAAATCAAAAAAACTGAAAAAAAAATTTGTCACCTCGAAAATTTTACGACCAAAATATGATTTCATCTCCAAAACAATTTTGTGCAACGAAGAATAATGTTTTTGACATCTGATAAAATTTTGAGAAAAATCTAATTGACAGTTTTTTTTTATAAAAATAAAAACCTAAAAAAACATTACTCAAAGTTGGTAAATTGAATTTCGACTCAAAAATCTTTTCAAAAACTTGAGATTAAGGCTTTAATTTTAATTTATCTTATAAAAAATGTGGTTTTCAACATTCTGAAAAATTTTGAGAAAAATAGAATTGACAGTTTTTTTACAAAAAATAAAAACCTACAAAAAAATTAATAAAAGTTGGTAAAAATTGATTTTTGACTCAAATATCTTTTCAAAACATTGAGATATTGGCTTTAAACTGCTTTTATCTTTTAAAAAATATTATTGTCAACATTGAGTTGACATGTTTTTTGACAGTTTTTTAACAAAAAAAATAAAAACCGAGAAAAAAATTAATAAAAGTTGGTAAAAATTGATTTTCAACTCAAATATCTTTTCAAAAATTTGAGATAATGGCTTCTAACTAATTTTCGACTTATAAGAAATGTTGTTTCAACAACATTATACAAAATTTTGAGAAAAATCGAATCGATAGTATTCTTACAAAAAATAAAAACCTAAAAAAAATGTATAAAAGTTGGTAAAAATTGATTTTCGACTCTAATATCTTTTCAAAATTTTGATATAAAGGCTTCTAACTAATTTTAACTTATAAGAAATATTGTTTTCAACATTAGGAAACAATTGAAAAAAAAAGAATTGAAATTTTTTTTTACAAAAAATAAAAACCTAAAAAAAAACAATACTAAAACTTGGTAAAAATTTACTTTCGACTCAAATAGCTTTTCAAAAATTATAAATATTGGCTTCAAACTTATTTTATTTCACAGAAAATATTGTTTTCGATATTTAGTAATTTTTTTATAAAAATCCAACAGTGCGTTTTTTTCGTAAAAAAATAAAATCTACACAAAATAGTACGCAAATTTGGTAAAAATTGATACATATAGACAAACTTTTATCAGTGTGGGTCGCATCCCAGCCCCTTTTTTTAAAATTCAATGCAATTTATAAAATAAACTTGTAGAATTCCCACCTGTTAAATATAAATGTGCTAGCTGGACCCCGCGGCTATACTCGCAACTTTATTTTAGAACAAAATTGGTTAGCTTTAAAAGATAGACAAATGCTAGTGAGGACAATTATGTCATACATTTTATTAGCAAAACCTTAACTGTTTCCGTAACGTACGCAGTGGAAGCTCTCAAAGGGGAAATCAATTCCCAATTTTAAAACATTTTTTATTGTTGCTCCGCTTAATAATAACATAACAGCCTTAGAGCGTGATGCTATAGCTTAATGGGGCTATCTAACACTGGATGAATTTTTCTAATCAGACCAGTAGTTCCTGAGATTAGCGCATTCAAACACACAAACAAACACACACTTCAGCTTTATAATATTAGTATGGATTAAATATTATTTTTCATTATTAACCTAACTAAAATAACTGGACATGATTTTAAGCTTAATATAGTTATGTGGTTAATAACAAATAAGTATAGCCACATTATATAAAGAATGTGATGTCAATAACAAAATTTTATAGTTTCCATTTTTTTGTTGTGAGAAATGTTGTAGAATTTTTTGTTGTTAAATATTGTGCATTAATTTAGCTGTGAATCAATTAATCCCTATGGCTTTAACCATTGATATATACTTTTTTTTTCCAGAAAATAATAAATAATTTGTGTAATTATGCTAAAGTTTATATAAAAAATAATAGGTTTTTGTTATATATATTTACATATTTTCATGTTACTTTTAATTACAATATAATGTGTGTTTTATATTGTTTACACTTAAAACAAGGACTCAACAAACTGTTTGGTTGATTAATTTAATAGATTGGTTTGTTTGTTATTTTAAAATCTTTTTTGTATTTGTTTTTTGTTAATGAATTTTATAAATATTTCACACTTTAATCCCTTAAACTATAAATTTTGATCCGAAATTTTAAATTCAATGAAAACAAAAATTAC
Source organism: Eupeodes luniger (assembly GCA_951509635.1). Lineage (NCBI taxonomy): Eukaryota > Metazoa > Arthropoda > Insecta > Diptera > Syrphidae > Eupeodes > Eupeodes luniger. The sequence goes on along the minus strand of OX608073.1, from coordinate 157,383,230 downwards.
TGTCATGATGAGGGACAATATTTTAACATAATTCCATACTTTAGAAACAGATTTGTTAACTACTTAGAAAGAATAAAACAATACAAAAAACTACTGGTTATTTAATATCAATTCAATTTGATTTTGCTATTCAAAATGAAATATTCAAAGTATATGTAAAATTTGACGAATGTCCTCAATATTAATTTTAAACTATATGAGAACAAAGATGTAGATAATGGGCTCTAGTATGTTAAAAAACAGAAGTTTTCATAGCTATAGTATGACTTAATATGTTCACATGCAAACTAACAATCAAAACAAAGGTATTTATATTGGATTGAAATTTCATATAAATTATTCCAAAATTGAGAAAATAAACTTAAACTAAAAAAAAAAAATTAATACGTTTTCAAAATTTTAATACGGAATTGCTAATTTTGAATTTCCATTAATTAAAAATTTGAATATTTCATTTGTTGCTGTGCAACTTAAACTTACCATTTCGATTTAAGTGAAGTTCAATCATGGTTCAAGCGAAGACTTAAACTTGAATATTAAATCTCGGTTTGAACTCAATTAATTTAGTTACCAAAATTACTTATTTCTAAACCAGTTTTAGACAATATAATTTTTAAGCTATACAAATTATGGACTCTCATAAAACTCAAAACTTTTAAATTGTACGTTTACTAACAAACTAATAATTATTGATACTTTCAAATTTTGAATTTAATATTTTACTATTGTTTCTTTTCAGGTAAGTTACGACTCTCTCAAAATCTTAAGTTTGATATTGCTGTACGATTGTGAGTATTAAATTTGTTTGGTAGTTTAAAGCTAAGATTTTTCAATTAAGTGTTTCATTTTAATGTTGGATGTTTCAAGGACACAATCGGCGAAAGTATGATGCTGCTGGGGGAAATATACCCCCTTGCCATTACCCATAGATTGGACTTATGTACATCGATGAAACTTTACATCCCGATATTCTAGGTATGAGTGTCACCAAACACCTCTTGTTAAACGATCACAAAATGCCGCAAGATATTTGGGTTTTCTAAGGCGATGCTAGAAGTTTTTCTCCCCCTCTGATCTGGCTGTTATCTACAAGATTTGTATACGTCCAAAGTTTGAGTGTAACTCCCATCTCTGGGCTGGTGCTTCTGCAACCTACTTAAACCTCTTGGACAGTATTGAATTGGTCATAATACCATCATCGGATCATTTACGTCGCTCGAACATCGTTGTAAAGTTTCTTGTCTTACCTTTTAGTTATTGTTATTTAACCGGTTTATGGTCTAGAGAAAAGGCCATCTGCATTCCTCCCTTAAACAGTTAAACCGTAATAGTCGTGTTTTTAGGAATGCTCATCAGTATACCCTAGAACCCAACCCATGTGTTTTTTATTTGAAGCACATTTTCGTTCGAGGCATTAAAAAATTGTCGAAATTTTAAGTAACTATTTTGAATATGCTATAGTAATTGGACAGACTTTTGAAAGATATAGACTCTATTGTTTACATGGGAGCTCTGCACTATTCTTTCAAGTACGATGTTAAAAAAATCGCATGACAGCGCATCACCTTGTCTAAAGACTTTTTTGACATCGAAAGGTTCTGTTAAGTTGTTTCCAACCTTGATGGAGCAGCGTAAATTCTCCATGGTCATCCTGCACAAACGGACGAGTTTGGCAGGGATGCCAAAACTAAACATGGATCTATATAGCTCGTCCCTGTAGATGCTGTCATATGCGGCCTTGAAATCGATGAAAATATAGTGCGTATCGATTTGATGTTCTTGGTTTTTTCCAGGATTTTGTAAGCTATGTTAAGTAGACTGATGCCTCTATAGTTAGTGCAGTTTAGAGGGTCTTATTTTTTTCAAAATCGGGCAAACAATACTGAGGTTCCATTTATCGGGCATGCTTTCTTCCGACCATATCTTACAGACAAGTTGGTGCATGCTCCTAACCAAATTGTCTTCAGCTGCTTTAAAGAGCTTGGCGTTCAAGCCAACTGCTCCAATTGCTTTGTTAGACTTCAGCTTAGACATGGCAATTTTTACTTTGTCTAAGTCGGGAGTACGGGATTGTTTGCTCTCGTCTTCTATGTTAAATGAATCATCCTTCCTGACAGCAGAATTCTGTCCGTCGTCAATGTTATACAGTCTGCAGAAGTGGCCCTTCCAAATCCTCAGCAGAAACTGCGGTTCCACTATAATGTTTCCACTTTTGTCTTTAATGCCTTCGGCTCGAGGTTTATGGACTAATGAGTTTTGTTTCGCCAGCTCATAAGACTTTCAAACTTCATTCCTGCTTTTAAACCTCTCAACATTTTCTACCGCACGCTTCTCATGCCCTCTATTTTTTCTTCTGAGAAGTTGGTGTTCCCCTCTCCTCTTCTGTTCATAGAGCTCGTAAGCAGCTCTCGTCCTTCTATGAAACGCCACCTTGCGTGCCTGTTATTTGGCTGCATTTGCCTGCCGACATTCCTCATCAAACCAGGGGTTCCTTGTTGTTGGCAGCTTGAATCCCACCATATCTTCTCTTCAGCATCCACCATCTATATCTTCTACCAGCATCAACCTGTTTTGCCTTGGGTCTGTAAACCCGAAATGCTACCCTGGCTACAACGAGGTAGTAGTCCAAATCGATGTTAGCGCCTCGGAAAGTTCTGACATTCATAATGCTTTAAGCGTATCCAGTGTCAATCGCAATATGGTCTTATGTTGCTGAATTTAGCCTTGATGTGGATGGTCATGAGGCGGTCGTTGATGCTTTTTTCGACTTCTGTACCATTGCAATGTCATGTTTGATTAAAGTGTTGAGTTCGACATTTTTTACGAATGCAAAACTTGCCATATAGTTTCAAATTCGAAATTAATTAGCTCTATTGGGTTTTTAGTTAAAATAAATTAAATTTAAATGTTTAAGTATATTTCATTTGTCAATAAGTACGTTAAATCGAATTTCATTATTTTAAAAGGCTCATAAAAGCATAAAGCAACATCCACACTTAGCAATCTTAAAAGTGAAAAAAGGTAGAGAGCAAGAAAGATAAGTGAATTTTAATTACACGAAGAACTAAAATAGAAGAAAACTAACAAACCGATGATGCAAAGAAAGAAGAACAGGAAAATTATATCTTCTTCTCGAACCCTTGTTCCTTCCTCATTTTCTTGATACTGTGTACATAGTAGTTTCTGGCTGGATGGTGCAGACTTTAATCAAGTTGAAATTTCCTCTTAAGGCAGATGATTATTTAATTCGTGGACTAGATTAAAGTAAATAAGAAAATTCTTAATTAAAGGTTTATAGCGCACGTTACTTGTTTTCATCATTTTGAATTAAACTGAGAGAAGCTTCAAGCAAGATATTTTATATTTAACGAAAATTCAATGTTGTTTTATGTATTTTAAATAATGAAAATTTGTGCTTTAGAGATTTAGAATTCGAAATACAATTATTTTATTAATTTAATTATTTTTTTGTTTGCTTAAAATCAAATATTTAATTAGCGGACTGATCTTGGTTTTCCAAGTGTTTATTTTTTAATCGCCAAAGATATAATTTCAATTTGTTTATTTGGACAAAGGTATCCTCATCACGTTTCAGCCCTAGACTCTTCATAACTTTAAGACACACATCCTTTTGGTCATCAGGATACTTTAATTTTCCTCTAAAATTATAATAAAAGGTCGGAAAAAATCTCACCGATGCATTTGATGTCAACAAATTTTTTTAGGCAAGGCGATGCACTGTCATTCGACTTCTTCAACATCGTTTTGGAAAGAATTGGGCAATATTCAACCGTCAACACTAGAGGCACAATCTTCCAAAGGTCCATCTAATTACTCGGATAGGCAAATGATATTGACGTAATTGGAAGATCAAAGCGTGATATCAGTGGAGCGTTTTTGAGCATTGTGAAGGAAGCGGAGAAGATGGGTTTAGTGGTCAATGAGGGCAAGACCAAGTATATGCTGTTATCAAAAAAGGACATTGAACAACGACGTCTTGGACAAAACGTCACCATGGACAGTTTTAACTTTGAGGTAGTTAAGGAATTTGTCTACCTAGGCACCGCTATAAACACAGACAACGACACCAGCGCTGAAATCAAACGAAGAATAATTCTTGCAAATCGCTGCTTCTTTGGACTTAGAAGGCAATTGAGTAGTAAAGTCCTCTTTCGGACATCTAAAATCACCATCTATAAGACACTCATCATCCCGGTTCTCATTTATGGCACTGAGGCCTGGATCCTGTCAAAGAAAGATGAGAGCGTCTAAGGATGCTTCGAGAAACAAATTCTTCGTTTGATTTTTGGTCCCGTCTGCATAGATGGAGAATGGATTAGAAGATATAACGACGAATTGTACGGGCTGTACAGCGACACTGACCTGGTTAACAGAATTAAAGTCCAACGACTTAGACGGCTGAGTCTTGTAGAGCGAATGGACATCAAAGCTCCAGCCCGGAAAGTCTTCGAAAACAATCCCGAGGAACGGCACAGTAGAGGAAGACCGCTACTCAGGTGGCGCACGCAGGTGGGTGAAGACCTCAACCAACTTGTCGTGCGAAACTGGAGACAGGTAGCTAGGGACCGAGGAGTTAACGTTGTAAGCGATCCATTTTCGTATTTTTTTTAAATTCTGGCTGCTTTAAAAATCAAATTTTCTTCAGCTTACATTTTTTACTAAGGATGGAAAAAGTAAAAGAAAACTTAACAAATTACTAATTCAGAGCCCGTAAAAAGTGCTGCATTTGTGGAAGAAGAGAAAATTGACTGATACCAACATTTGTCGATTTTGTTTCTTCTACTTCTTCTTATAAAAAAGGTTAAAAAATCATTCCCAGTTAGGGTTAGTGTAAAGTGGTGTGGTCGGGTTTCAGCCGCGGTAGAATGCTGACTTTAAACTATCATAAACGGAAACTTCATCATTGTCAATTTCCATTTTCAAAGGAATATCCATTCCATATGTGGATATCCTTCTTATCAGTGGGATAGAATGGCTGGCGACTTTTGTTATGTGTAACTTTGATAATCGAATTCCCGAATTCTTGGAGTTTTTCCAAAGCCAAAGGCATTAGATATGGTAAACTATGCCAGAATATTGAAACTGATGATTGGTCTTAATAGCTTTGTATATTAACAGCTTTGTTATTGTACTGAGTCCTGTTTTCTTTTTTAACATTAGATAACCCGGTTTTAGCACTGCCCAATAGTGCGGCTTGAATCTCAGCAGCTCGTTGAAGTTAAGTCTAACTTGGTGTTCTTCTTGACATGAATCGTTAATCTATCCTAAAACTTCAGGATCAGAAAACTTCAGGACCATACGCCGAACGAAATCGGCTTTTGTTAGTGACAAGCCTCCTAAAGTGTACTATAATTCCGATTTGAGGTGTTGATTCGGATTTCTGGTAGTAGAAGTAGAGTCTGTTAGTGTGGACTTTAACTCTTCTGGCTGCTATCACTGGCGATATTGACGATGCATAAGAAGATTCTCTCAGTCGGTGGGCACAGGTGGATCAAACATTTTCAGGCTAAAGAAACGGTCCGAGCTTTGATCCCTGGGCAACACCAGCCCTTGTGTTTTTCACTGTTGATGAGCAGTTATCGATTTCCACGAAGAATACAATTTTTGTTAATGACTGTGTAATTCAAGTGAGTCGAAGCTTATATGGATGAGGGCTTCTATCTATATGCTGTCGAAAGTTCTCTCAACATCCAGAAATCATCCAAATGGGACTCGTTCGCTATTGAGCGCTGCGGTGACGTCGGAATGTAACTTCAGTAATGGATTTAGTACATAGTGTGTCCTTCACGTTATTGTGTTAGCTGCAATACTTCTTGAGTCTTCTGAGGATTATACTTCTTCGAAAATCTTGCTGATGTTGTTGAGGGGTGAAACTTGGTTGTATAGTTGGAAACCATGTTTGTAGCACTCTTCTTGTTGATTACCACGACTTTTGCTTCTTCTACATTTGTGGAAAATAGCAATTGTTGATGAGAACTATCATACAAACTTGCAAAAATCCATCAACGCCAGTTGACTGCTTCGGTTTTACTGTTTTGATGATATTGCTGGGTGTTCATTGGATCATCATGTATGCAAGTTTATTTCTGTTTAAAGATGTGATGCCTTACAATTTATTCTTAAAACGCTGGAATTTTGATTAGGTTTAACCTGTCACCATTCACAATATGGCGACCAAGGATTATAGAATTCGCAAAACCATAGAAACATAGTACGCAATGCATCATAATCATCTTTTCATAAAAAAGAAAGTGACAACTGCAATGCTAGGTCAGTATCGACACGTTTATTTAAAAGTGATGTTTGAAAAACAGCATCTAAAAGGTAAGACCATCATGGTTCAGTTCACCAGCTGTTACTTCAATAAATGTATCGTCTGCTTTATTAAATCATTATATCTAAATTCGAAAACATATTATTTTATTACTGCGTTGCATAAATTTACTATCGTCCAAATATCTATATGAACTTAACATATTTGTGTAATAGCAGATTTTGTCCACTTAACTAATCGTATCTAATTACCTACAATTAATTTTACACAAGATAGATGATAGTTTGTCACACCATCATTATTTACCAACATTATCATGCTCCACCCAACTGCATCCACTCATAAGGTACCATAATAATATACTATAATGAGTATATCACGACATGAGAATATGGTATGTGTTATGTATGTAGTTAAGTATAAGTACAATATGCGCCCTTACATACAATTACCAACATAGGTACACACATACATACATATAATGGTATTTAACTCTCCTCTATTCTCTATATAAGGATGAAAATAGTATATTTTCTCGCTATAAACTCGTACATCCATTTCCATATGTATGTATATGTATTTTTATCCTAGCTGAAGTGCGACTTGTGCATGTTGTTTCACCCTGGACTCTATAAAGTTTAGTATAGTGGGTGGGTGCGGTATAACAAAAGCACGAAATCTTAGTCAAATTAACATAAATTTGCATTCGCCAAAGTGGACCATCAAAAAAAAGAAAGCATCACAACAGCAGCCGCAGCAGCATCAAAAGCAGCAACAGCAGCAGCGTCAGACACTTCATCTTGTTGTCCTTGTGCGATGTACCTACGTATATAATGTATACTTATAAGAGTCTTTAATGCATTTTTTTGGCCTTCAAGTAGTCTTAATGGTTATCTGATGATGACCACTCAAAATAATACCAAACACGAAAAAAAGAGATGATAAAACTTTAAAACTTTTCAAAGTGACATTAAAAATAAATTAAATTTAAATGTCACATTAAACGTGTCTGTTCTGTGTGGACATGGACATCATGGAAGTTCTGTTATGTGTTAAAATATGTTGATAGACAAATAATTTTTAATAAATCAAAACAGAAGTTCTTTTTTTCTGGAGATTGGGGGTTGCCTTCCATATATGAAATTTGTATTTCAATACAGATTTTTTTGGCTGGTAGCTGACTTGATGCAAGTTAGAAAACATATGTAGGTACATTTTCTGAAAAGGAAACATTAAAATTATATTTATTACTTTATTAACTCTTTAGATACAACGTACCGTTTAGCACAAAATGCAAGGAAATAAATATTTTTGACATTTGACAATTCTTGAAACCTCTGTAATTTCAAAAATGTTTGCTTTAAAAAAAGTTTGTTTGTAGTAAATCTCAGGTCTGCAAAGTCTTTTGACAATAAACCTTTTCATTCTCACTAAGCATTTTTGTGGGACTTTTTGTCACTTGTTAATAGCGATATCCTCAGTGTTTTTACCAAATTTCTTTGATATGCAATTCATTAAAGGGTTTGGTAAATTGTGTGTTTATTTTGACTGACTGGACTGATAACTTACTTACTTAAGGTGGCGCTACAGTCCTGTGTAAAGTAGGGCCTCACCCAACAAACTTCTCCATCTAGCTCGGTCTCTAGCTAGATTTCTCCAGTTTAGAGCTCCAGTTGGGTGAGGTCACTTTCCACTTTTGCGCGTCACCTGATCCGCGGTCGTCCTCTACTACGCTGTCCTGTGGTTGTGGATTCGAAGACTTTCCGGGCCGGAGCATTGGTTTCTATGCGCTCTACTTGTCGCTGTACAGCCTGTACAGTACAGCTCGTCGTTCCAACTCCTCCTCCACTCCCCTTCTGAGCATACGGGACCGTAGATCACACGAAGAACTATTCTCTCGAAACGACCCAAGGTGCTTTCATCCGCTTTTGTCATAGTTCATGCTTCTGCACCGTATAGCAGGACTGGGATGATGATTGTCTTATATAACGACACTTTGGTCTCACGAGAAAGGGCTTTGCTACTTGATTGCTTTTTTAGCCCAAAGAAACAGCGATTATCAAGAGTTATTCTTCGTTTGATCACAGCGCTGGTGTTGTTTTCTGCGTTCATAGGGGAGCCTAGGTAGACGAAGTTCTGAACTACCTCAAAGTTACGTCTGTCGATGGTCCTTGCAGAAGTCCAGACGATGAACCCAATTTTCGACAGTTTTCAAACATAAAACAGCCGAAACTGCTGCAATTTCGCTTTCATTATTCGTACGAAGTTCATCAATCTAACGTCGTCAAATCGTATGACCGAGGCGGCCAAGCGACTGGACCATTTCGTGAGATAACACGTTTTCCAAACTTGGTTTCCAATAAATTGAGTATGGCATTCGCTGTGTGGCTTGTGGCAATTGGAACCACATGTCCTCCAAGTCCATATCATCCAATTAAGGCGAAACATATTCGGTGAATGTGGATTCAAATTGTACCACTAGACGCTCAGTTGTTGATCTGCTAGGACTATTATAACGATTATTCAGCGTAGATTTTTAATATTTTGTCTTCATTTTTTACCCTGGCCTGAAAGACTTTTATTAGCTTCACACCCTCAAAGGCTTCCCTTGATACATCTACCTTACATTTTTGGCCTTTTTCTGCAGTTCTGCTTTTTAGTTGGTGTATTGAATAGAACGATTTCATGTCTATCTATTCTTTGTCGATTGTATTTCAATCTGAGCCGACTAGTTTAAGAAGAAATGTACCACTTTTTGACACACACATATTGGTTAAAGGTTTATTTGCATAAAAACAGTCTTTCGCGTATCGGATAATCTTGGTGGCCAGTTGATGGCGCCACGTCGAGAAAGGAAATGTCTCTTGCAATAAAGCCATATTCGCTAGAGTTGTGTGGAATGTGGCACCGTCTTGATAAAACCACATATTCTCCAAGTCGTATTCTTCAATAGCAGGCAATAAAAAAGTCGGTTATTATATGACCATAACGCTCCGAATTGACGGTGACAGCCGTTCCATCGTCGTTTTCGAAGAAGTAAGGTCAAATCACAAGTCCGGACCAAAGAACGCACCAAACAGAGACTTTTTGTGGATGTAATGGCCTCTCTTCAATAACTTGATGATTCTCAGAACCCCAAATAAGACAATTTTGTTTATTAACTTATCCACCGAGTGAGAAAAGTGCTTCGTCGCTGAAGAAAATTTTGTTCGATAAATCGCCGGCCACCGCCTGTTGTTCAAGCACCCATTGGACGTATCTTAGATGTTGTGAATAGTCAGATGGCTTTAGATGTTGTGTGAGCTGGACCTTATACGCCATAATATGCAGTAAGATAGTCCTAATTTTTGAGATCGACTAGGAATCGATACATTCGGGTCTTCGGCAACATTTTCAATTACAGCAGCGATATTTTTAGTGGTACGAGCGAAACGATGATGCACAGGCCTCACAATATCTGTAAACAATCCAGTCTCTTCAAACTTCTTCACAACTTTTCCAATTGTTTGCGTTGGTGGACAATTATGTAAACCATAATCTTTTCAAGCACGATATGTGGCTGTGGCTGTGGCAGAACCATCGGGATAACTCGTTATAATATAATTTATATTATACTAGCTGACCCGACAAACGTTGTTTTGTCATACAAATAATTTCTAGAGAATATTTTGCTAAAAATAAAAAACTAACTTATTGTAAGTGTGTAAGGGTGTGGGATATAAGTGGGAGAGGTATAGAGCACTGTAAACGGTGACAAAATAACAATTGAAGGCGATTGAATTGAATTGACACATCTGTGGGTATAATAGGGATTCGCGGTAATAATATATTTTCACCTTGGAATTTGCCATTTAGAATTATGGCTTCGATAACATTTTTCATTAATTTTTTAATTACTAATTGCGTGTCGTTTCACAACCGTGGTGGGTTCAAATTACGAAATAAAATTACAGGAGATCCAAACTTCAGTTGTAAATTATGCGGTAGCATGCCTGGTAAATCCAATGAGTTCAATAGCTCAGTTGGATAATTTACAGCTTCGGTAGCATCACAAACTGTATCAATAGATTTGTATGACACCAAGTCTGCTAAAATTGCTCTTTCTGCCAGCCACTCATGAGTTGTATATTGTCTGTGTACATGGGGAAATATCTGGTCAATGAGAGAATCTTGTGAATCAGTAATCGTGCAGAAATCGACCGGTAATTTTACGCATCCAGTTTCATCTGTAGTAACTTTCCCGTCGCCTATATCTAACAGTTGTTTTGAGAATGTTTCAGCGGATGGATCTTGAAACATTTGAACACGCATACTTACTTTCAGTTGTACTTTTTCAACGTAACGCCACAGTGGCGATGATTTTAAGAGCACGCGTTGATCTCATTAGCGTACGTTGAACGCGGAATTTCGGAAGTGTTTGTCTGAAATCACCTGAAATTAGTAACAGAGTGCCGCCAAATAGTCTGTCGTTGTGTTTTATACCTATCAATGTCCAGTCCAGATCAACGCCTCAAGCGAATATTTGTGTGCCATAGTGCATTCATCCCAGATGATAATTTTACACTGTTTCTGCACTGTAGCCATGGATTATTGTTTTTTTTTGTATATTGCACACAGCGTCTGTTTTATTTTGAATATTTAGTGGCAGTTTAAATACTGAATGAGCTGTTCTGCCTCCATCCATTAAAGTTGCCGCAATTCCAGAAGATGCAACAGTCAATACGATCCCATTATTTGATCGTATTTTAGCAAGAATTAGCGAAAAAAGAAATGTTTTGCCAGTTCCACCCAGTGCATCCAAAAAAAGAATCCAACTTGTCCTGCCGAAACTGCGAGCATGATGTGGTCATGAATGGTTCTTTGTTCTCCATTCATTAGTTGGACATTGCGAGCAACAATCGCTGCCATTTCTACTACCGAAATGACTGAGTGGTAAGTTGATAATGCAAAGATCCTCAATAGCAATCAATGCTTCATTGTACATAGCGTCACTGAATACTATCGTAAGATCGTTGCACCGTTTACAATGTTGATGCAATAAAACCATAGCACATAGGAATATAAAAAACAGATAAAAACCTATTCTCAGACCTACCGAATGTATATGCAAAATTTCATTGAAATTGGTTAAGCCGTTTCGGAGGAGGATTGTACATTCTTTTCCTTATAATTAAATATTAACCTGCCTCCAATTTAAAATAATACAAAAATTCATAATACTAACCAAGAAATATAAAATAAGAATTTAAAATACCTATTCCTAAATCATGCCCCAACATACATATGTACATATGTACTCCACCGATCCAACTCCTTGAAAAATTTCATTAAAATTAATACTCGTAATAACGTCCCCGGGAACAAAAGTGTAGATTTGATAAATAATTCAAATAATAATTGAGTATTCTATAAGAAAATACAGAAAACAAACAACTCTATACCTAAGATCTATTTAATCCTTACCCAAATATTAAATATTCTATCAACACTTTACACATGCATATAAAAAACACATGTATGTATAAAGGTATGTACATATGTCAGATCTATATTGAGATTTCAATGATGACATCAAAATTTCGAATTCAATGGATTTGTATTTTCTTCTCCTTCATAATATTATTATGTACGATGTCTATAGAAATAAAATTGTTTCTTGTGTTCCTTTTGTTTTATTTGGAGAAGATTATGTTCTTAGAATAGATCTTTGGATAATCTATTTTGCAAATAATATATTTTGAAGTGCCTACATCCTAACTAAATATTCAACACAAATTCCTTATTGAAAAATTAAATGAAAAAAGTTATGATATAAAAATAATTGATTCGTTAAGCTCAATTTGGTTTGTGTAAATATTTTAGGAAATCATATTTGATTTATCTTTCTTGGAATTTTGCAAAACTAATGTTTGGTTTTCAGAAATTTAATAATTGTACCTTTTCCGTTGATTAACAAACAAGTGTTATTATAAAAACATCCGGTTCTTTAAAATTTTCGAATGTGAATTTCAAAAAAAAAAATGAAAATCTAAAATTGAAAAAAATTAGGTATGGATAAATGAACTTTTCTAAAATATAAAAGTTATACAATAAAAGATATGTATATTTTGAATAGATCAGTATTTGGGCAGCTGTCATCTTTTCATAATTGGAAAACAAAGAAAGAGTTATTAAACTTAAATTCTTTTAGATCGTTTCGTGCTAATCCGAATAATTGATGTCAGGGCCGGATTTATTGGTTCAGAGGCCTCGGGGCAATAAAGGAGTGGAGGCCCCCTCGCCCCAAATTATTTTCAAAATAAAGTAAACCATTTTTTTTACTCGAGTTTTTCAATAAATAATTTGTTGTGAAACCAAGTAGATTCCGTTAGTATTGAACAAACACATATAAATATAAACGGAAAAAAGAATTATCTGAAATTAAATTTTAGGATTAACGAACGGAAGCTTTCGAGCTTTTTTCGCCGAAAAATCGTTGATGATTTCGTTGAAATCCAGTTCTCGGAGTAAATCGCTTTCAATGCTCATTAGGAAAGCTTCGATAGACAGTTTTGTCCCATCTTGGTTCAAAGCCTATTTTTTATAATTTTAGTTTTTGAAAATGAGCGCTCTCCAGTGCAATTTGTTACCATCAAAACCAAATAAATTCTCAATGCATTTGGAAGTGCTTCTTATCACGACCATTTGAGATTTTGATATTTCACTGATTACCTGATTGGAGTGAACAAATATAGATCAATGATTTTTGTTATTTAAGATAAGTATAATTAAATAATCATGTATGTACTAAGAACTGTAGGCTGTGGGTAAAGGTAAAAGAGCAAAAAAAATACATATCAAAGGAAAAGATGTTTACTAGTGTTTACTAGTTGGAATTTGAAACAAAAATTTTCCGAAGTCTCTATTGTGGGGGCCCCCCGTTTGTGGAGGCCCCGGGGCTTCTGCCCGGTTGCCCTCCCCTAAATCTGGCCCTGATTGATGTGAGCACTAGAAACCTTGAATTCTCTTCGTTCTAAGGAATCAGATATTCCAGTAAAAAATTTACACCTAAATTTTGCTTAAGCGCTTAAGTCGTACGAGTCGTATAGTTCAGTTTACCCAAAAACTAAACTGAGTCGAATACCAGTTATAAATCCCATTTTTAAATCGTAGACTACATTAATTAATAGAATTTTGTGCTTGGAAAATTCAAGAAATCCCTTTTTGTGGTTTTTGAGTTAAAATGGATTAAATTAATTGTTCGAAAATGAGGCTAGTGCAGCTTTTACCGATAGCAGATTGTGCTACTAATACACGATTAACAATTTGTATGGCCGGAATTGGAAGAGAATGATGTGTATACGACATTTTCAAGAAAGCGATACTGCGTGCTGCACATGCAGCATTACCGTCATGTTGCTCTTTTTAAGTTAATGTTTTTTAATCGATTAAGGACCATAAAGATGGGATTCGTGAAGAGATTGAAGACATACAGCAGCAAATGTGCGAATCGCTTATGGAAAAATTGTATGAACAAGATCAAAATCTCTGATTTGTTTGTATTAAAAAAAAAAAAAACATTGAGAAAATTCAGTTTTTATAATGTTTGAATTAGGTTGTTATTTGTACCAATTTCAATACACAAATTATATTATTAAATTTACTTTATTTCACAAAATTAAAAAAAAATCATAGGCATGGCGATTGCCGACAACCAGATTATCAATAAAACAAAATGAATTTAAAAAGCCCTCGATATAATTACTTTTGAATAGTAAAAAGGGATTTATAATTTTTTAACAATTCATCTACACTATTGTATTTTTGTATGTAACGAATAAACTCAAAAAGTACTGGACCGATTTTATTAATTCTTTTTTCATTAGAAAGCTACATAATCCCTGAGTAACATAGGCTATATTTAGTACTAGATTAGAAATTTTTATTAAAACCAACAATAATTAGCATGCTTATAACTTAAATATCTGTACCTATTTATGTCTACCCGTGCTAGGCCTGGACGGGCCGCTAGTGAAAAATAATTTGAATTGAATAGAAGCACAATAAAAAATCTTCGTTGATTATAGCAATCCTATATCTAAGTGCAATTTTGCAAAATTCATAAAGTTTGTCGACATCCTTTTTCATTCAATGAAATTATAACTTGATCTTCCGATAAAAAGTCTTTTTGGAATACATTCGTTCTGATTGGACAGTATCCTCTCTTTCTGTTAGATTGCAAATTCTTTGCAAGGTTATGATTTAATCTGCTATAAGTTATTCTGAACAAGAAATTAGACGCTTCAATAATATAATCAGCAATACATTTCTCATCAACCTTTAAAATGACTGAAAAATGAAGCTTTATTTTTCGTATGATGCATTACGTCCACCACCTCTTTCAATAATCACAACTTTAGATTTATCGGTATTAAATATTGAATTCCATTGCTGTCAACACTGTTACACCCTGTCATTGCTGTCAACACTGTTACACACTGTTAATCATGAGCTACAGAGTTTTCAGAGAATTCGCAAACATGACTTATCGTCTCCGAAAAGCAGTGCCTTAATCCGCATCCCTGCGAAATGTACTTCACCCGGCAGATAGTCTAAAAGGTCTTTTATTAATAGTGCAAACAGAATAGGTCTTAACATAGGGGCCGGTTTTAGCTATCAGTAAAATCCATCAGTAAAACTTGAAACAGGAGGAATCTGAAATGTTTAACTGATAAGCGTTTATAGCAATCAATAAATTCACGTCATTAAATTAAATGTCACTTTGAAGCTTCGCGCCTCAGACAATTTTGTAATTGTTGCTTTCATCAGTAAAATGTTTAATGATTTGATCGGAACAGTAAAAAATTGGAACACCAACAGTAAAACGAAATGGATTTTTTTTGGCTTTTGGCAGTTAGCTGTTCAGTAAAATGAAATTTCATCATTAAAAAAATTAAAATGAATTTATAAATTAAATAAAACTTTAAATGCATTCATCTTATTGCATCAATCTTTTGCTAGAAATAAGTCTGTAATATGTTCAAAAACTAAAAACAAACATTTTACAGATGGATTTTTCTAGTCAGAGAGTTCTTCACCTGTCCATACTTCCACCCTGGTTTCTCTATATAAGTTTTCAAGAACGCGACCAAACTTCAATGATAACCCAAGACTATACAGCTTAGAATATTGCACCTCGATCGATCGTATCAAAAGCTGCTTTAAAATCGATACCCAATACATTCAGCTTTTTCCTTTGTGTCAAGAAGTTCTCTGCCAAGCTCCTGAATGTAAAAATGTTTTCTATTTCTGAATATCCTAATCTAAATCCAGCCTGGAACTCCCCCAGCAACCTTCCGGTCTTAATACAACTAACAAGACGCTTATTCATCATCGTTGTAGATAGCTTGTAAGATACTTCTAAATAGGAAATCCCTTTGTTGCTTGCTGCATCAAATTACTTTCTTGTGGATTAAGAATATAATGGCATCTCGAAATTCATCTGGATACAATTCTCCCTCCAAAACTATATTAAATAGTTTTGAAAGGTGCTCTTTGAGCATGACAGTCCCAACAATGCAAAAAGTGTTTTTTGAGCTTTTTTACAAACTAAGGTTTTTGTCTTATATTTTCTTTGATTTGGCTTAGCCCTTCTTGTGGATAGGAGGCTTTCACAATCCGTTCTAACTATTGTGATTGGAGTTGCAAATCTAGAGATCGTCGATACTCCTAAGCCTTGTTCTCTTTCCATTTGAGTTTGGGCAGGAGCCGCATAAAGGTTATTTGATTATCATATATGCTTACTGTGAATTTGCATTTCCACAACAACAGGAAGGTGATCTCAATATGGTACTTCACTTATCTCAAAATCTTTCACGAACGGTTCCTAATCTTCTACTACGATAGCATAATCGACTACTCATGTCACTTGGCCGCCAACAAACGTTAAATTAAATGATGAGTCGCTGGCACTGGTTCCATTTAGAATGCGCAGACCAAACATATTAAAAAAAATCTAACAGATTCTTTCCACTTGCCTTAAAAGAAGGATCTTTTTATTGTCTGTGGCAAAATCTTCCGTATCGTCAGACGGATATTGTAAGTCCACGAAATATCGTGGTGAATTTTAAAGAAGCAGCTTGTATTTAGTTTTTTTTTCTTGAATCCTAGGAAACATCCTCCTCTTGCTCCTCCTCGTGTTTGATTTAATATACCGAATGTAGAATTTAAAAACTAAATCAATCCAGAAATTTGTAGTTTTGGAAAATTAACCAAATATGGAACACCCTAATGCATTCATATAAGAAAACATCATGTACATTTTAAATGTTCGTGTCGATTTTAATTTTATTTAATTTTTCTATAAAAATGTTATATTTGTATTAACTCAACATCAAATTTGTTTTATCAAATAAAGTAAAGTTTTTAATTAGGTTTAATTCATTAGTAAACATTTAAAAAAAAACTGCCTTTTTTCCATCAAATTCAACTTAACTGAAAAAACAATGACTTATTGTTTCAATTGTATATGTAACTTTCATATTTGTATTTATCTACAAAAACACAGTAGTTTTTATATTTATTTGCTTAACACCAAAACATCCCAAAAGCTATAATCTTTTTTACCACGTCGTCGCTTCTCGGTATAGGTAATATTATTGTTTGCTAAGTGCCAATGTAAATATTCTCTAACAATTCCATAGTCAATATTATATAAATACATATACATTCATATAAAACAAGTCCAATTTACCCAAAATATAAAAGAAAAACATAATAATAATAAAAAAAAAACTTTTTTCCGATTTCATTTTGTTTGGAAAAATGATTGGAAAATAATAAAATTGAATCTGTAGGAAAATGTAGATACATTTCATGTTATTTTATATGTAGAAGTGCTTATAAAAGGACTTCATTTCGAATGAGAAAGACTCTGTCCAAAGAATATAATCCCAAATAGAGTGGATAGATACCTTATATATAAAAGGAAAAATTATTATTGTTAGTTTTGAACATAGCTATATTTACTTAGGTGTTGAAAATTTCACCATTTATAATTTTTGAGTATGCATGAACTATCGTTTTATATCTATGTACGTAACATATTTTTAACAATCAGGAATTTTTCGAAAATTATTTTTTAAGTCTTTCATATTTGACCGTAAAAAAGGCGATTTTTAATATTTGTTTAGATTTAAGACAAAAGCAAACAGAAAAAGAGGCAGGATGCGACCCAAACTGATAACTTCCCATCCCGTCTGTCAATTTGTCTTGTTTAAAATTTTACTGTTTTCTTTAGAACACAATCATAGTTTATTGCTGAAAAACGATACTTTAGATTACTATATACATATGTATCTATATATGTATATACAGAAAATATGTACATTTTTATCCATAACTTAATATTGACAATGACCATTCTGACAAAACCTTATGACATTGTTTTCAGTCGAAATTCAACAAAATTATTGATTCTTAACATAAGGCTAAGAAGTCGTTTTCAATTATCCTTGTTCCTTTTTTACCTGATAGCAATACTTACATCGAATAAAATATATCTCTGTAAAAAACAATAGTGTTCAAAGCACACGAATGTAAATTTAATGAATTGAAAATAAAAATTTGCATATGGTTTTGATGAAAAATAAAAATAAAGGATATTTCTCTTTAGAGTATTGGATTTAAGTATTTTTGTGTTTTATCTAATGGAAGTTTATCTGCCCCATATCGTACATAGGTAAATTAGGAAAAAAGATACAAATTTGAAATATTTTTATTTTACTATTCGCAAAATGAAACAGAAGAAATTTCATTTTGGGCCTCGTTTCAGGAAAAAAAAGCTACCGTCCTGCTGAAGAGACTTTTTATCGTTTTTTATATCATACAGTATACACTGCTTACGAATTACAATAGACTGATAAGATAATGCTTGCTACGTTGATAGAATAAGGCCTGACCAAATCCACACCAAAAAGTTTTACTTTTTATATTATTATAAATCTATCTGCATTTATCAATTTAATCAATTAAACACATCTGTACCTATCTGTTGATTTGCCTTGCTTAAAACTTTGAAAATATATTTTGTGTGAGATAAATAAGTCGAAAACCAAACCTTATCACTTTTTATTGTTTTTGTAAGTTTTCATGTTTTGTTTAAAAATCTGTAGGTTGAATTGTTCTAAAAAAAAACAAGAACTAAAAATTACTAATAATGATAAAATAATTTGACTTTAAATGTGTTGTTGGTAACGAGATCTTTAGTCGAAAATCAATTTTTACCAATTTTAGTAGCATTTCTTGAAAATTCGTATTTCTTTTATAAACAAAAAACAGCAACAAAATTAAGCACAGACTGATATCATGTTGAAGTCAATACATGAGGTATTCATGAGGTATCGATAATTGAATATCAATTTTTACAAATTTTGCTTACTATTTTTTGTAGATTTTAATTTTTTATGAAAAAAATGTTTATACAAATTTTGGTGAATGCCGAAAATAATATTTTCTATAAGATGAAATTAGTTTGAAGCCAATATTTTTAATTTTTGATATTTGAGTCCAAAATCAATTTTTACCAACTTTTAGTACTGTTTTTGTAGGTTTTTTTTTTTTTTGTAAAAAAAGGTGTACCTATATTCGATTTTTGTTTGGATTTTTTGATTTATAAAAAAAAACGGTATTTGAATTTTTGTCAACATTTTATCAGTTTGGGATCACTCCACGATTTATAATATCAAATTTAATTCAAGTCGTATTTATATCTGCATTCTGTATCTTTTTGTGTAAATATCTGAATAACAAAATGTATTTGAAGTGGATATCTCTACTGGTTCTTGAGATATCGACGGCTAAAAAAGCTTCCCGAACGTACGAACTTGACGTTCGAAAATTCTTTTACTTACATTCTATTGACCTTAAAGAGTCTAGAAATGTCAAAATTTTCAATTCGACAAATCGGACTGATTACCTTTTACTGATTGCCATTTTTTTGAAGGTGTTTAACACATTTTTAACACGAATATTTTTTAAATCCGTACCGCTATAAAAAAAAGAGGATGGGATGCGACCCACACTGATAACTTCCCATCCCGTCTGACGATTTGTCTTGCTGAAAACTTTGTAGGTTTTCGTGTTTTGTTAAAAAAGTTTTTAGTTGAATTATCCATGAAAATTTAAAAATTACCAACAATATTTTGCATTAAATGAAATAGTTTGATTTCAAGATCTATTTTAGTTAACGAGATTTTTAGTCGAAAACTAATTTCTATCATTTTAGTACCATTTCTAAAAATTGAATGAATACAATTAATTTGAAGTCAATATCTTCTATTGTTCACGAGATATAGAGAATCGATTTTATTTTTTTTTATAAAAAAATTAACTGAATTTCCAAAATAATATTTTCTGTGAGATAAACTAATTTTGAAACCATTTTTTTTTATTTTAATTTTTGAAAAAAATATTTGTTTTATTGTTTTTGTTTTTTGTAAGAAAACTGTTTTCTCTCAAAATATTACCGAATGTTGAAAACAGTATTAGTTTGAAGCCATAAACTTAAATTCTTTAAAAGATATTTGAGTCGAAAATCAATGTTTACGAACTTTTAGCAATTTTGTTTTAATTTTTTTTTTTGTAAAAAAGTGTAAATTCGATTTTTCTGAAAATGTTATCACATTTCAAAGACGTTGTTCTTTGTTGCATTAAATTACTTTAAAGATAAAATCTTTTATTCTTTATAAAATACTCGAGTTTACAATTATTTTTTTTTTCAGTTTTTTTTTACAAATAAAAAAAAACGGTATTGAGGTGTTTTGGGTTAACCAAATTTTTACAATTTTTTTAATTGCTATAGCCTTATTTTTGGAGGTTTTGAAAAAAAATTTTAACATGAATAATTCTCAAATCCGTACCGCTATAAAGACAAATTTTAAGTAAATAAATCAGCCCAATTCTTCATATTCCCGGGGAAAACAATTCCCCGGGAGACTTGTTCCCCCGAGAGTAAAATTCTCCTATTCCGAATTCCCCGGGAGACAGTTTTTCCCTTCGAACTCGGGAATGAAAATTTTGTATGTTCGAAACAGCTGTTCCGAAGTATTTGACACAAGAATGTAGGTGTACAAAAGTTTCAGAAAAGGAAAACAAACATTTTGAAATTGATATTTATGCATAAATAAATGCATATATTTAGCATTTCCTTATTCAAATCCAAAATTTTGTCAGGTGCACGGTGTATTTTTGTAGTGCTCCGACAAATTTCTTTCGCTTCTTCAACAACACCCTTGACAGCCTCACACAGCTCCTTTTGTACTACGAAGTTGTCTTTTACTCCTCCGGCTAAATCCTTTAATATTTCACATAATTCCCTTTGGGTTATTAATTCTTTTTCAAAAGCTTCAGAGCCATTTTTTTTGTGGGCACTTGTACTTGCTTGCGGTCGAGAAGATCTTTGTGGAATATTTAATGGCGTTGCTTCTGCTAGGACAGGTTCGATTTCCAAAGATAGGAGGTATTCTTCAGCAAACATAGATGGCCTGTTCGTAGTCCGAAAAAGGTTGCTCCTTATTTGGTCCACCACCAGTCCCATTCCTTGCTTTCAGGTTCGCAGCCGCCTTTGATCGAACATATTTTTTCTGATCACTCCAAACCTATGATTATATATGTACATGTAAATACATGTATACATATCTAATCTATATATGTTAATAAAAATGAATCTATGAATTTTTGTTTAAATGTTTACTTTTTTCCATTCAGTTAGTGTTTTTCTTGGTGGTCCACACGAATTCAGCTCATTTTCCACCATTTGCCAAAACAATGCGGTTCAAAAGTCACAGCCAAAAACTTGGAAACGATAACGATATTCTCAGCGTCTGCATCAATTTTCGTCGATATGCGAATTATTCATAGGTTTTATGAATTGTATGTCTATTTTGACTGCATTATAACGCTCTTAACGTATAAATCATAAAAGAGACTAACCGCAAATCAGCTTCGAGCGTAATATAAAATCATATCTTGTACAATTGAATAAGGCAACAAATTGAATTGAACTAACTTAAGGATTAAAGGAAATTGCTCAAAGGATATTCGTCCCTAGAATTAAACAACTTATGGGTACCGTTCTTCTTAAATTGTAACAAAATCAGTTCATGGAATTGTAATATCTGTCATAAAATATTGCCATTAAATACAATAATGAATGACTAAAATATGTGAAAATAATGGCAACAGTACCTACTCGTATACCCTAAGGATGGGACTTTATTTTTACCTTTAGATCTATAAAAAGTTCATCTGCCTTCATATCTTATTAAACAGCCTTCCTTCTGGTCACTATATGCGAGACCCTTGAGATCAGCTTTAAGTACGTCATTATATCTGCGTATTGGAGTGGACGTAACCAGTTCCCAAGTTCCCAGGACTAACCATTACTTTGTGGTAAAATGAACACAATATTATTATCGATGTGAATATAATAGCACACAGCCAGTGGACAGTGAACAGTGGAGAGTGGGCTTCCGCCATATTGTTTGAAGTTAAACCTTTCACTGTAACATTCATAAATACATATATTTTTTATGTATATTTTCAACTTTATGTAGGTACATTTACAATTCAATATTTATTTATGCATTTTCATAAGTAAACCAAATCCTATCATACATTATTTGTTAAATTCACTTAATAGCCTTGAACCAAAAGAACAGGAACGAACGTCCCTTTTCGGTCTTCGACGACGACGCGACGTAGGTCTTTCTCATCAGTCAGTCATTTATATATGTATATTTTTTAATTTACAATTCATATAAAAATGGGTTTAAAGAACATCACTCTAGCCATTGTGTAATTATGAAGATAAATTAATGCTGCTAATTGGCTGTTTTTTGTGTGTTCCTTTGTTCGGGGAATGAAAGTTTTTTCTTTCATCAAAAAAAAAAAGTAAAGAAATTTATGAATAAATTCAAGTTGCTCAATCGTAAAGTTGAATAATTTTATTTTTTCGTATCTATCTCTATTTTAAATAATTTTTCATTTCCAGTCAATTACTAATTTGTTCTTCAACGAATTTCTTTGTAATTGAAGAGAATATCTTTGATTGCTGGAATTGAATTATGTTTAAATATTGCTTTTCATAATTTATCAAGATCAATCATAGAAAATGTGAAGGAAGTATTTTTTAGATTTAAATAACGTCATGAGAGAACAAATGTGTATAAATTATGTGTGCGTTATTTAAGTGCAATTTAAAATACAGTGTATTTTTTTGCCAAGTCCATTAAATTAAAAATTATTCACTTATGCTGATTAACAATAAATCAATATCAATCAATTATTTAAAATAACGACTTTTTAAGTGTCCATTGGAAGTTATTATAATCGGTCCGATCTCTCGAATTGAACATTTTGACATTTTTCGATGTTTCAAGGTCCCTAGAATCTAAAAAAAGGATTTTTCGAGAAATGCATGTGTGTGAATGTTTACGAACGTTCGTTGTCCATATCTCAAGAACTAGTAGAGATATCGACAAAATTTTGTTATACAGATAATAACATTGAAAGATGAAGAAATAAGTCTCAAAAAGATTGAGTTGACTAGCGACTTCAATTAAATTTTATGATGTGCATCGCCTTGTCTAAAACCTTTTTTGACATCAAATGCATCGGTGAGATCTTTTCCGACATTGATAGAGCAGCGTGCATTCTCCATCGTCATTCTGCACAAACGGATAAGTTTGACAGGGATGCCAAAACTAGGCATTGCTCTGTAGAGCTCTTCCCTATAGATGCTGTCAGACGCGGCTTTGAAATCGATAAAGAGATGGTGGGTATCGATTTGAAGTTCTTCAGAGGCGGCATCTTCGATGACTGCAAGGCAATGTTGCCACTGGTTTTCAATGCTTAATCCAAGCAGCATAGGACTCCTTAAGAGGTTATTAGAGACTCGATCGGAAAAGGACATGGAAGTCTCTTGCAATTGTAGCCGTCTAACGTCGAAACTTATCACAGTATACTTCCTTGTTTTGGCTTGGATCGGGATATCCGTAGCCATACCTTGGCTACAACGAGGTAGTGGTCTGAGTCAATTTTTTCCCCTCGGAATGTTCGGACGTCCTGTATGCTGGAGAAGTGTCGTGCGTCGATCGCAATGTGGTCAATCTGGTTGACAGTTGATTGATCAGGTGATTTCCATGTCCCCTTGTGGATATTGAGATTTGTGAACTGCGTACTAGCTACCAGAACGTCTCGCCCCACAGCGAAATCTATCAGCCTGAATCCGTTGTCGGAGGTGGTGTCGCTCAGGCTGTATCTCCCGATTGTGCCACCAAAGATGTCTTTTCTTCCTAGCTTGGAGTTAAAATCTCCTAAGACAATTTTAATGTCATAGCCAGGGCACTGCTCATATGTCTTGTCCAAGAGCTCGAAGAATATGTCTTTGGAGTCTTCATCTTTCTCCTCTGTTGGGGCATGCGCACATATTAGGTTTATGTTGGCGAATTTAGCCTTGATGCTGATTGTCGTGATGCGCTCGCTCACACTGTTGAAACTCGAGACTTTTTGCCTGAGTCTAGTTTCAATAACAAATCCACACCCAAATAGACGCTGTCTTTGTTCTTGGTAGCAGTCGTCGTAGTATACATCTCAGTCTTTTAGTTTGCGTTTGCCCAGTCCATCCCATCGCACTTCTTGGATGGCGGTAATATCTGCCTTGCAACAGTTTAGGGCTTCCGCTAATTGTTCGGCTGCACGTGGTCTGTTAAGGGACCTAACATTCCACGTACAGATCCGAAGTTCGTTGTCCTTATTTCGTTTGGGTGGGTTGTCAACAGTAAATCCGTCCATATCCGAGGCTTGTTGGTGCTTCACAACTAAGGTATTTTTTACGTGGTCAGGAAGTCACCCCGACGGCACAACCTCCGATCTGGAGGGCCAGATCCTTAGTATAACTCCATGGACGCTGAGCCGGATAAACCGCTCCTTATAGGCCTGGGCTCCGAATATGTCGTAGAAGCCCTTTATGGTGTTCAATAAGTAGTTCAACCTTACTGGAACTGTAGACGCCACCGTTGATTCCATCTCGAGAATTCTTCCGCTGCCGTCTGGATAAGGAGAGGTGCCTTAGTGGAAACACCTCTCCCCTCCCTCTCTCGTTTGCTGCTCCAACAACTTTCCACTGGGGTGTGCACCGCGGGGTGGTGAGAGTTGTAGTTAATAGAGAGAGGTGGGGTTTGAGAAAGACCTGTGGACGCTTGTGTACTCTTGAATGCATATGTCTACCATTTGAACGCCTTGGTATTCTACTGCTATCAGCGTCTATTTAATTAAGAGCAATGTATGAGCGTAGTACCACGAAAAACAAACCCAAACGCTTGAACGAACCACTTTCATGCTAACAACATATTTCGGCTGCCGAATATATCGCTAACCATCTTGCCTCATCCGATTTATGTAAAGCACAGATGTTCAGCGGGCAAAGAGAACAGCTCTTAATTCGAAATAGGTTTTCCAAGTGGCCAACTTTTGAATACATCTATATCGAAGCCAAATCCGTTCATCGATGATTTAGTTTCATTAGATATCTCAGGAAAGTAGTTATTCTTTTCTGATATTATAATTATTGCAATAGCAATAGCCGGCTGCCGTGATCGGATGGATGTAGAAAATCAAATGACGGGCATGTGTGAAAAATATATTTTGCCGCAAAAGTTCACGATGGAAGTCGGGAGTAATCGACCCGACGGACGTAACACGAGACATGTCGGCATGCAAGCAATAATAATAAATAAGCCCATTGTTTTTTTTTTACAAATTTTAAGATGAGGCCGTAATTTAGATTTTTAATTTAGATTACGATTGAAGTCAAGCTTAATTGCTTTCAAATAAAACAAGTAAGAATCATATGTTATAAAAACAGGCCTTTTACAAAGGAAATTCGGAATAAGTTTCAATAGAGACATCATATTTTTTGTTTAGTTTTTTATTACTTATTTTTAAAAACGCAAAGAACAAAACTTGGAAAGAACACAGAGGAATAACAAAGTTTTTTAAAAAAACACAAGAAACAGAACATTAAAGTCTAGTTTAGACAACACCGATCCTCTTTTAAATATAGAAATAAAACTTAAGTATATCAAAGAAACAACTTTTTTAACTTTTGTTACGGAAGAGCTATACAAATCGAGATTACGTTATCAACAAATGAATTATTGACGGGGAAAAAGGTCCTCCGTGCATCACAATTTAATTTTGGAATAAGCGCTTAACTGCAGATAGGAAAGTCATTTTAATCAATCTTCTTTAAGGAAAAACCACTAAACTGAAGTTTAGTTGCATTTCCATTTTTAAAAAATGAACAAAACAAAAAATTTTAACACGAAAAAATTAAAAAACTCCGTAAATTTAATGTGGAAAAAACACCAAAGTTGTAAATATAAAACAATTATCTTAAGTCAATTTTAGATTTAAAAAATCGGTTGTTTTTCTTTAATCTAACTAAAAAAAGTGACGTAAGTTTATAATTGAATCAACAGTATTAATGCGTTTAAACCTTGATTAATAAGGAAAATCTTGCTTGCTCAATCAACACATTTTCCCCGTACAAGTCTCCAGGCCTGGACGGCATAATGCCGATCATGCTTCAGAAAACGCAATTTCTGGCGATTCCTTGGCTGGAGATGATCTTTAAAGGATGTCTCTGTCTAAATCATGTTCCCGAGTCTTGAATATATGTAGTTTTTATCCCGAAGGTCGGCAGGCGAGGACATGAATCCGCGAAGGATTTTAGACCAATAAGCCTTACTAGATGTTCAAATGGTAGACATGTGCATTCAAGAGGACACAAGCGTCCACAGGTTTTTCTCAAAACCCACCTCTGTCTATCAACTCCTACTCTCACCTCCCCGCGGTGAACATCGGGTGCCTACTACCTCAACTGGAGATTGGGTTCTAACCCCAGTGGAAAGTTGTTGGGGGCAGCAAACGAGAGAGGGGGGGAGAGGTGTTTCCACTAAGGCACCTCTCCTTATCCAGACGGCAGCGGACGAATTCTCGAGATGGAATCAACGGTGGCGTCTACAGTTCCAGTAAGGTTGAACTACTTAGTGAACACCTTATAGGGCTTCTACGACTTATTCGGAGCCCAGGCCTATAAGGAGCGGTTTATCCGGCTCCCCGTCCTTGGAGTTATATTAAGGATCTGGCCCTCCAGGTTGGGGGTTGTGCCGTCAGGGTGACTTCCTGACCACGTAAAAGCCTTTCTAGTTGCGAAGCACCAACAAGTCTCGGATACGGACGGATTCACTGTTGACAACCCAAGCAAACGAAACAAGGACAACGAACTTCGGATCTGTACGTGGAATGTTAGGTCCCTTAACAGACCACGTGCAGCCGAACAACTAGCGGAAGCCCTAAACTGCTGCAAGGCAGATATTACCGCCATCCAAGAAGTGCGATGGGATGGACCGGGCAAACGCAAATTAAAAGACTGCGATGTATACTACGGCGACTGCTACCGAGAACAAAGGCAGCGTCTATTTGGGTGTGGGTTTGTGGTTGGAACTAGACTCAGGCAAAAAGTCTTGAGTTTCAACAGTGTGAGCGAGCGCATCACGACAATCCGCATCAAGGCTAAATTCGCCAACATAAGCCTAATATGCGCGCATGCCCCAACAGAGGAGAAAGATGAAGACACCAAAGACATATTCTTCGAGCTCTTGGACAAGACATATGAGCAGTGCCCTGGCTATGACATTAAAATTGTCTTAGGAGATTTTAATGCCAAGCTAGGAAGAGAAGACATCTTTGGTGGCACAATCGGGAGATACAGCCTGCACGACACCACCTCCGACAACGGATTCAGGCTGATCGATTTCGCTGCGGGGCGAGACGTTCTGGTAGCTAGTACGCAGTTCACACATGTCAATATCCACAAGGGGACATGGAAATCTCCTGATCAATCAACTGTCAACCAGATTGACCACATTGCGATCGACGCACGACACTTCTCCAGTATACAGGATGTCCGAACATTCCGAGGGGCCAACATTGACTCGGACCACTACCTCGTTGTAGCCAAGGTACGGCTACGGATATCCCGATCCAAGCCAAAACAAGGAAGTACTGTGAGAAGTTTCGACGTTAGACGGCTACAATCGCAAGAGACTGCCATGTCCTTTTCCGATCGAGTCTCAAGTAACCTCTTAAGGAGTCCTATGCTGCCTGCATTAAGCATTGAAGACCAGTGGCAACATTGTCTTGCGGCCATCAGAGATGCCGCCTCTGGAGTTCTAGGTTTCACACGGCCACCACAGCGAAACCCCTGGTTTGACGACGAATGCCGGCAAACGCACGCAGCGAAACAACAGGCATACAAAACGGCGCTGCACAGGAGGACCAGAGCTGCTCGCGAGCTCTACGAGCAGAAGAGGAGAGAGGAGCACCGGCTACTTAGACGGAAAAAAAGAGAGCATGAGAAGCGCGCGATCGAGGTGATAGAGGGATGTCACAACAGGAATGAGGTTCGTAAATTTTACCAAAAGGTAAAAAAAACCTCCCAAGGGTACCAGCCACGAACCGAAGCCTGTAAAGACGATCAGGGGAACATCGTTGTAGAACCGCAGTCTATGCTGAAAATATGGAAAGACCACTTCTCCAAATTATATAACAGCGATGACGAATCGAATTCCGCTGTAAGGGAGATAGAACCACTCAACCTAGGCGACGCAGATCAACAATTCCGCCTACCCGACCTCGGCGAAGTGAAGATAGCTATATCTAAGCTGAAGTCAAACAAAGCTGCTGGAGCTGACGGCATCACTGCCGAACTATTCAAAGCAGCAGGGGATGACTTGGTAGGGAGCATGCACCAACTCATCTGCAAAATATGGTCGGAAGAAAGCATGCCCGATGTGTGGAATCTCAGCATAGTTTGCCCGATACATAAGAAAGGAGACCCTCTAAATTGCGCCAACTACAGAGGCATCAGTCTCCTTAACATTGCGTATAAGATCCTCTCTGCCAAATTATGTGAACGTCTGAAGCCGTTCGTCAACAACCTGATAGGTCCTTATCAGTGTGGCTTCAGACCAGGAAAGTCCACTATCGACCAAATATTCACACTACGGCAGATCTTGGAAAAAACCCAGGAACTTCAAATCGATACCCACCATCTCTTTATCGATGTTAAAGCCGCGTATGACAGCATCTATAGGGAAGAGCTCTACAGAGCAATGTCTAGTTTTGGCATCCCTGTCAAACTCATCCGTTTGTGCAGAATGACGATGGAGAATGCACGCTGCTCCATCAAGGTCGGAAAAGATCTCACCGATGCATTTGATGTCAAAAAAGGTTTTAGACAAGGCGATGCACTGTCATGCGACTTCTTTAATATCGTTCTGGAAAGAATTGTGCAAAACTCAACCGTCAACACTAGAGGCACAATCTTCCAAAGGTCCATCCAATTACTCGGATACGCAGATGATATTGACATAATTGGAAGATCAAAGCGTGATGTCAGTGGAGCGTTTTTGAGCATTGCGACGGAAGCGAAGAAGATGGGTTTAGTGGTCAATGAGGGCAAGACCAAGTATATGCTGTCATCGAAAAAGGACATTCAACAACGACGTCTTGGACAAAACGTCACCATGGACAGCTATAACTTCGAGGTAGTTAAGGACTTTGTCTACCTAGGCACCGCTATAAACACAGACAACGACACCAGCGCTGAAATCAAACGAAGAATAACTCTTGCAAATCGCTGCTTCTTTGGACTAAGAAGGCAATTGAGAAGTAAAGTCCTCTCTCGATCATCTAAAATCACCATCTATAAGACACTCATCATCCCGGTTCTCATTTATGGCGCTGAGGCCTGGACCCTGTCAAAGAAAGATGAGAACGTCTTAGGATGCTTCGAGAGAAAAATTCTTCGGGTGATTTTTGGTCCCGTACGTATAGATGGAGACTGGAGGAGAAGATTTAACGACGAACTGTACGGGCTGTACAGCGACACTGACCTAGTTAGCAGAATAAAAGTCCAACAGCTTAGATGGCTGGGTCATGTAGAGCGAATGGACATCAACGCTCCAGCCCGGAAGGTCTTCGAATCCAATCCCGAGGGACGGCGCAGTAGAGGAAGACCGCGACTCAGGTGGCGCACTCAGGTGGGTGAGGACCTCAACCAACTTGGCGTGCGAAACTGGAGACAGCTAGCTAGGGACCGAGCTGGCTGGAGACGCATGTTGGTTGAGGCCCAGGTCCGGACTGTAGCGCCACCTTAAGTAAGTAAGTAAGTAAGCCTTACTTCCTTCGTGCTTAAGACAATGGAGCGCATTCTTGACTACCATATCAGAGGCATTTTAGATGTATGCCCTCTTGAGAGTTCTCAACACGCTTATCTTAAGGGCAAGTCTACGGAGACAGCCCTACATGAGGTAGTGCGTACAGTTGAAAAAACCATACACTACAAAGAATTTACTCTCGCTACCTTCTTAGACATAGAAGGAGCTTTCAACAACGTCTTAACAGAATCTATTCAAGAATCACTGGTTGATCAGGGTGTAGAGGACTACATTAGAAATTGGATTGTTTCCATGCTCAGTGATAGAAAAATTCAAGCTACCTTAGGTAACACCTACTTGACCAGGTGCGTAAACAGTGGAACACCTCAGGGGGGTGTTCTGTCCCCTCTTCTTTGGCTTCTGGTCATGAACAAAATTCTTTTTAAACTGGAAAGTTGTGGTGTGAAGGCCGTTGCTTACGCAGATGATTTGGTGATACTGGTATCAGGAAAGTACAGTTCCGCGATTAGTGAGATTACGGAGATTGCTAAAAGTAAGCAACTGGGCTACAAGCTGTGGCCTGGGTGTCAATAAAAGCAAAACTGAACTGATGCTCTTTACTACGAAAACAAAAGTACCACCCTTCACCCTTCCCCGCCTCAACGGTGAAACTCATTTTTTGTCTTCCAGCGCTAGATATTTGGGAGCAATACTTGACCCAAAGTTAAACTGGAAACTTAATATCGAAGAAAGGGTCAAGAAAGCCAGCATAGCTTTATATGCCTGCAATAAAACCTTTGGCAAAAAGTGGGGTTTGCAATCGAAGATGATTTTGTGGACGTATACAGCCGTGGTACGTCCAATCTTGTCCTATGGTTCGATTGTTTGGTGGCCCGCGCTTAGCAAAGCCTACAATATAACTAAACTAAAAAAGGTTCAGAGAACAGCTAGTGTTGGCTCCACGGGAGCTTTGCGCTCATGTCCGTCGGACGCCCTAAACGTTTTTCTCTACCTCTTACCAATAGACCTGCATATCAAATACTTAGTATCTTGCAGCGCGTTAAGACTTAGGGATTCGAATAGTTGGTATTCTAGGCCCTTTGGTCATAGTAATATTACTAATCTCATCCCAGCGGACATCTTTTCGACAGAAACCGACTACTGCACCCCTACTGTGGACCTCAGTGCGGATTTTAAAATTATCATCCCATTCATTTCGAGATGAACTTAGTGACGAGAGGCTTCGACACAACTATTTTCACTGACGGCTCGAAGATGGAGTGTGGGGTCGGTGCAGGAATTTTTTCCGAGTCTTTAAATGTCTCCAGGTCTTTGCGACTTCCCGACTTTGCTAGTGTTTTTCAGGCTGAACTACTCGCGATCAAGGAAGCATGCAAGTTACTAATACTAGATCCAAATCAAAACCGCAATACAGCTATTTTTTCGGACAGTCAGGCGGCTATTCAAGCGATTGGCTCGTCCACTTCATCCTCCAAACTGGTTCAACAATGCCGAAGTGAGTTAGCGAGCATGAATATTGGACTCAGGGTCACTCTCATCTGGATTCCGGGTCATAGAGGCTTTGAGGGCAATGAACGAGCTGACGAGCTGGCTAGGCAAAGATCAGCCCTTCATAGCTCACTCGCGGAAAGAGTCAACATTCCTCTTGGTGCTATGAAGGGCAAGATCTTCTCTATTTTCCTCGCTGAATCAAACCACAGGTGGAACAGCCTAACCAACTGTATCATATCTAGAAGGATATGGCCCACCTACAACAAATCCCGTACTAATAATCTCATTTGCAGACCCAGGCAAGACATAGCCAGGGTCATTGCTACATGCACCGGACACTGGCCTGTTGGAGAACACGCATCTAAGCTGGGCATCCCCCACAATACTTTCTGTCGTAGTTGTGAGGACCAGCGTGAAAAAGAAACTGTTCTTCACTTCTTATGCAAGTGTCCCGCCTTAGCCAAAACGAGAGCCAAAACATTGGGAAAGTCCTTTTTCAACGACCTCAATGAGTTCTCAGAACAGGAGATCAAAGATTTGATCTCCTTTCTAAACGCAACAAAGTGGATTTAAGGCGTATTTTTCTCTTTATAATCCCCCTTTTTATCTTTATAGGTCAAGCGAGTATTTTATGGTATCAAAACGGCGCGGCGTAACGCAGCGCTAATTGTGTCACCGAGCTAGACTGCTCGTGCCCACCATTTCTACTACTACTACTATGCGTTTAAAAATCATTCAAGGAAACTATACTACTTGAAAACATTACTTTTTTTAATCTTAATCTTTTCGAGCCATTTTGGAAGTAGTTTCCTTTTTTTTTTTATTATTTTGGACTTTGTCCTAGCCAAAGTGCAAAAGTAAAAAAGAGTAACTTCTGTTTTAAAGGCTGAAAATAAAAATTCAGGGATAGTTATCGGGTAACCACTTTATACGTTATCTTTTAGTTTCTCATAAAATACTAATAAGTTTTGTTTAAAAAGGTGAATGAACCGTGTATTTTTGAAGTATGTAAATTCTTTCAGGTTAGTAAAAGTTTCTTTTCCTTCACTTCACATAGTGAGTGAGGGGTTAGTAGTTAAGACTTCAATAATGGATTTCTTCGATCAGTATTGTTATTGCATTTAATTTATTGTTTTAATGATTTTAAACAACTTTAACAAAACATCAAATAATCCTTAATAAATATCTAGTAATAATTAAAAGTCTTTTTGCAATATTTCAACCGAAAATCTTTAAATGAATACATACATACATACATATGTACATACATTTATTACAATGTTCTTCAAAAATGAATACAAATTTATTTATTTTTCTACACAAGTTCACTCTCACAACACACCGTCCACATCCCGCCAAAAAATTTTTCAAATCAATTGGAAAATAAAATTTAAATATCAGACCAATATATTCCCCCTACACATCCAATCAAGAAAATGTGCTTAAAATATTCGATAAACAAAAATTGAAAATTCATCAATATTATTACAAACAAAATCAATACCAGGTAAAGGCTAGATTTATGTTCAAAGAAGTAATAATTTCTAAAAGTCTTGTTTGCATAAAGTTGTTGGTAGATACATCCAGCTACTAAAAATTATCAACCTTTTTAAAGGAGTTGTATCATGACGTGTATGTGTGTCTGCAGGTATAGGTATATATGGAAAAACAATTATTTATCTTCGGTATTTCAATTGAAAAATTTAACCTACAGACGTACGTTCGTACATATACTCTATTCGTACGTGGGGTATTTTTCTTATTGAAATTGTGTGCCCTGTCTCCTAAACCTATCCATCTTTTGGTTTGATTTTACTTATTTTTCCGTCCCAATATTCTGAATAATGAATTATAGACATTATGGATGCAGTTAAATTGTCTTCTCATTTCTACAAACATTTCGGGAAAATCGATGGCAACCAAAATTCATTCATTGCTTAAATGCCAATAAGACCACAACAACCTTGAGCTGTGTACCCTGCAGAGAATTCTTTAGCAGTCTTATTAAATTCTTCATTGCTTATTCAGCTTTGTAAAAGAAGAAGAAGAAAAGCAGTTAAAAAAAAAAAAAAAAAATGAACAAATTAAAATGTACCTTCAGCTGTACCACTTTATGCCAATAGTAATCTTGAAACGGCTTTGTAACTTTTATTACAATTTTATATTTTGAAAAAAGGTTCATTTTTGTATTTGCAAACAAAACGAAAGAAAAATCCTCCGAACAATTATGGGAAAACAATAACTCGTCCATAGAACAATAGAATGCAAAAAAGGACACAACAAACAACAACTGCCAACCCTTTCAAAAAGCCATGAAAAAATCACAATATACACCGTTAAACGGGCTCCTTTCTCTTGAATTGTTTCCGCGCAAAGGAAGAACAAAAAAAAAAGAAAAGGCAAAAAACTCACACCCCTTTCCATGTCGCAGGTTGCCCGAAAAACCCATTCTATAGAATAAAGAAATGCCATTAAAGATGAAAAAAAGGACGAAAAAAAACATGGCACTCACCACCTCAATATCCACCGCTATTCCAATACAAACTTGCAAACCACAACTTCTTACCAATACCCAACCAATATGAGCCCGCCTTAAATCTGATATGCTCGTACTCGTATACCTTACCTACGGAACGGATGTGAAGGTAAATTGTTTGGAAGAAGTGTAGACTTTGGCGTTGGCGCCCAAAAAATATTCAGATACCTCAATAAAAATAAATCGACAGCAATTTTTGAAAACAAAATGTAAAATACGCAGCGGTTCTGTTTCGAAAGTGAAGAAACCATTGTTATATCCTGTTTTGTGATGTAATACGATGTCTTAGCATTAGATATTTCCCTCTATTTGGTTATAGGTAGATAAGATGTACACCTACAGATAAGAATAAGATCTGCCTTTTCCTTTTTTTTTTGTTTGGCAAAAGGGATGACTAATTCTCAAAGGATTTGTGATATATTCTATGTGAATCTAAGATATGTCCCATCAGCTAAAAGAGAATAAATTTCACTGCTAACAGAGAGAGATATATATTTCAAAATAAAAATGTGGGAATTCTTTTTCGGAGAGTTCTTAAAGTTTTATATTATGAAGTCGTAAATTGCATTCGGTTTCCGATACCGTATCTGAATACTACGATAGTTTCATCTTTATCGAAGATGGGAAGTAATGCGGTAATAGTAGTGCCAATCTTTTGGAAGAAAACTGTTACGTTGTACCTATACGATTCTTATTCTTCTGTATCTCTTGAGAGACATGATATTCGAAGAATTACCATACTTCGAAAATTGTTTTTTTTTCTATTTTCGGTTTAAATTTATTTATTTGAAAATATTTATTTATATTTTCAATACTTGAATAAATTTAAGTTGCTTCCTTAACTTAAATATCTACTAAAAAAACATCACAATTATGATAATGTTACACAATTTCTATTGGAAAAATAAGTTGGTTTTGACTCAATTTCGTTTTTATTAATCAAGCATAGGCGCCTTCTTATATCAACGGTCACAGTAGCGCCCAGTCAAGTCTGACACTACTCCCTTTTTGACAGAAACAAATTCAGCCTGTATTCGACCCATCTTTAACTTTAAAAGAAATAAAGTTATGAACTATAAATTTGCAATATTTAATAAGCTAAAGTTGAGGAGATCCACTTCACCAATTTTTTTCTTTCATAGGTCATAGTTTTTGAAAAACAGCGCAATTAAAAATCGGAAAAACTATGACTGACTGACTGACCGACCGATAATCAGAATTACGAAGCACTTTCCATTTATTACTTCAAAGTTTTGTATAACCTGTACACTCAGGGGGCGTGCTATCCACCCAATTCTGATTCTTGAAAAATAATAAAATTCACCATAATAAAAAGATGTGTACCTATTACACAAAGATAAACATCGGGTTTTTCTATATCTACCTATATTCTGTTATCATTGAACGGTAGCGATCCTCATTCACAGTAACAACGTGCCGGTTTTGATCATCACGGAAGAAGTACGGCCCAATGACGCTGCCGCCGGCCCATAAACCACACCAAACTGCAATTTTTTCTAGATGCAATGATGACTCATGGAGTACGCGTGTATTGCTGCCTGACCAATAACGCATATTTTGTGTTTATTGACGAAGCCATTCAGCCAGAAATCAGCCTCATCGCTAAAGATGATTTTTCGATGAAAATCCGAATCATTTTAAAGTTGTTGCTTAGCCCAATTAACGAACATACGACGACGCTTCTGGTGGGTGGTCAAGCGGCTTCAGTTCTTGCGTCAATTTAATCTTGTAAGGATGTAGCTCAAGATATCACAACGACGTCACAGAGATGCCCAACGCTTGAGAACGACGCACGTGTGAGAGACACATTTGGGCTTTCTGCAACTGAAGCTTCAGCGGCAGCAATATTCTCGTCACTACGGGCACTTCTTTGTCTCACTGGCATGGGAACATTTTGTACTGTACCTTAGATTCAAATTTGTCCACTAGACGCTCAATTGTTGATCTACTAGGAAGATTAGGACGACCATAAATTTGAAGTAGCGCTCTTAACGTTCAGGCCACTGACTCCGAATTTCGGTAGTAAATTTTAATAAATTCGACTCGTTGTTGGCTCTTATATCTTTCCATCATGAAATGGCAAACCTTACTGAAGAGAAATGCCAAAAGAGCGGCAAGAAATATGGCGTCGTCGTTTGCTGTCCCTGTCGCTCTACTTTTGTAGCGTCCCTGTTGAAAAACCCTGTATGAAGAATCTGTCAATAATAACAAACAGTTATTTGCTGTTAAATGATCATTGGCTTAAATAAAGTTTATTTTCTTGTCAAGTTTTTGGATATTTTATTATCTACAATTTATTGGGCTTGAAGAACTTTGCCAGTGAAACCGATTACATAGGTCCACAACAAAAATTGTTGTTTGTTTTTGTGTTTAAATGGTTATTTTCTCATTCTGGGTATTTAAAAATTAAAAAAAAAAAAAATTGTTTTTTAAAGTTCGTTTTTGAACCTTTAAAAATGGTGAATACATATTATTGTCTTGTCACCTTATAAAGTTTAACCGAGTTGCATTTATGGAAGCAGAACATCAAATGAGACCAAAAGTAAACGCTAAGAATGTATCGATGCCTCGTTAAAACTCTCCGACAAAATTCTAAAACCTTCAAATATTAAATGAAATTTTGTGTGAAGTTATCCGAGGACAAAGTGAAAACTACGGCATTTTTGTCCGTCTACAAATAAATAAAAGAGCTAATTAATAGTTTAAAACAGTAGTGCTGGAGATATGCTCAAATAGCTTTAAAATAATGGTCTGCCGAATGTTTTTTAAAGTGCATATGCCTCATACTGGCTTTAAACAATTCGGAGGCTATATGGAAAGAGCATGGTGATCATATTCACCAAGACTTTCTGGATTTAAAAATAGGTATCGGTAAACAACAAAAAGTTAAAGAAAGTAGGTTGGGCTAAGACCAGACAAAAAAATTGCATGAAAGGGAGGGTATATTTGCCCCCGTTTAAGCGGGAGGAGCTATTGCTATTTGCTATAAAGTACACGACTGGTAAACCTTAAAAAAAAAAATTAATTTTTTCAAATTTTAAATTTGAAAATCGTAGTGTTTTTGTTTAACTAATTTTGTATATACATATACATTTTAGTACTTTACCTTTTATTTTGACTCATTAATTCTATACTGCATAATGCTAAAATGAAAATATACTATACTTCATCTAATTGTAAACAAAACAAAGTTTTCCATACAAAATGTTTACATATAAACAAAGAATGACAACATTCTCCATAGCAAAATAAAGACTGTTTTATTTACTTTATAATAAAAATATTTTAATAAATACAACAACTGTTTCCTCCCCGACGGGGAATTGAACCCCGGTCTCCCGCGTGACAGGAAGGGATACTGACCACTATACTATCGAGGACTTCGAAAACTGATGTACAATATAAAATATAACATAATAATTGCTTACATTTATGATAGCTATTTTGTATTTTAAACTATTTTGTTGAATAAATATTGAACGATGATATCAACAACTAGCTACATATTTCCGTTTCAAGAGTTTTAAGAAATACAAGAAATGGCTTAAGAAATCGACGGATTGTAGAATGAATCGATTACAATGAATCAGGTATGGTGCTGTTTTTGTACACACGAAGATGCTTTGGTTTCGGTGTGGTCCCCTCCAGAGACCTTTCGTGCTTAGACGTAGAGTCTTTGCTGGTACTTCCTGCAGTAATAACACTCTTTGCCCATTTAACTCCAGCAGTTTGCTGCGGTATCCCCCCAGTCTCCAATGATACACCAGAGATCTGCAGCTTGCCGTCTTGTTTATATAGGCTTTTTGAGAGTCTTTTATGATAAAGAGGTGTACTCTCAGTATACAGTGTAGGACCATTGTTCACAACTCTGCCACTACTGAAATTAGAAAGCAATCACTTTTTACTCTCGTTGCTTCCAACAAGATAAGAGGGTCCATGGATAGCCACTGCTCCCATCTCTGTGCTGGACGCAGGAGAAACAGCAACAGGCTTCAGCGCCAAACTACCGCCCAGTCTAGAAGAGATACCGGTCTCAACAATAGCTTCTCTTTTTTTGTTTTCATTCATATTGGTCCCACGAGTTGAGAAGAAAGGGAGGTCCATCTGGGCAGAGATTCGCATTATACAGATAAGGCTAGTTAATCCGGACCTTGTTAATACCCGTTTTACTTTTTAATTTTGTAAAATAATGATGACCCATTTTCAAGATATCGTATTTCGAAAAAAAGTGTTTAATAATTTTTTAAAAATCAGAAATAAAAACAATGAAATTTTTGATCATCAAATATTATTGATGACAATTATTGAAATCGGTAAATTAGTTCTTGAGAAAATTTAAAAACTAAATATCGGTTCTATAGGGGGTACCCTTCTGGAGTAATACAAATATATTTTTTTATATTGAAAGAAGCGAAAAAGAACAACAAGTTTAGCGAAAATTAAAAAAATCCATCGGTTTGTTTTTGAGAAAATTCGAATTTTCGATTTTGACCAACAAATTTGAATGTGGTCTACTTTATTTTGTCGTCTTAAGAACAAATGAACAAAAAAATGCATAACGCGAATCAGCTTAAAACCTTGATTTCCAAATTTGAAGTCAATCAACCTAAAGCTTTGGGCTGCAGGGGCCAGAACTGACGGACAGACGGACGGAATCGGTGGACCCACTGTTTTCGACTTCTCTACCATCGTAATAACATGCTTGATTAAAATCTCGAGTTCGAATTTGTTAAGAATGCAAAACTTGCCATATAGTTCCTATATGTCTCAAGTAAAAAAATTGAATAGGTCACAAACTCTTATCGCAGTTCTTTACTCTTCGATAGATTAAACTTTTATCAGGTTTTATTTCCGAATGTACTTCGGAGCACATATTCCATATGCTTACTAGGAACAATTCAAAATCAATAAGGATTTCTATTCGGAAGAACAATGTGTTCATATTCACCAAGAAATGTTGGGTTTTGAACTTGGTTATTATTGTCAATGCAATTAAAAGGCTGGTGCAAGTACGTAAAATTTGCACCAGAAAAAAAATCTCAAGAAAGGCAGTCAATTTCCCCCCCTTTTAAGTGCTTTGGACTATTGACTTTAAACAGACAAAACAACATAATTATTATTTTGCGAACTATTTTTTGTAGATTTTAATTTTTTATTGAAAAAACTGACTGTTAGATTTTCATAAAAAAATTTCTGAATGTTGAAAACAATAGTTTTTATAAAATAAAATTAATTTGAAGCCTATATCTCAAATTTTTCAAAAGATAATTGAATCGAAAATCTATTCTTACCAACTTTTAATAATTTTTTTTTAGGTTTTTATTTTTTGTTAAAAAAAACTGTCAATTCGATTTTCTGAATGTTGGAAACAATATTTCTCATAAGATAAAATTAGTTTGAGCCCATAATCTCAAATTTTGGAAAAGATATTTGAGTCGAAAATCAATTTTTACCAACTTTTTTGTAAAATTTTTCTTGATAAATCAATAAATCTATCTATCTATCTATCTATCTTGAAAACAATATTTCCTTTAAAATAAATTTGTTCAAAGCCATAATCTCAAGTTTTTGAAAGGATATTTTAGTCGAAAATCAATTTTTACGAATTATTTAATCGTTCGATATATTTTTTTATATTTTTGTTTTTTTTTTTTTGTTTGTTGTGTTTTTAGGTTTTTATTTTTTGTGTTGACAATTTTTTTTGTGGTTTTTTTTTTTTATTAATAATTAAAAAAACCTTTAATTGCATTTGTTATCAAACATATATTTGTTTGGTATCACGTTCCAATGTATAATATAAAATTTAATTCAAGTCGCTAGCTTTTTTTTTTTTTTTATTTCATTATTCTTATCTTACAAACTTTGTGCTTATATAATAATATAACACATTCAAAAATATAGAAAGAATAACTAGTGACGTTTGTATTTGAAAATAAAATGGTGTTAATGTTTCGTGAGATATTTTGGGTTAACCAAAATTTTCACCTTTTTTTAAATTGCTATGGTAAAAAACCCCCCACTAAATTTTCTTGAGAGTCCTTCTTGCATCTTTCTGCATTATTATCTATATAACCAAAATTTATTTGAAGTCAATATCTCTACTGGTTCTTGAGCTTTGGACGACGAAAAAAACGTCACGAACGTACGTACACACGCACGCACAG
The DNA here is from genome assembly GCA_951509635.1 of Eupeodes luniger. Lineage (NCBI taxonomy): Eukaryota > Metazoa > Arthropoda > Insecta > Diptera > Syrphidae > Eupeodes > Eupeodes luniger. The sequence continues at coordinate 157,343,438 of OX608073.1, read as the reverse complement.
ACATTTCTCTAAAAATCTTTTATTTCGACTCTCTCTAGGGACCTTGAAACGTCGAGAAATGTCAACATTTTCAATTCGACAAATGGGACCGATTACAATAACTTCTTATGGGAAGTTAAAAATCATTTGTCATAACCATCATTTGTTACGTGACCAAATTTCAATCTAGTTTTTATTATGGTACACCCTTTGAAAACAAAGGAAAAATTAAGAAAAATTGAATAAGATTTTCACAATTTCAATTTTCTCGTTAATTTTTGAAGAAATACAGTAACACTCGCTTCGCACTCGTTCTCGCGTCATCTCCAGAATCACTACAGCTTATGATAAACCGAATTTTTGAGTGCTGTAAAATATTTAACATAATAGTTAACATGAAAAAGTCCAAGATCATGATTTTCAAGAACGGAGGAGGTAGAAACTGCCTTAATGAAAAATGGAACTACAATAGTGAGAATATAGAGATTGTCAAAGAGTTCAAATACCTTGGAGTGTTCTATGCAGCTCAAGTATGCAAGTATGTTACGCTTCTACTTTAAAAGAGTCTTCCGACTGCAACCAAATACGCCGAACTATATATACGTAGTTATGTTGGAAACGGGACTGCAGCCACTCTTTGTACGAACACTTCGAATGCTGATTGATTATGTGCTCAAAATCATGAATATGGATATTTACCGGTTACCGAAGATAGTGGCACTTCAAACTACTCGAGAGAGGTCAGGATGGTATATGCAGAATGGATGAAACTTGCTAGGGAGTGTGACATGGACTTTAACATAGATAGCTTTGATTTTAACCACTGGAAATAATCACTGTACTACCTTATTGCAAAAGTGGATGATATGTTATGGAGAAAATGCCCTAATGAAGCAAGTGGATCTCTGCACAAAGAAATTTACAGTCAACTCAATCACAATTTGGAGGCGAAGAACTATTTTCGGGATGAATACAGCGTAGAGGAGATTTCGATGATGGTAAAGCTGCGTGGTGAACTCGTACCTCTTAACTTCATTCCAAATAGAGAGCATTTACCAATGTTATGCCCCTTATGTAATCTACAAGTGAGAGAAGGTGTATTTCACTTCATGGGTAAATGTCCAATTCTTAAAGGCATCAGATGAAATGTTCTTGGAACGTGTTTTTTGCAAACAATGTAAAATATCCAAGACGAGCAATAAAAATCTCAAAAATGTATCAGTAACACTCGCTTATCTGAATTTTTGTTTATCACCGCTTACTTTTTGCACAATTTTCTATAAAACATGTGAAAAATTACGGAAATCAAAAGCTGGCTGGCTCAAATAAATTTCAGCCTAAAGACTCAATTTTCAAAAACTGTGTCGTATGGGGCCATTTCCTAAAAACGAAAAATAGCCAAATTGAATCACACGTCTAAAAAACACCCGTCATTTCACCTCTGAATTCACTTGAGTGATAATTATTTCTCACTTAACTGAACTCCGATTAAATGAAGTTTGGAAAGTTGATATTTACCGAATTATTTTATGATTTTTGTAGAGTTTTTAGAAATATTTTTTATTTATTGCTTTTAACCTCTGAGCATAAAATTAATTTTAAATAACTACTTTTGTAGTTTTGAACTTTAATTTTCTCAAGTTCATATTTTTTGTTCAGCTTTACTTTTCCAAAGCTGTTCAATTCTTTGAGCTAAAATACAATTTATAAATCCCAAATCTGAACCAAATGTCTGCGACTAAAACAGACATAGTGAGAAACAATGTTTTTTCTTCATAGAAATATTAAGTTTGCTGGAAGTGTTGAGTTCGAGATATTTTTTCAAATACAAGACTTTCTTATATTTGCATGTATTTTGGAAGAAAAAAATACAAATCGAAAATTTGTTGCACTCAAGACTTGAATTTACAAAACGTAAAATACATACCTCCATTTATATAACCCACAAAACCTTGAGATCAAAAAACACAAATCCATAGAGGAAGTAGCTAAATTACCATAATAAAGCAAGCAGTTGTGTACACACTTACAACAGAAGAAGACATAAGAAAAAAACAAAACCATATACATAAACATACTTCCCGCTCGGGGTTAAAAAGATGACGACAAGGACATAAAACTGAACTGAACCATCAAAAAATAAAAAGAAGAAAAATACCATAAAAGACGAACCTGACTATAGGGAAATATAAAAACGCAATCGAATGAAATTTAAAACGATGTCGGTGAGAAAAACGATATGCGGGATATACCTATCCTATACCTCTGAGCATATGTACATATGTGTGAATGTGAAATTGCGGATGTGATGTATCTATACGAGTATCTCGATGAGTTTGTATATTCATGACCTCCGGTTTTTGTCTCACACTTTACCTATAACATTCATCTCAAATCGAGTTATGAGGGAAGTATTATCTAGTTCTTGAAAACAAAAGTACATAAAATATATAAAACCTTCCTTTCCCGGCTGCCAGTAGCGGATCTAGGAGTGATGGTGCCATATGCTGTAGGATCTTTGAATGTGTGGTTTCACTAAAAACTACATAAAATTGAGTTATACTCTACTCGCTTTAACAAAGCATTGAAATTGCTAAAATTCACTATAAAAATATTGAACATTTTTCAGTCGTCTTTCGCAGTTTTGCAAAAAAAAATATGCTTCATCCTTGATATTTCTCGAAGAGGTGATTACAAATGACATTTTTAGACTTGTATCTTCGGGGCCACAAGAAAAATTAGGTCTAATGAAACCTCTGATTCAAAATTTGTATATTTTTACAGTCCTTTGAGAACTAGGGCTTAGTGACTTACAACTCTCAAATATTCCTGTGTGCGAGTAAAGTTGTCAGGGATGGAGGGGACCTACATTTTTAAGTCGATTCCGAACGGCTGATTTGAGAAAGCACTTTTCATGACAAGAATTATTCTTGGAGGTATGCGCAAGACGCAGTACCCGTGGAAAAAAAACTTTAGATGACACAGGCAGGGTTTGAACCCAAGACCTCTAGCATGACAGTCCAACGCACTAACCATCACGACACGGGTACCACTGCATATTTTTACTGCCTTCCTCTAATTCTGACTGCGATATATTCGCCCATTGTAATAAGCAAAAAAAACTCTTTTAATGAAAAATGTCCTTCCTGAAACGTCATGCCTTAGGTCTTCTACGTTTTAATTAAGAAATAGAAATTTACTTAGAGGAGTATCCATTCCAGCTTAGATCCGGCACTGCTGGATGATTGTTCCCATTCTTAGTATCTGTACTTGTATTACTCAGTTAAGATGGTTGATATATGTTTTTATTATATAAAGCTTTACATTATGTACATTGCTCTTTCATCTATCGTTGTTCATTATAGCCTTATTTCTGCATACAAATGTAGAAGTATTTACGTCTGCTTACTTAACCATCCAGTTCAATTCTTTTCAATTTAATTTTCTCCAATCTACGAATATTATCAAAAATTGGATCCAAAAGAGTAATACCGGTGAAATTTCAACTCCTTATACAAGAAGGATCTAGTAAAATTTCGTATGAAAGTGTCAATTCAACTCAACCCATTACGAATATTCTTTTAAAAGTATCTTTGGTACACCTATCCTTTATCTTTTTTATCACTACTAATAATTCAATATAAGCCTGCAACGAAAGTTAATGTATTTTCACCGCAAGGTAAAGTACAAATTTAAGGAGCGTAGAAGAATAAACGTAAATCAAGTTTGTATCTATATATATGCCTTACAAGCTTATGATACAAGCTTATCTTGATTTCGTTAATCTCTTTCTGAAAGTTAATATTAAAAATTTGGTTCCAAGAAAAGGATTTTGGAAAAATTTAACTTGAAGATCAGAGAAGTAAAAAGCGTTATACTATACAACCTGCAGAAGTTATGATATTATTTTTGCTTTCTAGGTGAGGTTTTGTTCGTAGGTCTGTCCAAGGTCCTTCTATAGAACACACGTAAAATATTAAAAATAAAAAATCCTTATTTCAACACCTCTTTTACAAATTATATTAAACGCGTACTCAATCTGGTTCTTTGGTTTGTCAACCTTGTGTACTGGTTCAATTGGTTTCTGGTTATCTTTATAAGGAAACTTACTTTCTGGGCTTTTTAGGAAAATATTGTTCATAGTAGAAGTAAATCGACAGGTAGTGTGCCCCTGGTATCTTTACGCCCTTGGTGACAAACAGATGAGCAGATATATTGCTCCTAGTGGCAATCAAGATAGGTAGGTCCAAAACCTCTACTTTTCTTATCGAATATGAATCTTTAAACGACACTTGATAGGAATTAGTAATGATAGTGTGGGACTCTTACCGCATTAAATTCACCGGTTCTTCTTTCTTTATTGATAATTCAATTTAAAAAAATGTATAGTTGCAATACTTTCCCTGGCTTTTAGACCATCAGCTCATGAGGTTTGGTTTTTTATTAATCTCCAAACATTTTCTCGTATACTTTATACGGTCTCCATTTCGGGGTTGTTATGACTTTGCAGTCGCTGATTGTATGATACAGGGTTTTTGTAGCCACTTCTGTAACAATTTTAATTTGAAGGTCACCCGACAACACCCTAAGGTGTGTGTGCTAAGATTTTTGCTGAGTTTGACCACCTTAGTACATCGTCGAGCTTACTTGAATGGGACGTTAATGGCCGAGCTCGTTCCTTACTTCTGAGCCAGATAAGTACACTATCAGTGTTCTATCTCCTCTAAACGCATTTGACCATTGTGTTATATAAACAAATTTCTCGTATCAAAACTCACCAGTTAAAGAAAGAGCCACTAAGAAAACCGTCTGGCAATAAAAGAAAGGAGACTGGGAAGGTCGCAATAATTATTTCAGGATCATTAACTGGTCACTATGCTTCCTTGGAAATTACTTTCGACTCCAGTGCTGATATTACACTAGTTAAATTCTTTTGCGAATGAGAACTTTTATTGCGAACAGGATTCAAAGCATCAGACCTAAGAAAAACGCTTGGTTTGATAGGAGCTGCAAGGAAGTTATTAAGGTTAAGGAAGTAAGTTTCCTTTAATGTCTCTAAGATCAAAGGCTTTTTAATGACCGAGCAAACGGCTTTCGCAGCAATAAGTCCTCCGGTAGTCTTATGGTTCATCTCACCGAACAATGGAACACATCGTTTACATGGTTTTGAAGAAATTAAGATTATTGGGCTTAATATTTTAAAAGCATTTGATAGACTTTGGCATTAGGCCCTCGATTATCGACAATGGGTACCTTTGGTTTAGATAAATCCCTCCTTCGTTGGATTAGAAATTACCTTTCAGACCATTCAATACAAGTAGTTTTGGATGGATTTAAGTCTGAAAACCACAAAACAAATGCTGGAATGCCCCAGGGCTCTGTTTTGTCTCCGACACTTTTTCTTATTTTTGCTAATGATCTCCTCTCTGAAACTTCTAATCCAATTCATTGTTTTGCTGACGATAGTACTCTTAGCTTTCCGTAATCTATTTCAGAATCATATCTGTCTTTTTTGGATGTGGAACTGCGATTACTATGCTAAGCTAGTTTAATTCCAAGTTACAAAGCATTGTACAATGGGGAATATAAAACCTAGTTTAATTTAATGCTTCGAAAACCCAATTCTGTCTTCTATCGTTAAACCGATATACACTTTAAGTTCTTCCCTTTTCTTTGCTATTTGCTTCTTCCATTTAAGCTTTGCATCCACAGTCATTCCAAGTTATTTGACATTATTGGAGTTTTGTAATTTTGTACTTTTTATAGAAATTGGAACATTACTCATTATGTTTTTGTTTGTAAAATTTGTATGTGTCGATCTTATTTCATTTATTTTGATACGCCATTTTTTATGCTTACAAAACATAACTTTACCGACTGCATTTTGAAATTTGTTTGAAGCCTTCGTAGCAGATCTATTGTAGTATAATTAGCAAAGTTGGCCATGATAGTATTGATATCTTCTTCCCTTTTATATAACAATTCTATTGGCAATTAGGTATAATGCTCCTGGTGGTTATCAGATTGGTTTATATTAATATTTTCGGTTGATCATAAATTCCTATCGAAATGTCTTGGATTTTGATGACGTGACATCTCTACACCGAGCTGAGTTAGGGTACATTTCGCTGGTTAAGGGTCCGAGGTTTCACAAGTATTTTTTAAAAGTAATCAATTGCATTTTATTTTCTTGTAAAGAGGAAGGTATACAATGGAAAACAGTATCAGCCAAACTGATGATGAAGCAAGACTGCGGATGCATCAACATATCCTTCTGATTAGAAAAATTCTGTCAGTATTAGATAGTGGATTTATTGAGTATGAATACATAATATCACGCTAAGACATTGGGACACCCATAAAGAATGTTTCAAAATTGGGTATTTTTTTCACTTTTGAGAGCTTTCACTGCTTTTACTGCGAAATGGGTTGAAGTTTTGCTTAAATAATGTATGGCAGAATTGTTCCTCTTTAATAGTTCTTAACAAAAGTCCGCGACAGCATATGTCTATCTCTTAAAGTTTGCTCGCTTTAACCACTAAACGGGGCGCACCAAAAAATTGTGTCTCCTCAAAACTGGTACAAATTTTTAAATTCTGTATTGATCCGCGCCTGATAAAGTTAATATACTATTTACTTTTATATGCTCATTTTTTTATTCCTACCATTCCATTTTTCAGTACAAACATAATGTACGAGTAGCTGTAATCGCCCTTTATATTCATCTTAGCTATATATTTCCCACACCATACAATTTAACGCACACAAACTACTTATATGCATTTAATGCATCCTTATGGTAATGTAGAGCGCAGACTACATCAGACACAAAATGTTTAACATCCACACATTGGTGAATATTATTCAATTTGAGCGACGACGACGATTTGTTGAATTGAAATAACTGCGTGTGTCTGTGTTATGTCTTCATAAATTTCAATGTGGCAGCACTGGTTTGTGTCGTATTATGAATCTATGCTCGTTTCATTTTCGACCCATATGTGCATATGGATGTGGATGATACACGTTTTGTTGTTGGTTGTTGCGCTTGCTTTAGGTCCATTTTGGATGAATCCATCCGCATAATCTATTTGAAGTGGCGTCACTTGCTAGTTAATCGTAAATCCATCTTAATGGTACTAATTACATGCAAGTTGAATCGGATGACACAGAACTCGAGGCACGACATTCCCATATACACCGCGTGCTTGAAGCATATATAAACGAGAAGGTGTATACTATAGATAGATACCTATGTGAAAATTAAACGGTTGATGGATGGATGGATAGTCCCATGCATAAATTATTCAAATGGGTTTGTGATTGTGGTTTTTGGAACAAACCTTAGAGGTGGAGAGAGTGGTAGTGGAAGTGGAAGTTCTACAAAAATAACAGACAGACACAAATGCATTTGTCACCCTGTAGCCTTAAGCCACCAAGGGAAATGACAACGACGGACGCGAACTCCAACTTGTTGTTGTTCAAGAGGAAGGTACTAAAAATACAAGATCAAATGAAAAATGGTTAAGGCGAAGAATTTGCTTGAATGTAGGTAAAGAACACAAGAAATAAAGATATTCCTTGGTAAAATAATAATATTAGTTCATTTGTGCTAATTGGAATTCAGTGATTTAAAGTAAATGCCTTAAACTGTCAGAAATCTAAAAAGTATTAATTGAAAGAAAATCCACTGGTACAAAACAAACAATAGAATTATATTAAACCCCATGGGTGATTTTGGTTCAATTTATTTATGACTTACTTTGTTTTAGAATACATACATAGGTACATATTTCTCATCTTATAATTTCTGTTATAATTTTGTAGCATATTTAAAGTCTATCCTTAAAATGACACTGTTTGAGTAGCTTTCACTTTTGAAACTCTCATTCTTTGATTTTAAATATATAAGTAAAACCTGCACCATTATTTAAAACGGAACAACAATGCATTGAAATGCATTGTGGGTGTGGACTCGAAGACTTTCCGGGCCGGAGCATTGGTTTCCATGCGCTCTACGTGACCCAGCCATCTTAGTCGTTGGACTTTTACCCCTCTGGCTAAGTCTACGTCGCTGTACAGCCCGTACAGCTCGTCGTTCCATCTTCTCCTCCATTCCCCTTCTATGCATACGGGACCGTAAACACAAGAAGAACTTTTCTCTCGAAACGACGCAAGGTGCTTTCATCCGCTTTTGTCATAGTCCATGCTTCTGCACCGTATAGCAGTACTGGGATGACACTTTGGTCCCTCAAGAGGGCTTTGCTACTCAATTGCTTTCTTAACCCAAAGAAACAGCTTTTAGCAAGATGTATTCTTCGTTTGATCTCAGCGCTGGTGTTGTTTTCTGTGTTTATAGCGGAGCCTAGGTAGACGAAGTCCTTAACTACTTCAAAGTTACGTCTGTCAATAGTGACGTTTTGACCGAGACGTCGGTGTTGTAAGTCTTTTTGACGACAGCATGTAGGTAGGTACTATGTTTTGACCTCATTAACCGTTAAACCCATTTTTGCCGCCTCTGTCTCAATACTCACAAAATGCCCATTGACATCACGCTAAGTTCTTCCAATTATGTCAATGTCATCAGCATATGCTAGTAATTGTACAGACTTTTGAAAGATAGTGCCTCTAGTGTTGACGTGGGAGCTCTGCACTATTCTTTCAAGTACGATGTTAAAAAAGTCGCATGACAGCGCATCTAAAGCCTTTTTTGACATCGAAAGGTTCTGTTAAATTGTTTCCAACCTTTATGAAGCAGCGTGAATTCTCCATGGTCATCCTGCATAAACGGACGAATTTGGCAGGGATACCAAAACTAGACATGGCTCTATACAGCTTGTCCATGCATGTAAATGCTGTCATATAAGGCCTTGAAATCGATGAAAATATGGTGGGTGTCGATTTGATGTTCTTGGGTTTTTTCCAGGATCTGCCGTAATGTGAATATTTGATCGACTGTGGACTTTTCTGGTCTAAAATCACACTGATAAGGACCTATCAGGTTGTTGACGATAAGTTTTAGACGTTCACATATTACGCCAGAGAAGATTTGGTAAACGATGTTAAGTAGACTGATTCCTCTAAAGTTGGTGCAGTTTAGAGGGTCTCCTTTTTTCAGAATCGGGCAAACAATACTAAGGTTTTATTCAGATAAGTTGGTGCATGCTACTAACCAAATTATCTCCAGCTGCTTTGAAGAGCTCGGCATTCAAGCCATCTGCCCCAGCGGCTTTGTAAGACTTCAGCTTAGATATGTCAATCTTTACTTCGTCTAAGTCGGGAAGACGAGATTGTTGGCTTTCGTCTACTATGTTAAATGCATCATCCTGCCTGACCGCGGAGTTCGGTTCGTCTTTGCCGTTATACAGTCTGCAGAAGTGGTCCATCCATATCCTCAGCATTAACTGCGGTTCCACTATGATTTTTCCACTTTCGTCTTTGCAACGTTCGGTTCGAGGTTTATGTACCTGTGAATTTCTTTTCACCTGTTCATAAAACCTTAGAACTTTATTCCTGCTTTTAAACCTCTCAACATCTTCGACCGCACGCTTTTCATGCTCTCTCTTTTTCCTTCTGAGAAGTCGGTGTTCCTCTCGCCTCTTCTGCTCATAGAGCTCGTGAGCAGCTCTCGTCCTTCTATTCAGCGCCGTTTTGCGTGCCTGTTGTTTGGCTGCATTTACCTGCCAACATTCCTCATCCAACCAGTGGTTCCTTGGTTGCTTGAAACCCGGCACGTCAGAGGTGGCTTCTCTAATTCTTGGCAATGTTGCCACTGGTTCTCGATTCTTTGTGTTGGCGGCAGAGAACGTCGAGAGAGGTTAATTTTAGTAAGTGTAATTTTGTAGAACTTTTTAATTGGTTATGTACCATTGACTGGAATCAATTATTTTTAATTGCAATATTTACGATTTGTGTAACGTTTTTTAAAATACATGCCACCATCAAAATAAAAGAAATAAAGTCTAGGTAAAATACAATAGGACAAGAGCTGATGAAGATTATAAAACTTTTTTAATTCTATGAACGACTATTTACACAGTATTCTAATTCCTTAAATGAAAGTTATAATTCTAAAATTGGAACCTTACTGAAGAGAAATGTCAAAAGAGCGGCGAGAAATATGGCGTCGTTTGCTGTCCCTGTCGCTCTATTTTGTAGTGTCCCTGTTGGAAAATCCTGAATAAGTTCTGTTCCGGTTTGTATTTAAGGAATTGAAATAAATATCAGAAATGTGTAGTGTAATTAAATCGATGATTTGACACCCAAATTTATATTCAAGAACACAAATTATAAAACATTATCTTTGCAAAATGTAAAAAGTTAAAATATTCCTCATACGCCACAGTGCACCTTTTTAAATAAAATCACTATTCTACCCTACCATATTTATGTGATATTGACTTTCAACTTGCCAATATTCTACCCAATATAATATATTTTTTTTTATTTTAGCTCTTTTAACTTTTTTATATTATCTTTGATTAGAAGTCGCACATGGTCTTAAAGCATGCACACAATCTTTCGAATATAATTTAAACTTTTATCTAATGAAATGGATTTATCCTCACCCTTTAGAATAAAGTTTCGATCATATTAAATTAAATTCTTCTCGAATTTAAAAGGAAAATTTATATCGCTATAGCAGCTTAAACAGTAAATTTTCTATGGCTTTTCTCCGAAACCAGATACAAATGTTTTTCCAACACGACCGCAGACAAAATAATAAGAAGAAGAATGTGTGTTTTTGGTATGTATATAAAAGGAGGTGAATTCCTATTGTCACTTTTTGTACAAAAGCTTCAAACCTTACAAAATAAATAATAATCAGCTATGCCTTAACAATAAAAAAGAATACAAATAAGCACAGGTGCTTCGCTTTTTCAACACTGCATCTTGGAAGTATTGTTAATACAAACAAAATTATGTACAAATCTCTTAACCTCTCTGACATTTACTAGATTATAACATAATCTTTAAAGGTACGCATATATATATAGCTCTACATTTCACCACATTTCATTGAGGTCCTTTTTGTAGAATTTTTATTTTTAAATTGTTAAAGTTTTAATACAATCCTGATACCTACACCGGAATTATATTTTTGTTTTTCAAACAAAAAGAGCAAAGAAATAAACTTATTCACCTACATACATGTTGGATTAACAAACAAAATATTCTCTGATATTGTCCTTACTCCTACCAGCCTAACCTAGCCTAAGGGATAAATAATTCTGTGTGGTTGTGTGTGTAGTATGCCTACGACTTTTTGTGTGATATAATCCAATGTTTTTAACCTCTGCCCTTATTTTTTCTTTACTAAAGCCTGTGTATTTTTTCTTATCCACCAAATATTAATTTAGGCACACTTGTATGTGTCACCAGCTTTTTGCAGAAAAAAAACAAATTGTGTTTGTGTATATTTTTATTGTAAGGATTTGCTTTTTTGGATAAATAAGTTACAAATTTTATTTGCTTTTATCGAAAAAAGATGAAAAGAAAATATTGAGATATCCACAAGAAACCTACCACGTGTCTTAGTCTGAACTTGAAAAGCTACACAAAAGAAAATTATTTACATATGTTTGTATGTATTCACAGAATGCAATCAAAACTATTTAATATGTTTCATGATGAATTATGTGCTTCTTTGTGTGCATAATAATGTATGTATGTATGTACAGATGTTAAATTAAATTTATTAGATAATAAAACGTTCAGATCAATTTAACTTATTTCCTCAAAACGGTTAGCTGAACTCGTGGAAGCCTTTTAAATTTCTTCACAGATTCCTGAGTGGTGATAAATGATGTTATGTAAATAATTTAACGTAGACCATGATACAGAGCGTTTTTTGGCCAGTTGTCACTTAAGAAGTTGCCATCTTTTGATATTTGACAAATAAAAACTACGCGATTAGTGTAAATGTAAAGAAACGCCCCTATAAGAAACTTATTGAAATTCATAAATTGTACTATAAAAATGGTAAACATTTTGCACTTACAGTTTGTCAAAATAATCACTCTGTGATCTGATGAACTAGGGGCATTCAATAAACGACTTTACTCCACGTTTTGCTGAAAAGCTCACCTAAGCTTTTTAAGGGTAATAAAACTTGTTAAGAAGCGTTAAACTTCTCCTCTTTCACCGCTAACCTTAGACAATAAAACATAAAACCATCTGATGAAGTACACAGAAAAAAAAGTTGTCATATTAACAATCGCCGATAGTCAACTTGAAATTTGACCAAATTGTCGTATTTACTACCAAAATAGTCAATATGACAACCTTATTTTAAAAAATTGACTACTTGATAGTCAATAGAACAATTTTCGATTGTCAATTTCGGGTAGTCAATATGACAACAAAAGTAGTCAATAGAACTTCGGTAGTCAATATGACAATTTGGTTGTCAAATTGACTACCAAAATTGACTATCGAGGATTGTTATATTTACTACCCGGTAGTCAAAGTAGATTTCGATTTTCAACAAAAATTGTCATATTGACTATCGCAGTTGTCGTATTGACTACCGCAGTTGTCATAATAGTCAATATGACAACCGGAGTTTCAAATTATTTCAACCAAAGTTGTCATATTGACTACTACAGGATCCCAAAATTGAAAACCGAAAATTGTTCTATTGACTATCGCGGTTATCGTCTGAAAATTGACTACCAAAATAGTAAATAGGATGACTTTTTTCGTTCTGTGTAGAAGCAGAGAAAATGTATATGGTTTAGCTTTAGCCATTCGTCTGCTTTTAATTCACAGGTACTTTTCACGGAATCTTTCATTAAGGTAGGTGAAATTCCAGCACCAACACAACTTCATCTTCTACCTTTTACATATTTGGGGTACCAATCTTATCTTGTTAACATTAAAGGAAAGAATTCCTGAAAACAGTTTGTACCTCAAATAACAGACGGTCTCGTTATATTTGGGTTCCGAAATACTTCATTCCTTCTACTGCTTTATTTCCTTCCTTCTCCCGCTTTATTCGCCATCCATTTCTTCTAACTGATTTTTTCGTGGTTACTATCTAAGAGAACTTTGGACAACCCTAGCACAGTGGCTAATGCCCCGCTTCGCGTACCATTCCCTAACCATAGTTACGTACAGGTCTTAATATCTGTACGGGCACGCCGGCCGTAAGAGTTTTATTAATAATTATTTGTTAGTTTTAGTCGTAAGGAAAACTAAAGTGTATGAAAACCTTGTTTTCTTAGTTATAAGAATATAAGAATTACGATTTTAATAAGGAGGGTAGGTAGGTAGGCAGGTAGGTAAGTAGAAATGGTAGCAACCCTTGCTGCGCGATTCAATTACAGCTGGAAAACCCCGTTTAAATACCATAAACTCGTTGGACCTATGTATTGAAAAATACAAATATAAAAATATAACATTATGACGGATTTATATTGACAAAATATTTTATTATAGCTATTTCGTAGCATTCAGAAAATTCAATTTGGAAAGTTCATCAAGGTCTTTAAGGAATATCCTTCCGAAGCTTTACATTCTAGAACTGGCCAGGGCAGGTTTTTTACAGAGAAAGTGAATCACAGTTTCCCTTTCATGTTGGTCTCCGCAGCTTCGGCAGTGAGTATTGTAAGGGATACCCAGCTTTGCGAAATGCTCTCCTATCGGCCAATGTCAGGTACATGTTGCAGTGACCTTGGCTATATTATGACTGGGTCTGCATAAAAGTTCGATAGAACAGTTTCTGTTATACCTAGTTAGGCCACATTTTCCTGGATAATGTACTGTTCCACCAGCAGCGTTTGGATTCTTTCAGAAAAAATTGAGAAAATTTTGCCCTTCATAGCTCCAAGAGGAATATTTAACCTTTCCTCAAGTGAGATATAAAGTTCCGATCCTTACCACACAGAACGAAAAAAGTCATCCTATTGATTATTTTGGTAGTCAATATGACAACTATGGTAGTCAATAGGACAATTGCGGTAGTCAATATGACAACTGCTGTAGTTAATAGGACAACTGTGGTAGTCAATATAACAATTCTCGACAGTCAATTTTGGTAGTCAATATGACAACCACGGTAGTCAATATGACAACTGCGGTAGTCAATATGACAACTGCGGTAGTCAATAGGACAACTGCGGTAGTCAATATGACAACTGTGGTAGTCAATATGACAACTATGGTAGTCAATATGACAACTGCAGTAGTCAATATGACAACTGCGTTAATCAATACGACAACTGCGATAGTCAATATGACAACTATGGTAGTCAATAGGACAATTGCGGTAGTCAATATGACAACTGCTGTAGTTAATAGGACAACTGTGGTAGTCAATATAACAATTCTCGATAGTCAATTTTGGTAGTCAATATGACAACCACGGTAGTCAATATGACAACTGCGGTAGTCAATATGACAACTGCGGTAGTCAATAGGACAACTGTGGTAGTCAATATAACAATTCTCAATACTCAATTTTGGTAGTCAATATGACAACCACGGTAGTCAATATGACAACTGCGGTAGTCAATAGGACAACTTCGGTAGTCAATATGACAATTTTTGTTGAAAACCGAAATCTAATTTGACTACTGGGTAGTCAATATAACAATCATCGATAGTCAATTTTGGTAGTCAATATGACAACCAAATTGTCATATTGACTACCGAAGTTGTTCTATTGACTACTTCTGTTGTCATATTGACTTCCCAAAATTGACAATCGAAAATTGTTCTATTGACTATCCAGTAGTCAATTTTAAAAAATTAGGTTGTCATACGAGACTATTTTGGTAGTCAATGCTACAATTTGGTCAAATTTCAGGTTGACTATCGACGATTGTTAATATGACAACTTTTTTTTTTTCTGTGCAGATCAACTCATCAGCCCGTTCATTTTCATCAATGCCACTATGACCTGAATCCCAAATAAGAGTGACACCGAGGTTAATGCTGAGGCTGGATAGCTCATCCCGGTATTGTTGGATCAGTATAGAGGATTTTGTGGCCGTATTTATAGTGTGAATGAGTGTTTTGTATGCTTCTCTGATTGCTGGGGATTCCGCTTGAAATGCACTGGCGGATAGTGCCGATAGTAGCCGAAAAGACTAAGAGACATTAAAGGACTCAGAAAAGATTACCTACCCGTATGCAAAGATAGTGGTATTGAAGTCTTTCGTTACTTTGCCATCTTCTCAATCCTTTATGGCAGGAAAAATGACTCTAAAATTTTTACTGAGCTTCAAGGCAGGGGTGCAGTAGTCGGTGTCTGTCGCAAAAATATCGGCTGGAATAAGTTCGTTAGTGTTGTCATGCCTATACAGGGTCTAGAAAACCTACAATTTAATTCTTTAAGACTTAGCGCGCTGCACGATACTAAATATTTCATGTGTATTGTGTAGTTCTGTACTGGTAGGAGGTGCAGAATAACATTTAAGGCATATGTTGGGGAGGATCGAAGGACCCTTGTGTGGCCGACACTTGCTATTCTTTGAATCTTCTTTAGTTTCTCGATGTTGTACTTCTTGTTAAGTGCAAGCCATCAATCGATCCAAAAGACAAAATAGGACGATTAACGGCTGTGTACGTTCACAAAATCATCTTCAAGTGAAGGCCCCACTTTTTAAAAGTTTTTCTACAGGCGTAAAATGAAATACAGGCCTTTTTAACCCGTTCTTCATTGTTTACTTTCCAGTTTAGTTTGGGATTTAGATAGACTCCTAGATATTTTGCGCGGGAGGATAAACACGGGATTTGACCGTTCAGTTGGGGTAAGGTGCAAGCAGGTATTTTATTTTTGTTTAAAGAGTATCAGTTTAGTTTTGCTCTGATTAACAAATAATCGACCTACTAACTTTCTTCAGAGCCATCTGCATGATTTCGCTAAACGATTTAAAGAAAATAAAGTTGGTTACAAATCGCAGTTTGAAAACTCTTCCAACCCCATACCGACCGACGAGTCGAACTCAACCTCGTTCAAAAAAGCATCATAATCTCAAAATCTCCAACCAACAGAAATGTGGTATCTTATAATTATTCGTTTACACGAAAAAGAAAAGTCAGCTAAGGACATATCCTTGTGCACTACCATATATCTGGGCAAATACTTAGGATGCATTTTAAAATACAATTTTGTTTCATAAAATTACTTGTTTAACATAACTTGATTACAGTGAGTTGTCTAAAGCTTGACAGTGTTGTTAAATATTGTCACTACAGTTAAGTAATAAAAATATCAATAGTGACTTACAACTCAGACCCATTCCTATTTACGAGAATTGAGGTGACCTTCAATTTATGTGTCAAATTCTTATTTGAGAAAGAACTTTTCATAACAGGAATTACATTTTTAGTTTATTTCAATTTCAGTACCGCAGTACCAGTAGCAAAAAAAACTTTAGGTACAGGCAGAGATTTAACCCTAGACCTCTAGCATGACTGTCCTACGCACTAACCATCACTCTGGGTTAATTCGAACTATCTATACCTCATTTTCATAGGAAAACTTTAAAATTACATTACAAACATTTATTAAAGTTCCCAAAATAAATTCAGCACCACAATAGGATATTTTTATTGAGTCTTAATAAAGTTTGTTGGTAAGTTTCATATGTCAAAGAAAATTATTATCAAGTGGATTTATGGATTTTGTGGTATTTGTGGGAGTATATATTTACCTACACTTAAATACATATATAAACTTCTATTATTGTTTTTTGCATGGATGCAATTTATTTTTCAATTAATTTTATATTTCATTTTGAAATATGAAACAACCATTTTAGGTAACAATACACTTGAAAGCCAGATGTGTATAAAGAATGTTGTACTTTAGAGGGTAAGACCCCTACTCTTGTACATAACACTTAGAAGAAATACTCAAAAAAGAAAAAATCATATAGAAGTATCCCGGAAGGTATGTGTATGTATTTGTATTTGTATATATTTACGTTTATAATTCAAAGCTTTATGGTTTGAAATATAAAACACGATTCAGAGGTAGGTATCTATAGTAACCGAACAAATACGTATATATGCACACCCACTCAATGGCATATATAGAATTTTGAAAATATTCTTTTGTTACACGGAAAACTTATTTGATACCTTTTAAATGTATCAAATATATCTTTTGTACTTATGTTTGTATACCTACGAAGATAGATAGGTAAGGTGTATTATATGTATATGTATCTAATTCATTGTTATTGGAATTATTTTGTTGTTGTTGTTGTTGTTGTTGTTGTTTTGTTTATGCAGCATACAAGAGAAAATGTATAAATGTATGTAAGTACAATGAAGTTCTGAAAATTTATCAGCATTGAGTTCAAGAACAATTCACAAACTTGTTGGTGTGAATGTAGGAAGATTTTACTTTATTTTTTGTTGTATTAAATAAAATGATATCAATGAAAAACTTGATCTTGAGAATATTACCTTGAAGTGCCTTCTTTTTTTTTAAGAAAAACAAATGTTTTCTTTTCATATTGTGTTCTTTTTTGTATACTAAATTCATGCTAACAGCAATATGGTTTTCTTATTCGTATTTGTACTTTATCTTGGGTTTACTTAAAAAGAAAAGATAAATAAAAACACGAACATTCAATCATTAGAACATTTATTTTTTTATTTGAATTTTCCGGAAATACTGATACGTAGATTGACATGCTACGTATCACAATTCACATTGCCTAAAGGGGTTTTACAAAGGCTTAAGTAAAATGTTTAACCTTTTTGAATTCTTTGTCTTTTATAAAGGGCCTTCTAAAAGTGGACTTTCGAGCTTCGACTACGGAATCCTCTGAACCCAGTTCAATAAAGGGTCAAATAAAATTTAATTGAGCTATTTTTTTTTCTTGAATTTTTAAAAACATTCTATTGCGGTATGTATGTACGTTCGGGAAACCTTTTTTTCGTCGCAAGGATATCAATTTAAAATAAGTCTTGTTTTAAAGATAATAACACTAAAATATGGAGGAAAAATTGTCAGTGGGTGGCTAGGATGCGACCTGCACTGCACTAATAACTCTCCATCCATGCCCATCTTGTCCCATTTCTAAAAATCTTACAAATTATTCATTAAAAAAATAGCCAATTCCAAATTAGCTTACTGGTACTGTCACGACTGCCTTAAGCTCTCTGTATCCCAACTAGCTTTTAAATGTCTTCTTTTAAGGCTGACAGATTAAAACTTTCTTAAGATTTTGAAGAGCTACTAAAGTCATGTAACACTGCAGTTTGCAAATTTAATGCATATTCCGTAACGAACATCATGGTTGATAGTTTCATTTCGACTAATGATTTAGCTCAGCTCAACATCCCTACTACTTCTGCAGATGAAAATATTCTCGCGCAATCAGGTTGTGGTGTTAGTAACGCCGAAAATGTACCTGACAAACAAAAGAAAAAGTCCAAGAAATTGCTAGAAATTCTAACCCCCCCCCCTCAAAACGAACTAATGTCAGCAGAACCCCAATACTTACAGATGCCACCGAAACCCCTCACATACCTCCAATTTTTGACTCAAATTCAGCTTCCAATAGAGACTCCGTTACTGGAACAGTAATAAACAATTCCATCCCTATTAAAGCTGTCTTGAAACCAAAAATTATTTTTATATCTCGTCTGTAACCAGTTACAACGCCAGGTGATATAACTTCTCACTTGGTTTCTACAAAGAGCATACCTTGTAGCTCATCCATTAAGTGTACTAAGGTCAGTAAACCAATATGCTTTCTTTCTTCTTTTTAAATTAGAAACGAATTCAACGGTCTTCGATTCCATTTGGAATACAAATATGTGGCCCGCAGAGATTTTAGTCAAAGAATTTACACAAAGTCAAAAACGAGATGTTTCTTTGAAAACCAAGCCAAAAAACTCAACAGACTTTCCCCTTATCTATACCAAAACGTAAAGGGACTTTGTAGTAAGACTGCTGACATTTTCCTTAACTCCCAATCATTTCCACACGACGTATTCGTTTTGACAGAAACTTGGCTCAATTTAAGCTTTTCCGACACAGAACTTCTCAGTCAAGAGTTCGAAATTTATAGAATCGATCGTCATGTTGGTAATGCAAATTTAGGTAGATTTGTTCTCATAGCGGTAAAAATACACATTTCTCTTCTTCTGTATCTTTTCCATTTGAACTATCAATTGAACTGGTCTGTGTAAAGTTAATGGTATACAGACTAAGACTATTTTGATTTTAAACGTTTGTATTCCTCTAAAAAAGTTTAGAGTCTATTTATAGCGAACTCTCCTTTGCATTAGACTTTCTTATCAATATTTTACTTCTAGGTGATTTTAATTTACCTAACATTGATTGGATTCCATCGGAAGACGAATCTTGCCTTGAAGCCATTTGAAGATTTAACCATTTCTGGAATTGCTGATACTTAACAATATTATAATATGGACCAAGCAGTTTCAAATTTGTATAAGATCCTTAATAATTGTTTAGAAAAAAATCTACCTTTAAAGTAATCAAGAAATACAAACTTTAGCTACCCTTGGTACACGAAAGAATTGCGTTTAATGCGTAACAAAAGAAATAAGGTACGGACAACTTACCTCAAAACTCTATCTCCAATCAACTTCTCTTTTTATGTTGAACTCTTTAATGAATTTTAGTCTCGTTCTAATTTTGTATACGCTAGTTATGTTATTGATATGGCCACCTCTTTGAAAAAGAACGCAAAAAATTTTGGAAACTTGTAAACTTTAAAAAAAAATCAGATGGCTTTCCAGTTAACTTCACTTACAAGAATCTTTCATTAAATAAAACTTTTGATATCGGTAACGCTTTCGCAACTAATTTCCGTGAGTCATTTGTCAACAGCCCTGAAGTAGTTGATGAACTATATTTTGATAATCTTTCGTAAATTTTCGTAAATCTTTTCGTAAATTAGCTATAGTCCCTGTGCTACATAGTACGGTCCTTGATCTTTTATCCGTGTTGAATGTATGAATGAGCAGTCATCTCAGCCGCCGGCCCCGATGGTATTCCCCCGATATTATTGAAAAAGTGTAGAAATGCTTTAGTTGAACCCCTTAGGTTCATATTCAAACTTTCTCTAAAAACAGGCAAATTTCCCAGTATATGGAAGAAGTCCACCACCAATTTTCAAGAATGGTAACAAGGCGGATATAACAAACTACAGGTCCATTGTATTCCTACAGTGTTTGAACAAGTTGTTTGTGTTTCATTCGCTTTGCCCTAAAGGGTCTTCCTTGGGATTATCCTTATGATCTGCCTCCCTATGAACAACGTATTCTGCTTCTTCAAATGCAATATCTCCATCAAATTCATGTTAATAGTGACTTAATACTTCTTCATCAACTCATTAATGGTGAAATTGATGCACCTTATTTCCTATCTTGTGTACATTTGAATTACCGAGGTGGAACTCATCACCTACGTTCATTTAATTTTAAACATATTGACTTCCATAGAACTAACAATGGGAAGAATGAAGCTTTAAGTCGAATAAGCATTTTATATAACTTAAACTCTGATTGTAGTTTGGAGCTTGCTATAAGCTAACAACGTTCTGAAAATTCTGAAGTGTAAAAAAAAATATTGAGCATATTTTGAGTCCGTGGCTAGTTGCATTTTGTTATTTAAATTTAATCTTATTATATTAGATGTTTAAAATATAATGTTTTTTGTTTAACTATACATGGTAAATACCCCTAAGCTTCTTGAAAACCATATTATCAAACGTTAATACCTTCTGACTGTTACATACTACGATAAAACTTAATCTTAACTTTTACTCTTATTAACACCATTTTTTTTGTTGCAGATACTTAACACACTTGGTTCTTTTCCACAGCTTTTAAATTGTAAAAGTAGAAATGGTACAATATAGATTTACCACTCACTGAAACTAGGTGGATGTAAAACCCCATCGTTGTATTTGCTTTTTAAATTCAAGCTCAAAAACCCAAATATTGTCCACTTTTGCATAAAATGCTTCCGCATGGATTTGCTTAAGCTTTTTAAAAAAGCAGACAAGTGTCTAATTTAAATTTTTATTTAAGCACTGGACATAAAGTGTGTATATTATGTATGTATATATTTGAAATGCTACCGAGATGTGTTTGAAGTTGAACGAGTGTAAAGGTTCGTTCAAGAAGAATTAAAATGTCCCTGACCCTTATTTGCGTTTATTTGAACATCGCGCATTCATTAACTCTTTTTCCAAGAAATTTTTTCAACTTCGAGGTTTAGATTTTTTTTTTTTTTAATACATATATTATTTATAGAGATTTTGAATTCTTTTGTTCTGTGTTATTTTGTTTTTGAATTCAGAATTAATTCACGAATGGGTAACCAAAACTGCTCAGGTTGTCGTTAAATATTCCTGGCACCTTTATTTCAGTGTTTTTTCCTTACTTGCACATTTTCGTTTGAGAATTCGTTTGCAAGAGTAAATGCATACTTGGACGGGCACAGGGAGAAAAAGAATTTAATTTCATTAAATAAATTTAAATTTAAACAAAAATAAACTCAAGATGATAGACATACACAATATAAAATATGGATTTTCGTTAGTTTTGAGAGAAGAATTTTAACTTACAATACCGTAAAATTACCTAATTGTCAACTTAAGTCTACCACAGAATCAAAATATTCGTAAACACAATTAAAACCACAATAAGATTCTAAATATAACCCCCTACCCTACCCCCCATACCTCCCATAACAAATTTGCATTTAATCGAATGTTTTTGCAGAAGAAGACAGCTTTAATTACATTTTTGCGGTCTGGCACTCGTCCTAACTTAACGACCTGGTCAAAACCCTTGTCACGTAACGTCGACAATGTTGTGGCGTTCTTTTAATTTTTTTTATTTTCGTTTGCTTCTTGTTCACTTCAAAAAACGCTGAATATAAGAAAACGAAAGTACTTAGGTATCTAAACCTACAAACATCCATATACATATACATATTTCACTTTAGTTCTTAATTTGGAATTTCAGGAATTCCAAGAGTCTTCTTTTCGGTAGACACAACGAAAAAATTAACTTTTCTCTAAAGACCAATCTATCCTCGGGTTTTTATTTCATACCATTTCTCTGTTTTTTTTTTTGTTTTTGTTTTTGATAAGTGGTTTCCTGGTTGACACATTTACTGTGGGGCATATTTTAATTAGTCGGTATACTTTAAATGAGAATTTGAAAAATGAAGAATGAATTTTCTTCTCCTTTAGCAATATGAAAAACGATTTACCTACAAAAATTTCAAAAATGCAAATTAAATTTTAAAAATTATACCTACCTTACCCATACCCATCAAGACTCAAAACCACCAGTCGAGTTGGTAGGTTAACCATAGCTCGGTTAGAGGACATGACCTAAAATAAAGTAAGCCAACAAAAAAAAAACAAAACTTCTGTGGGACTCTTAAAGCTGATGGCTCTGATGGTTCTGATGGTCCTGATTTACAACCGAAACGTGTGTGCGTGGCTTTTTAAACAAAACCTTTCGTTGTCATCTGTGAATTTGGGTCGTTTAGTATTTAAGGCAGATAAATCTCAGAAGTAGGTAAGTATATGTGTACCTGCCTCAACCGAATTCACAATGTGCCAAATTAAGTACACTTTCTATATTATACAACAGGGGCGTATTAATTCAACTAACCGGAAGCAAATTAATAGCTCAACTTAATTATTAATAAATTATAAAAAGATAAGAGTTTTTTTCTCTAAAAATTTTAAGATCAAGAATCAATTTTGTTTTTCATCTTCAGCTGAATGCTTATTTAAAAGTTTGAACTGCCAATCTTAAGCCATTTACAAAATTGCTTAAATTATTTACAAAATTTCCAAGATTTAATATAAATTTAATTGATTTTATTGAATTAATTTTTTCTTAGCATGTTATTTTTATGTTAAAATAAAATGACCATGAAAGATCTCACAGACTTCCAGTATTAGTAGGATGCTCTGCTCATGCTATCATGAAAAGCAGCGTTTACCCTTACTATATGACTACCCTGAGAAATTCCAGAGTAATTTGTACAGAAATTAAATTGGCAATAACTCAATATTGTATCCATAAAATCCTTCCCTGTTGAAAAAGAACTTCCTAAAAAGAACTATCATTGAAATTAGTATTCCAGAAATGTATAACGCAAAAAGGAAGGTTCACTGCTGAGATAGGTCTTTAGAGACCCCTTCCTCCACATCCATTTGCATTGTGGAATGGGCCCTTAGATTACAGTTCGGGGAATGATTTATTCTCATCTAATTACCACCGTATTATTTAATAGAGGTGTTTCCCAATTCCCCACTCGAAATCCGAAATCTCATCCCATCTGCTGCAACCCCATACATACTCGTAAACAAAACAAAAAGGCTTTTATAACCACACTACCGCATCCCCATTGAAAAACATTGGTTAACACCGGGATTAAGTAGTATGGTTTGAAGAGGAATTAGAAGATATTATATGATATTTTTTTTTCTCATCATTTATACTTCAGCCTATGTAGGTATAAGTATAAGACAGCGGTACACGACCATTATTGTAGTTAAATCTTCGTTTGCAAAGGATTACGTCTGTCGTGTCGTATATATATATGAGAATGAGAAGTAATATGATATATAATACGTGTTCGAGTACCTTAGATATAAGGTACTAAATTCTGGAAACTGGTGGACACAAATATGTCCTTTTTGTGAAAATAAAACGACTTATATGTGACAGACAGATGTCACAGAAAGGATGATGTGGATGATAACATTATAACACAAGCAAAAACACATTTGTTGTTCAGTTTCCATTGCTGTGATCAGCAGAATTATTTTAGTCTTTCTGCACAAGCATACATTTATGCATTTAGATGGAGAGTGCATTACTAACATACATATATACATAAAAGTGTGTAACAGTACACGGAACGAAAACGCATGAAAAAGGAAACATACGAAATCTATATCTACTAATATTATAAAGCTGCAGAGTTTGTTTGTTTGTTTGCTTGTTTGAACGCAATAATCTTAGGAACTACTGGTCTGATTTCAAAAATTCTATCAGTGTTATAATATAGCCCGCTTATTTGGAAAGGCTTTAAGCTATGTAGCATCACACTTAGAATAATACGAACGAGCACCAATAAAGTGTGTTTAAAAATCGGGGATTTTTGTCTCTAATTTTTAACTTCTCATATGAAGTTATTGTAATCTTTCCGATTTGTCGAATTGAAAATTTTTACAACGAACGTTCGGGAAGTGTTTTTCGGCGTCCATAGCTCAAGAACCACTAGAGAAATCGACTTCAAATAAATTGTGTTATGCAGATAATAATGCAGACAAATCCAGAAAGGAATCTCAAAAAATTGAGTGGGTGGTGTTTTTACCATAGCAATTTAAAAAAAGGTGAACATTTTGGTTAAACCTAAATATCTCATGAACTAATGACGCTACAGACTTAAATTAAATTTTATAATATATATTGTAACGTGATACAAAACAATTATATTGTTGGAAAAAAATCAAATTAACATTTTCTTCTATAAATTAAAAACAATGAAAAAAATATGTCACCTCGAAAATTTTAGGACTAAAATATGATTTCATCTCCAAAACAATTTTTTGCATAGAAAAATAATGTTTTTGACATCTGATAAAATTTCGAGAAGAATCTAATTAACAGTTTTTTTTATAAAAAATAAAAACCTAAAAAAAACATTACTCAAAGATGGTAAAAATTGATTTTCGACTCAAATATCTTTTCAAAACTTTAAGATATTGGCCTTAAACTACTTTTATCTTTCAAAAAATATTCTTGTCAACATTTAGTAAAATTTTGAAAAAAAATGAGTTAACAGTTTTTTACAAAAAAATAAAAACCCAAAAAAAATTTAACAAAAGTTGGTAAAAATAGATTTTCGACTCAAATATCTTTTCAAAAATTTGAGATAATAGCTTCTTACTAATTTTAACTTATAAGAAATATTATTTTCAACATTCGATAAAATTTTGAGAAAAATCGAATAGACAGTTTTTTTACAAAAAATAAAAACCTAAAAAAACCAATACTAAAACATGTTAAAAATTTACTTTCGACTCAAATAGATTTTCAAAAATTACAAATATTGGCTTCAAACTTATTTTATTTCACAGAAAATATTGTTTTCGATATTTTTTTATTTGTTTTTACCATAGCAATTTTAAAAAAAGGTGAACATTTTGGTTAACCCTAAATATCTCACAAACTAATAACGCTAGAGACTTGAATAAAACGCGATACCAATCAAATATATTTTTGGAAAAAATTCCAATTAACAGTTTTTTTTTAAATCAAAAAAACTGAAAAAAAAAATGTATGTCACCTCGAAAATCTTACGAACAAAAAATAATTTTATCTCAAAAACAATTTTGTACAACGAAGAATAACGTTTTTAACATCTGGTAAAATTTTGAGAAAAATCGAATTGATTTAAAAAAAAAAGCAGTACTAAGACTTTACTTCCGACTCAAATATCTTTTCAAAAATTAAAAATATTCGCTTCATTCATTCGCTTCGACATTCAGTTAATTTTTTATAAAAATGCAACAGTCCGTTTTTTTCATAAAAAAATAAAATCTACAAAAAATAGTACGCAAACTTGGTAAAAATTGATGTTCGGTTGTCGATATCTCGTGAACAATAAAAGATATTGACTTCAAATTAATTTTATTCATCCAATTTGTTTATATAAAAAATACTAAATTTTTAAGAAATGTTACGAAAATTGGTAAAAATTGGTTTTCGACTAAAAATCTCAACAAAATTAGATTTCGAAATCGAACTATTTCATTACACTGTTGGTAATTTTTAGATTTTTAAAAATAATTCAACTGACAACTTTTTTAACAATACACGAAAATCAAGACAAATCGACAGACGGGATGGGACGTTATTAGTGTGGGTTGCATCTCAACCCCTTTTTGTTTTGTATTTTTGATACACTTTTACTTCACAGTTCCTGTTAAAATCAATTTCCATTTAATTTGTTTAGTACCCGTGGCATGATGGTTAGTGCGTTGGACTGTCATGCCAGAGGTCTTGGGTTCGATCCCTGCCTATGCCATCTAAAGTTTTTTTCACGGGTACTGCCTCTTGCGAGAAACTGACAAATTCTCCAAGAGTAATTCTTGTCATGAAAAGTGCTTTCTCAAATTTGCCGTTCGGATTCGGCTTAAAACTGTAGGTCCTCTCCATCCCTGACAACAGTACTCGCACACAGGAATGGTTGAGAGTTGTAAGTCACTAGGCCCTAGTTCTCAAAAGGACTGTTGCGCCACCCAATTTATTTATTTTATTTTTTTTATTTAATTTGTTTGAATGATCTGCTTTTAATAATATGTTGGTAGGGATCAAAAATTAAAATTGATAGTTTATACCTGCACAAGAGAAAGTGTTTGCATTTCTCAAAACCAATGAAAGAATAACTTAAACTACAAAAATATAATGTTTCTATTTGTCTAACGCAATTATAATATTAATTTAATTTTCAAAAACAGATTTTTTTAAATATCCGCTATTTGTTGCAGATGTCACTTTTAAAGATATTGTCTTCTGAAAAGAAACAACTACGCCATTGCAGTAACCATTCAGTTTCGCAAGCGTAATTTTCTTAAAATGAATATTTTTTTTCTTTTATTTCCAAATTGGAATGAAAAAAGATGCTGGTGCCCACTCAAAACTTCCTATCCCTTCCGGCCTGTCGATTTTTTTTTAAACTTTGAGAAAATATTATTAGCAACAATTTGTGTGAGATGCAAAATTTTAAGTCGATACCTTTCTTTGATCTCTTAAAACTTGAGTCAAAAACAATTTTATTTTAGTTTTGTGTTGTTCTTGTAAGTTTTCTCATTTCGCATAAAAGTTATCAGTTGAATTTTCCTGACAAAATTAAGAATATTATTTTACGTTAAAAACAAAATTTAGCATAGAATGAATTTGTTTTGAAGTCAATATTTGTACGTTTTCTCGAAATATTTGAATCGAACATAAGTTTTTACCAATTTTGTGTAGTATTTTTTGCAGAATGTTATTTAAAAAAACTGTAAATTATATTTTTCTAGAAATCTTACCAATAAAACAATATTTTCATAAGATACAATTCTTTTGAAGACAATTTAATTTTTGCCATGATATTCAGTTCGAAAATCAATTTTTTCTAAAAAACAGTTTTCCATTTTTCTGAAAATTTTACAAAATTTCAAAAACGTTTTTTACGTCACGTTACACAATTTTTTTTTAATGTAATTTTCTGTAAAAATTTATTTGAATTCGATACTTCTACTGGTTCTTGAGATATGGACGCCGAAAAATGGTATCCCGAACGTACATACATATAATGATATGATCTGGATTCTAGGGGCCTAGAAAAGTCAAAACATGTCAAATTGGGCCAATTACAATAACTTCCTTTGGAAAGCAATTTCGGGTATTAAAATCAGTGTTCGTTGTGCCGAAAAATTATTCAGTAGGGTTGACCTTTTAAAAGAACTATAAATATGTTTGATTACTTGATACTTTTCTAATTGTATTAAAAAAAAAAAAAACTGTTTTCATTTGACCTCACAACTTTAAAATTTGAAAAAAATGATCGATATAAAATATTCCTTTTTTATAGCTCGAAAACTGACCAACACTTTGAGATAATGATAGCAACATTTTTGAAACCATACAAATTTCCTATTTAATTTGTTGCCATAAATTCAAATTAATTCTAAAAATATCACATTTAATATAGGGTTTTCTAATAGGGACTTTAAATCTTTGAATTTATTTTTTAACGCACCCTTTCCTTAGTTATCTAACTTTCATTATCAACTTACTGTAGAAAATGTCTACCGTAATTCAGTGTCGGGGAACAAAACTTAAAGAGCGTTAACTACAATTTCCAGTTGTATTTTTTTTAGACATTCAATAACATGTTTCGTGTACAAATTTGAGTCTTCCTATTTTTTTTGTATAGTGTTTCCGTGTCTCACGAAACGTTCCAAATCAGTAAATTCTACGGTGTTCTCAAGAATTGGGCATTTCTCAGACCAAATGACGTACTTTGTGTAAGGATTCAGGTTGTCATTTGAGAATACGCCTATTAGACAGTGCCCGGTTATGACACTGATTATCGAGCTTGTATGCGATCTTCTTAGAGATAGCAAGCACCTTGATCGCTTTAAGTGTAGTGTAAGCCAGATGTTTTTTGTGACCTGACACGTGGCGATGCTGTTCCACCTGGTGTTTGCCTTCTTCATAGCGTCCTGCATTAGCAATAGTTTACATTTAGCGATTGATGTGCTAATATTTGCCAACCGTGGTAGAACAAGTTATACTGTACCATTCCTGGTTAGTTCATCTGCCTTAAAGTGTCCTGAAATGTCTCTATGGCCCGGCACCCAGCAAAGGTGAATATTGAGATGATCGGCAGTTATGGACTGTTAAAGAGTTTGTAGAGACAGAGTCCAGAGATTTGATAGCCGTTTGACTATCTGAGAAAATACGGATATCAGATGTAGGACTAATTCGGTTTTCTGTGGGTTAACACCCAGCTCACACCGATAAGCTCAAAGTATTAGTCTGTCTAAGGCATTTTGTAAGAGTTCTTTTAAGGTGTTAAGATGCTTTCCTGAAACACCACCTTGCGGTATCCCTCTACTAACGAATCTTCTAGCAGAACAGTTTCCCAATTTTGAGTTAATTATTCTGCTAGTCAATATTAAATGAATTAACTCCCCACCTTCGATATCAAGGAAAGCAACCATAGTGAACTCTTTATGATGGAGGGAATATTGGATGAGGCGTACTAAGGTGTGTAACGCCGCGCCGCTGGCCGGTTCCACCGATTTACCTTTACAGTAGGCATGTTGAGACGTAGACAGAAGTCTTGTATCAATACTTGGATATCAATCGATCTTTCTAAGATCTTAAAAGGAAATGATAATAGTCTTATAGGTCGTAGATCTTTAGGGTTGACTTGCGAGCATTTACCTGCTTTGGGTATAAAGACAAGTTTAACTTCTCTCCATGCCGAGGGAATATGGACCAGATATAGACAGCTGTTAAAAATTGCCTCAAGGATTGGTGCAAGAAAATATCATACTAACATTATAAAGCTGAAGAGTTTGTTTGTTTGAACCCGCTAATCGCAGGAACTACTGATTCGATTTAAAAACTTCTTTACAGTGTTAGGCACACCATTTATTGAGGAGGGTTTGAGTTTGAGGCTTTATAACATCACGCTTAAACTTATACGATTGGAGAAGCAATAAAGAAAAATCAAGGATTTTTTTTCCTTATAAGAGCTTCCAAGTTTTTCTAAATTGAAGTATGACAGAATTGTTTCCCCTCAATACTTCAAGCAAAAAGGTCCGCGACAGCATATGCATGTCTATCTTTTAAATATGACTAGCTTTTACCTCTTTTAAGCTAGCCAAATTTTTTCTCAAATAAAGCCTGCGAGTAACACAGTCGCTGGTGCTTTCTTCACATGCACATTTTTCTCACTGTATATTGAGCTAAAGCAAAAAGGCTAAACTATTTGCAGTTATTTCACATTTCCAGAGAACACAATAAGACAATATACCTATTGGAAGAAGTCGCAATTAAAATCGAGTAGAAACGTTTTTTTTTTTTTTTTTTTGTTCTTTGTTAAGAATATTCCTATGTTAAGGATATAGCAGACGGACAGACAAGGACAGGCAAAGGATATCCTTGCTTTCACTCTATAGCTGCTTCCGAAAAGCCTGACACGATGTCCACGGCTTATTCGGCTACATTCAAAGTTGTTCGAAATGAATGGTCAAAGTAGGGAGACTTGTCTTTTTCCTAGAATACTGTAATGCAAGTGATGCATAATGAAGACTCTAGGTACGACTATATATGAATGTTTCTTTGTGTGTGAAAGTGACCATTTCCAATTTTATAGAATGTCGTCCTGTTCTCAATGTAGGTAGGTACGACTTTATACACGTAGTCGTATTGTCCTTTTGTTGACCAAGAATTTGTTTACTCATCATCTATATTGTTGTAGTATCCGAATATAGGCGGTTTGGAAGAAGTAAGGAGATACAAAATCTATGCATATATACGTATGATGTTTTCTATTGTAATAACCCTATTTGTGACAATATATCCCCATTCGAATCCAGAGGCTCCCTGAGGCTTTGTGAATTTGTATCCTTGGAGAAGTGAATTTCATATTTCTTCTTGTTTTTCGTTGCTGTTGTTGTTGTTGTTGTTTTTATTTTTGTTTTCTTTCTTTTTTGTGATTCTGTTGCTGAGGAGCAAACTATATACGACAGAATATCCGACATTTATGCTTCCTGAATTCATAAAATGAAATGCGACACACAAAGACAGAGAGTTCTGTATACGCCGTATCTATAAGTAGTAGTAGATTTTTGTATTTGATGTTGTTATGTTTAGATAGTTACATGAATTCATAAGGAAGATACAAATAATACTGCGATGGGTGTGAATGAAGACCTAAGCGCCTTGCCTTGATAAATAAAAGGTGTGGGTATGTAATGTGTGGGTAGGGTCTGTACCGAATTCAACAGAATTTCCTCTCTGATGGTATGAAATGATATTTGGGATAGATGGACAATATTGAAGATGACATTCATGTACCATTGCTAGGATCTAGGTATGCTAGATACAATATGTTAAGTTTATGTTTATGTAGGTATATCTTTTATATACATATATATAAAGCTAGTACGTTGTTGGTTGCCTAATTGGATGTTGGGCTATGAAAATGATGACTCCATGGCCCATGGTAAAGTAATTCAAGTTTATTAATGGAAATTACACTGACATAACTTCTGTTTTCTCCATGCAAAGCTTCAAGGCAAACAGAATTTTAGTCTCTGTATATCTACATCTATTTTGTGTTTTTGTTTTTTATGTTGAATCTTAGTTAACTTTTTCACAGAAAAATACAGCAAGAAAATAAAAACACAAAAACCAAGAAAGATAAGACTCTTCTTATACATGTATGTTTGTATAACAAATTTATAGAAGGAGTTCCTTAAAATGAAGATGAAGAAAAAGGAGTTTGTATACCTACCTATAAACTATGGGTATGGAATAAAAAATATTAAGAACCCATCTGTTTCGTGGATAAAGTTTAAGTAGGTAAAAACTAATAAATCACTTGCTGCTCAACAGACAGAAGTAGAGAGGGAAATACATTCTTTTGTTACGTCGTATTTCTTACTTTTGTCTAGCAAAAGGTAAAATCAAAGTTTTTAAACTGGAATATCTTTATGTAATGTAGATACATATATTTATAATCAAAACATTAGAAGACATGTATCTGTGTGCATATATTATAAAGATGGAACTAGCTAATTGACGATATTTGACAGGACAAGATGTTAGTTGTAGAGATTTTCATTTAATATTTGTTGTTTAACTTTGGTGTAACATTTTTATTTATTAATAGTAAATGACGCAAAAAAAAATGTACAGGGTTTTTCAACAGGGACCTTACAAAAGTAGAGCGACAGGGACAGCAAACGACGCCATATTTCTTGACGCTCTTTAGACATTGCTACCACTGAGGCTTCAGTTGCAGAAAGCCCAAATGTGTCCCTCACACGTCGTTCTCAAGCGTTGGGCAGGGCATCTCTGTGACGTCGTTGTGGTGAATTTTGCGAAAAGATCTTGGCCTACATCTTTACAAGATTAAATTGATGCAAGAACTGAAGCCGCTTGACCACCAGAAGCATCGTATGTTCATCTTCAGCAATGAGGCTCATTTCTTCATCAATAAACGAAATATGCGATATTGGTCAGGCAGCAATATACACGTACTCCATACCGATATCGAACGTGAAATTGCAGCAGTATCAGCCGATTTATGCTTGAAAACCGTCGAAAATTGGGTGCAGCGTCTGGACTTCTGCAAGCTTGCCCGTGGTAGGAATTTCAACATAATGGCATCAAACGTACTTTAACAGAAATAAAGAATTTCTTTGATATCTAAAACCGTTTTTCTTTTATTTAAAAAAAACTTTTGTAGCGCTCTTATTGAAAAACCCGATATATCCAGGTTTGGAGCTAAATCTTTTGTTTTATCTATTATTGTGAGGTTGCTTTAGAGACAATCTTTTATTAACATGCAATAAGGTACATATTGTTCACACTTCAAGTATCAGTATCAGGTTATGTTAAGTTAGGTTAAGTTAAAGTGGCTGTCCGGGATGGAGTAGGACACACTTAGGTCAGTTGATTGGTCCATTTTGATACCACATGAATCTCGAGGCTTATCCTAACCTCAATGAAACCAACTTGAGTCCCTTAGAAAGCGTGAAATACTGATTATATTATTGTGATTGAGATCGTTTAGATCAATTTAGAAGAATTCTCCTTGGTATAGGTTTTGTGTTGTTAAGCTAGAGCAGGGCATGTACAGAGGAGAGGATGTGAACAATTATTTCCTCCTCTTCCTCATCTATACAGATTCTGCAAAAGTCATTTGAGAATGCACTTAGCGGCATGTCATCCTTTGATATTAGATAGTGGTTGGTTATGACACCGATAATCAAACTTATTAGAGATAGGAAGCACCTTGATGTAGGAACGATTTAATATTTATTACAAAAATTGCATTCTTAAGTTTATGAATCAGCGAGGCTGATTTAAAATGCGAATTTAATAAATAAAATAATATGCCACAGCCAACTTTCAATAAGATGCTATCATTACGAATAGAATATTATCTAAACAGCTGTCACTTCTAAGCCTGTCTTCTTTTTTGACGTCATTATTAAAAAGAAGCAGATTTTGGAAAAAAGGAGGAAAGCAGAAAATGGTCTAAAAACAACCCTAAAAAACGCAGATGCACACACAAGATGGCAAATAGATGGGAAATTCGAAACCGAATTCCCAGCAAAAAAGGCGTTTGAAGAAAAACAATAATGCTCGTCTATATTCTAAGATGTTCCTCAAGCCTTTGATAAGGCACTTGACTTGACTTGGCACTTGAGTACAAACTGCATAGAGATTCTCATATGTTACGAAAAAACAAGAAATGGAGATATAGATTGTAACCTTCAAGTTGTAATAGTTACAGAGAAGTAGTCAAAAAGCAAGCATTATCACATAAAAGACTGCAAAGTCATACCAACTACAAAAATTAAGATTGTCTTAAATTTACGCGACAATGTTTAGAGATTCAGAATTTCAAAGATTCATTACCTGATGGTCTAAAAGCTATTGGAAGTATTGAATCAAGAAAGAAAAATGGCATGTCAGTCTTTATCAAGATTGTTTTTGATGAACCGATGGTTTTAGTGCGATAAGAGCCCCACCGAGTGGTTTTTGAAGATAACCATAAAAAAAAACACAAAAAATTAAATGAAGTGCATTCACACTTCAATTGTTAAAACTCACTGACGAAGTAGTCAACTTGTTGCTTCCCGTGTCATAGGAAGTTATTGTAATAGGTCCGATTTGTCGAATTGAAAATTTTGACATTTCTGGACGTTTTAAGGTCCCTAGAGTCGAAATAAAAGACTTTTAAAGAGATGTATGTGCGTGCATGAGTACGTACGTTCGTAAGTCCGTACGTCCAGGAAGATTTTTTCGTCGTCCATAGCTCAAGAATCATTAGCGAAATCGACTTCAAATAAATTTTGTTATGCAGATAATAATGCAAAAAATGCAGTATGGACTCTCAAAAAAATTGAGTGGATGGTTTTTTTACCATAGCAATTTCAAAAGAAAGGTGAAAATTTTGGTTAACCTAAAATATCTCACGAACCAATAATACTAGGGACTTGAATTAAGTTTTAAATCATATATTGTAACATGATACCAAACAAATATGTATATTTTTGGAACAAAAAATCCAATAAACAAAACAAAAAATGATTTTATCTCCAAAATAACTTTGTGCAACGAAGAATAACGTTTTAAACATCTTGTATACTTTTGATAAAAATCGAATTGTCAATTTTTTTTTATTAAAAAAATAAAAACCTTAAAAAAAAATTAACAAAAGTTGGTAAAAATTGATTTTCGACTCAAATATCTTTTCAAAAATTTGAGATATTGGTTTCAAATTAATTTTATTTTAAAGGAAATATTGTTTTCAACATTCCATAAAATTTTAATAAAAAAATTGTTCTTTGTTCAATACCTCGTGAATAATAGAAGACATTGACTTTAAATTAATTTCATTCATCCAATTTGTATTTGTTTACATAAGAAATAAAAACTTTTAAGAAATGCTACTAAAATTGGTAAAAATTGGTTTTCGACTAAAAATCTCGTTAACTAAAATAGATTTTGAAATCAAACTGATCATCATCATCTTCATCATCATATTGCAAAATATTGTTGGTAATTTAAAATTTGTTTTTTTAAATAATTCAACTGACACTTTTTTTAACAAAACACTATAGCAATTGAATAATTATAATTATATTTTATTATGATTTACTTTTAATTTTATACTAATTTAATCATTTTTTTTCTCTATTTTCAGGTAAGTTCATCTTAAAATATGATTGTATTTAAGTAAGTAATCTATTTATATAAAAGAAAGTTGTGTTAGTTACACTATTTATAACTCAAGAACGGCTGTACCGATATGGCTTAAAATTGGTGGGTAGGTAGCTTTGAGCCAGGAAACGGACATATAATACTGTTTATCCCGTTCGACAACGTTCCCGTATGTTGGATTGAATGAGTAAGAATTCAATAGATGGTGATATGTCAAACTTCCAAACGTTTCATATAAGCTACAATTTAATAGCATAACCACCACATGTTGCTGAGGCTAAAGTATAGGTTACATTTTATTTTGTAGTAAACGAAATACAGAGAATTTTACTTTTTCAATTTTTGGTGTTAGCATAGTCGGCCACGTGTTACTTAGACTGAAGTTTATTATAGTGAATATAATACAACCAAATACGCAATGCAATAAACTGCCAGACTATTTCTGCATTGTTCTTCAGGAAAAAAATTAATTTATTGAGAATATTTTTCCGGATATACAGAGTAATTACTTGAATCATAACTGACTCAGTCATCGGGCTATATTGACAGCCAAAAATGTTGACGAAATTAACTTCCAGATACAACAGTTTTACCAGGCGAGCTGATGTCTTTTAAATCAATCGATATTGTTGTTAATATAAATGATAGTGTACACTTTCCAATTCAATTTTTTAATTCACTAGATATACCTGGAATGCCACCACATAATCTTCCATTGACGATTGGTCACCTATTATTCTCCTGCATAATTTGGATCCACCTTAATTATGCAATGGTTCACACTTGGTCATCAAAAAGATCACCGGAAATATTCTTTAAACAACCATTTAAAAATTCAAAGGAAAAGTGGTCCTGTTGCCACGTATTCTAATGATACCGTCTACCATACCCTTTAGAAGTTTACAGTTTTTAATTTGTTTAGCTTTTGCCTCAAGGCCTAGCAATGTCAATTTGTGGTTTAGATTTGGAAAATCCATGTTTTTCTCATGAGCAGCTATATGTTGCATGTTGACGTGTAGGAAAACAGTCGAACCTATTTGTGTAAGCGAAAGACAAGTTAAAAAAAATAATGTGCACCGATTAGTGCTTAATTAAATAGAAATTTAAAGTATTTATAATTCAAAATAATAAATATTATTGTTAGAAGATTTTAAACTATCCGCCTACCTATCTCATTTATAAGTTTAACTATCGCATGTTATTTACTAAAAACTTTGAAATATATATATTGTCATTTGTTACAAACTTGAATATAAGTTATAATAAATTTTAATTTGGCTGGGTCTGCTATTTAACAATAACGTGAATTTGTTTCTCAAATTAAGTCTTTTTCATAACTGTATAGAGACGGTATAATGTGATGAATTAAAGTGTTAGGTAAATTTTTTTGTATTCCATTGTTAACATACTAAATTAAATTAAAATTATTCCAGAAAAAGTAAAATTTAAAAGTAGAAGAAAATCATTTTTCCAGTCTCTTGCGTTCTAGGTTAGGTTGAAGTCTTAGCTGTCCGTGATGGAGTAGGAACCACTTCTCTTGCGTTCTAGGTTAGGTTGAAGTCTTAGCTGTCCGTGATGGAGTAGGAACCACTTCGGCCAGTTGTTGACTCATTGTGATACCGCAAGAATCTTAAGTTCTTGTTTTAAGCTGAATCAAACCAATTGGAGTTACTCATGAAAATCTAACTATGTTAGTTTGTTTGAAATCGTTTAGACCGTTATAGAAAAATTCTCCTAGGTATGTCTTACGTTTAAGAGCTAAAGCAGGGCATGTACACTACAGAAGAAGAACTTTTCTTACTCAGTACAGCTTCCGCAAAAGTCATACGCCCAGCCACGTGGCGTGCCTTCCTATTAGTCAGCTTGCAGTTGTGACACGAAATATCTATTGGATATAATATGTAAGTATCCGCTTAGAGATATCAGGCACCTTGAGTGCTTTAAATCTAGATATTTTTCGTGGTCTGACAGGTGGTGATGCGTTATTCCACATGATGTTGGATTTCTTTAAAGCGTCTTGTTTGAGCATAAGCTTACACGTATACCAGCGTTAGCTTAACGTGGTAGAATGGGTAATACTGTACCATTTTTGGCGAGTTTATCTGTTTTACAATTTTCTACATCAAGGAAAGGTACTGCTATACTATATCCATTAGAAATGATCGACAGTTTTGGACTGTTATAGAGTTTGTAGACACAGAGTAAAAAGATTTTATGGTAGCGTGACTGTCTGAGAAAATACGGATATCAAATGTTGATATCACGTTTTCTTTAAGACAGGACATGACTTCTTTTATTTCCGTTCCAGCAACCCCCTTCTTAGTTTTTGATACTGGTATATAGAAGTGAATTGACTTGTGTTCCAGAAATGCTCGATCCTCTCAGAAAGATCTAGAATGTAAAGAAATCTGAAAGTTTCTATCGAACCGTACATTTGTTAATTGAAAATAACTGAGCCGTGAATGCTGACATTAGTCTACTGTGATGAATCTCTGAGGTGAATAGTGGAGGTTGCAGCTATTTATTCGCTGAGTTTATCTGGAGGTGTCAAATGGAGTAAGATTCCCAGTGCCACAGATAGGGTCGTTCAAAGCGATTCGCTTATACATAGGCAAGCTGAACGTTAGACTTTGCTTAGTTTGTCGTAGTTTACACCTTTGTCTAATGCTGTACAGCATCCTACCACACCGTATAATAGAATGGAACTCATTTACCGATGTGTATAACCAATGCGTGATTCAGGGTTGCAAGGCCCGTTTATGACCAATGGTTTTTTTGCCTGAAAAGAGATCTACAACAGCTTTCTTGATTCTTTTCTCTTTTAAGGAGGGTTAATATTGGAAATCTTATATTTCCCCATTTGAAATCGCCATAAAAACCCTTTATATAAAGACTAGTCAGAATTTAAGGAACTACCAGATCCCAGAGGGAGGAAGACAGCATACCGCTTTTAGGCGTACCTCTGCTGATAACTATTCTACCAGAAGAGTTGCCTAGTTTTGATTTAATTATTCTGCTGGTCAACATTAATTTTATGAGTCAACTCTGTAAGCGAACTTTTTACGTGTAGAGATGTTAGTCCAGGTGTGTCCACGTCGCTAAAAGTGTCTTAAATTCCAAAAAAAGCATTTATAATACAGGGAGTATTCGATAGTGCGTACTAGACTATTGAACTCCGCTATTTCCACCGATTTACCCTTACAGCAGGCTATTCGTGACATAGATAAAATTCTTGTATAAATGTTTGCTCTGAGGTGAATGTCAATAAATTTTTCTAGGGAATGATGAAGACAACTTTAACTTGTACATATTCATAGCTTAACAATAAAAAAAAACCAATCGAAATGTTACGTAAGTTCTTGATTTAATCTAAAATTACGTCCGTTTCCTAAGCCGATTTTCGACCGCGCACCTTGGAATTGAAATTTTGCAATTCTTACTGATCTTATTGTTGATATGCACTTTAAAAATTTTCAAGATTTAATAACATGTTAAAATCATTAAATTTCCCACAAAGGTAGGAATTTTTACGAAAATGTACTGCCGTGCAAAGTAATGAGATGTATAAATATACCAAAAACTTTTGACACTTTTAAACATTTCTTTTATAAATCCCAAATGAACTTAAATATTTGTTTAAATAAAGTGCTATACTTATTACCATTAAATTGTTCTTTAGAAGAACTAAATTTTCCACCACATAAAGCATAAAGGTATCTGCTCTAAAGCTTATCCTTTGCATCACACTTTTCTTCTATGAAATTCCACAAATCCGCATTGTTTCCATTCTCTAAGCCCTAAGAAAAAGTTTTTCTTTCACATTTTCATCTTCATTGCATAAAGATACATAAACATATTGCATGCAAGCCGTACTGTGTCTTTTAGTCTTTTTTTACAACACTCCCTATATACTCTATACCTACCTTTAGCCAGGGATTGTTTTCCAACGATTTATCTTCTGATTTATCATATTCAAGGAAGTTAAACTGAATATTTATTCTAAAGTTCCGTTCGCTATTGCCCGTTAATTCAAAACCGCAACCTATATCCTGATGCTAACTTTTCTTCTCCGCAACAATTATCCTCCATACGGATCAGTATACTAGCCATCCACCACCCACCGCCATCACCAGAAGGAGTTAAAACCGCCAGTTTCGTCGTCATTGTTGTCGTCATCGTCGTCGTAGCTGTTGGTTATAGTTATCGGGCTTTGGGATTAGAAGTTGCTCTTCGACGCTTAATGAAAACGGGATTAAGATTTGCATTGTGCACGGATTCCCTTTATACCCTCATTTCGTCTCATAAAAGTGAATGTTTATACTGATGGTTCATAAAAAAAGCCACTTGAATGCAACGCCTCCGCCATCGTCGTTATCAATGCCCTGGAAATGGGTACTTTTTTTACTCTGGTTTTGAAATAACTTTTTATAACTCGGATGGACCGCAGAGTTAAGTCCATTCAATGGGATAAAGAGAGGACTCAACACTATGAACATGAACTCTCATAGTAAAAAGCCAGTTATTTTTTATTGCTGCAATGTGCTGTGCACATGCACCGTTGGGAAAACCTTACAACAATAGATGCACCAACATCACCTCTCCAAAGAGTGATGGAAGGAAAAATAAAAACTCTTAACAAAGGCGGCTCCAAACAGAATCCTAGCCATCATCATTTGTAGCTGGAGTGGAGCTGTCTGTCTCGATTTGGAGTCGCGTGAAGATGAAACTACACGACATGGCACGGCAAATGGGTAAGTTCATTTGTCAACACAAAACAGGCAGCAGACAGATAGATAGACATATGAGTACACACACACAATGATGTCTTGCCATATATTATTATAGTTGTATACGTTACGTACATACTCGTAGGTAAGGTACTTCGGTTCAATTCGGTTTAGATCCGTGAAGTGAATCATTTTTTATCCATTTCTCGAGATGTCATGCCAGACGTTTTGTACAGGAAGCAGGTGGCGCCCGGGAGATTTAGCGTTATTCTCTCCTATCTCGTCTTTTGTTATTGTTTCTTTAAATTTAACCAAAACTTAATTTATGACTTGTGAAAGTCCTATGAACCACATCCTTAAATTGTTTATTGTTTAGTGTAGGTAGGTTACGTATACCTATACCTAAATATATATGGACTATGGAATTGGAATGAGGATTGTTAACCCTATTGCAAAATTAGGTTTCGTTCGTTTTGAATTCTTACGTCCGTCGGTCGGTACGCTCTGCATTCTGAAGCTGTCTGTTTTTAACAGAAAGGGGGAGACAAAATGTTTTTGTTTCTGGATAATCGCAGGATGTAAGGATGGGACAATGAAAAATGATAAATTTCATGTGCTCACGGCGAGAATGATATATTATTGTAAGGCTAACAGAAAGCTTGTTGTGCGGTATGGATATATTTTATTGCCATAAAATGGACATGTTGACGTTCCTTTTCTACTGAATAGGTAGAAAGTATGGTAAAGTAGGTAAAAGGTATTGGTTGAAATGAATATTTTTACAGAAAAGACAGATACAATTTTGTTTAAGGAAGTTTTGATGTAGGAAATTTATTTATTCGGGAAATTACCTTCATTATCCGACAGACGCAGATTTGAAAAATCTAAAAAGATTTAGGAGTCTAATGAAGATTTGTGAAATAGTCTGCATACCTTAATTTTAACAACACAATGCTTTTTTGGTAAGGGTTGTGAGAAGTTTGAATGCCAACAGGAAAAATTTAAATTGTGATAAATGTAGGTATTGTATAATAAATTTCTTTGTAAATAACAACTTTGTTAGTTATTTCCTTATTAATTTTTAATGTAAAATTATTAAAATCGATATGAATTTTCGAATTAAAAATTTTGGAAAATATCAATAAACTTCCAGGATTCTTAAAAATAAAAATCCATCATTTGTAGATGTATTTTTATTGGTTTGAAGTTAAATAGCAATATATTTTTGTATTTCATTTCATATATGCCTTAAAATGCGTCTGGGTTTTTTGACTTGATATTTTATAAATTATTGATTTTAGTTTCCAAGACAAAAATATTACAATAATAATTATTCTCTGTTGTTGGAACAATTTTGTATTTGCATTTTTGCAGTTTTATAAGAACATAACATTTATGTAAAAATTGAAAATTTGTTTAATACCCCTTTTATTTTTCGGCTTCGAAAATAAAGCTTAATAAAACACACAGTGATATACTTTGATGAAAACTTTATATTAGTATTATAATGCTGAAGAGTTTGTTTGTTTGTATGTTTGAACACCCTCATTTCAGGAGCTACTGGTAGGGGTCATGATCCCCCCTGGGATATAATTTGTTTGTATTTTTGTAGGAATTCCCTTCAATTCAAAACTAATCCTATTGAGTTAATGGATATGACCCCCATTATATTTTGAATTATTTATTTTTTTTTTTATATGAAAACAAAATTTGTATTTTACTTCCTAAAACTTTGTTGCCAAAAGTACTATTTTTAACTGAGGACTGGACCAAGAACACAATATGATATTCAGACCTATTCCAAAAACTTAGCACAAATTCATCAAATTTTGACCAATGAACGGTCCAGGTTGTGGTAGGTAATATGAGCCATAAATTTTATACAGTTAAGTTGAATAAGTAAAGATTTTATCTAAATATTTTTTAGTAATTTAACGACATTCACCAAAGAGTTGTTTGCTGTCAAAAACAACTAACATTTTTGTAACTTAAGTAATCCTTTCAATTATTTTCATAAAATTTACTTCTAAGAAAAAAAAAATATTTAGGTTTTTAAGAAGAAACCTTGAATAAGAGATCGCCAATTTTATATTAAAATGCCTTTAAACTCCTGAAACTAGCCTTCAGTTCTATCTTATTTTTTTTGATGCACATAAATAGTGAACATTGAAGTGATTTTTACTTGCAACATATAGGAGCTATAGCTATGTATATGGCAAGTATTGCATTCGTAAAAAAACTCGAATCAAACATGACATTACGATGGTGGAAAAGTCGGAAAAAGTGGCTCCCCCGATTCCGTCCGTCTAACTGTCCTGGCCAATACAGCCTAAGCCATTGTGCCGATTGAAATTAAGGTTTTTAGCCGATTAGCCTAAGGCGTTTTTATTTTGATTTTTTTTTAATACAATACAATATTTTTAGTTTAAAATCGAAAATTCGAATTTTTTCAAAAGTGAAACGATAGATTTTTTTTAAATTTTCTCTATTTGTTTTGTCTTAATTCGGCTTCTTTTTACAGGAAAAATATAAAACCGTGATTTTGTTTTTAAGTTTTCTCAAAAACTAATCGACAGATTTCAAATAATCTTCTCTTTCAGTGCAAGTCTTGTCGATGATCAAGTTTTCAAATTGATGATGATAAAGAATGTCATTATTTTTTTTTTTTTGATTTAAAAAAAATAATAATTATTTTTACAAAACTTGATATCTCAGAAAAAGGTGGACATTTTTTTAACGATATTTAAATGTAAAATGTATATTTATAAGCACAAAATAACTGCATACCAAAAATATTTTAAAGACAAAATTTAAAAATTTTTTTATATAAAAATTAATTTAAAAAAACCCGCTCAAATGATTTTCGACAAAAAAAAAACAAGTTAATCTAGTTTTTTTAACTTACTATAGGAAGTTATAGTAATGGGTCCGATTTATCAAATTGAAAATTTTGACATTTCTCGACGTTTCAAGGTCCCTAGAGTCGAAATAAAAGATTTTTAGAAAGATGTCTGTGCGTGCGTACGTTCGCTACGTTTTTTCGTCGTCCATAGCTCAAGAACCAGAAGAGATATCGGCTTCAAATAAATTTTGTTATATAGATAATAAGGCAGAAAAATGCAGAAAGGGCTCTCAAGAAATTGCGTGGGTGGTTTTTTACCATAGCAGTTTAAAAAAAAGGTGCAAATTTTGGTTAACCTTAAATATCTCATGAACCAATGACGTTAGAGACTTGAATTTAATTTTATATTATATATTGTAACGTGATACAAAACAAGTATATTTTTAAAAAAATCCAATTAACGGTTTTTTGTATAAATCAAAAAAACTGAACATTTTACGACTAAAATATGATTTGATCTCCAAAATAAATTTGTGCAACGAAGAATAATGTTTTTGACAGCTGGTAAAATTTTGAGAAAAATCGAATGGAGAGTTTTTTTATAAAAAATAAAATCCTAATAAAAACATTAGTCGTAGTTGGTAAAAATTGAATTTCGACTCAAATATCTTTTCAAAAACTTAAGATTAAGGCTTCAAACTTTTTTTTATCTTGTAAGAAATATTGTTTTCAACATTTTGAAAAATGTTGAGAAAAATCGAATTGACAGTTTAAAAAAAAAAATAAAAACCTAAACAAGAATTAATAACAGTTAGTAAAAATTGATTTTCGACTCAAATATCTTTTCAAAACTTTGAGATATTGGCTTTAAACTACTTTTATCTTTCAAAAAATATTGTTGTAAACATTCAGTAAAATTTTGAAAATAATCGAATTGACAGTTTTTTTACAAAAAACTAAAAACCGAAAAAAAATTTGATTTTGATGTATGGAAGCACTGTTTCCTAGCATACCTGTCGATGTTGCAATAGAGGCACTCAAATTACATCTCGAAACGAGAAATGTAGAAGAAAATCATAAAAGAGTGTATTTAAGAGCAGCAAAAGTTTGTATGTCACATAATTGTTTCGTTTTCCGTGACAAATTCTACAAAAACAACAACGGAACAAGTATGGGAAACCCTTTGTCACCGCTCATCGCCGAAGCCTTCATGTCTAAATTTGAAATGAATTTTAAACGAGAGGGTCTTTTGCCCAGAATTTGGTTAAGATATGTTGATGACGTTTTCAGT
Organism: Eupeodes luniger; assembly: GCA_951509635.1. Lineage (NCBI taxonomy): Eukaryota > Metazoa > Arthropoda > Insecta > Diptera > Syrphidae > Eupeodes > Eupeodes luniger. Next base: position 157,300,096 of record OX608073.1, on the reverse strand, counting down.
GTTATAAAAAAGAATACAGTTGAAGAAACTCTAAATACAATAAACAACACATATGACACCATCAAGTTTACATATGAGGAAGAAGACGACACAAATTCCATCCCGTTCTTAGACGTTTTATGTAAGAAACGCAACAACAAAATAGAGTTCGACGTTTTCCGAAAAAATACATCAACTGATCGCTACATCACGAAAGACTCTTTTTGCTCGTACCAACACAAAATAGCAGCCTTTCATTCAATGGCATACAGATTGTGCAAAATCCCACTTTCCGTTGGTAATTTCAAAAAAGAATTTGATTACATTGTTCATTTAGCTGATGTTAATGGTTTTGAGAAAACGGTTGTGGAAAATATTGTGAAAAAACAATCAAACCGAATACGGAAAAATGAAATATCCACACTCTTTAGCCAAAATCATTCAAACAACAAATTTCGTATATCGTTTTCTTACATACCAGCAATAACAAATCAATTGCGAAAGACGTTAGAGAAAGAAAACATACATATCGCTTACAACAACAACGGCAAGCTTAAAAACATTCTCGGTTCAACCAAAGATGCCACCCCAACAAGTGAAAAAAGTGGTATATACGAAATCAGCTGTAAAGACTGCAACAAAAAATATATTGGCCAAACGAAGAGGAGTATACAAACGCGATTTAAGGAACACATCAGCTGTATCAAACATAAACAAATAAACCGATCATCTGTAGCAGCTCATGTCTTCGCGTCGTGTGATAACAACGAACCACCCACATCGGCCCAGTGTTACCGCTGGGATTTTTGAAAAGGTCGCAAAAAAAAGGGTCAAATAAAAAAAAAAGTCGCATTTACATTTTTTTTTAATACATACCTAAATCAATCGAAGTCTGTATAAATTGCAAAAAAAAATGAGTTGTTTTTTAGTTTTTATTAGGTATACCTTCTAAAGAAAAATAAATTCTTATACTAGTTTTTAGGTATAAAGAAAAAAATAGTTATTTCAGCTTCCGTTTTTAGGAAAACTACACCATGGAATGAGAACTTTCTGAACTCAAACTTAAGGCAGGTGCTTACTGTTCCATTTGAGTGCGGAATATTCTTATTCCATGGCGTAGTTTTCCTTCACACGTAGTTTTTTCTAAACACCATAATTATTTCCAGTTCTGAAATAACTATTTTTTCTTTATAAATACGAGCGATAAATTTTTTAGATAAATTTCATAAAAACTTATCTATCCATTTTATAAAAAAGACAAACAATATCGAGAACGAGCTCCCAACAAATGAACGCCGGCCGAAACACAAAAGACAACAAAATAGTAGGTAAATCTTGACGGAGAAAATTTTTTTTGTCGAATTCATGAATTTATTTAAATTTTACCACAGTCGAACAAACACATAGAAATAATTGGGAAACTTTTTTATAAAGAGGAACGGAGTGGTGAAATAACCAAAATTACTCATACAAACTTAAAATTGCTAACTATTCTATTAACTACATTTATATGCAGAGTCGAAAGGTTGAAATGAATTTTGTATGCTAGAATAGCAAGATTTCGATTCTGAGCGAACGTGATCGAGTCGACACAAATAATTTCAACTTGATTCCATTTTATAGATTGAAAATATGTGTGACAGTGTTAGTTATGTTCTTATTTCAATGGAAGTTTGGAAATTTTGTATGAATTAAGAAAATAACGCATCTTTTCAATGTATTTTTCTAGAGATGGTGTCAAAAAAGTCGCATAATTTTTTAAAAAGGGTAAAAATAGACATTTTTTTAAAAAGTCGTATCATGGTCACATGAGGCACAAAAAAGGGTCAAAATGCGACTAAAGTCGCATAGCGGTAACACTGCATCGGCCCCTTTGAAGAGAGTGTTCGATTATTAAAGAGCGTGCATAATGAAAGAAAGCTTGATGCATTTGAGTCTCTCTTTATTCACAAAGCTAAGAATGTCATGAACAACGACAATGGAAACATTCTATCCCCCTTATTCTTATTAGCATGAATTTGTAACTTTTAACATTAATTTCATATTGAATTTGTTTATTTCTTGTTTTTTCTTGTTGTTTTGTTTTAGTGTAAATCGAGGTTTCGCTGATGATGAGCTGCATGTCAGTTCGAAATGCATTCGATTTTTTAAAATTTTATAAATAAAAATACGGGTTTTTGAATACTTGAATTTCGTATTTTTATTGTAAAATTTTGACATTTGTAGTCAATAAAGGAAACTACCTTCATATATTTTTGAAAATTTCGACTACAACATCGGTTCGCTACTTTTAAATATTAAATTTTGAAAGTTTCAACAAAAATCGAATTGCCAGGTTTTTTTACAAAAAAATAAAAACCTAAAAAAAAACAATACTAAAACTTGGTAAAAATTTACTTTCGACTCAAACAGCTTTTCAAAAATTACAAATATTGGCTTTAAACTTATTTTATTTCACAGAAAATATTGTTTTCGATATTCATATATCATTCGATATAAAAATCCAACAGTCCGTTTTTTTATAAAAAAAATAAAATTTACAAAAAATAGTACGCAAATTTGGTGAAAATTCATACATATAGACAAACTTTTAAGCAAGACAAATCGACAGACTTGATGGGAAGTTATCAGTGTGGGTCGCATCTCAGCCTCTTTTTGAGGAATAAAATGGCATCAACATTTTTGAGAAAACCTTATTTTGCAGGAACTATTTTTAAACAGACTTTTTTTAAGAAATTAGCAATTTCTAGTGACCCAGTTGTGCATTATATTTCTTTCAAAATTGATTTTCTGTTAAGATTTTAAAAAATTAAGGAAATAAAGTGACACTTTTTTTTAACTAATGGCTAATTGAATAACACAGTGCACGTTTCATATCTATTAATATAAAAGCTTTGAATCTCTTGAGAAGTGAAGTGAAAAGAAATTCTGAAACGTGTAATTTGTGACTGCCACACAAAAGTTTCTTCCCAACTTATTTGTTTAACTTAATTTGTGTTAATTTTATACTCAGAGTTATTACGTACTTGAATGCAGCAATTTCCTTAAATTTCAGAAACAAACATTTTTCTCTCTACAAAATTTTTAAGTTTCGTTGACTCCTTTAAGATTAAAATATTTTCTAGCATCAGCTTCAATATACGAGTAAGCAGACTGATAGCGATAGTAATAAAATAATAGACTCCCGAAAATTGAGTCCGAAAAAACTACGTCAAAAAAAGCCAGAAAATTCTTGATATCAGATTCTTTCTCATTTTTGGGTGTTTGAATTTTTGTAGCGTTTTTCGCATTAATAGAAATGGTAACAAAAAAGAATATATTCTTTTTGAAAAAAAGCTTAGTTTCAATAACAATTTCTTACATTTCTGCGTGAAATACACCAAAAACCCTCTAAACTATTGTGTTTTAGCTCTGAAATATGGGATAATTAGAAAACTGTTGGAATCTTAGAATGCTTTCATGTGTAGAAAATCGACCAAATTAAATAGTTAGATTATACCTTGTTGGACAACAGCGTTCCAAAATAATTTAATAAATAAAGTTGTCACTTTAGCCCTTGAAATGTCTACATCTAAGGTTAAGATACACATTGTGATTAGGTATTAACTTTTGTCATTCCTAAATCTAAAATCAATTTAAAACTCGATCTTACTACTTTCGTCTTATCTTTGAAATTCAATTTTAAAAATTAGTAGAACTCGAGAATTTCTTCACTTTATCTCGGTTCAATAAAACGAAGTTCTAACAAATAATTTACTACAGCCCCCGATAGATTTTTTGATACTACATACTCGTAGGTACATTTTAGACATTCAATCAATAAATAATATTGACTCTTAAGGTTGCACAAATTGACACAGGGTCAATGGATTTCAACACTATAACCTACATTTATGTGTATTGTGTTTTATTTTACCTGAGCTGAAGTTGTCGGCGTCCATAAAAATGATATTTTCTTACAATTTATTATCTATGCTCGTACAAAAATTTGAGTACCCTAAATTTAATAAAACAATATTACATCTAAATCGCGTTCTAATATCCTACATCCCCAAATTTGAGGGTCAATCAATAAAAGTTCTATCTCAACCTGAGATCTAAATCAAAGTTGTAACGCTTGATAAAGAAATGAGTTTAATTTGTATCGAATTCTATAATTTTTCAATAAACCAAGCTTTAGAAACTAGAACTTTTCTAAGAAACCTGCCGTAAGTTTTTAAAATTTTGATTTTTTTTTTAAATTTAATAAGAACATCAACTTTGATGGCTTATTTCTCATTCTTTAATATCAAACTTAAGAAAATAATTCCTCCCACTAACAGTTCCTTGTATCAAATCATCTTTTTCCAGCTTATGGTTTAGTTATGTTGTTAAGAATGTATTCTAATATTATGCATGTGGTTGTACTTCTTCTTCGTTTCTCTTAAAGGGGCTAACTAATCTAATCACAGTCCAAAAAGCACGTATGTTATTTCTTCCTTCTTTTAAGCATAATGCCTTCATTCTTTAATGCACACAAAGAAACCGGAACAATTTCAAACAATATTCTTATTTTTTTTTTATTTTATCTCTTTGCTTATGGTTCCTTTGAAAAGACTTACCTTTATATAAAAAGGAAAATTATTCTTCAAAAGAGTTCGGATTCGGATAGGTATCTAATTTTTTTTTTTTTGTTATTTGAACTAAGGAATTAGGATGCTGTAGGATATTTTGTGTCTTCTTCTTGTTCTTCTTATGTTTGACTTCCAACAATTTTTAAGGAAATTAATACCTAAGAGCTGTTTTCAGTTCTTTTAAGGTTTTTTTTCTAAATTTATTCGAGCATAACGAAAGTTCTTACTTTAGGCTGTTTATTTTGTTGGGATTTTTTAAGGAAGTTAAAAAAGCCTTGGACTGTGGCTAATTTGAAATTAAAACAAAAAAAAAAAAAACATTTTATTATTCCGCATTGACAATGGACTTAACTTTTTACAGAATCCATATAAGTTTTTTAAGTTTGTTTGATCGTTTTAATCAGATTCTTTCATTCGAGTAACATGGGTATTTTTATTTAAAAAAAAACAAGTTTCATAATATAACCATAGGTAAAGAATTAAAAATTCGCATTAATTCGACCATTTCTATCTTTTAAAATACTTAAAAAAGGGCTGGAATGCATAACCTACACTGATCCCATTAGTATCGGTTACAAAATTTTACAATGGTATATTTTTTAAAAAGTCAATTTTCTCATTTAAAGCAATTGAAAGAATATTCCATCATAAATTAAAGTTTTCTTTCGAGTTATATTTGAGTAGTTGAATATATATAGTTAAACTTTAGGTAGAACTTTGTTACTTAAATGTTTCAAAATATTCGCGACAATAATAATATCTAATGAAAAAAAGAGGCTGGTATGCAACCCACACTGATAACTTCCCATCCCTTGTGTCGATTTGTCTTGCTTAAAAGTTTGTCTATATGTATCAATTTTTACCAAATTAGCGTACTATTTTTTGTAGATTTTATTTTTTTATGAAAAAACGGACTGTTGGATTTTTATAAAAAAAATTACTGAATATCGAAAACAATATTTTCTGTGAAATAAAATAAGTTTGAAGCCAACATTTTTAATGTTTGAAAAGATTTTTGAGTCCAAAGTAAATTTTTACCAAGTTAAAGTATTGTTTTTTTAGGTTTTTATTTTTTGTAAAAAAAACTGTCAATTCGATTTTTCTCAAAATTTTATCGAATGTTGAAAGCAATATTTCTTATAAGTTAAAATTAGTTAGAAGCCATTATCTCAAATTTTTGAAAAGATATTTGAGTCGAAAATCAATTTTTACGAACTTTTGTTATTTTTTTTTTGGTTTTTAATTTTTTGTAAGAAAACTGTCAATTTGATTTTTTTCAAAATTTTACTGAATGATGGAAACAATATTTCTTATAAGATAAAATAAGTTTGAAGCCTTAATCTCAAGTTTTTGAAAATATGTTTGAGTCAAAATTCAATTTTTACCAACTTTGAGTAATGTTTTTTTTAGGTTTTTATTTTTTGTAAAAAAAACTGTCAATTCGATTTTTCTCAAAATTTTTCTTTAAAATGAAAACAATATTTCTTATAAGTTAAAATTAGTAAGAAGCCATTATCCCAAATTTTTGAAAAGATATTTGAGTCGAAAATCAATTTTTACCAACTTTTATAAATTTTGTTAGGTTTTTTTTTTTTTTTTTAACTTTTTTTTACGAACTTTTGTTATTTTTTTTCGGTTTTTAATTTTTTGTAAGAAAACTGTCAATTTGATTTTTTTCAAAATTTTACTGAATGATGGAAACAATATTTCTTATAAGATAAAATAAGTTTGAAGCCTTAATCTCAAGTTTTTGAAAATATGTTTGAGTCAAAATTCAATTTTTACCAACTTTGAGTAATGTTTTTTTTAGGTTTTTATTTTTTGTAAAAAAACTGTCAATTCGATTTTTCTCAAAATTTTTCTTTAAAATGAAAACAATATTTCTTATAAGTTAAAATTAGTAAGAAGCCATTATCCCAAATTTTTGAAAAGATATTTGAGTCGAAAATCAATTTTTACCAACTTTTATAAATTTTGTTAGGTTTTTTTTTTTTTTTTTTAACTGTCAATTCGATTTTCCTCAACATTTTTCAGAATGTTGAAAACAATATTTCTTATAAGATAAAAAAGTTTGAAGCCTTAATCTCAAGTTTTTGAAAAGATATTTGAGTCGAAATTCAATTTTTACCAACTTTGAGTAATGTTTTTTTTAGGTTTTTATTTTTTATAAAAAAACTGTCAATTCGATTTTTCTCAAAATTTTACCAGCTGTCAAAAACATTATTCTTCGTTGCACAATATTATTTAGAGATGAAATCATATTTAAGTCGTAAAATTTTCGATGTGACAAATTTTTTTTTTCAGTTTTTTTGATTTATAAAAAACCGTTAATTGGATTTTTTTCCAAAAATAAACCTGTTTTGTATCACGTTACAATATATAATATTAAATTTAATTCAAGTCTCTAGCGTCATTGGTTCATGAGATATTTAGGGTTAACCAAAATTTTCACCTTTTTTTAAACTGCTATGGTAAAAAAACCACCAACGCAATTTTGTTGAGAGTTTTTTCTGCATCTTTCTGCTTTATTATCTGTATAACAAAATTTATTTGAAGTCGATATCTCTTCTGGTTCTTGAGCTATGGAAGACGAAAAAAACGTCGCGAACGTACTGACGTACGGACGTACGGACGAACGTACGTACACACGCACGCACAGACATCTTTCTAAAAATCTTTTATTTCGACTCTAGGGACCTTGAAACGTCGAGAAATGTCAAAATTTTCAATTTGACAAATCGGACTCATTACAATAACTTCCTATGGGAAGTTAAAAATTCAAAATTTTGTTTTTTCTTTCAAGATTTTTAAGTTAAAATTGAATTTTTAGAACTTTTTTTGGTTAAAGTTATAATTTAAGTGTCAATAGCATATTTCTAAAAGTTTTAGAAAACTATGTTTGTTTGTTTGTTTGAACACGCTAATCTCAGGAACTACTTGTCCGATTTTAAAAATTCTTTTCACATCACGCTAAGACTTATGCGAAGATTGTTTGAAAATCGGGGATTTCTTTTGATAAAATATTGTATGACAGAATTTGTTCCCCTTTAATAGTTCTAAACAAGTTCACAACAGTAATATCTCTATCTTTTAAAGTTGGCTCACTATTTTAAGCTTACCAAATTTGTTCTCAAACTAAAAAACTCATTAATAATAATATTTTTTTTCATTATTTGAACTTAATTTATTCTCAAGGTATTTGATTCTTTTTGAAGGTTTTAATTCTTAAAAAAAAAAACTATCAGTTGTATTGTCCTTACAAATATAAATGTTAACAACTATTATTTATATAATATAGAATCAAATTGAAGAAAATAATCTAGGTTCTCGAAATCGAAAAAATGAAATTGAATCCTAAATTTAGATCGATTTCATAATCCTGCATAAAAGATATCATTCCTCTTAAAATATCCAAATAGTCCAGCTTTTGTCATCCATGGTATACGAAAGAGCCTAAAATGATTCGAAACAAAAGAAACAAAGCTTGGGAAAATCTTAATCTTAATCTTAAAAGCATGTCCCCTGAAGATCGTGGAATATAGATATGTATGTATGTTAACCTCTTTGAAAAGTTTTAAATCTCTTTCTTTAATTTATATATGTAAATATGCCGGATATCTTTAAAGTTATCTTAAGCTTGGAAATTCGTCACAACAAAAAAGAAATCTGATAGCTATCCAGTGAATTTTAGTAATAACAAGAGATAATTTAGTCAGTACTCCAGAAATTTGTAACACGTTTGCTAACATCTTTCAGCAATCTTTCAAAAAAGAACCCGTAAAAATAGATAAGAATTTGTTTCTTTACTTGCGTGGCAGTACCCATACTACCATTAATAATGTTCAAATGATGTCATAACTTGGCATTACTTAAGAATGATTATTTCTCGAGACAAAATGTAATACTACCATTTGTCTTAAAAAAAATGTAAGTCAGTAGTAGCCTCTTCCTTTTTCGATTATTTGCACTTTCCCTAAGCTCAGGTAATTTCCCACTCATATGGAAGAAGGCATTTATTACACCAGTCCTTAACAAGTCTGACATTAGTAATTACAGACCAATCTCTAAAAAGTCTTGTATTCAAAGGCATTTGTAATAGTTTAAACTTTAGATACAAAGCATACTATATGAAATCAACAACATGTTTATTATGTGAAAACGATAGACAATTACAAACTATACTTACATTTTTGCATAAGTGTTCAAATACTCTAAAACTCGGTCAAAAGCTCGACTGTGTTAACACTGATTATTCTAAAGCTTTTGACCAATTTTCTCATGATATCATCATATTTAAGCTGAAAGTATATTCATCACTTATATATCTTTTCATCTTTAAAATAGGTCATATATAGCTAAATTCAGAAGTTCTTTCTCCAACCCCAAATCAGGAGTTCCCTAGGGTAGTCATTTAGGACCTTTACTCCTTATCTTAGCTATCAATGTTTCACACCTTTGTTTTCGATATGGTGACATTTTAAATTGTGCGGATGATAGGAAAATCTTTTAAAGCGTATAGGGCTTATCTAGCTACATTCAGAAGTTCTTTCTCCAACTCCAAATCAGGAGTTCCCTAGGGTAGTCATTTAGGAACTCTACTCTTTATCTTAGCTATCAATGTTTCACACCTTTGTGTACGATACGGTGACATTTTTACCAATGCGGATGAAATGAAAATCGTCAAAAGCATATAGTGTCGAAGCAATCGATTACAACTCCAAGTGGATGTTAACATTTTTCTATTTGCTACAAAAATAACGGGGTTTTATCCAATTAAATGCCTGGCAGTGTCTTTCTATTAAAAACGTATTGCTAGTTTGATTGATTATAAAATATTGCAGCATTTTATACATCACGTCCACAGTTTTAAAGATCTTGGAGTTCTTTTCAATTCTCATTTCGATTTCACGGAGCATATTAATTCGATCGTTAATAAAGCACCCTTGTCGTGATAGTAAGTGCGAAGGACTGTCATGCTAGAGGTCTTGGGTTTAATCAATGCCTTGCCTAAACCACCTTAAGTTTTTTCACGGGTATTGCCTCTTGTGAGGAATTGACGAATTCTCCAAGAGTAATTCTTGTCATGAAGAGTGCTTTCTCAAATTAGCCATTCAGATTGGGCATACAACTGTTTCCTCCATCCCTGACTGACATGGCTTGCAATGGTTGGGAGTTGTAAGTCACTAGGCTCTAGTTCTCTACGGCCTGTTGCGCCACCTAATTTTTAACGTTTGTTTAAAAATTTCAGGATCCTTATGATATTTCTGCTCTACATAACACTTGGTCCGCCCCTAAGCATTCATGGTATGGATCCCTTTTTCGAGATCCGCCAGAATGGGATAGCATATGTTCAACGCAATTTCATATGTTTCCCCTCAGGAATGTCTGATCCTTACAACCACCCTCCTTATGAGAGTCGGATAAATCTTCTTCAAATGCTTTATTTCGTATGAAAGTGAAATGTAGAACCTAACTGAAAATCTATTATTGTTACCAAGATGTGTCGAAAATAAATGTTTAACAATTTTATATAAGATTTTGTTTAAAGGTTTTTAATGCCAATTCGATTTTTCTAAAAAAATAACTTTTTTCGTTAGTGAGATATTTGGGGTGAATTTTTTTAACTTCCCATAGGAAGTTATTGCAATTGGTCTGATTTGTCGAATTGAAAATTTTGACATTTCTCGACGTTTCAAGGTCCCTAGAGTCAAAATAAAAGATTTTTAGAAAGATGTGTGTGCGTGCGTGTGTACGTTTTTTCGTCGTCCATAGCTCAAGAACCAGAAGAGATATCGACTTCAAATAAATTTTGTTATACAGATAATAAGGCAGAAAGATGCAGAAAGGGCCCTCAAGAAAATTGCGTGTGTGGTTTTTTTACCATAGCAGTTTAAAAAAAAGGTGAAAATTTTGGTTAACCCTAAATATCTCATGAACCGATGACGCTAGAGACTTGAATTAAATTTTATATTATATATTGTGACGTGTTACTTAACAAGTATTTTTTTGGAAAAAATTCCAAATAACGGTTTTTTTTTATAAATCAAAAAATCTGAAAAAAAATTTGTCACCTCGAAAATTTTACGACTAAAATATGATTTCATCTTCAAAACAATTTTGTGCAACGAAGAACAATGTTTTTGACATGTGATAAAATTTTGAGAAAAATCGAATTGACAGCTTTTGTACAAAAAAATAAAAGCCTAAACAAAAATTTATAAAAGTTGGTAAAAATTGACTTTCGACTCAAATATCTTTTCAAAACTTTGAGATATTGGCTTTAAACTGCTTTTATCTTTCAAAAAATATTGTTGTCAACATTCAGTAAAATTTTGAAAAAAATCGAATTTACAGTTTTTTTTTTATAAAAAAATAAAAACCGAAAAAACAATTTAACAAAAGTTGTTAAAAATTAATTTTGACTCAAATATCTTTTCAAAATTTGAGATTATGGCTTCAAACTAATTTTATCTCATAAGAAATATTGTTTTCGACATTCCATAAAATTTTGAGAAAAATCAAATTGACAGTTTTTTTTACAAAAAACAAAAACCTTAAAAAAAACAATACTAAAACTTGGTAAAAATTTACTTTCGACTCAAATAGCTTTTCAAAAATTAAAAATATTGGCTTCAAGCTTATTTTATTTCCCAGAAAATATTGTTTTCGATATTCAGTAATTTTTTTTATAAAAATCCAACAGTCCGTTTTTTCATAAAAAAATAAAATCTACAAAAAATAGTACGCAAATTTGGTAAAAATTGATACATATAGACAAACTTTTAAGCAAGACAAATCGACAGACGGGATGGGAAGTTATCAGTGTGGGTCGCATCCCAGCCTTTTTTTTAAAAAAAGTCATATAATAAAGTGATTTACAGACGTACGAAATTAATTACAAACTAACACACAGACAGTCTTCTAAAAACCTTTGATTTTTATTCTAGAGACCTTGAAATGTCAAGAAATTAAAACATTTTCAATTCGGCAAAGCAGACCAATTACAATAACTTCCATTGGGAAGTTATAAAATCAGAATTAACTCGACCAAATATAGATATAAAATAATTTATATCCATCAATATAATGTATGTATTTATATGAAATCTTATTTCTTACTTTTTCAAAAATTTAAAGATGACGACTTCAACTTTTCTTTGATTACTTTTTTACTTGTTTTCATTATAAAAAATTTATCAAAAGATTCATTTAGTTTATTTGAATGCTCTAAACTTCATACAAACGTAAGATATAGCAAAAAAGTTTTCTTTCCAAATTCTTTATTGAGCTTATTTTCATTGAATTCATACTTTGATTATATTATATTTTGTTTTCGTCATATTGCCACGCATCACCTAGCATTTCACTTAGAAACGATGAAAAATTAATAAAACCAGTTTGCTTGCTATATAAAATTATAATATGAAGGTAAGGAAACTCGTACCTGCACCTTTTCATTGAAAATCTTTCCTTTCATCATAAAACTCATACAAACCAGCATACATACATATGTATTTGTATATCCTTAAATCCATATCCTTATAAATAAATTCCAACCGTATTCTCAGAAACTTTATTATTAAGGTACCAGTCAGCTCAATTTTGAAGACTGAACTATTTTTTTGAAAAAAAAAGAGGAGGAAAAGTTTTTACACAAACTTTTCCAATGAGCTCTATCTTTCTCAATTTTTGCACCTACAGATGTACAGTACATACATATGTATATAGAGCTACCTTAGATCCTTCAGCCTATACAACAGCGAATTGTGTATACCTATCTGTGTTTCTGTATATGTATATTTATTGGCAAAGGTTCATTGCAAACTCTAGGATATGTTTGTGTGTGTATGTCATGGAGGTGTTGAAAGTTCAACTAGATGACAAACTTTGGTACGAACGCATTCGAGTCCTCTTGTTTTTGCTTCCGACAACGCGATGTCCTTGCGTATACAGCATTGTCTTTATTTGTATTTTTTGATTTTATGTTTTGCGTAGAAATTCAATTCAGATTGAAAGTGAAAAATATGAAGTGTGCAACTCGGTCGCATTTGCTTGATTCTATCAAAACTTACAACTTTAAGTCGATGGAAGTTGTACATTTTCCAATGGTGTCTTAGAATAAGATAGTTCATTTTGAATAGCATGAAATTAGTGAGGAAAAGGAATGGATTCAAATGTCCTTTATTCGAATTTTTCCTTTATATTTTTCTGTCACATCAGAGATTTTTAAAATGTACCCTTTTAAAAATGCTTAACACAACCAAAAACGGGGTTCTTAAGGCTAAGTTGAAATTCAAAATATCTCAAATCTTTCTCTTCTATATGGATTTTAAAGAATTTTAGTATCTTACTTAGTTTCTGGAAATCTCTCATTAGTCATAAGTCATTATTTGACTCTATATGAAGTTTTGATAAAACCTTGATTTTAATACTTTCATAGAGTTTTGAAAAATAAGTTTTAGAGTTATTTTTAATTGCTAATTTCAAATCCATTATTGTTTAGAAAATAGATTCGCTACAAGAACAAACTTTACTTTATAACCATTTTTGGTTTTATTTCAAAAAATAACAGCAATTCCCATTCAATTCTTTTGAATGGCTTTTTTCATTTGTTTTAATAAAAAAAATAACAGCAATCCCCATTCAATTTTTTTGGTTAAAAATCGAAAATTCGAAGTTTTTCAAAAATGATCTATAATTCTTTTTTAAACTTTTACAATTTTTTTTCTTATTTGGCTTCTTTCTACAAAAAAAACATATTTTGGAATTGCTCCAGAGGGGTACCTCTCATTAAGCCGTTATTTTGTTCTTAAATTTTCTCAAGAACTAATGTACCGATTTGAATAATCTTCTCTTTCTGTGCAAGGAAATATTTTTTAAATAGACTTTTTTGGAGACATAAGAAAGTTCTAGTGACCCAGTCGTGCATTTTATTTCTTTCAAAATTGATTTTCTGTAGAATACAAAAACTTTTAAGATCTTAAAATATTAAATAAATCTACTTTTTGAAGTCAATTTGCTTTGGATGCTCTAGAACGGAGATTAAAACACGAATTTCAATAATATAAATGTCCCAAAAACGACACTTTTGTTAAACTAATGGCTAAAAAATGGCTAAAAACATAATGAACGTTTCATATCTACACTAATATTATAAAGAGGATAGACTTGTATTTTTGTATGTAACGAATAAACTCAAAAAGTACTGGACCGATTTTAATAATTCTATTTTTCATTAGAAAGCTACATTATCTCTACCTATTTATGTCTACCCACGCGAAGCCGGGACGGGCGGCTAGTCTATTGATATCAAGGCTTTGAATTTCTTGAGAACTGAAGTGAAAAGATATTCTGAAACGTGTAATTTGTAAGTGCCACACATAAGCTTGTTCCTAACTTATGTACCAACTTATTTACATTAATTTGTTTTTATTTAATTATTAGATAAATAGTGTTCTTAAATGCACCTATTTCCTTAAGGGGGTATTCTAGTGTAGAGACATGAATTTCGCCCGGTTTTTGAAGCGTTGTATAAAGGAAACAAAAAATATTTTTAGTATACATTTTTTTATCATTTGTTTATTGATTTGTTGTTCATACATAAAAAAATTAATAAAAAGAAATTAAAATTAACAAAGTTACAAGCAGTCAAAGTGGGGGGTCAAAATAAAAGAGGGTGTCTTGGCGTGCATCCTACCAACCCTCCTGGTGATCTGAAAAACAAAAACCAGACGGATTCTTAATTATTATAGATGTCGCTATTGTTTCACCCTTGGATAAGTTAAAAAAAAAAACTTTTTAACAAAATGGCAGCAGTTTGAAGACAAAAATGTTCTTGTTGCATATTTTTCAACAATTCCGAATTTTTTAAAAATACTTAATGAGAAGTTATATTTTTGGGCAAGGACCACATGATAAAGAGATGTATAAAGAACATCCTCTCCAAATTTGAAGTAAATCAGTCTATTAGAACTCGATATATCCTTACCGCCAGCTCGAAAAAAAGAATTTCGAGAAAAACGCGTTCAGAGTTTTGAGACAAGTTTTCGACAATTTTACTTATAGAATGATACAGAATACGTATGTGCATATTTTTAATCAGCGATTCCTGCTGACACGTTGTCAGAGCTAGCACTTCCACTCAGTATAAAGGTTGCCACAAAAGTAACTTAAAATGAAACTAAAAGGACAAAACAGTTTCTATGACCTCCAAAACCAGTTTCTATGACCTTCAATTAACTTGTGAAATAATAGGAATATTAAAAAATCCTTTTAAACGCATATTCTTGAATGTCTAAACTTTGGAAATATGAAAAAAAAAATTTTTGATTTTTTCAAAATTCTACACTAGAATACCCCCTTAAATACAAGAACCAAACATTTTTCAAACATAGTACCCGTGGCACGATGGTAAGTGCGTTGGACTGTTATCTGGTTAGATCAGTATTTATATTTCGACAGACATATAAATGCTGCTCTGACCAGGGCCCGAGAAGCCTTCGCTCTGACGAAACGGCTGTTTTTTTAGCAGTCGGCTTGACCCCCGAGTGAAGGAAGGTAATTTGCTACATGGCCCTCATACGGCCGATGATCGTTTATGGTTGTCCTGTGTGGTTCAACGTTGCCCCTTCTCAGATGGAGAAGTTTCGGGTGTTCGAGCGGCAGTGTTTACGATGCTGTACCGGCTTATATCGAACAGCCGAATCTTCTTATGTGCACTACTATTCCAACGGGGCACGAATCAACAGAATTAAGAATTTCGTGATAAAACTCATTCGAGGTCACATTGCAAGAGCTATGTCTTCGACCAACAATTTAATTTTCGGGGCGTTCTATCCGAACGACGAGTATTTTGAGACTGCACGCTTGAGCGTCTTCATTCCACAAGATTCATTCCTCTTTTTAGACAGATGCGGTCTGATTCAGGATAGATTGGCAGTTCCGCTAATTTACCACGTCAGACGAACGAACCGTGGATAGGCGACTCCTGTACAATCGGGACGTCATGACACAAGGCGAAGCAGAGCTCCTTCGGTTCAGTAGGGCTGTGTCCGAACGGGACCGAACTGATAGGTTGAAGCAGGAGAACCAGTTTTGGTGGCTTCAATCGGCACTTGACAATGGGAAGTCAGGATGGGGTTTTAAGCCTTGGCCGCCTTACATACTTGCTTTATAGTTTTAAGGTTTAGTTTTCAGTTGAATAGGCATGGTGGAACACAAAAAAAATACAAAAAATTAAAAAAAAAACATGGAATAAAAAAAAATAAAAAAAATAAAAAAAAAGACAACAAAATATGAAAAACAAAAAATGTTAGATAGTTAGATTTGCTGCTGTTCTAGTTTTAAGTAGTTTATATGTAGGTAGAATAGGTAGTTTAAGTTAGCTTTAAGTTGTATATTAAGGACCTTATTTTAAGTAGTTTTAAGTAAAAATAAAAAGGATATTGATATTAGTTTTTTTTTTCAAATTTTCTAATAAATACAAAATAAATAAAGTTGAATCGAAGTAAAAAAGATCTTAGAGCCGAAAGGCATTCGAATTAAGTATTATTGTTTAACTTAGAGTGTCCGTATGGAACCAGTAAGTTAGTTGTAAGTTATGGTTAATTAGGCTAGTTTTATGAATTTTTGTCTAGCTTTAAGATAGGTTTAAGATTGTATTAATAAAAATGAGTTTAAAAAAAATAAGAAAAAAAAAGTGCGTTGGACTGTCATGCCAGAGGTCCTGGGTTCAAACCCTGCCTGTGCCATCTAAAGTTTTTTTCACTGGTACTGCCTCTTGAGAGGAATTGACAAATCCTCCAAGAGTAATTCTTGTCATGAAAAGTGCTTTCTCAAATAAACCGTTCGGATTCGGCATATAATCTGTAGGTCCCCTCCATCCCTGACAACAATATTCACACACAAAAATGGTTGAGAGTTTTAAGTCACTAGGCCCTAGATCTCAATGGACTGGAGTGCCACGTAATTTATTTTTAAACATTTTTCTCTCTACAATTTTTAAGTATTGTACCTTTGTTCTTCACATTATTAGAAATGGAAACAAGAAAAGAATATATAATTTTTGTAAAAAGCTACGTTTGGAAACAATTTCTTACATATCTGCGTGATATGCACCAAAAACCCTCTAAACTATTGTGTTTTATGTAGCTGTTAAATATTTATAACATATTTAGAAAATTGTTGGAATCTTGGAATGCTTTCATATGTAGAGAGTATTCCAAATTAAAAAGTTATACCATACCTCGCTGGACAACAGTGTTCTTAAATACTTTAATAACTTAAGTTGTCACTTTAGTCCTTGAAAATTGTTACATTATGTTATTTAAATTTTGTCAGTCTCCTTTACAGAACATTAAAGAACAATTTTAAGCGGTGAATAAAAACTCGTCTATTTGTTATGTGTGTGAGAACATATGGTAAGTACCTAATCAATAATCATACTTCTACTCTAAAATTATTTAATTTTGAAAATCAAAAAGCTGAATTTGTTTTTCTTTCCCAAATAAAATTTGTATCTGAAGAACACATGAAATGGATGCGTCATTTTAACAGGTACCTGACTACTCGGGAGCCTTCTTTTATGACTGAATGATGTCCCGTTTATGTCTATTTCACACATACATTCAAGACAGCATTATGTGTGAAATGGGCCTGCACAATTTAAATAAATATTTTAGTACTTCTTGTATTGAAGCCCAGTCGTGCGTCGTCAGATAAATTTATCTCTGTATGTATATCTTTACATGTCGTATCTATTATTTTGCTACAAAACGCAGCTTTCCGCCATATCGACCTCACCCAAACCCTTAAATTCAAAAGGAAAAGAATTATGCGTAAAGGTATGACAAATTACCATATTTTCTGCCTTATTCACCCGTTGTCGTTGCTTTGCATAAAATATGACAATGGCAATAAATGGTTAAGAAATGGCGCAAATAATGAAATTTTGCTCTACTCGTGTAAAGATAAATCTCAGCATATATATGTATATGCAAGTATAGAATACATACAAAAGAAAGAAGTTACATAAGGATAAAAAAAGGCTCAAAAAGAATTAGCAAAATCTGAACTAGAGGAGAAAAAACAAAGAATTCCTTTCGAGGTTGAGTAGATGAGAAGAGGTACCTACCTAACATGGAGGTAGTTTAGTTTTTTAAGAGTGAAACCTAAGGGTAGTCCTTTGGGACTTTCATCGTCGTCGTCGTGTGTCGTAGTCGTACTCGTAGGCTCTCGACAACGATATGGTACAGTTATTTTGGGATAAAAACGCAAATAAAAAAATGATGACAAAAAAGGAATCCTTTTTGTTTGGATGTGTGCTTTGTTCCAACACTAAATCGGCCTAATAGATTTATCAGATGCATATTGAAGTTGTTGTTTAGATTTTTGTTTTAAGTTGGGTCCATTTAGATTGCTTTTCGGAACGACTATCAAAGTCAGTGAAAGACTTAGTAAAACTGATCCTTTTGTCCTTTGTATGTCAATCATTTTTGGTTTTTTTTTTTTTTTTTTTTGATCTGAGAAGTTTTGAAGTTTTTCTTTTTATCTACCTCGTTTTTGGCCAAATTACACAATCCAACAGAAATTGCTACTTTGCATGATTGAATGTTTTTCTCGTTGGAAATGTTTTGGGTTTGAGATGATTTTTGTATGTTTGCATCAATTTTTTAGCTTTATGATATTTTATTATTTATTACTTTAGTATCTGACCAGAACACACGTTGTTTAGTTTTTTTTAGTGTCATGTTTTGCATAGAAGAACATTTGTTTTAACAAATAGTAGATATTAACTTTATGGTCCCTCGTATCTGATATATAGGGTCTGCCATCTAACGTTTTTTTTTTTAAACTAGTGCTTATTTCGTGAATGGTAACACTTAGCTCATGTATGATTTGACAGATAATTAGTTTTATCCTTCCGCTGAACGAATATGGTTGTGTATACACTTGAACAACGCTGGGAATAACGCTTAGAGAAGATGTCGATTTTTCCCAAAAAAAAATATCTTTTCAGTTGAAGCTCATTTTGATCTTGGTGGGTATGTAAACACGCAAAAGTGTCTCATTTGGGGCACAGAAAACCAGAACGCATACATTGAAAAGCCGATACACCCAAAACGAGTCACTGTTTGGTGCGGATTTTGGTCCAGAGGCATAATTGGGCCATTTTTCTTCGAAAATGAGCAGAGAGTTAGCAGACCATGTTGAACGAATTTTTGTTCACAAAAATTTAAGAGGAGAATATTGGCAACATTTGGTTTCAACAAGACGGCGCTACGTGCCACACAGCCGAAGTTACACTCGATGTTTTTATAGCATTTAAAAAAAAAGTTATTTGGCGGACCCTTTAGTTTAATTAAGGTTTAATTATTTTCATAGTATAAACGTTTATATTAGAAAATTCATCCAAAATTTCATTAATTTTCTATTAAAGTTATTTCTAAGAAATTTTCAAAATAAATAATGCTAAATATCTAATTTTAAATTCCTGTTTACAAAATCAAAATATGATTTTAAATAAATCTTAACAACTTTCCAGTAGATGTCATTAATTTACAGGAAGAATTGTTCATTTTCATTTTATGTTTAGTTGGAATTAAAATAAATCGAAACTACTGATTCAGAAAACCACAATGCCAAAGGATATTATTTTTTCTACTGAAATAGTTTTGGATTTGCCGCATCACAAATTTTTCATGTTACTATTCCGAAGAAGTGTTATTAATATTTGTATTATTATTATTTTTTTATTATGATTAAGTATACACGAACATATATAAAAATAATATAATAGAAAAACAATTACAATAGAATTTATTTAAAAGTTAGAAAGGTTCTGGCAATCATCAATCAACAATTTGAATGAATTATTTACCAATGCGCATTACATACCTTTGTTTCGTGGTTCGATTTGAAATGTTTTTGTGTTTTGATTAATTAATTTATTTCTAACAACGAAATACTTTTTTATTTCAAAAGCTGTTTTCATTATTTCCCACAGAAGAACTCGAATTTCTTTTTATTTTATTTTATTTTATTTTATTTGTATTCATTGAATTATGATGGGATACCGTATAAAGAATATTTAAAACCATTGACAAATATTTTGAAATTTATTAAAAATTTGTTTTAGTGGCAGAAAAATAATTGAAATATTAGTTTGAGATTAAAATATTGAATTCAATAAAACCCATAAGAGGTTTTGTAGTCCCCAAATGAATTTCTGTAAAAATAACCTCTTGAAAACTTACTGCGATAAAAGCTGAATTTAATAATTTTACTCAAAATACTACCTATTTTAAAATATTTCTTAATATTTTAACGAATCTCTTTTTAATTGAATTACAAATTATCTTTCTTATTGTTGTATAGGATGAAAAATTTCACAATGTCGAGTACTCACGTATTCAACATTCTCAAATATACTCCTAGGGGATTTAAATTTTTCCATTTTTGATCTGGACGTAATTTACAAAGCATTCATTCGTCCAAAAGCTAAGTACAACAATATTAAGACAGGTACTCCTATAATTTCAAGACATTTTGACAAAATCTTAGAAAGAACTTTAAAAAAGAGACACAATAGAACAATAAAAGATACTTTTTAATCGTTTGAATAAGAATCTCCTATTTCCTAATATTTGTAGTGTGTTGAAACATGTTAAGGGGTAATATCATCCCCTGAAGTGAGTGTCTATTATTTAACGAAAATCAGGAAATAATTATTTTTTTAACTTCCCATATTGCAATCTATAGGGTTTTTCAATAAGGGCGGGTAGGTATTGTGTGTAGATGTCGTGGCGTTTGCTGTGTGGCATGTAGCATCGTCCTGATGGATCCAAATGTCGTCTAGGTCCATATGATTCAATTGGGCCATAAGAAATTAGTTATCGTCGTTATGTAGAGCTTGCTGTTGACGGTGACCGCCTCACTAACGTCGTTTTCAAAAAAGTACCGACCAATTACGCCACCGTCCCAAAATCCACACCAAACGGTAACTTTTTGAGGATGCATTATCACCTGGTCAATCTCGCGTGGGTTGGTGTCGTCCCATATACGACAATTTTGCTTGTTAACACAGCCATTCATCCAAAAATGCGACTTGTCACTAAAGATGATTTTTCGGCCAAAATTGATGTTATCTTCCAAACGATTCGAAGTCCATTCAGCGAACAAACGGCGTTGTCTATGGTCATGAACTTTGAGCTCCTGGGTCAGTTGGATCTTGTACGGGTGTATGCCTAAGTCCCGATGCAAAATTCGCCAATTTGAAGTCTGCGAAAGGCCGAGTTCTTGTGCACGGCGAGGAATAGACTGTTGAACACATTCACGGAGGCCGGCGATGTTCTCGACCGATCTTGCATTCCTTGAACGTACGGATGTTGGCTGCTTGTTTACTAAACCGGTAGTCTCAGATTTAGCCACCAAACGTTGAAGAGTCGACTGTGAAGGGCCACCACGCCTACCGTAAAATTGATGGTCGCAACGTTTGCGTTAACAAACACTCATTTTTATAATAAAGTTTTATCACTTGAACGTGCTGTTCAATCGTGTAACTTGGCATGATGATTAAGCATAAACAACTGAATAATAAACAAAACATTTGACAGATGTCACCAAAACAAAATGGACACCACGGGGCACCAAAATCTACCTACGCCAATTGAAAAACCTTTTATATTGTAACGTAATACCAAACTTATAAAATTCAATTAACGTTTTTTTATAAATCAAAAATACTAAAAAAAATTATTGTTGCCTCGAATATTTTACGAACAACTCTTGATTTTGTCTCCAAAATATTTATTTAACCTAAAAAAAACAATAATTGCTAAAAGTTGGTCAAAATTTATTTTCGACTCAAAAGTCTTTTCAAAAATTTAAAATATTGGCTTCAAACTGATTTAGGGGGAGTGATGTGTTTTTTAACCACTTCTGTAACCATTTCAATTTGAAGGTTACTATTTAGACCGCTATTACTTATATACCAAGGTACATTTATTATTCCACGAAGGACATTTTTTGTGGAATTTTCGCATGGGTTCAGTATTTGCATCCAAATTATTCAAAGCTATCGATTGCATTCTACAGATCTATCTGCCATCAACATTATAGTATCATAAGCAAAGGAGGTCATCTTAACCTTGATAATCACTTATTTTTTTTTTTTTTTTTTTTTTTGTAAATTCATTTTTATTAATTCATTCTTAAGACTATCTTAAAGCTAGACAAAAATTCATAAAACTAGCCTAAATTAACCATAACTTACAACTAACTTACTGGTCCCATACGGACACTCTAAGTTAAACAATAATACTTAATGCTAATGCCTTTCGGCCCTAAGATCTATTTAACTTTAATTCATTTTATTTATTTTTGTATTCATTAGAAAATTTCAAAAAAAACTAATATCAATATCCTTTTTTATTTGTACTTAAAAACTACTTAAAATAAGGTCCTTAATATAAAACTTAAAGCTAACTAAAACTACCTATTCTACCTATGAACTACTTAAAACTAGAACAACCACAGCAGCAAATCTAACTATCTAACGTTTTTTGTTTTTCATATTTCGTTGTCTTTTTTTTTCAATGTTTTTTTCAATGTTTTTTTATTTTTTTTTGTATTTTTTGTATTTTGTTTTTTGTTTTTTTTTTTTCTGTATTTTTGTGCATATTTTTTTTTTGTATTTTTTTTTTTGTGCCACCATGCCTATTCTACTTAAAACTAAACCCTAAAACTATAAAACAAGTATGTAAGCCGGCCAAGGCTTAAAACCCCATCCCGACTACCCACTATCAAGTGCCGATTGAAGCCACCAAAACTGGTTCTCCTGCTTCACCCTATCAGTTCGGTCCCGTTCGGACACAGCCCTACTGAACCGAAGGAGCTCTGCTCCGCCTTGTGCCATGACGTCCCGATTGTACAGGAGTCGCCTATCCACGGTTCGTCGTCTGACGTGGTAGATTAGCGGAACCGCCAATCTATCCTGTATCAGACCGCATTTGTCTAAAAAGAGGAATGCCTCTGGTGGAATGAAGCCGCTCAAGCGTGCACTCTCAAAATACTCGTCGTTCGGATAGAACGCCCCGAAAATTAAATTGTTGGTCGAAGACATAGCTCTTGCAATGTGACCTCGGACGAGTTTTATCACGAAATTGTCAATTCTATTGATTCGAGCCCCGTTGTATAGGACCTCGTTGGAATAGTAATGCACGTAAGAAGATTCGGCTGTTCTGTATAAGCCGGTACAGCGTCGTAAACACTGCCGCTCGAACACCCGAAACTTCTCCATCTGGGAAGGGGCAACGTTGAACCACACAGGACAACCATAAACGATCATCGGCCGTATGAGGGCCATGTAGCAAATTACCTTCACTCTGGGGTCAAGCCGACTGCTAAAAAACAGCCGTTTCGTCAGAGCGAAGGCTCCTCTGGCCCTGGTCAGAGCAGCATTTATATGTCTGTCGAAATATAAATACTGATCTAACCAGATACCGAGGTACTTCACTACACTTTTGCTCGCTAATGGCTGCCCGTGAAGATCAACGATAACCATCTTGCGCCAATTCTTGCACGTATCCCTCGTGGCCCTAGCCAACGGAGTCCGGAACAGAATTGTCTCCGACTTCTGGACATTTATTTTCAGTTTCCAGTCGTCGCAATATCGCTGAATCTCGTCGAAATCACGCTGCAAGAGAATTCTAATAACCTCAACCTTTCGGGCCGTTCTGTACGCAATAAGATCGTCGGCGTACGCAATTGCCTTTGTAAGACTACCTATCAGATCGCTGGTGTAAATGCTGAAGAGAATCGGAGAATTCACCGCTCCCTGTTGAAGACCATTTTTAATTAAGAATGTTGTGGTAGAAGTTACATTGCCACTTTTGACAACAAACTTTCTACCGTTAAGCATATCATAAAGTATATACAACAATGGCTTGCTTATGCCAAGCCTGCTCAGTTTTAGGTAAAGACCCTCTAACCATACGGTGTCAAAGGCCTTTTCCAAATCAACCAGAACAGCACCTGTGCATTGTTGTTTTGATTTATTCCATTGGATATCAGAAACGAGTTTAGACGCAGCATGAATTGTGTCATGACCCGCCTTGAACCCGAACTGTTTATCCGGAATTATTTTGTTGTCCGCAGCCCACTTAGTCAGAGCCCTATTGATGATTTTTTCGAAAACTTTGCTGATGCTCGGAAGAAGACTTATCGACCGAAGATTTGACGGGTTGGAGTTGTCCTTTCCCTTTTTCGGGAGAGGATGAACCACAACGGTCTTCCAATGCACTGGATAATATGCATTATTCAGTGCATTATTGAAGAGTGTGGTGTAAATGTCAATTGCCTCCATCGGTAAATGTCTAAGTACAACGTTGGATATACCATCGACACCTGCTGACTTTTTATTTTTTATTGAGTTGAAGATGAGCTGAAGCTCAACCTTCGTTACTAACAAGGGACTTGGTCCCGTTTGCTCGGCGATTATGGCATTTGCCAAGGAATCGTCATTGAACCGCACGAAACCGCGGTTCTCAGATCGCCATTGTGTTATATCATTTCGAAGGTAAAAATGATTAAGTAGGGCTCTGTTTTCCAGGTCGTGGTTGGGACGAATGCTAGCATTCACCTTGTACACTTGCTGGAAAGCAGCTCCCACCGCCTCCACTTTTTCCTTCGGATCTTCAATTATAAAAAAGTCATCGTCAAAGATGGCTTCTTCTGGATCTATTTGCGCTGTCCTGAGTACGTCTGTGTTCTCGTCAGTTCTTTGAAGTTTCAGACACGGAAGGTCATTGTCGTTCTTTTTCCTGAATATCTTGTTGATTTTAGGGAACATACTAGGGTCACTGGACTTAACTGACCGGATCTTGCGGTCCCAGTACTTGTTAATCGATAACCTGTAGTTCTCCTTAATCAACAGATTGACATTTTTTATTGACGACTTCAGTGTCCTAACCTC
This sequence comes from Eupeodes luniger, assembly GCA_951509635.1. Taxonomy (NCBI): domain Eukaryota; kingdom Metazoa; phylum Arthropoda; class Insecta; order Diptera; family Syrphidae; genus Eupeodes; species Eupeodes luniger. The sequence continues at coordinate 157,275,532 of OX608073.1, read as the reverse complement.
CAAGTCGTGTGGGTCTGTAAGTCGTCTGTACAAGTTTTTGAGTCTTGTCAGTAAGCCACTCTTGTGCTTACGTAGTGCGTCAATAGTCGCGTTTCTGTAAGCGTCCATTTGGTCCCGTTCTTTGTACTTTGGTATTGTCCGTTCCATCGTTCGTTTTATTGTTTCGTCCATTTGTTGTAAATGTTGGTCAATTTCTGTATTTGTCAGGTTTCTGTTGTTTGGTGGGGCTATGTCACTCGAACGAATTTCTCTCGCTAAGGCGTTGGTGAAACGAGGCCAGCGCATCTTACTGTAATTGTAAGAGTGCGTTGCAACGTATTCCTCCAACTCCACGCGTTCGTTCGGTATCTGCATTACAGCAGTCAGTCCGCAGTGATCACTGTCGTACTCAACTGTCTGTAAGCAGTTACGAGGGTGATTACCCACTTTGTCTGTAACTGTCAGTCTTGTGTCTTACAGCAAAAGATCCAGAAAGGAGCCGCTCCTTGGATACGATGGCTTTTCAGTAGCCAGCAGGTCGACGCCATATTCAACGCTGTAAAGATCCATCAAATTAAAAAGATGGTTACCTCTGGGATTACTATGTTGATTTCCCCAATCTTCATGTTTTGCGTTCAAATCACCGGCCAAGATGAAATAGTTTTCTTCCAAGCTCAGTTTCAGTTCCCTAAAAAGAATCTCGAGCTCTGAAGCAAAGTAAGTAACCTGCGGAGCTCCAGCCGCATAAGCCGCAATCATATACATCCGCTTCCCTTGAGTAAGAGAGATGCATACAACGCAAACTTCTAGCGTCTTGAGCTTTCGCAATTCATTGTTGTATATAACTTTATAATTAATGCCTTTTCGTATAAAGAGAGCGACACCGCCCCCTTGAGTGGAGTCGGGCCGGTCTCTTCTTACGATATTGTAATTTTTATGAGTCAATTTGTGTTTGTGGTTTAGCTTAGTTTCGCTAGCCATAAACACATCGGGACTGTAGTCTTTCAACAATTGGAACATATTGGCTCTTCGTTCAATCCTAATCAGTGAATTTACATTCACAGCTAGGACTTTTAGGCGCGTCTCCGGCAGCGCGCCCATTATGGTCTAAATTGCGCCAGGCCAGGCAACAAAGAGTAGAGATGGTCTACCCTTTTGCCTTGCTCCTTTATCTGACTTTGCAGTCCTGTAAGTTGACCTTGAATGTTCAACAACAAGGCTACAATGTCAGGCTGCACCTCTGGTACCTTAGGCACAGGGGCCTTTGGGGCAACCGTTGGTGGAGCCTGTCTCGTGTTCCCATTCCCTGACACCATTTGGGCGTAGGAAAATTTGGGATCCACGAATTTTTGTGTAGGAGCCTGTCGAACTGTTCGACTTTCTTCGGCTTTTTGACTGGCCTGTTTTTGTTTGATTTGTTGGACCTTAGGGCAACCTCTATAGCTAGCCGGGTGCCCTTGGTTTCCACAAAGGACACACTTGAGCTGGGTCAAATCCTCAACCCGCTCATTCCCCAGCTTGCATTCTCCCTTGATGTGGGTTTCAGAGCACCTGACGCAGCGCAACTGCATATTGCAGTTGGCTCCGGCATGGCCGAACCTCTGGCACTTCGTACATTGTAAAATGTCGTCGTGCCTTTTTAATGTCTCCCAGTGTATGGCTTGATAGTCGAGGCATTTGATTTCCCTCAGACTCTCAAACCTACTTTGGGGCGATAATGTTTCGAGGAACATTGGCAGCCTGTAACCCCCTCGCCTGGACTTCACCGTAGTGAAAGGCTTGACCCCGATGAAATCGAGATCGTCTATGGCTTTTTGGCGGAGCTCAGCTAAAAGCGCCTCCGGTTCCGTGCAGGAACTTATGCCCTTCAGAAGGACCGTCTTTAATTTTTCGCTTTTAGGCGTGAAGCTGAAGAACTCAGCTGTGGCCTCTTTTAGTAACCCTTTTACTAAGTTGTATTCGGCCAGTGAGAAGCACTGGACCGAATAATTCTTTTCTTTTTCGTTAAGGATTTTAATGAAAAAATTGCCCTTAGTGGCCGACTTACATACCTGTTTTATGTCGTCCAGGTCAACTCTATGGGTCCTTATTGGTGGCACCTTCTCCTTCTTGGGCTGTGGTTGTTTCTGGTGTTGCTGCTGTTGCTGCTGCTTCTGCTTCTGCTGCTGCTGCTTCTGCTGCTGCTGTTTCTGTTGCTCCTGCTGCCTTGGTTGTAGCTGTTGTTGTTGCTGCTTCTTGGCCTTAGCCGAAGTCGATGGGCCCTCAGCAATTGGGCCTGTCACTACTGCTGGCGTCTTTTTATTTTGCTCCGCTCCTGTGTTTTTAGAAGCGGGCTTGGGTTGTGGTTGTTTTTGCTGCTGTGGTTGTTGTTGCTGTTGATTTTGCTGCTGTTGTTTTTGCAGCTGTTGTTTTTGGGCTGCCTCTTGCTTTCGGCGCGCCTCTTGTTTCAGCTTAAGCTGACTGAGGAGGGGCTTTATTTCCTCCTTGAGCTTATTGAGGCTTTGCTCATGCTGGCTGATTTCTGCCTGTTTGGTCTGCAGGGCCTGCACCAGTTCTGTTTCTTGGAGGTCCGCCTCTACCTCCAAAGCCCTCCTTGTCGGCGGGACTGGCTCTGGCTCCGATAGGATTAAATCCCTATTCGGAGGCCTGAAGAGCCCCTCTCCACCTTCGGAAATATATTCCGTTTTCTCAGACTCGGCGCCTGAGAAGTCACTTTCAGTGGTAATACCTGATTTACCCTTCTCCATGCCTTTCCGCATATCACGCCGCTTAGCGGCGTTGGCTCTCTCAACTGTATTTGGACTGTGTTTCTTCATTTTTCTCTTCTTGTTAGTTGTTGCTGCAGTCCACTGGTCAGATTCCTGACCAGATGTTGTTGCTGTTATTTCCGGTACCGCTGCTGGCGCCACCGTGACATCACCTGATGTGTTGGCAGAGGTATCTTTCGATACCCCTGCTTTTCTCTCCTTCTCCATTTGCTTTTTTTCCCAACAGATAAAATCAGCAATTTCTCTGTTGTGAAAAAAAGCAATTAAATTTTTCGTTGGCTCTGGCTGGGAATCGAACCCACGACCCTTGGATCTGCTTCCGGACGCCACCTCCACTGGGCTATCGATTGTTAATTTTTATGGTGGCAAACTGCCAACTTTACTTGTTACTAATCACTTGCACTATTTAACTTTGAAATAAATATGGAAACACTTCTTCACACTTTGGAAGTCAAAGAACGACTGATTGATAATCACTTACAAGATTGGTCCAAAGACATTTCCTTCTGGTACACCGGCTTCTATTTTGTTTAGTTCTGAGTATTTTTGTTTGTACCGTACTTTAAAGAGTCAGTTGGTAACATATAATTTCAGTATTTCGTAGTACTGCCTGGGAGCGTCAGTATGCAGTTTGTAAACCTTGTCAAAGGTTTGATCTTCATCTTAGAATATAACCGATTATACTTGTTTTTTCTCAAGTATCTTTTCCACTACATTCGTTACTCGATGAACTTCGTCTATCGTGGAATGTTTATTTTTAAATTCAAACCGACGCACGTTTAAGAATAAGTCTTCTTTTTCTATGATTTTTTCTAAGCCTTTTCAATAACAGTTTTTCGAAAACTTTTGCTATAACATGCATAAGCAATAGTGATACTTTTGTTGGTGGATTACCTTGTTTAGGTATAACCACTACTTCTGTAAATTTGTATTGATCTAATGCATGCATATCTTAGTTTAAGGCGTTTACTTAATTGAAGTTTTGTAGTTTTTTGTGGGTTTTCGTGTTTTGTACAAGTTCAATTAAAGTTTTTTAAAGATTTAACTTCATGCTACCAACAACAATTTGCATATTATAGAATAAGTTTTACATCAAAATCTTTCTTACTTACGATAACAAGAAAATTTAGCACAGCATGAAATCATTTTGCAACCAGTACCTTCATTTATGAACGTGATACCGAGAATTGAACATCATTTTTTACCAATGCAATGTTGTGTAGTATTTTTTGCAGATTTCAGTTTTTTTTTGAAAAAATTGTCTGTTGGATTCTTACAAAATGTTTATTGAGTTTTAAAAAGAATATTTTTATAAGATGAAATTACTTTACAGCCAATATATTTAAGTTTTGAAAAGTTTAAAATTAATTTCTAACATTTTTTTGTGATTTTTTTGTACGTTTTTATTTTTTGTAAAAAAACCTGTGTCAATTCTCAAAATTTTACCAGATATCAAAAACGTTATTTTTCGTTACATACAATTATTTTTGAGTTAAGATCATTAATTTCTTGTTCGTAAAATATTCGAGGTGACATTATAAAATATTTGATTTATAAAAAAAATCGTTTTGATTTTTTTTTCAAAATTGTTCTGATTTGGTATCACGTCAGATTATATAATAACTTGGACGCTACAAAAGTAGAGCAACAGGAAAAGCAAACGACTCCATATTTCTTGCCGCTTTTAACATTTCTCTTAAGTAAGGTTTGCCATTTCATGATTGAAAGATATACGAGCCAACAACGAGTCGAAATTATTAAAATTTACTACCGAAATTCGGAGTCAATGGCCTCAACGTCAACAGCGCTACGTCCAATTTATGGTCGTCGTAATCTTCCTGGCAGATCAACAATTGAGCGTCTAGTGGAAAAATTTGAATCCACAGACACAGTACAAAATGTTCCCGTGCCAGTGAGACAAAGAAGTGTCCGTAGTGTCGCGAATATTGCTACCGCTGAGGCTTCAGTTGCAGAAAGCCCAAATGTGTCTCTCACAAGTCGTTCTCAAGCGTTGGCCATCTCTGTGACGAAGTTTTGGCGAATTTTGGTAAAAGACGCAAGAACTGAAGCCCCTTGGCCACCAGAAGCGTCCTTTGCTCGTGAATTGGGCTGAGCAACAACTTGAAAATGATTCGGATTTTCATCGAAAAATCATCTTCAGCGATGAGGCTCATTTCTGGCTGAATGGCTTCGTCAATAAACAAAATATGCGGTATTGGTGAGGCAGCAATCCACACGTACTCCATGAGTCATCATTTCATCCCGAAAAAATTACGGTTTGGTGTGGTTTATGCGCCCGCGGCGTCTTTGGGCTGACTTCTTCCGTGATGATCAAGACCGGCACGTCACTGTGAATGGGGATCGCTACTGTGCAATGATAACCGAATATTTTTGGCCCCAATTGGATGATATGGACTTGAAGTACATGTGGTTCCAAGGACATGTGGCCACAAGCCACACAGCGAATGTCAAAATCAATTTATTGGAAACCAAGTTTGTAGAAAGTGTTATCTCACGAAATGGTCCAGTCAGTTGGCCGTATTGGTCGTGCAATTTGACGCCGTGCCGTTAGACAATTTCCTGTGGGGCTACGTCAAGTATATGGTCTATCCCAACAAGCCAGCGACGATTGATGAACTTCTAACGAATATCGAAAGTGAAATTGCAGCAGTATCGGCCGATTTATGCTGGAAAACCTTCAAAAATTTGGTTCAGCGTCTGGACTTTTGCAAGCGTGCCCGTGGTGGCCATGCAAAAAAAATCTTATTGAAAAACCCGATATAAAGTCGATCTACTGGTGAGATATACATATACGACGAAAAATGGTATCCCTTACATATGGACGAACAAGCGTACGTACACACGCACACATAGACATCTCTTTCAAAATCTTTGATTTAGGTTCTATTAATTTTCGGAAACTTTTTATAGTTTTTCAATGATATTGGAATTTTTATCGATATACGAACTATTCCTAGGTTTGATGAATTCTGTCTATTTTCACTGGATTGAACGGTTTTCATCATAAAATTTCATGATTACCAATTAAAAAGTATGATTTATAACAGTTTGTTCAATTTAATTTAAATTGTAGTCCACCCTTTAACCCTTTATTTTTTCTAAATTTGCAAATAAATGGTAAAAATAATGTATTTTTAAATATCATTTTAGTTTCTTTTATTTCTATTTATGAACTAATCCAATATTGTGAACCATAACATTTACTTTAAAAAGCAAAAAGAACTCTTCCAGCCCGCCAGTGTTTTCCTTCATAAAAGCGATATATTTTAAGACCATCAAATCTCTTAAGGCTTTAATTTGGTTAATATAGCATAATGCATATATATGTATGTTGTATGTACATATATGTATAGTTCATTAAAATCTAAAGTTCTTTTTTTAATGATACTATAGCACTTCCAACACATGAATATATATGCAAAATAAGAAAACGGATTATAATCAAATTTTATCATTCTTCTTTTAACATTTTCTTATAGTGAAACTTATGAAATTCCTTAAGTTCAAAAGACACAAGAACACACACTGAAAAATGTAAGAGTATGCAAATTCAAAAGTTCTTACAATTAAAAAATAAAATTTGATTAAATCAGAAAATAATTTTATTTCCGTGATGGATAAAGAATGAAAAAATCAATGACTGCACTTTCATATACATATCTGTATATAAACTTAACAAAGAAAAAGTTGTAAATGCTATTGGCAAAGGTATTCCCCGGGAAGTTAAATATTTGCATATTGCTTTTAACTTTTTATACAGACTTTGTTCTTGCAACTCTTGATACTGACTTTACTTTACATGTAGTAAACTCGGATATGTGAAATAAATTTCGGGACATACTTCTTTTTATATAGTATATATCAAGATTGATTAAGATCTTGATATGCATTTCCTCTTATCTAGGTTTGCATATCCTTCGTGTTTGTATTTAAAATAGAAAACTCCCAAAAGCCTTATCGGAAATGGAAACACCTAAAAAATGATTTTGAAACATTTCTCTTCGTATAGATATATAAGGCTTGATTTTATACCTTTTTGGGTTATTTTTGTCCCGCATGATACCTCATGAGAAAACCTCTGTCAATCTCAATGACTTTAACTCTAAAAGCTTACATACAATTGTGTCTATTTATTAAAACAAAAAAAATATTGATAACTACAAAATACATTCATACATAAGTATGTATGTATGCACGTTTTGTATCCTTGGTCGAGACAAACAAATCTACATCCCATCCTCATGCGACTATCATGTGGAAATAGCGCACTAATGCGACACACGTTCGACATTCGAAATTGATGACAATCAATACAATGGTGAATTGTATGTCTTTTTAAATGACTTTATACCTACACTTGAAAAACACAAACACAATTTTAATTTAGTTCTGTATTCTGAAAGTGTGGTATTCGCAACCCAGAAATGACACACAAAACTTAATTTGCACAACAAGACTGAAATTGGATTTTTTTATTTTTTATTTGATTCGACTGCGAGTCGTGAGAAATTAGGTTTTTGTTGTTGTTGTTTAATTTTACTTTTAAGGACCTGTATGCAGGATGATATGTACAATTGTACATGTTTATGGATACACAATTTAGATTTGAGTTATTTTAAGTTTGAATAGATGCTCGAAATATGTATGTCAGTATGTTTGGATGTATAATTTAATGTCAAGCACTTTTAAAAATTGTATTGCTTCATTAAGTTTTGAAATGACATTCCTTATTGGTTGCTTTGAACGATTTTTGATGGAGAAGAACGCTGGCGAATGCAAATTACTTAAGTTAAATTGACAGAAAGATGATTAGTTTTACTTGAGATTAATGTGGCTTATATCCTTCGCTTCTTGACTGTTGGGACAATTTTCCTTCCATTCATTTCTAAATTCTAATTATTGTAAAGATTCAAAAATAATTTGCATAGTTTCAACTCAGTTTTTTACATTATATATATATAGAAGTTGTAGTAATCAGTTGTCGACTTTTGACATTTCTCGACGTTTCAATGTTTCTAGAATATTAATTTAAGATTTTTGATTGTTCGCCGGCCATAATATCAAGAACCGGCAGTGATATCGAATCCAAACAATTTTGTTTTAAACATAATAATTATTTTCAAAAGATAATACAAAGGAATTTGAAGGTATTAAGTTGGTGGTTTTTTCCCTAAAGAAATTAGAAAAAAAAACTGAAGAATTGGGTCGGCCCCAAGTATCTCAGGAACTAATAAATTTTATATCGGGTTTTTCAATAAGAGCGCTACAAAAGTTTTTTTAAATAAAACAAAAACGTTCTTGGATATCAATGAAATTCTATATTCCTGTGAAAGTATGTTCGATGCCATTATGTATGGAACTCGATTTCTTTTGCATGGCCACCACGGGCACGCTTGCAGAAGTCCAGACGCTGAACCCAATTTTCGAAGGTTTTCAAGCATAATTCGGTCGATACTGCTGCAATTTCACGTTCGATATTCGTACGAAGTTTATCAATCGTCGCTGGCTTGTTGGTATAGAGATAGACCATAGACTTGACGCAGTCCCACAGGAAATAGTGTAACAGCGTCAAACCGCACGACCAAAGCGGCCAAGCGACTGGAACCACATGTCCTCCAAATCCTTTCAATCTAATTGGATCCAAAATTATTCAGTTATCATTGAACGGTAGCGATCCCCATTCAAATTAACGTGCCGGTCTTGTTCATCACGGAAGAAGTCAGCCCAATGACGCTGCGGGCGCATAAGCCACACCATACCGTAATTTTTTCGAAATACAATGATGATTAATGGAGTACGTGTGGATTGCTGTCTGACCAATACCGCATATTTTGTTTTTGATGAAGTCATTCAGCCATAAATGAGCCTCATCGCTAATATGAGTTTTCGATGAAAATCCGAATCATTTTCAAGTTATTGCTCAGCCCAATTCACGAACATACGATGCTTCTGGTGGCCAAGCGGCTTTAGTTTTTGCGTCAGTTAAATCTTGTTAGGATGTGGACCAAGACCTTTCGCAAAATTCACCACAACGACGTCACAGAGATGCCCACCGCTTGAGAACGACTTGTGAGAGACACATTTGGCTCTCTGCAACTGAAGCCTCAGCGGCAGCAATATTCTCTACACTACGGGCACTTATTGGTTGAATCACATACACGCTTCAGCTTCGGCTTCGGCTGCGTTACGGTGGGCCTGCTTCGAGGTTGCTTTGAATGACATTTCTATTATTTCATCCCTCCAAAGAGCAAATATTTTGTTTGTTGACATTTTTTTACAGCTCTTGAGCTGTCAGACAAAGCAAATGTTCAGAAAATTGAACTAGAGCTTCCGTTTGGAGTCACATTACGTTACATTACGTTCTTTTCCTTACGATTGTCAGACGAAATGTGAGGTCGAAGCTCCATTGTGATAGCATGCATTGAATTCATATGGCTGAACTCGTAAACGTCAGGCGAAGCCGAAGCGTGTATGTGATTCAGCCATATTTGTCTCACTGGCACGGGAACATTTTAAACTGTGCCCGGTGGATTCAAATTTTTCCACTAGACGCTCAATTGTTGATCTGCTAGGACTATTATGACGACCATAAATTAGACGTAGCGCTGTTAACGTTGAGGCCACTGACTCCGAATTTCGGTAGTAAATTGTAATAATTTTGACTCGTAGTTGAGAAATGTCAAAAGAGCGTCAAGAAATATGGCATCATTTGCTGTCCCTGTCGCTCTACTTTTGTGGCGTTCCTGTGGAAAACTCCTGTACTTGGATAGTTGGATTGGTTTATTTGTTGCAATAAAACTATTCTATTTGGCGGCGATAGACTTATTTCAAAACCAGTAGATAAAATGTTTAAGCATATAATTTGCTTAAGGTTTATCTTAAATATTTAAAATTCTTAACTAACTTTTTATGTTCTTCAAATTTATTTCTGAAGTTTTGAAAATAACTCATATCGTGCTTCATCTACTTAAAGGGCGGATATTTTATATAATGTGCAAACAAATCCTTGATGTTTTGGTATATCATTCTTTTGGTTATACCTTAAAGATAAATTTATCGGGTTTAAGATTGAAAAATGCATTTGAAAAACTATAAATGTGTCTGTCAAGTTGAAAGTTGCAAGTAAAATGTCTTGGAACCACATTTTTGTAATCAGGAGATTTTGTCTGATTTGTTGACATATCATATAAAAAAAGTTATGAGGGTTTTAAATTGTAAAATGCATTTGAAAAATTATTAAAATGTGTCTGGCAAGCACAAAGCGACAACCAAAACGTCTTGGACGTATACATGTTTGTAATCGGGGGATTTTTTCTGATTTGTTGATGCATCACTCATGCGGTTAACATTTCGACCTAAAAATCGAAAGAATTACCACATATCGAACACTTGCCCTCGACCACTTCTGAAAAAAAGCCTGCCAGACGTTTGAAATTGAATTTGATAATCCAAATATGGAAAAATGTGAAAAATATCGTAATTTCAAAAAAATAAGAAGACTCCTTTTTGTTGGTTTTGACCAAATTGAAAAACACGAATATTTTTTGAATCAGCATAAATAAATAAAAAGGGATCACTTAGATTTGTGTTAATTAAAATATGGTCTAAAATAGCTGCTAAAACGAAATGTCTATGAAGACAACAATTAAGAAGTTGCATGAATAAAAATTAATTTTTTGTCAATTTCGAAAATTTTTAAAACGGGCATTATCAACATAAAACCTTAATATTTTTGTATGCTCACTTATGATTTTTGTGAACTTTTTGTCTCTTGTTAATAACAATGTCGTCAGTTTCTGCACCAATTTTTATTAACATGTCAACTATTCGAGGTGAAATGTCTATTTTGACTGGGCTAACAGCTATGATCAGCTTTTATTTCTGATACAGTCAACTTTTGACAAATTTAAGCATACATGCTTCGACAAAGTTTGGAAAAATTATCTTCGGTGATGATTCCCATATTAACACACTTACTTTTCCAAACTTATCGTTAAATATAGTATTTATTGACCGAAAATATTTTTATTATTAAAGCTCGACGTTGTGTTTGATCTTAAGCTTATAACTACTACATTTTGATATTAACAGATGTTCTTTTTGTGGTGCTCAAAAGGCTAAGTTTTTCTACGTGGTAATCGTAGAAAAGCTTTAAATGTTGGGATTGAATACTTCATTTTTACAGTGGTTAGATTCATACCTGTCTGACAGAAAACAAGCTATTAAAATAGATGAATGTATTTCAAATCTTATAGATGTGGCGTCGGGTCTTCACAAGGCAGTCATTTGGGTTCACTGAATTTTTTTATTCATGGGTATTTCTTAATGCCATTATTCTTCTCACACCATGGTCTCGCCATATATATTAGGAATGATGTTGCATATCAACTTTTACCACAATACGGTCATTGTAGGTTCCAACTCGCTTTTTAATTTCATGTGGTTAAAACTTTCCGTGAATAAGCACATCATTCACTATTGTTTTCTTTATCGGAGCCCAAACCTGGACAGAGTTTCAACTTCTCAGGAATTTGATGCTCTGTCTCACTCCATACAAAGAATTGTCTCCCTGTATCCTCATACTGAAATCGTTATTACGGCCAATTTAACGTTCACAATTCTTTGTGGCTTCGCCATTCGGGCCAGACAACACCCGAAGGAATGTGTGCTGAGATTTTTGCTGAGTTTAACCATCTAACTCAGCTTGTCAATGAGCCTACTCGTATATCAGACGTTAACGGCCGAGCAGAAAATACACTTGACTTGTTTCTCACTTCTGATCCTGATAAGTACACAATCAGTGTATTGACGCCTCTAGGCACATCGGACCACAGTGTCATATCTGCTAATTTCTCGTGTCAAGCAAATCCAGTTAAAGAAATAGCTCCAAAGAGAACCGTTTGGCAGTACGAGAAAACCAATTGTGACGGTTTCAATAATTTCTTCAGGATCTTGAACTGGTCGCTATGCTTCCTCGGTAGTGACGTAGACTCCAGTGCAGATATGATTTCTAGTATGATTCATCTGGGAATGGAAACGTTTATCCCGAATAGGGGTCAAAGTATTAAACCCAAGGTTAAATCATGGTTTGATTCGAGCTGCAAAGAGGTTATCAAGGAGAAAGAGGTGAGCTTCCGGTGTTTTAAAACCAACCCAACTGAGGAAAACCGGAAAAAGTTTAAGCACGCCAGGAAGGCCTGCAACGCCTATATTCGAAGGACCAAATTTTTACATAACCAAAAATTACGGCGAAAAATACTGCAATGTCCCAAAGGCAGTAAGAATTTTTGGTCATTTGTAAAAAACATGAGGAATTCTTCCTGTTCCTCGGTTCCTACGCTTGTTGTCAATGACACTCCTTTTGTTAGCTCTATTGATAAAGCCAACTTATTTGCAAGGCAGTTCGTCGAAAATTCCACCTTACCAGATAGTGTCATGACTCCCCAAGTTCTTGAACTCGTAAATGATTCTATAGGACCAATCTTTTTTCGTATTCGAACTGTGGCGAGAGTTCTTAAAGATCTCAACATTCATAAATCCGCTGGCCCAGATGGTATCCCCGCTATTATTATGAAGAGGTGTTCTTCCACGCTAGCAAAACCACTGCGTAAGCTATTCCATCTATCCTATTCTTCTGGATTCGTTCCGAGTAGTAAGAAAACTGAATTTGTTCAGCCAATCCCAAAAAAACGTGAATCTTCTTCTCCCACAAATTACCGACTGATAGCACTAACGTCCCTTCTTTCTAAGGTCATGGAAACGCTGATTAATTATAAGCTTAAGAAATATCTTGAGGAACGGAAGCTTCTTAATGACCGGCAATACGGCTTTCGTAGCAATAGGTCCACTGGTGATCTCATGGTTCATCTCACCGAACAGTGGAACAAATCTTTACATCGTTTTGGAGAAAGTAAGATTATTGCACTTGATATTTCAAAGGCATTTGATAAAGTCTGGCATCAAGCTCTCTTATCGAAAGTGCGTGCTGTCGGTATTCATGAATCCCTTCTTCGTTGGATTAGAAATTTCCTTTCGAACCGTTCAATACAAGTTGTTTTGGACGGATTAAAGTCTGAAACCCATAAAATAAATGCTGGTGTGCCCCAGGGCTCCGTTTTGTCTCCGACCCTCTTCCTCATTTTTATAAATGATCTCCTGTCTGCCACTTCTAATCCAATACATTGTTTCGCTGACGATAGCCCTCTTAGCTTTTCATATTCGTTTCCAGACTCACAACCCTCCTCTTCGGATGTGGAACTGCAACGGCAAAATATGATTAGCTCATTAAATTCCGAGCTACACAGCATTGTACAATGGGGAATAAAAAAACGTGTGGAATTTAATGCTTCGAAAACGCAATGCTGTCTTGTATCGTTAAAGCAATATATACCCTCTTTGCCACTATATATGAGTGGCACTTGCATCAACGAAACGGAAAATCTTGACATCCTCGATATGTGCATCAGCAACCACCTTTTATGGAGCGATCACATACGCGTTGTTGCCAAAAATGCCGCAAGACGTCTAGGTTTTTTGAGACGTTGCTCTCCGTCTGATCTGGCTACAATTTACAAAACCTATATACGTCCGAAACTTAAATATAACTCTCATCTCTGGGCTGGTGCTCCAGTTACTTATTTAAGCCTCTTGGACAGTATTCAAAAAAGAGCTTTAAAAATGATTGGTGACATTAACATCATCAACTCGTTTACGTCACTCGAACATCGACGCAAGGTTTCTTGCCTCACCCTTTTTTACCGTTATTTTAACGGACTGTGCTCTAATGAAATAGCCAGTTGTATTCCTCCCCTTAAACAATTTAACCGTAATACCAGCGCTTTTAGGAATGCCCATCAGTTTACCCTCGAGCCCAACTTCGGCCGTACTATGAAGTACAGAGACTTTTTTTTAAGCCGTACTACGCGAATGTGGAACGCCTTGCCACGCTCTATATTTCCCTGGCATTGCAATGTTCAGAAATTTAAAATCAATGTACACCGACACCTCCTTTCCAACCCTTTCCTCTTTTCCTAATGCTCACACTGTGTCTTTGGTATATTAAAGGTATACAAAACCCTTTTATTGTTCGCTAATTATAAAAAAAAACTCCTTTTCATAATCTTTATAAATGATTTACCTTCTATTTTTAAATATTGTACCTGCTGATCTCGATGTGATTTTTGATTCAAAGCTTGACTCTGTATCTAAAGGTAGTTCACTTTTATGTTTCTTGAAGCCAAACTCCAAAGATTTTAAGGATGCCTATACTTTGAAGACCTTATTTATGTCTATGGTTCTACCGGTTTTAGAATATTGTTGTATTGTCTGGTCTCCATTTTATGAAAATAATATTTTGAGGATCTAAAGAGTTCGAAAGATTCACTCTTAATGCACTTCGAAAACATAACTAGGTTAGGATTTTACCAGATTATAAATCAAGGTGCTCTCTTATTGACTTAAAAACTCTTAAACGTTAGAGGCAAGTCCAATGTTTTTGTTCATTGAAGATATTATTAGTATTTTCCCATAAGCACATTCTCACTGTAGTATTGGACTTAATTTCAGTAGGTTTTCTTAACACACAGGTTTTTCAATAAACAATTATAGGTACTTAAATTTAAGGACTAAAAGGCTGACAGCAAACTATGTATAAGGAGTAGGATGTTCCTCTTTATGTTGAATTGTTAATGTTGCTAGTCATTTTTTTTTGTTTAATTGTGACTTGTCAAAACTCGCTATAATATCTTCAAAAACTATACTTAGAGTTTCCAGAAGAAAATTGAAAAAAATATGATGAAGACTTGATTAAACTTTACGTTTGAAAAAATTGTATACTCATTAAGAATTACTATGTCGGTATTTTGTGGATTTTGAGTCAAGGCACATTTGTTAAGTATACCTTCATTGGATGTAACAAGAAAACTTACAAAACGTTATTTTTTCTATATATGAAAAAAACATCAATCAATATCAATATTCACTCAAATTTTTCTTCCACATACATCAAATCAAAAAAATAAATATGTTATATTACCTGAAAGTCTTATTAAAATACATTCAATGGCTTGAATAATGATTATCCTATTCATAACGACATTATATCCTGAGAAGGATATGAAGAAATATAAAAAAAGATTCTGCTTCATATCGCTTTTCCTAGATCTACATACATGTGTGTATATCACATACATAAATACATACATAATCCAGATTTATTCATTTCAACCGTAGATATAAAATAAATATTTCTAAATCAGAAATAAATGAAATACACGACTAATAGATGGATCACGTAAACTTGCTCTTTTGGTCAACGTTTAAAATGTGACTTAAAATTTTGCGAACATTTTCAGCGAACTATATCTGCTGAGTGGTTTTCAACACTGTCTTATATCAGATATTCTTGGGGATGAAGTTTTGATTGTGTTTCTTAAATTTATGAAGGCGTAAGCCTTGCGCTTGTTTTGAAATTTTTTAGTTAGGTAATTTGATTAGGGGAAGTACCCATGGCATGATGGTTAGTGCGTTGGACTGTCATGCCAGAGGTCTTGGGTTCAATCCCTGCCTATGCCATCTAAAGTTGTTTTCACGGGTACTGCCTCTTGCGAGGAATTGACAAATTCTCCAAGAGTAATTCTTGCCATGAAAAAGTGCTTTCTCAAATTAGCCGTTCGGATTCGGCTTAAACTGTAGGTTTCCATCCTTGGAAACAGTACTCGCACACAGGAATGGTTGAGAGTTGTAAGTCACTAGGCAATAGTTCTCAACGGACTGTTGCGCCACCCAAAAAAAAAAAAATTGATTAAGGATGCGTTCAGAGTGAATGTTCAAAGTTTTCAAGTCTCAGTTAAAACATATCTTATTGCATTTTTTTTTTCAAAACACGCTGTAACCTTTGGATCAAGACGTACCAGTAAAGTCAAAATTCAGTACGAAAAAATTCTGATTGGTCCAAAAACTGTATTTCAAAATGTTGTTAATAATCTGAAAAAGAAAAACCATTTTGACAATCTAAAAAAGTGCTTTCTTTTGAGTTTTTTCTAAATTTTATATAATATGAGTTGCATTCACTAAATGTTTCATAATATATTATCTCTATCTATTTATATATTTTTTATTTATATACATTTGTTCTGATTTTCAAATTAAAAAAAAAAAAACAAATCAAAAACGCATTTTGTAAGGACTCAATATTTTGAAAAATTTGGAGATACAGAATTATGACTCACAGTCTTCTGTTCATACATTTTGGTAAGTAATATTCTGTGTTAACAGTTTTTTGAAACAGAATTTTTATCATTGCGAAATCTGCACAGATGCGCTGAGGTATAAAAGCAGTTCAAACGTTATGCTTATGACACAACAAATTTGTGCCTGTTTTTTGGCGATTTTTTAATAATTTTATTTCAGTTTCTTTGTTCGAAACCAATAACTTATCTCTTATGAATAATAAAACCATATCGGACTCAAAAATATTCCAAATTGTATATTTTCATTCGCCACCACGCTGCTTCTCATGCGTGCTCCGTTTAAACATATTCTATACACACCTTTCCTTAACTTTATCTACATACAAATAAGCAGAGTATGCAAATCTTTTGGCCACGTCCGTCGTCCAATGCAAATATGGGAAAAAAGATGATGCACAATCTGAGTCCTGATCATATTTTTCAGAAAATATTAAGAAAGCAGATAAGGAAACTCTTGCGTATACTTTATATTTTTTTTTTATAAAGGGTTTTTCAATTGGCACGGATAGATAATGGCGCCCGTGGTGGCCATTTTATTTTGGTGACATCTGTCAAATCTTTTTTTAGTTGTTTATGCCAAATCATCATGGCAAGTTACACGATTGAAGAGCACGTTCAAATAATAAAGCTTTATCATCGAAATAAGTGTTCGCTGACGCAAGACGTTGCGAGCATTGCGCCCATTTTACGGTAGACGTGAAGGCCCTTTACAGTCGAATCTGCAACGTTTGGTGGCTAAATTTGAGACGAACGGCTCAGTAAACAATCAGCAAACACCCGTACATTCAAGAAACGCAAGATCGGCCAAGAAAGTGTACAGCAGAGGCTGTCTATTCCCCGCCGTGCACAAGAACTCGGCGTTTCGCAGACTTCAACTTGGCGAATTTTGCATCGGGACTTGGGCATACACCCGTACAAGATCCAACTGACCCAGGAGCTCAAAGTCCATGACCATAGACAACGCCGTTTGTCCACTGACTGGGCTTCGAATCGTTTGGAATAGGACAACAATTTTGGCCGAAAAATCATGTTTAGTGACGAAGCGCATTTTTGGATGAATGGCTTAATTGTCGTATATGGGACTTCACCAACTCACACGAGGTTCACCAGGTGATAATGCATCCTCAAAAAGTTACCGTTTGGTGTGGATTTTGGGCCGGCGGGGGGTGGCGCGCGGCGGCGGAGTAATTGGTCGGTACTTTTTTGAAAACGACTTTAGTGAGGCGGTCACCGTCAACAGCGAGCGCTTCATAACGATGATTACTAATTTCTTATGGACCAAATTGAACCATATGGACCTAGACTACATGTGGTTCCAGTAAGACGGTGGCGCTAGGTGCCACACAGCAAACGACACGATTGACATTTTGCATGAACGGTTTGAAAGTAAAGTTATCGTCATTGGTGATGTGAATTGGCCACCAAGGTCATGCGATTTGACCCCGCTAGACTTTTTCTTGTGGGGTTTCTTGAAGTCGCAGGTCTATGCAAATAAACCAAAATCGACCGATGCCCTAAAGGTGAACATAACACAGGCCATCGCTCAAATTCAGCCGGATCGATGCGGAAGAGTCATTGAAAATTGGACCACTCGGATCCGTGCCACCGTAAGAAGCCGAGCCGAGTCGGTCATTTGAATGATGTCATATTTCATACTTAATGGCATACATACGTCTTTTAAATGAAAAATTAATTTTGTAAATACCTCACATACAGCTTGTTTTATTCCATTTCAACATCTACCCGCCCTCATTGAAAAACCCTTTTGATATAAGATACATACATGGTACATGGTCGTTTTACCTTACCTTATTGGAATTTAATTTTATAACATGAAATTCAAGTAGTTGAATATGATGGGTGGGTGACGATGAGTGGGGGACGCGACGTTGAGTGGGCGTATAAAATAAATAAATATGATCTCTTTAACTTGAGCCCAGGCCATTTTATTTAATAAAAGAATACGAGAGTCATTATTTTACGTGTTTGTATTTTTTTGTTTTTATTTTTATTTTTATTTTTTCTATAAGCCTTCGTGAGTACCTATTGTCCAGATGAATCACCATTATGACGAAGCAGAATCCTTCTTGATGAAGGTAGGTCCATTTTTCGTGTTGTTTTTTTGTTTTTTTGCTTTAATTTTCCTTTCAATATATGTACAAGCTTAAGGCTCAAAGTTGAGTGAGTCTATGGTCCACCCTAGTTGTCATGATTTGATTTAACCTTAACAACAACAACAAAAAAAAAAACAAACAAAAAGACAGAAACATTAGTATAATACCAAAGAAAAATAGTAATTAACACAGCTCTCTGTAGCTGTGGCAAGTAACGTTTTTATGCCTTTTGAATTCTGATCTGTGTTTTTTTTCTTTGGGACTTTCTTTCTAACGTATTATGTACAAAAGAAGAACGATTTAGTGGTTGACGCCTCATGATGATGGATTGATGTCTTCAAATCGATGTGCTTCATCGACTGTACAGTAAAAAAAAGGTCTTTTTTTTGAAGAGGGGAAAGCTAGCCTCTATCAGAGTACAGAGATGTTGTCTTGGGGGAGTTACGAGAAATACATCAGAAATCCAAAATTAATTGTTTGCTTTTCGCATCAAAGTGGCACGTTAAGGATGAAAAATTTATCAAAGATAATGCCATCTATGAAATATACCAAAATCTATCAAAAAACTCAACCTATCTGTCAAATGATATTCGTCAATAATTGATAAACTTATAGATATGAGACTCAAAGTTATAGTATAGCTATAGATACATCCTGTGCGATGTCAGCATCAGGGAAGGGTAGGAAATTATAATCATGATGGCAAACCTCACGACGACGAGTATAGGGATTATATGGCATATAGACAATGACGAGATAAAAAGGTGTGCGTGTGTTTATTTGCTTTTATTAAGCTTCCTACAATTGTAGGCCCTTATATTGTTTTGTTTTTTTATTGGTTGGTAATTGTGGTTGGGGGATGAGGGAGGATTAGTTGAAAGTAAAATAAATTATTCAGAGGATTTTGTATGACGAGCAGAGACTGTGTCTAATCTAGGAGTATGGGAATAACAATATTTCAATGGCCAAAACAACAGAAGCAAAGAATTGCCATCATAATTAGTGGTGCGCGAACAAACAAATGTCAAATAAGTGTGTTTTTGGTTGTTATATGTGTGTAATTTATATAACGGTATACAAAACATAGATGTTCATACAAACATACATTATATAGAGGTAGATTTATGATGATTGAAATGGCTGTGAAGCTATTGTCCTGGAAAAGAGAAAAAGGTACATATTTATAATGAAATTGTGTTAGGATGTCGTAATTGACAGACAAATTAATCAACACTGTCATTTGGGGTAAAATAAAAACAAAAACAACAACAAAACAAAAAACCAACATACTACATATGTATGTATGTATGAACCTGCCTGTATATATAGTTATATTCATAGAAAATGTAATAAGTGAATGTACACAATTTATACTTAATAATAATCTTTTGAATTGTTAATGTTTTGAATTGTTAATGCAGCACATATGTGTGTATTGTGTAATTGTGTATACTTAGGTGCGCATTGTTGAAATAAAAGAGGTTTATGGTGAAATGAAGGTAGGTTTAAGTATAATCACCTACACCAACAATCTTGTTTTTTTTCAAAAAATTTAAAAATTTGTATGAAACATTTTATAATTCAAAATAAGTTCAAATATTAAAAAAAAAAAAAATTGTGTTACAAATTAAAATTCATAATTGGATTACCAGAAGTTTAGCTTTTTCAATTCAATATTTTTCATAATTGTAGACGTAGTGTTTTAAAAGGGGAAAAATGTTAAGTGTTTCAAGGTTTTTTTTGCAAATATAGCCTTATAGGTTAGGTTATTTAAATGGGCTGGCGATTTAAGACGTTTTTGCCAAACTTAGATCAATGTAGATCCATTGTGATACCACGAAGTATTGAACCGACATATAGGTAACAAATTTTTGAACTCTAGATTTTAATCAAAAATGACATTACAATGGTAGAAATGTAAGTCGAAAAAAGTGGGTCCCGCTTTTTCGTCCATCCGTCTGTCTATCTCAGCCTTAACCATTCTATTCTATTGTTTTCAAACAGAAGTTAAGGTCTTTTTTCATTTTTTTAAAGATCAAAAACAACAGTGGACCCCATACAACATTTTTGGTCAAAAATTGAAAATTCGAATTAACTTAAAAATTAACTGATAGATTTTAAAGAAAGTCTCTCGTTTTTTTCTTGAATTGGCTTCTTTCAATAAAAAAAAGAGGCTGGGATGCGACCCACACTTATAACTTTCTACCACGTCTGTAGATTTGTCTTGCTTAAAAGTTTGTAGGTTTTCGGGTTTTGTTAAATAAGTGATCAGTTGAATTATTCACAAAAATTTAAAAATTACCAACAATTTTTTGCATATAATGAAATAGTTTGATTTCAAAATCTATTTTTGATAACGAGATTTTTAGTCGAAAACCAATTCATACCAATTTGAGTAGCGTTTCTTAAAAGATTTTATTTCTTATATAAACAAATACAAATTGGATATGATTGATATTAATTTAAAGTCAATATCTTCAATTGTTCGCGAAATATTGAGAACCGAATATCAATTTTTACCAAATTTGCGTACTATTTTTTGTATATTTTATTTTTTTTTTGAAAAAACGGTCTTTTGGATTTTTATACAAAATTTACTGAATGTCGAAAACAACATTATCTGTGATATAAAATTAGTTTGAAGCCAATATTTTTATTTTTGAAAATATATTTGAGTCGAAAGCAAATTTGTACCATGTTTTAGTAGTGTTTTTTTTTTTTTTATAAAAAAACTCAATTTGATTTTTCTCAAAATTTTACCAAATGTCGAAAACAATATTTATTATAACATAAAATTAGTTTAAAGCTATAATTTAAAAGATGTTTAAGTCGAAAATCAATGTTAACCAATTTTGAGAAATGTTTTTTTGGGTTTTTATTTTTTGTTAAAAAGCTGTCGATTCAATTTTTGTCAAAATTTTACTGGATATTGAAAACAATATTTTTTATAAAATAGAATTAATTTGAAGCCAATATCTCAAATTTTTCAAAAGAAATTTGAGCCGAAAATCAAATTTTACGAACTTTTAGTAATTTTTTTAAGGTTTTATTTTTTTTGTAAAAAAACTGTCAATTCGATTTTTCTCAAAATTTTACCAGATGTCAAAAACGTTGTTCTTTGTTGCACAAAATTATTTTGGAGATAAAATCATTTCTTGTTCGTAAAATATTCGAGGTGACAAATATTTTTGTTCAGTTTTTTTTGATTAATTAAAAAAACCGTTAATTTTATTTTTTTTCCAAAAATATATTTGTTTGGTATCACGTTAAAATATATAATTTAAAATGTATTTAAAATGTATTTAAAATCTCTAGCGTTATTGGTGCGAAAGATATTTTAGGTTAACCAAAATTTTCACCTTTTTAATTTAAGTTTGAAATTATGGCTTTTAACTAATTTTATCTTATAAGAAATATTGAGAGAAAAATCGAAACAAGAGTTTTTTTTACAAACAATTAAAATCCTTAAACAAAATTAACAAAAGTTGGAAAGAATTGATTTTCGACTTAAATATCTTTTCAAAAATTAAAACTATTGGCTTCAAACTAATTTTATCTCACAGAAAATAATGTTTTCGACATTCAGCAATTTTTTTTTAAATCCAACAGTCTGTTTTTTCATAACAAAAATAAAATTTACAAAAAATAGTACGAAAATTTGGTAAAAATTGATGTTCGGTTCTCGATATCTCGTGAACAATAAAAGATATTGACTTAAAATTAATTTCATACTTCCAATTTGTGTTTGTTTATATAAAAAATAAAAATTTTTAAGAAATGTTACGAAAGTTGGTTTTCGACTAAAAATATCGTTAACAAAAAACGATTTTGAATTCAAACTTTTCCATCATATGCAAAATATTGGTGGTAATTTTTAAGAATAATTCAACTGACAACTTTGTTAACAAAGCACGAAAACCTATACAACTTTTAAGCAAGACAAATCGACAGACGGGATGGGAAGTTATCAGTGTGGGTCGCATCCCAGCCTCTTTTTAATTTTTAATTTGGGTTTTATGACATAGGGACATTTATTTTGGCATTACGACGATTATGAATTTTTATCGCTTCTTATGTCTTATAATCTAACAACTTAAGTTATAACCCAAATTATGAGATGACATATGGCCCAAAAAGAGAAATATCGTAAGAAATATCACTAAGAAAACGTTACAAAGTCCAAATAAAATGTCAGATCACCCCAACCAACTCTCAATGTCGTAACGCCCAAATTTAGAAACGACATATCGCCCAAGAGATTTTGGGCGGTTGGGCTTTGAGATGCGTATAAGTAGTGCGGTACGTATGAGGGAGGGGTTCATGCTACTTCCTGCAACCCCTATCCTTGGACTTAGGTGCTAAGTTCGGTGTATGCAATGTTTCTTTGGATTTGAAGAAACTTTACATACACACAACCTCGCACCTTCCACAAAACCTATATAGTCAGCCCAAGCATGCAATCGTTGTAATGCCCAAAATAAATGTCACAAGGCCCAAACCCTATGTCATAAAACCTAAATTTAAAATTAAAAATTCTTTTGAGCAAAATGACAACTAACATTTTGGGCGTTCTTTTATTTAAAACTTATTTGGGCGTTTGACGATTTTTTGTTTTAACATTTTGGGCTTTATGACGTTTTATGATTTGGGCATTATATGCTTTTGGGTGAAAATACCTATTGCCAATATGACATTGATGGTGGGCTTTGTGGCATTATTTTCTGGACAAAATTTGTGAGCGATAGAACCATTTTTGGGCGATATGAAATTTTTAATATCCTTGCGTTATATTATTGGGTAAAATAAGCCACTTTGTATGTGAACATTTATAAAGTCAAAAAAAGTCTTAACGCCCAAAGGTTTGGTAATATTTCCCAAATCATACAACATCAAAATTTTAATAACGTTTTGGGCACTATGCCATTTTTTTATTCGGGTAATATGGTTTTGGGCGACAAGATCCTACGCTCTAATTTTCCTCTGGCTTTAGGTTCGTTTCACACAACACGGTTTTTACCGTACTGCAAAAAACCGGACGGCTACATTTTGTTAGAGGCGCGAAGAAGAGCATAAACGCTTTTATATTATACGGTCACGGCAAAATGACGGCGCCGCGCCTTGTAGCAACCGTCTACTGCCACTACAATATACGGCAGCCGGACGGCGCGATAAGCTTAGTGGCGTACGTGACGAAATGCATGTTTTCACATCATATGATTCTATTCGTGGGGCAGATTTCAATCAGCCACTTCAAGATACGATTATTTGAGTGTTCTTATGAAACTAAACCTGTGAAAAATTATACTAAGCATAGGAACCCTGCATATACATATCGTGTTTTACCGTACGGTTAAAACCGTAAAATGTGTAATTAGCCATTGATCCGGTTTATGCCGTCCGGTTTTTTGCCGTACGGTCAAAACGGTGTAGTGTGAAACGAGCCTTAATGTTTAAATTTATTTTATTTTAAAGAAAAGGGAATTTGTCAGGTTGTGGGTTTTACGGATCTGTATGAAATACAAAACACCGTTTTCGAATACAAACCGCAAATTTTCGTAATTCACAATAAGTATTAATATGCGACTTGACTATAGTTTTTATACCTAATTCCTCAAGATAATTTCATATTCGGTGCGCGAGATTTAATTAAGATTCACATTCTCTCTACATTCTCTTTCTCTCTCTATTATTAGAAGTCAAAACTTTCAAGGATCACAACAAAAGTAATCAAATCTTTATAACAAGAAAAGAAATCTTAAAACCGGAATAAAAAAAAAGGAATGAAAACGAAAAAGAATACAAAATGAATGCGTCAAAACTTTCGAAATCACACTAATAAGAAATGAAATAGACTTTCTTCGTGTCACTTAATTCACCCTCCCTCTTTGCCCTCCACCCTCATCTCACAAGTGATGGTTTCATTTAGTTATACCGACGACGACGACGTCCGGGTCACTTCATTACAAAATGATTACAATTATGTGGCATACCAGGCTAACACTCAAATATTATACCAGAAAATATAAGGCAGACAGAAGGCGAGGGGGTGTATGTGTTTATGAAGGCGTGTCTATTTCCATATAGTCGTTCGTAAGTAAAGCGTGAACAGCTCTATACAGAGAACAACACCATTGTTGTTCAAATCATGCTTCATTTAACCTAATTTTGCAGATCCTTTGGACAAGCTAATAGCTTTCTCCATTAAAAATATCTTAAGCAGAAGAATTGCTGCTCTTGGGTTTTGTATCTTTGGGATGAATAAAATCAATAATACTCATAGTCTATATGTATAGACGCACTAGAACCACACTATAGTTTGAGGAACATCAGAAGAAATTTACCACATCGACTTTGATAATACATAATTCTTTGTATACATATTTATCTACTATATAGTCTTAGCCCGATAGTATCATGAGAAGTGAAAGTTTTGCCTTCACCTCTGTCTTTTTATCTTCTGCTTAAACTTTAGGTTAAGCTTCAGCTCCAGCACCAGCTTTAGCTTCATCTCAGCTCATTCTTTCATTATTCTGAACGCATCTTTCAAAACATTGGGGGGCGATTAATGAGACTTCGATCTGTGTTTTTGGGGGATAAAAAAGTTTTAAGTGCCTTTGCCTATTTTTATCGGATTTGTCCTGATGTGAGTGGACGTTTCGAAGTGAGTTTTTTGAGAAAGTTTATATATTTTTTTTGTGTTTTGTATTTTGTTGTTGTTTTGTATTCGTGTAACATATACTCAACACAACAAATTAACTAAGTGTCCAGCCAATCTAAAACCAAGGAATTATATTCAGTCTTAGCAGAACTACCATTAGCGTTGTCGTCATCTTATCAAAAGAAAAAACAAAAAAGTTTAACATAAGCCCTCAAGATTGTATATGGGTATGTATATATTGTATAGGCTTTTTTACTGTCTTCATACTTTATAGTCTAAAAGGTAGATTTGATCGGTATTAAAGGAAACAAATTTAAGGATTTTCTAGGGACAGATATTTAGGCAAGTTCTTGGAGTAATTTCTTCTTAATATACTTAAAGGTCCTAATTGAAAGCTATGTAAGGTTTTCTTCCGTTTCATCACATTGTTTGTATCAACTATAAATATCAAATGGCATAATGTTAATAGAGTTAAAAATTCTCTAGATTCCTTAAAGAAGTACATTTTACTAAGAAGAGATATTAACTCTGTTTCTCAGACTATTAACCTATGTACCTCCTCTTATCTCAAGAGACCAACTTAACTTTTGTACCAAACTCAAACAACAAAGACAACGAATGTTGTCTAGTTGTCTAACTTTTCAGTTCTTTTCGCGAATAAATATTTGTTAATGAAAGTGGTAAAAATGCCAACCAAAAGAAAAAAATTTAAACGAGTTAAGAAAGAATAAAAGTTGTTAAAGAAATTGTTTTTCCTTAGAGAGCAAGAGAGAAAGAGAGAGAGGGTATCAAAATGGTTCTTGAAATAGTTTGATCAAGTTAAGTTTTATAACTCTCTGGCAATTCTTTAAGGAATTTATTATATGATGTGGATGACAGCTGATTGCAAACTTATTGATATATAAGAATACAACAGATAAGTAAATTTGTAAGGAATATATATACAAATATATATATATTATAACAAGAGGACGCAACAATGTTGGGATTCGGGGGAATATAACCTTAAGCATAGGAAATGCTGAATTATTAAAAGCATTTTAAGCATCGATTAGATGGTCATAGAAGAATGGAACGGCTACAATTTGAGGTTAGCTTTAAGAGATGATGGTCTTTGGCAGATGTATATTGTTAATTAATAAACTCTTTAAACCATAAAAGTAACGTTTCTTATACAAATGTTTTTTAATTTTAAATCTTTTAAATAATGTTAAAAAACTGATAAATATCATGGTTAATAAAAATCGACCAAGTTGTTTTCGAATTATTAAGATTTCAAAAATATACAAAAATTCATTTTTTTTGTTCGAAATCCAAACAAAATTAAAACAGTACTGGTCTTACAAACTTCCTCCTGTATCCAAAGACTCTGTTAACCTATATTTTATATATTTTAAGATTTTTTGAATACTTACTTACTTAAAATGGAGCTACAGTCCGGGTGGACCTGGGCCTAAACCAACATACATCTCCAGCCAGCTCGGTCCCTAGCTATCTGTGTTCACTTTTCGCACGTCAAGTTGGTTGAGGTATTCACCCACCTGCGTGCTCCACATGAGTCGCGGTTTTCCTCTACTGCGCCGTCCCTAAGGAATGAATTCGAAGACCTTCCGGGCTGGAGCGTTGATGTCCATTCGCTCTACATGACCTAGCCATCTAACAGTCGTTCTTTGACTTCGAACAAGTGAAGAAGTGTTTTTATTTATATTGATTTCCAAGTTAAAATAGTCAAAGTTAAAAGTTACAACTAAAGTTGGCAGTTTGCCACCACCGAAATTAACAAGTCGATAGCCCAGTGGACGCCACCTGGAGCTGCTTTCCAGCAAGTGTACAAGGTGAATGCTAGCACTCGCCCCAACCACGACCTGGAAAACAGAGCCCTACTTAATCATTTTTACCTTCGAAATGATATAACACATTGGCGATCTGAGAACCGCGGTTTTATGCGGTTCGATGACGATACCTTGGCAAATGCCATAATCGCCGAGCAAACGGAACCAAGTCCCTTGTTAGTGACGAAGGTTGAGCTTCAGCTCATCTTCAACTCAATAAAAAATAAAAAGTCAGCAGGTGTCGATGGTATATCCAACGTTGTACTAAGACATTTACCGATGGAGGCAATTGACATTTACACCACACTTTTCAATAATGCACTGAATAATTCATATTATCCAGTGCATTGGAAGACCGCTGTGGTTCATCCTCTCCCGAAAAAGGGAAAGGACAACTCCAACCCGTCAAATCTTCGGTCGATAAGTCTTCTTCCGAGCATCAGCAAAGTTTTCGAAAAAATCATTAATAGGGCTCTGACTAAGTGGGCTGCGGACAACAAAATAATTCCGGATAAACAGTTCGGGTTCAAGGCGGGTCATGACACAATTCATGCTGAGTCTAAACTCGTTTCTGATATCCAATGGAATAAAACAAAACAACAATGCACAGGTGCTGTTCTGGTTGATTTGGAAAAGGCTTTTGACACCGTATGGTTAGAGGGTCTTTACCTAAAACTGAGCAGGCTTGGCATAAGCAAGCCATTGTTGTATATACTTTATGATATGCTTAATGGTAGAAAGTTTGTTGTCAAAAGTGGCAATGTAACTTCTACCACAACATTCTTAATTAAAAATGGTCTTCAACAGGGAGCGGTGAATTCGCCGATTCTCTTTAGCATTTACACAAGCGATCTGATAGGTAGTCTTACAAAGGCAATTGCGTACGCCGACGATCTTATTGCGTACAGAACGGCCCGAAAGGTTGAGGTTATTAGAATTCTCTTGCAGCGTGATTTCGACAAGATTCAGCGATATTGCGACGACTGGAAACTGAAAGTAAATGTCCAGAAGTCGGAGACAATTCTGTTCCGGACTCCGTTGGCTAGGGCCACAAGGGATACGCGCAGGAATTGGCGCAAGATGGTTATCGTTGATCTTCACGGGCAGCCATTAGCGAGCAAAAGTGTAGTTAAGTACCTCGGTATCTGGTTAGATCAGTATTTATATTTCGATAGACATATGAATGCTGCTCTGACCAGGGCCAGAGGAGCCTTCGCTCTGACGAAACGGCTGTTTTTTAGCAGTCGGCTTGACCCCAGAGTGAAGGTAATTTTCTACATGGCCCTCATACGGCCGATGATCGTTTATGGTTGTCCTGTGTGGTTCAACGTTGCCCCTTCCCAGATGGAGAGGTTTTGGGTGTTCGAGCGGCAGTGTTTACGGCGCTGTACCGGCTTATATCGAACAGCCGAATCTTCTTACGTGCATTACTATTCCAACGAGGTCCTATACAACGGGGCTCGAATCAACAGAATTGACAATTTCGTGATAAAACTCGTTCGAGGTCACATTGCAAGAGCTATGTCTTCGACCAACAATTTAATTTTCGGGGCGTTCTACCCGAACGACGAATATTTTGAAAGTGCACGCTTGAGCGGCTTTATTCCACCAGAGGCATTCCTATTTTTAGATAGATGCGGTCTGATACAGGATAGATTGGCAGTTCCGTTAATCTACCACGTCAGACGACGAACCGTGGATAGGCGACTCCTGTACAATCGGGACGTCATGGCACAAGGCGGAGCAGAGCTCCTTCGGTTCAGTAGGGCTGTGTCCGAACGGGACCGAACTGATAGGGTGAAGCAGGAGAACCAGTTTTGGTGGCTTCAATCGGCACTTGATAGTGAGTAGTCGGGATGGGGTTTTAAGCCTTGGCCGGCTTACATACTTGTTTTATAGTCTTGGGGTTTAGTTTTAAGTAGAATAGGCATGGTGGCACAAAAAAAAAAAATACAAAAAAAAAAACAACAAATACAAAAAAATACAAAAAAAAAATAAAAAAAAAATACAAAAAAAATAAAAAAAACATGGAATAATAAAAAAAAAAATACAAAATATGAAAAACAAAATATGAAAAACAAAAAACGTTAGATAGTTAGATTTGCTGCTGTGGTTGTTCTAGTCTTAAGTAGGTTATAGGTAGAATAGGTAGTTTTAGTTAGTTTTAAGTTTTATATTAAGGACCTTATTTTAAGTAGTTTTTAAGTAAAAATAAAAAAGGATATTGACATTAGTTTTTTTTTAATTTTCTAATGAATACAAAAATAAATAAAATTGAATTGAAGTTAAAATAGATCTTGGGGCCGAAAGGCATTAGCATTTAGTATTATTGTTTAACTTAGAGTGTCCGTATGGGACCAGTAAGTTAGTTGTAAGTTATGGTTAATTAGGCTAGTTTTATGAATTTTTGTCTAGCTTTAAGATAGATTTAAGATTGAATTAATAAAAATGAACTGAAAAAAAAAAATGAAAAAAAAAAAAAAAAAACCTAGCCATCTAAGCCGTTGGACTTTAATTCTGTTAACTAGGTCAGTGTCGCTGTACAGCCCGTACAGTTTGTCGTTATATCTTCTCCTCCATTATCCATCTATAGTATGCAGACGGGACCAAAAATCACCCGAAGAATTTTTCTCTCAAAGATGCTCTCATCTTTCTTTGATAGGGTCCAAGCCTCAGCGTCATAAATGAGAACCGGGATGATGGTGGTTTTAGATGCTCGAGAGAGGACTTTACTACTCAATTGCCTTCTAAGTCCAAAGAAGCAGCGATTTTGCAAGGGTTATTCTTCGTTTGATTTCAGCGCTGGTGTCGTTGTCTGAGTGTATAGTGGTGCCTAGGTAGACAAAGTCCTCAACTATTTCAAAGTTATAGCTGTCCATGTGACGTTTTGTCCAAGACGTCGTCGTCGTCTGTTAATGTCCTTTTTTGATGACAGCATGTACTTGGTCTTGCCCTCTTTGACCACTAAACCCATCTTCTTCACTTCCGTCGCAATGCTCAAAAACGCTCCCCTGCCATCACACTTTGATCTTCCAACTATATCAATATCATCTGCGTATCCGAGTAATTGGATGGACCTTTGGAAGATTGTGCCTCTAGTGTTAACGGTTGAGTTTTGCACAATTCTTTCCAGAACGATGTTGAAGAAGTCGCATGACAGTGAATCGTCTTGTCTAAAACCTTTTTTGACATCAAATTTTTGATAGAGCAGCGTGCAATCTCCATCGTCATTCTGCATAAACGGATTAGTTTGACAGGGATGTCAAAACTAGACATTGCTCTGTAGAGTTCTTCCTTATAGATGCTGTCATACGTGGCCTTAAAATCGATAAAGAGATGGTGGGTATCGATTTGAAGCTCATGGGTTTTTTCCAAGATCTGCCATTATGTGAATATTTGGTCAATGGTGGACTTTCCTGGTCTGAAGCCAAACTGATAAAGACCTATCAGGTTGTTGACGAACGTCTTCAGATGTTAACATAATACCGCCGTTTTGTATGCCTGTTGCTTAGCTGCCTGCGCTTGCCAGTATTCGTCGTCAAACCATTGGTTTCACAGTGGTGGCCGTGTGAAACCTATCACTTCAGAGGCAGCATCTCTGATGGCTGCAAGGCAATGTTGCCACTGGTCTTCAATGCTCAATGCAAGTAGCATAGGACTTTTTAAGATAACATGGCAGTCTCTTGCGATTGTAGCCGTCTAACGTCGAATCTTCTCACAGTACTTCCTTGTTTTGGCTTGGATGGGGATATCCGTACCTTGGCTACAATGAGGAAGTGGTCGGAGTCAATGTTGGCCCCTCGGAATGTTCGGACATCCTGTATACTGGAAAAGACACTTCAATCTGGTTGACAGTTATTTGATCAGGAGATTTCCATGTCCCCTTGTGGATATTGAGATGTGTGAACTGCGTACTAGCTACCAGAACATCTCACCCCGCATCGAAATCGATCAGCCTGAATCCGTTGTCGGAGGGTGTGTCGTGCAGGCTGTATCTCCCGATTGTGCCACTAAAGATGTCTTCTCTTCGTAGCTTGGCGTTAAAATCTCCTAAGACAATTTTAATGCCATAGCCGGCGCATTGCTCATATGCCTTGTCCAAGAGCTCGAAGAATATGTCTTTCTTGTCTTTATCTTTGAACAGAAGGTTTATTTTTGGGTAGCTGTTAATTGTGAAGTTGTTATGTTTTGAAATGTGTCTATAAAAAACTATGCCATTACTAAAATTGAAAGGATGCAAACAAACCGAAATTGCTAACATTCAGTTAAATTATTTTTTTTTTTAAATTTGCAGTCATAATTACGTTTCGGTCTTTTTGAAGCGACTTCTCGGTCGGTAATAGTGAAACTTGTGACTGGTAGAAAAATTTAAGATTTGGCCAAAATTAAGTAATGTAAAGAATCGAATCCACGAGTTTGTGGGCTACTCATGAACAACTGAGGTGTGATTGAACCTTACCTATTTTCAATTGCGACTGGTGCAACTGTTATGGTGAATGAATTTTGGCTCCGAGCTATAATATACGATTTTGTATGGGTAGTAGTCCAGTCATTTTAGCTTTTTTAAACCCCAATTTGCGGAAAAATTGCTAGTGAGCTGAATTTTTGTATACACCTTTATTATGACATTGTAATGAAGATGTGAAAATTCGACATTGATAGCGTACCGGCTAAAAAAGTTATAAAGGTCACGAAAATAAGTTTTTCGCAAATATCTCGCGATCTATTTTTCAGAGGTCAATAAAGGTCATTAGAAAAATTGTTTGTCGTGAAATTGTCTACAAAAAATGTATTGCATTTTTCTGTAGAATTAACCGTTTTCGGAGTAGAGCGCCGAGAAAGCGACTACCTATATTATAACGATGCACTCGTTTCCTCACCACCTTCGAGGTAGAATGCAGGCCGCGTTTTTTTTTTACTAATATGGTATAGCTTATTTCATTCATCTGTTTTAAATTCACAGTGACTTTTTACAGAATATTTTATATAGTGAGGTGAAATTTTAACACAAATCGATCTTCTATTGTACATAGTTCGAGTTTCAATTTTCTGTACGTCAAAGAAAAAATTCCCGGGAATAGTTAGGATCGTCTCGTAATTGTTGGGTTATGAAATAATACCTTCCCTCCCCTCGTTTTTCCGCTATCCACTTCTTCAAAGTATATAAAGGACAAGCTAAGGCCACCCGTTTATTTTCTAGTTTTCTGCTAGGGACAGGTAGTTTTTTTCCGTGGTTACCTTCTTCTAAGGGTGCCACGGACATAGCTTTTCTTGAGAGTCAAAACTCTGATTATCTTCTGGGTTGTTGCCAGTGGCGAAAAAGAAATTCAGTCCTATTTATTCCGCCTTTCACTTCTTCTAAGTGTACGATGGACAAGGCTTAGGTCAATCGATTATTCTCTAGTTTGTTGCTAGAGACGGGGAACGCAATCCCAACCGATCATTCCATCGCTACTATCTAAGATACCCTCGGACAAGCCTTGTGACGTGGCTAGTGCTCAGCTTACCAATACCATTTCTTCACTGAAAAAACAAACGTGCATTAATATAAAAAACGGCGTTTATTGACTGCTTATTTATTGTCACAACAAACTTTTTCTTGTCAGAGTGAACGGTTTATTAAAAAAAATTTCAGCGTTTGATAATCGTTTGTTAATACTATTAACGGCCGTTTATTAAATGAAAAATAAAGCACTTAATCACCGTTTATTAAAATTAATAACTCTATTAATTGCCGCAAACATCTTAGTTATTAAAAATGATTAATTGTTTATTGCGACAATAAACAAGATGTTTGAAAAGGGATTGTTAAAGATTATATCCCAACCTTCATCCAATATCACAACCAATTCTCAAATTTACAAATAGTTTATTATTTTTTATAACCTTATTCACTGAGACATACAAATTTGTCAATTGAAAAATAATAAACCGTTTATTGTTGCAATGAACAACATTATTAAGAGACGAATTGGAAAATTTACAAGCAGTTTATTATTTTTTATAACCTTATTCACGCATTACAAATCTACAACGAAAACACGAACAAATTACATGCATTCTGTCACTACACCGAGCATTGTGTTCACACTCAGCTCAACTTGGCCAGAACTCGGTGACATTAATTTGCAAAGGTTATTTTGGCATTCGCAAGGATATAATTCACACTATGTTGTTACCAAAAGCTTGCCTAGTAGAACCGAACAAGACCAACAAAAAAGTAGTAGAAGCAGAAAAAGAGAAGTAGAAGCAAAAGAAATATAAGTAAGGAAGTTGAAAAGAGTGAACCAGACCGCAGAAACCAATTGGACTTTGATCGCCGCTAAGCAAGGATAAGTGGTAAGTAAGTTGGATATTAACAGAGGCTTCCCCCACCAGAGGTATAAGCGGAAATAATAAACATTTGTTTATAGTAGTAGTATAGTAGTAGTAGTAGTATTTTTATTCATAATTAAATTTTAACATTAAATTTTAACAAAAATGGTTTATATAGCATGGCAAAATGCCGTCTGCCAGATTGGCAATAAAGTATAATTACTAGTTTGTAATACAAGTTTTCCTCAAATTATAATAAATCGTGTTTTTTTCAGGTTCTTATTTATATACAATAACGATTGTTACAACAATAGTGAAAAAGGTGGAACATTTGCATATAAATAATTATATATATTTTTTCTTCATTTAAAAGCTTTCATTTTGTATTCTTAATCTATATTTTAGTGCGATTTTGCAATACTCATAAAGTAGCGGAACATTTATCTGATTTAGTTGCATAATAACCTCTTCCTCCGATAAGAAATCGTGCCCAAAGACACTTCTCCTCGTTTCCCTTAAAGTTGGGCATCTTCCAATGAAGTGGATAACATCTTCACGTTCGGCCAGGTTACATATACTGCATTCCAATGGCAAATCTGCTCTGTGGGGAATATAATTAAGGTTCAGCAATTCACTTCGAAGCCTGACCATCGTAGAAATTTTTTGTACACTATTAGAGTCGTGAAAGTAATTTGTATTTACCAAGTTGTGGTTAAGTCTACTATAGATTGATCTGTACAACGACCCAGATGCTTCCGTTACGTAATCTTCTCTATATTGCTCATCTGTTTTTTCTATTATCTCGTACAAATTTCCTTTAGTACTTGCCACATCTTCAATGTTGATATTTAAGCTTAAATTACAACGCTGTGCCAATCCCATCCAGTCTGCATACCAACTTTTTCTACCTTCCATAGCTTTTACTACGATTTTCCTAATAAGTCGAGTCTCCGGCATCATCATTACCTTAAGTAAATAATCCGCTTGGAGCTTAAGCGTTTTTATGAACAGCGGTGATAGCCCCGTCTCAATCATAATAACATAATTAGGCATGTTTGCTGGTAGATGGAATATTCTTTTCACATAAAACCTCAAAAGTTGTTCAACTGTGTCAAACTTCTTACTTCCCCAAACCTGAGATCCATATAGCAGAATGGTCTCCGCAACTGCTTCAAATACCTTGTATTTGCTGCTATGCGCGATGTTTTTGTTCATAAAACATTTCTTCCATGAGATATTGATAGCCGCTTTTGCTTTCTGGAGCTTTTCCTTAAAATGCTTCTCCATACTCAAGTTCTTCGAGAAGTAGACACCTAGATACTTATAATCGTTGACAATCTCAATATTTTCCCCATTAAATTTCCACTTTTCGTTTGATGCGGTTCTTCCACCACTTTTTCTAAAAATCATTACTTTCGATTTTTCGATATTGACTATGAGGTTCCATAACCGGCAATAATCATGTACTCTATTGATCATGAGTTGCAGAGTTTCAGGGGAATTTGCAAACATTACTACGTCATCCGCAAAGAGAAGCGCCTTTATACTCTCTCCCGCGAAGACCACTCCGCCGGGCAGATAGTCAATCAGATCATCTATGAAGAGAGCAAATAATGTTGGACTTAATGCGCATCCCTGCCTGACACCGGATCCAGTTTCAAACCAGTCTGAAAGTTCTGCTCCATTCCACACTGCTGCATGTGTTTCCTTATACAAAGCTTCTAGAACTCGCCCAAATTTTCGTGACAAGCCCACTCCATACAATTTGTATAATAAAGCTCTTCGGTCTATGGTATCAAAGGCTGCCTTGAAGTCGATAAAGAATACATACAATTTTTTATTTTGCAACAAAAAGTTTTCCGCTATACTTCTCAGAATGAAAACGTTGTCAACTGTCGAATACCCTGCTCTAAATCCAGCTTGAAACTCTTTTAACAGATTCTGCGAATCTATCCATGTTGTAAGGCGTTTTTGTAGCACTGCTGTAAATATTTTATAAGTGGAGTTTTGGAACGAGATTCCTCTATAGTTTGCAGGATTCGTTAGGCAGCCCTTTTTATGTATGGGGAATACGATCGAATCCCGGAACTCCTTTGGCGTTAAATTACCATTAAACACTTTATTAAAAAGTCTTGACAAGTAATCCTTCAAATTGTTAGTCCCATATTTATAAAATTCCACATTTGTTTATATTTATGAACGCATTTATTAAAATTAATAAATTCTGTTCATTGGGATTATAAACAGGTTTATTAATATTATAAACGGAAATAATGAATGGTTGTTTATGTTTATTAATGGATTTATTAAAATCAATAAACTCAGTTTATTGTGGTTATAAATGAAAATTTTAAATTGTTTGTTAAATTTTCACCCGGAAATGGAGAATAATAAACGATAGTTCACTGACACAATTAATATGTTTATTGGACAAACTCAATCATTTTATTTATTGTCTCAACGAACTTTTTAATTATATTTACGTACCTTTTTGGTTCAGTGTTACCGTGCGTTGTCGAAAGCACAAAGAACAATGTTTGTGAAACGTGCGAATTTATTACTAAAATTACAGTTCAGTGCACGTGAAGTATACATTCAATAAATGAAACTTCTGGTGAATACATTACCTCGCGTCGAGAGCCTGTGGCATGGCTTGCGAGATCGTGCGATCTAACACCGCTCGGCTATTTATTTGGAGTAATTAGACGTCGTCGCTTGATTACGCAGATAAGCCCGAATGATTGATGCCTTGGAAGAGAATATAATGAAGTTGTGCTAAAAGTATTCGAAATTTTGAGATACCGATTGAGTCAGCCCGAAATCATTTTTAAGACATAATTTAAAAATCTTATCTTTATAATAAAGCTAGATTTTTGACTATAAATCACCGTTCTAAAAAAAAGTAAAGTTGTTGAAATTCCAATATAGAGATTGATCTTCGTAAATGTATTAGGTGAAATTTAAGTATCATCATACCTTTCGAACCGTCGAGTATGAATTGGTACCCAATTTTTCCTTTTGTAACGTTTTATTTTCTAACTAACCCATAAATTGACAAATTTGTATTTTCTAAAGGTCACCAAAGCACAAATAATGCCAAGTCTTACAAATACGTTTCGAAACCTTTTAATACGATACAAAAAAAAAATACCGATTAAGTCTTACAAATTGTCGATAGTTTTGTTTATTTTGTGTACCGTAAAAAACTCTAAATTTTCTCGCATATCCATCACAATATCAAACGTTCCACTGATTAACATGCCATGAACCAAGACCCCAATTATTTGCCACCACATATAACACAAATAACAAAGTTCTATAGTGTAAAGCCATCCTTAATCCCAGACCAAATGGAGTATCAAAGTTCTTTAGTCTGCGGTAATTTTTCTTATACTCATCCTTACTTATATTAAAATGCTTAGTTTCTGTCTTTCCGTATAAACACTATGGAGGATAGATGGAGGGTACCCATTTTGCCACTCCACCATCAACCTCATCATAGATAGGAAATGTTATATTATGACAAACGTCAACCAATCTTCCTTTCTTCGGGAGTCAAAGTCACCCACTATTATTTCCTTATGTTACGTGTACAATATCCTTCTGTTGTTGATGCCCTTTTTATAAGGGCGCAGAGTGTGAATGCCCACATTTTGGTATGGGCCGACATCCATTATTTTCATTTATGACAGCACAAGACCCATTCTCCCGGTCCCGCTCCCGACGTATCCCAGATCTACTCCTCTGACTACCCCGACCGCCTAACCCGACCAAAAGAACGATTGCATCCGAAAGCGTCTTTAAATGTGCCCCTGCCTTAGCCCCACCCAAACCAAACTACTCTTCCTTGATTCTAAACGAGATATGGCATATACCAGAGATAGACTCACAAAATTGACTCGTTATGCTCCAAATGGAAGGATAATATAGTGAGCAAGCAAAATCTGTTCAATATACGACTTTGGCTATATATTAGTATATATTATGAACGATACACTTCTGGAGCTCGAGCTGAAGCTGTAGCTGGAGATGGAGCCGGTGCCGCTGAGGAGAGATTAAGTGCCATGTGTGCCACCGTCATATATCACTTGTTGTGGTGGTAGCACATTAGGGGGCGGATGGATATGTTCCTGTCTGTGTATGGTAAAGATGGACTAAATCGACTTCTACAGTCGAGTCGGCTAGGCCGGATGGGGTTCTGTTTGAACGATGTCAACTATAGCTGGATACTGGACTGATGTGCAGAGCTCTTCCACTCATTTAGCCTTCATCTAGAAACACAACAACATCCAATGTGAAAAGCAGCAGATGGGGTATTGGGGTTTGGTGGGGTGGAAAACAAAAGTTTCAATTGTTGCTACTGCGTCAGCAAAGTTACATGATGCCTAGAATATATTGATGGGCTTCAATATAAAAAAAAAAAGGGTTTGCTCATATGGATGAGAATGGAGGAATGGATATGTTGCTTCTGTTGTGGAGTCTGGGATAAATCAATATTTTCAGTAAGCATAGATTAGGAGGGCGGGTGGTGGTTTGTAGAGCTGCGTCAAATGATTCTCAATGGACTGTATAGCCTCCATACACACATAGGTGCATTATGTGAAGCCTTTTTTTTGTATTTTTCGTAGAATTTCGTCAACAGCAAGCTGTGGTACCTAGTCGACGAAAATGTGTGGATATCTGGTGGCGACCTAATTGATTGATACACGACACATCAGAGTGTAGTTTTTGCCCGTCTAATGTTAGACCGGATTGTGCGGTAATATGTTGCCATATAATGAAGCTACAAGTTCCCCCCAAAATCGGTGCTGTGTAAAAAAGTACTTCAAAATCGTTTAAGGGAAGCCATGAAGCAAACAAAAAAAGAAGAAAAGCTTTGGGTTATTAGTTACGGCCATTATGTGTACCTCTAGGCAAAATGAAAATAAATTGTCGGATGAATGTTTTGTACCATTTTTTTGGTGTGATAAAGGCAACATATCAAAGGCTTATAAAAAGAGTTATGTGAGCATTTTCTAGCTTAAAATTGTATAAAAGTTATTAATGTCATATTTACATAATATGACCGATATATTCCAACCCTGCATTTTTTCATGACAAATAAATTGCTTAATTAATTTGCAAGATATTGTTTTAACATACATTTTAAAAAAAAAGATCTGTTTTAGGTGAAGTTTTTGAAGCTCATCATTTTAAAAATCAGTAATAATAGTAATCAGTTAATAGTAGTTATAGTAAGAGGGTAAATGGAATGAATTACGCAATGATTTTTTTTCCCAAAATGTTGAAATTAGTTCTCAATTGTATTATTAAGCTAAGTGACTTGAAGTTGCAAAGAGATTGACTTAAAGCATCGACCATTGATTGGCATCTTTATTTAAAAATTATAATGAATAGGTCAAACAAAATTTTAAATAGGTCAACTCCAGCAGGGAAGTAGAGCCCTTGCTACAAATAACGGAAATAAACCCCCCAAATCATAACTTGAATTGTTTCAAACTAACCAACTAATAAGTGTAAATCTTTTACATAAAATAGGATTTTGTAAAATTTCGCACCGTCTAAATTTTAATTTTTTTGAGAAACTTGTTGAAAATCAAGCGAAAAATTTAACACCGAATGTTCGACCATATTGGTACCACAACCGTTACTATCACACCAAGATAATTTAAATCAGTCCTGCTTTTAATCCACACAGTTTTTTCAGTGATGTTTACAAAATCCTTATTAAATCTCTCGAAGTCAATAAGTAAAATTACCAATGAAGGCAGTCCTCAAGCCATTAACAAATCACCATTATATCCATTAAAATTGACAGTGAGCCTTTATGCGACGAATGACAAGCGCTATCGTTGAAGCATTTGATGACAACTATAGTACCAATAGTTGATACAATTGAACATTTGTCAAAATACTTTAAAAAAACAAATTGTTAACAATCTATCGAAATTAAGACCAAAGCTAATAAATTTCACAAAATATTTTTTAATTTTCTTTTGATATGTGGTAGTGGTGCAAAAATCAATATGAAGTCGCCACAAAATTTTGTAGGACTTATAATTATGAAAAACTAAAAACATGCATATATAAACAAATTGATAAAAGTTGATAATAATAAAAGCCTAATATGCGCGCACACCCCTACAAAAGAGAAGGACCAAGGATATGTTCCTTGAGCTCTTAGATAAAACATATAAGCAGTGTCCTAGCTACGATATTAAAAAAAAAAAAACGAAACAAAAAACAGCCGGCACGACAACACTTCCGACAACGGATTTAGGTTCATCGATTTTGCTGAGGGGCGAAACGTCATGAAAGCCAGTACGCCTTTTCCACACCTCAACATCCACAAAGGAACTTGGAGTTCTCTAGATCAATCTACAGTCAACCCGATTGACCACATTGCGATTGACGCTAGACACGCTTCCGGCATCATGGATATCTGAACTTTCTGAGGAGCTAACATGGACTCGGACTACTACCTTGTTGTAGGCAAGGTAGCACTTCGGGTTTCCAGGCCCAAGTCAAAACAGGGAGATGCTGGGAGAAGATGCAACGTCGAACGGCTACAATCGCAAGTTATCGCCAAATCCTTTTCCAACCGAGTTACAAGTAACATCTCTCGAAGTTCTCTGCCGCCACCACAATGTATTGAGAACCAGTGGCAATATTGCCAAGATGTAATCAGAGAAGCCGCCTCTGACGTGCTGGGTTTCAAGCAGCCACCAAGAAGGAACCCCTGGTTTGATGAGGAATGTTGTTAGGCAAATGCAGCCAAACAACAGGCACTCAAAGCAGTGCTGCATAGAAGGACGAGAGCTGCTCTCTAGGTCCATGAGGAGAAGAGGCGAGAGGAACACCGACTTCTCAGAAGAAAAAAGAGAGAGCATGAGAAGCGTGCAGTCGAAGCTGTTGAGAGGTTCAGAAGCATTAAATTCCAAAGTTTTATTAGCAGGTGAAATGAAATTCACAAGTCCATAAAACTCGAACCCAAGGCTGCTGTAAAGTTAAAACATCATAGTAGAATCACAGTAAATGCAGAGGAAAGGACCACGTCTGCACGTCCACTGTCAGGCAGGATGATCTATTCAACATAGGCGACGAAAGCCAACAATCCCGTCGTCCCGACTTAGATGAAGTAAAGGTTGTCATATCTAAGCTCAAGTCTAACAAAGCCGTTGGAGCAGATGGATTGAAAGCCGAGCCCCTCCAAGCAGCTGGAGATAATTTGGTTAGGAGCACGCACCAAATTATCTGTTAAATATGGTCGGAAGAAAGCATGCCCGATGAATGGAACCTCAGTATTGTTTCCCCGATTCTGAATAAATCTTCTCGTGTCTTTATATGTGATCGTCTGAAGCCTATAGTCAACAACCTGATAGGTCCTTATCTGTGTGGTTTTAGACCAGAAAAGTCCACAGTCGATCAAATATTCATATTATTGCAGATCCTGAAAAAAACCCAAGACCATCAAATCAACACCCACCATCTTTTCATCAATTTCAAGGCCACATATGACAGCACCAACAGAGACGAGCTGTAAAGAACCATGTCTAGTTTTGGCATCCCTGCCAAACTCGTCCGTTTATGCAGGATGACCATGGAGAATTCGCGCTGCTCCATAAAGGACAAGGTGATTTATTAAACATCGTCCTTGAAATAATAGTGCAGAGTTTCCACGTCAACATGGGAGCTGTACGGACTGTACAGCCACGTAGACTAAAATGCCTGGGTCACGTAGAGCGCATGGAAACCAATGCTCCGTCCCGGAAAGTCTTCGAATCCACACCCACAGGACAGCGCAGTAGAGGAAGACCGTGGATCAGGTGGCGCCCACAAGGGAAAGTGACCATACCCAAAACTGAAGCCGTATTTGTTTTATATATAAGTTTCTACTATACTACGAATGGCTATTCCAAAAAAACAGGGATAACATTCTAGCCACCATTGATGTCATACAGACAGATTTATTGGAAAAAATAGTGAACATAGAATAGTGAAGGCTGACTGAATGGACTAATTAACTCGTAGCCATGACGAATGTATGCCAAAAATCAAGTTTAAAAAATGAATGCTATTTATCTACTAAACGATAATAAATCAAAATTTATTACAATAATATTGAACTCTCGATTAATATTTATAGTTCTCAAACTTTTAAACAAAAAATCGATATACGAGCATGCCCTGACCTTTTACAAAGACATTTGGGAAGCTTTATTCATAAAAATCACAAATACTGGGCAAAAGATCAATTCTCTAGATCCCATGATGTAACCAAATTGTCAAAATGTGTATATTATTTCGCTCTTATTTCGATTTGACTTTTTCCTACTTAATTTAATTTATTTCCAGAGTTTACCTAAGTATATTTAATTTATAAATAATTTTTTGACTTTAAATTTATTTTATTTCTTTTCAG
The DNA here is from genome assembly GCA_951509635.1 of Eupeodes luniger. Classification (NCBI taxonomy): domain Eukaryota; kingdom Metazoa; phylum Arthropoda; class Insecta; order Diptera; family Syrphidae; genus Eupeodes; species Eupeodes luniger. Next base: position 157,234,173 of record OX608073.1, on the reverse strand, counting down.
GTAAGTTGCATCGTTAAATGGCTGACGTTTCTTATGTTAACGTAGTTTTTCTTGAGTAGGTAAGACTGTTTTTAAAAATAACAAAAACAAATACAATTCTTTTAATTTATCAATTAAATATTGATCTGTTTTCAAGCAAGTAATTTCATTATCAATTTTATTTAAAGCTTTCCCGAACAGTTGATACAAAGTATACTTTACAATTACAAATCTGAAGAGTTTTATTGTTTGTTTGTTTGGTTGCTTGTTTGAACGCGCTAAGCTCATGAAATTCTGGTCCTATATTGAAAATTCTTTCAGTGTTAGATAGCTCATTTATTGAGAAAGGCCTTAGGCTATGTATATAACAGCACGCAAAGACTAATAGAGCAGGCCAGAGCACCAATAAAGAGTGTTTAAAAATTGTGACTCGAACAAATTTTAGCCGAGAGGTCCAATTTTCTACCACTTTTAGCAGCAATACCGAAACTCTAATATTCCATATTTTCTGTTATTCAAACGCAATCTGCTTAGACAAGCAACTTTATATAACCGTACAAACGATTTTCTGGTGGTGTTAAATCGTACAATCTTGGAGGCCACGCTACAGACCCACGACGTGAGATAATTCTCTCAACCAAAAAGGTCCTTCAATGAATTAATACGTGCTTCGCGAGAACTGAATAATTATTATGTTAATAAATTTGTACGATTTGCAAACATTGTTCAGAAGTAAAGGCCCAACTATAATAGACTTAACCGAGCTTAAGCCAGCTTAAGGGAACGAACCAATACGCAGCCTTATATGTCACTAACCATAATAGACGTTCTGCTCAATTTCGTTAATTTTCGCTAACTTTCGCGCAATTACGCAAGAGCCATTTAAATGGCTCGAGCTTAAGCAAATGTCAAATTTTGCTTAAGTTACTTGAATCCATTATGGTTACTTTTTGTTTTGACGATAACTTCTGATAACTTTTCGTTCGGTTTTGACATTAGCTTACTTTCGGTTAAGTCTATTATAGTTGGGCCTTAAGTCTATTTATTATAAAATGGCAAGCCAAATTAACAGCTGTCAAAAACACCAACCCTGAAAAAGTATTGATAGATTGAATACCACAAGTCTAAAAAGACACCCGTTACTTTTTTTATATTGTACGCGCACTTAAGGAAATATGGATATTGAATACCGATGCACATTAGATATGAATGCCTGCACATTGTAAGGAGTGGCAAATATTGAGTATGGTAAAGCATTCAACATTCGTGTAGTGCGACTAAATAAAGAATATATTTTACGAACAAAAAATGATTTAGTGTAGAAAATAATTGTATGCAAACGAAGAATAACATTTTTGACTTTTTGAGAAAAATAGAATTGACAATTTTCTTACAAAAAATAAAAACCTAAACATAACATTACTAAAAGTTGGTAAAAATTGATTTTCGAGTAAGATATCTTTTCAAAAATTTGAGATATAGGCTTCAAACTAATTTTATCTTATAAGAAACATTGTTTTCAACATATAGTAAAATTTTGGGAAAAATCGAATCGACAGTCTTTTTTACAAAAAATGAACAATACTAAAAGTTGATAAAAATTTACTTTCAACTCAAATATCTTTTCAACAATTAAATTTATTATCTTAAAACTTATTTTATCTCACAGAAAATATTGTTTTCGACATTCAGTAATTTTTTTATAAACATCCAAAAATCGGAGTTTTCATAAAAAAATAAATTCTAAAAAAAATAGTACGCAAAATTTGGTAAAAACTGATGTTGGGTTTTTGATATCTCGTGAATAATAGAAGATATTGACTTTAAATTAATTTCATTCATTCAGTTTGTGTTTCTTTATATATGAATTATATTTTTATAAAAAATAACTTAGGTATACAAATCATAAATCGTTTCAAAAATGTGTCATTCTAGTAGTTGACAGTATACATCTACAATAATATTATAAAGAGGAAAGATTTGTATTTTTGTATGTAACGAATGAACTCAAAAAGTACTGGACCGATTTTAATAATTCTTTTTTCATTAGAAAGCTACATTATCACTGAGTAGCATAGGCTATATTTAGTACTAGACTACTATAGAAATATTTATAAATTCCTATTAAAACCAACCGAAGGTGTAAACAAATTAGAAATAAAATGTTTTTCATCGCATACGCTGCGAAGAGTATTAATGATAGGACTTAAATATCTGTACCTATTTATGTGTACCCGTGCGAAGCCGGGACGGGCCGCTAGTATATATATATAAAGGTTATACATTAATCTAATAATTGGTTCGAAAAAAGGACATGTCGTCACTAGTAATTATGAATTATATTAATATATTGTATTGAATATATACATATACCTATCACAAATATTAATAGCATCTGGAAGATATATTTTCGATCTCTAATTTGGTACTTATGTCGTTCTAATACGAGATGTGTTCAAAAAGTACCAGGAATTTTTAAATTTCGCGGGTCTGGAGAGTCCGAAGGTCAACATTTTTTTTATTGTGTTGGTATACATGCTCCTAAAGTATGATGCATTTTCAGCTATATTCACTGTTTACTTTGTCTGTGATGGTAGTTGCTAAGGTTCGACGTGTTTTTATGAGCTCGGCGATTTTTGCTGAAACTGCTGAATTTTGACCAAAAAAACAATCGCATGAACATCGCTCAAGAGCTGTTAAATGACGTCAACGACGATCCAAGTTTGCTTGAAAGGGTCATAACTGGTGATGAAACATGGGTGTACGGTTATGATGTCGAAACCTAAGCACAGTCGTCCACCTGGAAGCATCCAACGTCAAAAGCGAAACAAGCACGTCGATTTCTATCAAATGTGAAGGTTTTGCTTACTGTTTTCTTCGATTATAATGGCATAGTGCATCAAGAGTTCTTACCACAAAGTCGTACGGCTAATAAGGAGTATTACCTTGAAGTTATGCGACGTTTGCGTGAAGCAATCCGAAAAAAACGCTCAGATTTATAGAAAAACAATTTATGGCTTTTGCACCACGATAACGCCCCAACCTCCATATTCACCAGATATGGCCCCGTGTGACTTTTTCCTGTTTCCAAAGTTGAAGAGACCCATGAAAGGACTGCGTTTTTCCTCGATTAAAGAAATAAAGGCCGAATCGTTGAGAATGCTCATCAAAAAGTGAATATCAAGAGTGCTTCGAAGATTGGAAAAAACGCTGGCATAAGTGTATTATATCTGAGGGGGACTACTTTGAAGGGGACCACATTGATGTAAACGAATATATAAATATTTTTTTGAAAAAACGAAAATTCCGGGTACTTTGTGAACAAACCTCATATAGTCTCTTAGTCGAAAGTTATAGGCTCATATGGCAAAAAAATGATTTTCTTGATTTTTACTAATTTAACTTCAAGTTCAAATATCTCAACATTTACCAAACAGATTTCCAAAATATTAGATATAATAATATAAACTTTCATTTGGTACCAATTTTATAGGTGAACTTATTGGGGCCCCAAATTTGTATGGAAAGTATGGCCATTCTCCTTTATTTTACGATCGATTTTTAATTAAGCTTAAAATCATTTACTCGTGTAAAACAAATCTTTTTCAGAACATCGTAATAAAAAATATGCAAATATGTTTGTATTCTTCACATACCTATGTATTATTGTTATTATTATTAACTTCCCATAGGAAGTTATTGTAATGGGTCCGATTTGTCAAATTGAAAATTTTGACATTTCTCAACGTTTCAAGGTCCCTAGAGTCGAAATAAAAGATTTTTAGAAAGATGTCTGTGCGTGCGTGTGTACGTCCGTACGTCTGTACGTTCGCGACGTTTTTTTCGTCGTTCACAGCTCAAGAACCAGAAGAGATATCGACTTAAAATAAATTTTGTTATACAGATAATAAGGCAGAAAGATGCAGAAAGGGCTCGCAAGAAAATTGCGTGGGTGGTTTTTTTACCATTGCAGTTTAAAAAAATGGTGATAAAATTGAGATAATGGCTTCTAACTAATTTTATCTTTGAAGAAATATTATTTACAACATTCAGTTAAATTTTGAGAAAAATCAAATTGACAGTTTTTTTACAAAAAATAAGAACCTAAAAAAAAACAATACTAAAACTTGGTACAAATTTACTTTCGACTCAAATAGCTTTTCAAAAATTACAAATATTGGCTTCAAACTTATTTTATTTCACAGAAAATATTGTTTTCGATATTCAGTAGTTTTTTTTTATAAAAATCCAACAGTCCGTTTTTTCATAAAAAAATAAAATCTACAATAAATAGTACGCAAATTTGGTAAAAATTTATACATATAGACAAACTTTTAAGCAAGGCAAATCGATAGAAGGGATGAGAAGTTATTAGTGTGGGTCGCATCCCAGCCTCTTTTTTTTTTATTGTACTATTCGTACTAGAATGTCAGCTTGTTAGACTTGACCATTCTTTATTCTGTCAATTTTTATTGAATGTTTTGAACAACAACAACACCTTAAAGGTGCTACCACTCATTGTTTTTGGCTTGAGATATAGCTATTTCGTGATTTCAATTTTATTTGAAACACTTTTTATGCACACCATAGGATTCGAACCCACGCATATCAGACGTCAGTGGTCTAAAGTAGTGGAGTGCGTAGTGCACACGACTTCTAAGACTGAGCAAATCTGATATGCGTGGATTCGAATCCTATGTGGTGCATAAAAAGTTTTTCAAATAAAATTGGATTAAAGCTCAGCACCACAAAAAGGAGACTGATGAGTGCAAAAGTGGCAAAGCACGAAACATTAAAATAGCTTTCTTCCGTAGGCATTCGGTGATTGAGTTTACTATAAATGTTTCTAGAAGAAGACGATGATGCTCTGGTCAAATGTTGATCAAATATTGCGTTGAGATGATAGTCGCAGAAAAATCATGAAACTCATGAAGATTTCGTTCAGTTATTGAAAACGCGATGTCATGAGATAGGGCCAGCTGGTTCCATTCCCTGAAAGGCGATGCATTTGTTTGCAATAGTCTAACCAATATCAATTTATGAAGACTGGTATCACTTCTTCTCATCACTCTCGTATACTAGTCTGAAGTAGCCTTAAGGTTTCTTATATAGATTGGTGGTAATCCTGTTTCGACATGAATCGCGTAGTTCGGCGTGGAGTTCGGCAAACGAAAAATGCGTTTAAGAAAATGTCTTTGGACCAACTCAAACTCTTCGAACGGAGTAACCCCAAATGCTTGTATCCCATAGCATATACAGAATGTTGGCTGTAGCATTAAAAACCCTGAATTTTGACGAATGGTCAATATCGGGATTGCAAAAAAAGTCGGCCACATTGAATTCAATGCTAACTTAGCTTCACTGCTTCTTCTTATATGTAAACAGAACTCCTAGATACTTAAATTCACGTACACATTCAATTCGTTCGCTACCAAGTCTCCAGGCTCATTAGATCTTCTACATTGTCGGTTTTCAAATATCATTGCTTTTGTTTTTTGAACGTTAATTTTCAGATCCCATGTTTGACAGTACGACTGTAATTTATTAATTTGAAGTTGCAGTGAAAAAGGATTGTCAGCTAGTAATATCAAATCGTCAGCATAGAGCAAAACTTTGATGAGAGTTCCCGCAAAGATTACGCTACCCGGTAGAATATCAGGAATATCATCAATAAACAGAGCGAATTTTAGAAGGCTCAAAATGCATCCTTGTGGAACGGCTGCCGTTGTTTCGAACCACTCTGACAGTTTAGATCCATCCCATACATATGCGTTTGATGATTTCAGAAATTGAAAATACAGCATATAAAGCAAAGCCTGTCTGTTTACTGTGTCGAATGCAGCTTTGAAATCAACGAAACAGACATAAAGTTTTTTTTTTTTTTTTTTCAATATGATTTCTAGCTTAGCTAGTCAATGCAAATATGTGATCCATAGTGGTGAACCCAGAGCGGAAGCCAGCTTGAAATATGCTGAGAAGATTAGTTCTTTCAGTCCAACTAGATAATTTTTCATAAAGAATTCTAGCAAATATCTTTCTAAGCGAGTTGAGAATGGATATTCCCCTGTAGTTCTCAGGATGATTAGGATCTCCTTTCTTAAATATTGTGAAAATGAGGGCTTTAGTAAAATTTGAAGGAACAATCAAAGAGGCGGTTGAAGAAATCCAGAATGTAGGTCTTTAAGCTATTGTTCGATTTTTTGTAAAACTCTACTCCTTTGAATTTTTACTAAGCTGTAGCTGATGTGCAAGGTTTTTGTTGTAGCCTATTTACTTAGCAGCGCAAAGCTGTTTTAAATCTTTGTTGGCTCTAAGGACATATTTTTATAATACTCGGAATTTGTTGTTCTAAAGAGCTCTAAATATTTAAATGAGAGTTTGCGTAATTTATTGCAATCTTTATCAAACCATTTGTTTTCAGGAATGAAATGAACAAAAGTGTGGTTCCTTGCTGGTAGCGAAGCATGAACTAATCTTATTATATTGTTTTCAATTTCTTCTATTGTGGCTGTTGACTGTTGTGGAAGATGATTAAAGTTGTGATTTAGAAGAGCTTTGTACCGATAAGCTTTGTTTTGCATCCATTTTAGTTTCCGGAAATTGTCTGAAACACTTTGTTGTTCTCGTTCTTCGAAGTTTGTTTCAACAACAATTGGCAAGTGAGCCGAGAAATTGGCCAGTAGCACCTTCAAATCTCTTATTACATTGCCCCATTCTCCAAACGTTGCACATAGGATAATATTATACATACCTATGTATAGTTATGTAGTTTATTGTATTTATTAAAAAACTAGTATTTTATAAATAAACAGTACACACAATTTATTAAGAAAATTAGTTCTGTTTAATACAAAAGTTTCTAAAAGAATGTAAAATATAAAAATATTTTTCAGTTGTGTGAAATTAAAAACTTCCTAAGTATAAAATAAAAACAAAATGTTATTCTAAACTTCAAAGAAACATTTATATAATTTCATAACTTCAAATTATTTTGCTGACCGTTTTATTTGTGCATTCACAGGAATTGAAATTCCTTTTAAAATTAAAACCAAAATTCCATCTCAAAAATAAAAAATCACATTATTTTTATTTTCAAGTAATACATTCTTGGAAAAATAAAAACTTCTGTACATCACACATACATAAACATTTAAAAACAAAAAGCGAAAAGCGTAACAGAAAACAGATCCTTAGGCAATCATTAATACCTTCACATGCTTGCTTGCGTATTATAAGTAAAGAATTGTATGTCTCTAGGAAATTGTTTTTATTATTTATCCAAGGATTTCATTTTCATCAGAGACATTTTGTGTTAAATTTTTGAGCTTAATTGCTTTAAGCAAAATGAATTTTAAGGTATATTTTTTGTACTTATTATTTTGGCTTCATCTTATATACTATACATACCTACGTACTTACATTTTGCAAAAGAAAAGTTGATTTTTCCAAGTATTGTTTACCCGGCGATTCGCGGTCGTCCGTTTAAATACAGTCCCATATTTAAATTAAAAAAAGGATCAAAGAAGATCCATTTTTTATTTTTCGGTGATTCTGTAAGACATAAAATTAAGAAACATAAAAAGTACACCTTTTCAAAATCTTAAAAGTAAGTAAGGCAGGAGGTACTCCCATTTTAAACTCTACCTATCTTTATATACCGGATGTCCTTATATTCTATATTCATACCTAGATTTTAATATTTTGCGGCATCTGGATTTAATGACATTTATTTTGGCCTGCTTGATTTCTTCTTTTGATTAAATCATCATCTGTTTTATTATGAAAATATCAACAACAAAAAGAATTAAATTCACATCAACCATCAAGATTACTTATGTACCCAAGTAAATTGTACAAAATGAAACTTTTTCTCTTTTATTTATTCCTTTAGTCCTTTTCTTAAGCCTTTAAGCTGCTTCAATAATGTATAATAGTATCATCACGGATATTGGGATCTGGCGATGGAAACAAAAATAAAACTGTTTTTTAAAGGAAATATAAAAATAAATTTATTTTTATTATAATATGTATGTATTAAAAAAAAGAGACCGCAATGAAATTTTAAATAAAAGAGTAGCAAATAGATCAGCTAGGCGAACTGCTGTATGATGTTTTATTAAACGTATCCTTACGTTTGTTGTGCACAGAGATTACACAAATGACAATAAACGTTTTCATGTTGTATCAATTAGAGTTCCGGAAGCAAATATCACAAAACACCAGTCAAAATAAATAGTTGGTCATATTGAATAAAATTTAAATTGACCATTTTCTCCTCGTTCACCCTTTACACCTTATATGAGATTAATTAATAATCCAGCCAAAATAGACATTTAGACATTTCACCTAGGAATTATTCGTATATGGAACAAAATTTGTATATATAATACTGAAGACATCGTTATATTAACAACTGAAAAAAATCACGTGAACCGAACAGCTAGTTAGCACACCAACTAGGGAATCATCCAAGCGTTTAGTTTATACATGTCTCAAAATTTTTTTACAAAAATTAATGTCAGAACGTTAGATGGACTAAATACATTTCCTTCTTTGGGCGGAATAAGATGCATCGCTGCACCTTACTTCCATAGGAAAAGACCCCGACACACGAATGAAAAAGCTGAAAAAACTACCTTGTGCTAAATCAACTGGAGAACTTGGAGAACTTCCTTTGGAAACTTTTCAGAAAACAGATGGCGGATTACTAAATTTAGTTTTTGAGAATGTGAATGCGTGTTCCCAAGAAATGTAACAGTCAAAACCATATGGCACTCTTTGGTTGGCATCAGAGTTTATTGGCATTTACGATGTTCCAGGATGGAAAGAGTACATGCACTCAATAACAACAGGCTTATTGTTTAGTGCAAAAACTAAAATCATTCCTCTTCCGTTCATAAACTCTCCACCGTCCGACTATAATACACTTTACACTACATTGCACTATGCTGGCAGTTTGTGTGACAAAATTTGACTAAAAATGCCTGGTGGTAACATTTGACCAGCCTCTTTATATAAAATGTTAAGAAATCGTTGCTGTAGCTTCATCTGAGTGCCGTCTATCAAAATGCGTAGTCAGATTGGGTGGATTTCACCTGTTAATGTCCTATATTGGTTCAATAGGTTTTCTGATGAGCGGAAGGGCCTGCAAGAGTTAATGAGTATTATATACGCCCCGGTTTCTGTTGAAAAAATTCTGCAGGGAAAAGCTTTCGTGCTTTAATACTAATACAGACATCTTTAGCTAATGTAATAATGGAACAAGTCGACATAAGCCAACATAAATAAGATGAAATCCAAAATCTCAGGAAATTTTTTTTTCCTTCTTCTTAGTGAGAAACTACAAGCAAATCCTAACAAACTCAAATCTAATAAACCAACAGCAGCCTTATGGATTCAGTTGTTTAATATGATTACATTGCTTAAAGATTTTATTCACGCTTAGCGGTCTGACGATTGAAATGTCCATTTTAACTGTGTGAAGAATATGATTCCATATTTCCATGCCGCCGGACACTTTTCGTACGCCAAATCATGTCACCTGTATTGGCAGGACATGATAAAACTGCCTTCTGTGATGACCCCAGATAAATTTAAAAACTTTGTGCAAGAGGATTACTTTACTATGAGAAGAACTGACCGATTTTGGACAGGGGTGTGGTCGGACCAGATAATTAAACAAACTCTAATGCTTGGAATGAAGAGTATGGGTGGCTTGACTCGAGGGCATGAATTCACTGATAGTGTACTTAGCAAATGGGTTCTAGGGCTGACTGCTGTTCATGAAATTTGCTCATCACTCGAAGGATTCACTGGCGTTCTTTTTTCTACTAGTGAGCAATATGAACATTTTGGGGAGGCATGTAAAAAAAAGAGATAATACAGACATTGTAAGGCTGTCAAATTGGTTCCAAAGTTTTTCAGTTACAAATGAAATCATGTCAATAGCGAGTGGCATCGTTGGATATGATAGAGTAACGTGGTACAATGCTTATTCTCTATAGGCATGCAGGCAATGAGCCATAAAGTGGGCCAACGAGTTTCAGAAGTAAGAAAGGACATACAAATTGAATACTACAGTTTTTTTTTGTAGACAATTACAGACACGAAAAAATGCATACTATATTTTTTAGGAAATTTAATAAGCTTTAATTTTGTAGAAGATTATTTTTTGATACGACAAATAATTTTCAAGATAAACCCGAAAAACCGACAAAACCGTATGTTTCTCTTCACTGCCGCTAGAGTTATTTTATAAACTATAAGAGATACGAAAAAATTCATTAAATTTTTTTTTTTATAAAATTTAATGAGCTTTAATTTTGTGGAACAAAATTTTTTGATACGACAAATAATTTTCGAGATAAACGTGAAAAACTGAAACAAACTCTATGTTTCTCTTAACTGCCGCTAGAGCTCACGTCGGATTCTTGGGGACTTTTTTTGGGTCATCACCAGACATCGCTTAGTAAGTGTGCCAAGTTTGAAAACTGTTGGATTTTTTTTTGAGGTGAAAACCTTTATTAACTGGACTATTAGCTCAGCTTTTAGCGATTATACTGATTTTCGATGCCGATGTGTGAGGAAAAGGAAATGGCAAAAGCGTTGGAGTTTAGGCGGATTATTCAGATGCTTAATACGAAGTAGTTTTTGCTTGGAAGCTTCTGTTAGGCCCCTTTCACACCAAACGAATCCGAATCAATCAGAATCACTCCGCATCAAGTTGAATCTGATTCGTCATCTCCACTCTTTCACAATAGCTGAATCAACCTGAATCATAAATCGCACTTATTTTCTTTAACTTTTAAAATTAATAACTCCACCTCCATCTCGTATGGTTGTCTGATTCGTCATCTCCACTCTTTCACACCAGCTGAATCAACCTGAATCATAAATCGCACTTATTTTCTTTAACTTTTAAAATTAATAACCCCACCTCCATCTCGTATGGTTGTTGATTCAAGAATCAAGAATCAAGGAATCTGACAGGTTGAATCAAGTGCGACCTCGAATCAAACCTGATTGAACCAGATTCGTCCGGTCTGAAGGCGAGAAAAGAATCCCTTCACATTTAAACGGAGCGCTCGAAGCCGAATTATGGTCAATCAGATTCAACTTGATGCGGAGTGATTCTGATTGATTCGGATTCGTTTGGTGTGAAAGGGGCCTTAGGCTGAAAGGAAAGTGACTTAAGAAAGTGCATTTTAATATCTATTGTTTTGTTAGTTATATATTGTTATGATGAATATGTTTTTATGTACATATATTTTATTGTAATTACTATTAATATAATTCCATACCAATTCAAACATGGTAGAGGCTAGTTGTAAGAAATTATTTTATTTGATTTCCTTAGAACAGCTCAAATTAAAACAAGCATTTTACTTTTAGTGGGAAAGAAATTTTCATAATAAAAATTAAATTAACTCATAGTTTTCGAAAAAAAAAACAAAACAAATATTAAGTAAAAAAATCAGTTTGAAGTGTGATTTTTCAAAGTCCATTTTTATAAAGTTCATATATTTTTTCATTCAAAATTCGTTATTTTTATTAATTCTAAAACTATAAGACTTTGAATTGAAAACTACCAGAGTGAAAAAAAAAATAAGACAACATAACGACTTATGCACATGCACTGCATCAAATTCAATTCTTTTGCAATTAAAAAAAAAAATAAAAGTTCTATAAAGTTTAATTTTCAAATTGTATTCAATAAAAATTGCAATTTGACTTCGAAGTCATGGAATTACATACATAATTCTATGACCAGCTAAGAATTAGGTTTTAGACTATGAGATAAGTCGTTGTAAACAGAGTCTTTTTTGAGAAAACACATGCTAAGTGCCTCCCATTTGCAATATGTAATTAAATTAGCTATCTTTAGTAAGACTAGGAAGGACGAAGCTTTAAATTTCCAACACAACATTCAACTCAAGAAAAATCGTGTTGTGTTAAAACGTCTATTAAATGTAACATACTTTCTTAGAAAGCAAGAGTTATCGTTTAGAGGCCACAATGAATCAAGTTCATCTTTAGGCCGAGACAATTATATTGAACTACTCAATTTACTGAAACACTATGATCCAATTTTATTACAATACCCTGAAACGGCAACAGCTTTTAAAGTTTTTCAATGGCTATCCAAAATGATTTAATCAAAACTATTGCTGACGTTTTAGGTGATCACATTTCTGATAGAATCTGACTGCCAGAGTTTATCGCTTTGTCTTACATGCTTAAAATGTTTGTAGGTTTTCGTGTTTTGTTAAAAAAAAGTTGTCAATTGAATTATTTTAAAAAAATTTTAAATTAACAACAATGTTTTGCATATAATGAAATAGTTTGATTTCAAAATCTATTTTTTAATAAATGTTGACAACAATATTTTTTAAAAGATAAAATTAGTTTAAAGCCAATATTTGAAAGTTTTGAAAAGATATTTAAGTCGGAAATCAATTTTTACCAACTTTTAGTAATGTTTTTTTTAGGTTTTTATTTTGTATAAAAAACACTGTCAAAATTATTTTTGTTGTACAAAATTATTTTGGAGATAAAACTATTTTTTGTTCGATGTGACAAATATTTTTTTTCAGTTTTTGTGATTTATAAAAAAACTTTAATTGGATTTTTGTTTCCAAAAATATACTTGTTTGGTATCAAGTTACAATATATAATTTAAAACTTAATTTAAGTCTCTAGCGTTATTGGTTCGTGAAATATTTTCTAAAATGTTCACCTTTTTTAAATTGCTATGGTAAAAAAACTACTCACTCAATGTTTTTGACAGTCCTTTCTGCATCTTTCTGGATTATTATCTGTATAACAAAATTTATTTGAGGTCGATATCTCTATACTGGTTCTTGAGCTATGGACGACGAAAAAAATCTCCCGAACGTACGGACGTACGAACTTACGTACACACGCACACACAGACATCTCTCTAAAAATCTTTTATTTAGACTCTAGGGATCTTGAAACGTCGAGAAATGTCAACATTTTCAATTCGAGAAATCAGACCAATTACAATAACTTCCTATGAGAAGTTAAAAATCATGAAACATTTGCTTCATTTATCGATGTAAGCTCAGGGCGGACTGCAGAAAATTTGAATAAAATTAATTATTATTCTTGAAAACTTATCTTCAACTAGTAAGTAGCTAACCCTGAGATTATGAGCAGGAATCGCCACTGCATGCAAATTATTCCGATATGAAATGTCAATTCGACTAATTGGGTAGATGAGAAAGATATGATTTATAGCAGTGCTTAAAAATGTATAAAATAAATAAATTAGGTAGCGCAACAGTCCTTAGATAACCAGGGCCTAGTGGCTTACAAATCTCAACTATTCCTGTGTGTCACGTCAAGGATGGAGGGGACCTACAGTTTCAATGCCGAATCCGAACGGATAATTTAAGTAAGCATTTTTCATGATAAGAATTAATCTTGGAGGATTTGTCAATTCCTAGCAAGAGTCAGTACCAGTGAAAAAAACTTTCAGGTGGTAAAGGCACGGCTTGAACCCAAGACCTATGGCATGCCAGTCCAACGCACAAACGATCATGGTTGATTGATTCTAAAAAAATTTATGAAAATGGTATGATTCTGCAATTCTAGGTGTGACTGTCATTTGGCTGATATCGTTTTCCATTGTTAATGGTATATTTTCCTGTTTACCATATACCATTTATTTCCTTAAAAACACTCATTTTTTAATAACAAAATGAAAGCTCTTATTTTAGAGAAAATTAAGCCTATATTTTAATATATTTTAGTATTAATACATACATTTTAAAGGAAGTAGAATTTTGTTCTTTTCTGTGTGTGGTTATTCTATTTTTCTTTTACCTTTTTGAAATATATGTATGTACGAGTATGTACTTACATGTACCTTACCGTAACTCAAACTTACCCAATTTTTTTCTGAAAACCATAAGTTTAACTAACATAACGTTTAACGTTCTTAACTTCTTAAAGTAGAGCAAGCTTCAAAAAATAAATGAAAAAAGGTAATTTCATGTACGTATGTATAAACGTAAGCAGTTAAGTTAATCCGCGAGCAAGTAAAAGCACTAAAATTAACAACAGTCACATCACAGTAAGGCAAGAGTATAGGTAAGCGTTTCTGATGGTGACTTTCAGGTGCTCACATTTATGATTTTGTTGTTTTCATGGTTTTTACGAACGTAATAAACTTTCAAAACTTACTTGGGCTCATAAATTCAGAACAAAACGACCACAGATGTGCTCTTTATTTTATCAACACAGTTTTTAAACTGCAAACGAACAACTGAACAGAACATGTTTCAAAAATAAAAAAAATATATATTTATAAAAATTGCTGAGCAACTGCTAAAAGAAAACACACAAACAAATTTGTGTACATACATATATGTACATATACAAAATAAAGTCCTAGAAGTAGGACACTGACTTGGTTGGTAGGATTTTGGGTGCATTTTCTCGCACCAATTTTTGTACGACTTAATTCCATATACACAAAAGTATGACAACAACAATGACGACTTCTATACGGCGACAACAAGGAAAGACGTGAATAATATTTCTGACAACGGTATTGTGAAGTTGTTTCAGTTGTATTGTGCACTGTAACTTACCTATAGCATAGTATAGCTGCATTATTGTAGCCATGGTGCACTTAAATCCCAGACGAGATGGCTTAGGGATGTATTTTATTATTGTTGTCAGACTTTTTTGTACGTCGTATAATTTGTGTTTTGTTTTTATACCATTTTTAATATTATTATTTTAATTGGAGACAATTCGGACAGTTTCTAAAAGTTCCAATGAAAGTGAAAAAAAATAAGTGTCCTTTGTAATGAGTTTGCTGATCCAAAAAAGAGGCTGGGATGCGACCCATACTGATAACTTCCCATCCCGTCTGTCGATTTGACTTGCTTAAAAGGTTTTTAGGTTTTCGTGTTTTGTTAACAAAGTTGTCAGTTGAATTATTCTAAAAGATTTAAAAATTACCACCAATATTTTGCATTTGATGAAATAGTTTGATTTCAAAATCTATTTTTGTAAACGAGATTTTAAGTCGAAAAACTATTTTTACCAATTTTAGTAGCATTTGTTAAAAGTTTTTATTTCTTATATAAACAATTACAAATTGGATGATTGATATAAATATAAGGTCAATATCTTCTATATTTCACGAGTTTTCGAGAACCAAACATCAATTTTTACGAAATTTGCTTACTATTTTTTGTAGATTTTATTTTTGTATGAAAAAACTGACTGTTAGATTTTTATAAAAAATTTACGAAATGTCGAAAACAATATTTTCTGTGAGATAGCCTAGTTTAAGTACCTATTTTTTTTTGGTTTTTATTTTTTGTTAGAAAACTGTCAATTCGATTGTTCTCAACATTTTAAACAATATTTTTTTATAAAAAAAAAATAATTTTAATTCAATATCTCAAATTTTTGAAAAGATATTTGAGCCGAAAATCTATTTTTACGAACTATTAGTCATTTTTTTTTAGGTTTTTATTAACTTCCCATAGGAAGTTATTGTAATGAGTCCGATTTGTCAAATTGAAAATTTTGACATTTCTCGACGTATCAAGGTCCCTAGAGTCGAAATAAAAGATTTTAGAAAGATGTCTGTGCGTGCGTGTGTACGTACGTTCGTACGTCCGTACGTCTGTACGTTCGCGTTGTTTTTTTCGTCTTCCACAGCTCAAGAACCAGAAGAGATATCGACTTCAAATAAATTTTGTTATACAGATAATAAGGCAGAAAGATGCAGAAAGGGCTCTCAAGAAAATTTCGTGGGTGGTTTTTTTACCATAGCAGTTTAAAAAAAAGATGAAAATTTTGGTTAAACCTAAATATCTCATGAACCAATGACGTTAGATACTTGAATTAAATTTTATATTATATATTGTAATTGTATACGTAATACAAAACAAGTATATTTTTGGAAAAAAATCCAATTAACGGTTTTTTTATAAATCAAAAAAACTGAAAAAAAAAAAATTGTCACGTCGAAAATTTTAAGACCAAAATATGTTTTCATTTCCAAAACAATTTTGTGCAACGAAGAATAATGTTTTTGACATCTGATAAAATTTTGAGAAAAATCTAATTGACAGTTTTTTTTATAAAAAATAAAAACCTAAAAAAAAGCATTACTCAAAGTTGGGAAAAATTGAATTTCGACTCAAATATCTTTTCAAACCTTGAGATTAAGGCTTTAAACTTATTTTATCTTATAAGAAATATTGTTTCCAACATTCAGAAAAATTTTGAAAAAAGTCGAATTGACAGTTTTTTTACAAAAAATTAAAAACCGAGAAAAAATTAACAAAAGTTTGTAAAAATTGATTTTCGACTCAAATATCTTTTTAAAAATTTGAGATAATGGCTTCTAACTAATTTTAACTCATAAGAAATTCTTTCGCTTAGCTTATTCTCGCACTTGGTGGTCCATCGGCTTCAATTTTTGTACTAGTTTGGTTTTGTAAGCCCGAAAATGAAGATCCTTCTTCAAAAATCTTTAATAAAGCGGATTGGCACATCTTAAATTGTTGCGCGCGATGTTGAGTAGACTCGGTCTTCTTCGATACTCTTCTTTAAATAAGCAATATTGTCTTCGAAATGCGCATTGCGCAACACAGTAAACGTGGTGCTAAAATGAAACTACCGACTCTTCTGGTCGATTATGTCTACCTAATATTGGAGGTAACGCGCTATTCTTCGATCGAACCGAACTATTATATTGATAATAAATTTGCACGATTTGCAAACGTTGTATAAGAGAAAGTCTGTGTTCATTAATATAAAATAGCAAACCAAACTGAGCATAAATAAAATGGCAGCTGTCATAGGTACAGATCCAAAAAAAGAATTGTCATTTGAAAACCAAATGTTTACACCAACATGACGTTTGTTAAATGCGAATTGGCCTAATTTGTGTCCTATTTTTTGAAAAATTTTTATTTTTAACATCAATAAATAAAATTGTCGAATTTGCAACGATATAAGTCCTTTTTTGATAGTAGAACATTAAAAAAAAACTACTAAAAAGTCATTTATATATTTTGACACTTACCCGAAAATCCAAATCAATGAGATCACGTCTATTTCTGCAGTTTCTTGATACTTTCCTTTTTGATCTAGAATCTTCAACAGATTCTGTCCATGGTTCAATTTAGAAAAGACACAAATATCAATACTTTTTACTTGAAACTTATTTTCATTACTGAAGTGTGCATGTGTAAAATTCCAACATTTTTTAATACAAACAATTTCCACACATTTTTCCACGATGTTCTCGGAAATTCCATTAATTAGATTTTTCAAACAAATAGACACTTCCATGATATTTTAAACACACTGTTTATTCAAATTCAAAGATACAAAGCTTAAAATGAAAGAACACTCTAAATTGAAAAGTAAAATATGTATTTCAATAACTTTGCGAAATCAAATATACCTGCATGAAAAACGGCACAGAAACAAAAATGACCTTGTTTAAAATTATCATATGCAGTATAAAAGAACGATTTCAAAGACAAATGTTTCATCTACTTCTTGTTAAAATTATCATCAATCGAACGAACTTTAAGGACTCTGCTTTTCTCCCATCTGTGGTCGCACCACACCGCACCAATACCAACCACCATTCAGGGGAAGGACAAACGAAAAGAATCTAATGGGCCATTCGAATTTCAATTTCTCATTCCCAAAAAATATAATTTTAATATAAAAAGTCAAGCTTAAATGAAAATTGAAAGATAGAACGAAAAAAAAAGAGAAGAAAGTGCATAACTTTGCCAACAAAAGACATCACTAGGACTTCTCAAAAAATGAACATCAAACCATAACACAAAGATTTTTACTTTCGTGTTCGTCCTGTTTATCCGCAATTACCCCCTCTGTCGATAGTTTTCTTTATACTTTTGGTTTTTTTCTTATCAGATTTTCCTTTTCCTTTTTAAGTTCATTCAATTTTTGATCCAAATTCTTGAGTATAAATTCAAAATCATGTTGTCTTTTGGTCTTTATCCTCGCCGCTTCAACAGAAATTCTTCCTTTATTTTTCTATAGGTACATATACATATATATTTTGACATTTGTTTGGTTGAAGAATGAACTCCTGCGCGTCCCATCCAACCGCTGCTGTGCTACCCCCCCCCCCCCCCAAATACATTCTGCATACATAGATATATACATATGTATGTATACCTATCTATTAAAATTGGAATTTCAGTTTGAGTTCAAGTTTCTATATTTTCATGAAGCCTCTTCAATTTTCAGTTTCAACCTCATCTGTCTGCTGGGCGAGTTTTTGAATGTATGTCAGTGTCATACACTTTTATTTTTCTTTTTCTGTTGGCTTTTGAAATAACGACGACAACGACAAGAACTACGAGAAGAAGGACGAAAACAACGTTTAAAATAATCTACAATCGAAGAGAAGAAAATATCCCTTTTTTGTTTGGCATCATTTCTGTCAATCGGATGTTATTATTGACGAAGGACATATAAATGAAAAAGTCGAAAATGATGGTCACAAAAGGGACCCGATGGGCTTTGATATTTTATTTTGTATATACATAATACATATATATATTTTTTTTTTTCTTAGCAGGAAAAGATTTTATTTTTCCAAAAATACAATATTTAAGATATATGAAAGGATATAATGTAGGAAATTGTTCAGATTTTATGTGTGTCCTTGTGGAAATATAAATAATGTTGGACATGTTTTCTAGGTGTTATAATGTATGTTTTACGGTAGACATAACGTTTAGAATAGAATTGAAAATGCTTCAAATAACTAAACGATTATAAACTAAGATGATTTTATATAGATGTACGTACATATATACATATGTATGTACTATATCTATCAGTAAAAGTGTCGAGTTTTATGTTAAAATAATAGAATCTTTGTATCTATATATTTTACACATTAAACAGTAGTGTGAGAATTAACTTTGTAGCTATTTAAAAAAAAAATGGGTAAGAACTTGTTTAGAAAGTAAATGTTGGTACAAACTTGTTAATTGAATTTATACCAGCCATATTTATAAACCTAAATAGCGAGTAAATACAGCTGTATGTATCTGAACACACAAATCTTATGTATTGTTTTTCAATAATAGATGTCGTGGTGTTTGCTGTGTGGCATGTAGCGCCGCGCGCCGTCCTGCTGGGACCACTTGTCTTCTAGGTCCATATGGTTGAACTTGGGCCATAAGAAGTTAGTAATCATCGTTATGTAGCACTCGCTGTTTACCGTGACCGCCTCACTAACGTCGCTTTCAAAAAAGTACCGACCAATTACGCCACCGCACCGCCGGCCGCGTGGCCTAAAATTCAAACCAAACGGTAACTTTTTGAGTATGCATTATCACCTAGTGGACCTCACGTGGGTTGGTGTAGTCCCATATACGGCAATTTTGCTTGTTAACACAGCCATTCATCCAAAAATGCGCATCGTCACTAAAGATTATTTTTCGGACAAAATTGGGGTCCTATTCCAAACGATTCGAAGCCTAGTCAGCGAACAAACGGCGTTGTCTATGGTCATGAACTTTGAGCTGCTGGATCTTGTACGGGTGTAGGCCCGACGCAAAATTCGCCAAGTTGAAGTCTGCGAAAGGCCGAGTTCTTGTGCACGGCAAGGAATAGACTGCCTCGGGGTCTGCTGTACACTTTCACGGACCGCGGCGATGTTCTCGGCCGATCTTGCGTTCCTTGAACGTACGGGTCTCAAATTTGACCACCAAACGTTGAAGAGTCGACTGTGAAGGGCCACCACGTATGCCGCAAAATGGGCGCAATGCGCACAACATTTTGCGTTAACGAACACTCATTTTGATAATAAAGTTTTATCATTTGATTGTGCTGTTCAATCGTGTAACTTGCCATGATGATTTGGCATAAACAACTGAATAATAAACATAACATTTGACAGATGTCACCAACACAAAATGGCAGCCATGGGGCACCAAAATCTACCCGCGCCAATTTAAAAACCCTATGCATATAAAAATTAATCAGCGTTGCAAAGAGCCATTGTAAGCTTAACGCCTAAATAGGATTAAGTCGGTATTATGATATGTTTGTGTTGAAACGTAATTTTGAGCTTGGAAAATTAAACTGTGAATTTAAAAACAAAATCCTTTTCATAAATTTCATGATCTCAAGTTGGTTGCATTGGTGTTTGACACCTGTAAAATTTCAGTTGCATGTTTGGCATTTTAAAAAAACTAAACTTATCGAATTGAAAAAATTAAAATTATTAATGAATTATAAACAGTGAGGTCTGTAAGGGAAGTGGCATGCCCTGCAAACCTCTGGCTAGGTAATAGGATTTGGGATAGGTGCTAGGTTGGTTGTCGCAAATTACATTTCCAATATGCCAAAACCGGGAAGTTGCAAGTGAAATGTATGCCTCTCCATACATACATCTTTAAGGTAAAATTTCATCGACATGTCACAAATTATGTTTTGTTATTTATGCCTCACTTGTGTGTAACACAAGGCCCAAAAGGTAAAATTAGGGTTTATGTCCCATTGTCATCTATTTCACGGTGAAGTCAAATGATAACCTATTGTTTTTGGCTGGAGATTTAAGATCATGGATTATACGATATGTGGCTCCAACTAGACGAAGTGACAAGCTTCTCAGCACTACCATTTGTGGTTTTATTACGTGAGTAGTTTTCGTATTGCATAATGTAACATTAAGGCGAGGATATTGTCATTTTTCACGGCTAGATTTTTATCTTTAAGGCTGTACAAAAGTAAAAGAAACATAACTAAAGTTATAGCTTATTTATCGCCTAAAATTTACGAAAAAGTGATTAAAAATTACGTTAAAAGAATAGTCAGCTGTGAATCTTCTCGATGCGACCATTTAAATGTTATTGTTTTTCACCAAATTTCCAAACTTTATAACTATATTTGTGCAAACATTTTTGTTTCCTTTTAAGGAGATTTGGTCTGTCATTTCTTTTTTCGAAGGTTCAAATTTTCGATGACGCTGAGGCATAATGGAGGTTCTATGCCATTATCTCATCCTTTAGCTCTTTAATTGTTGATAGCTTATCGACGTACTCGACGTAAAGAAAGAAGTCCCAGGGTGTCAAATCACATGATCCGGGCGGCCAATTAACATCGCCACCACGTAAGATAACACTGCCATTAAATTTGTCGACATTGTTTCGTTAGCTGTGGCAAGTGGAACCTTTCTGTTGTAACCACATGTCTTCCTCATTCATATACCGGTATAAAATTCACACACATTTGAACCTCAACATTAAATTTGATTATTAGTAAGGCCCAAAGTCCAAGAAAAATCAATAGACGGGCACGGATGGGAAATAATCAGTGTGGGCCACATCTCAGCTTATTTTTAACTTCCCATAGGAAGTTATTGTAATCGGTCCGATTTGTCGAATTGAAAATTTTGACATTTTTCGACGTTTCAAGGTCCCTATAGTCGAAATAAAAGATTTTTAGAAAGATGTCTGTGCGTGCGTGTGAAGGTACGTTCGTACGTCCGTACGTTCGCTACGTTTGTTTCGTCGTCCATAGCTCAAGAACCAGAAGAGATATCGACTTCAAATAAATTTTTTTATACAGATAATAAGGCAGAAAGGTGCAGAAAGGGCTCTCAAGAAAATTGCGTGGGTGGTTTTTTTTTCACCATAGCAGTTTAAAAAAAAGGTGAAAATTTTGGTTAAACCTAAATATCTCATGAACCAATGACGCTAGAGACTTAAATTACATTTTATAATATATATTGTAACGTGATACAAAACAATTATATTTTTGGAAAAAAATCCAATTAACGGTTTTTTTATAAATCAAAAAAACTAAAAAAAAATTTGTCACCTCGAAAATTGTACGACTAAAGTATGATTTCATCTCCAAAACAATTTTGTGAACGAAGAATAATGTTTTTGACATCTGATAAAATTTTGAGAAAAATCTAATTGACAGTTTTTTTTATAAAAAATAAAAACCTAAAAAAAACATTACTCAAAGTTGGTAAAAATTGAATTTCGACTCAAATATCTTTTCAAAAACTTGAGATTTAGGCTTCAAACTTATTTTATCTTACAAGAAATATTGTTTTCAACATTCTGAAAAATCTTGAGAAAAATCGAATTGACATTTTTTTACAAAAAATAAAAACCTACCAAAAAATTAATAAAAGTTGGTAAAAATTGATTTTCGACTCAAATATTTGTTCAAAACTTTAAGATATTGGCTTTAAACTACTTTTATCTTTCAAAAAATATTCTTGTCAACATTCAGTAAAATTTATAAAAAAAATCGAATTGACAGTTTATTTTACAAAAAATTAAAAACCGAAGAAAAAATTAACAAAAGTTGGTAAAATTGATTTTCGACTCAAATGTCTTTTCAAAAATTTGAGATAATAGCTTCTTACTAATTTTAGGTTATAAAAAAAATTGTTTCCAACATTAGGCAAAATTTTGAGGAAAATCGAAGTGACAGTTTTTTTTACAAAAAATAAAAACCTAAAAAAAAATGTATAAAAGGTAGTAAAAATTGGTTTTCGACTCAAATATCTTTTCAAAAATTTAAGATTATGGCTTCCAACTAATTTTAACTTTAACTTATAAGAAATATTGTTTTCAATATTCGATAAAATCTTGAGAAAAATCGAATTGACAGTTTTTTTTTACAAAAAATAAAAACCTAAAAAAAAAACAATACTAAAACTTAGTAAAAATTTACTTTCGACTCAAATAGCTGTTCAAAAATTACAAATATTGGCTTCAAACTTATTTTATTTCACAGATAATATTTTGTTCGATATTCAGTAATTTTTTTATAAAAATCCAATAGTCCGTTTTTTTCACAAAAAAATAAAATCTACAAAATAGTACGCAAATTTGGTAAAAATTGATACATATAGACAAACTTTTAAGCAAGATAAATCGAAAGAAGGGATGGGGTTATCAGTGTGGGTTGCATCCCATCCTCTTTTTTATTTTGTATTTGTAACACAAAAACATATTCTGTATAGCTGTTATTTAATTTGAATATAAAGTTTGAAAATTTTACTTTTGGTTCACTTAAACCAACGGACAAAATTTTGTTTCATTCAGTCGAAAATTTTTCCCCAAAGTAAGGTACGTAACGTGATAACCATAAGATGTCAGTATCAATGTTAAGGGCGACTAACGCAGCTTAAGTAAATTTTACAACCTAGAATTGTAAATGAAGACTTGGTTATATAAAATGTTTACAAAAATAACAATAACCAGCAGAGCCTATCCTTTAAGATGGTTGATTATCTTCGCGATCTGTCTAAATTTCGAATGACTATTCAGTTGTGCACGCCTAGGTTCTCTGTGAATTGGTCTAAGCCATCTTTCTAACGTCTTTTTGTTTACCTTTAAATGTGCATTCCAAACCGGTTCCTCTTCGCACACTGGAATCTATTGAGCTTAAATTCTGTCACATTGGACGCCTCAATGGTGTATCTGATACACCATTGAGGCGTCCAATGTGACAGAATTTAAGTGATGGTGTACTTCAACTTTAAAAGCTCTTCCTCACATAAAGGGTACACAATTTTAAGCACCAGCTTGACCGGTTCTTTCGAAGCCTTCCATATAGACCGTTCCCTTTTGAAAAAGTTTATTGTTTGATGTTCTTTAAAATAAATGGAATGGTAGTTGTTGAGTTTTTGAGCCCAGCTTGGCGGATTGCTTCGGAAATTAATCTCTTGCATTCCAAATGTAATAGTTGT
Organism: Eupeodes luniger; assembly: GCA_951509635.1. NCBI lineage: Eukaryota > Metazoa > Arthropoda > Insecta > Diptera > Syrphidae > Eupeodes > Eupeodes luniger. The sequence goes on along the minus strand of OX608073.1, from coordinate 157,210,421 downwards.
GTTAATTCCCAAAAATTCAAAAAATTGTCTAAAACATCATATCGTCCTAAAAAATGCAATTGAATGTCAAAAATTCTTAATTCGATTTGATATTTTTTTTTCACATTCCTGTTTAACATGTTATATTCCTTGTATTTGAAAGTGTTGTTAAGAATATCTATATTTTACACACACAACCATAGAGCCAACCCCATCATAACAACCCTGTATAGACTATGAAAGCCATGTGATTGACTTACAATTGCGCTCAATGAACTAGATAATCCTTTCAGATCCATCGACTCGAGCGAGAATCATGAAATAGATTTGCGGTACACCATCAACACTTCCAAATCCCCACAGAGCAGAGCATTAAATCTATCAAACCATACCACACAACACAATATACAAAGGAGAAACCCTATTTAGAGTTGACGGTTGGACGATTTGATAATAATAATGTAATATACCTATAATATGTATGTACATAAGTACCTACCTTTACCTAGGCTTTAACAATGAGGCTGTTATATTCTTTATTAAATCCCAAGGACAGGTGACTGCTACTGAGAGATGTAGTAGCTAAAGGTATACATCATAATTAAGAGGCAAACCTAGCTCGACAAAAAGAAAAAAAAAAGTATTTTAAAATAAATATGTGTGTCCTTTTTCATAACCCATTTTTAAGCTGATTATTTTTATTTTTTCACTTGATGTAAAGTTAAAAATACATAAATTCTGAACCTTTTTGTATTAGAATTGCGGATATAGGGTAGGTATGGTTTTGGTATCCTGGAAGGATAAACAAAAAAAAATCATTCTATGCATAAAAATACAGAAATATGAATGAAAAGAAGAAAAGGACACCAGGACAACCATCATGGACAACTTTTATGTGCTTATAAGATACGACTAACAAAATAGGTCCTATTCTTTTGTTGGGATTGAATATGATTATATACATAACTGTAACTTTATAGAAGAATGTACATATGTACATACATATGTATACATCAAACATGTTTTTTTTAGGGATTATGGAATGTCTTATTTGGTATTGATATTTACCTACGTGTCGTGTGTTCTTTTTTATCAATTTCGAACCAATGCAATGTTTTCGAGCTATACTTTGGTAAATTTAGGTATATTTTATCATCACGTAACCCAAAACTGGTTTCAAAATGACATGGATGTTATGAATATAAAAACAAAATCATCTACATATATTGACAAAAACAAATTCGATATGACATTATTTGAAATATATCATATTTTTGAAAAGTGACACAAAAAAAAACCCTTGTTTGTTTGAGATTTTTCCATCGAACAAATCCTTAGTTAAATCGAATTCTATATCGTGATCGATTTAATTGAACCAATGATTGAATCGTTCTTGTTCTAATGGATCTGTTCGTAAAACGATAAAACGACATAATAAATGTTTTTGATTTACTGACTTGGGATTATCAACCTTGTTAGATGAATACAATTTGTGTGTTTTCAGACTTTTATATAAAGCGTTTTGTGAAGAGAAAAAAAGCAACGACATGAGATAAGAAATTAAAGACAGGACGAATAAGCTATTATTATAATTATAATTGAATGATATTGGCCCTATTGTTTGCGTATCAGCGGCCCTTCGGCCCTTCACGGCTATGGATAGCCAATTGACATCACTAAGGACCTTTGGGACTGTTTAATAAAACATAAATAGTATTGGATGATTTCAAGTCTGAAAACCAGAAAATAAATGCTGGTGTGCCACAGGGCTCTGTTTTGTCTCTGAGAATCTTTCTTATTTTAATTTATGATCTCCTGTCTGCAGCTTTTAATTCAATAGATTGTTTCACTGATCATATAGCAATCTTTTCTTTTCATGTTCGTTTTCAGACTCGCATCCCTCCTCTTTGAATGTGGAATTACAACGACTATATATGCTAAGCTCATTAAATTCCGACCTACACAGTATTGTAAACTGGGAAATAAGAAACCGATCAAAATTGAATGCTTCAATAACCCAATGCTCAAACCCATTACCCATACATGGGTGGCACTTGCATCAATGAAAAAGACCATCTCTATATTCTTGGCATGTGCATCACCAACCACCTCTTGTGGAACGATCACACTAGCGATGTCACCAAAAACGTCTCAAGATGTTTGAGTTTTTTGAGAATATGTCAGAAATATTTTCTCTTATTTTAATCTTTCTTCACTTTATAAAACTTGTATGTATATGTCCAAAACTTGAGTACAACTACCATCTCTGGGCTGGCGCTCCAGAACCTTACTTAAGCCTCTTGGACAGTATTCATAGAAGAGTTTTAAAATTATTGGAGACATTAACATCATTTACTTAATTACGTCTCTCAAAGACTGTCGTAAGGTTTTGTGACTCACACTTTTTTACCGTTATTTTAACGGGATATGCTCTAGTGAAAAAGGCAGTTGCATTACTTCTCTTAAAAACAAATAGTCGCAATTTTAGGAATGTGCATTAGTTTCCCTTGAGCTCACCTTCGTCTGTACTTTAAAATACAGAGAGATTCGTTTTTGAGCCGTACTTCGCAAATGTAAACTGCCTTAATACTCTCTATTTTTCCCTGCTATAATTGTTTACAAGAATATAAAACCAATGAAAACCGGCACTTCTTTTTTAACAGCTCCCTCTTTTTTTAATGCTCACACTGTCTCTTTGAAATATGAAAGCTATTTAGTGCGACAAAGGTTGATCCATGCTACAAGAACCAGATATCTTCCAAATCTATAACTTCCTGGTGGAGCGACAATAACGATGAGACACTTTAATATGTTTGTTAACGTAGCCGCCGATATGGGAATGTACTTCATCAGGAAATGTGTCCAATTCAAACTTGCATAGTGCCCAAAGTGCTAAATGTTAACAAAAAAATCTGTTAGTTTTGTAATTAAATCTTGTAAGCGATTAATCGATAAATCTTTCTGCTGAATTCTTCTTAGACTAGTGTGTGAAATTTAAAGCTATTGAGATCGACGTCGAGTTGATATTCGTGAATTGTGTCTCACACTCTCAGCTACAGCAGACACATTCTCAGTTGTGCTCACCGAACAACGATAGAAACAATAACTTTTGTCCACAAGTGTTCTAGTCTTAAAGTTCATAATATTTTCCAACTTTCATTCCGCAGAAGGTTATAACATTGACTTTCTGTCATCTTAAAATCTCTCGGTTTCAAAACAATATTATTTTAAAAGAAACCACTCTGCGGCCCACTATAATTATCCAATTATTCAGTTCTTAGTATATGGCACTCCCTAACTGGAACAAAATCATAAAATAATGGGTGTTTTTTTTTATTAACGTGTAGTTTTCAACCTGGCAATACTTTTTTCGGAGTTAGCCATTTTGACAGCTGTCACTTGTCCCATCCGTGCCCTTCTGTCGATTTTACTAAAAGTTAAACAAGAAATATTAATACCAACATTTTTTGTGAGAAAAGAAAAGTTTGAAGTCAATTCGTGTTTTCGTGTTTTTTCGAAAAAATTAATTAAAAATTACTAACAATATTTTGCATATGCCGAAATATTTTGATTTCAAAATCTATTTTTGTTCACAAGTTTTAGTAAATTTTTGTATGTGTTTTTATTTTTTGTAAAAAAAACTGTCCATTCGATCTTTCCCAAAAATTTTATTCGTAAAATATTCGAGGTGACAATTATTTTGTTCACTTTTTTGATCTATAAAAAAACCGTTAATTGGTTTTTTTTTCAAAATTACATTAGTTTGGTAACACGTCACAATATGTAATATAAAATTGAATTCAAGCCGCTAGAGTCAGATAGATATTTTCGGATAACCAAAATATTTACTTTTTTCCAAGTTCTGGAAAGGTTCCATTATTTTTCCTGTTCATAAAAAAGTAGCTAAAAATGATGTTATGAACTAGAAGGCCAAAGCCAAAATTTCTTAAATTTCCAAGCTTTTCGAAAGCATTGTCTAGGACTAGCTCTTTCTTTTTTGTTAGACCTAGCTATTTTTTCTTCCCAACAACATGGCTTCTTAAAAAGCTGATTTGTGACCAAAACTCTAAACGAATTACAGAAAGGGAATGAAGTGGACTACAGTGTATAGTAAAGCGGTTGATAAAATCAGTTATCAAATTATTTACTTTTGAACTTAAAGCCCTTGATTTCCTACAATTTTCTATTTTATGGCTCAGGTCGTAAATTGAAAACCGCCAATATAGAGTTGTTTTCAGGTTCTCAATCCCTGATCCTATTTGTGCAAACTCAGGAGTGCCTCAAGGGAGCCATCTTAGTCCTTTGTTATTTGTCTTAAATATCAACGAAGTTATTAATGTTATTGATAATTCAACTGTCTCTATTTAAGCTGATGACATGAAAATAAATAAATAAATAAATTAGGTGGCGCAACAGTCCGTTGAAAACTAAAACCCTAGTGACTTACAACTCTCAACCATTTCTGTGTGCGAGTAATGTTGTCAGGGATGGAGGGGACCTACAGTTTTAAGCCAAATCCGAATGGCTAATTTGAGAAAGCACTTTTCATTACAAGAATTACTATTGGAGAATTTGTCAATTCCTCGCAAGAGGCAGTACCCATGAAAAAAAAACTTTAGATGGCACAGGCATTGATTGAACCCAAGACCTCTGGCATGACAAAAAAATAACAAAAGTTATTTCTACTCCATCTGATTCTGTCTTACTGCAAAATGATCTTGACTCATTTCAGACGTCTCACGACAAAAATTTATTAGAACTGGATGTATTCAAAATGCCAATTTATAACATTCACACTTAAGCGTTCACATCTTCTCTACCGAACTTACAGTCTGCACGATGTTACCAATTGGTCTGTCTGTATATGCGACACATCTCTTGGCTTCATCAAACGTTGGTCTAAAGAATTCTTAAACCCATATGTCACTAAATCCCTATATATGCCACATTTGTTAGACCTCTACTTGAATACGGTAGCCAAGTCTGGTCTTCCAATCAGAACTCTCACTCTCAATTGAGTCTTTGCAAGGCAGACTTCTTCGATTTGAACCCCGCGGTATTCCTTGATCTTAATCTGCATACCCTCCAAAAACGCCGAAAAGTTGCTGATGTTCTCTTTCTACATCAGGTTTTTGCAGATACCATAGACTCACCATTTCTTGTAGAAAAGATTCCTTTTGAAACTAATCCAAGGAGGGTCAGACACGCCCCTCTATTTCCTTTTCTTCATCGCCACACAAATTACGGCCTTTTTGAACCTATAACAAGAATGCTGTGCTTAGCCAACAACTTCCATATCAGTCCTTTCTCCCTTAGAAACAGTCTTGACAACTCGTTTTGAGAGTTTTTTTTCTAAAACTTCTTGTTGATCAAAAACAAATGTGTGGGCTTTCGGGTCCAAGCCTAAGCAAACTTAACAAAATTAAAAAAAAAAAATAGATTTAAGTCTAGTTTTGAGTTCTTTTTTGTTAAAAGCTTAAAATGTCAAAAATGTCAACCATTTTTTTTTCGAATAATTGGACAATTACTTCCTATGGGAAGTTTATTAACATTTGGACTCCAAGATCAAGCGATCTAACCCATTTGGACAATATTTTTTTGTTTTATGTGTGCAAGCCCTTTAAAGATAGCAACCCTATAATTTTGCTTTCAGTACAAACTTACCTTTAATTTGTCCCCTTGCAACTTAAACTTCATAAGCTTCATGGTGAACCGAAAAATGCCCCAAAAATTCCTGTTTTTTTATCTATTTCATAGGTTTACCTACAATACTTTAAAATTATTTAAATGACCATTGTATAACTTTCAAATTTTAACGCTTCTTAAATACTTTACTTCCATCAAAAATGATTCTTACCGATAAGACGTAACAAACCATCAAAAACTTTGAACCATTAAAAGTAACTTGAAGTTTGTCGTTCCTCAAAGACCATCACAACACACAGTTGTGCGTTGTTCGATAAATTTGTAAACCAATAACCATTTTCATTTCCTATTGACATTCAACATTCAAAACCTCCGCGTTTAAATTGTTGGTAATAAAGGTATTTAAAACTTTTTTGATTGCTTTTTAATATTTTTGTTTCTTGTTTTTTTGTTTTTAAGAAAGTAATAATTTTTTAGGGTAAACATAATTTATTAAGTGGTGCGGGACAAAAATGATAAGAAATATTTACATTACTTAAAATACACAATTGTGTTGGAATAACGAATGCAGCGTTAAAAAGACGAAGCGCCCCACGCCACGTTTGACTTTTGAAACTTTTTTGTTTCTGGATCATTTTGTCACCTTATAAAATCTGTATTTGTTTTATTGTGTCAGCTTTTATCTTATAACTTTGTTTTAAACTTATGGTACCCACTTGAAGTTTTTTTTATTTTATCATTATCAGTGTCATCCTTGTTTTTTGTTTGTATTTTTGTATTTTTAAATTAAACATACAAACAAAAATGTACTTGCTTTTTGGCTGTAATTCTTTTTGTTTGTTTATTATTTTCGACAACTCACGCAAGTTTGAATGCTTATACCATATACTCGTACACCACCCTACTTAGGTGCTGCTTTGCCTTATAATCTCAAGAAGTAGGTTATGGTAGAGGATTTTTGTTTTAAAGACTTTTTAGAGACGTGAGAAAAATTTCCAATTTAATTGCAGTTTGTTAACTGTTTCTTCTTTCATTCAGTGTATATTTCCTTTTTTATGTTTTTGATACTTTTTTTTCCCAAGAAATAAGTATATATAGGTAGGTAGTAGGTACCCTCTTAAGTAGGTAGAAGGAAGTTGGTAATTAACCTGTTTTTTCATAAAGGAGGTGAGTCTGCTATAAAAGTGTTTTTTGCATTTATTTCAAATGTTGCTAAAAGTTGTTTTTAGAGTATGTACACAAGTTTAACTGTGGTATATGAGTCTTAGTTTGAAGATAAGATAATGTTGTCTTCTAGTTATGTTCTTAACTTAAAGGGCTAGATAATGTACTTAGTAGCATGACTTATACAAAAACACTTGATTTCATTGTAAAAGTAGAAGTGAGTTGCTTGTAGTTTCAAAGTGTTTTGTTTGTTTTTAATGATTTTTCATGTTCAACACAAGGGTTAGTGTACAAAAATTGTTGCAACGGAAACCGTCAAATGACTAAGCTCATGTGATTAGAGATATTAATGTAACTGAAGTGATACAAAGAAAAACAAAATGTACAAAATACAAATGCATCGCAAAAAAATTTACTAGCATAGGGTCTAAAACGGAAAACTTCTGGAACATTTTTCGCGTCAATAGCTTAAATAAAATAAATTGGGTGGCGGAACAGTCCGTTGAGAACTTGAGCCTAGTGACTTACAACTCTCAACCATTCCTGTGTGGGAGTACTGTTTGTCAGGGAGGGGGGGACCTACAGTTTATATGCCGAATCCGAACGGCAAATTTGAGAAAGCACTTTTCATGACAAGAATTACTTTTGGAGAATTTGTCAATTCCTCGCAAGAGGCAGTACCCGTTAAACTTAAGATGACATAGGCAGGGATCGAACCCAAGACCTCTGGCATGACAGTCCAACACACTAACCATTATGCCACGGGTACTACGTGGTACTACTACCTACAAAACGACGCTATGTATGATAAGTTTGGATATTGCGTTCAACAGTTATAGACGTGTAAACATGGAGTTTACTAACGCTGAAATTCGAGCGGTTTTAAAGTTTTCCTTCGTTAAAGGAAAATGCTCTAGAGAAACGTTCCGTAAGATTAATTGTGTTTTGGGGGATGGTCCTATAGCACTTCGAACAACGGAAGAATGGTTTCGACGGTTCAGAGCCGGTGAAAACGACACCATGGATAAACAGGGCGGAGGAAGACCGGTGGCGACGAATACTGATCAAATCATGGAAAAGATTGAGTTAGACCGGCATGTGGCATCTCGAGACATCGCCCAAAAGATGGGTCACCAAACCATTTAATACCATCTGCAGAAGGCTGGATACAAAAAAAAGCTTGGTGTTTAGGTGCCGCATGATTTGACTCAAATAAAGCTTCTGGACCAAATCAACGCCTGCGATATTCTGCTGAAACGGAACGATAACGAACTCGACCCATTTTTGAAGGGAATGGTGAGTGGTGACTTGCGATGAAAAATGGATCACATACGACAATATCAAGCGAAAACGGTCGTGGTCGAAGGCAGGTGAATCGTCCCTAACAGTGGCCAAGCCGGGATTGACGGCCAAAAAGTTTTTGCTGTATGGGTTTGGCGGGTTTGGAAGGAAATCATCCACTATGAGCTCCTCCCATATGGCCAGTCGCTTAATTCTACCATGTACTGCCAACAAATGCGATCTGCCAGAATCGTCCAAAGAAAGGGTGTAGTGTTCCACAAGGACAACGCCAGACCACACATTTCTTTGATGACTCGTCAGAAGCTACGGGAGCTCGGATAAGAGGTTTTATCACATCTACCATATAGCCCGGACATAGCGCCGGACCTAGCGCAAGTGGTAACCACCTGTTCCTATCTATGGCGAACGCCTTTGGTGGTGTAAAGTTAAACTCAAAAGAGGCTTGTGAAAAGTGACTGTACGAGTTCTTCGCAAATAAGGAGGTGGGCTTCTATGAAGTTTCCGTCTAAATGAAAACAAATTATCGAACAAAACGGAGCAAATTTGAACTAAAGCCGATCACTGTTATACTTTTTATAAAGCATCGAATAAAGAGCAAAAAAGGGAGATATTTCCCAACTTTTAGTATACTTATCATTTTAATATGGATTTTTCATAAAAATCTAGATCATTTTGAAGGACTGAATCAGCGAAGACGTTGCTTTTGATGGACCGGCTTGAGTTTTTGTGATAACTGAATTTTAAAAGCCATAATAACTATGTTTTCTTACAAGTAAGGCGTTATTTGTTTTGTGAAATATGTACATAACTCCAGGGATCTTCAAGGAATACTATTCTCAGTGTTTCTTCTTCAAAGCACACCGTTTAGACTGTTCACATCATGAAGTTGTCCCCACGGCGCGGTGGTTAAACTTTTTCACCAATTACCGACCAACTAGGTGCTTCATGAAGACCCAAAAGAGCTTTTGTTTTTTGAACAGTGAGTTCAAAATGTTTAACATTTATGTAATGCATTTTAAGAGGTTAGTCCAATAGGCTTTTCGGTGATTTTTTTCAGGAAAAATTACAAAATATATCGAAAATACCAGAAATGATATTTTATCAAACATTTCATTGACGGATAAATTAATTTATTTCGAAGCGATTAATTTCAAAAGTGTTTGAAGTCTTTCATAGTAGAAAATTATGAGTAATAATTAAAGAGATTTGAAAGCCGAGTGATAAAAGGTTTTCCCCGGCCATAATCTTTTGGCACAACATTTTTCAAATCCTAAGAATCAATTTAAGCTGATTTTTCGAAAATTCTAATAATTAACAATCTTAATGCTTTTATTAGAGCGTTTCTCTTATCTTTTTCTAAAAATGGCGTAGTGTTTACAAGTTTAATTTCAAAAGTGACAGCTTTCGATAAGAAGGGCTCTTAAAAATCAAGCCATTTGTTTAATGGATCATTATATGGTTAATTAATTTGGTGGCGGTACAGTTCGTACTGCGTTGTCCTTTCAGGTTGGATGCGAGTCAGTGATCGATGAGTTATTTCCAATTTGTATCGAGTAACGCGGAATCTCTATTAACATCCTACAAACGGAGGAATATGGTAGGGATATCAAAACTAGACATAGCTCTATGCAGTAAGTCCATGGATGTGCTGTCAGATTTAAAAGTAATTTGGTGGCCCATAAGTCCGTTGAGAACTAGGGCTTAGTGATTTGAAACTCTCAACCGTTCCTGTGTGCGAGTAATGTTGTCAGGGACTGAGGGGACCTACAGTTCTAAGCCAATTCCGAAAGGTTTATTTTGAGAAATCGCTTTTCATGACAAGAATTACTATTGGAGGATTTGTCAATTCCTCGCAAGAGGCAGTACCCGTGAAAAAATTTCAGACGGCACTGGCAAGTATTGAACCCAAGACCTCTGGCAGACAGTCCAAAGCACTAACCATCATGCCTCGGATACTACATATACAGTCAGATGCGGCCTTAAAATTTAGAAGAGGGAAGGTGTCGATTTGATGTTCTAGGGTTTTATCCAGAATCTGCCGTAATGTAAATATTTGGTCGACTGTGGAGTGTAGACTTGTCTAAATGTCTAAAGCCACACTGATACTGGATCTATCAATCAGGTGGTAGACAATGAGCTTCAGCCGTTCACATATTGACATTCGTCGTCTATATTGAATGGATCATCCAGCTTGACAGCAAAATTCGGTTCGAACTTGTCTTCAGCCTCAGCAGTGACTGCGGTTCTAATATGATGTTTTCACTTTCGGCTTTGCAGCTTTCGGTTCAAGGTTTATGCACTTGTGAATTTCGTTTCACCTGCTGATAGAACTTTTGAACTGCTTCGAAAGCTCTAAACATCTTCTATCGAACGCTTATCGTACTCTCTATATTTTCCCTCTCTGTGCTCCGGTGCTTTCTGTTTTCCCTTCTAAAAAGTCGGTGTTCCTCTCTCCCCTTCTGTTCAAAGAGCTCTCGTCCTTCTAAGCAACATGACTTTTCTAACCTGTTGTTTGGCTGCATTTGCCTGCCGACAAAAGTTGGTGGGTGTTGGAAACCCAGTACGTCAAAGTCAGCTTCTCTGATTTCATTTTGGCAATGTTATCACTGATGGTAGAAACAACTTCAAAAAGGTTATTCTTGACTCAGTTAGAGACAGATTTGGTTGTATTTTTTTTTAACTGGTTTTATATTTAATTAATCCGAAGAATCATTTTAAAAAAAATCGAAATGGGAGTTTTTCTAAATAGATTTCTTTTAATCTACCTTTTTTAAAAGTTAAAAGGATTAAAAGATCAAGCACATACCTACATATATTTCTTACCTGCTCTTTATAAATCTTTCTTTAATTTTGTTGATTACTTATACTCCACAAAAGACCTTTTCTGGGTAAGTAAAATCCGATTTTTGTATTAGAAAATGTCTCCATTTTCATTTAACATTTCTTCCCTAATTTCGAATTATAATAATAACAGCATAGCAGTTTTTCGTTATTTTTGACCTTTCTTTTTATATGTATACCAACACAACATTATAATATCTAAAATACCTAACCTATACAATTTTCAAATTCAAAGAAGATAAACTCAATTTAATTAGAAGCAAAAATAATTTAAATTTTTGCACACAGTTAAATCCTCAAAAATGAAAACCTTTTCAAAACATAACATTTTCAAATATCACGCGATAAAAATCAATAAGTACACAAAATTAAGATTCTCTTCATTGTTGTTTCTCAATTCTGATTGAAAATCACCAAGCAAATTCAATTTGCATTTTATATATGTACATTGTAGGTACATAATAATATTGAAATATTCATTAAAGTAGATAAAAAAAAGACCTGCCCCCATTGCCAATCAAGTGTCCCTTTTCCCTGATTCCTGATGATACGCCTAACTTTATATGCAAAATAACCAAAATATATAAACATAAACTCAAACTCAACTCAAAAACAGAGTCGGTCGTCGCCGCCGCGCGCCGCCGCCGTCACTCGTTTCTCCTCTCCTCTGCCTGCCTGTATTATAAAAACTAATTAAAAAGCAAAAACATCAAAACTTCCTGTTTCGTGCCACACAGAATATTGTCAAATCATTTTTAAAATAATTATAGGAACAGGATAATATACGGGTTTTGCCTTGTTGCTTAAGATAGGTATATGTAGGTATACCTTTCCTTAATCCAAAGGACATCATCTCTGTATTGGGTAAACAAAGTGATTTTATCGCCTCAGATTTAAGGCTATCATAATTAATTATGTGTGTTTAGGTTAGCATCCAATCTCTCTCGATTCTGACTCTGGCTATGCTTGAAGATTATCAAGAATATTTCAAAACGCAACGGATATACTTGTAGATAGGTAAGGTATTGGTTTTCCTTTCAAGTTTTAATCGTTGCGTGTCGGTGTCTTGTTATTATACGAACATTAGGCCATACCGTCATGATGGTGTATAGTCATTTAGCTTTAACAAGGTGGCCATTTTATGCTTATCGAGGGGTAGAGAATTAAGAGTTTATGAGTAGTTTTCTTATCTGGTTGCTTTAAGTTGTTTTGCTAAATTGAATTTTGTTTAATTTAAATTTTGGAATTTCTTAAAGAAAACAGAGAATAATCGATGTCTGTTACTGAAGAAAGTTAAAATGTTCTTTGTTTAGGAAAGAAATGTACACAGGGTTTAATAAACGCTAAGTTCAAATATGAAGAGTATGAGAGGAAAAAAAAATCCACAATTTCAATATTTCACAATTTTTACTAAAACTTTAAGTTTTCAAGATTTAAAACTAAAAAAATATTTTGAATTGTAAATTCATAACTTAATGTTTTTCAATAATTACTAGATAACTTTTTGTTTATTTAAGACGGAAAACATTTGAGATATTTTTAAAAACTTCATTATTGTTTTGAAGTACTAGAAACGTTTATGAATAAAACTCGACTTACTTAAAGTTGTTGGAAATTTTATACATTTTGTAATTTAATATAGACGCTGCTCGTTCGTCTACTAAAAAAAAAACGAAAAAAAATCAGTTCCGTTGAAAACTAGGGCCTAGTGACTTAAAACTCTCAACTATTCCAGTGTGGGAGTAATATTGTCAGGGATGGAGGGGACCTAAAGTTTTAAGCCGATTCCGAATAATACTTAATTATAATGCCTTTCGGCCCCAAGATCTATTTTACTGAATTACATTTTAATCATTTTTTATTTATTAGAAAATTAATTTCAATATCTTTTTTTTCATTTGTACTTAAAAACTACTTAAAATAAAGTCCTTAATGTAAAACTTAAAACTAACTTAAACTACCTATTCTACCTATAAGCTACTTAAAACTAGAACAACCACAGTAGCAAATCTACCTATCTAACATTTTTTGTTTTTCATATTTTGTTGTCCTTTTTTTCTTATTCCATGTTTTTTTTTTATTTTTTATATTCTTTTTTATTTTTTTTTTTTTTGAGCCACCATGCCTATTCTACTTCAAACTAAACCTTACAACTATAAAACAAGTATGTAAGCCGGCAAAGGCTTAAAACCCCAACCCGACTACCGACTATCAAGTGCCGATTGAAGCCACCAAAACTGGTTTTCCTGCTTCACCCTATCAGTTCGGACACAGCCCTACTGAACCGAAGGAGCTCTGCTCCGTCTTGTGCCATGACGCGACGTCCCGATTATACAGGAATCGCCTATCCACGGTTCGTCGTTTGACGTGGTAAATTAGCGGAACTGCCAATCTATCCTGTATCAGACCGCATCTATCTAAGAAGAGAATTGCTTCTGGTAGAATGAAGCCGCTCAAGTGTGCACTCTCAAAATACTCGTCGTTCGGATAGAACGCCCCGAAAATTAAATTGTTGGTCGAAGACATAGCTCCTGCAATGTGACCTCGAACGAGTTTTATCACGAAATTGTCAATTCTGTTGATTCGAGCCCCGTTGTATAGGACCTCGTTGTAATAGTAATGCACGTAAGAATCGGCTGTTCAATATAAACCGGTACAGCGTCGTAAATACTGCCGCTCGTACACCCGAAACTTCTCCATCGGAGAAGGGGCAACGTTGAACCACTCAGGACAACCATAAATGATCATCGGCTGTATGAGGGCCATGTAGCAAATTACCTTCACTCTGGGGTCAAGCCGACTGCTGTAAAACAGCCGCTTTTTCAGAGCAAAGGCTCCTCTGGCCCTGATCAAAGCAGCATTTATATGTCTGTCGAAATATAAATACTGATCTAACCAGATACCGAGGTACTTCACTACATTTTTTCTCGTTAATCGCTGCCCGTGAAGATCAACGATGACCATCTTGCGCCAATTCTTGCACGTATCCCTCATGGCCCTAGCCAACGGAGTCCGGAACAGAATAGTCTCCGACTTCTGGACATTTATTTTCAGTTTTCAGGAGTCGCAATATCACTGAACCTTGTCGAAATCACGCTGCAAGAGAATTCTAATAACCTCAACCTTTTGGGCCGTTCTGTACGCAATTAGATCGTCGGCGTACGCATTTGCCTTTGTTAGACTATACCTATCAGATCGCTGGCGTAAATGCTGAAGAATCGGTGAATTCACTGCTCCCTGTTGAAGACCATTTTTGACTAGGAATGTTGTGGTAGAAGTTACATTGCCACTTTTGACAACAAACTTTCTACCGTTAAGCATATCATAAAGTATATACAACAAGCTTATGCCAAGCCTGCTCAGTTTTAGTTAAAGACCCTCTCACCATACGCATTACGCATACGGTGTCAAAGGCCTTTTGAAAATGAACCAGAACAGCACCTGTGCATTGTTGTTTTGATTTATTCCATTGGATATCAGAAACAAGTTTAGACGCAGCATGAATTGTGTCATGACTCGCCTTGAACTTGAACTGTTTATCCGGAATTAACGCACTAAATATCACGCCACAGGTACTACGTCTAATTTACCATGATAAAAACATTCAGTTTGTTGAATAAATTGACGATTAATGAAAAGGTGTGTTTTAAAAAAATTTAATTCAAAGTTGTCAATTCCCTTTTTGAAAATTAAATATGTACAACGTCAAAATGGGCGATATGAATAAGACGGAAGTAGTTACTAGAACATTCATTGTTATTCAATATTATACTGAATTCATCGGAAATTGAGAGTAAATACTTTTTTATATTATTCTTTTCGTGTTTAAAAAACAAATTGTTTTCAAAGTTTAGCCTTTTAATCTTTTTGTAAGTTATTAAGTGTTTCTTATTTTTTTTTGTTCTTTTCGTACTATTTCGAATGTTTAATATAATGTATGATATTTCTGTTCTTTTCATTTGTTCCAAACTTTGGGTTTGAAGTACAGTGGATATTAGCTTTTTATCATCTTTAAATATGTTTCCATTTTCTCTGCCTGATAATTCAAAATTATCTTAATCTTTCAAGTGTTTTCCAATATTGTGCAAAACAAAACATGCGATAGTTATATTAGTAATGTTTTCTATTTGAAGTCGAATACAATTTTGAAGAATTGGAAATCTTGCCTTCAGTTGACCAAAACAGCCGTCAACTACAAACCTCTCATTGGAATGCAATTTGCTATAAGATTTTTCTAGGTTACTTTTGGATTTTTAAAAGGTATCATTAACCAAGATGTAATTCCATACATTTCGTCTCCGAGCAGAACAACATTAGTAGAATTTCTCATTATGGGTACCAGAAAACTATTTTTTTCAAATTCTGGAATTGTGAACTGAGCTCGTCTATCCATCGTAAAATATTCCATTGCATTACAAGTTGCTTGAATATTGTATGGACGCATATAATTTTTGATGTACTCTTCCAAATGTCATCATTGGTCCAGTATTTCAAAATATATGTGCTGTGCAGTGCAATGCCCCTATGTTCTTCATAATTCGATGCAAATTTTATTCATTGCATTGCATGTATTTTATCAATTCGGCTACAAAATTAACAGTTCTGGACATAGTACTCTGGTATATGCCTATGAGTTCATGAACCCCAACTTGAAGTCCAGGATCTCCAACGTAACGTGAGAAAATTTTCACCATATCTTGATAAGTAGTTTGTCTCTTGTTTCAGTTTAAATTCCTAAAACTATATATGATTTTTAAACACTTGTGATACACATACTAAATACACTCATGCCAATGAGAACCATGAACAGTTTTGATACTTAAACATATAATAAAATCTTGTTTTGCTAAGTTAAGCAAAGTCTATAGTGATGTTAAACCAATCAAATTCACATTTTTCAGTGCTTTTTTTAACAATAAGGTTATTTCAAAAAATTTAAATTATTTTGTGTCATTTCCTGGAGCTCATTTTTGTAAAGAGATAGTTTTTAACAATAATAGATTGTTTAATGGCCCATTGTGATACCCATGAATCTTGAAGCTTTCGTCTTAGCTCAATGAAACCAGTTTAAGTCACTTACGAATCGTGAAAGACCGATTATGTTTATATGATTGAGATCGTTTAGATCGTTAAAGAAGAATTCTCCTAGGTAGTTCTTGCGTTTTTGAGCTTGAGCCTTTCTGGCGAGTTTACCTTCCTTACAATTAGCCCGGCAACAAGCAAAGGTGAATGTTTTACTATTGTGCCATCTCAATTAGAGATGATCGACAGTTATGGGCTGTTATAGAGTTTGTAGAGACAGAGTCCAGAGATTTGATAGTGGCCTGACTATCTGAGAAAATACGGATATCAGATGTTGATATCACGTTTTCTTTAAGGCAGGACAAGACTTCTTTTATCGCCAAAAGTTCCGCCTGGAACACGCTACAATGATTGGGAAGGTGGAAAGAGAGAACTTTTGGCGATAAAAGAAGTCTTGTCCTGCCTTAAAGAAAACGTGATATCAACATCTGATATCCGTATTTTCTCAGATAGTCAGGCCACTATCAAATCTCTGGACTCTGTCTCTACAAACTCTATAACA
Source organism: Eupeodes luniger (assembly GCA_951509635.1). Classification (NCBI taxonomy): domain Eukaryota; kingdom Metazoa; phylum Arthropoda; class Insecta; order Diptera; family Syrphidae; genus Eupeodes; species Eupeodes luniger. Next base: position 157,193,905 of record OX608073.1, on the reverse strand, counting down.
GCCCATAACTGTCGGATCATCTCTAATGGAGATGGCACAACAGTTTAATATTCACCTTTGCTGGGTGCTGGGCCATAGAGACATTCCAGGTAACTGTAGTCCTACCACGTTTGGCACGTACTGGCATACCAATCGCTACTTGTAAACTGTTGCTAATGCAAGACGCTGTGAGGAGGGCAGGCACCAGGGGAAACAACATCACCACGTGTCAAGTCACAAAAAACATCTGGCCAACACTGGATTTAAAACTTTCAAGTTGCTTGCTCTCTCTAAACAGATCGCATATAAGCTCGATAATAGGTGTCATAACTGGACACTGTCTAATAGGAAAGCACGCTACGAGATGAGGCGTATTCTCAAATGACTTTTGCAAAAGCTGTATGGACGAGGAAGCGGAAGAAACAGTTCTTCATCTTCTCTGCACATGCCCTGCTCTGGCTCGGAAACGCAAGAATTACCTAGGAGAATTCTTCTTTAACGATCTAATCAATCTAAATCATATCAGCATAATCAGCCTCTCACGTTTCGTAAGGGACTCAAACTGGTTCCATTATGAGCTTAGGAGGAAGCCTCAAGATTCATGTGGTATCACAATGGGCCATTAAACTGGCCTAAGTGTGTCCGTTTCCATCTTGGACAGCCACTATAACCTAACCTAACCTAACCTTTCTGAGACCGCTAAAGCAACGTCATCTAGGTACATAGGCCATCACTCTGAAACCCTCCGCATACGCGACAGTTAGAATTTTCCAGATAAGAGGGAATAGAACACCACCTTGTGGTGACTCTCTGCTAACGAATCTTCTAGCAGAAGAGTTGCCTAGTTTTGAGTTAATTATTTTGCTAGTCAGCATTAAATTAATTAACTCCCCAAGCGAACCATCTATGTTTAGAGATGTCAATGCGTATGTGACTGCAGACGTGTCGACGTTGTTAAAAACACCTTCGATGTCAAGGAAGGCAACCATAGTGTACTCCCTATGATGTCGGGCGTATTCGAAGACAAAAGTCTTATATCAATAGTTGCCCTTCAATGGATATCAATCCATTTTTCTAAAGTCTTAAGAAGGAATGATGATAGACCTATGGGTCATAGATCTTTAAAGTTGACTTGCGAGAATTTTCCTGCTTTAGGTATAAAAACAAACTTCAACTCTCTCCATGTCGAGGGAATATGGTATTGCAGATTTTCGAATGGTACTCGGACAAAAGAATTAGGTACTCAAAAAAGGTTGAACTTTTTAACTCTCACTTGGCACTCAATTAAATGTGTTTTGAATAATCTAGCTGTAATCAACAGTCCAAAAATTGTCAATCGTTTTTAGAAAACCTTTTGTAGGCAAGAAGCAGTAGATCAATTTTAAACATCTTTCTTTCCAGGTAAAACTATTGATACGAAACCTGGCTTTTTAAGTTGAATTCCCAATTTCAATGAACTTCGTTTTTCCTCTACATATTCCGGTAAATATGAATATTAAACATCATGATTATAGCATCTGCTTTGAAGACTTTCAAATCCTGCAAAAATATCATAAATTCTGTGGTTAGTTTGAGTTTTTGAAAAATTTGGAATACTCTCCTTGATAAAAATTAAATTATTTATTTAACACAAATATCAAAGATCAGTACAATACCTACCTTACAACTTTAGTTCCATATAGCATTTCTTAAAATTGTTATTTGCATACCTATAACCTTGCCTTTATATGCTTTAAATTTTGAATACATAAACATTTTATTTTCAAAGACTATCTGTCGGATATGTCCACTTTAAATTATATCATTCCCATATCATCCCACATTTCGATGACAACTTAAGGTTTTTGTGAACATTTTAATAAAATATCAAAAGGCATCCTGACCTAGCAATTCTTCTCAAACAAAAATCCTATCGATTACCTTTTTATATGTCTACAATCTACATGCATATTTATATATGTATTGGTATGTATATAATTTACCTACTCGTATATATATAACGCATTCAATACTGGATGATGATCAAGATTCAGGACACATCCATTTAGTCAAACAAAAGAGCAAGGTTTCTTAGAAAGGACACGTAAAACAAAAGTTAAACCTTACTTAGGATGTATGTATGTATGTGTGTTTATGTATAGGAGTGTATGTATAGGGTTTGTTTGTTCGTTTTTTTGTTCTCTGTTTTTGCTTTGCTTTAGTTTTGTTTGTTTTGTATTTTTTTTTCAAGGGGGGCGACGGACGCGGCACAGGCTGTTATAGAGCCGGGTAAACGGTCTTCTCTTTTGAAGTAAATTTATTGCTTTGCCATTAATCGACATTTGGACAGAGAACTTCTGTCTATTTGAAAAGCATGGGCGAGGTTATATCAAGATAAATCCCTGCACCTTTTGTGCCCAACTCTGGCTATGGTCAATTGGTTTCGTACATTAGCCAAATCGTTTCTAGTTTATTGTGTGAAAGGATCTATCTACATACCTAACTGTGTAGACTTTACAGGGAAGGGATACCCACAGTGCCGTTGCAATGTGCCTTAAGGGCTCCTGGTGTTACATTTCGTAACTAACGCACTTTTTGTTTGAAGTCTATGTTAGCTTTATATGATAACATACGAGTACCTACATAATATAAGTGCATGACAGAATGTTGATCCTTTTTTAAATTTTGTACTGCAAAAGCATTCTGTATAGTCAAATCAAAAGAAGTTCGAGCAGTTCGAGAGTGAAAAAGGATGCATGCGAAAAAGGGTATAAAAAACTGTCAAATATGTATCTTCCTTTGACAAATTTGTTTAAGTATCTATCTTCGGTCAATCCTGCACTGGAAATACGATTTTTCCAAAGATCCACCCATATAGGTAGATACGTAACATGCGTATAGTAGGTATCCATTTCGTGTTGACTAAACTTTAAACCTTATATACCTTCACAAGAACTCCTAGGTCGCCCACACTTTTCAACAAAAATGGCGACCAAAATATAAATCGAAATTTTTTTTCTCATTCCATTGTCATTTCGCATACTGAAGCAAATAGGCTTTTCTTTTTGATGGATTTGTGTTAAACTATAGGCATGGGTAAAAGATACGGGATACCGACTTTTTTCTTTCTGTTGAAATCTCTTGGGGGAACGATGTGCAAATTGGGCTCCAAAGGTACATAGATACCTATTTTTGTTTTTTTGTTTTTGTTGGCGTTTCCATGTAAGGTATTATGTGAGGAGAATACCGGTAAATTGAAGAAAAAGGAATGACATGAATTTTAATTTGAGATAAAGGATCTCTTTTTTTGGTGTGTGAAATGAGTGAGTGAGTGTGTATACACTGACCCTAATATAGAATTGAGAAATTGTTTTTGATAGTTTTATTTCTTCCATATATCTACACAATCATATATTTGTACATATCTAGAAAAAGGGTTTGTTTTGTAAAGGTGGACTTATTGAAAAATGAGGTAAAGAGGATAACGTTGAGGTTAGTTTAATTTATCAAGACGTATGTTCGTTGTTTTGCTCTGTAAAACCACCGCATTTAGGGTTCTAAAAATGTCTTCACTGCTCTTCGAAAGATTATATCTATTTGTTTTCAGTCGCAGACGTAGAAAATTTCATTATTTTTGAAAACTTTCGCTTTCTAGTGAATCTTAATTATATATTTTGATGTGACCAGATAGCAATGATGTGTAGCTATAAGTACTTCCAACGCTTGGTATTTTCAAGCATTTTTAAAAGCTAAAAATAATTATTTATAGTTGTAAGCATCGGCGATTACAATTTCCATAAAAAATTGTATCGAAATATCATCAAAGTAGTTGATATTCAATATGATTTTGAAAAAGATTAATTTTTAAACAAGCTGATCGTTTTAAAACTACGTCTTAAAACACCTGAAATGGAGGTGGCCACATGAACCCTGAGCGAGTGAGCGAGAGACAGAGCAACATTGTATTAAGATTTACAAAATAAACACATAAAGTTTTATTTCAGTTTTTTTGTACTTCAGTTTAGACTTAGGTTTAGTAGTGTTGGAATTTGGACAATGGATGCCTTAACAATTGAACAACCCGTTAAAATTATAAGAGCCGCTTTTCAGTTTCATAATTTTATGCTTTGACGACGTTCCTTGCTACGTGACTCGTATGCTTTATTTTAGAATAAATTTGTTTAGCATATGAAAGGCTATAGTGAGCCAACTTTAAAAAACACATGTTGTCGCGGATTTTTTTTAGAATGGTCAAAGAGGAACAACTCTCTCATACATTATTTTCGCAACACTTTAATCGTTTGAAAGTTATATAGCCTGATAATCTTAATCAACAATTAGGCTATCTAACACTGAAATAATTTTTCAAATCGGACCAGTTTTTCCCAAGATTAAAGCTTTCAAACACACAAACAAACAAACAAAATTTCTAGCTTTATAATATTAGTATAGATTTTGACACGGACTTATTTTTTTTATGAGACTACGCAAAAGACTGTATTTATGCGAATAAATCCTAAACAGCATAAAAAAGTGATTAGAAATTTCTTCAAAAGCATGCCTCGAATTTTTTCGATGCGGTCTTTGCAATTGTTCATTAAAAACAAGGACACCTAATGGCAAACTTCAAAATTTATTACAAAACACAATTTTATTAAAAATGTATATGTTTCGAAACCGAGAAATGAATGACTTTAAACTTAACTAAATGATTGTATAAAAAGTTTTTTTTAAGCCGGGTCTTAAGCTGATACTTATAGGAATAAGGAACTAAGGCATAGACCATCTGGTTATTCTTTAAATTGATGAAGGGAAGGGAGCTCCAAGTAAATCATAAATACTCCATATCCAATGGTATACATAAAATTTGATTTCGGCCTATTATTTCATAGCTGCCATTAGAAAATAAACTGCTAGTAGAATTGTATATAATTTTATATGCCTTCTTGGTTATTTCCAGACTTTTCAGAGAAGGATACATTTTTGTTTATCATAGTATTCGAAATTTAATTCTTAAATAAATAAATAAATTGAGTGGCGCAACAGTCCGTGGAGAACTAGGGCCTAGTGACTTACAACTCTCAACCACTCCTGTGTGCGAGTACTGTTGTCAGGGATGGAGGGGACCTACAATTTATATGCCGAATCCGAACGGCAAATTTGAGAAAGCACTTTTCATGACAAGAATTACTCTTGGAGAATTTGTCAATTCCTCGCAAGAGGCAGTACCCGTGAAAAAAACTATAGGTGGCATAGGCAGGGATCGAACCCAAGACCTCTGGCATGACAGTCCAACGCACTAACCATCATGCCACGGGTACTACAAAAATTTAATTCTTGCTATTGCTAATTTTGATTTAAATATTTTGAATTTAAATATTTTGGATATAAGAAATATTAAAAAAAAAAAGTACACTTCTCTGTTTACGATATTTATGTACAGATTTCTATTTTAATAGATCTGCTTATTTCAATAGAAAATGTTTCCATTTCTCGACGTTTAAAAGACTGACAGATTTTTATTACTTAAAGGTTAATTAACCTATATTTTCCAACAAAAAAAATGGTTAAAGGTCTGGTTCATTACAAACTAATATCGGTTGAAAGTTTTGAGGGTATACCAATAGGAAAGTGTAAGCGGCATCAAACCTTTTTTATAAGAAATCTAAAGCTCTTCTGTTATTTAGTTCAATTTTTCATTGAAGCTTTGATAATGGCGAAAACAATAAATATTTGAGTCTCTTAATTTTGTTCTAGTTGTTTTATTTGCATCTTCGGCCATTCATTTAAAAAATCATTAATTTTTGAAAAATCCTGTGAAATTTTACGGATATCTAACCAATATGACATTTCAAAATTCTTCAATCTATCTTCCAGACTCAATTTGGAACATGATCGCAGATTATTTTGAGGTAATCTCTCACCGAACAGTGGAACATCGTTTTGGAGAAAGTAAGATTATTGCACTTGATATTTCAAACGCATTTCATAGAGTTTGGCATCAAGCTCTTTTATCGAAAATGTCTGCATTTGCTATTGATAAAATTCTTCGCTTATTGGACGGATTCAAATATGATACTGACAAAATTAACGCTGGTGTGCCCCAGGGCTCCGTCTTGTCTACGACAGTCTTCCTTATCTTTATAACCCACACTGATATCTTCCCATTCTGTCTGTCGATTTGTCTTGCTTAAATGTTTGTAGTTTTTCGTGTTTTGTTAAAAGCGTTCTCAGTTGAATTATTCTTAAAAATTGAAAAACTACCAATAATATTTTGCATATAATAAAATAGTTTGATTTCGAAATTATTTTTTTGTTAACGAGATTTTTAGTCGAAAACCAATTTTTACCAATTTTAGTAGCATTTCTTAAACAAAATTATTTCTTATATATACAAAAACAAATTGGATGAATGAAATTAATTTGAAGTCAATATCTTCTATTGTTCACGAGATATCGTAAACCGAACATCAATTTTTACCAATTTTGCGTACTATTTTTTGTGAAAAAACTGACTGAAATATTTTCTGTGAGATAAAAAAAGATATTTTAGTCGAAATTAAATGTTTACTAAGTTTTAGTATTGTTTTTTTTAGGTTTTTATTTTTTGTTAAAAAATTGTCAATTCGATTTTTATTCTAACTTAACTGAATGTTGACAACGACATTTTTTCAAAGACAAAATAAGTTTAAAGCATATTTCTTAAATTCTTGAAAAGATATTTGAGTTGAAAGCCAATTTTTACCAACTTTAAGTAATATTTTTTTTATGTTTTTATTTTTTGTAAAAAAAACTGTCCATTCGATTTTTCTCAAAATTGTACCGAATGTTTAAAATAATATTTTTTATGAGATAAAATCAGTCGGAAGCTATAATCTTAAATTTTCGAAAAGATATTTAAGTCGAAAATCTATTTTTAACAATTTTGAGTAATGTTTTTTAAAGCTTTTTATTTTTTATAAAAAAAACTTTCAATTCGATTTTTATCAAAATTTTACCAGATGTGAAAAGACATTATTCTTCGTTGCACAAAATTGTTTGGGAGATAAAATCGTTTTTTCTTTGTAATTTTTTTGAGGTAAATAATATTTTTGTTTCTATTTTTTTTTTATTTAGATATAAAAAAAAACGTTCATTGGAATTTTTTCCAAAAATATATTTGTTTGGTATCACGTTACAATTTATGATATAAAATTCAATTCAAGTCTCTAGCGTTATTGGCTCGTGAGATATTTAGGGTTGAAACGTCGAGAAATGTCAATATTTTCAATTCGTCAAATCGGGCCCATTACAATAACTTCCTATGGAAAGTTAAATATTGCCTTTGAAGATTTTTCTCCTTCAAGCACCTTTTCTCTTATTTCTCCTAACCCACAAGACTACAGTCGGCTTACATCAATCAATTTTCGATTTCTGAGGCCTCTTTACGTGACAATATTTGAAGCTAAATGAATGTTTCATTCCTAGTCCTGATAGAAATACCATCATTTATGTTCAAAAAACGTGTTTTAAGTTCCCAGATCCTTAGAAATATTAGCCAGTCCATAAAAAGGATTATTAAAATCTAGATTCGAAGCTCTATAGCGAAACTATCTGCTATTCCTAAATTGTTTGTATCCCTTGTATGTGACACAATTTCTTTTAGTTGTTCTTCTGTTATTTGTTTAAATCAACATGAGTTTGTGAAAAAAATCCACAATCACTAATTATTACGATTCTCTACTTTTTGTTTGGATGCACTCGAAAAACACTCTCAAGACGGTTGCATCTTTACAGACTTTAGCAAGACACTTGACAAACTAAGTCAACAAGTTGTTCTTAATCAGTTAAGTAAAATGGTACAACCGTTTTGTTATGTGGAAACGGTTATATCTTAAAGAAAGGTGTTAAATAGTAACCCTTCGTGTTAATTTATATTCAATTCAGTTGTACCTCAAGGGAGTCACCTTGGTCCATTGCTGTTTATTTTATTTATTATTTATTTAATGATTTACTTTCAGTTTTAAATAATTGTATATCGCTAATCAATGTTCAAATATTTCGAATAAGAACTACATAAACAATTGTTAAGGCTTGAAGAAGATCTGAATAAACTTTGAAATTGATTCAATAAAAGTCGTTTGAATTCACATATTGACAAATTCAAGACCATGTGTTTTACACGCAATCGTAATATAGTAATACCTATACATATATATTGAATTCTTCACGTTTTTCTAACCTTGGTATTGTACTAGGTTCAAAAGTTACGTTTACTGATCACCATAATTATGTTACAAAAAAAGCTAGCAAAACACTTGATTTCGTCAAAAGTTGTTCACGAAAGAGTTCCGTGATCCATATTTTATTAAAATTCTGTAAGTTTCTTTAGTCATCTCAATTGTTGAATACGCGTGAGTTTTATTGCCGTCATAATGATAGAACTTTTATTACCTCCATACACTTAAAGGCTTCCCTTGATAAATCTAATATCTCTTTTTGGTTTAAAAAAGTATGTAAATATTTTCAATTTTGCTTTATAGCTGGCGAATTGAATACAACGATTTCATGTTCATCTATTCTTTGAGTTGAATTTAAATCTGAGTCAGGTTAGTTTAAAAAGAAATTTTCACCTATAAGAACTATTTTAAGCAGATCGAACTATTTCGCTAACAGTTCCCTATAGGTACTCATTCACTCTACAATTGACAATCTCAAATTCGTAGGCTATACATTTAATTTTGTTGGTCAATAAGTAGTTAAAATTATGCTAATTTTAGTCTCAACGTTAGCACTTATCGTATTTAAAAAATATAGAATCATCTGAAAATAATTGGTCTCTATTTTTTCTCTTTCCAAATTTTACCAACTAAAAACCCTAAAAAAAAAAACATAAAAAAATAATATATCTTAATTCATCAGGACCTTTTATGAGAGTGCTAAATTTTAATTAAATATTCAAATTTGAAATAAAAACTTACGTTCGCTTGCCTAAAGAGCGATACCCATAAATCTAATCTACTCGTACTTCCTCACACTGTGCGAGTGTAACTTAGAAAACTAAAAGCATCCTACTTAACTAATCGTACACGTTAAGTCTTTTAATATTTATAATCATTTTATTACATCATAAACTTTGAAAGTCCTTGGCTTTAGTTAAAATCATATTAAAATGATGGCAAAAAGGGAGTAAGTAAAAATGTATATTATATGTTTGGGGGGGGGGGGGGGTAGGTATGAGGACGAGTACCTACATCGAATAATACGCAGTCTATAAAGAAAGATATTCCCAAGTGGGACATTAGTCAAAAAAACACAGTAATAAATTTAAGACAAAAGAACAAAAAAAAAAGAAAACCCCTAAACCAAAATCCGTTGTGACATAAAGAATAACACACGACATATCCTCCCTCCACGAACCAAAACTTTTCCAAAGGGATTCATTTTTGTGGAAAATATCACATATTTATATTCGTTCATTGAAATTCAAAAAATGAATTCCTTTATTCTAGAACGCTTGTGTGTGTTCCCTTAGCGGGAAATTATGTATGTCGCCTGGTATTGTAAATATATGCGAATACGGGTATATGCTCAAAATTAGTATATCACAGATTTATTTTTACAGTTTTGCACCAAGGGAACGAATGAACAGAGAAAAAAAACGTTTTTTAAAATATAAAAATAACAAGTAAAGTATTCAAAAATAAAAATTGAAAGACACACGAGGAACAGCAAAACAACCAAACCAAACCAAAACTGGCAACTGGAGGGAAATGTGTAAAAATTATATAAATTCTAGCGAATAATGTATTCTGACAATATTGCTATTAAAAAATACTCAGTTTTTCTCAGAACAGGGTTGTATCAGGCTATATTCAAGAATGTGACAGTATACGGCTCTGATGGCTCCATTTGTGAGGAATAATTTGATTGTTATTTATTGAAAAATTGTACTTGATTTTATTGATTCTACACAGAATTAATAACTATCTTCTACAAATTTTCTATAATATCTGAGGGGTATATTTGATTTAAGGCATATTTTAATTCTACAGACGTTTCTTGAAATTTAAAACAAATTTGTTTTCGAAATTTGAGGATGTATTTACATATATTTTCAAAAACTTCATAAATTGCATTTTTAATATCTTGAATCGATTGAAGAGAATTGGCTTTTGAACTTATCTTTAATATGAAAAGGCACTATCTGGTCTAACTGAAGATAAGTGGTCCTGATAAAATTTCCCCCATCGTATCAAAAAATATTAAGCCGATATCTCTTAAGTCTAGTGTTTGTTCTTTAAAAGTTGTTAACAAATAGTGAATTTTAAGCAGAATATGGATAACGTCGATGAATTAATTTCTAATTAAAAGAAACCATTTCCCCTTACCAACACGGCTTACTTATCGGATGGATCAACTTCCACTAAGCTAACCATTTTCACGAATTATATACCCAATTTATTTAAAATAGCTTACAGATTGGACTTTATCTACATTGATTTGGAAAAAGTGTTTTATAGGGTACATCATAAAATTTTGCTAAAAATTGGAGTACGAGGTGTGTTCAAAAAGTACCCGGAATTCTCGTTTTTTCAAAAAAATAATTATTTATTCATTTACATCTATGTGGTCCCCTTCAAAGTAGTCCCCCCAGATATAACACATTTGCCAGCGTTTTTTCCAATCTTCGAAGCACTCTTGATATTCACTTTTTGATATGTCCTTGAGCATTCTCAGCGATTTTTCCTTTATTTATTGAATCGAGGAAAAACGCCGTCCTTTCAAGGGTCTCTTCAACTTTGGAAACAGGAAAAAGTCACACGGAGCCATATCTGGTGAATATGGAGGTTGGTGCATGACTACGGTATTGTTTTTGGCCAAACAATTACGAACAAGCAACGACGAGTGAGCAGGTGCGTTATCGTGGTGCAAAAGCCATGAATTGTTTTTCCATAAATCTGAGCGTTTTTTTCGGATTTCTTCACGCAAACGTCACATAACTTCAAGGTAATACTCCTTATTAACCGTTCGACCTTATGGTAAGAATTCTTGATAAACTATGCCATTATAATCGAAGAAAACAGTAAGCAAAACCTTCACATTTGATTGAATTTGACGTGCTTTTTTCGCTCTTGGTGACGTTGGATGCTTCCAGGTGGACGATTGCGCTTTGGTTTTGACATCATAACCGTACACCCATGTTTCATCACCAGTTATGACCCTTTCAAGCAAACTTGGATCGTCGTTGAAGTCATTTAACAGCTCCTGAGCGATGATGTTCATGCGATTGTTTTTTTTGGTCAAAATTCAGCAGTTTCAGCAAAAATCGCTGAGCTCATAAAAACACGTCGAACCTTAGCAACTACCACAGTGAATATACCTGAAAATTGCATCATACTTTAGAGGCATGTATACCAACACAATACAAAAAAATATTGACCTTGGAACTCTCCAGAACCGCGAAATTAAAAATTCCGGGTACTTTTTGAACACACCTCGTACATATAGGTTTTCATTATAGCATACTAAAATGTTATATGTATTTGTTTGTATTGATTCGACTATGGCTAAGCCTATTTCAGTAACTTCCGCAGGGGAGACATTTAGGTTCCATCTTGTTCCTTATTGTTATAAATGATCCAACTGATTTCATTCCAAATTAAATGTGTCTTTTGTTTACGAATGATTTGAATTTTTTTAAACATGTACAAAATTTGACAGACTGTAAGCTTCTCTAAAATGATATTACCAATCTAACCATTTTATGCAATACAAATCAATCAGGCCTTAACCTTTCTAAAAGTCAGCGTTTTTCTTTTAATCGTCGATTGTAACCTATCGTTTACGATTACAATATTCAAATTTGTAGTCTTGATAGAGTTTCTTCTAAAAATGATCTTGGAGTAATTTTTGATTCCAGGTTTAATTTTGTTCATTACACAGAATTCATGGTGAACAAAGCTAACTCTATGTTGGGTTTTATTTCACGTAATTCCTTTGGTCTTAGGGACGCTTACACATTGAAAGCATTGTAGGTAGTATGTTAGATTGGTTCTGAAACATTGATGAGTGGTATAGAACTCTCATGAAAAGAAAGAGTTCAAAAAAAATGTACAAGATTTATACAAGTACATAAACTTAAATTGAACATTGAAATGCCTTCAATGAAAGTCATCCTCTTGACTATTTTGGTAGTCAAATTGACTATTTGGAGTCAATTTTCAGCCGATAACCGCGATAGTCAATAGAACAATAATTTTCGGTTGTCAATTTTGGGATCCGAAATTTGTTTACAACTTGGTAGTCAATATTGCAATTGTAGTAGTCAATATGAAAACTTTGGTTGAAGGAAATTTAAACTACGGTTGTCGTTTTGACTAATTTGCTCGTCAATACGACAACTGCGTTAGTCAATATGGCAACTGCGGTAGTCAATATGAGAACTGCAGTAGTCAATATGAAAACTGCTTTCTGGAAACCGTAATTTAATTTGACTACCGGATAGTCAATATAATTATTCTCGAAAGTCAATTTTGGTAGTCAATATGACAACCACGGTAGTCAATATGACAACTGCGGTAGTCAATATGACAACTGCAGAAGTCAATATGACAACTGCTTTCTGAAAAACGTAATCTAATTTGACTACCGGATAGTCAATATAACAATTCTCGATAGTCAATTTTGGTAGTCAATATGACAACCACGGTAGTCAATATGACAACTGCGGTAGTCAATATGACAACTGCAGAAGTCAATATGACAACTGCTTTCTGAAAAACGTAATCTAATTTGACTACCGGATAGTCAATATAACAATTCTCGATAGTCAATTTTGGTAGTCAATATGACAACCAAATTGTCATATTGACTACCGAAGTTGTTCTATTGACTACTTTTGTTGTCATATTGACTACCCAAAAATTGACAATCGAAAATTGTTCTATTGACTATCCAGTAGTCGAGTTTTTAAAATAAGGTTGTAATATTGACTATTTTGGTAGTCAATTTGGCCAAATTTTAAGTGCACTTTTTTGTCTGTGTATTTTTCAAGCTTAATGGCAATCAGACATTTAAAACAGTATACATTTTATCAGTGCTACCTTATCTTATCATATTGATTGTTCTTTTTTGTTATCTCTTATAGATCTTTACGCTTCTACCCAAGAGCTAAGAATTTATACCCTATGCTGAGAATATATTCCTATAGGAAATTACGCGTTTAATGAACCCATAACTTGAAATGTTTTGTTTAGCCTGTAGAATAAGATTGATTTCAATTTTCATTTGAGTAGAAACTCAATCAGAAATATGATGAGTTTGTACTCGTTAGCAAATTAATTTAGGTAGGTATATAATTTCTAAGTAAAGCTTTAATTTTAATGTAACTTAATGTATATATACACACAACTTTTCCTAAGTCTATTTCTAAATTAATTCTCCATTAAAATAGACGTTCAATTCATGAAACCCTAAGTGACAAAATGTTTTTGAAAATTACCATGTCAACAAGTTGACATACACTACGCAACAAATACTATTTTTAGGATCTGTTTAAACTTCTGATGTTGGTCATGGTCGCTTCTTATAAAAAAAATTGTTTTTATGGTATACTAAGGCGTATACGAGTACATACTTTTATTATTTTAGCTTATTTAACATTAAAACCTTAGACTTAGAATTGACTATATTATAAATTTATTGATTGCTAATTATAATTTTTAATAAGTTTTAGAATAACGAAACAACACAAACTTTTCACAATTTTCACACTTCCTTTCTGTTCAAAATCGTATAATTTGTATGTGTCTTATATTGCGTTCTATGCAGTTATTCTAAATCCTAGAATTTTGTAGGGTTAGGCTACTAAGAGAACAAAAAGAGACTGGGATACTACCCACACTAATAACTTCCCATCCAATTTGTCTTGCTCAAAACTTTAACAAAATGTCCATAACAATGTTTTGTGTCCAAAAAATAATTTGAAGACAATATCTTCTTTTTGTTTTTAATACTTAAGTCGAAAACCATTTCTCATCAGTTTTTTGTTGTTTTTGTAGGTTTTCGTGTTTTGTTAAAATAGTTGTCAGTTAATTTTTTAAAAAGAATATATAAAAATTACCAACATATGATGAAATAGTTTAATTTCAAAATCTCTTTTTGTTGACGAGATTTTTAGTCGAAAACCAATTTTTAAAAATGTTATTAGTATTTCTTGAAATTTTGTATTTCTTATAAACAATTACAGATTATATTATACGAACAATATCTTACGTTTACAACAAAATTTAACACAAAATGAAATAATTTTGAAGTCAATATCTTAATTTATTCACAAGTCATCGAGAATCGGTTATAAATTTGTATCATTTTGCGTACAATTTTCTGTTGATTTTGTAGATTTTAATTTTTATGAACAAAACCGACTGTCGGATTTTTATAAAAATTTTACTTAATTTCGAAAACAATATTTTCTATAAGAAGAAATTAGTTTGAAACGAATATTTTAAATTTTTGAAAAGATATTTGAGTTAAAAATCAATTTTTACCAAGTTTTAGTAATGTTTCTTAAATGTTTATTGTCAATTCGATCTTTCCCAAAATTAAATTGAATGTTAAAAACTATATTTTTTTAAAGATGAAATCATTTCGAAGCCAATATCTTAAATTGTTGAAAAGATGTTATATTCGAAAATCAATTTTTAAAAAGTTTTGCTAATGTTTCTTACAAAACATATCAAAATTTATTTGAAGTTGATATCTCTACTGGTTCTTGAGATATGGACGGTGAAAAAAACTTTTCGAACGTACGCACGTACGATACTACGTAAACGCACACACACACATCTCTCTAAAAACCTTTTTTTTTTAGAATCATAGGACCTTGAAAAGTCAAGAAATGTCAAAATGTTCAATTTAAAAATGAAATCAAGCACCAAAATTAAACCCCTCGAACCCCTCAAGTTGTCAACAATATTTTTTATATTTCTTAATATATTTCAAGAACTTTATATAGTAGAATTGTTAAAACAAATTCGTTACTAGAAAAAAACTTACTTTGAAACCGTTTTGCCTTTTTCTGTCGAGTACCATTTTAACATTTCAGAAAACGATTATATGCATGTTTGGAAAACCATAACTGATTTTATTGAAAAAAATATATACTTCATAAATTTAGATAGTCTTTAAAAGCCGTACATATGTGTTCTTTCGAATTTTAAAAAGAAATATCTCAAAAACCTGACGTGAAACATTAAATTTAATGTCGGATTTGAAAACCTTAATAGTGTTGTATGCCTACGTGGGATTTTTAGTGACTGATTGTCATTTAATCATAACGCTGTCCGCAATGTGTGTACCAATTTTCATCAATATTCGAATTATGTATTCCGAGATGAAATGTCTATTTTGACTAGACTATGAGTATAAGATTTAATTATACACCGAACCCAAAAACCGCAACAACACTTTGATTTTCTGAGGACAAATTAATATAGCCTTCGAAATGAAAATGGGTCTCGTAGTTTGATACGACGACGTTGCTATTGATCAACTTAGAGTCCTTGGGTTAACATAATAATACAGCATAATACAGCGTAATTTCGTTTGTAGTATGATAAAATTATTATTACGGACTACAACTGCATTATTCTCAGTTGTTCTTGGGCCTGCACTTGTCCCCAAGAGCTCAAATTTGTCCATCAGTTTCACAATTCAAAATAAAACCTCCTATCGGAAAACTCTTTATAATTTTGGTTAAACATTTTCATCTGAGATTGAAATTCAAAAATGTTAGAAATTTTGTGAATGAAAATTGTTTGGCCTCGAAGGTCATGTATTTGTGTACCTTTAACTTGTAAGCAAGTTTTAGAAATGTGGGTAACCAAAATAAAAACAAAAAAATTATCTATCTGTTTCAAGTCCACTACCAAAACCGCCCCTGTTTAGGAACGACATATTGGATTTGAGTTCTGTGACAAGTGTGGTTTCATTCTAAGGAAACACCTTTACCTTTCTCAAAAATATGTTGCCATTTTTCAAAACCAACTAACATCAGAGTTTCAAACCAACTTCTCTACCATTCTCCATCGCCCATCAGTAAGTGGCCAGAAATAACGCACTTTGCTAAACCCGAAAATGAATTATACGTGGTCGCGGCAGCATCTCTCTTACAGATGCTGTCCCAGTCCTATATATATAAGAATTCATATATAATATTCACAGTAACTGTATAGGTATATACATAGTTGAATTTTTCAAGGATGCATGTCACGAAGGCCTTACCCAAAATGGTTTTCTCAGATAAATTCCGGACATAAGCGATAAATGAGAACCACCTTATATTTGGTTCAAAAACGTTTTCGACGATATGTGCGGTTTACCCCAAGAGGGTTTGCATTTTTGATAGAAATCGCTGCTGCTGCCACTATTTCGTTTTGTTGGAACAGTTCCAGGTTCAGCTCCAGCTATAGCATAAAGTAAGTTAAATGAAGGAGAGAAGCTCTGCGATCTGCGAAGTTTGTAGGTAAAAGGTCGTTCATTATAAAAAAAAAAGCTGGAACGGAAAGTATGAGGATGACTCTGAATGCTGGATCTGAATATTTTGTGTGTGGTTTGAGAGCTTGATATTAACTTGAATAGGAGTAGTCTTCTTGAAACTTGGATTTTATTTGTAGATACACAAATTTGGAATGAACAACAACTGAAAGTGTGTTTATAGGTTGCTTTTTGAAAGTTGTATACACGAAGTAAACAACATTAAATCCCCTCTATTGTTTGTGTCTACAGTAAGTGTAGGCATCATCATCGCAGCTATAGTCGTATACATATCTGTTTTATTCTATGCTCGAGATACTCTTTGTTTTCTTGTCTTTGAGATGATGGGAAATTGAGTGACACTAATGAGCTGATTTAATGTATTTTTAATTTGAAGTCCTTTTTCGTTTATTCGATGTTGGAATTTAATTTAGTATTAGAACGTGGGAAGTGAACAATTAAACGCGTACATTTTAAAATACTACTATGGTGGATGGCGGCGCATCGTGGTATGGAGTCTGTTAAGCTAGAAATCAATTAAAGCCTTTTATTTATTATGAACATGACAAAAGCCCAAGAACACGAACATTAGTTACTCCTTTGGGGAATGTTATTTATTTGAACATAAATAAGTATTTGCACTCCATGAAAAAGTAATGCTTGTATTTTGGAAAACGTTTAAACAAAAGTTTATAAACTTCTCAATGAATTATTTTCAAAATTACCGAAAGAGTTATTATTGAACTAGGAACAAATTCGGAGTAGAAGGGTTTGGAAGTGAAGAATGAGAATTTGATGTTAGATTGGGGATACTATTTTTAGGGTTCAAATATTGACGATCCCAGTGCGCAGAATAAGTATAAAATCGAATCTGCACGTACATTTAGATTATCCCGACCTTTGAAGGACCGCACGTTCAGCCAAATAATTAGCAAAGGCAAATGATAGTCAAAAGGTCCACGCACGTAAGCGCCCACCATTCATCCTGGAAAAACGATGGTATGACCAAGGAATATGAAATCGTGTGATTATAGTTATATTTGGTGTCTTTAATGTAAAGTTGAACTGGTGAGCATCTCAACATGACCTATATACTGGGACGAAAGCTTACACTTTTTTTTGGTGATATGAAATATCCAGAACTTGATGTTCCTGAATTTTCAACCAACTAAATTATAAAACGCGATAGAGTCATTTTCAGAGAAATATCCATGGTTCAAGAATATTGAACCCCAAGAGACCATTAGAATCAATTTTCTGATTATGTCTTTAAACTAACTTAAGATACCTATGAAAGAGATAATTCTGTCAAAGTAAAAGTGACATTTTTCAACAGTCATAACTAAAGGGTGTTTTCTCAGAGTAATGGCCTGGAATTCAGCTTTTTATATAAAGATAAAAGTTTGACATTATGTTTTAAAAATAATTTCGAAAAACTTCTAGCCGAGAGGACCAATTTTCGACAAGTTTTCGACAAGAAATTGGGGTCGGTCGTATGTCAGCAGTAACGAATATTCTCTTCCAATGCGTAAATTATCTCGGCCTATCTGCGTGTATAAGCGACTTCACATAAACACCACAAAAAAGAGCCGAACTTGGAAGCCACACCACAAGGCCTGCGATGCAAGACAATCCATTCACCACAAGTTTCTTTAACCGTGAAATTATTTTGGTAATAAATTTTCATGATTTCACGTTGCTCGAAAGAAAGTCCATTCACTACTTAAAACTCTCAATTCAAATACTTCTATAAAATAATATACATAGGAATAATCTTAACTTAAATGGAAACTTTTTGTCAGTATCAGTTCTTCGAAACTCATCTGCCGTTTTACCAAATATTTCAAGAACAACAAATGACTTAAAATCAATGTACCTAATGCTATTCAATTTAACAACTCCTGAAATAAAGTACTTTTTATCTACAACCTTATGCAGATGGTACCTTTTTATGTACTCATATATTCATTTTATCGATGAAATAAAATAAAGATGTGATCATTGCATTTAGGGAGAGGTATGTCAATATTTCGGCTCCATAAGAAATTTTTGCATACATTTAATGCAACTACATAAGAATAAATCGACCAATTTTTTAATTTATTGTTAAAAATAGGCTTAGATAGGCACCGAAAACATCCACATGGTGCCTTAGAAGATTTCTAATGGAAAATTTTTTGAAAAGCTAAATTGTCATTAAAACTATTTTAATCTTAAAATGAAAAACAATTTCTCTGGAGGTAAATGAGACGGTAAAACTTCATTTTTTTTCAATCTGAGGATTGGAATTCTCAATCTTAAATGTTTAAAAAACGTTTACAACAATATTCATTTTTTTTTAACAAATAGGCCGGGACTTTTAATCAACCTGTAGTGCTAAGTAAATTAAGTTCTGAACACCTGACTATATGCATTATTACGTATTTACTGCATTCTAACAGAAGAAACGAAGTTTTTGACTTAAAAAATGCCGTTTGGAATATGTTTAAAAGCCAATTGAGTTTAAAACTATGAAATTTTCCTTATCTTCATTCCGATATATCCACTTCAGAAATTGATCAAAATGTTTCATTGTTTACTAAAAGTGTTATAAAAAGTGTTGAACAATCTATTCCTTTGAAACAAATATGATTAAATAGCAAGGCGGTTTTTTCCTCCTAATTTAGTTGAACTCATTAAAATTCGAAACAGTTTCAGAAGAAGATGGATACAGATGAGAGATATTTGTTACTTAACTAAAATGAAAATTCTTACAAATTTGATAAAAGAAGGCATTGCGAACTTCAGAAACAAGGAATGGAACCAAATATTAAGAGGGCTAGAAAAAGGTGGCAAACCTTTCTGAAATGTTGTTAAAGTTATTAAGAAGCCTAACTTAAATGTACCTGTATTTAAACTAGATAATGTAGCATTGTCTGGTTCTAAAAAGGCAAACGCTTTAGGCAAAATATTTACCGATTGCCATACACTAACCAACAACTTCACAACAAATAGCAATATGGAATCATTATTTCTGCAATCATTGCATTCGATCAACTCCAGCATCTTATGATCAGGAAGAGTATATTACAATTATTAACGAAGTTATTGATGTGATTCTTGGATTGAAAACTCGAAAGTCAGCTGGCTTTGATAACATAAAAAATATTTTTTTAAAAAACCTTCCAAGGTTAGGGCTAAAACGTCTTTTAAATTTGTTCAATCCTCGTATCAAGTCAAGCTACTTTCACATAAAATTATTCCAATTTTGAAACCTGGAAAAAACGTTAGACGTGCTGTAAGTAATCGTCCTATATGATTACTAAGTTCTGTAAGTAAGTGCTTTGAAAAAATAATTAAAAACAAACTAATGGCAAACATTAACAATAATAATATTCTGCCTCCTGAACAATTTGGATTTCGAGAGCGTACCATAATACAGTCCACCAAATCGATCGAATAACCAAAATTCAAAAAAGAGGCGGGGATGCGACCCACACTGATAACTTCCCATCCCGTCTGTCGATTTGTCTTGCTTAAAAGTTTGTCTATATGTGTATCAATTTTTACCAAATTTGCGTACTATTTTTTGTAGATTTTATTTTTTTATAAAAAAACGGACTGTTGGATTTTTATAAAAAAAATTACTGAATGTCGAAAACAATATTTTCTGTGAAATAAAATAAGTTTGAAGCCAATATTTGTAATTTTTGAAAAACTATTTGAGTCGAAAGCAAATTTTTACCAAGTTATTATTTTTTGTAAAAACAAACTGTCAATTCGATTTTTCTCAAAATTTTATCGAATAATGAAAACAATATTTCTTATCAGTTAAAATTAGTTAGAAGCAATTATCTAAAATTTTTGAAAAGATAGATATTTGAGTCGAAAATCAATTTTGACCAACTTTTGTTAATTTTTTTTTGCTTTTTAATGTCTTCTCAAAACTTGGAGATATTGGCTTTAAACTACTTTAATCTTTCAAAAAATATTGTTGTCAACATTCAGTAAAATTTTGAAAAAAATCGAATTGACAGCTTTTGTACAAAAAATTAAACACCTAAAAAAAATTAGCAAAAGTTGGAAAAAATTGATTTTCGACTCAAATATCTTTTCAAAACTTTGAGATAATGGCTTCTTACTAATTTTAACTTATAAGAAATATTGTTTTCAACATTCGATAAAATTTTGAGAAAAATCGAATTGACAGTTTGTTTTTACAAAAAATAATAACTTGGTAAAAATTTGCTTTCGACTCAAATAGCTTTTCAAAAATTACAAATATTGGCTTTAAACTTATTTTATTTCACAGAAAATATTGTTTTCGACATTCAGTAATTTTTTTTATAAAAATCCAACAGTCCGTTTTTTATAAAAAATAAAATCTACAAAAAATAGTACGCAAATTTGGTAAAAATTAATACACATATAGACAAACTTTTAAGCAAGACAAATCGACAGACGGGATGGGAAGTTATCAGTGTGGGTCGCATCGCAGCCTCTTGGTTTTTTAGTTCTTTGCTTAGACGGCTAAGGACTGTCCTATAATCTGAAAATCTCTTTCCAAAATCAGCGCTCCTTATTTCTAACATTTTATTTATATTATATGTTATAAATTATAAGAAATTATTTTATGTATTATAAAAGACATGAAATATTAAGCCAATGTTCAAGCAATGTAAAAGTTCCACTTATATGTATGTTAGTTCTATTGCCTATTATTTTCAAAGCTCTTTATTTATTTTGCACCAAAGGAACTCTTTCCCGAATATGGGAGTTGTTATCAAGTGGTAAAATAATGAAAGCTTTGCAAAAATGTTGGGTTTTTAACCAAGTCGAAAATGTAATTAATCTATTAGAGGTGATCTGCAAAATACATACTGAGCGTATTAAATTCGCTTTGATGACAAGAAACATCGTGGAGTTCTTGAAGAGTTAAATTCCACATAGCTAATATTTTCCAATTAGTACTGTTGAGATTTCTCATCAAAAAGAATTTAAAGGACAGAATAATAAATGTACGATTTTTTAGTGAAAGGATTTGTAGCCTATGTTTAAAAATACAAAACACAAAAATGACGATAATTCAGGTTTATGCCCCGACCAAAACAGCAACTGACGAAGAAATTTCGAACTTCTACAATTTATTGGACAAAGTATATAATGAAACAAAAACGGAGATAATGTATGTTATAGGAGATTTCAACGCCAAGTTAGGGGAACAGATTGACAACGATGAAGAAGTAATGGGACCATTTGGATACGGACGAAGAAACAAAAGAGGAGACCTACTTATAAAGTGGCTAGAAGAGACGAATCTCAGATTTGCAAATTCTTTCTTCAAAAAGAGAGAAACACGAAAATGGACCTGGATTCACCCGAATGGGATAACAAAGAACGAAATTGACTTAGTTCTAACAAATAAACTGAAAACTAATAATGACATCTCCGTATTGAATAATTTTAAATTTGATAGTGACCATAGGCTAGTAAGAGCAACAATAAAAGTGGACCATAATACGTTGAAAAGAAACAAACAAACACTCAGTATTCCTAGAATGATACCAACCGAAAATATTGAAAAATATAATGACGTGCTAAAGAAAGAAATAAGACTTAATATAACTACAAATAGAATATAAGAAAACTTTCAAAATACATATGATTCATTAGAACAGATAATAAAGAACTCGGCGAAAGTTTCAATCATGACTACTGTTACTTCAAAACCTGATAAATTAACGGATGAAACTAAAGCGCTGATTACCAGAAGAGATAACCTACGAAGCAAGGACAACTTATCAGACCAGGAAAAAAATGAACTAAGATACCTTCGGAAAACCATAAAAGAATATGCGAAAAATGATATCCAAACATATAACGAAACAATGATAAAAGATATATTAAGCAACACAAAATCTATTAAAAAGACAAAATCATTTCTTGACGACGGAAAAGAGTGGATAACATCAATTAAGAACAAAAATAACAACGCTATTAATAGGAGAGATATAAATGAGTCTGCTACCAAATTTTTCGAAGAACTCTTCAAATCGACAAAAGAAATAAAAGATGATAATATATCGATGGCGGACAGTTACTCCAACTTAAATACTGTTACACTTTTTACAAAAATAGATATTGAACAAGCAATTGACGATCTAAAGACAGATAAGTGTATAGGAAATGACGGTATTGTAACAGAAATGCTCAAATATGGAAAACAACCAATTTCTACAGTCTTGACCACGATTTTTAATGTGCATACTTATAACACAGCAGATTCCAAAACAATGGAAACAAGCTACAATTACACTTATCCACAAAAAAGGAAATAAAGATGACATAAATAACTACAGACCAATAAGCAACATTTCTATGATATATAAACTGTTCTCCAAAGTAATGTATACAAAAATTAAGGACACATTAAACAGAAATCAGCCAAGAGAACAAGCAGGATTCCGAGAAGGTTTTTCAACAACAGACCATCTACAAACAATGAACCAACTCATTGAAAAAACTAACGAATTTGAAAAACCTTTGTATCTTTTAAATATTGACTTCAGTAAAGCATTTGACTCAGTAGAACATGACGAAATATGGACAGCGCTGACATACCAAGGCATTCATCCTATCTTTATAAGGACATTGAAAAATATATATACAGACAGCGTGGCGAAAATAAAAACCGAAAGAATAGGAAGAGAAATACAAATAAAGAGAGGCGTAAGACAGGGGGATCCAATGTAACCACCATTATTCTCTGCCGTACTGGAAGAAATATTCAAGAAACTAAACTGGGACAATAGATATGGAACAAATATTTGGGGACAATATTTGAGCAACCTTAGATTCGCTGATGACATAGTTCTCATTTCATCAAATTCCGGACAAATACAAAATATGCTCATAGAATTGACAAATGAATGCAAGAAAGTTGGACTTCATATCAATAAGTCAAAAACTAAGATAATGACTAATCATATTAAAGATGACATAATGCTGGATAACGAACACATAGAATATGTAGAAGACTATACTTATCTAGGACAGACTAAGTCATTCATTAACCAGGAGAAAAAAGAAGTTTCTAGACACATTACCAATAGTTGGAAACAATTTTGGAGTCTAAAACAAATCAAACAATTACAATCAAATCTAAGGGACGAAACACGAAAATATATACTGAATCTGCTATTCTACCTGTTATGACGTATGGGTTACAGACTATATCCTTGACTTCAAGTTTACTTGACAAAATAAGAATATGCCAAACCAAGATGGAAAGAAAACTACTTAACCTACGAATTAGCCAGAGAGTGAGAAATAGAGAAATAAGACGAAGAACTGGTTTAACGGACGCGGTTGAACGAGCAAAACTCCTTAAATGGAATTGGGCTGGACATATATCTAGAATACAGGACCAAAGATGGACAAAAATCATTACAAAATGGACACCACCAGAAAGCAGAAGACCAGTTGGACGACCGAAGAAAAGATGGTCAGACGATTTGCTTAAAGAATGACAAAGTTGGTACAATGACGCAAAAGATAGAGATCTTTGGGCAACATTGGGGGAGGCTTATGCCAGATCATAGAATTTTGACACGCATCCATTTATTTAGTCAAACTTAGCTTACATATTAAAATTAATTTGATTTTATATAGTAATTAATTCAAAAGAAACAGAAAATGTAAACAAAAATGTAACTAAATATTGTAAAAAATATCAATAATGGCAAATAAAAGCTTATAATAATAATAATAATAATAATAATAATAATAATAATAATAATAATAATAACTGTTGAGATCTGAAATGCTGTCTTCCACATAAAAAGGTTAAGTTAAATTGATTTCTAAAAATAAGGACGACAGTCATAGACAAAATTTTGCACTGGGTTTTAAATTTTCCATCTTGAACTTTGGAGAGGCCTTGCATTGATGCCAGCATTGCCAGCCCACAATCAATGCTGTCGAACGTACTGCAAAAGCAATATTTGTATTGTTTTAGCTTGGTACGTACTGTCGTACTGCACACTTTTCTTTTGTACTGCATTTTCATTTTTGTTTTGCCATTTGTATTGCCTTTTCAAATTCGTTGTTCATAAAACTAAATATAAAAAAAAATTTGGAGATGGCATCATTTTAAATATTTTCCATGAAAGTGCACTTCCAAGTTTCACTATTTTGTCGAACTTTGTTAAAAACGAATTTATCGATGACGCCTCTCTGAACTCAATAGAGTTTTGCAATAAATATTGCTTTTAAGACTCAAAAGAAATCTACCTTGGGGCACAAGCTAACATTTTATTATTTTACATTAAAGTTTTAGAAGCCGTGCAAACAATTGATCCAAAAAAATAAATCCCCAAGCCTTACTCCGCTTATAATAATTGTTTCCAAATTAAATTCAAGAAGAACTTGTCAATGACATTGATGATGGATGGAGGGCTCTTTTACATCAAAGTATGATAAGTGTAGATTTGAAATTCGAAGACTATTGGAGCGCTATCCTTAATTTAAAAAACGCATTAAATGCTTCAATATTTCCCGTTTTAAAGACATTTGTTGGGTCCATTTTATGTTTTCCGCATAGCAGTGCAAGTGCAGAGCGCATATTTTCGCAATTAGCCTTAATAAAAGATAAAAAAAACCCTACTGACATCCACAGTTAATTCAATTTTAATGGCAAAGGAATTAATAAGGCATAGCTGCGCTATGTAAAATTCAATAAACATTGTTTGCCTTCCAAATTATTACTAGTTACATGAATTTAAAATATAATTTTGTGTTTAGTCTTTATAACAAAATATTTTCGTGCTAAAATTACATATTAAATTTGTTTAAAAATTCACAAATATGAATTGAAATTAACTGCGATAAGTTAAGTATATAGCTATAATATATATTTATTTTTATTATAAAAAGTTCCTATTTTATTAAAAGTGAAATTCATAAAAATATTAATGTTAAAATAAGACTAGTTTGGAGTTCCGTTCACATTCTCTAGTTAACAATTCCATTGTCTTGATTAAACATAAAACGCAATTTCGTCCATTTTATTTCAATGTTTAATTATGTACACATTCTGCATTCAATTATTTTACTTACTTACTTACTCACATTTTTTTTAATTTTTATGAAACATATAAAATTGAATTTGATGTTGTAAATGAATATATTTATGAAAAGTTTGTCTTGTCCATTGTTAATATTATGCATAGTTCTTATAAATTATATAGTTATTCAAATTTCCTATGGGATTCCATATCAATTATTAACTATTTTATTTTGTGTAATAAGCAAAAAAAAATATATTTTGATCTTTTTATATTCGATTTCAAATGAAACCAATTTATTTCAATTTGTAATTAAATACAATACACATATATAAGAGTAAATTTATTTTATTTGCATCAGTGCGTCCAATTAAAATCTTCTACCTTCATATATTCGAAAAATAAAATTAAATTAAATAAAATAAACTAAGTTTGCTAAATAAAAGTTAAGTTAATTACATATATTGGTATAACTACATATTCTCTGCTCTTTATACGAGTATGCTCTATGGGAGCTTTATTCAATATCAAAAATAATAGAATTTTTATTGAACTAAAGGGAATAGGTAGATATATTTTTTCCCATATTGTTTGTTATAACAATAAACAATTAAATTATTGTAGGCAATCAATATTGTGTTTGCTATATGTTTTACGAACTAATTATAACTGCAAGTTTTGGTTTTCTATTTAAACACAAACGTATTTAATTTGAGCAACGAAAATTAAATAAATTTTTAAACATGACTAAATATGATTTGATATAAACCATAGTTTTAAAGTTATTGTGTCTCCATACAATGGTTTCTAAGTAAAATTTGCGAAAATTTGTTATAGACTTTTTTATTTAGAATACCATTTTTTAAAGTTTTGTGAAGAAAGTATCTTATTGCGACTAAAAATATAGCAATAACCTTCAAAAAATACTTGAATATTTTGTCTTCATTTCAGTGTAACTATCCATTGGTTAGATTTGAAAAATACATACATATTTGTACATTCAGAAAGTTTACCCACATATGTTAAACATGTGCATAGTTTATTGAAACTTCTGAAGGATTTTTCCTCTGGCAACTGGCCATTTTCTGTCATCTTTTGTCATAAAATTGGATATTCTACAAAAATATCCTTGATAGCTTTAATCCTTAATTCTAACGAAACAGCGTAGAATTTCGTAATAGTTAAAACAATTTGATATTCTCTTCAGAAAATTCTGAGAAAGCTGAGTTTTGGTGACGAGCTTTGTATCTATCTACAATGTCTATCAATAATTTAAAAAAAGAAGAGTCTGGGATGCGACCCAGACTGATAACTTCCCATTTCGTCTGCTGATTTGTCTTGCTTAAAAAGTTTGTAGGTTTTCGTGTTTTGTTTAAAAAAAGTTCTAAGTTGAATTATTCCAAAAAAATTAAAATTACCAACAATATTTTGCATATAGCTTGATTACAAAATCAATTTTTGATAAAGGGATTTTTAGTCGAAAACAATTTTTACCAATTTTAGTTGCATTTGCGTACTATTTTTTGTAGGTTTTAATTTTTTATGAAAAAATTAATTTTTTTTGGTTTTTATTTATTGTAAAAAAGTATCAATTCGATATTTCTCAGAATTTGTCCGGATGTTGACAACATTATTTTTAAAAGAAAAAATTAGTTTCAAGCCAATATCTCAAAGTTTTGAAAAGTTATTTGAGTTTAAAATCAATTTTTACCAAATTTCATTAATTTTTATTTTCCTCAATTTTTTTCCGAATGTTGAAAACAATATTTGTCATAAGTTAAAATTAGTTGGAAGCCATAATCTCAAAATTTTGAAGAGATATTTGAGTCGAAAATCAAATTTTACTAACTTTTGTTAATTTTTTTTAGCTATTTTATTTTTGTTAGAAAACTTTCAATTCGATTTTTCTCAAAATTTTACCAGTTGTTAAAAACGTTAGTCTTCGTTGCACAAAATTATTTTTGAGATAAAATAATTTTTTGTTCAAAAAATGTTCGACGTGACAAATATTTTGTGTTGAGTTTTTTTGATCTATAAAAAAAACCGTTAATTGTACTTTTTTCCAAAAATGTATTTGTTTGGTATCACGTTACAATGTATAGTATAAAATTTAATTTAAGTCGCTAGCATTATTGGTTCGTGAGATATTTAGGGTTAACCAAAGTTTTCATCTTTTTTTAAATTGCTATGGTAAAAAGCCACCAACTCAATTTTTTTGAGAGTCCTTTCTGCATCTTTCATTATTATTATCTGTATTACAAAATTTATTTGAAGTCGATATGTATCTCTACTGGTTTTTGAGCTATGGAGGACAAAAAAAAACGTCGCGAATGTACTGATTTTTAATAATGGCTTTTATTTGTTAAACTAGCGACCCGCCCCGGCTTCGCACGGGTGCAATGCTGATATACTAAATACGCTACAGAAAAACTGTGAACGTTGTTTATAAAAAAACATAGCGGCCCGCTCCGGCTTTGCACGGGTTTAAAATATGTAACTCACTGAAAAAATGATAAAATCAATCCAGTAGATTTGATTTATTCATTTACTGGCCGTAGCCCGCACGCGTTTTTGGAGTACTTAAAACAATTCCCCTTTCCTTATCTTTGGAATATCTTTTATACACAATTCTCTGTCCCTCTGCACTGTATGCCTATCTCGATCCCGACGGCGGCTAATCTCACGCTCTGCTGAAGATTCTCTCTCTCTCTCAGCTCTATAATTATCCCGAAGCTGACTGAGTCGAGCCTCACGTTCCGTTGATTGTTATTTTCCTCGCTACAAAACTCCGATAACGCGTCCGATCGCTGCTAAATTCAATGTGCTATAAGGAAATCCGCGGCCTCCGACGCGCTATTTATAGGCACGCTGCCGCCGCGCCGCGTCGCCGTAAACGCTACGTTCCGCAATTTTTAAATCTGTACATCTTCAAAAATATTGATTTAAATCAGATGCTGTAAAAGGCCAAATAGATCTATATTAAATCAACAATGTATTTAAGGTATTTAATTGGATAAGGATTAATGCTGTATTGGTTAAAATCGCTTCGAATATTAGTCATTATTTGTCGTAAAAAGTAAATGACAAAAAAATGTTATTGTTTGATATCCATAAGAGATAGACATATACCATCGCGGAGTTTTCTGTAGACCTTTTCATTGTGTACAATACTTAGTACATTATTATTTTGATAAATCTCGTAGGATTCAGCCTGCGTTTGCAATGTAAGCGGAAAAAATGTAATTATTTGCGACATCACATTAGAAACCTCAAAAATAACAGTATTTGTCCACTATTTAATGGATGATATTATACATAAAAACCTTCCTCATGAGTTACTCTATCTATTAAAAAAAACCGCATCAAAATCCGTTGCGTAGTTTTAAAGATTTAAGCGTTCATAGGGACATACAACATACATGACAGAAAAAGCGACTTTGTTTTATACTATGTAGTGAGTAGTGATGTCAAAAAATGAGAGCTGCTTGATTTAAGAAGTTAAGTGGGCACGAATATCAAGCGATTTAATCTAATTTTTAAAAGTCGGAAGAAGGTGGAAGGGGTTACCAGTCTTTTCAAAATGTTAATTGTAAAAATTGGAACCACTATTTAAAATAGTTTAAAATAGTTATTTTTGACTATGTTAATTATTGTCAATTAATAATTTTCGTGAAATCAACTAATAAGACCATCGCAAAAATTCAAACTGATATTATGCAAAATATTGATTGAAAACTGTACCACTTTCCCACCTTACTTAATTACTTAAGGTGGCACTACAGTTATAGTGTAAACTAGAGCTTCTTTCAACAATCGTCGGCATTTAGCTTGGTCCTTAGCTAGATCTATCCAGTTGCGCACTTCAAGTTGGGTGAGGTCATTTCCGCTACCTGAACCGTGGACTTCCTCTACAGCGCTGTGAGTGGATTTGAAAGTTTTTAAGGTTGCCACATGCCATCACATACGTTGAACTTTTATCCTTTTGGCTATGTCGTTCCATTGTCTCCAATCATCAATGCACACGCGACCGTAGATCATGCAAAGAACTTTTCTTTTTCGAACAACCCAAGGTTTTTTCATCAGATTTTGTCATATTCTTTGCTTAGCAGAACGAAGACGATGAGTGAATTATATAGCGACACTTTGGTGATTTTTCGTTCAATATCAGTGCTAGTGTTGTTTTTCTGTATTCATAGCCGAGCCCAGGTAGACAAAGTCTTTTACTACCTCAAAATTATATCTGTCGATGGTGACGTTTTGACCAAGACGTCAATGTTGTAGGTTCTTTTTTTTTTTTTTATATTGTACGCGCACTCAAGGGGATATGAATACCCTTATAATGATTATACACAGTGCGAGTATAATTAGGAAGGAAGGATAGGATTTGAAAGGAGATACCGATGCACATTGGTTTTGAATGCCTGCACATTGTAATGAGTGGGAAATATTGAGTCTGGTAAAGCATTCCACATTCGTGTAGTGCGACTAAAAAAAGAATCTCTGTATTTTATAGTACGTCCGAAATTGGGCTCAAGGGTAAACTGATGGGCATTCCTAAAAGAACGAGTATTACGGTTGAATTGTTTGAGGGGAGGAATGCAGCTGGCTATTTCATTAGAGCATTGCTTATGGAAGTAGCATATGATGAAAATATGTACTTTGTCTTGCCCTCATTAACCACTTTAACCTTCCATTGACATCACGCTGAGTTCTTCAAAATATGTCAATGTTATCAACATATGCGAGTAATTGGACATCACTCTTTTGAAAGATAGTGCCTTTGACTTAGGAGCTCTGTTATATTCTTTCAAGGACGAACGCGACGTTTAAAGAACCACATGACACCGCATAACCTTGTCTCGAACCCTTTTTGACATCGGTTTTCATAAATCCTTCCTTCATTGAATTAGTAATTACCTTTTTTTAGATGGGTTCAAGTCTCAAAATCACAAAATAAATGCTATTGTGCCCCAAGGCTCTGTTCTATCTTTAACACTCTTTCTCATTTTTATTAGTCATCTTCTGTCTGCAACTTTTAATCCAATACATTCCGAGACATGGTTTTGCTAACAATAGTACTCTTAGCTTTTCGTATACGTTTCAGACTCACATCCCTCTTCTGCGGATGTGGAACTATAACAACAAAATATGATAAGCTCATTAAATTTGACCTATAAACAGCATTGTACAATTGGGATTAAAAAACCGCGTGGAATTTAATGCTTCGAAAACACAATGCTGTCTTGTATCGTTAAAACGAGATACACCCCCTTTGCCATTGTTCATGAATGGCACTTGCATCAATGAAACTTAACATCTCCATGTTCACAGTATTTGTATCACCAACCAAATCTTGATGCACCCGTGGCATGATGGTTATTGCGTTGGACTGTCATGCCAGAGGTCTTGGGTTCGATCCCTGCCTATGCCATCTTAAGTTTCACGGGTACTGCCTCTTGCGAGGAATTGACAAATTCTCCAAGAGTAATTCTTGTCATGAAAAGTGCTTTCTCAAATTTGCCGTTCTTATTCGGCTTAAATCTGTAGGTCCCCTCCATCCCTGACAACAGTACTCGCACTCAGGAATGGTTGAGAGTTATAAGTCACTAGGCCCTAGTTCTCAACGGACTGTTGCGCAACCCAATTTATTTATTATTTTTAACCAAATCTTGTGGTACGATTACATACTTGATGTCGAAAAAAATTCAGCAAGCTGTTTGGGTTTCCTAAAGTGATGCCAGAAAATTGTCTCTACTTCTGATCTGTCTGTTATCTATATATAAGACTTATATATGTACCTCCAAAACTTGTATATAACCCCCATCTATGAGCTGGTGCTCCTGCAACTTACTTAAGCCTCTTGGACAGTATTGAACGTAGAGCTTTTTAATTGATTGGTGTTAATATCGTCATTAGTGTTAATTTACTTCGCTTGAACATTGTCGTAAGTTTTCTTGTCGAACCCTCTTTAACCGTTATTTTAACGACTTATGCTCTAGGAAAATAGCCAGCTGCATTCCTCTCCTTAAATAGTTCAACCATAAGACTAGCGCTTCTAGGGATGCTTATCAGTACACCCTCGATCCCAACTTCGGTCGTACTGTCAAATACAAAGATTCGTTCTTTAGCCGTACTACGCGAATGTCGAATTATCTGTCTTTTCAAGTCATTGCAATGTTCATATATTCAAAACAAATGTGCACTAACATATCCTTTTCCTAGTGCTCAGTGCTCACACTGTATCTCTGTATAATAAGGGTATAAATATCCTTTTGAGTGTGCGCTTATAGGTTCGGTAAAATTTTTTTGAACCTATATGAAGCAGCGTGGTTAGCCCCTGTATAGATAAATCTACCGTAATGTTTCCTCGTCCAAAGCAACATTGATAAAGACCTATCATATCATTAACTATGGGCTGTAGCCGTTCACACATTATGGCAGACAAGATTTTGTAAGGGATGTTAAGAGGACTGATCTTTAGTTGGTGCAGTTTAGATGGTACCCTTTTATCAGTATCGGGCAAACAATACTGAGGCTCCATTCATCGGGCATGCTTTCTTGCAACAATGTTCTACATATAAGTTGGTGCATGCTCCTAACCAAATTATCTATATAGCTGCTTTGAAAAGCTTGGCATTAAAACCATGTGCTCAAAAGGCTTTGTTAGACTTCAGCTTAGATATGGCAATCTTTACTTCGTCTAAGTCGGGAAGATGGAAAGACATCCCCACCAACCGGCAACTATACATATACATGTAGGCCATTTAAACAATAGTTCATCACACAGAAACAAAGTTTTCAGTATAGCCCCTTAAAAGTTTTTATTCACTTTCACTATTTCAAATTTCCTTATATACATATAATAAAAGCAATTGGTTTCGACCCACATTCATATATTTGGTTTTTCAACGAAACTCCTTAGAATTAAAAATTCACTTTTGAAAGCACGATCCTACAATCTCTTTACGAATATACTTGTGCTACAAAACTTACGCCGAAATAATCTTTTATTCAAAAGACACACATCATCATCTTTTCCTTTTCTTTTCTTTACCCTTTCCAATTAGTTTTCAATTTTCACTTTTAAGTCATCATCATCACATATGTATAAAGTTACTAACTTTTGGATTATTCTTTCAATCAAAATCTTTTGTGCGCAAAAAAACTTAACATAAATTTTACAACATTCATCACCATCATCATCATCATCATCATCATCTTTCAACCCGTTCATATTCAGTTTTGTTATTCAAAGTGATGTTATAAATTCAAAGAGTAACCAAATCGTTTCTATGCGCTCCAATTGAAAATGATAAAGTCACAGCTGTCTTCTCGTAACGTAACGAAACGAACACGAAAACGAACACCAATTGTAAAATTGCCTTTATCTGAATTTCACTTACATATGTAATAAGAATACTTACATTTATTTGTACATAGATACATATAAGGAAGAAAAGTTCATATATCTAAAATATTTTATATTCCATTGAAATTTGTACATTAAAAAAATAAAAAAAAATAAAAACGAAACGAAACGAAGCAATTGAACTTGACTTCCTGTTTAGATAAGAATTTCATGCCCATACATTTATGATGTTCATCTAAAGTGCCACAACCAAAACTTTAGGTATATAGGTTCTGATGTTCTGAATTGCCTGCGGCAGCCGCATCATATTTGCACAAAGAATTTCATTTGAAACCCTCTTCTTCTGTTATATGGTCCTTGGGGCACAATCGATATAATATTTTGTTACAATTTTACAAGAAAATGTACATAAGTACTATATATGTATATATGAGGTATGTATTTTATATCTTGTATCTATCTATATATGAAGATACGTATATAAATTGAAATAAAGAAAAAAGAACGGATTAAATAGGTAGGTGTACGTTCAACGTTCATATTTGAATATTTTTTAAGGTTTTATTACAAAGCGTATTGGATACAAATGTCAAACAAAAAAAGATACTTCTTTTTGTATCTTTGCAATGGAATTCGGTTCTCGAATCGTATCCACTGCTATGTTGTGTGTGTTCAAAACCAATATCCAATATTATCCCCCGAGCAAATGTTAACGATCTTTAAAAATTTCTTCTTTTTTTTTTCTTGCAACATCCCCGGTAAACAGTTACAGTCTCACAGTGCCGGATCCACTATAGTCATAACATAACGTTCGTCGTCGTCGTCGTGAACTTGAAGTTATATAACAACATCGCGAACGCCTCCTGTTGGAAACCCGCATCTCCAAGGTCTCGACTGCCAATGAGGGAAATATCTTAATTTTTTATTTCAGTTTTCATCCAATATGCTTCTGATCCATATGAAAATCTTAAATAAAGTTGAGAATGTCCCACAGTCTCCCATCTATAATACTTGTAACCTCGAAAACTGAAATCTCAAAAGACGATGACATCTCGAACAAGATGCCCGCACAATTGATGGGTGAGATTTTAGGTATAGGTTCCGCCCTGCAGTCTGCCTCTTTTCCATATTCCATTCACTCCCATCTACTTTTCCGTTCTGTGAACTGCGAGCAAAAATGAAGAAACATGTTGTTTTAGTCCCTTGTTTCACCTTGTGGGTCCTTTAGATTTGAATTGATAAGTTTTGTGTTTTTTTTTTCTTTCATGAAAAAAGGATATGTACGTCTGTCTACGGGTATACCCAACTTCTATACGATTCGCACTTTGAAATCAGATAAAACGATGAAACAGCGTCAGCGACAGAAACGACGACGTCGAGCGACGCCGAAAATGTTTCCAATAATTTTTCATGGGAGCTTTCATATTTGACATTGCGAGCTGTTTTTTAAAGTGAAAAAAGAGATATTATTATCCCATATCTGTTCGACTGGAAAAAGACATGAACAGAACTCACTTTACATATATTTTTGTATTCATAAAAAATGTTTATGAACAACAAAAAATAGGTACACGTAGGAATAAACAATATTTGCATCATTTTTGGTTGTCGCGCTTGAGGCTTAAAGGTGTGTAATATTGAGAATATACACACCACGTGCACCTATCTACTATTATAGTGAAACAATTTTATTTATTTTTTACTTGCGACATATAGGAACTATATGGCAAGTTTTGCATTCGTGCAAAATTTTGTCTGTCTGTCCACGCTCCTACAGCCTAAACCATTGGGTCGATTGAGTTCAAACTTGGAAGTTAAGGTTTTGAGCAGATTCGCGTTAGGTGTTTTTTTCATTTTTTTTTTAAGATCAAAACTAACAGTGGCCCCCATACAATTTTTTTGGTAAAAAAACGATAATTCGAATTTTCTCACAAACAAACCGATAGATTTTTTTTTAATTTTCTCTAAAATTTTATTTTTTAACTTGGCTTCTTTTAATAAGAAAAACATATTTTTGTATTGCTCAGGAAAGGTACGGCTCATAGAACCGTTATTTTGTTTTTTAATTTTCTCAGCAACTTATGAACTGATTTGAATAATTTTTTTTTGAATAAGCTCTTATATTGCCTTAACAATATTTGATTATCAAAAGTGCAATTTTTTATTGTTTGGATTTTTAAAAAAATATTGAATTTTTTTTTTCAAAATTCTATATCTCAAAAACGGTTCAACATTTTTTTACGAAATTCAAATGTAGAGCGTACATTTACAATCACTAAACAACTACATACCAAAAATATTTTTAGAACAAAATTGAAAAATTTTATATATAAAAAATTAATTTAAAAAAAAACCTCTCTAACGATTTTCAAAAAAAAATTTGAAAAATCAAAGGTTTTTTGTTTTATAAAATGGTATTTAAATTTTTGAAGACAAGCTTATTTTTCAGGTAAAATTTTGAATCTTAAAATAGTTTTTTTTTTTAAATTATTTATTTATATCTTTGAAGACAAACTTATTTTACAGGTATATTTTTAAATCTTATATAGGTACTTTTTTAAACAGACTCTTTGCATACAGGAGCAAGTTCGTGCGACCCAGTTGTGCATTTTATTTTTTTTATCATTTGGATTAGGTTATGACGGGGTTGGCCTCATATAAAAAAGATTCAACAAAAAATAAAAAAAACGATATTTCAAAAGTATTGTGAAATAGTGGGAGTTGAAATGGCAGCAGTGAATTTGGTATGCACTAAAAATAAAAAAAAAATGAGAAACTAATTTAAACCTTTTCCGTGCTCGACATCAAACTACTCTTATTTTTTTTTTGTGTGAATATTTTGAATAATTGAATATTTTTTATTTGGGATTTTCCAAGAATTTTGGTGTTCAAATTGGAAATGTTTGAGGTTATGTAGAATTTCAATTCAAACTTTATTTTCATAACTTACACAGGAAGATACAATATTTTATTTGATATTTCATTGATAATTATTTATAATATTTAAGTGAATGTGTTACAATTTATAATAAAAGATATGAAATGTAAAAATGACAAATAAATATATTTATAAGTACATGTTACTACAACATATGTAATTATTTTATTTTTTTAAATTAGCAAGTATAACATTACTTTTTCAAACAAAAAAAAATAAAGAAGGAAAAAAGAAAAGAAAGAAACAAAGTAAGAAAGAAAGAAAGAAAAAAAATAAAGAAAGACTCGAATATCTAATCATCATCTGGGTGCCTCCAAGTATTGTCTGAGCTTAATCCCAAACAAGGTTATACTACTTATTAGCCTAATGGCTCGGGAATGGAAGGGAATTCCATAAACGTATCGCGTGGATAAGGAATTGTCGTTCAGAAATCAAACAACTATGTCGTATTGGTATGAAATGAAGAGTTCTCATTGATTGGGAGAAACAGATCCTGTTATATAGGTACCTTGGTAGGCGCGTTTGGATGACGTTGTGGAGTAAGGTCAACGTTTTCTTTTTAAACAGATCATCAAGCGTGATACCAAAAATAGATTTTGAAAAAGTGGAAATGTGGTCATATCTTTTCAGTCCACATATATGCCACATTGAGTTTCCGCTTATGTTCATAGTCACAGTTGTTAAATAGCTCACACCCAAACATAATTATTGGTATGATTAGCGTTTTAGCTAAAACTAATCTGGTTTTTAAAGGTGTTACCGACTGTGTTGCCCAAAGTGTGCGAAGACCTGCGTAAACCCTAACCAAAGTCAACCTGATGTGGTTATTCCATGTAAGAGTTTTGTTAAAAGTTATACCTAGATTTCTTGCAGAATCAACAAAATCGATAGGACTGTTATTAAGATAAATATACGAAAAATATGAAGTATCTACCGGTTTTCTGGAAACAACCAAACATTTTGACTTGGATGGGTTTAAATGGTGATCAATGAAACCTATACTAATAATAGAATTTCCAGCGTATTGCACTAACGGGTGGCTTGTTTGTTATATCAAAGGTAGGTAGGTAGGTAGAAATGGCTGTCCTGCTTCGCGCAGGACACAAATAGCGCTGAGTGCGCCGTTTTGATACCATACCTCGTGAGATTCTGATTTGAAAATGGGCTATTGATGGTGCACGTTCCGCACGTGCAGTCCTATGTAAAATATAAAATGTAATTTTATTCTCCTACCTTACGGCCTATTATCTCATAGTACCATTTAGTGAGGGAGAAATAAGGGGGGAGGGGGTACCCCTTTGTGCTATTTAGGTATGAGATCAAATCTTTGATCTTGAATTCTGCGAGTTCCTCAATACCGTTGAAGAATTCCTTACCCAAGTGGAGTGCTCTTTTCCTGGCCAGGGCCGGACAGTGGCATAGAAAGTGTGGGACTGTTTCTTTTTCATCCCGGTTCTCACAGCTACGGCAGAAAGAGTTATGTGGTATACCCAATTTTGCCGCATGCTCCCCTACAGGCCAATGCCCTGTGCAGGTAGCGACAATCCTGGCTATGTCATGCCTTGGTTTGGAAATTAAATTGATTGATTTTGGTTTGTTATAGGCGGGCCAGATTTTCCTGGATATAACGCAACTCGTTAAACTTCTCCACCTATGATTTGCTTCTGATGTGTATTTGGTCAGGATATTGCCCTTCACAACTCCAAGAGGAGCATATACTCTCACTGCCAGAGAGTTGTGAAGGGCTGATCCTTGCCTAGCTAGCTCATCTGCCTTCTCATTACCCTCATATCCCCTATGGCCCGGTATCCAGATAAGAGTGACGCTCATATCCAGTTCCTTTAGGGCCTCTTTACATTGCTGGACCAGTTTAGAGGATGATAAAGCTGAATCAATGGCTTTAATAGCTGCCTGACTGTCTGTTAGTATAGCTACATTTTGGTTCTGACGGATATTTTTAAGGGCTGTACAAGCTTCCCTTATCGCCAACAATTCTGCCTGGAACACGCTGGCAAAATCGGGAAGTCTGTAGGTTTTTGAAATCTCAAGAGATTCACAGAAGACACCTGCACCAACACCGCATTCCATCTTCGAACCATCCGTGAAGATAGTTGTGTCGAAGTCTTCCGTCACAACGCCTTCCTCCCAGTCGGTTCTTGACGGGAGCAAGACTCTAAACTTCTTTGATGTGTCTAGGGTAGGGATGCAGTAATCGGTGGTTGTGGATAGGATGTCTGATGGTATCAGGTTTGTTTGGTTGCAGTGCCCGTAAGATCTAGGTTTCCAACAGCCTATTTCCTTGAGTCTCAAGATACTGCAGGACACCTGATATTTGATAAAGAGGTCAATCGGAAGAAGGTCCAGGATGACGTTGAGTACATCCGTTGGACAGGACCTGATTGCCCCTGATATCCCTACGCATGCATTTCTCTGCACCTTTGTAAGCTTGTTTACTATGTAGGCTTTGGTGAGAGCGGGCCACCACACAATGGAACCATAGACCAGTATCGGTCTTACAACCGCTGTGTATGTCCATTTTATCATTTTTGACTGGAGGCCCCACTTTTTGCCAAATGTTTTATTGCAGGCGTAGAAGGCGACACACGACTTTCTTACCCGCTCTTCGATGTTAAGCTTCCAGTTTAATTTGGTATCTAGTATTACGCCCAGATATTTAGCACTGGAAGACAATGATAGTGCTTGTCCGTTTAACCGAGGTAGAGTGAAGGGTGGTACCTTGGTTTTGGTGGTGAAAAGCATCAACTCGGTTTTGTTGCTGTTAACATATCAAAGGTTATTTTGACAGAAAGTTATTATCATTCCTAACGTCAAGATTAAAATATTAACTTAAGTCTAAACTTAAAAGATCTTCTTGTGGTTCTTTACAATCCTTGATATAGTTAATAACTCGAAACATTTTAATATCATTTGCATAGATTAGAATTATTTAAAACTAAATTAAAATCATAAATAACTAAAATAAACAGCATTGGACCAAGGTGACTCCCTTGAGGTACACTAGAATTGACTTTAAATTGATATGAAGTGTTACTTCTGAACATCTTTGAGATATGACGAAATCCAAATAACGAAACGGTCTTTAAGTTCTATTTTGTTTAACTTATTAAGAAGAATTTCATAACTAAATTTTTCAAATGCCTAAAGTCTTTAAAGATGCAATGGACTTGAGAGTGTTTTTCGAATGCATCCAAGTAGAGAATTGTAATAAATTAGTAATTGTAAATTTTGTTTTCACAAACCTATGTTGATTTTTACATATAACAGAAGAACAATTATT
The DNA here is from genome assembly GCA_951509635.1 of Eupeodes luniger. Classification (NCBI taxonomy): domain Eukaryota; kingdom Metazoa; phylum Arthropoda; class Insecta; order Diptera; family Syrphidae; genus Eupeodes; species Eupeodes luniger. The sequence goes on along the minus strand of OX608073.1, from coordinate 157,154,780 downwards.
AAAAGAAATTACGTCACAGACAAGGTTCTATAATAGTTTAGCAATAGTAGTAAATTTCGCTACAGAAGAATAATTCGCAACTAAAATATTTCAAACCTTTTTTATGGACAGGCGTTAGGTACTGATATTTCCAAAGATCTGTGAACTTGAAACATTTTAAAATTTCGTTGAAAAAAGAAACTAGCTATGGTTATGGCTATGTTTTTCAAGATAAATGATATTATTCCATCAGGAACATGACTATAACATTCATTTAGTTTTGAAATATTGTCACATACAGAGACCTATGAAATCTTCACCATTATTCTTGGCCCGTAAATCGAAACGCATCTTAAGCTTATTGAAAAACAGAGGTGCTATACCTGTTTCCAAATATAAAAAACAGTTTGGAAGGAATTTTTTTACAACCTCTAAAGAAAGTTATCCCCATACTTGGGCAATGTAAAAGAGAATTGATAGTGCAGCTTTTCGAAAGATTAAATACTTCACTCCACTTGAAACGCTTTTTTATCAATACAACTTCTACACACATAGCACGTTTAGGTGCAGATAATTTGTATTGAAGGTGCTTATTAAGGTTCAAGTTAGAAGCGATTAAGACTTCTAGATACTCATATTCCTTAGCAATCTCTATTGGTTTGTTCTCAAACGTCCAATGTTCACTTCGTTAGAACCTGGCACACCCACTTTTCATAATCATCATTTTTAAATTCCCATAGGAAGTTATTGTAATGGGTCCGATTTGTCAAATTGAAAATTTTGACATTTCTTGACGTTTCAAGGTCCCTAGACTCGAAATAAAAGATTTTTAGAAAGATGTCTGTGCGTGCGTACGTTCGCTAGGTTTTTTCGTCGTCCATAGCTCAAGAACCAGAAGAGATGTCGACTTCAAATAAATTTTTTTATACAGATAATAATGCAGAAAGATGCAGAAAGGGCTCTCAAGAAAATTGCGTGGGTTGTTTTTTTACCATAGCATTTAAAAAAAAAGGTGAAAATTTTGATTAACCCTAAATATCTCATGAACCAATGACGCTAGAGACTTGAATTAAATTGTATATTATATATTGTAACGTGATACAAAACAAGTATATTTTTGGAAAATAATCCAGTTTACGGTTTTTTATATAAATCAAAAAAACTGAAAAAAAATTTGTCACCTCGAAAATTTTACGACTCAAATATGATTTCATCTCCAAAACAATTTTGTGCAACGAAAAATAATGTTTTTGACATCTGATAAAATTTTGAGAAAAATGGAATTCACAGTTTTTTTTATAAAAAATAAAATCCTAAAAAAAACATTACTCATAGTTGGTAAAAATTGAATTTCGACTCAAATATCTTTTCAAAAACTTGAGATTTAGGCTTCAAACTTTTGTATCTTATAAGAAATATTGTTTTCAAAATTCTGAAAAATGTTGAGAAAAATCGAATCGACGTTTTTAAAAAAATAATAAAAACCTAAAAAAATTAATAAAAGTTGGTAACATTTGATTTTCGACTCAAATATCTTCTCAAAACTTTGAGATAATGGCTTCTATCTAATTTTAACTTATAAGAAATATTGTTTTCAACATTTGGAAAAAGTTTGAGTAAAATCGAATTGACAGTTTTTTTTACAAAAAATTAAAAACCTAAAAAAAAATTATAAAAGGTGTTAAAAATTGATTTTCGACTCAAATATCTTTTCAAAACTTGGAGATATTGGCCTTAAATTACTTTAATCTTTCAAAAAATATTGTTGTCAACATTCAGTAAAATTTTGAAAAAAATTGTATTGACAATTTTTGTACAAAAAATTAATAAACCAAAAAAAAATTTAACAAAAGTTTGTAAAAATTGTTTTTCGACGTAAATACCTTTTCAAAACTTTGAGATATTGGCTTCCAACTAATTTTATCTTATAAGAAATAGTGTTTTCAACATTCGATAAAATTTTGAGAAAAATCGACAGTTTTCTTACAACAATTAATTACCTAAAAAAAACAATACTAAAACTTGGTAAAAATTTACTTTCGACTCAAATAGCTTTTCAAAAATAAAAAATATTGGCTTCAAACTTATTTTATTTCACAGAAAATATTGTTTTCGATATTCAGTAATTTTTTTATAAAAATCCCACAGTCCGTTTTTTCATAAAAAAATAAAATCTACAAAAAATAGTCAAATTTGGTAAAAATTGATACATATAGACAAACTTTTAAGCAAGACAAATCGACAGACGGGATGGGAAGTTATCAGTGTGGGTCGCATCCCAGCCTCTTTTTTTTTTTAATTAAGGTGGCACAGGCAGTGATTGAACCCAAGACCTCTGGCGTGACAGCCCTACACACTAACTACCACACCACGGGTACTACAATTTCGTTTATATACAAAACAAAAAATACAGTACTAAAAACGCATCCTTGCTTTACACCAATTGATCTAGATTTTCTTTATTGGCAGTTATCATTTTTGTAGAGATTTTGTAAAAAATTGAGTGGAATGCTGCTCGAAAATCTACAAAATATAGATACAGCTTCTTCGAATACATTCAGGAACATCACACGTCTCAAAAAATTCTATTGTACTCCATGGTTAGAAGATTTACGAAATCAGATGTTGGACTTCAAAAATTCAAGAGGTAGACTATCCTCAACCAGTGCTTATCCGTTTTTGGATTTATCATTAACCTTTGTAACTTTAGATAGCGTGATAAGAGCATCTTCATATTCCTAAAATATAAGTGCTGCATATTGAAATGATGGTGATATTGATTTGGAGATTCATGAATGTGTTATTATTTCCCACTAAAAAAGTTAATTTATCCAAAGATAGTAATAGTTTGGTGGGGAGTGTGAAGTGGTAGACCATTAAAGCATTTTTCTTCGAAAATGAGAACGGCGGCGCACCATGATACAAATACAATTTTACAATCAATCTTTTGTGGTACGTAACATCGTTTTGTGGAATACACATTTCGTTGGTGTCTATATCATCCATTTTAACAATTCTTTAGGCAATTTTTAACAGCTGTCTATATATGGACATATGGTCCATATTCCCTCGGTATGGAGAGAAGTGGAAGTTTTTTTCATACCCATATCAAGAAAATGCTCGTAAGTCAATCCTCAAGCTTTGATAGAAGACTTCTGTCTATGTATGTCTCAACATACCTACTGTAAAGTCAAATCGATGGAAACGGCGGCGTTACAAACCTTAGTACGTATCATGGAATTCACCCATCATCATAGAGAGTTGACTATGGTTGCTTTCCTTGACATCGAAGGCACCTTTAACAACGTAGACTGGGCACATCTGCAATCACATCTGCAACTTGGGGAGTTAATTTATTTAATGATGAATAATAAACTCAAAACTGGGCAAGTCTTTTGCTAAAAGATTCGTTAGAAGAGGTACACCGCAAGGTGGTGTTCTATTTCCTCTCCTCTTGAACTTGGTGGAAATGAAATCCTTACTCCTGAGCTTAGAAGAAACCCTCAAGATTTTTGGGGTATCCCAATGGGCCATTAAACTTGGTTATGTTTGTCCTACTCCACCACTTTATAGTAACCTAATCTATATTATCATATTCAAGCCAAGTTGGCTTAACACTGTTAAATTTTGAACCAATGATGACAATTTGCTAAAATTCTCACAAAACAGTAACTTTTTCTAGATGATTTCTTAGATCTCGGATTTCTTTAAAAAACGAATCTCATTGCTGAATATGATTTTTGATGAAAATGTAAGAGTATTCTGCCTGGGATTCTCCTGGATACTCTCACCAAAAGTGAATACGTGTTGTTTGATAACCTATTGAACCACAGTGGACTAAAATATAAACACCACACTTATTATAACGACCTTAAAATGGTCTAGGTTCTTCTACGGGGAACGTGCTCCAGACAGAATCCACATTTTTATCAGACAATTTTATCATTTTCACATGCTTTTGGATTTTATATATAGAAAAGGTGATTTGGTTAAACAGTCCGTTACTCCCTATTAACTACCCTTTGATTTCATTAAGACAAAATAAATACTTAATAAAAACTTATGATGTTAAAACAAATATATTGTTAAATTGATTGTCCAATCTCTCCACTGACTTTAACGTAATCTTCTCCTAATGCTGACAAAAAAAATTTTCTAGACTATGCTATTTTTTATTCATTTGCTTATCTCTACAGCCATTTATGCTTCCAGGTCTTACAGATATAATATTCATTATTAAAAACCTAAAACTATTGTTCGATAAAATTAATAAGCATAACATTGCATATCGACGGACAAAGTCAATGTTTCGTATACAAAATTTACCATAAAACATTGTTTTCTTGTTTTGTTCAGTTATGCTTATTATTATTCGACCACGAAATTTTATACTTTAATAATCTAAAGAATGCCCAAAGATATTTCACTTTACATTCTTCTTGTTGTAAACAAATCCCCCCAAAAAATCTCCACTTCATTCCTGATGGAGTAATTTTAGTTTTGTAACAAAAATAACATTTATGGTGTAGTATTTTATGGCTGGTATTTTGAAAGAAAAACAAGAAGAAACAAAAAATAAAGTTTTGAATTTTTGATATTTTATAACAACCAAGAAGAACAAACTTTGAAATAAACAAAATATAAACTGGAAGTAAATGTTGTTCGGAAAATGAAAATGATTTTGTGTAACCCATGCTGGTTTTTAACCCAAAGTATTTATGCCACTAACCCTCTTTAATAATTAAGATTATAGGTGTGTTCGTTTAGCTCAGGAATTTTCGCACTAAGAAAAATGTGATGAAAAAAATTTTAAAAATAAGATTTCCCCCCGCTCCTACTTAACGAAACAAGAAATATCACAATCTCATTTTTAATAAACAGGTGCGTACATTATCCTTAGGAGGGTTGATTTTGTTGTCATCTTCATTTTTTGTTTGTATTTTAAGGATAAAATAATGAAATTACTTTGTGAACAGATTTTGGTTAGGTCTCCTTTTTTTTTTTTTAATTTTTATCTAAGACCGAAAAAACGTGATTCAATACCATTGACACATTTTTGGTGTGTAAGTTTAGCTTTTTCTTATCCTTGTTATACCCGAACTTTTGGGTATTATTACAATTTTCTAATAATAGAATTTTTTTCTTCTTTCTTTTTCTCATTTCATGTCTTGCCTACCAACTCAACTTTAACTCGGATGTTTGCTGAATCCTCAATATCAAAACCATCTATACTCGAATATCGACCAAATTTTTCGCGCTATGTTGTTACCGATGTCAATGCGATGGATTAAAACGAATTCTCTGATATTTTGCACACGAAATACCTCAATTTGTATGGAAACCATGATTGGACTTTACATATACATCTTTATATACGTATGATGCTTACTTTTCTGACTGTGACTGTGATTTTCCATCTGACTATGGCTTAATATATAATCTCTGCACAATCAACCAACATACTTTCCTGCCGCCTCATAAATGGCGCCCAATGCGAAATCAACTATGTATTTATATTGAATATCATCGAAATCATTGACTTCAACTGCATGCATGTGTAAATCCCTGATCTATGCTCATTTATGCATGTCCTTAAATGCACAAATGTCACCAATAACAACACTTGATGATATGATGCTACCTGCAACTCTATACCCGCCAATTGTATAACGACTTGATATTGGCCGTATTTGGACCTATTTATATGGCATGATTTTTACGCTCCATTGTGCATTTCTGAATTAACAAAATGGAATTTTTTTTTCAAAAATAATTATAAAAATTGAAAATTTCGTGAAATGTCTGATGCCTACTGCTGCTGGCTGTACTCTCTGAACGGTCGCCACTTCGTCGCCGCACCAATGCGATTAATATCCTGTGAATATTTTGTGCATTCGTCTTGTTGATTTTTTTGTTTTTATTCTGGTATATGAAGCTCTTTTATCGGCCACATTGAGGACATATCAGAAGGCAGCTTGTGACACGGATCAAGTAATAATCTCATGCCCCAGGGGAACCAGCATATCCATTGAATTCGCGCAGTACAATAAGTTCATAGCCAAAGGTGAGTATTCAATTTATGTATATACATATATAAATCGAAGACTATGAAAGAGCGACGATATTGAATAATTTTCATTTATTAATCTTGGTCCTTTTTCCGCAAGAGCAGCAGGAAAAGATCCATTCACTCAAGTGCAAGAGTCGTGGTGTATATCTATTTATGTACATATGTATGCATATAGTGAGCGAGTTGTATCTATGTATATAAGGATAGGATAGGGATAGGGATAGGGAAGTAGATATATGAATGGAATGGAATTTCAAGCGAAAAATGTTGACTTTTTAGTCCGCGATGGCGAACATTCCTTTCCTCAGCCAACCAATCCTTATCATCATAAATGAAAGCAACAACATTTGTGTCATCGTTAGTCCGATGGTCCTGTTGCTTTAATTTTTACCATCATCAACATTGGAAAGCTCTTTAAAAGGCGTAATTATTTTTTGTGTTTTCTGTAGCTTGCTTGACAAGAAACAAAAAACAAAAAGGCAAGGAATTTTATCAATTAAAATTGGCTGTTTATGTATATTATGAACATTGTACACAATACATGCACATAACTTTGTGCATATTGGAATTAAAAAAAAAAATTAAATTCTTCGGGGCAGGATAAAAAGATCCTTTTTTTTTGTAGCTGCAAAAGTTATTTTCTTTGTTTATGGATGGATTTTAATAAAAATAAATTCATTGAAAGGAATTTCTTAGTTTCGATTGTATAAGTTTTTTTTTTTTTAATGAGTCCAATTAAGCTTAAAGTCGAATATTACATATCCCCAAAGGGAATATTGTATATGCACATAATTTGTATTGTGTTTTTTGTCTGTTTTGTATTTATGTTAATACAATTATTGTACAAATTGGGCCTTTGAGCATATTTTTGTTGGCACTTCAGCCATAGATTCTTTTCAATCTGAAAACTGAAGTATTTGCCTTAAACAATACAGTCATCTTTTCAGATCGAAATTCTATTATTTTTCTATTTTATTACATAGTTTGCACAGTTAATTTCATACGTTCAAATAAGTCTCCTCTAAACCTCTTCACACATTATCTGGATTACCTTAATACTAACTTTTATAAACCATTTAAAATAGATTGCAATCCATTCTAATTTGGAAATTTCTATTGAAGACATTTTCATTTGAAGACTTATAGCTTTTTACTAGAAAAGGCGAACGCATTGGCAAAAGTTCAAACTCCTCCATCTAGCTCGGTCCCTAGCTAGATGTGTCCAGTTTCGCGCTCCAAGTTGGGTGAGGTCACTTTCCACTTGTGCGCGCCACCTGATCCTCGGTCTTCCTCTACTGCGCTGTCCTGTGGGTGTGGATTCGAAGACTTTCAGGGCCGGAGCATTGGTTTTCATGCGCTCTACGTGACCCAGCAATCTTATTCTACCTGGCTGTTCAGCTCTGGTGTTGACGTGGGAGCTCTGCACTATTCTTTCAAGGACAATGTTCAAGAAATCAAATGACAGCGCACCACCTTGTCCTTTATGGAGCATCGCTAATTCTCCATGGTCATCCTGCACAAACGTACGAGTTTGGCAGGGATGTTTGGTGCAGTTTAGAGGGTCTCCTTTTTTGAGAATCTGGAATATCACTTGTATATAAAAGATACAGGGTTGGTCCTAAGACACTTCGTCGCGGTACACCGGGTTCCTTAGTTCCAACTAATTTTGGTCGTACCGTACTCTGAAGGGTTGGTTCGTAACATTAGACTTCCTTTTTTTTTGTAGTACTACCTCGGAAAGCCCCTATCTATACCTACAGTTTATACTCAAGTTCTAAGTACCAATCCCTTTGAAAGTCTTGAGCAACATCTTTGTTTTTATTCAAGTGCCTTTTCCACCATATCCCTAATTCGATGTATTTGGTCTATCGTGGAATGTTTCTACTGAATCCAAACTGATGGTTCGAAGTTATGCTGCTTTCTTCTGTTATTTTGCTGATTTTTTTAAGTAGCAGTTCTTTGAAAACTTTCGTCATGATTGACATAAGTATCGATATTGGTCTGTAAGATGATACTTAGTGAAACATTTTTAAACTCATATTTTGTTTTAGCTCATTGTTTAGACAGTTGAAACCTGTCTTATTATCCGGAAATCTAGTACCAGATCTTTTTTTTTTATAAAAATCAAGATAATGTTACTGACAAAGGAAAAATATATCAGTCAAATCGCCCCCCACAACTGCGGTTGCAATATCATATCGTTTTCAGGAAATTTTCTATGACCAATCCTGACTTTTGCTGCTGTTTGATAACTTCACGAATTTTATCATCAAGGTGTAGGAAAAAAAACTAAAAAGATGTTAAATTACAATTTATCGTTGGCCAACTGTTCAAACATAACCCCATGCCAGCTACTAAACTGTATAGAACAATGACACGTTGAAGATGAAAATGTTTTCACTAACTATTCTTGAGTTTTCAGACAATATTTTACACCTATGCTTATGAGATGAAAACTACCCTCTTTACTGAATATGATTTTTTTATGAAAATTCTGAGTCCTTATGGAAGATGCGGTGCGTGTAGTGTGTCGTTTGTTGAGTACCTTATTTCAAAGATGGACTACGAATTGATAACTTTAGTATTCGTCACTACAGCTTGAATAGCTAAAATTTTCCTACTCGTTTCACAATTTATCCCAAAATCAATGTTTTCGAAATCAATTAAAAGTATTTCATTAATTTGATTAATGTGAGTGCTGAAAGATCTTTTAACCTTGAAGCTCACTTTAGTTTGAATGAATACTTCAATAAACACAACTGTGGTATTTTGAGTGATGATAAGCCTTAAGTGTATGTTAAGGCACCGCTCTAACCAAAAAAACCTGACAGCTTGGTGTGCTTTATGCGTTAATGAAATAATCATTCTTCTTCTTTAAAAACTATGCAGGTCAAAACTTTGCAGTCAATGTGGTGGCCACTATAGAGACATGGTTACTACCTTTTTCGTTCGTCAACTAGCTGTTATTTCAACAAGGTGGTGCAAAATTTCCCACAGGTCGTTCCACAATCGATTTATCAAAGAAAACACTGGAAACCACATCTGTTGTTTCACTTTACGAACCCATAAATAAGCCTTTAAAATCGTTTGATTTAACACCACTTTATTTTTTTGTTTGAAGTCACTAGTTTTAGCCTATAAGCCCGAAACCAATGTCCACTTAGAAGACAAAATTTGTCTCATTATTTCCGATATAAGTTCACAAATTTTGGAAAAAGTCGTCGAAAATTGGAATTTCCTATTAAACTACGTCGATTTAGCCTAGCCAAGTCGCTCATATGCCAGAAGTCATATTCAAATTATAATGCCAAAAGTTTATCTTTCTTTATTCTAATATTTCTATGTTCCATAGAACTTTAAAAAGGTTCTTATAAAGAGTTGTCCATCAAAGGAAGTTTGATTTTAAAATTGAATAAAACAAGTTGTATATAAAATATCAATAAGGTTTTTTCTTCATTTGAGAGCCCTATCAATGACATTATGTACGTGTGAAATATCACGTCGTTTAAATGGCCACTGCGGTTTCAATTATGTTGTCTTATAGGGTCTTATAGGTACGATCTTGGTGGCCAATTCACGTCAAGTGTCGTCGCCTTGGCACGAGATAGCGATGCCACATTGCGAATATTACAACGTCAGTATGGGTGTGAACGCAGTACTGTATGGTATAGAAGATTTCCATTGGATAAAAAGTTGTAAGCATAGTTAATTTGGCCATGATGAGAATAGTAACGTCTATAACTATTGTAGACGTTACTATTCTCATACGCCATACGCCAATACCAGTATGCCCATACTGACTGGCGACATGTACAACGCTCCTTGAAGAAAAGTCTATCCGTTATTGTTATGTCTCTTATGTTTACATTGGAGTAGTAACTATTAACAGTAATCCAATAAGGGTATCGATTATCGCGGGAAAAACTAGTAGCATTGCAACATCTCCAGTACAGTATGGGGCTGAAGGCAATGCTGTCTCGACAAACGTACTATGCACCCATGTGTTACAAGCAAAGATTGTGGTACCATACAGTATAGTACATAATCTCATACTTATAGGAGTTGTTGCAAGACAATGTAGGAATATCACCGATACTTTTTTAGTATGGGTCTCCAGGCCATACTAGCATTGTCATAAATGCTCTTCACTTCTTTCCGTGCACGAAACCGCTCGCGAAGAATATCGATTGCGTCTTGAGCTGTGAGGCACGTAGCGCCATTCCGTAGAAACCATATGTCTTTGATGTTCTTATCATCCAGTTCAAACCACAAGAAATCTGTGATCATTGACATATAACCAAGACCGTTGACGTACCCTTTCATCCAATGATGGTGACTTGCCGTGGTGATTTCGCTTTAGTGATTGATTAAAAGAAGATATTTTGACAGACAGTAAAAGAAACAATATGGCCACAACGAGCTGTCAAAATCAACTCGTCCCTTTTGTTTGTTTTACTCTACTAAAAATAAGTTGGAAATTGATTTAAGATAAGTATAAATTTCCTATTGTCCAATTTCCTAAATGCATTCTAAATTTACAATTGCATGTCAAAATAGTTATAGTTAAAAACATTTTCCAAAGCTATGCTAATATATGTAAATGAATAGATATATTTCATTTCGTATATTGATAAAACAGATACATTAAGATAGGTTACTCTGAATATCATCATCTACTTGAAATACCAATACAGTATACAGTTTAAATCATTTACTGGGTGAATGTGGATGTAAAATGGAGCAAAAACCTAAATCTATTGATAAGTTCATTGAAAATATACTTAATTTATTTATTTTTCTATTTTCAGATGGTATCGCAATCGATGAACTCTGCCCCACAGATAATCACCCAACTCAAATAAGATCCAAATCGAAATATTTGCTACGCGGTTCGACATTTGGTTCGCCCACACAAGTTGTCCCAGCGAATCGCTATGTCGGTGCCATCGCTAATGCTGCCATTGGACTATCTATAGTTACAAATACGAATAGTACATCTACGACAACCACTGTTACCGAACAGCAGGAGCAGCACCAGGATGGGCAGGACACCAACAGTCCGGAGAATTGTATGTGGCCCAATGCCCTTCAGGTACGTAAATTGTGATTTTAATATTTACCGTGCTTTTGGAGGGTTCTTTGGGGGATTTAAGGGGTTCGGTTTTGTCGGCGGTATAGAGAGTTGAGTTTTTGGTCCACAAAATGTAAAAAAGGCACATACAGTCATATACATACATACTATAGTCCTGCGAGTACCTAGTGTACATATACATAAAAGCAAATCAATTGAATTTCGTATGAATGTTTTGATGTTGCTTTAGGTAGTTGTTGGTAGCTGGTCTATGGTTTTTGTTTTTGATATTTTGTGTGTTGTTTTTGTTGTTGCATAAAGGACCCAGCAAGAGTATCAACATCCAGACATCGATGTAATGCTGATAAATGTGAATTACAAACACCAATTACGTGCCGACAGTTTGTGTATCCAATTTGCAAGAAAATTTATTTATTGTCGATCGCGTCCTGCCGATATACTACTTCTATCCCTTCACCTGGCCCGACCCGGCCAGTCTCAACTCATATCATCGTAATATCACTGTGCTGAGAATTCATGTAAAATTTTGCCAGAATTTACCACCTACCTATCTACAATGTTTCAGAATGTTGTTATTTCGATAGCTTCATTCGAATATTTGGCATGGTACAGCCTCACAAAATACAGAAAACTAACTACATATACGATAGTACTGGACTTTTATGAGGGTGATCAAATATATAAAAATTCAATGAGAAGCTTTCGTCCTTCATGCTTTACCTCTGCTCTGCTAAGTGCCCTTGTGTCAAAATTTACATAAATGAAACTTTGCTTATAGATTTAAGTGTCACACAATTTATAGTTGAACAAATATTATCAGATATATTAAAATGTGAATCAGGTCTAACACTTTTGTTTTGGTTCAATTATCTACCTATATATGTCAAGACCTTTTTGTATAAAGAGGTCATAGTTTATTGCCCTAAAGTGTTTAGATTAACATGTTTGGAGGGAGCTATAAAAGGGATGGACCTTTGACAAGCTGCTGGAAATGGTTTATCGTGGTACTTTAAATTTTGTGCGGTGACTTTTGTTTTAATTTACACACTATATAATGTAGTTCCGGGTGAGCGAGAAAACATTTTATGTGACATTTATCACCCACCATCAATGTTTTTATATTCACTTTTACGAAAACATAAACACAACAACATTTCTTGAAGTTTATTAAAGGTGAAACTATAAAATTGTTGAAATGGCAGCGAAAGAATAGTACAAACCACTTTAAGAGACGGTCGTACCAACCCAATATCCGAATTTCACAAAAAAAAAGAAACAAATAAAAACAATTGGAAATAAAAAGTTAACATAACTTTTTAACAAAAAAGAATAAGAGTTAGGGATTAGAGGTTAGATTGGTACACGTGTTTTAAAACTTTATAGCGCGGAGAATTGCAATGTTTTATTATAGTTCAGTTTGAACATAGTCCACCATAATATTGAATCCAGCTTGTTTTATATCTCTTAAATATAAGGTGTATCGCCCAACTTTTAGAGGCTTAAATTAAAAATACCAAAAATACTCAAAAAACTTAATTTGACAATAATTTGTACACCTTTTTGAAAGTATGTATGCTCTTTTTTGATTGTGTTCAAAAACTGACAAATCAGAATAAAAATTCTTTATGAAAATGCCAAAAAGGTCAAAACGGATATAAAAGAACCGTTTCTTCAGTGGTCTTGTTGTAGATTTTAGAGATATGCAAACCATATTAAGCTTTGTCAAGTTTTTTTCAACGTCATGATGTTCTTCAATCAATCTGAATGTTTGAACAACAACAACACCTTAAAGGTGCTACCACTCATTGTTTTTGGCTGGAGATATAGCTATTTCGTCAGTCTCCTTTTTGTGGTGCTGAGCTTTAATCCAATTTTATTTGAAAAACTTTTTATGCACACCATAGGATTCGAGCCCACGCCTGTCCTGTGACGTCAGTGGTCTAAAGTAGTGGAGTGCGTAGTGCACACGACTTCTAAGACAGATCAAATCTGATATGCGTGGGTTCGAATCCTATGGTGTGCATACAAAGTTTTTCAAATAAAATTGGATTAAAGCTCAGCACCACAAAAAGGAGACTGATGAGTGCAAAAAGTGGCAAAGCACGAAATAGCTATATCTCCAGCCAAAAACAATGAGTGGTAGCACCTTTAAGGTGTTGTTGTTTTTTTAAAACATTCAATAAAAATTGACAGAATAAAGAATGGTCAAGTCTAACAAGCTGACATTCTAGTACGAATAGTACAATAAAAATAACAATAATAATCTGAATATAGCTGAAAATCGATTAACCAGGATAGTCGGGACCGAGCTTATCACGAATAATATAAAACCCCGTTTCATAAAACTTAAAACTTAAGTAAACATTTCCTATCAAAATCACAAGATTGTTTAAAAGGAAGTTAAAGAAAAACTTTGTTAATAAACTTAAGAAATTGTTGTTTTTCTTTGAGTTCTGTTGTGTGATTCCAAAACAATTTTCTGAATTTCCATCGGATTTATCAGGATTTGTCAGAATGAACTTACATACATATATATTAACTCCAGAACTTCGTTGTCTGAAGCATTGGGATATGAGTCCAACCAAAAAAAATCTTCTATAAGATGAAAAATACATTTTGTTTATTTCGGTAAACCTTACCTTCTTCTTAATTTTCGGGACAACGTAAATAACGGGTCAGTAAATTTTGTAAAAAAATTTTCGAAACATCGATGATAACGAAATTGAAGGATTTAGAAACACACCATAAAGCAGTCTTGATGTTAAATAACTTGGACAAAATTGTCTTGTTTCCTGAGCTCGCTAGCAGTTGAAGGTAATATGTGCAGATTGGTGGAAAGTACTTGAGTAGTATATAAGGGGCCTTTTAACGTCCATTACCATTAGCTTAAACCAAAGTGTTTTTGGGCAAGCATTTCCAAAAAAAAGGTTATTTTTATCGGCGTTGCACATTTTCTCATTGCTTAAATTTTCTTTTTAAATGAGTTGAGAAAATGTTTCCACAATAGAGTAGCAGCTTCGTTGTCGGCTTCTAATCCATAAATTCCATGGCGGTTTTTAAATTTATCCAGCCAGACTTCAGAGTATACACAGTCAGAGGCTATGTTTAGATTGTCATAAATACAATTTTACCTTTTCATTCATAATTTGCCCTGAAATTGGAACTCTTCAAAATCGGTCCTGTCGAAACCATTCATATATTACTTTGCGATTTTTAGCTTCGTGGTTTAAGCTTAAAAATTCAAAATATTAATAAATAAGAAAAAAGGTGTTGGAATGTACATGTACAATACATATTGGGGTTTTCAATAAGAGCGCTAGAAGAGTTTTTTTAAATCAAACTAAAACGGTTTTGAATATCAATGGAATTCTTTATTCCTCTGAAATTATGTTCGATGTCATTCTCGATTTTTTTTTTGCATGGCCACCTCGGGCACGCTTGCAGAGGTCCAGACGCTGAACCCAATTGTCGACGGTTTTCAAGCATAAATCGGCCGATACTTGACATAGCCCCACAGGAAATAGTCTAACGACGTCAAATTGCACGGCCAAGCGACTGAACCATTTCGTGAAATAACACGTTCTCCAAACTTGGTTTCCAAGAAATTGTGACATTCGCTGTGTGACTTGTGGCGCCGCGCCGCCGTCCTGTTGGAACCTCATGTCCTCCAAGTCCATATCATCCAATTGGGGCCAAAAATATTCGGTTATCATTAAACGCTAGCGATCCCCATCCACAGTAGCGTGCCGGTCTTGATCATCACGGAAGAAGTTCGGCCCAATAACGCCGCCGGCCAATAAACCACACCAAACCGTAATTTTTATTGCTGATTGATTGACCAATACCGCATATTTTGTTTATTAACGAAGACATTCAGCCAGAAATTAGTCTCATCGCTGAAGATGATTTTTCAATGAAAATCCGAATCATTTTCAAGTTGTTGCTCACCCCAATTCACGAACATACGACGCTTCTGGTGGTCAAGCGGCTTAAGTTCTTGCGTAAATTTAATCTTTCTAGGATGTAGGCCAAGATCTTTTCGCGAAATTTGCCACAGAGATGCCCAATGCTTGAGAAGGACGTGTGAGAGACACATTTGGCCTTTCTGCAACTGAAGCCTCAGCGGCAGCAATATTCTCAACAGTACGGACACTTCTTTGTCTCACTGGGAACAGGAATATTTTATACTGTGCCTGTGGATTGAAATTTGTCCACTAGACGCTCAATTGTTGATCTGCTAAGACGATTATGACGACCATAAATTGGACGCAGCGCTCTTAACGTTGAGGCCACTGACTCCGAATTTCAGAAGTGAATTTTAATAATTTCGACTCGTTGTGGCTCATATGTCTTTCCATCATGAAATGGCAAACCTTACTGAAGAGAAATGTCAAAAGAGTGGCATGAAATAAGACGTGCGTCGTTTGCTGTCTATGTCGCTCTATTTTTGTAGCGTCCCTGTTGAAAACCCTGGTACGTGTGTACGTACGTTTGTATGTGCAGGATACTATTTTTTGACATCAATGTCTCAAGAACCAGTAGAAATATCGACTTCAAATTTTTCAAAATTTTAATTTAACCTTAAAAATATTATTTGTGCACAGCTATTTAGAGTTTATAAATAAACATACATACGTTTTACACTTCAATTTAGCAAAAAAATGATGACCTATGTTCAAGATATGTATAATAAAAAAAAAAAGTATTATTATTGTAAAATCAAAAACAAAAACAATGAAATTTTTGATCATCAAATATTACTAAGACAGTAAAAATTATTGAAATCGGTTCATTAGTTCTTGAAAAAAACTCAAAAACAAAATAACGGCTCTATGGCGGGCGCCCTGTGGGAATAATACAAAATTATGTGTTTTTGTTGAAAGAAGAAGCAAGAAAAAAAAATTAAAGTGAAAATTTTATAAAAATCTATCGGTTTGTTTTTGAGAAAATTTTGAATTTCGATTTTTGACAAAAAAGTTTTTATGGAGACAACTCATAGTTTTAGTTTTCAAAAATAAAAAAAGCGCCTAACGCGAATCGGCTTAAAGCCTTAATTTCCAAATTTGAAGTCAATCGACCCAATGGTTTGGCTGTAGGGGCGAAGATAGACAGACGTACGGAATCGGGAGACCCACTTTTTTCGACTTCTCTACCAACGTTATATCATGTTTGATTCAAATTTCGAGTTTGAAATTTTTTACGAATACAAAACTTGCCATGTACCTATATGCCGCAAGTAAAAAGTGAAAATTCTGGTTCAAATATATCACGTGCCAATAACGCTTAAGACTTCAATTTAATTTTATTTTGGGACTAGCTGACCCGGCCACGCTTTGCCGTGGCTAACGTTTTTTGCGATATAACATTGTTGTTAACTATTTGAGGGGAACGGTAGAAGAACATCAGAGATGGGCACCACCATGATTTTTTGACATAGATGCAATTTTTAAAAAACGTGCTACCTTGAAATGAAATTATTATTTACGAACGAAAACGGAAACGGAAACGTTAAAGCTGATATACAAATTCACTGGTTTGATCAAAATGTTCGTTCAGTTGATGTAAACCAAAAATCTATACAAAAGAAATAAATTTAAAGTTTATTATTATTTTTACGAGTATTTAAGTTTGTAACAAATGAGTTTACTCGTATTACCAAGTTTTTAGTTAATAACATCTACCAGTTAAACTTATAAATGAGGTAGATAAGGCGGATATTTTAAAATCATTTAACAATAATATTTATCGAATTCAATTTTATTTATCACTAATTGGTGCACAATATTTTTCTTTAACCTATCTTCCGGTAGCAAAAATAGGTTCGATGGTTTTCCTACACGTGAACATGCAACATATAGCTGCCTATGAAAAAAAACATGGTTTTTCCAAATTTATTATTTATAGACATGGCAAAAGCTAATCAAAATGGAAACTGTAACCTTCTGAAGGGTATGGTGGAATCTGACTGTATCATTGGAATACGTGGCAACAGGGCCACTTTTCCTTTAAACTTTCCAATTAAAATTCTTGCTTCGAGAATATTTCTGGTGATCTTTTTAATGACCAAATGTGTACTGTTGCTTAATTGAAGTGGATTCAAATGAGGCAGGAGAATAATAGGTGGACCAATCTTTAATGGAAGATTATGTGGCAGTATTCCAGGTATATCTAGATAATTTAAAAATTCAATTCGAAAATTTACGCTATCATTTTCATTAACAACAGTATATCGATTGATTTAAAAGACTGGTAACAATGTTGTATCTGGAAGTTAATTTTGTCAACATCAAAACTTTTGGCTGCCAAAATAGCCAGTTGACTGAAGAACAATGTAGAAATTGTCTGTCAGTTTAAAGCATTGCGTATTTGATTACAGTTCTAATTTTACCGTTCCCAATATTTAGTAATTGTTCGGAAAATATTTGCGCTGATGGATCATTTTGTAATCCTAGGCGCATATTTATGGTCAATCCAAGTGTTTCAACACTTCGCCATAAGAATTACTAACATTAATCTCATCCGCGAAAGTAGAGCGAGGTATAACTGGTAAGGTCTGGCGGGAACGGTGACGTGAAATAGTACCAAATGAAATAACACCAAATTTCAAATTTGGCCTTATTTCGTTGTTCAAAACGAATTAAAACCAATTTGGCTTTATTTCGATTTATAAAAAGAAATAAGGCCAAACAAATTCTTTCATAACTGTGAGCCATACTTGCTTTTTTTTTTGTTGGGAATTTCTTTGATTTTAGTGCTCAAATGCAAAAGTTCTTTGCATATACCCAAACTCGCATCCACCCCAAATCCTATAGTGATCCCAAGCAGGGGGGTTGCAGGGGGGCAGCATGCCCCCCTTACATACCTAGCTGTTAGTACGCCGCCGTGCTATCAATTCAAAAAAACTTGTTTAGGCTCCAATTTCAAAAATTTGAATCGAGCAACAAGTATCTGTCATTTTTCAACTTTTTTAATTAATAACAAAAAAAATTGTTCCAAAATTGCACTTCCCCCGAATTTTTATTAAAACAAAAGATAATTTTACTTTATGTTTTTTCCTAATTCTGCAAAATTTTAAATCGAAACAATGCCAAATTGCTATTATTTCGTTTTCTAAAGCGAAATAAACCCAAATTGAAAATTTGGCCTTATTTCGTTTTCAAAAACGAAATAATGCCAAATTTGTTGAATTTGGCTTTATTTCATTTGGTGTTATTTCACGTCACCGGCGGGAACCACCAGACAAAAGCAAGAGATCACCACCGAAAAGTGAATTATTGCCTTTTAAATCTTGCTCAGTTCTATGCAATGCTTCGATTGAATATTTCTGAGCCATTGTGACTAATACCAAATTATAATTGAACTCTTTCGCAGCACTGCAGCTATTCCACTATTCTTTTTATGTTACATATTGAAAAAGTAAAATTCACTAACAGTAAACTGTGACTGTCACATAATAAACAAATAATTTGCAATAAAATAATATTGCCATCATAAATTAAAATTTTAGCTATTATATCTTTCAAGTTGGATGAAGCTGCACATGGTGTACAAATTTGATTAAAATCGGGTACGTAGTTTGGGAGTCCATCGCGGACAACCATCCATCGTGACAAGTAATGTATGTATATTAAGATTAAAAAAGAACTACACACTCAATGGTGTACTTATTTTGATTATTGGAATTACTATAATTCCAATAATCAAAATAAGTACACACTCAATGTTTATAAAAGTCCTTTCTGTATCTGTAAAACAAAATTTATTTGAAGTCGATATCTAAACTGGTTTTGAGATTTGGCCGCCGAAAAAAAGTGTCCAGATCAGAAGAACGGTGGAGCACATTCGTAGTTCTTTGATAAGCTCAGTTTTTGTTATGTTATGTTTATGTTTGATGCGAGTATTCAAAAACAAAAATATTAATTAATTTTAATATCAGTGATATAAATATTGATGAAGATATTGATATATGTACTGCTTGACATTAAAATGATTCTGTCGTTTTTTAGATACATTGATTTTATAAATATTGAAGATCAACCAACAAAAATACCTGGAAGTCTGCAAGTCTTAACAGGGCTTAGTTTATTTGCTCGAAATTTAAAATATATTTTAATTTTTGTTTATCAGGAAAAGGTGACCCAAGTAGAATTTAAACAAATAATTTATTAAGTTGCAAGCAATTTGACATTTCAACTAATGAATGACAATTCAAATGCGTCCAACTATATCGTTGCTTTGCTATGTTTTTAAGACTCAAAAGTTTAGTTATTTAGACTTTTATCCTGCCACTGGCATCATTGTTTGTTAAAAAATTCTGTTTGTTTTTTTCAATACACAAGTTCTTAAAAGATAACAAATTAAAAATTGAGCTGTTTTCATCTAAATTTTATAAATGATTCTTTTTCAAAACAATCAATTCAATTTAATTGCTTGCATACATCTAGTTAGCGCTTCCGCTTCGTATCTTTGCCCACAGGCTAGTCGATAATTTGATTTTCTATATTAAAATATTCAAAACAGTTTATACCTATGTTTTTTTTTTTAATTATTTTATTTTCGACAGAAAAAGAGCTACAAAATAAAAAAAGGTAATACTCTATTGCCATTTGTGTGTGTGTTAGAGCATGTTATGGAGATAATATTTTTTCATAAGTGTGTTAACGTTTTTTAATTTCCTTTTTACAAGTTGATATAGTAAAATTCGTAACCAAATGTTGAAATTGAAGCTGCATAATAATTTAATATGATATCAATGTTAAAGTTTGTTAGCTATTATAACTAAAGGTTAAGTATTTAATACATTTAACCTACTAAAACAATTTAAAGGTTATATTTTTAATGCTTTTAAAAATAAAGAAACAAAAATAAAACATAATACAAAAAATAATAAATTACCGTCAAATTAAAAATATCCATTAAAAGTTGTTAATCATTTACTGGCATAAGCAACTATTCAATAAAATAAAAAGAGAATTTGTATTCAGTGGAAGACAAAAATTATTAATGTAAACTTCAATTCCAAGAATCAGTCATATAAATTTTGTTTGTAAATAAAATTATCAATATTCAAATAAAAATTGAATATTCATATGAAAATAAATGGACTTGAAAATGGAACAATTTTACGGTTATGTGTTCAAAATATTAAATAAAAGGACGATAGAAGAATTGAATGGGTTGAAATTTATTTATTAATATATGTATGTAGGTACTTGAAAGTGGGAGTTTATTTTAGTTCGAACTTAAGCTTAAACAAATGCACTTCCTGGAATCTGGTAATAGGATTTTTATTTTGTTTTCATCTCTTAAATTGTATTAAACCTTTTATTAAATTTTTTAGTTGTTGACATTTGTCAATTTTTGTTATCAAAAATTGTGAAGAATTTTCCATTTATAGGTTTAGTTTTTATATAAAGGGGCTTTTCAATAAGGGTGGGTAGATGTTGAAATGGAATAAAACAAGCTGTGTGTGAGGTATTAACAAAATTATTTATTTTTGTTTGAAAGGCGCATGTATGCTATTAAGTGTGGAATTTGACATCATTCAAATGCCGGCCTCGGCTTCTTAACTCTTACGCATAGATCCGGCTGAATTTGAGCGATGGCCTGTGTTATGTTCACCTTTAGGGCATCGGTCGATTGTGGTTTATTTGCATAGACCTGTGACTTCAAGAAACCCCACAGGAAAAAGTCTAGCGAGGTCAAATCGCATGTCCTTGGTGGCCAATTCACATCACCTTTGCGAGATATAACCTTACCCTCAAATCTTTCATGCAAAATATCAATCGTGGCGTTTGCTGTGTGGCACGTAGCGCGCGCCGTCCTGCTAGAACCACATGTCGTCTAGGTCCATATGGTTCAATTTGTTCCATAAGAAATTACGGCTGCTTACGGTGACCGCCTCACTAATAGAGCTCTGCACTATTCTTTCAAGGACGATGTTAAAAAAATCACATGACAGCCCATCACCTTGTCCTTTATGGAGCAGCCCGAATTATCCATGGTCATTCTGCACAAACGGACGAATTTGGCAGGGATGGCAGAACTAGACATGGCTCTATACAGCTCATCCCTGTATAAGCTGTCTTATGCAGCCTTGAAATTGATGAGGAGATGATGGGTTTCGATTTGATCTTGGGTTTTCTGCAGGATCTGCCGTAATGTAAATATTTGATCGACTGTAGACTTTCCTAGTCTAAAAACACTGATAAGGACCTATCAGGTTGTTAACGATGAGCTTTAGAACTTCGTTCCTGCTTTTGGACCTCACAACATCTTCGAACGCACGCTTCTCATGCTCTTTTTTTTTCCTTCTGAAAAGTCTGTGTTCCTCTCACTTTTTCTGCTCAAAGAGCTCGTGAGCAACTCTAGTCCTTCTATACAGCGCCGCTTTGCGAGCCTGTTATTTGGCTGCATTTGGCTGCCGACATTCGTTATCACATTCCTCACATTTCGATATTCCTCATTAGACCAGGGGTTCCTTGTTGGTGGTTGCTTGAAACCCAGCACGTCAGAGGCGGCTTCTCTGATTGCATCTTGGCAATGTTGCCATTGGTTTTCGAGGCGGCAGAGAACGTCGAGAGATGTTACTTGTAACTTGGTCGGAGAAGGATTTGGCAATCTCTTGCGATTGTAGCCGTTCGACTTTGTACCTTATCCCAGCATCTCTCTGTTTTGCCTTGGGTCTGGACACCTGGAGTGCTGCCTTGGCTACAACGAGGTAGTGGTCCGATTCGATGTTAGCTCCTCGGAAAGTTCGGACATCCATGATGCTGGAAGCGTGTCTGGCGTCGATCGCAATATGGTCAATCTGGTTGACGGTAGATTAATCTGGAGAACTCCAAGTTCCTTTGTGGATGTTGAGGTGTGGACTGGCTACCATGACGTTTCGCCCCGCAGCAAAATCTATGAGCCTGAATCCGTTGTTGGAAGTATTGTCGTGCAGGCTGTTTTTCCCGATTATTCCACAAAAGATGCCTTCCCTTCCTAGCTTGGCATTAAAATCGCCCAGGACAATTTTAATATCGTAGCTAGGACACTCCTCATAGTCTTGTCTATGAACTCGAAGAACATATCTTTGGTGTTGTCATCCTTCTCTTCTGTGGGGGCCTGCGCCCATATCAGACTAATGTTGCCAAATTTAGCCTTGAAGCGGATGGTCCTGAGGCGCTCGTTGATGCACCTATAGTTCAAGACTTGTTGCCTAAGTCTGGCTCCAATGACAAAGCCTCATCCAAAAAAGCGTTGTTGGTTTTCTCGAAAGCAGTCACCATAGTAAATATCGCAGTTTTTCATCCTTTTTTTGCCCGGCCCATCCCATCGTATTTCCTGGATGGCATGGCGGTGATGTCTGCTTTATAGCAGTCTAGGGCATTCGCTAATTCTTCATCTGCATGTGGTCTATTAAAGGACCTTACATTCCACGTGCATATCCGAAGTTCGTTGCTCTTAATTCGGCTGCGTGGGTTGTCAACAGTAATTCTGTCCGTATCCGATGCTTGTTGGTGCTTCGGAACTGGATTTTCTTTAAGTGGCCAGGAAGTCACCCTGACGCACAACCTTCAACCTGCAGGACCAGGTCCTTCATTTAATATAACCGCTCCTTTCAGGCCTGATGGGCTTCGAATATTTCGTAGTAGCCCTATAAGGTGTTCACTAAGAAGTTCAACCTAACTGGAACTGTAGACGGCACCGTTGATTCCGTCTTGGAAATTCCTCCGCTGCTGTCTGGATGATAGGAGAGGTGCCTTAGTGGAAACACCCCTTCCCCCTCTCTTGCTTGCTACCCCCAACAACTTTCCATTGGGGTTGGAACCCAATCTCCAGCTGAGGTACTAGGTATCCGATGTTTACCACGATGAGGTGAGAGTAGGAATTGATAGATAGAGGTGGGTTTCGAAAAAAACCTGTAGACGCTTGTGTCCTCTTAAATGCACATGGCTACCATTTGAACATCAATGTTTACAACCTTTCGCATTTAAAGTATACGGAAAAATAATAAATACATTTCATTACCTTAGTCTAGGAACTACTTAACCTAAAAGATAAAACATGGAATAATAACATGTCTACAAAATTTGTGTCAGTATTCGAATTAGTTTAGATTCAAGTTTTTGACTAAAAATAAAACGAACAAAATTAGGTATGTCAAGTTTGACCGTAAAATTAACATGCTCCTGTTGTATCATCTTGAAAGTTCTTAAAAGCCACATAGATATCTCGTTATTTTAGGTAGAAGTTTTTTTGTATTATGCCGCCACGTCGCGTCGCCGCCGTCGTCGGCCGCCCAGCCGCTGCCGTCAATGCGCTGCCTTAAGATGATGCCATCTTTATTTATGCAACCTTTGACAGCTGGTGTATGGCTTCCTTTTTTCTTTTTGGATTCTTTGTGTTTTTTCTGGAGTAGTAGACAGAATCCTTAAGTGGACTCATGAATAAATTTAAAACCGAGTGGCTTATGTACGTTAATATTCACGGTTTTTTCTGGAAGCATAATTTTTGCGTCATTTTTTTTTCTGTTTGCGAAAGTAGGGCAATTTATATTTTAGCAGGTGATTTAGTTATTTGTGTCACTTTTGTTTTTGGCCAAAATGGAAATGGAGGTGGTAGGTAGGTTTATATTCGTATATTGTGTGTAATTGATGGTATATTATACAACAGAGTGTTTGTGTCTGTGTCTGTCTATAAGCTCTTATAAGACGAACACGAAGACGATTTGAATTAATTTCCATAAACTTAATGTTATCTGACATTAAATTTTGGGAATTGCCTGAATCAGATGATTTACTCGCATTTGTATAAAAGATGTCTTTACTTTATATTCTTTATGAAATTTGGGTAGGCTCTGACATTGATAATTTGTGGTTTGTCTTTAAAGAAGTTATTTATGTAAAATATAAACAAAAAGAGAATATCTTGATGAAAATCTACTCCATATAACATGTCATCGCAATTTAAATAAATTCGAATGTCTGTATGTAAATTGGGTTTTTGAAAGGTAAATAACTTAAAATTAGCAGCGCAGCACTTTTTTCTCTTCTTATAGACATTAAATAGTTTTCTATTGGTGAGATCTTAATTTGCCTGGCACATTAATTATTTGTGCCATTTCAAAAATGTTAAAATTTAGTTTTAAGGACATTTTTTTATTGGCCGAGAGTTTTACTTGAACATTTTATTCAGTGTAATGATGTGTCAATTCTGTTAATAAGTTAATAAATATCAAAATATGTTCAATATTTTCTATGTTTTTTCCTATTTTAATTCGATATCCACTTAGTGAAGCAGTTTACGAAAATGAGTGGGATCGGTATATTAAATGAGTTGCTTAGTATTAAATAATTTACCGTGACTTAAAAGGGAACTGTAAGTTTTGAAACATTGAGATGTGTTGTCCCTTCTTTTTTAATTCGAAAATTGATTTACATAAAACAAACAAGAACAAAGAAATTTAGTTTGTTATAAAGGATTGACAGTAAGCAACAAACAAGTTAACATTAATTTCATACAAACATAATATAGCTTAATTAGACATAGCATTTTAGAATAATTCGCATATCAATAAAAATAGGTACAAACACTGAGGACATTGTTATTAACAAGTGACAAAAAGTCCCTAAAAATTACACGTAAACATAGTGAATTATTAAGTTTTCTGTCGAAAATTTTCGTTTTAGAGATGTATTTTTTGAACACTAAATGCTATACAAAAGTTTCTCCGCTAGGCTTTGAGAGATGTGTAGTAAAAAATAATTTGAGAGTTTTTTTTGTCTACAAGTAAGTGTTTAGAAGTTACAACATTTTTTAGCTCAAAATTCTTGTATAGATACAAATAATTAATATTTCATACCATCAACATACTAAAAAATGTGACCATTTTATTTACTTCCCACAGGAAGTTATTCTAATCGGTCCGATTTGTCGAATTGAACATTTTGACATTTCTCGACGTTTCAAGGTCCCTAGAGTCGAAATAAAAGATTTTCAGAGAGATGTCTGTGCGTGCGTGTGTACGTACGTTCGTACATCCGTATGTTCGCGACGTTTTTTTCGTCGTCTATAGCTCAAGAACCAAAAGAGATATCGACTTAAAATAAATTTTGTTATGCAGATAATAAGGCAGAAAGATGCAGAAAGGGCTCTGAAGAAAATTGCGTGTGTGGTTTTTTTACCATAGCAGTTTAAAAAAAAAGGTGAACATTTTGGTTAACCCTAAATAACTCATGAACCAATGACGCTAGAGACTTGAATTAAATTTTATATTATAAATATATATTGTAACGTGATACAAAACAAGTAAATTTTTGGAAACAAATCCAGTTAACGGTTTTTTTATAAATCAAAAAAACTGAAAAAAAATTCGTCCTCTAAAATTTTACGACTAAAATATGATTTCATCTCCAAAACAATTTTGTGCAACGAAAAATAATGTTTTTGACATCTGATAAAATTTTGAGAAAAATCTAATTAACAGTTTTTTTTTATAAAAAATAACAACCTAAAAAAAAACATTACTCAAAGATGGTAAAAATTGAATTTCGACTCAAATATCTTTTCAAAACTTTAAGATATTGGCTTTAAGCTACTTTTATCTTTCAAAAAATATTCTTTTCAACATTAAGTAAAATTTTGAAAAAAATCGAATTGTCAGTTTTTTTGCAAAAAATTAAAAACCTAAGAAATAATTTAACAAAAGTTGGTAAAAATTGATTTTCGACTCAAATATCTTTTCAAAAATTTGAGATAATGGCTTCCAACTAATTTTAGCTTATAAAAAATATTGTTTTCAATATTAGGACAAAGTTTGAGAAAAATCAATTTGATAGTTTTTTTACAAAAAAAAACCCTAAAAAAATGGTGGTTAAAATTGATTTTCTTAATATATTTTTAAAGAGTTTTAATAGCCGTAATTAAAAAAATCCCAGGATTCATAAAAAGTTGTCAGTTGAATTATTCTAAAAAAATTAAAAATTAGCAACAATATTTTGCATAAAATCTAGTTTTGTTAACGGGATTTTTAGTAGAAAACGAATTCTTATCAATCTTAGTAGCATTTGCGTACTATTTTTTGCAGATTTTAATTTTTTATGAAAGAAGTGATTGCTTGATTTTTATAAAGAAATTACTGTCAAAAACAATATTTTCTGTGAGATAAAATTAGTTTAAAGCCAATATTTTTACCAAGTTTTAATATTGTTTCTTTTAGGTTTTTATGTTTTACACTCGTAAGAAAACTGTCAATTGGACTTTTTGCAAAATTTTACCGAATGTTGACAACAATATTTTAAAAAGATAAATTTAGTTTAAAGCCAATATCTCAAATTGGCACGAGTACGATAACTTTGGCGACAAGATATAACAACGGGTTTTGGTAGAGGGGCTTAATAAAAGCATTTTTTACTATGGGAGGGGGGGGGTCTATCTCCCCCCGTTTAGGCGGTAGGGGCAATTTAAAAAAAATGTTATTTAAAACGAAAACAATTATTTACAAAATAACGGTAATACTTACAATTAAGTATCATACCTTTTTTAAAAGCCAACGTTCTGTTTTATTAGTCCGTTTTTAATTCAAGTCAAAACTATGCGTAGTTTTTGAAAAATTTAATTTTAAACTCAAAATTTGAGTAAAAAAAGTTAAAAAAAGGTTTAAAGTGTAATTTTTCAATACTTCAAAAATATCTACCATTGTTTTTATTTCAAAATTTATTGCTCTTATTTGTTTTTGATCAAAAACTGAAAACTAGATGATTTTATGTCTTTTAGTTTTTGAGAAAATTTAATTTACATGTTTTTTTAAATTGCCCCTACCGCCTAAACGGGGGGAGATAGACCCCCCTCCCATAGTAAAAAATGCTTATTTTTAACTGTTCTATACAAATCCGTCATTAAACTTTGTCGCCAAAGTTATCGTACTCTCCCCCTCAAATTTTTGAAGAGATATTTAAATTGAAAATCAATTTTTACCAATTTTTAGTAATGATTTTTTTAGGTTTTTATTTTCTGTAAAAAAAACTGTCAAATCGGTTTTCCTTAAAATTTTACCAGATGTCAAAAACGTTATTCTTCGTTGCACAAAATTGTTTTGGAGATAAAATCATTTTTTGTTCGTAAAATTTTCGAGGTGACAAATATTTTTGTTTAGTTTTTTTGATATAAAAAAAAAGGTTAATTGGAATTTTTCCCAAAAATATATATATAATATAAAATTTAATCGTGAGATGTTTTAACCAAAATGTTCACCTTTTTTTGGAATTGCTATGGTAAAAAAACCTCCCACGTAATTTTTATGAGAGTCCTTTCTGCATCTTTCTGCCTTATTATCTGTATAACAACATTTATTTGAAGTCGATATCTCTACTGCTTCTTGAGCTATGGACGACGAAAAAACTTCGCGAACGTGCTGACGTACGAACGTACGTACACACGCACGCACATACATCTCTCTAAAAATCTTTTATTTCGACTCTAGGGACCTCGAAACGTCGAGAAATGTCAACATTTTCAATTCGACAAATCGGACCGATTACAATAACTTCATATGTGAAGTTAAAAAAACCATAATTTTTCAAAATTTGCATTTGAAAATAGTTGGAGCGGTATTTTTTAACTAATTTGGTACATATTTTTTATTAATATACGTTTTACATTTCCATCTTGTTAAAAAATAACGACCAATTTTAGTTAAATCTAGTTTCGAAAAAAAAATATTAATATTTTTTAAAAAATAGAAAAAGTAAAATTAGACTCTAAGACGGTAAAAAAGAAAATAACGGCTCTATAGGGGGTATCGTTCTAAAAGCCCAATAAAGAAAAAAATGTTTTGAGTAAATTAATTTTTAAAAAATATCGGTTAGTTTTTTTTTTTAAATGCGAATTTTCGATCTATGGCTAATAAATTTGTATGGGTACTACCATTACTTTTCGTTGCAGCCTTAAACCTTAATTTCAATCGATAAATGGTTTGGGTGGTTGGGGGACCCAGTTTTTGTACTTCTTTACCATCGTAATGCCATGTTTGGTTTAAATCTCGAGTTTGATTTTTTTTCCGAAAGTAAAATTTGCCACATGTTTAGTTTTTCCCATGTTTCCATTATTCTAAATTTTGTTCGAGTCTCAAGTTTTAGATATTTAAAGGTTTAGTTTTTGTTAAAGGCTTACACTGAAAAAAAAAACTAATACTTAACTAAAACTAAATCAATAAATAAACATACCATATTATTTATTTTACATAAATACAAACATCAATATAAGTTTATCCAAATTGAAAATAATAAATAATAACAATTTTAAAGTTGAATTTTTAGTATTTAACCATGAAGACTAAAACAATAAAATAAATTTAAAACCTTGAATAACTTTATGTGCCCACTCGGGAATTTTGGAGACTGTTTAATTTTTTTTTTAAATAATGATATTTGTAACGCCGCCTGTTACAATTTTCATCAATATTCTAAATTTGCCTGATCTAAATTTCTATTTCATTTTGGCTGTGCAAACAAGGACATTTCTTTATATCAAAAGAATAAGTCGTAATTTTTATTACTTAAAAAAGGGATGTAAAACTAAGTCATAATTTCTGTAATTAATTTATTTTGCACTTAAATCAATTCTTAGTCTAAGTTGTAAATGTGAAATGAGCTTAAATAAAAACTAAACAATAAAAGTATGTATACGCCTGAGTATACCATACTAAGTTTTTCTTAATATGAAGTGACTTTGATCACCATTATAAGTTTAACAGATCCTTAAAAATATATTAGTATGGTTTTTTGATTTAATCAAAATTTATTGAGTATTTACATATTGAATTTGCTTTTATATTCAGTTTCTGGAATGTTTTGCGTTCTTTTATAATTTGGGTATCTTAAATGTTGCCTAATTAATTTAAGTATAATATAAATAGGCATGTTATTACCTTTTTGCTGAATAACAAAAATACAAGCTAGTATGCCTTTCCAATCCCCTATAGACACAATTGAAATGAACAGATAAAAAGAGGCTGGGATGCGACCCACACTGATAACTTCCCCATCCCGTCTGTCGATTTCTCTTGCTTAAAAGTTTGTCTATATGTATCAATTTTTACCAAATTTGCGTACTATTTTTTGTAGATTTAATTTTTTTATGAAAAAACGGATTGTTGGATTTTTATATCGAATGATATATGAATATCGAAAACAACATTTTCTGTGAAATAAAATAAGTTTGAAGCCAATATTTGTAATTTTTGAAAAGCCATTTGAGTCGAAAGTAAATGTTTACCAAGTTTTAGTATTGTTTTTTTTTTTTAGGTTTTTATTTTTTATAAGTTAAAATAAGTTAGAAGCCATTATCTGAAATTTTAGAAAAGATATTTGAGTCTAAATTCAATTTTTACCAACTTTTGTTAATTTTTTTTTATGTTTTTAATTTTTTGTACAAAAACTGTCAGTTCGATTTTTTTTCAAAATTTGACTGAATGTTGAAAACAATATTTTTTGAAAGATTAAAGTAGTTTAAAGCCAATATCTCAAAGTTTTGAAAAGATATTTGAGTCGAAAATCAATTTTTACCAACTTTGAGTATAATGCTTTTTTAGGTTTTCATTTTTTATAAAAAAACTGTCAATTAGATCTTTCTCAAAATTTTATCAGATGTCAAAAACATTATTCTTCGTTGCACAAAATTGTTTTGGAGCTGAAATCATATTTTGGTCGTAAAATTTTCGCGGTGACAAATTTTTGTTTCAGTTTTTTTGATTTATAAAAAAGCCGTTAATTGGATTTTTTCCAAAAATATAATTGTTTTATATCACTTTACAATATATAATATAAAATTTAATTCAAGTCTCTTGTGTCATTGGTTCATTAGATATTTAGGTTTAACCAAAATTTTCACCTTTTTTTTAAACTTCTATGGTAAAACAACCACACACGCAATTTTCTTGAGAGCCCTTTCTGCATCTTTCTGCCTTATTATCTGTATAACAAAATTTATTTGAAGTCGAAACGTCGCGAACGTACGGACGTACGGACGTACGAACGTAAGAACGTAAGAACGTACGTACACACGCACGCACAGACATCTTTCTAAAAATCTTTTATTTCGATTCTAGGGACCTTGAAACGTCAAGAAATGTTAACATTTTCAATTCGACAAATCGGACACATTACAATATCTTCCTATGGGAAGTTAATAAGTAACTTTTTATGCTCATTGGGATTTTAGGGGATTTGTTTCCACTTGTGAATAACTATGTCCTTAGCCTCTTTACCAATTTATATTGATATGTGAATTTTTCCTAGGTTTGATGATTTTCATTTTTACTTTGACTGGGCAAAGTGTAATTTAAAAATTTGAATATGTTTTCGAAGCGTGTGTATTTTTATTATAAGTTTAGGAAATCCTTTAAAATAGCATTATATAATTACAAATTTCCTTACTTTCATCGCATTTATAACTTTTGTCCTTTCAAACTATTGGATTTCACATTTACTAACTGATAAATAATATAAAAGTAAGTCACAAATTGAAAAGTAAGTCACAAATTGAAAAGTTACTGATTTTAACATTCATCACTATAGTCATCAAACATTGTTACCTATAGCTACTAAAAGTTACAGTATAGTTAGCATATATGTAATAGGTACATATAGCAGAGGTAAATATTCATAAGCTTTTTAAAATT
Organism: Eupeodes luniger; assembly: GCA_951509635.1. NCBI lineage: Eukaryota > Metazoa > Arthropoda > Insecta > Diptera > Syrphidae > Eupeodes > Eupeodes luniger. The sequence goes on along the minus strand of OX608073.1, from coordinate 157,123,973 downwards.
ATACCAAGCTGTCATGAATATTCCCAATGGTAATTATTTTACCACAACCACCAGGCCCATATTCGTATAGGTATAGTTCGACGACAGGAAATTATAAAATCGCTCCTTAAAAGCCTAAAATATAAAAAGATATACCTTGGGTAGGTATACATATTTGTAGGGACATAAATCAAACACGATGAAAAATTATTCACAAATAATAAAATGTATAACATGTATGTAGGTAGGTATATGTTTCAACTTTATTGTATTACAAATTGTATCTCTTAAATTGCATACGACGACGCGACGTTCATACAGTTATATTCATTTATTAATTTTACAAAATTTATTGGGCCATAACATTGCCATCATGTTGTGGCTCTCTCATATAAACACCTATACCATATACATCATAGATTTATATTATGATTTGCATAAATATATAAAAACATGAAACTTTCAATATTATTCCACATTCCCATATCTATACAATATGCATATTGCAATTGACATTCACAATATGTACCACCTACACATATGCATATAGTATATAGTTGCTGCTGAATATATACATAATTATATGAGTGTTGAAAATTTATAGGATGTCAATACAAACATCATTTGAAACGATATTAGCTTAGGTAAACGAAAACGACACAATTCACGCAAACAACGTATAATTAATAATAATAATTTTAATGTTTGGTCTGGATATGTTTAAATAGTGAAAAATAATAATGTCACTATTCACTGTGGTGTATGCATTGCATATGTCTGCTGCGTCGCGTCGGTCGTCGTTTGATGGGATTTATTAAGTGTAGGTGTCATATTTTCCGCACACCAACATTTCTAATCAATCAAAAAATCAAAATTTATATAGCAATATGTTCAAAAACTATATTGTCAGTGATATGTGCGCTTGTTTTGATACTTCAATATTTTCAAATCTAATGAAAATATTGACAAAAAATTTAAATATGAAAACAGATGCATACACAACACGAATACTCTACGACTACATAATAATTAATCTCATAACGTCCAGCTGTATAGTGTATACTTTCAAACTGAAATTTGTTTAGTTGAGGTCCTTTGAAAAAATAAAAATTAAATCAAAATTCAATTAAATTAAATACATAATATACAGGGTTTTCCACTAAAGATTAGTTGATTTTAAAAATGAATAATACAAGTTCTATTTTATAAACATAACATACATACATATATACATCAATAAGGATCTTTATTTGAGAGCCCTTTCAACGACATTATGTGTCAAATATCGGGTGATTTTTTAAGAGCTTGAAAACTTTTTAAAAAAAAAAAACGCATAAAATTTGCAAAATCTCATCGATTCTTTATTTGAAACGTTAGATTGGTCCATGACATTTACTTTTTGAAGATAATTTCATTTAAATGATGACCGCGGCTGCGTCTTAGGTGGTCCATTCGGAAAGTCCAATTTTGGGTAACTTTTTCGAGCATTTCGGCCGGAATAGCCCGAATTTCTTCGGAAATGTTGTCTTCCAAAGCTGGAATAGTTGCTGGCTTATTTGTGTAGACTTTAGACTTGACGTAGCCCCACAAAAAATAGTCTAAAGGCGTCAAATCGCATGATCTTGGTGGCCAACTTACCGGTCCATTCCTTGAGATGAATTGTTCTCCGAAGTTTTCCCTCAAAATGGCCATAGAATCGCGAGCTGTGTGGCATGTAGCGCCATCTTGTTGAAACCACATGTCAACCAAGTTCAGTTCTTCCATTTTTGGCAACAAAAAGTTTGTTAGCATTGAACGATAGCGATCGCCATTCACCGTAACGTTGCGTCCAACAGCATCTTTGAAAAAATACGGTCCAATGATTCCACCAGCGTACAAACCACACCAAGCAGTGCATTTTTCGGGATGCATGGGCAGTTCTTGAACGGCTTCTGGTTGCTCTTCACTCCAAATGCGGCAATTTTGCTTATTTACGTAGCCATTCAACCAGAAATGAGCCTCATCGCTGAACAAAATTTGTCGATAAAAAAAATTTCGAACCGAACACTGATTTTGGTAATAAAATTCAATGATTTGCAAGCGTTGCTCGTTAGTAAGTCTATTCATGATGAAATGTCAAAGCATACTGAGCATCTTTTTCTTTGGCACCATGTCTGAAATCCCGCGTGATCTGTCAAATACTAATGCATGAAAATCCTAACCTCAAAAAAATCACCCATTATAACATCGTTTAAATGGCCGACACCGCCGCTTCGCTGTGTAGCGCGATTTCGAAAGGGCCATTTTTAGATTACTTTGGCGACTAAATCAGGCTAAATTTGACAGATCACATCGATTATGCTGTCTTCAAGAGCCGCTGTTATTTGCGCATTATTTGCATAGACCTGCGATTAAAGAAAGCCCCACAAGAAAAAGTCTTAAGACGTCACATCACACAATGTTGGTGGCAAATTCAAGTAGAATATCGATTTTGTCTTGAGTTGTGTGTTACGTAGCGCCATCCTGTTGCAACCATATGTCTTTGGTGTCCACATCATCCAATTCGGGCTACAAAAAGTTTGTGATCATCAACAAATAGCGATCGCCGGTGATGGTGATGGCCTGGCCAGTATCATTTTCGAATAAATACGGACCGATGACACCTCGAGCACAAAATCCACATCAGACAGGGGTCAACTTCCAAGTGCTACAAAATCGACAAGACACACGAAGCTGCTTGTGGTCGTTTTGTATCAACTCCTGGGTCAGTTGGACTTTGTATGGGTGCAGGCCCAAATCTGAACGCAAAATGCGCTATGTTGTGGTCTGTGACAAGCCAAGTTCTTGTGAGCGACGCACGCGGAATTGACTGCCTCGGTTTCTGGTGCACACTTTCACGAAGAGCGGACGAAGTTTTCGGCAGATCATGCGTTTCACTGACGTACTGGTTTTGGTTAACTGTTCACCGAGCCGGTGCACTCTTATTTGGCCACCACATGTTGAATTGTCGTCTTGGAAGGCGATTATGTACCCAATAATAGGGACGCAAAGCATGCATCATTGCTTCTAGAGAACACCATAACCATTAGCTGATTAACCTTGCATCTAGATTAGAATCTTGAAATTTTATTTAATAGTACACAGTATTGTGATATATACGCATCAATTCAGCTGTTGGTAAGTTCTATGGTGTACTTCGTAGGTTGTGGGCTTGGAAATATTACACCCCTAATAAAACCCTAACTCGTTGGAAAAAATGCTAGTATTGCCAATACTCAATTACGATTAGGAAATTGTTTGTAAATTAAGGCTTAATGTTGCTTCCGACTGTTAAAAATTTAATTTGATAACATGTTCAGTTTTTCTACAATATATTCCTTGATTCCTTCATGGGCTTTCAAACGCTTATATAACTTGTCACCATTATCCAAACACAGGAAGCGTGACAACAGGTTACATTTTAGTTCCTCTACAATTTCCCAACAACTCATTTACCTCCGATATTCTTGTCTAACATTGAAGCGATGGTTTTTTGTTAATGCCATATGAATGTTTAACTCGCTACCAAAGCACTTAAGGAGAAAAAGACAGTTTTTTGCATAAAGGCTTGTAAATGAATACAATCTTTTATGAATGCAATCATTGTAAATCATTTATTGAATTCAAGTTAAAGATTGCATTCACAGATTTCAACTAAGGATTGGGACTTTAAATTTTGCAATTACCAATCATTTGACTTTAAAAAGTCTGCGGTCAATTTTTCTTCAATCAGTTTTACTGATAAACTGTTTTAATATTCATTCTATTGCTTTGTATTGCATGTATAGTATGTCCCTTTTAAAAAGGCTTAAAACAACGAAAAACTGGGTTTTAAGGCTAAGTTAAAACTTAGCATATCTCCGAACGATAACTTGTATGATTATTTTGCAAAGAAGAAATTTTTGTCTTCTAAATAGTTACAATTTATTCAAATAACTTTAGAATCTTACGTAGTTTATAAAAATTCTCATTAGTTATGAGTCCTTATTTAACTCAATATGAAGTTTTGAGTAAAACATTGAATTTAATACTTTAATTTTAAACTTTATATTAAGTTTAACTATTTTCTGGATTTAAAAAAAAGCCGTTATCAACATTATTTCAATGTTTTTCACTTCCCATAAGAAGTTATTGTAATCGGTCCGATTTGTCGAATTGAACATTTCTCGAAGTTTCAAGGTCCCTAGAGTCGAAATAAAAGATTTTTAGAAAGATGTCTGTGCGTGCGTGAATTCGTTCGTTTGTACGTCCGTACGTTCGCGACGTTTTTTTCGTCGTCCAAAGCTCAAGAACCAGAAAAGATATCGACTTAAAATAAATTTTTGTATAGGGCTGTGTCCGAAAAGGGCCGCATTGATAGGGTGAAGCAGGAGAACCAGTTTTGGTGGCTTCAAACTGCAACTGATAATGGGTAATCCGGGGTGGTGTATTTTTGCCTTGGCCGGCTTACATACTTGTTTTAGTCTTAAGTTTTAGGTTTAAGTAGAGCAGGAATGGTGGCACAATAAAATAAAAAAAATAAAAAAAAGGATAAAAAACAAAATCTCATAAAATACAAAACAAAAAAAAAGAAATCAATAATACAAAAAAAAAAAAAAAAATGCAAACACATATCACAGACAATATTATAAAAATCCTCGATGGAATTACAAATAGAAGGACATAGTTGTTTTGCCGCTGTGGTTGTTCTAGTTTTAAGTAGTTTGTAGGAAGATTAGGTAATTTTAAGTTTTATTTTAAGGACTTTAGTATGTAAGTAAAAACCCCAAAAAATGATAAAGATTTTAGTTTTTAAACTTTTCTAAAAAAAAAAAAACATAAATTGAAATAAATAAAACAATCTTAGTTCGTAGGCCGAAAGGCATTAATTTTTTAGAATCATGAATTTCTTAGAGCGCCCGATTAGGGCCAGTAAGTTATATTTAAGTAGAATTAATTAGGCTAGTTCCCCATTTTGTCTAGCATGTAAGTAGAGTTAAGTTTAAATGAATAAAAAAATGAATTTCGAAAAAAAAAAAAAAACATCTTTCTAAAAATCTTTTATTTCCACTCTAGGGACCTTGAAACGCCGAGAAATGTCAAAATTTTCAATTCGACAAATCGGACCCATTACAATAACTTCCTATGTTAAGTTAAAAAAAGGTGAACATTTTGGTTTACCCAAAATATCTGACGAAACAATAACGCTAGAGACTTCATTTCAATTTTAAATAATATATTGTAAGGTAATACCAAACCAATATATTTTTGGAAAAAAATCCAACTAACGGTTTTTTTTATAAAACAAAAAAAACTGAAAACAAAATATTTGTCACCTCGAAAACTTTACGAACAAAAAACGATTTTATCTCCAAAATAATTTTGTGCAACGAAGAATAACGTTTTTAACATCTGGTAAAATTTTGAGAAAAATCTAATTGACATTTTTTTTATAAAAAATAAAAACCTAAAAAAAAAAACATTACTAAAAGTTGGTAAAAATGATTTTCTACTCAAATATCTTTTCAAAACTTTGAGATATTCGCCTTAAACTAATTTCATCTTTTAAAAAATATTGTTGTTAACATTCAGTAGAATTTTAAGAAAAATCGAATTGACAGTTTTCTTCAAAAAATTAAAAACCTAAAAAAAATTTATAAAAGTTAATAAAAATTGATTTTCGACTTAAATATCTTTTCAAAAACTTGAGATATTTAAAATAAAGATATATACAAAATTTTCAACCGCTAACAATTGTTTGGAAAATTGTGCAGCACTTTGATCATTTTGAAGTTGAACTCTCATATTAGTGGTTAGCGATAATGTTTTTACGTTATTCCACAAAAGTTATGCCTTTAGGCAAGCATTCAATTCATCTGCAGCCGTTCCACGGGGAATCACTAATCACTAATCAACTAATGTTTGGTCTGGATATGTTTAAATAGTGAAAAATAATAATGTCACTATTCACTGTGGTGTATGCATTGCATATGTCTGCTGCGTCGCGTCGGTCGTCGTTTGATGGGATTTATTAAGTGTAGGTGTCATATTTTCCGCACACCAACATTTCTAATCAATCAAAAAATCAAAATTTATATAGCAATATGTTCAAAAACTATATTGTCAGTGATATGTGCGCTTGTTTTGATACTTCAATATTTTCAAATCTAATGAAAATATTGACAAAAAATTTAAATATGAAAACAGATGCATACACAACACGAATACTCTACGACTACATAATAATTAATCTCATAACGTCCAGCTGTATAGTGTATACTTTCAAACTGAAATTTGTTTAGTTGAGGTCCTTTGAAAAAATAAAAATTAAATCAAAATTCAATTAAATTAAATACATAATATACAGGGTTTTCCACTAAAGATTAGTTGATTTTAAAAATGAATAATACAAGTTCTATTTTATAAACATAACATACATACATATATACATCAATAAGGATCTTTATTTGAGAGCCCTTTCAACGACATTATGTGTCAAATATCGGGTGATTTTTTAAGAGCTTGAAAACTTTTTAAAAAAAAAAAACGCATAAAATTTGCAAAATCTCATCGATTCTTTATTTGAAACGTTAGATTGGTCCATGACATTTACTTTTTGAAGATAATTTCATTTAAATGATGACCGCGGCTGCGTCTTAGGTGGTCCATTCGGAAAGTCCAATTTTGGGTAACTTTTTCGAGCATTTCGGCCGGAATAGCCCGAATTTCTTCGGAAATGTTGTCTTCCAAAGCTGGAATAGTTGCTGGCTTATTTGTGTAGACTTTAGACTTGACGTAGCCCCACAAAAAATAGTCTAAAGGCGTCAAATCGCATGATCTTGGTGGCCAACTTACCGGTCCATTCCTTGAGATGAATTGTTCTCCGAAGTTTTCCCTCAAAATGGCCATAGAATCGCGAGCTGTGTGGCATGTAGCGCCATCTTGTTGAAACCACATGTCAACCAAGTTCAGTTCTTCCATTTTTGGCAACAAAAAGTTTGTTAGCATTGAACGATAGCGATCGCCATTCACCGTAACGTTGCGTCCAACAGCATCTTTGAAAAAATACGGTCCAATGATTCCACCAGCGTACAAACCACACCAAGCAGTGCATTTTTCGGGATGCATGGGCAGTTCTTGAACGGCTTCTGGTTGCTCTTCACTCCAAATGCGGCAATTTTGCTTATTTACGTAGCCATTCAACCAGAAATGAGCCTCATCGCTGAACAAAATTTGTCGATAAAAAAAATTTCGAACCGAACACTGATTTTGGTAATAAAATTCAATGATTTGCAAGCGTTGCTCGTTAGTAAGTCTATTCATGATGAAATGTCAAAGCATACTGAGCATCTTTTTCTTTGGCACCATGTCTGAAATCCCGCGTGATCTGTCAAATACTAATGCATGAAAATCCTAACCTCAAAAAAATCACCCATTATAACATCGTTTAAATGGCCGACACCGCCGCTTCGCTGTGTAGCGCGATTTCGAAAGGGCCATTTTTAGATTACTTTGGCGACTAAATCAGGCTAAATTTGACAGATCACATCGATTATGCTGTCTTCAAGAGCCGCTGTTATTTGCGCATTATTTGCATAGACCTGCGATTAAAGAAAGCCCCACAAGAAAAAGTCTTAAGACGTCACATCACACAATGTTGGTGGCAAATTCAAGTAGAATATCGATTTTGTCTTGAGTTGTGTGTTACGTAGCGCCATCCTGTTGCAACCATATGTCTTTGGTGTCCACATCATCCAATTCGGGCTACAAAAAGTTTGTGATCATCAACAAATAGCGATCGCCGGTGATGGTGATGGCCTGGCCAGTATCATTTTCGAATAAATACGGACCGATGACACCTCGAGCACAAAATCCACATCAGACAGGGGTCAACTTCCAAGTGCTACAAAATCGACAAGACACACGAAGCTGCTTGTGGTCGTTTTGTATCAACTCCTGGGTCAGTTGGACTTTGTATGGGTGCAGGCCCAAATCTGAACGCAAAATGCGCTATGTTGTGGTCTGTGACAAGCCAAGTTCTTGTGAGCGACGCACGCGGAATTGACTGCCTCGGTTTCTGGTGCACACTTTCACGAAGAGCGGACGAAGTTTTCGGCAGATCATGCGTTTCACTGACGTACTGGTTTTGGTTAACTGTTCACCGAGCCGGTGCACTCTTATTTGGCCACCACATGTTGAATTGTCGTCTTGGAAGGCGATTATGTACCCAATAATAGGGACGCAAAGCATGCATCATTGCTTCTAGAGAACACCATAACCATTAGCTGATTAACCTTGCATCTAGATTAGAATCTTGAAATTTTATTTAATAGTACACAGTATTGTGATATATACGCATCAATTCAGCTGTTGGTAAGTTCTATGGTGTACTTCGTAGGTTGTGGGCTTGGAAATATTACACCCCTAATAAAACCCTAACTCGTTGGAAAAAATGCTAGTATTGCCAATACTCAATTACGATTAGGAAATTGTTTGTAAATTAAGGCTTAATGTTGCTTCCGACTGTTAAAAATTTAATTTGATAACATGTTCAGTTTTTCTACAATATATTCCTTGATTCCTTCATGGGCTTTCAAACGCTTATATAACTTGTCACCATTATCCAAACACAGGAAGCGTGACAACAGGTTACATTTTAGTTCCTCTACAATTTCCCAACAACTCATTTACCTCCGATATTCTTGTCTAACATTGAAGCGATGGTTTTTTGTTAATGCCATATGAATGTTTAACTCGCTACCAAAGCACTTAAGGAGAAAAAGACAGTTTTTTGCATAAAGGCTTGTAAATGAATACAATCTTTTATGAATGCAATCATTGTAAATCATTTATTGAATTCAAGTTAAAGATTGCATTCACAGATTTCAACTAAGGATTGGGACTTTAAATTTTGCAATTACCAATCATTTGACTTTAAAAAGTCTGCGGTCAATTTTTCTTCAATCAGTTTTACTGATAAACTGTTTTAATATTCATTCTATTGCTTTGTATTGCATGTATAGTATGTCCCTTTTAAAAAGGCTTAAAACAACGAAAAACTGGGTTTTAAGGCTAAGTTAAAACTTAGCATATCTCCGAACGATAACTTGTATGATTATTTTGCAAAGAAGAAATTTTTGTCTTCTAAATAGTTACAATTTATTCAAATAACTTTAGAATCTTACGTAGTTTATAAAAATTCTCATTAGTTATGAGTCCTTATTTAACTCAATATGAAGTTTTGAGTAAAACATTGAATTTAATACTTTAATTTTAAACTTTATATTAAGTTTAACTATTTTCTGGATTTAAAAAAAAGCCGTTATCAACATTATTTCAATGTTTTTCACTTCCCATAAGAAGTTATTGTAATCGGTCCGATTTGTCGAATTGAACATTTCTCGAAGTTTCAAGGTCCCTAGAGTCGAAATAAAAGATTTTTAGAAAGATGTCTGTGCGTGCGTGAATTCGTTCGTTTGTACGTCCGTACGTTCGCGACGTTTTTTTCGTCGTCCAAAGCTCAAGAACCAGAAAAGATATCGACTTAAAATAAATTTTTGTATAGGGCTGTGTCCGAAAAGGGCCGCATTGATAGGGTGAAGCAGGAGAACCAGTTTTGGTGGCTTCAAACTGCAACTGATAATGGGTAATCCGGGGTGGTGTATTTTTGCCTTGGCCGGCTTACATACTTGTTTTAGTCTTAAGTTTTAGGTTTAAGTAGAGCAGGAATGGTGGCACAATAAAATAAAAAAAATAAAAAAAAGGATAAAAAACAAAATCTCATAAAATACAAAACAAAAAAAAAGAAATCAATAATACAAAAAAAAAAAAAAAAATGCAAACACATATCACAGACAATATTATAAAAATCCTCGATGGAATTACAAATAGAAGGACATAGTTGTTTTGCCGCTGTGGTTGTTCTAGTTTTAAGTAGTTTGTAGGAAGATTAGGTAATTTTAAGTTTTATTTTAAGGACTTTAGTATGTAAGTAAAAACCCCAAAAAATGATAAAGATTTTAGTTTTTAAACTTTTCTAAAAAAAAAAAAACATAAATTGAAATAAATAAAACAATCTTAGTTCGTAGGCCGAAAGGCATTAATTTTTTAGAATCATGAATTTCTTAGAGCGCCCGATTAGGGCCAGTAAGTTATATTTAAGTAGAATTAATTAGGCTAGTTCCCCATTTTGTCTAGCATGTAAGTAGAGTTAAGTTTAAATGAATAAAAAAATGAATTTCGAAAAAAAAAAAAAAACATCTTTCTAAAAATCTTTTATTTCCACTCTAGGGACCTTGAAACGCCGAGAAATGTCAAAATTTTCAATTCGACAAATCGGACCCATTACAATAACTTCCTATGTTAAGTTAAAAAAAGGTGAACATTTTGGTTTACCCAAAATATCTGACGAAACAATAACGCTAGAGACTTCATTTCAATTTTAAATAATATATTGTAAGGTAATACCAAACCAATATATTTTTGGAAAAAAATCCAACTAACGGTTTTTTTTATAAAACAAAAAAAACTGAAAACAAAATATTTGTCACCTCGAAAACTTTACGAACAAAAAACGATTTTATCTCCAAAATAATTTTGTGCAACGAAGAATAACGTTTTTAACATCTGGTAAAATTTTGAGAAAAATCTAATTGACATTTTTTTTATAAAAAATAAAAACCTAAAAAAAAAAACATTACTAAAAGTTGGTAAAAATGATTTTCTACTCAAATATCTTTTCAAAACTTTGAGATATTCGCCTTAAACTAATTTCATCTTTTAAAAAATATTGTTGTTAACATTCAGTAGAATTTTAAGAAAAATCGAATTGACAGTTTTCTTCAAAAAATTAAAAACCTAAAAAAAATTTATAAAAGTTAATAAAAATTGATTTTCGACTTAAATATCTTTTCAAAAACTTGAGATATTTAAAATAAAGATATATACAAAATTTTCAACCGCTAACAATTGTTTGGAAAATTGTGCAGCACTTTGATCATTTTGAAGTTGAACTCTCATATTAGTGGTTAGCGATAATGTTTTTACGTTATTCCACAAAAGTTATGCCTTTAGGCAAGCATTCAATTCATCTGCAGCCGTTCCACGGGGAATCACTGGCAACGTCTGCCTGAAATCGCCTGCCAACAATACCATCAAGCCGCCAAAGATGTTGTTACTTCGTCAAAGATTCATCAGTGTAAAGTTAAGTGCTTCAAGTGATTTCTTATGTGCCATTGTGCACTCATCCCAAACAATGAGCTTGCATTGCATCAACAATTTTCCCATTGCACTGGATCGGAAAATATTGCATGTTGGAGTATCAATATTGTGTTTAAATTGAGTGGCAACTTAAATGCAGAATGTGCAGTACGACCGCCATCTAGAAGAGTTGCCGCAATTCCAGATGATGCTAACGCCAAAGCGTCCAGGAAGAATAGACCAACACTTTTATTGTCCACCGCTTGCATTAATGTTTCGTATACTTGTTTTTATTGTTCATATTTCGAACGAATTCCTGCAATGTATCAACATTGTATTGTAGCTCTTGATTTAATTCTTGGTTCAATGCATCGTGCATCGATCGATTTGGCGTAATCATTCCTACTTCAATCAGTAGCTTGTTTGCAATCGTCAAGCATTGATCCTCAATCAGAATCATTCCTTCATTGTAGATTTCAAACGTTATTTGAAGTCGATATCTCTGACGTTTCTAGAGATATGGTTGACTAAAGAAGGTTTCCAAAAGTAATTTAAATTTTCATTTCCACAAATCGGAACTTTTACAATAGCTTTCTATGGGAAGCTAAACGGAGTTCACCGTTTTCCTGTTGAAATTTTTCCTGAATTTTGTCTGCTATAAACCTCACGGAGCCCTAGACCTTTACAACGAATGCAAAACCGTAGAAATCGGTTCGTGCGTTCTGGAGTTATAGCGTCAGGAAGAAAAACCGGACTTATTTTTAAATAGTAGATTTAGATTATGTCTTATTGGCCAAAGGAATCTTTGGTCGTCCATATAATGTTGTAAAGTAGTCATACGATATATTGCGTTTACATCTAGAACTTTGAAGTTTAATGAGTTTAATCAGACGATGTTGGAGATTCAGTATCTTATCGAAATGTGTTTTTGAAGCTTTTCCCCCGGCCAGGATTCCATGTCGAATTCGAGATTCCGCGAGCGAACAATAAACTTGCTTTATAGTACTTCGAAGTTTGAAAATCTTTTAAGGTAAATCAAAGCAAATAGGGTGCTTTTTAGTTGAAGGCGTAAAGTGTTAATATGTTCACGCCAAAGAAGATGTTCGTCTATGCTAACTCCAAGATAATTTATCATTTGGAAGATTTCGATTGGTTGGTTGTTGGCTGACAATGGACAGTAATCGTTTCGGTGATATATTTTGAAAAGTTCTTTCCGTTTAAGTGGGTGGCGTATGTGCATAATTTTTGTTTTTGTAGCATTAATAACTAGTTCATGGTCATGGCACCACTTGGATATATTATCCAAATGTTTTTGAAGTATTTCTACTGCTGAATTCATACTTTTGTGTTTGCTTATAATGGCTATATGGTCTGCATATGCATATGCTGTATTCGTTTTAAATAATCGTAGTAGTTCATTAGTATAAAGTATGAACAAAATCGGTCCCAGTTTTGAGCCTTGTGGAACGCCATATACGGTAGGTATTTCTTCACTCAAAGTTGATGTTACCCTAACCTTAATCGACCTATCAGTAAGATAGCTTTTGATCCAGTCTGATAAACATCCTCTGATACCAATTTTGTTCAAGCTTTCAAGAAGTTTTTCTGGGTTGAGGGTGTCAAGGCTTTGCTGAAGTCTATGAACAGGACAAGAACGTGGTGATTACGATTAAGGCCTTCATGAAGTATATTTGTAAATTCTCCTAACAGCTTTTCCGTACTCTTTCTTTTTTTAAATCCGTATTGGTTTTATTGGTAAATTGAGTCGTTTGACAATTACTTGCTCCAAGCATTTTTCTACGGCTGAAAAATCCAACAGTCGGTTTTTTTTCATAAAATTTAAAATCTACAAAAAACAGTACTTTCGGTTCTCGATATCTCGTGAACAATAGAAAATATTGACTTCAAATTAGTTTCATTCATCCAATTTGTATTTTTTTATATAGGAAATAAAAACTTTTAAGAAATGCTCCCAAAATTGGTAAAAATTGCTTTTCGACTAAAAGTCTCGTTTACAAAAATAGATTTTGAAATCAAACATTTCATTATATGCAAAATATTGTTGGTAATTTTAAAATTTTTAAGAATAATTCAACTGACAACTTTTTTAACAAACACGAAAACCTACAAACTTTTAACCAAGATAAATCGACAGACGAGATCGGAAGTTATCAGTGTGGGTCGCATCCCAGCCTCTTTTTTCAATACATTTCAACAACTTTTGCGGTTTTTTGCTGCAAAACATTTTAGCATAAAGCATTAAGCATTTGTATCAAATTAATTTGAGACACATGAAATAACTTATGAAGATTTTTTGAACATTTTATGAAATACTATATAAATATTTGAAATAATTGTCGAGGAAAGAAATTATAGGTTTGATTTATTCGAAAAATGAATTTGAAAGCCTCAAAAAGCCTTGTATGCTACATATTTGTTTTTCTTAATTTTAAATCAAATTTCTCAAAAACCTTACGTGAAAGCAGATTTGAATAAGGGATATCAAAACCTGGAAAAACCCTTGTCGGCCAGCGTAGTTAATTCCTGCTTATAATCGACGAACTTTGAAGGCTAATTTTGATACCTCTGCTAAAGGCAATCAAATCTATATGTTTTTCGAAAAAATGTAATTTAAATTTTTAAAATCAACCCTCTTATTTGAAACTTAAAACAAAATATTAAAAAACCAATATCATTTAAATAAAATTATTTATATTAAATTACAGAAATTGTTTTATAATAAAAGTTTAATATTCACGAAACATGCCCCCAACCCAAAACACTTACAAATATTTCAAGGACTACCAAACCGGTGAGTGTGGAATTGCACAATTTTAATTTTATAAAGGAAAAATATAAATATAATAAGCAAAATATTATTCCTAAAGATAAGTAATTTACACTCACATTAAAAAAGCAAGAATGTGCCAAATAAGTATTTTCATTAGGTATACATAGATATTTCTGTATGTTCATATACATGTAAATAAATGGCGTAGCTTATGGTATATGGATAGGTTTTATTTTGAATAGCTGTTTATTTATATGGAAGTTAATTAAAAGCTTTTCTGTTTGATTTGGCTGTGTAAAATATTTTGTGTTCTTCTGTTGTTCAATTAATGAATTTTTTTTTGTAATTTTTATTTTCTTCAACCAGAGAATTTTTATACATTATTGGGCAGCAAATTAAATGTGTATAGATATACATTCATATAACTTTTTAACATTGAAATTGTTCAAACAAAAACAATACAATTTTCAACGAAGTATCGTATCCGTAGGTATATTTAGGTATACTTAAAGCATGTTGCAAAATATAGATATTTAAAAATTGGTATAGCAATAAGTATACGCTGTTTAAAGAGTAACTATAAGTATACGAATATAGGTGTGACTAGTCAGGTTTTTGTATGTAATTTGATATGTGTTGGTTTTGACAAACCACAAATTGCTGCCATTTTTTAACACTTTTTTTCCCCTAAGACATTATGAAAACATGTCTTTATGGCTTAAAATCAACACATTTTGGTTAAGGTATTTTTTGTTCTATTCGGTTTATTTTTTGGTTATATCTACTTCTTGAAGGAACTGCATCATCTTTTACAAAACAATCCTCCATCTTATATATATGTACATATGTATGTATGAACGTACATACACAAATGTTCGTATTTAAACAAGAAAATAAAAGAAAAAAACTTTCAAAGGAGCACTGTGCACGAGTATATTTATTTTAAGACGGAAACTCTTTATTTCCTTATAGAATAAAATAAAATTGTTGATGTTGAAGCTTAAGTTTGGAATTGTGTGGTTTATGTTTGCACAAAAATAAAAATAAAAATAAAATTTAAAAGAAGATATGAGAAGACTTACATCATGCCTTATATGCTATGCTTGAGATCGGAATGTTCTGCATTTATGCTTCTCTTTTTTTTTACAGAACCGGCTAAGTCAAATTTAGACTAAGACAGGGATGTTTCTAGGGCGCTATTGAGATCTTTAAAAATCAGTTTCAACCTATTTTATTTTTCATACTGTGACTGTTTTTCATAAAATATCAAAACATTACATTAATTAAAGTTGAAAATAGTGTCTTTGATATGATTTGAATGTCAACGTATTCAAATGCGTATTTGAATTCAAATGAAATCTAATATGTAAAAAAAGAGGCTGGGATGTAATCCACACTGATAACTTCCCATACCGTCTGTGGATTTGTCTTGCTTAAAAGTTTGTAGGGTTTCGTGTTTTGTTCAAAAAGTTGTCAGTTGATTATTATTATAAATTTGAAAATTTGATTTTGAAATCTATTTTTGTTAACGAACTTTTTAGTCGAAAACCAATTTTAGTAGCATTTTTTAAAAGTTTTATTTCTTATTTAAACAAATAAAAAATTGGATGAATGAAATGAAATTAATTTGAAGTCAATATCTTCTATTGTTCACGAGATATCGAAAACCGAACATAAATTTTTAGCAAATTTGCGTACTATTTTTTGTAGATTTTATTTTTGTATGAAAAAACGGGAAACAATATTTTTTGTGAGATAAATAAGTTTAAAGCCAATATTTTTAATTTTTGAAAAGATATTTGAGTCGAAAACCAATTTTTACCAACTTTTATTAGTTTATTTTAGGTTTTTATTTTTTGTAAGGAAAACTGTCAATTCGATTTTTCTCAAAATTTTACCAGATGTCAAAAACGTTATTCTTCGTTGCACACAAAATTGTTTAATAGATAAAATCATTTTTGGTTCGTAAGGTTTTCGAGGTGACACATATTTTTTTTCAGTTTTTTTGTATCACGATACAATTTATAATATAAAATTTATTTCAAGTCTCTAGCGTTATTGGTTCGTGAGATATTTGGGGTTAACCAAAATGTTCACCTTCTGTTTAAATTGCTATGGTAAGAAAACCACTCACTCAATTTTTTTGAGAGTCCTTTCTACATCTTTGTGCATTATTATCTGTACACCAAAATTTATTTGAAGTCGATATCTTTACTAGTTCTTGAGCTATGGACGACGAAAAAAACTTCGCGAACGTTCGGACGTACGGACATTCCTCTTTAATCTTTTATTTCGCCTCTAGGAAACTTGAAACGTCGAGAAATGTCAAAATTTTCAATTCGACAAATCGGACCGATTTAACTTCATATGGGAAGTTGACGAGTGAATTTGCTTACATTCCCATATTATTCAAATCAAATCAAATGTGTGTGATTTAATTTCTGGTAATTGTTCTTCTATCCTTCCACAAAAGAAAAAACTCAGCAACTAGGTACTTATTTATTATATTTCTCTATATTTTGTCAGAATCCATTTGAGAAACACTTTCAAGTCGATTACACTTTTACAGACTCTAACAAGGTATTTGAAAAATTACATCTTAAAAATCTTCTTAATAAATTAATAAAAAATTACATAATATTGGACTTAACTTCAATGGTAACCCTTTATTTCAATTACTTAAAGTCAATTCTAGTGTACCTCAAGGGAGCCACTTTGGTCCGTTGCTGTTTATTTTATTTATCTATGATTTTCATTTTTTTTTAAATAATTCTATGTCGCTAATCTATGCAGATAATGCTAAAATATTTCAAGTTATTGACTCCATGATGGAGTGATAGTTAGTGCGTAGGACTGTCATGCTAGAGATTTTGGGTTCAATCCCTTCCTGTGCTACCTAAAGTTATTCACGGGCTCTTGCGAAGAATTGACTAATCCTCCAAGAGTAGCTCTTGTGATGAAGAGTGCTTTCTCAAATTATCCGTTCGGATTCGGCATTAAAACTGTTGGTCCCCTCCATCGCCGAAATTACTCCAACACAGCAATTGTTGAAAGTTGTAAATCACTAGGCCCTATTAACTCCATCAAGGGTTGTAAAGAGCTACAAGAAGATTTAAATTAGTTTTGGGAATGGTGCTACAAAAATCGTTAAATTTAAGATATTGCCAATTGTAAGACAAAGTTTTTCACCCGCAAACGTAATATAATAAATTTAGGCTATATGTTGAATTGGTCATGTTTGAATAGACAATCCAGTTTTTCTAAACTTGGTGTTGCATTAGAATCAAAATTAACATTTACTGATCACTACAATTATATTAAAAAATAGTTAACAAAACACTTGGCTTCGTAAAAAGTTTTTTCCGAGAGTCCCATAATCCATATGTTATTAAAATTCGGTATGTAGAGTATTTGCTTTATATCTGGTGTATTGAATGAAACCATTTCATATCCATCTATTACTTGTCGATAGAATTTCAATCTGAGTCCGGCTAACTTAAGTAGAAATGTATCCTTAAGAGCTATTTTTTAGCAGATCCCTACCATATCTATGGCTTTTACTTTACTCAGTAAGTTCTCTATACTCATTGACTCTACAAATGACAATCTTAAATCTTCAAGCTCTAAATTTGCTGTAAGTAGTTGAATTAGTTTTAACTTTAGATTTAAGTAAATTTTGTAAACTAAAAGTTAGCATTAAACCTATTTAATAAATATAATACATGTATGTCATTTGACCAGGCTTTAAAGACGACTATTCAATCGTATGGAGTTTAATTTCTCCACTATTTTTCGGAAAAAGTTCTTACATCCTGATGTAGCAGCTACATTAAGGCCGTGATGTCCCACCTCCATCGTCTCTTAGTACATTTTTAAATTCTTTAAAAATTCCAATAATTGTCAAAGCCCAACTTGCTCCAATTCACTATTTTCATGATTCGGAGAAAAAGTAAAACAAGTCTATAGAAATAAGAACTTTCCACTCTAACTTACTTTGGAAAAGAAATTAAATCAAATAAGAATGGCATTGAGAGTACACTCCTCTCTATACCCCTCTTTCCCATCCAAAAAAAATACCTTTTACTCTATATCAATATTTCAAAAATATATTGGTTACAGAGTTTCTTACTTTTACTCACTTAATAACTAGGAAAAATTGGATTGAAATTGGATTGGTCTTGAAAATGCCTCCATTTACACTTGTTGAAACATTTTTTACATGTACGAATTTCTACCTTAAAAAAGTACGTATCTATAACTCCTAAGGCTCTTTCAAGTTTTTGCTTTTCTCGTTCACTTTTCTAATAACTGGCAAACAAAAAAAACAATCAATTTAGAAGACATGGTTATTTTTTCAAGATTGAACGATGCCTACATCTAACGTAAAAACCAAAACACAAATATTTTTTAAGAAATATTTGAAAGAAATTTGTTGGGTTTTTCGGTATCAACTTCCAATCATGAAAGCAGCCAGGATAAACATTAAATCAAGTCAAGAGAATAACTATCAAAATATTTCTGTCTGTAGAAGAGCCTGAATTGTAATTCCACAATTCATAAACTATTCAAGCAAATAAATATAAATTTGACAGTCAGTTGATATTCATGACAATCCAAATCACTCGGTTGTCAAAAATTTGACATCAGTTATTCTATAGCGTCTAGCTAAAGGGCGCCAAATTTTCTCGCCCGTCACTGATATTAAAAGAGAAGCCCTCACAATACAGATATACGCGATTATTTGGAATGACTTTATGCGACAGCTAAGATGAACAACAGAGACAACGAAATGAAAAAAAAGAAGGAAGAAGAACCTTCAAAGATTTGAATATTATAATTAAATGTAAATAAGAACAGGCAAACCTACCACACCATATTTATATAAAATATATTATGCAGATATAAGTATCTTCCCATGTCTCGTGTTCTTCTAAGATTCTTTTTTTTTGTGAGTTGGTTTTCATTTTCCATTCGTAGCACATATTTTACTCTTTCTGGTGAAAGACGAGGATAAGGATGAGGATGAGAATGATGATGATGCTGATGTCCTTCATCATCGTTTCACAACTCAAAATAAACACACGACAGGATGTTTCGTTGATATTTGTTCAACAATAACTTTTACAACCTTTAAAGCTACAAAAAAAAAATGACGAAGAAGCAAAATTGTGCCAGGATGAAGTGACATCAAAAACAGGGAATCCTTTTCGAGAGAAGAAAATGGCATTTTTTCTTGCATCACAATACTCGTATACTTATTGAGACGAGTACTTGTGCCAACAGTAATTTCAACTTTACGTTCATAAATACACACACGTATATTTTAACATTAATACACACATATTTATGTATATACGAATGTTCGAAGAAAAATCAAAAGGATAAATGCCATATGAAGTTCTTCTACACATCCGCTTATTGCTGCAACCTTCGCATCATCATCATTAACATCAACAAGAAATTTGTCTTAGAAGACTTCCTGAATGTATTTTTATATTCATCGCCTGGTAATTAGAAGATTACACAGATGATTCACTATTATGTTTTGGATAAATAGTTTCAACTCCGTGTAGGTTGCTATATACCTTGTATTTTTCATTCTCAAGGAATGCACAGCATGATCATGCATAAAATATGCAAACGACGATGATGGTTGTTGCATATCAAAGGTATCTGTATCACACATTTTTAAAAAAATATTTTACATTTCCTTTTGAATTTTACATAACATGCACCGCACCTACATATTTATGCATGTAGTGTGTCGAAATCCAAGAGTAGGTACACGGATATATGCATCCTTGAAATTAAATATTCCGGAAAAGTCTTTGATAGGAATTTATGCTTTCCAATATAAGTTTCCTTTTCCTCCATACAATAACCTTGTCAAGGATTTGTGTTATGCAATTTTCTATTTTTGTGTCCATTCATACAAATATTCTGCGAAGAGAATTTCAGTTTCAGGATGTTTACATAACATTTGAATGGTAAGTTGAGATTTTACAGGTATTTATATTTACTTTTTAAAATGTGAATCACATTCACGTCGTTTCCTTAGCAGCTAGGAAATCATTGAAAAATGAGCAGTTTTCATTTTTACACGTAAACATTCTGAAGTATCATTTGGAGTAATTTCTTCTAAAAATTACGGACATTCGATTTTAAATATTATTCTTGTTAGAGTGTAGTGTAGGTAACTGGGACTTGATAACGCTGGATTAAAGTATCAATTTTAAAAAATTTATTGGAAATAATATTTTGATCATGAAGTTCACGAACAAAAATATTTAACATATAATAATTAATAAACTTATACCAAAATTCTGAGTCGATGACGGCAGCTTTAAGAATTTTCAAAAAATGAAACTTCTTTACCTTTGTTGGCGAATAATTCCAATATTTTAACATCATTAGCTTCATATAAACTTTTGCTATGGCATGATACCATAGAGAAAGCTATGACCAACATCTGCCTGTAAACATAACTAATTTAGCCAAAGCTTGATGCTAAACACTTAAGGCAACATATTTCTCTTGGTAGATTGCACATTAATTCCGTTAGCTATATGTTTCTTATTTGGACACTGCTTAATAGGTGTTCATTTCGACTTAGAAACTTCGATTTTAAAAAACTAGAGTTTTGTCTCAATTCGTATTAATTTACTCATTCTAATTTTGTCATTGGTTGAGACCGTCAAGAATAATAATAGGAAAATATTTGTTTAAATTAAAATTCATTAATAAAAACATTGTAGACATTTTTCTTTTGTTTATAGTTTGATCTCAATATCTTTTTTTCTTCTCATAACGCTTGAGTTGCAAATCATTTCTTATCATTTTTTTTTGTTGGTTTTTGTGTTTTGTAAAAAAGTTGTCAATTGCAATTAACTAAAATTTAACAACAATATTTTGCATATTAAAATAATTTTGATACCAATATGTGTTTTTGTTTCCAAGATTTTTAGTCGAAAAATAATTTTTAACAATTTTAGTAACATTTCTTGAAAGTTTTTATTTCTTAAAAAAAAAAAAACACCGATTGGATTGGAGAAAATAATTTTGAAGAAAATGAAATAATATCTTCATCTTTTCTCGAAGTTTTCAGTTTTTCTCAACTTTGTGTAGTAGTTTTTGAAGATTCTTACAAAAAAAAATCTTATAAGATAAAATTTGGGTAAATCTTTTGTTTTTATTGCTCAAGAAGGGTACCCCCATAGAACCGTTATTATCTTTGTAAGTTTTCTGAAGAACAAATAAACCGATTTCAATAATTTTGTTCTGCACAAGCTCTTATACAATGCTTAAGGTTTTTGGGTTTTGTTAAAAAAGGTGTCAGTTGAATTATTAAAAAAAAATTAAATTACCAACAATATTTTGCATAGTGAAATAGTTTAATTTCAAAATATATTTTAGTTAACAAGATTTTTAGTCGAAAACCAATTTTTACCAATTTTAGTATTAAATTTTTTAAAAGTTTGTAGTTTTTATATAAACAAATACAAATTGAATGAATGAAATTAATTTGAAGTCAATGTTTTCTAATATTCACGAGATATCGAGAACCGAACATCAATTTTTACCAAATTTGCGTACTATTTTTTGCAATTTTATTTTTTTTGAAAAAAATGACTGTTGGGTTCTCATAAAAAAATTATTGAATATCAACAACAATATTTTCTGTGCGATAAAATAACTTTGAAGCCAATATTTTTAAATTTTGAAAAGATATTTGATTCCGAAAGTAAATTAATTATTTAGGAAATTACATAAGATTCAATTTTTAACAACTTTTATTTTTATATTTTCTTTAAGTTCTTATTTTTGTAAAATTTAAGTTTTTTCAAGAATGTTGAAAACAATATTTTTTAAAAGATAAAATAAGTTTAAAGCCAATGTCTTAATGTTTTGAAAAAATATTTGAGTCGAAAACCAATTTTTACCAACTTTTATTATTTTTTTTAGGTTTTTATTTCTTGGAAAAAAACTGTCAATTCGATTTTTCTCAAAATTTAACCGAATGTTGAAAACAATATTTCTAATAAGATAAAATTTGTTTAAAGCTATAATCTCAAATTTTTGAAAAGATATTTGAGTCTAAAATCAATTTTTACCAACTTTGAGTAATATTTTATTTGGGTTTTTATTTTTTTATAAAAAAAAATTGTCAATTCGATTTTTCGCAAAATTTTGTCTGTTAAAAACGTTATTTTTCGTTGCAAAAAATTATTTTGGAGATAAAATCATTTTTTGTTCGTAAAGTTTTAAAGGTGACAAATATTTTTTTTTTTCAGTTTTTTTTTTTATTTATAAAAAAAAATTTAATTAGATTTTTTTCCAAAAATGTATATGTTTTGTATCATGGTATAATATATAATATAAAATTTAATTCAAGTCTCTAGCGTTATTGGTTCGTGAGATATTTTGGGTTAATCAAAATGTTCACCTTTTTTTGAAATTGCTATGGTAAAAAAACCACCCACTCAATATCTGTATACCTAACAATATTTATTTGAAGACGATATCTCTACTGGTTCTTGAGCTATGGACGACGAAGAAAACATCGCGAACGTATAGACGTACGGACGGTACGAACGTACGTGCACACGCAGGCACAGACATCTCTCTAAAAATCTTTTATTTCGACTCTAAGGACCTTGAAACGTCGAGAAATGTCAAAATTTTCAATTCGCCAAATCGGACCGATTACAATAACTTCCTAATTGAAGTTAAAAAGCGCTCTAACGAATTTTAAATACAAAATTGGAAAAAATTGAGGTATTCACATTATTGTATTTACCTATAGACACGGAGATTACAAACCGCTTATTCGTCAGTTACTACGATATTGGCGGCCCTAACTTATAAGTTATAACGCAGACACAAAATTAGATTAGAGTTTTTACACAATATTTAAAGTTTACGATCGAGTTTTCTTATAATTATTTGTGAAGGTACCCTTTTAATAATCATCGAACTGGAATTGTGCAAGTCCCTTTATTCAGTAAACTCAACATTATTGTCTTGGTAATATACACAAACGAGAAACGTCTGCAAATTATAAAAGTTTTTGCGGTAACTAGTGCTTACTCTAATTTTCGCTCGTAATTATGGCCCTAGTAGAACAGGCAAATAACAAGTTTAGTGTCAGATAAGAAAAGAACGGGAACGGGTTGGTCCAAAAAATGTCTCCCCTTCAGACTTAGGAAACGATCTGTATCAGTCAAATCCAAAGCCTTCTAAAGATCGCTGCATACATTTAAACAAGATAAAGATAAAATATTAAGACTAATGTGCCATTTGAAGTGACGTATACGTTATCCAATTGTGCGAGTTCTCAAGTTCTTATTGGAAAGAGCTTTATTTCTCATTCCGAGGTGAAACACCCATATCCATCTTGTGACAACTGAACGTATTTTGAATTTGTCTGCTTTTCTGCGAAATTTCCCAGAATTATTATAATCGATTCATTTTTACAATAATGTTCCATCAATACCATCAAATGTTAAACAATGAACTAAAACCACAAATAAATTAATTTAGTTTGTTGTATATTCTGATCATCATTACCTGCAAATGTTCTTTTCTTATAACACCCTCAAGAAGTTACAATAATCCCATAGTTAGAAGGTATACTTATGAATTTATGTTACATATGTACGTCATCATCAAATATAGACCACTTATCATAAATTATATTCCTTTTACTCATACCAAGTTAGTTTTCTGCATCCATTTACTACAACTATTCTTATATTCAAGAAATGGCAGGATAACGTGCAATGAAATTGCAAATGGTATGAAGGTGTTAATAGAGGAATAACAAATGGTGCTTATGTTATACCTTTTGTAAGTAAGTTTTGGTACGTGTGCCAAGTCACCCTTTATAATTGATAACATGAGTGTTCGAGCTTCAGCGCTTTTGTATAATGTATCTACGATGTATAAATAGAAGATTAACTGTTATTATTTGTTCATGACTATGACTATAACATACATATAACATATGTATGTACGTACATGTGAAATCATGGATAGTTTTCTTTTAATAGCTTCTAGGTAAATATAATGATGCGGTTAAGTAGGCAGAATCGAAATCTTCAGAAAAGCTATGATGATGATGCGAATGTTTATTGTTCGATTCTTTTTCATTACAATCATTTCTGATTGTAAACTCTAATCCAAAAAACATAACGATATGAAGTAGATTAGTGTCAAAATGTACTTACTTTATGTACGAGTATGTTCCTATTAACTGAGAACGATTTGTATTTATCTTATTACGAATCATAGGCGTTATAAATTAAAATCTGAGTTGAACAATTCAAACTTAAGAACACAAAACTATCTCAAAACTTCGATGACAAACGAGTGATTTTTAAAAGCTATCGAAAATTTAAAAAAATACATGAAATACTTATTTGAATCGATAATACAGACGATATAATTTAATTAACAATTATTTCATGGAATTGGAGGCCACGGCTGAGCTTAAGATGGTCCATTCCATTTTGGCATACTGTTTCTAAAATTTTGGCCGGTATTTTACAAATAAATGCTTTTATTTTGGCTTCAAGTGCGTCAATCGAAGGCTTTTTGCAATATTGACATAAGCCTAAACAATACTTTTTTCTGGATGTATTGGTAGTTCTTGCAATGTTTCTGGCTGCTTTTCAATTCAAAAATGAGAGTTTTGCTTGTTCACGTATCCAGTTTACCAGAAATTAGTTACGAACGCTGAACACAATTTTTCAATCAAAAAGTGGATCTGCTGCCAACTTTTCAAGAGCCCAATTAGTATTCACCAAACATTTGGCGTTGTGAAAGGTCGTACTAATTTAATTCTTGCACAAGTTACACGATTGAACAGCACGTTCAATTGATTTAAACTTTATTGTCAAAATGAGTGTTCGTTAACGCAAACGTTGCGCGCATTGCACCCATTTCACGGTTGACGTGGTGGCCCTATACAGTCGACTCTTCAACGTTTGGTGGCTAAATTTGAGACGACCGGTTCAGTTGACAATCAGCCAACACCTGTACGTTCAAGGAACGCAAGATCGGCCAAGAACAACGCCGCCGCGGTCAGTGAAAGTGTACAGCAGAACCCGAGACAGTCTGTTCCTGCACAAGAATTCGGCCTTTCGCAGACTTCAACTTGGTGAATTTTGCGTCGGGACTTGGGCCTACACACGTAAAAGATCCAACAGACCCAGGAGCTCAAAGTTTATGACCATAGACAACGCCGTTTGTTCGCTGACTGGGCTTCGAATCGTTTGGAAGAGGACCCCAATTTTGGCCGAAAAATCATCATTTTTGGATGAATGGCTGTGTTAACAAGCAAAATTGCCGTATGTGGGATGACACCAACCCACGCGAGGTTCACCAGGTGACAATGCATCCTCAAAAAGTTACCGTTTGGTGTGGATTTTGGGCCAGCGGGATGATTGGTCCGTACTTTTTTGAAAACGATGTTAGTCGTTGATGATAACTAATTTCTTATGGCCCAAATTGAACCATATGGACGTAGAAGACATGTGGTTCCAGCAGGACGGCGCGGCGCTACGTGCCACACAGCAAACGCCATTTCATTCCATTTTAACATCTACCCGCCCTTATTGAAAAACCCTAAACGAAAAAAGTCAATAATTTGCTAATGTTGGTCATTTGTAAAACGATTCATAATTAAATTATAGACCAAACTGAACACGAAATGTACGTTTCGTGGAAATTTAAGTCCGGTTTTAATAATAAGTGAAAACAGAGGATTTACTCTGGATCAAATTCTTCACTAGCACTTAACAAACACGACCGAACTGTAATGTAGTGCACATAAGTATGAAACAAAGATATTCAATTTTATTATTTTTTTGGCTTGATTAGAGACTGTTTCAGTTTTTTTTTAACATTATTTTGATTTGTTTTAACTTTGTGTCGGCTCATATTCAGACTGTTTCCATTTTATTTAAGAACATAAATCTTTTTATGAGTCTAAAAAGTCTTATTTTAAGTTTGCTATTCTTAAATCAAGTTTCTTGGGCTTAAACTGTATGTTTTAAGAAATCTTGAGTCAAGAATAAAATTTTGTCGTTTTTAGGATAAACAAAATAAAAATACGGAAATCTGAAACTAAGCTCCAATATGATTTAAGCCTGCCTTTTTTCTCTGAGTTTAAAAGTTTGTTACTAATAATCGCAATTGCAACAATACTATTATGTGTTCTTCAAACACCTCACTTATAATAATGAAAAGTTATGGATAATTTTTATTCTCATTACATGTAAGAAATTTATCACCAATCTCATTTAATTTGATATTTTTATAAATCAAAGAAACTGAAATAAAATAATTGATTTTATCTATAATATAATTTTATGCAACGAAGAATAACGTTTTTGACATCTGGTTATATTTTGAGAAAAATCTAATTGACAGCTTTTTTTACTAAAATTAAAAACCTAAGAAAACATTACTAAAACTTGGTAAAAATTGATTTGCTACTCAAATATCTTTGGCATATTTTGAGATATTGGCTTCAAACTAATTTAATCTTTTGGAAAATATTGTTTTCACTATTTTTTTTTTTATAAAAATGCAATAGTTAGTTTTTTATAACTCTTAAAATCTACAAAAAATTGGTAAAAATTGATGTTGAAGTCTAGATATTTCATGAATAAATAAAAGTATTGATTTCAAAATGATTTAATTGTGTGCAAAATTTTCTTTAGAAAAAAACAATAAGTATTTGGGATTGATTTTTCAATTAGAGCGCTACAAAAATGTTCTTAAATAAAACAAAAACGGTTTTGCATATCAATGAATATCTTTATTCCTTTTAAAGAACGTTCGATGCCGTTATGTATGGAACTCGATTTCTTTTGCATAACCACCACGGGTACGCTTGCAGAAGTCCAGACGCTGAACCCAATTTTCTACGGTTTTCGAGCATAAAGCAGCCGATACTGCTGCAATTTCACGTTCGATATTCGTACGAAGTTCATAAATCGTCGCTGGCTTGTTGGCATAGACCATAGACTTCACGTAGCCCTACAGGAAATAGTCTAAAGCCGCACGACCGAGGTGGCCAAGCGACTGGACCATTTCGCGAGATAACACGTTCTCCAAACTTGGTTTCCAATAAATTGATTGTGGTATTCGCTGTGTGGCTTGTGGCCTCCAAGTCCATATCATCCAATTGGGGCCAAAAATATTCGGTTATCATTGAACGGTAGGGATCCCCATTAACAGTACCGTGCCGATCTTGATCATCACGAAAGAAGTACGGCCCAATGACGTCGCCGGCCAATAAACCACACCAAACCGTAATTTTTTCGGGATGCAATGATGACTCATGTGGTACGTGTGTATTGCTGCCTGATCAATACCGCATATCTTGTTTATTGACGAAGCCATTCGGCCAAAAATGAGCCTCATCGCTGAAGATGATTTTTCGATGAAAATCCGAATCATTTTCAAGTTGTTGCTCAGCCCAATTCACGAACATACGACGCTTCTGGCGGTCAAGCGGCTTCGTCAATTTAATCTTGAAAGGATGTAGACCAAGATCTTTTCGCCAAATTCGCCACAACGACGTCACAGAGATGCCCAACGCTTGAGAAGGACGCGGACGAGTGAAAGACACATTTGGGTTTTCTGCAACTGAAGCCTAAGATGCAGCAGTACTCTCGACAATACACGCACTTTTCTGTCTCATTGGCACTGGAAAATTTTGCACTAGTCCGTGGATTCAAATTTGTCCACTAGACGCTCAACTGTTGATCTACTAGGACGATTATGACGACATAAATTAGACGTAGCGTTCTTAACGTTGAGGCCACTGACTGGCTGCAAGAAAAAAGGCATCGTTTGCTGTCCCTATCGCTCTACTTTTGTAGCGTCCCTGTTGAAAAACTCTGTACAAAAAATACAAACTTTTAAAAGATGCTACTGAAATTATTGGTAAAAATTATTTTTCGACTAAAAATCTCGTAAACAAAACAAACAAATTTGAAAACAAACTATTTCATCATATACAAAATATTGTAATTTAACCGACAACTTTTTTTTTTCAAAACACACAAACATACAAAATCAACAAAAAGCTAATAAGAAAGGGTTTTCGACTCAAATATTTGAAGAACAAAAAAAGATATTGACTTCAAGTTATTTATATCACATAAAACAATTATGAATATTTTGTTAAAGTTTTAAGCAAGGCAAATCGACAGACGGGATGCAAAGTTTTCAGTAAGGATCGTATCCTAACGTTTTTTTTTTTCAATTTCAAAATCGAACCAACTTTAATGGAAAACCCATTATTAACTTCCCATAGGAAGCTATTGTAATTTGTCGAATAGAAAATGTTGACATTTCTTGACGTTTCGAGTCGAAATAAAGGATTTTTAGAGCGGTGTCTGAGCGTGCGTGTGTACGTACGATCGTAAGTCCGTACGTCTGTATACGTCCGTACGTTCGCGAAGTTTTTTTCGTCGTCCATAGCTCAAGACCCAGTAGAAATATCGACTTCAAATAAATTTTGTTATACAGACAATAATGCACAAAGATGCAGAAAGGGCAATGTAAACAGAAGGTGTTAATTTTGGTTAACCCTAAATATCTCACAAACCAATAACGCTAGAGACTTGAATTAAATTTAATATTATATGTTGCACCGTGATACCAAACGAATATATTTTTGGAAAACATTCCAACGAACGATTTTTTATAAATCAAAAAAACTGAAAAATGAATATTTGTCGTGTCGAAAATTTTACGAACAAAAAATGATTTTATCTTAAAAATAATTTTATGCGACGAAGAATAATGTTTTTAACATGTGGTAAAATTTTGAAAAAAATCGAATTGACAGTTTTTTTACAAACAAATAAAAACCTAACAAAAAGTCAACAAAAGTTTTTAAAAATTTACTTTCGACTCAAATATCTTTTCAAAAATATCAAATATCAAATATCTTTGATACTAACTAATTTTATCTCACAGAAAATATTGTTTTCGACATTCAGTAAGTTTTTTATAAAAATCCAACAGTCCGTTTTTTCATAAGAAAATAAAATCTACAAAAAATAGTACGCAAATTTGGTAATAATTGATGTTCTGTTCTCGATATCTCATGAACAATAGAAGATATTGACTTCAAATTAGCTTCATTCATCCAATTTTTATTTGTTTATATTAGAGAAATAAACACTTTTAATAAATGCTACTAACCCTGGTATACAAAACACATAACTTAAAAACTTACATTAAGTTTTTATTTAAAACAAAAACAAACACTAAGATTTGACTTATAAATTTCAGAGACAAAATTAAATAAGTTCAAACTCAAGCCAATATTATATGTAGATAAGAAAACAATAGAATTTCTATTCAAAACTAAATATTATTCGGTTCGTGTTCTCTGTTTTAAGCACATAAAAAGGTTTCTATGTACATATATCTCTCTAAATAGGTTAGGTAGGTAATAAACCTACACAAAAATAGAATTGACTTTAAAATACAATCGAAACTTTTGAGTACGCCAAAGCCTATACCTATTTTATCTATCCTAAAATGGTTTCTTTTAAGGATGCTGTTTTTTTGTTTTCATTTTCCGGCTGTCTTTATGAATGGCTGAATGTCTTTTTAAGTTAACACAAACACACACACATAAACATACATATAACCTATTACTAGGTTACAGTTTGCAAAAGAACACTCGAATTGGCTTTATATGTCGAATGATGATAAGGAATATTTTGTGTAGTCGTCTATTAGGCTTGTGATGATGCTTGAAAAGACCAAAATATGAGAAACTGATTGCCTGAAGCCTATAAAGAAAACCTACAGAATTTTCCCATAATTTATACAAGTCCAATATTTTTCGGAATATGACTCTGGTACTACTTGTATATGATGCTCTACGCCAATCAACCGAAGGCGAAAAATTCAAGGTACGTACCTCCTACTTCTATCCATACATACATACATACATATATTCCGATCCCTTTTTACTCGTTCAAAAAGTTTTTCTCTCATTCAATTAAGTTGAGAGCTAGTAGAAAAAGGAACAGGAAATCACTTGGAAAACTCAGTTTGTGAGTGAATTTAATTGTCGATTCGACCAACGATAACTATTTTCTCTGAAGCCATTTCTGACCATTAATTTACTAGTTTTCGTTTTTCTGTCTTTTTTTTTTAATATTATTATTTTCTTAGTCCAATTCTTGCTGGATTGAGGATAAGAAACGCAAAACTTGTCGAAACTCCAAAGTATATTTAAAAGTTTTTTCAGTTTTTCGCTTTTTTTAATTTTACGTTTTAAGGTGTGAAATGTGCAAGAAATTCATTTAAGAATGGAACATCCTCCTTTGCAGTATTCGTATAGAAGAAGTCCTTGCTAAACAAACATAATAGAACATCAAGTATAGTGTGCTGTGTGCAGTGTGCACTGTGCAGTGTGCATGACAATGAATGTGTATAAGTGTGATAGAATGTTCAATTATGACTTGAAGTTGATTGGTGCTTGTGCATTGCATTGCATTCTATCTACATGCGAACACATGAAGCTGTTAAATAAAAGACGTAGGTAAATATATCGTATTTAACTTTGGAAACTTTTAATACATACGAATTATTGTATGTAGTTAGTCAAATTTATTTAAGAAAACCTTGACAAGAAGAAAAAGTTTAAAACTTAACCATTTCTAATCATTAATACGATTTAAATAATTTTTGTAGTTTTGAAACAAGCGAGAGTTTTGTACTCTCTTTAAAAAAAAAATAACGATTTTTAAAGTGGAACTTGACAATTTTGAAATTGAACTTTTACTTTGAAAATCTTTGAAAAATCCGTGACTTATAGTTTATTCATTAACACAAACAAAATTCACAATTTATTTAACGTATTATATAATTTTATGTGCAATTAGCTCCATAACAAATTAAAATTTGAGTAATTGGCTAAGTAAAAAGCCTCAAGCTAGTGGTGTCAAGGCGACTTCAATTCGCTGTTGTGTTATATTCAATAGATATCGATAGGAAGGCATTTCAATATTTTATTTTTTTGGCCGATTGTATGGACTATGAATAAATGATAAGAGTTAAATTGAAAAAAAAGGCTGGGATGCGACCCTTACTGATAACTTCCCATCCTGTCTATCGATTTGTCTTGATTAGAAGAATTGTAGGTTTTCGTGTTTTGTTAAAAAAGTTGTCAGTTGAATTATTCTAAAAAAAAATTTAAAAAATTACCAACAATATTTTGAATATGATGAAATAGTTTGATTTAAAAATCTATTTTTGTGAACGGGATTTTTAGTCAAAAAAACAATTTTAGTAGCATTTCTTAAAAGTTTTATTTGTTATACTATAAACAAATAATAAAAATTGGATGAATGAAACTAATTTGAAGTTAGTATCTTCTATATAGTTCACGAGCTATCGAAAACTGGACATCAATTTTTAGAAATTTTGCGTAATATTTTTTTGTAGATTTTAATTTTTTTTATGAAAAAACAGACTGTTAGATTTTTATACAAAATTAACAGAATGTCGAAAACAATCTGTGAGATAAAATAAGTTTGAAGCCAATACTTTTAATTTTTGAAAAGATATTTGAGTCGAAAATCAATTTTTACCAAAAATTGTCAATTCGATTTTTCTCAAAATTTTACCACATGTTGGAAACGTTATTCTTCGTTGCACAAAATTGTTTTGGAGAGAAAGAAAATCATTTTTTGTTCGTAAGATTTTCGAGGTGACAAATAGTTTTTTTTTCAGTTTTTTTGATTTAGAAAAAAAAACTGTTAATTTGTATAACACTGTTAATGTATAACAAAATTTATTTGAAGTCGATACCTCTGCTGCTTCTTGAGCTATGGACGACGAAAAAACTTGGCGAAGGTGCGGACGTACGAACGTACGTACACACGCACGCACAGACATCTCTCTAAAAATCTTTTATTTCGACTCTAGGGAATTTGAAACGTCAAGAAATGTCAAAATTTTCAATTCGACATATTGGACCGATTACAATAACTTCCTATGGGAAGTTAAAAAGCATAATGATTTCAATTTTTCATTTCCAAATAAATCAACACATCTTTCATTCTATAAGTGTGCGTTTATATTCGTAAAATTTTTTATTTCCTCAATGCGAAGATTTCCAAAGCATTTTAACACTTTTTTTGGTAATAGGTTATAAGTCAAAGAAAAAGAAACGTAAAACATTTTGAATTAAAAAAAAAACAAAAAATTAAAAGTTTTGTTCCATTTTTTCTTTATCTCTGTAATTTCAAAGATTAATGAAAAAGTGTTCATCTCCCAACAATCAAAACTTGTTGGGTTATTAAAACATTTCTCATTTCATATTCTGAAAAAAAAACAACATATTTTTTGTAAAAATAAAACGATACTTCAAAATTAAAAACATTCATTTAACAACATCGGAATATTTTACCAACCTTCCTAGTGTAGAAGTAGCGTTTGGGAATTGGAAGGTTTCATTATTACCCCACTTCTCTCCGTAAGGGAGATATTAACTTTCTATTGTTTTTTTTAATTACTTTTTTGTTTCCTTGGTTTTTACTTTGCACGTGAAAAGTCGAAATTAAAAAAAAAGAACATAAAACGACAACGAAGACGAAGACAAAGTCGACGACGAAGACGCTACTTTTAATTTCTTGATTAATAGAAAAATTGCTAATTTACATAAATATAGGATGTGTAAAGGAACTTTATGAAATATTTTGTTTGTGTGTGTGTTTGTTGAACATATAATGAGCATAGAATTTTCAAATGTGTTTAGGAGGAATCATGGTAAATTGTACAGCCTTATGATGAAGTTTGTTTTTTGATTTTCGCACATTTTTAAAATACACTTATTGTTTTTTGTCAACTTAAAGACAAATACTGGAGAAAATATGAAGCGAGGGATTAGGAACTTATGAACATTTTAAATGGAGGGTAAAAAACACAAAATCTTTTAGGAAAATAAAAGAGATTAAGATATATTAAAAAAAGTTTAATAAGACGATTACTATAAACCGATTCGGTAAACCGAACGTGAGCTTAAAAGTTAACAAGGCGAATAGTTTCTAAACAATAAATCAAAAATTGTTTTTTTTTTTAGCATTAATAGATTTTGTTACTAGAAAACCGCTTTATGTATGTATGTGGTATTGTTGAAACACTGACCGTCAAAACATCGATGGATCTTTTCATAAGCAATTATGATCGTATGATTTATTTTTTAAACGTCGATATTGATGCTTGCAGAAAGATAATTTTGTGCTAAAAACAAAAATAAAAGGTTTCTCACTTTCAAAATCTGTATGCGATTTACCTTAAAATATATAATATTGAACATATTCTGACAGTAATAAAACTCGTTAGACTTAAAAGATAAAAGAAATTAAGGATCATCTCATTCTTTATAGAGTCTCAAAACTACATTATTTTTCAAAAGTAATATAAGTGGGATAGAACACTAAAAAGGTTTTGTATACCTTTTATATACCAAACGGTTGGATAGGAGGTGTCGGTGTACATTGATTTTAAATTTCTGGACATTGCAATGACAGGGAATTAGGTAGAGCGTGGCAAAGTGTTCCACATTCGCGTAGTACGGCTGAAAAAAGAATCTCTGTACTTCATAGTACGGCCGAAGTTGGGCTCAAGGGTAAACTGATGAGCATTCCTAGAAGTACAAAAATTACGGTTGAATTGTTTTTTAGGGGAGGTATGCACCTGCACCTGGCTATTTGACTTGAGCATTTTTTTTTTGAAAATAACGATAAAACAAGGATAGGCATGACACCTTACGTCGGTGTTCAAGAGTGGGAAATGTCTCAGTAATAGAACGATTGCCTATCATTTTTTGTGCTCTTTTTTTCCATTCTGTAAAAAGACTCAATTAAGTTATTGGGGTACTAGCCCAAATGTGATAATTATACTCGAGTATAGTAAATGAAACCTCTTGAATTGTAGCCAGATCAAAAGGAGTAAGAACTTCTTGCGTAATTCTTAGCAACATTTTTGTTGATCACTCCAAAAAAGATCCGTCTTCTCGATGCAAGTACTACTCATGGATATTAGCATTGGGGGAATGTTACGCTTTCGAGAAAGCACACAGCATTAAATTCTACCCGGTTTTTGATTCCCCATTTGACAACGCTGTCAAGATCAGAATTTAATGAGCTCATCATACACTACTGTTAGTAGTTCACACCCAAAGGATGAGAATCTAAAAACGAATATGAAAAACTGACGGTACTGTCATCAGCGAAACAATTAATTGGGTTAGAAGTTTCACAGAGAAAATCATTTATAAAAATTAAAAAGAGTGTCGGAGACAAAACAGAGCCCTGGGATACACCAACGTTTATTTTATTGATATCAGATTTGAACCCGTCCAATACTACTTGAATTGAACCGTCCGAAATGTAATTTCTAATCCAACATAAAAGATACTCATCAACACCAAATGCACGCATTTTCGCTTAAAGAACTTGATGGCAAACTGTATAAAATGCCATTAAAATATCAAGTGCAATAATCTTACTTTCTCCAAAACGATGTTAAAGTTTCTTCCACTGTTCGGTGAGACAAACCATTAGATCATCAGTGGATATATCTCTACTAAAGCGATACTGTTGGTCACTATAAAGAGTTCGTTCTTCAAAATATTTCTTAAGCTGAAAATTGATTTGATTACATGACCTTGGAAAGAAGGGACGTAAGAGCAATTGGACAATACCTAGATAAAAGGGGAATAGGATTCTTTTTTTTTAGGGAAAAGTTGTTGTTTTCCATGCATTTGTAAAGCAGGACAGATGGAAAAGCTTACGCAGTGGTTTACCAGCTTTGAAGAATACCTCTTCAGAACAATAGCAGATTTATTATCTATAAGTATTTTTGCAACTGTACGAGTGCAAAAGAAATGTCTTCCGATGGAACTGTTTGCGTTATTAAATACAAGAGGAGTCAAGTCCACAAAGAATTAAGTTTTTAACCTTATCTGTGCTGCATTCCACATCAATTTCGAGGAAGATAGTGACCAGTTAAAATTCCTAGTTCCTAAAAGATTCATTGAGAGCGCCTCAGTTGGTTTCCTCATATTGCCAAACGGTTCTCATAGGAGTTTTACTTTAACTGTTTTTCATTTGGCACGACAAACTTGCAGAAATTATCGTTAATACAATATTTTTTATGATCAGAGGTTGTCGTGGCAAAGCCTATATCCCTATACCAATCATGTAGTTTCATTTCTTGACTACGTCTTTACTCCCTTGACCAGGATATCATTGAAAATGTTTGAGGTTAGATGACAAGCAAGATATATGAACCATTAACACAATATACATAACACCAAGGATGAGGGTATTGATGACATCAAAAAATCTTGTATGTATTATTCGAAGAAAGTGTTTGCGATTCAATATCAAAAAGACTATGAGATAACTCTCAAGAAGAATTGAAAAACTCATCATTAAAACAATTTTAAAAATGGTGTCAAAGATTTATTTTAAGCTAAGTCTGTCTATAACAATTTCATTATTTGGTAGTTAAGGTACTGGATTCTAATGAGCTTACATAAATTTGTGTTATAAGCATACGTTAAAGATTTTTTTTTTCAAGTTATGCTATTTACGAGATCAGATTTTTCTGAAAGAAATTGATAAATGAATTGCCTACAATTCAACTTAATATTCTACAGCACACAGGTTTTATTCAAGCGACCGATAGTGTATTTGCAAGTTTCAAGTAATCAACTATTAGGTACAGAGAAAATGCCTTTAAGAAAATATTATACCCAAAAATTATAAATTTAACTTCTAATATATAACTATATAACTTCTAATATATAAAGTCACAGTGATAGTTGCCATACTCCTCCAAAACGGCTTAACCAATTTCATTGAAATTTCGCATATAAAAAAAATTCGGTAGGTCTGAGAATAGGTTTTTATCTATTTTTTATATTCCTAAGTGCTATGGTTTAATTGCATCAACATCGTACACGGTGCAACAATCTTACGATAGTATTCAGTGACGCTATGTACAATGAAGCATTGATTGCTATTGAAGATCTTTGCATTATCATTGCCAACTTACCACTCAGTCATTTCGGTATGCATTCACCAAATCGCAATGCATCTGATTTAATAGACACTGAATTGAATCCTGAACTTCAATGCAATACTGTAGAAATGGCAGCGATTGTCGCTCCCAATGTCCCACTAATGAATGAAGAACAAAGAACCATTTATGACCACATCGTGCTCGCAGTTTCGGCAGGACAAGGTGGATTCTTTTTTTTTTTTGATGAACCAGGTGAAACTGGCAAAACATTTCGCTAATTCTTGTACGATCAAATAATGGTTTATCGCATTTGTTGTTGCATATCTTCTGATATTGCGGCAATTTCATTGGATGGAGGCAGAACAGCTCATTCAGTATTTAAAGTGCTACTAAATATTCAAAATAACCCAGACACAATGCTGAAACAGTGTAAAATTATCATCTGGGATGAATGCACTATGGCACACAAACATTCGCTTGAAGCGTTGAACAGGACATTGATAGGTATAAAAAACAACGACAGACTATTTGGCGGCACTCTGTTACTCCTTTCAGGTGATTTCAGACAAAGGCATCCCGTTATTCAGCCTTCAACGTACGCTGATGAGATCAACGCGTGCTTAAAATCATCGCCACAGTGGCGTAATGTTGAAAAAGTACAATTGAAAGTAAATATGCGTGTTCAAATTCTGCAAGATCCTGAAACATTCTTAAAACAACTGTTAGATATAGGCGACGGAAAAGTTACTACAGATGAAACTGGATGCATAAAGTTACCGGTCGATTTCTGCACGATTATTGATTCACAAGATGCTCTGATTGACCAGATATTTCCCGATATATAGAGACAATACACAAATCATGAGTGGCTGGCAGAAAAAGCAATTTTAGCAGCAAAAAATGTGGATGTCAACGAATTAAATATGAAGATACAACATTTGTTTCCAGGAGACTTCCAATTACATTGACATTTGCAATAACTATCAATAAGTCTCAAGGCCAAACGATGTCTGTCTACGGTTTAAAATTGGGCAAACCATCCAGTTTGTCTGTACTGGCGAAAGATGGGATCGCAAAAAATATTTTACACTCTGTTCCATTAAGGGATTGATATTGTTTTTTTTTTTGTAGTATTGTCATAATTAGCGATATTAATTTTAATAAATTAAAAAAAATGTTTGGTGATTTGTTGTTTTAATATTTTGTAACCGTTTACAGTGTTCTATACCTCTCCTACCTATATAGTACCACTTACAATAAGTTATTTATTTCTAGCAAAATATTTCCTAGAAATTATTTATATGACAAAACAACGTTTGTCGGGTCAGCTAGTATTATTATAAAATAAACATACAAATATATATGTTATTCTAAATCAATTACTTTTTCTATTTTCAGGTGAGTGATATCTTTTGAATAAGTACCTATAGTACATACATATTACGTAGATCAAATAGTAAGTAAATTTTGATATTGTTCTTTTAAACGTTTAAAAACACCATATTATGATACTTAAAATTTAATTAAAAAATCATAAATAAAATTAAGTTTTCTTAAAAATTATACCCAAATTCTGTGCACATTCTATGCCACTAACATCTGTTGTTTTCCTCCAACAAAAATCCAGCTCTCTCTCGTGGAAACAATCGCTTAATTTTCAAAATAATTGTACTTTTCGAATTTTAAGGCCACTTGCTATCATTTTCTATAGAAGAAGCATATGTCCTTTTGTACTAACTCATAGCTCTTAGTCTCCTTTAACTAAATTGCCTTTCTTTTGTTGTTGTTGTTATATTGCCACACCAACACCATATTGTCGCCTTAGCCGCACACAAATATAAAGGAATAATACTTAAATTGGCACTCCTCAAAAGCATCATCATCAACCTTTGTAAATAGCGTAAAAGTTTTGTTTTTTGTGTGTGTTTCCTTTCATTTTAACGCCCATTTTAATGGTTCTTTGAATTTATCTGTATAGCCCCATGTATTGTGTCTACAAACTGTTGTGATGTCTCTATAGCTTTGGTCTAGGTATAGCTTTCACTAAGAATTCCTATTAAAAGTGTTTTGCTTTTTATTTTTGTTGTCCAACTTACTGCTGACATTCCGAATTCCCTATTATTTGTGTTCTGTGTGTGTCAGTGTCTGTTTGCTCCATTTGCAGTTTCTATAATAAAAGTATAAGGATATTAAATTGGTCTCTAATACCGATTCGATGATTATAAAGGCCAGAATCAATGCCATACGCCGCCGTGCCCATCCATTCCTCAGCATCAACAATCCAGTTTTCGGGCAATCATATCGACTCGACCGTGCGATAATGGGATTTCTTTTTTCTTTATACATATTATTTATTACATTTCTGTTTGTTTTTTAATATTTATAGCCCTGGAATAATCTTCGTCAGGATTATTTTGGATGTTAGTTCGATATGAATACGTCTTTTAAGTCCTACGCGTCGTAGCCCAATTTCAAGAATATAATCTTCATATTTTTTATTTCGTTTCTTTGGATTTTTTTTTCTTTTAAATGGAAAACACGATTTTTATTCCATCACATAGATCTCCATCTCCGTCATGTCGAAGGATTTTCTTGACTTACGGAATTTGAGTTTAAAAAGAAAAGAACAAAAAAAAAATAGGAAAGAAAGACTGCTACAAAATATCCTGATGCCTAAACTTATTAAAATGGTTGTTTATGTTGTTAAAATGTTTTATTGCCGAGATGTTTTTTAGACTGTGATTATCCTGTCTGAAGCAGCAATCATAGTCAAAGACATGCGATGTAATTTTTGTATGTATAGTTGATATATGAGTATTTGTATGTATATGTAACGTTGGTGGAAATAATAATACATCGTTATTTTTCTTTCCGTTAATAAATGTTGATCTTAACTATATAAGAATTTTTTTTCTTTTTAACGTGGCAAATAACAAAAATAAGTTATTATTAGGAATTTGGGCTTAACAAAACAACAAAATTAATTGGATAAAATGATTATGATTACTGTGTTTACGCAGGTTCTTAGAATATGACACGGGCTTTCAATGAAATTTATAATTCTCCATCTATCGAACTGACACTTCAATTGCTCTTTCTTTTTTTCTAATGCTGGTACTTAAAAATGCGCAACACCAGTATTTCTAAAGTACTTCGGCATAAGTATCGGATTTTTAAGTTAAACATGACTTGAACAGTACTTTCAAGAAACTTTATAAATACTTTTCAAAAGTTCACGAGAGTATAAAGTTCAAATTACAAATTATGACAATACATCTGGGGTGGAATCGGCTAAGGTGATTGTTGATAAATGACAGTCAAAATAATCGAATATGATCTATGTTAGGTGATAGTCAAAAGCTGTCACAACAAAAATGTGATAGTCATTTTCCTACAAATACTTCGTTTCTGAATAGCTATATCAGACTAATGGAAAATTTTGTCAGTTACCTTTTCAAGGTACAAAAACAAACTCATGTGAAGGAAAAAGCTTACGACATTGGAAAAAATACAAGAAAAGTAAGAAAGTTTTTGAAACACAGCCAATTAAATACTTTTATTTATGCATGTATTTTATTGAAATAATTTTAAAATTTCACCATAGCAACAATGAATTGTGACAATTCTAATCTGAAATTGTTCAATCGAATTGAATCGAGTTGAATCATCTTACACAGACGGAATGAAAATGATAGGCAATTTGACTATCAAAACTATGATAGCAAATTATCACCTTAGCTGATTTCACCCCTTAAATATTTTACATAACAATACATACGAAAAAATAAGTAAAGGATTTTCTAGCTGTCTCAGTTTTCGCATGCCAAGTTGGTTGAGGTCTTCACCCACCTGCGTGCGCCACCTGAGTCGCGGTCTTCCTCTATTGCGCCGCCGTTCCTCGGGATTGGATTCCGAAGACCTTCCGGGATTGAGCGTTGATGTACATTCGCTCTACATGACCCAGCCATCTAAGTCGTTGGGCTTTAATTCTGTTAACCAGGTCAGTGTAGCTGTACAGCCCGTACAGTTTGTCGTTATATCTTCTCCTCTATTCTCCATCTATGCAGAAGAAATTTTCTCTCGAAGCATCCTAAGACGCTCTCATCTTTCTTTGACAGGGTTCACGCCATAGATGAGAACTGGGATGATGAGTGTCTTATAGATGGTGACTTTAGATGATCGGAGAGGACTTTAATACTCAAATGCCTTCTACATATACTTGGTCTTGCTCTCATCTTCTCCCCTTCCGTCGCAATGCTCAAAAACGCTCCACTGACATCACGCTTTCATCTTCTAATTATGTCAATATCATCTGCGCATCCGAGTAATTGGATGGATCTTTGGAAGATTGTGCCTCTATTGTTGACGATTGAGTTTTGCACAATTCTTTCCAGAACGATGTTGAAGAAGTCGCATGACAGTGCATCGCCTTGTCTAAAACCTTTTTTGACATCAAATGCATCGGTGAGATCTTTTCCGACATTGATAGAGCAGCGTGCACTCTCCATCGTTATTATCCACAAACGGATAAGTTTGACAGGGATGCCAAAATTAGATATTGCTCTGAAGAGCTCTTCCCAATAGATGATGTCATACGCGGCTTTAAAATCGATAAAGAAATGGTGGGTATCGATTTGAAGTTCCTGGGCATTTTCCGAGATCTACCGCAGTGTGAATATTTGGTCGATGGACTATCCTGGTCTGAAGCCACACTGATAAAGACCTATCAGGTTGCTGACGAACGGCTTCAGACGTTCACATAATACGGCAGAAAGGATCTTATATGCAATGTTCAGGAGACTGATACCTCTGTAGTTGGCGCAACTTAGAGGGTCTTCTTTCTTATGTATTGGGCAGACTGTGCTGATATTCCACTCATCGGGTATTCTTTCTTCCGACCATATTTTGCAGATGAGTTGGTGCATGCTCCCTACCAAGTTATCGTCTGCTGCTTTAAATAATTCGGCAGCGATGCCGTCAGCTTCAGCAGCTTTGTTTAACTTCAGTTTATATATAGCTATCTATCTTCATTTCTTCGAGGTCGGGTAGGCGGAATTGTTGATCTGCGTCGCCTAGGTTGAGTTGTTCTATCTCCCTTACAGCAGAATTCGGTTCATCATCTCCGTTATACAATTGGAGAAGTAGTCTTTCCATATTCTCAACATAGACTGCGGTTCTACTACGATTTTCCCCTGATCGTCCTTACAGGCTTGGGTTCGTGGCTGGTACCCTTTTGAGGTTTTTTTACCTTTTGGTAAAATTTACGAACCTCATTTCTGTTGTGACATCGTAGAGCTCGTGAGCAGTAGTAAAAGCTTCAGCATTACTAAAAAACGGTATGTACTTTGAAAGGGAATTCAAATTGATGAAATTTGCTACAAACACAATTTTGAAAATACATTCCCTGATACACAATTGGCTTCCGAGGTTTTGTGTTTTAACACCCTTAGATATTTTTTGGGACACCGCATGAAAAATAAGTCCTATGCAAATGGTCCACAAATAAAATATAGATGATATTCATGCATGCTTAAATGTTCGAATTGGCCATGGACACATTTACACTTTCCAATTGAGTTGTATATATCTTTTAAATCAATCGCAACAAATTGAACAGATTTTGATTTTTTTCGAATGAATCAGAGTTGAGAACATTCTAGTATCAAAAAGTGTCATCATTTGTATAGTATTGGCATTGAAATTAGTCGTCATATTAGAATTTATACTATCGCTGTAAAACTGAAGAGTTTGTTTGTTTTTTTGTTTGTTTGTTTGTTTGAACACGCTAATCTCAAAAAGTACTGGTCTGATTTGAAAATGCATTAAAATGAGCGGAACATAAATAAAAAACATGCGCCTTTGACTTTAATAGTTCTTGAAAAAAGTCCGTGACAGCATATATACTATAAGTTGACTGACTTTAACCTTTTTTATGCTCACCAAGCTTGTTCTATAATAGAGGACGAGTAACGCCGGCCGCCCGTGAGCGCAACTGGTCTGGGTATACGTATAAAGAATATTCAATAAGCTCGACGTTCGTATGCATATATTTTCAGGGAGTTCTACTTTTAAGATCGCTAATATAAAATGTTTGCAAGTACACGTGTTTTAGAATATTATGTCACATCCTCAGGTTGACCCCCTTTCTTTGCTATTTGGTGTTTATTTAAGAGAATTTTACTAAATATTGTTGAAACAAGTTTAAAATTTTTAGCGTGTTTTATTTTTTTTATATAATTGTCAGATTCATTCTTCAATTCTAAAATTCTTCGGGAAAAATGCTTAATGAATTTAATGGAATAGATTTTTTTTTTTCAAATTAACTTTCCACAATTTAGATGCGTTTTTCTGGCGTTGAACGATTTATGATGAATTGCCAATCCTTACTGGACGGAAATGTAAGGACAGTTTGATTTTCTCAATTGTCAATCCATAGACCGCACAACCATCGAAACTACTCATACAGCTAAAAACACCCTATATACAATAAAAATTTATTTTTCAACTAAAACACAATACCCTAATTGAAACTTCAGAAACAGTCCAAGTAAAAGTTAAAAGCTCATAAAATCACAACGCGGTCTTTCTTTTTTTTTTTCTTTTTTTTCGGGTAATCAAAATTTTTACAGAATTGCGTCAGATGTTTTATGTTGCAGCCCCATGTTTTATACTGCATTGTGTTCATTTTGTAAAGAGACATTCTGGTTGTTTGAAAGAGGGCTTTGGTTATTGTATTCTAAGTCATTTCTTTTTAAGGAGCATTGATTGGCAAAGGCTATCTTTGTTAATTAATTCAAATATGAACTATTTTTTCATAAATGTCATTCACATTAAGATCCTTTGTCGTTTCTAATGGTGTATATTTTTCTCGGAAATACATATTTTTTATAGTATCCTTTGTGCTGATATGCGAAACGTCCGTCCTACGAAATGGCCTAACAGTTTGATAAAAGATCCTTTTTTTAATATAAATAAATGAAGATGAATCAATTGAGGACGAACATAATTACGAATATGGAATCTCTCCACTGCACGCTAGAATCAGATGCATGGAATTTATTTTGAAGCTTGCGTATACTCTTCGACAAGAAGGAGAAGGTACAGATGAATCGATCGGAGGCGGAAAAAAGAGGAAAACAAGAGATCCAAAAGCGTTTTCGCGATAAGCTTGGCCTTGATGTGGATAAACCAAAGCAAGGGTTTGGAAACACTAATGACGGAAACACTGCAAAAAGATTTTTTGAACAGTCAGATGCAACCGCTCGAATAACTGTAGTCAATGGAGAAGTTATAATGAGGCTCAAATATTGAACGTTTTGAATTGCAGAGAAGTAGTGAATGTAGTTCAAAAAGTATTCTGAAAAACTACCCACACCTACTCTACACAAAATATTGGTTCATAGTCAAAATATCATTGCATATCAATCACTACCATTTGGAGAACTGTCAGAAGAAGCCCAGGAATGCAAAAAATAAAGACTACAAGAAATATCGTTATCAGAATACCTGTAAAATTTCAAGGGTTCGGCAGAATGAGGACCTTTTTAACATGCTTGCAACCTCTTCGGAAAAAAAATGCCTTAAAATTAAAAAAAAAAAAACAAAACTTTTTTTCCCACTTTTTCACTGGAATTGGTCCTTCTTCTTTTTGCTCTATTGTTTCAATTCACTTAGATTACTTAAAAAATTGATTTTGACGATTGCATATCAAAATACCGCTATGTTTATCACCTTTGTTAAAACTTCTTATTTTAACACAAATTTCTGAAAAAGCCTGTAAACAGTTTTTTTTTAAAGGCACATTTTTTATAGCCTTGGAAATTTTCTTCAAGATAAAAAAAATTAAAGCAATATCTTTATTCGCTTAGGAGATATGATTTTTGCAACCAAAAAAGTCAAAACGGGTCACTGTGCGGTGGTCGATTATGTTGTCTTTGAGAACCGCGGTGGTTTGCGGCTTATTCGCATATTCCTGCGGCTTAAAAAAGCTCAACACGAAAAAGTCTAAAGGGGTCAAATCACAC
The DNA here is from genome assembly GCA_951509635.1 of Eupeodes luniger. Classification (NCBI taxonomy): domain Eukaryota; kingdom Metazoa; phylum Arthropoda; class Insecta; order Diptera; family Syrphidae; genus Eupeodes; species Eupeodes luniger. The sequence continues at coordinate 157,079,906 of OX608073.1, read as the reverse complement.
AATTTTGGTGGCCACCATGGTAACGTCAATTTGGCGTCAGATAACCACGCCAGGAAACCACTCGAGGTAAATCAGCTCGACGGGGCATAAATTTAAAGTTAAAAACTTCAACACGAGCTCTAAAAATTAAGCGAATAACTTCCAAAAAGGAGTATTCGTTCATGAAATAGGTTCCTAAAGATAATTATTGGTGATTAAGGTTCCTGTATGTATTCCTAGACAAAGTTGAAATTGCTGAGTGGAAAGCTTCTCATCTATTTTTTCCGTGACATCTGCAAACATGCCCTGCCATTTATCAACGTTTGACCTCCATAAGTGATAGATGAATGTGCTATTTTATTCTATTTCTTGAATGGAGAACCGTTTGTATGCAAAAGTTTTAACATGATATACCTGTAAAGACTTATTCCACTTCTTTTCATCACACTTATTAAATAATCATAGTTGAGATTTTGTGTGAACAGAGGCATTTTACCAAATCCCACATAGATGACATAGTTTGGCGGTGAATTATCGACAGTCTGAATAAGGGTTTAAAGAATAATCTCTGCACCTCAAAGAACAAACCAAAAACCTGGGAACCATACCGCATATGTACATATGTACAATGTACATGTATTGACCGTTGCGTGGTATTTTGACGCGAGATCGATATCCTGGCAAGCAAAGAACTTAGGCCACATTATGCTCAAAGCCAATTTAGCCTCACAACTTTTTTGTTTAGCCTGCTTTGAAAAATAAAGATTATATGTAATTAAAACATCTAGGTACTTTAATTCTTGCACAACTTAAATAAACACATTATTCAGTGACCAATATTTTTCGGACTCCATTCTCTTTGTACTCGCTTCAAAGATTATCACCTTAGTCTTACTGGTATGATTGACTAACCCCAATTTCTCGCAAAAGATATTCAGCCTGTTTATTTGTAACTGCAAAATGAAATTGTTTTCAGCCAGTAATACTATGTCATAAGCGTAAAGAAGAAGATTTTTCGCTTGTATCTCGCCAAAAGGTATTCCTCCTGGGAGTAGGTACATCACAAATTTCATCAATAAATAAAGCAAAAAGTAATGGACTTAAAATGCAGCCTTGGGGAACACCTGTCAATGTTTCAAACCATTCTGAGAAATTCGTTACATTCCATACTGCTGCACTCGATGAAACAAGAAAGTTAAAGTTCATCATCAAGTATTTCCTTGAGATTCCTAGCATTGAGAGCTTGTACATCAGAGCTGGTCTATTTGCCTTATCCAATGCTGTTTGGAAGTCGACGAAGCAAGGGCACATTTTTTTCTTATTTTCAATTGAGTTTCTAGCAATACTTGTCAACGCAAATACATATGGTCCACAGATGAGAAACCTGCCCAAAAACCATCCTATAACATGCTTAGAATGTTTTTGTCTTCGATCCATTCTGTAAGCCTTTCATGAAATATTGAAGTAAGAATCTCCCTTAAACTGTTTAGAATAGAAATGTCTCTTTAATTTTCTGGTTGTTTTGGATTTTCGCTTTTGTACACACATTTTAATAGTAAAGTTTTTTAAGTGTTTTGATGATTTGTCTTCAATGGCTGATTAAAAGAAAATATTTTAAAAGAAAGTAAAAGAAAAAATATGGCTGCCACGAGCTGTCAAAATCATTTGGTCAATATTGGAAAATGCATCACAAAGTTTATATTACACTTTTTTACAAAACTTATCACATAACGTATATTTTTAACTTCCTATAGTAAGTTATTGTAATCGGTCCGATTTGTCAAATTGAAAATTTTGACATTTCTCGACGTTTCAAGGTCCCTAGAGTCGAAATAAAAGATTTTTAGAGAGATGTCTATGCGTGCGTGTATGTATGTATGTACGTCATGCATAGCTCAAGAACCAGTAGAGATATCGACTTCAAATAAATTTTGTTATACAGATAATAATGCAGAAAGATGCAGAAAGGACTTTCAAAAAATTTCGTGGGTGGTTCTTTTACCATAGCAATTTAAAAAAAGGTGAATATTTTGGTTAACCCTAAATATCTGACGTACTAATAACGCTAGAGACTTGAATTAAATTTTATATTATATATTGTAACGTGATACCAAACAAATACATTTCTGGAAAAAATAACAATTAACGGTTTTTTTTATAAATCCAAAAAACTAAAAAAAAAATATTTGTCACCTCGAAAATTTTACGAACAAAAACTGATTTTATCTTCAAAACAATTTTTTGCAACGAAGAATAACGTTTTCAACATCTGGTAAAATTTTGAGAAAAATCGAATTGACAGTTTTTTTCCAAAAAAAAACCTAAAAAAAATGTATAAAAGTTGTTAAAAATTGATTTTCGACTCAAATATCTTTTCAAAACTTTGAAATATTGACTTTAAACTAATTTCATCTTTTAAAAAATATTGTTGTCAACATTCAGTAAGATTTTGAGAAAAATCGAATTGACAGTTTTTTTTACAAAAAATTAAAAACCTAAAAAAAATACAAAAGTTGGTAAAAATTGTTTTAATATTCAGTAATTTTTTTTAAAGAATCCAACAGTCCGTTTTTTAAAAAAAAAAATTAAATCTACAAAAAATAGTACGCAAATTCGTCAAAAATTGATGTTCGGTTCTCGACATCTTTCAAATTAATTTCATTCATCCAATTTGTATTTGTTTATATGTAAGAAATAAAATCTTTCAAGAAATGCTACTAAAATTGGTAAAAATTGGTTTTCTACTAAAAATCTCGTTGGCAAAAATAGATTTTGAAATCAAACTATTTCTTTATATGCAAAATATTGTTGGTAATTTAAAAAATTTTAAGAGTAATTCAAGTGACAACTTTTTTAACAAAACACGAAAACCTACAAACTTTTAAGCAAGACAAATCGACAGACGGGATGGGAAGTTATCAGTGTGGGTCGCATCCCAGCCTCTTTTTTCTTTTGCTCTTGGCTGTAAATAGGCTTTTCAATTCAGATAAATGTGAAATATTTTCACATGGGCCAAGGAAGGGTTAAGAGACATGTGAAATTACATTAATGTTTGCTAATATGAGAACCTAATATTTGTATGACGCCCTGCAGGTATAGAACCGATGTCAATGGACATTAACATAATTCGGACACCGAGTTCTAAGCAAAGCGCGTTGATGCGTGAAATACTATCATAACACAAGTGTTATTGTGACACATTTCGTCCTTTATCAGATTTGTGTAACTTTTTAAACTTAAAATGTAAATATACATACATGTAGATACATTTTTACAAATTATTTGACATTTTAGAAAATTTATTTGACATGAATATGTACAAGCATATGTATGTACATATGTTTTTGTTTTGTTGAATAATGTCCTTTCAAAAATATTTCAGAGACTTTTCCAAATATTAAATTAAAGTGAGTTGGGTTTGGGTATTTGTTTAAATTTTTCTTTTGTTCCTTCAGGGACTCACCCAAATTATTCAATCCTTTTGGTTCGTGTTATTGTTCGCGTCAGAGTTTCTTTGAAATACAATGAAAGGATTTTGTTTATTTTTATTTTTATTTTGTGTTGTTGTTTTTGTTTTTGTCTACCAAAATTCATTAAGTAACTCAAATTATGTTCGTTCTATTCATTTTTCTAATAAAAGCATTTCATTGGTCATGTATGGAAGTATAGGTAAGGATATATTGCATTTGGCACATGTTCGTCCTGATGTAGAGCAAAAAAAAATTTGACCTCTAGGGCAAAATAACCAAGTACACACACGTATTCATATATAGGTTAGTTTATATACACACGTAATTTGGTTTCCAACTCCTTGACTAATGAAATACCGCATATGAAATTAGAAACCTCAGATTCTCCTATGTTTGAGGAATTTCATTCTATGGTCTTGGCGTTGTTGAATTTGGTGTTAGCATTGCATACGTAGGCAAGGTACCTTTTTAGGTTCTGTTTTAAAAAGCTTTGTTCGGACAGAAAACTGCGTCACTGCGTGTGCAAGTTATACGTTTAAATTTTGCATTAATTTCCTTTGAGGATAATGAATCTGAAAGATATTTTCTATACTATTGTATGTACTGTACATATGCTCGTGTACACATGTGTTTGTGAATAATTTTGTTGGGAATGGAAAGTCAAAGAGGTACTTTGCACACGCATTGCTATGCTATGTATCCCCCAATAAGCTCCACCACTTCTCACCTTATTTACACCTAACTATAGAGACCCTCTGTTATACGTTACATATAAGTACGTTGATGCTTTCGTTATTCTACTTCTTTTACCTTTTCCTATCAATTACCGTAACGTAATACGATTTCGGGAATTAATTTGTCTCAAAGGACTATTTTCATGGATACGCAAGCATTAAAATTATTATCTTCATTATCATCATCACTAACAGTAGATTAACAAGAAGCGCACCATCACCACCACAAGCACAAGCACAGTACCGCATAGCACAGAACAGAAGCTGCAAAATCTAAAGCTGGAGAATAATATCTTTACCTATACTGTATATATGGACCACCAGAAACAAGAGAATATTGTAGGAACCTCGATTCAGTACCTATTCAAAGTGGATCTCTATACAAGTTAAAAGTAGCTACATATAATATAGAAGAAGCTAGCAACATGAAGGTATATGGAATAGCATGGTATTGCAAAAGCTTATAAATAACTCTAGAGCTTGTGTGATGGTGGTAATGGTTTCCATCCGTGAGCAACAATTAAGATGTATCACCAAAACCACACCGTTGCTGCTTCGTCGTTCTTCTTCGTCGTCGTCGTAGACGCCATCTTTGTCCTTGGATGAAAATATGTTTACACAAATCCTAGAAATTTTAATGAGAAGAACATAAGGCTGGTGTAGCACTTGAACCCATAAAGGCTTTCATTTCTCTAATATGGGTTGGATTGGTTTGGGTTGAGTTGAGTTGAGTTGAGTTGGGTTGGGTTGGGACTTTCGATAGGCTGAGTTTTAGAAGGTCGTAAATTATTTGCGGATTTGTACTAATAGTGTCAGGTGTGAAACAACATGGTGTGATCCAGAATGGCCTATAACTTGTTATGTCCTTTCCTTTTATATGTTTGTGTTTTTAGTCCAGGTAGGTACTATATATATCCTTGATGTTGATGCCAAAATGGACTTAAGAAATTATACATGTATACCTGGTGTGCGGACTTATAGGTCAATAATATAAGAATGGGAACAGATTAGATAAATTGGAAGAATTTATTTTCAATAGGAGCTATCCAAGAAAATAGGAAAGATATAAAAGTTATAGACATGGAAAACAGAGCATAAGCATAAACAAATTGAATTAATTTTGTGAACGCATTTTCTAAATACCTCACCTTTGATCGATAAGATAAAAGGCCATTGTACCAATTAGTATTAATTGAAGTTTATTAAGAGAAAGCAGTTTGTAACAATTTAAACATATGGTGTTATAAAATGAAAAATTAACGTCTGGATAGCACTATCTTATTCTGAACGCACTAAGAACCGGAGGCTTATGAGTTATGAAACTCGTAGATTTTCAAATTTCTGATTTGTTTTGGTATAGTTACAGATAATGGACAAAGAATTTTTTCAAAAAGATAGCCTGTCAACAGGAGTTGATTTGACAGTTCTTGTGATATTAAAAGTTAGCAGGAACGACCATATAAGCTCTTTTTTACCCCACCTTGGTTGACACAATAATTATTTAACGTAGTCCTATAAATCCAGAGGTACTTAAACACAAAAACTAAAACTTTTTTTTAAATGAAATTGTGTTTCTTGAAGCACATGAGGGTTTCACTCAACTAATAACGCATATTCTGTTTCTGAAGAAGCCAAATGGAAAAATGTGTACTTCATCACAAAATTAGGAACTTAGTAAACGTAAAAGAATAATTTGTCAAAGAATAATTTGATAACGTTAATTACAATTGTTTATAAAGTTTACAAACAAAAAACAAAAAGCACGGCTTTACCGCCGTCTGCCTAGTTGACAAATCATAAAAAAGATAACATAGCTCAATAATATATTTAAAAACTTTCATTGTAATTCTTCTTCTATAGAGAAGAGCTAGCCTGCCGAATTGATATAATTTTTTAACTTCCATATTGTTAAGCAAGAGTATAACTTGATTTTGCGTCAGTATTTCGCTACCAAAAGCATTCCTTTTTATTTCTTTAAGAACTGGACAATGGATATCTTCCAACAAAGTGTAAAACATCCTCCCTTTCCTTTAAATTGCACAATGAGCATATAATTGGTAAGTCATCTCTGTGAGGCATAAAATTCAGCTGCATAACTTCAATTCTCAATTTAACCATCATTGAAATTTCGGCAATGCTATTATCGTCCTTAAAAAATTCCTCTCTTCCAAGTTGTGATTTAGTTGACAGTAGAGCTGCCTGTACGTATATAGATCCTGTGGCGTCATTCAAGTATTTCTCTCGTTGTTTTATGTCCACTGCGTCCATTCCACATTCTCTTGCCAAATTTATCCAATCAGCACACCAACTTGTTTTGGTTCGTATTACTTGAAGCGCTACTATCTTCGGAAGCCTATTATTGCTCATCTTCATAACTCTCAAAATGTAATCAACTTGCATTTTTAGGGTTCGTATGAACATACATAGGTGATAATCCTGATTCCATAACATAATAACATAGTTGGGTGTATTTAATGGCAGTCTAAAAATTCGCTTAATATAGTATATGAGAAGTTTCTCAACTGTTTCGTATTGTTTCGTTCCCCATGTTTGTGGCCGCGTAAAACATGACAGACTCAGATACCGCTTCAAATATCTTTAACTTGCTGCTATGTGCTATACTTTTGTTAGAAAAACATCTAATTGCACCTTAAGCCTTAACCAGTTTCTCTCTTAGATGAATTAACATGCTCAAATTTTTCTTTAAGTGAACTCCAAGGAATTTGAATTCCGTGACAACTTCAATGACCTCTCCATTATAGAACCATTTTCCTTTCGTTGAATAGCGGCCTCCTCCTCGTTTAAAAATAAAAATTTTGAACTTATTAAGATTCACCATCAAACTCCAAAGCTGACAATATTGATACAAGCGGTTTATCATTAACTGCAATGATTCAGGTGATGCTGCCAAAAGAACAATGTTGTCCGCAAGCAGCAATGCTTTTATTATTTGTCCGGTGAAGTCTATAGCACCTGGTAAGTGGTCTTTGAGATCTTCAATGAACAAGGCGGGCAGACTCGAACATAATGTACAGCCTTGTCTGACTTCCGATTGTGTTTCAAACCCTTTCGACAACTCTTCTCCATTCCATACCTTAGCAATTGTATTTGCATATAGATTCCGAACTTCCATGACATTCCGTTACTATACAGCTTGTAGATAAGCGCATTTCTATCGATCATATCAAATCCAGATTTAAAGTCAACGAAAAACGTATATAGCTTCTTGTCCTTATTCAGGAATGTTTCTGCGATACTTTTAAGGGTAAAAATGTGGTCAACTGTCGAATAACCTGTCCTAAAGCCTGCTTGAAACTCCTTTAAGAGCTCCATCTATTAAAACATTTTTGCAAAACAAGCGTGATTATTGTTTATGAACATGAAGCATTTAGAAAGGATATTCCTCTATAATTAGACACCTCGGCCAAGCTCCCTTTCTTATGAATCCTGAAAATGATGGACTCCTTGAATTCTAGTGGTATCATTCCTGTTTCCATGACATTGTTATATATAGTTGTCAGTCGATTGATTAGCTCTGCTGTGCCATACTTATAAAATTCTGCTGGTATGCCATTCGGTCCACATGCTTTCCCATCTTTAAGTTCCATTACATCTGAAATCACTTCTTGGTGTTTTATTGCAGCATCAAGAGTTTCATTTTTAAAACCCGGAGTAGCGTATTGAAAAACAAGTTTCCCTTTTTTTGGATTCAACAAACTCTGAAAGTGATCTGCCAGCTGATCAGAACCTATACTAAAATGGATTGAAAACTTTTTCCCGTTCAGCTGCTTTGCCAGGTTTCAAAACTTCTTTCCGCTTTTACAAGACGCTAATCTCTTGGATTCAGCTTCGAAGAATGCTACTTTTTGTATTCTTCATGAAATCAAAGATTGAAAAATTGAAGTCTTTATATTCATTGTGCGATGTTGCGGTGTCAGTGAGACAACGGGTTCTTCTATGTGTCAAAAATCAGTTAATTCCAAGACGTTCTCAAAAGTTGGGCATCGGTTAGACCACATTATAGCGTATTTTGGGTAAGGATATTGGTTGACAACCATCAAAGATCAAACTTACTCAAGAATTGAAGCCTATGGCACATTTGCAGCGATACGTACGTTGCCGATTGAGCAAGTTGTTTAGCCCTTTACAAATTTCTTTTTTAAATTCCCATAGGAAGTTATTGTAATTGTTCCGATTTGGTGAATTGAAAAATTTGACATTTCTATACGTTTCAAGGTCCTTAGAATCTAAATAAAAGATTTTTAGCGATATTTCTGTGTGTGCATGTGTAGGTACGTTCGTGCGTCCGTAAGTTCGGGAAGCTTTTTTCGCGGTCCATATCTCAAGAACCAGTAGAGATTATAAAGTACACAATTTTCCATTCGACTTCTTCAGAAACACAATATGCGTATTTAGTGCTTCTAGAAAAACTAGCGTCTTGAATTAGATTTTATATTATATACTGTGGCGTAATAACAAACTAATATAATTTTGAAAAGAATTCAATTCACTTTTTTTTATAAATCAAAAAACCTGAAAAAATAATTGTCACCTCGAATATTTTACGAAAAACAAAACAATATTTTCTTTCCAAAATAATTGTATGCCAGAAAAAATAGCGTTTTTAACATCTGGTCAAATTTTGAAAAACATTGAATTGTTAGTTTTTTTTACAAAAAATAAAAACATAAAAAAACATTACTAAAAAATTGATTTTTGACTGAAACATCTTTTTAAAAATTAAAAATATTCAGTTCAAACTAATTACATTTTATAGAAAATATTGTGTTCGACATTAAGTAAAAGTTTAATAACAATCTAAAAGTCCGTTTATTCATAAAAATTAAATTCTACAAAGCATACTACACAAAATTTGTAAGAATTTATCTTTGATTCTCGATATGTTTTGAATAAACGAATAAATGAGTTCATTCTATGCTAAATGCTCTTAGAAGAATCCAATCTGTATTTGTTTATATAAGAAATAAAAACTTTCAAGAAATGATACTAAAATTGGTAAAAATTGGTTTTCGACTAAAAATCTCTTTAACAAAATCAGATTTTGTTATCAAACTATTTCATCACATGTAAAATTTTGTTGGTAATTTTTAGTTACTTTTTTAGAAAAAATCAAAGTTTGCAAGCGCGCGATTACAGGAAAAAATTCTGACTACTTCGAACTAAAGACCGATCTTACGATATTTTCTTTATCTTAACCTTAACACCTAAACTCTAACTAAATATCGGGTTTTCAAATAGAGACAACAAACTCAAATATCATAGTTAAAGCCCCCGAACGTCTACAAATTATACAATTTGTCAACCGGAGTCGCTGGCCGTAACTTTAAGAGCGTTAATTTCAATTTTCTGTCGTTATACTCGCCCTAGGAGACAACGTGAAAAATATTAGTAAATCTTTTCTGTATCTTTACGTCTAGATACTTGATTTAGTAAAAGGATTCCATGTATGTAATCCTACAATGTTCCAGCGAAGTGATAAATAAAGGGTTGTTAGAGTATAAGGATCTTCAAAAATTTAGAATTTCTTAAAATGAAACCCATCATCGAGTTGCCTCTAGAAATAACAATTTTCCAATTTGAAGTAAAAATTACATTTTTAAGTCAAAGATAACTTCACGACAGATAACATTGACTTTCTAATAAATGATTTTCAATTTTGTATACGCAACAAAAACAAATTGGGTCTAGTATTTTTTGAAAATTTTACAATACTGCATTTATTAATATTGAAATCTAATCCATTTGTAGTACACCAGTTAACAATGCTGTCAATATCAATCTAAATCTTAATTGCATCTAATGGAGATCTTACACAACTTAATATTTTGAAATCAACCACATATAAAAGACACTTAATAAAAAGAATAAAGAGGAGTGGCTCAAGATGGCTGCCCTGCGGTACATCAAATAACTTTCTTATTTCACTTGAAATACATCACCAATGTTTACACATTGAAACCGTCCAACAAGGAACTTTTGATGCAATTTAGGAGATTAGAGTGGAATCCAAGCAACTTAAGTTTTTTTTTTTTTTTTGAGAAAATTGTGTTGAACGCAATCAAAAGCCTGTGAAAGATCGGTATTAATAACATCGAATTGTAACCGACTTTCTAAACAACCAACGAAGTAATTTAAATTTTAAATATTTAAAAAGCAATGGTGATGCTGCGAAATATTATTTTGAACTAAACTATAGTTTATTTTTAACAATTGCTTCAAATACTTTAAAAAATAGCTGAAATTTAACAATAGGTCTTTAATTTTTCACAGCTGGCATAGGTCCAGCTTTTTGCAGATTAATAACCAGAGAATGTTCCAAGGTACCTAAAAAAAAACTTGTTAGAATGACATATAACATAGTGGGTCTGCTAGATTGTATTTGCAAAATTTCAAAAGTGGTGTTGGAATACTATCCGGTGCATCAGAGAAACTGTTGTCTAGAGATGATAAAGCTGTGAAGACATCATCTGTAGATTAACAAATGCTTAAAGCATTTAGTTAGTTTAGTTTAGTTTTATTGACTTCAAAATTTTAATACTGTTCACAATTTTCTTTGAAAGTTTATCTTAAGTCTTAAAATGGTTTGGCCGAATGGCCGTCTACCAGACTGACATGTACATTTTAATTTTTATAATATTCTTACTAAAGAAAAATCTAATGTAACGTTAAAAATCTAATGTAAATTTAACAATTTTGCAAATAATTTTGTATACATTAAAAACTTTTATTGATTACACATGTTCTGTATCGTAATGCACTAAAACAATATTGGTATAAGACTTCCCACCCTCGTACTACATACATCAATTTTTTGGTTTCCTCTAGACTGAGTACATCGATTCCAAATTATCTCTTGCGGAATTCTTTCAGAATTGGATAAACTCCCAAAAAAAGGAACACGTCTTCACGTTCTCTTGGATTGTATAGACCACACCATAGAGGAAGATCTGGTCGGTGAGGAATAAAGTTTAAGCTGAGTAGTTCATCTGTGACTTTGCGCATGGTGTATTTGGTCAAGAAGTAGGTCTTTTATTCCAAAAAGTGGTTAACTTTACTATAGTAAGTAGTTGATGAATGATGATGATTCCGCTTCCTCAGTTAACTGATCGTACATCTCGTTTCCGATTTTCATCAACAATTCATCAAATTTCGAACTAAGCGAAGAAAGGTTATCTTCAGTTGATATTGAAATAGTTGTTGAGCAATCATTCGCCACTTTATATCAATCGCCTCTCACCTACGCATGCTCCTCTAGAATTAATAATGTTACTTAGCACAAGCCTTGGAATCCTTTTTCTGCCATCTCCATAATTCTTGCCACATAATTAAAGTGTAATTTGAGAGTATGCAGCATGTTGTTGGGTGATGCCGTACTCGGCAGCCTTAAGGTGCTTTTGATGAAAAAACGGAGGAATTTTTCCACTGCATCGAACGACATGTATCCCCACGCTTGCACTCCGTAAAAAAGAATTTGAGTTGCAGTTGCTCGAAACACTTTGTATTATTTTAGACTTTGATAAATTAATTGAAAGATTCCAGACTTTGCAATAGCACTGAAGTCTATTCATCATCAGCTGCATAGTATTCCATCTATAGATTCGGCCAGGAAGACTATATCATCAGCATACATGAGACCAGGACTGGGGACTTTCCACTAAGCACTCTACTGCCTCTCACTGAGTTTGTTATATCGTTTATGTATAGACTGAACAGTAGCGCGCTTAAAACGCATCCTTGCTTAACTCCTATTGACGTCCGAAACTCATCGGAAAGATGTTTTCCATCCCACACTCGTGCCACGTTTTTTTGTATACATTGCTTTGATAACTGCTATTATTTTTGAAGAGATTCTATAATTGTAGAGCTTGTAGAAGAGAGCTTCTCTAGGGATAGAGTCGAATGCTGCCCGAAAGTCGACGAAAAAGGCATAAAGCTTTTTGCCATTCTTTTTGTAGATTTCGGCTATATTTACTAAAGAAAATATTTGATCGATTGTTGAGTGATTTTTTCTAAACCCTGCTTGAAACTCAGTCAAAATATTCTTGCTTTCAATCCAATTAGATAATCTAGTATACAATATTGAACTAAAAAGGTTTGTCACAGTGTTTAAAAATGAAATGCCTCTGCAAGGGAAAGATGGTTGCTGATCGAAAACTCACGAGAGCGTTGGCCGTCTCAAAAATGTTGTTGAATTCGACAGTAAGGAGTTGTAGAAATTTGGGGGTAAGATGTTTATAAAATTCTAAAAGTATTCTGTCCTCTCTAAGAGCTTTGCCATCTTTGGAAATTTGTATAGCTGCTTCAACTTCGGATAGATAAAATGGAGCATCAAAAATTTCATCGGCTATTAAAGGGGTTGCATATTGAATTGGAGGCGATATTTCAGTTGTGTTAAGAAAACTCGAAAAATGTGTTTTAAGAAGGTCTATGTACACTACCATGTTACACCAATGTTATCTGACGTTCTGAGTAACTTTAAGTACGCAAAAGAAAGATTTTTTGCTTCTAAACACTTTCTATCGAACCACTTTTGCTTATTTGTAATAACCTTTCTTTCAAATGTTTTTTGGCAAGCCGCATTTTTTATGAAAGTTACGAGTGTGTGTAGGTCGGGGTTCACTGGAATTTATGTGGCTACCAGCGCATCGATCTGTCTGTTTATACTGCACTGAAAAATTTCTCTGTTGTGGTCGTTCCAATGAAATTTCGGTGGAAGAAAAAATCCCGAAACCGCTGTTTCGTCACGACCAGGGGCGTCTTTACACTTTTGGGGGCCCTGGGCCCAATATGATTTGGGGGCCAACAAAAGTAGGTATAATATATTTTTTTTTAAATCGTTTTAAAATTATTTTGTGTTTTTTTTTATATTTTTACTTTTTAAAAAGAACTAAAAAAAAACATAAAACAGATATTTTTTTATTCTTTTATAATTTTTTTTTAATTTACCTTCAATAGTTGAACATTTTTCTTTATTGTTGATTTTTGATAATTTTTATTGTTTTTTTGGTTGATTCTAATGTTATCTTTTTTTTTTTTAAATTTTATGTAAGTTTATTCCTTTATATTTGTTTTGATTTGGTTTTTTTTTAGATATATGTATATGTAAGTTTAAGTATACAATAAAATATTATTGAAGGCATACTTTTCTGACTTTGTCAGTTGCAAAATCCTGAATTAAGTCACCAAACTCAATTTCCTGCAGTAATTCATTTTCAATTGATAAAATTCACAAGCTGTTAAGTCTATCTTGTTCAATTTCGAAAATGAACGCTCTCCACTGCAGTGTGAAACCATCAAAGATACAAAAATTCTACAGGCAGTTTCTACATTTGCAAATGTGTTCAAAATTTCATCCACTGTAATTAGACTGTACAATTTTGATATTGTAATAAGATCTTCATTTACATATTTATTGAATTCTTTTAAATACTGTACGAGGTGCAATCATTCAACCTCAAGTTCTTCTGCATTAACATCTCTATGGTTTTTTGAAAACTGTTCGTAAGAATTTTGCGAATTTTTCTGAAGTCAAATATTGCAATCGACAAAAAAGCCAAACAATGCATTAATTTCTTGATAGCAATTGGATCGTATTTTTAATTGCAAAGCAATAGTGTCAATAATTGGAAAAAAAGTTGAAATTTTAAACTTCTCTTTCGCAATTAGCTGGACGGATGGTGCAGGATCATCAAAATATGTGGCACACGAACTTCGTACTATTTTTCGTTGCATTAAGTCTTTATAATTAGCCATCCGGATTCTGAAATTAGGCACATGCTTCTAATTTATCAAAATTCTCCCTTAGATCGTTTTTATGAAAGATCATAGTGAACAAAGCACTACTTTGAAGGCTCTTGCTGGTTTTATGAATTCTTTCTAATATTGTGCTCAAAATTTCTGTTAAAATGAGGAACTCCAGTTTTGACATTTTCTAAGACAAGCTTAGCGCTCTGCTTTTTGTGTCTAGAGCTTGCTCTGGATCTCTAGAGATAGATGTCAAGGCTTTAGTAATTTGCTTATAACCATGATGGAGCGTGTTAACTGCATCAGCTCGTTCAGACCATCTTGTTTCAGAAAGGCTTTTAAGAACTCTATGTGAACCTAAACATTCATTCAATTTATTCCAGCGATGAGTAGAAGCAGAAAAAAAGTTGTATATTTTTTGAACCACTTGAACGGAACCTGTTGCCTCCTGCACTCAACCAGCCGCATGAAGGCCTACTAAGTTAAGATAATTAGCTGCACAAGGTACAAAGGTAGCAAATTCGCACTTCTCCTTTAACCTTGCTTGCAATTGCAAACCAGAATTTTTTCCCGACATATTAGGCGCATTATCATAGCTTTGTCCTCTACAATCCTCTGTTGAAATGTCATGATTTTCCAGAAATGTGAAGATTGTGTCAGCCAAATATTCAGATTTATGCTCTTGAATAGGTATAAATTAAAAAAAAAAACTTTCGATGGGAACACAATTTTTAATATACCGAATTACAAAAGTCAACTGGTCGATATGAGAAAGGTCAGATGTACTGTCAACACTTAGGGAAAAATATTTTGCCGATCTAATTTCACCTAAAATTTTCATTAGGACTTGTTTTCCCATTATATCAATGAATTTGTTGCAAATATTTGCTGATAAATAGGAAGTGTATCCCATTCCTGAGTTCCCACATTTTTTTAAATGATCTGCGATGATTGAATCATCATGGGACAACTTTGTGTTTGTTTATGGAGTGAGTTGAAAAGTCAACATGTGTGCAGAACTGTAGAGTAGAACCATTGAATAATTACAATAATTACATTTGTAATTATCCAATGGTAGAACGAAAGCAGAGTTGTTAAAATAATGTTGACAGCGTGTGCAGGTGTATGATTAAAGATTCATGTTGCCAGAATTTTAAGATGTTGAGGAGGAGAATTTCAACGGAACAAAGAGTCAAATGAAACTTGTTTTTCTGTTACTGTCTACTAACCTTATTTCATTTTCTATACAATTCTTGTAAAGTTTCATTCATTTTGAGTTGATGGATTTGGGGGCCAAATAATTGCGGGGCCCTGGGCCTTGGCCCACCGGGCCCATGCCTAAAGACGCCACTGGTCACGACCTGTTCTTAGCTTAAACGAGACCTCCAACGGCATGTGAATGTGATCGGAAAATGTTTTTCCAATTGGGAGATCCAGTTTCCAGATATAAAACAATAGTCGATCACAGAACACGATGTTCCACGGATAAAAGTAAATTCACCATCTCGGTCGTCTTCACAGCTTCCGTTTAGAACGTGACTATCAAATGCATCAGCCAGTTCCAAAATATTATTTCCGTTCGTATCACACACCTCATCTTTCGATTTCCTATCATAATAAATATGATTTGCTTAAATCATTTATATCAGAAATAAATAACTTCCCAACTTGTTTTTGTTACTAAGAGGCGCTCAAGTGATTATGAATACTCTTAACATGTTTAAAGTAAATACCCAGTGCGAGTTTAAAAAAAAAAAAAAAGGAAGGATACCGCCGCACTTTGGTCCTAAAATTTGTAATATTAAAATGACAGGGAAGAACAGAGCTTTGTAAAGCATTCAATATTCTCGATGTGCGGTTAAAAAAATAATCTCTACACTTGACAGTAAGTCTCAAATTGAGCTCAAGGGTAAACTGATGAGCATTCCTGTAAGTACGAGTATTACGGTTGAATTTTTTGAAGGGGGGGGGGAATAAATAAATAAATTAGGTGGCTCAGCAGTCCGTTAAGAATAAGGGCCTAGTGACTTACAACTTTCAATCATTCCTGTGTGCGAGTAATGTTGTCAGAGATAGAGGGGACCCACATTTTGAAAATCTTAACTGCTAGTTTGATAAAGCACTTTTCATGACAAGAATTACTCTTGGAGGATTTGTCAACTCCTTGAAAGGGGTAGTACCCGTGAAAAATAGACTTAAGATAGCACAGACAGGGACTGAACGAAAGATCTCTGGCATGATAGTCCTATGAACTTACAATGACGCCAAGGGTACTTCTAACGAATGGGAATGTAACTGGATAATTCGGCAGAACATTTTTTGACCAAATATCGGTAAAACAATGAATTGTAAGAAACATTGCGGCAGTGATAGAGTGATGTAAATGTTTTCAAAATTGGATTCTATCTCAAAAACTTACAGTTTCTTAGGAGCACCTTCTCAAATATGCAAGTTATATTCAAGTTTTTGACAACTGAACAGCAACTAAAAAAACATAAGCATTCATTTGAACAGCCGAAAAGGTTTGAAATAAATATATTTTGTATATTAAACAAAGTAAATCTTAAAACACCGAGTGAATTTTTATAAAATTACTTCTTACAAGTTAGTCAAAAGACCATTGAGGGCATTTTAGTTTGTTTTGGACCTATCTAGATCCTGCGTCATAAATACTAGGCTCAAATTACTCTTAAAGAAATAAAAACAAACATTAGATCTATACAAGTTCGTTGTAATAAAATTCAATTTCTCGTTCGACTAAATTAATATTATATCTACATAACATATATGTACACGTATTTTGTCCACTATATTACTACATATCTAAGGTACTCATTTTGAATATAATATGTATATACATAGATAGTTCAAATATCTGCCTCATAAGAAAGACCGTTAATTAGAACATCACCCCTAAAGTCAAGTCAGAAATTTCATTCATAATTACATTATTTCTAAGATACCACCAGATACGGAGTCTTCTTTCATCAGATATGAGAATTTGTTAAGTCCAAGAATTTTTTCCTTTTTCTATTTCTTGAAGTATACCCAATTCCAGTGTCCGCCATGAAATATTCCTTTGATGTCTATCTATGGATATTTTTTCTCCCTAAAAATTCTAGTTGCTGTGGTGGTTTTGGTGTTGTTGTTGTTGTTATTATTGTTGGTTTTTTGTTGCTTAATTTTGTTGATTTTATTTTCTCTTATTGTTTATTTATGTTTTTTTTATTTTATTTATTTTTTTCTGCTTTTTTTTGGAAATGACTTTCGTCGTCAACTAATGTAATAGGTTTATTCAAGGTTTATGTACATACAAATTCCGTACATTATTGTACGTCCGGGTCCAGGCTGGCCCACCCTTCACCCCTCCCCAAACTGCTGTACATACTCGTATATTTAGGATAATACTCGACTCGTGCACACAATAACATTCATTATACTCCCCTTGCGGCAGAAATTATAATTTGGTAAGCTCATGATTGTGTCCCATGAATCTTCGCATGATTCTTGATTTAAGTCTTGGTTTTATTTTTATTTATAAGAGACCACTCGTAGTGGAATTCATATCATTTTGGTTTTTTGTTTTTTCATCGAGGGAATGTTCTGAATTATGAACTTCAAGTTGAGTTAATATTTTGTATTTTGTATCAAGAATTGTCTGTGAAAATATTTGAGAATGTAAAATATTCTTTTGTTACTTTCATACTGATGTCAAACGCAGAAAACAAGATAAATATGTTATATCTGCATTTTCGCATAAAACATAAGGAAAAAAATATATAATTGTTAACGTTAAATTAAGTTAGATACAAAGATATTCTAACGATTTTTCATTTTTTTTTTTTTTCAAAACCAATATTTCTCCCTTAGTAGCAACAAAAATGCTGAAAAAATATACGAAACATTCTTCACTGTACATAACCTAAATATTTATATAATATGTACATTGTACATTATACATTAGCAGTGACCTCACGTTGCTGAGAAAACACGTTTCCCGGATACCTATAGAGAAATGTAAACGTGGCAAACAGCAACAGATTGTTAAGGGTTTATGTATAGTAATTTTCATGTAGAATTAGATACCAACATCCATGAATATATGAATATGAATTATGAATATTCGGAAGCACCTATTCTAATGACCATTTGCGATATTATTATAAACACATTTATTCCCTCGTGTTTTTTGTTTTGTTCAATTTTTAGGACAATTTAAGTGAAGATGAAATTTAAATTGTCGCATTCTGGTAAATTGTACATAAAATAAATTAAAAAAAAAACTATATTGCGGTTCAATTATTTAAGAGATTTAACAGTATCGAAAATATTTTAAGTTTTAATTTAAAAATGGTTTCAACATAAAACCTGGAAAATAAATCCAAGTTAACAAACTATAAATTATAAAATCTTATGAGCTAAATTTACAAAATTGAGCGAAAAATGTCCAAATTAATGAAACCGAAACTAGAAGGTTTTTCAACAAAGACGCTACAAAAGTAGAGCGACAGGGACAGCAAACGACGTCTTATTTCTTGCCGCTCTTTTGACATTTCTCTTCAGTAAGGTTTGCCATTTCATGATGGAAAGATATATGAGCCAACAACGAGTCGAAATTATTAAAATTTACTACCGAAATTCGGAGTCAGTGGCCTCAACGTTAAGAGCCCTACGTCCAATTTATGGTCGTCAAAATCGTCCTAGCGGATCAACAATTGAGCGTCTAGTGGAAAAATTTGAATCCACAGGGACAGTAAAAAATGTTTTCGTGCCAGTGAGACAAAGAAGTGCCCGTAGTGTCGAGAATATTGCTACCACTTAGGCTTCAGTTGCAGAAAGCCCAAATGTGTCACACATCCATTCTTACAAGATTAAATAATTTATGATAGAACTGAAGCCGCTTGACCACCAGAAGCGTCGTATTTTCTTGAATTGGGCTTAGCAACAACTTGAAAATGATTCGGATTTTCATCGAAAAATCATCTTCAGCGATGAGGCTCATTTCTGGATGAAACCAATATGCGGTATGGGTTAAGAAGCACTCCACACGTACTCCATGAGTCATCATTACATCCCGAAGAAATGACGGTTTGGTGTCGTTTATGGGCCGGCGGCAGCGTCATTGGGCCGTACTTCTTTCGTGATGATCAAGACCGGCACGTTACTGTGAAAGGGGACCGCTACTGTTCAATGATAACCGAATATTTTTGGCCCCAATTTGATGGTATGGACTTAGAGGACATGGGGTTCCAACAGGACGGCGGCGTAAAAACATGTGAATACAAACAAAGTACATTTAACAATCACATAGTTTCAATAAAGTTTTAATGCTGTACTAAGAAATGTTTATTCTAATTATGATAATTTTGTTTGAAGATTAAAAAATTATTATTATTCTTTTTTCCTTAATTTGATGCGTTTTATTTTAAAAATTTTTTTAATGACATTTGATGTGAATTTTGTTATTTATGGGATTTGAGTATAAATGTTGCAAAGTCGAAAATCATGGTTTTTGAAAATACTCAGGGAAGAACAACTTCCCAAGAGAAATGGTTTTTGGAACGTGAACCAATAGAAATAGTAAATCACTTCAAATACTTTGGTTTTTTGATAACTCGTAACCTTGATTTTCGCACACATGTAAAAAAAATGCACTGCAGCCAAAACGGCAATAAATCTTATGTGGAGTAATTTCTTCTGCAACAAGTATGTGGATGCAATTGCTAAATTTAGAGTGTTTGATGCAACCATTAAAACATGCCTGTTCTATGCAAATCAAGTGTTTGGCTATCAAAACTTAGACAAGTTTGAAGTAATTCAACGCCTATTTTCCAAGCGCATCTTTTTAACTGGATAACTCAACACCTACATATGCAATCCATACTGAATCCGGTATGCCACAATTTTTTTTAAAGAATCTTAAATTAAATGCTGATTATATAATAAAAGTTATGAAAATGCCTGACTCAAATCTTCAAAAACAGATATTAAAATATGCACTTAGACGTCAAATATCGCCTTTCAAAGAATGAAATGATCTAGCTTTTAGACACAGCGTAGACTTCGACCGCAATAATACAGCCCATACAAATTAGCAGGACTTATTCTACAGCTGTATAGCAAAAATAGATAATTCCTTGTATTTGCAATGTCTGAATAGAGCGCAAACATCGACAACTAGGCTTTTATATAAAGAATTATACCACCCACTTTTTATTCGAAATTATTTTAACGATAAACTCACTCTTAATCTTATCTCTAAAGCAAGGACTGAAATGCTATGTTTAAATTATAGACCTCATAGAACTGACCTTCGCTCGATATGTAGTTTGTGCAACCGCAATGAAATCAAAAACGTGTATCATTTTCTAGCTGTGTGCCCAATCTTACAAGAAATCCGCAGGCTTTACTTCTCAAAGAGTTTCCTTACACTTGAAGATAAAAAAGGATCTTTTCTTTGTCTCTATGTGAATCATGCCTTAGGTTACCGTAACACTTTCATCGATTGAATTTCAAACTAATTTAAATGATGATCAAACAAAATATAAATTTCTTTTTTTTTGTTAAAACATGTTCTTCATTTTTTTTATTTTTTTTTTATTTATTTAAAATTTATTAAATCTGATATAATAATTTAATACTTATATATTTTTGTATATGTTATATTATTTTTGTATATGTATTTATAACTTTAACCTTTTCTTTCTTTTTACTAAAAACTCGAAATAAGTTGATTAGGCAGACGGCAACATTTTTGTCAAGCTTTACAGTTTTTATATCAACAAAATGTAAACAATTATAGAGAAATAATACCCATTCTAGAAAACATCTTCAAGGGATGCCTTAAATTGGCATACATCCCGATGTCTTGGAGACAAGTTAAAGTTGTTTTTATTCCAAAAGCTGGAAAATCCAGCCACGTTAACCCTAAAGACCTAAGACCTATCAGCTTATCATCATTCCTTCTCAAAACTTTTGAACGTTTGATCGATATCCACTTAAGGGCAAGTATTGATAAGTCGCTCCTTTCAAAGGCTCAACACGCCTACAACAAAGGGAAATCAGTTGAAACGGCTCTACACAGTATAGTACGTACAATCGAAGATTCCCTTCATCATAAAGAGTACACCTTAGTTGCCTTCTTAGATATAGAAGGTGCATTTAACAATGTCGCTTGTCGACACATCTGCAATTGCACGTGTATTGACATCTCTGAAGGTAGATAAGTCGATCAGCGAATTGATTAATCAAATGCTGATAAGCAGGATTATCAATTCAAAACTGGGCGATTTTACTACACAAAGGGGTGTCAGCAGAGGTACGCCACAAGGTGGTGTCCTATCCCCTCTCCTCTGGAACTTAGTAATAAATGAATTACTAATTACTCTAGAAAGAGAGGGATACAGAGTGTTTGCTTATGCGGACGATGTTGCTATTGCAGTAACGGGTAAACATCGCAATATACTAAAAGATCTCTTACAAAACGTTTTAATTAGGCGTTAACCCACAAAAAACCGACCTTGTCCTCTTCACAAGAAAATACAAAGTCCCACACATTGTCCCTCCCCTCATAAACGGTGTACCACTTAAATTCTCTGAACAAGCAAAATACTTGGGTCTCATTTTGGATAAGAAATTAAGTTGGAAACCTAATATTCAAGAGAGAATAAACAAGGCCACAGTAGCCCTGTTCTCCTGTAAAAAGGCCATTGGTAGTAAATGAGGCCTACATCCCCGCATTACACACTGGCTATATATCTCGGTCATAAGGTCGATCCTTACTTATGGAGTAGCGGTATGGTGGACGGCGCTAGATACAGCGACAAATCGCGATAAACTCAGCAAAGTCCAACGAACAGCCTGCCTGTGTATGGGAGGAGCACTTCGCTCTACCCCCTCCGCCTCACTTGATGTTCTGTTCCATCTAATACCGCTGGACATTTTCAGCAAGCAAACGGCCGCTAATACAGCCATACGGCTTCAAGCCTCCTCTCTGTGGATCTACACCATACCCCATCCTCAGTTTAATAACTATAGCTTCAAAGTGACTATACCTCCCAGGTCTTCTTGGGAAAATACATCATTTTTGAACGATGATCCTATAAACTTTTATACAGACGGATCAAAAACGGAGGATGGGGTTGGTGGAGGCGTATACTCAGATAGACTAAACTTAAGTCTCTCCTTTCGTCTACCCGATCATTGTAGCGTGTTCCAAGCTGAAATCCTGGCTATAAAAAAAGTCCTATCCTGGCTTAGAGAAAACGTTATATCAACTAATGATATACGCATCTTCTCGGATAGCCAAGCCGCGTTAAAGTCCCTAGACTCTATCTCCACAAACTCATTAACAGCCCTAAATTGTCGATCATCTCTTACGGAGATGGCTACACAGTTCAACCTTCACCTTTTCTGGGTGCCGGGCCATAGAGACATTCCAGGAAATTGCAAAGCTGACGAACTTGCAAAAAGTGGAACAACTTTACCTCTGCTGGCTCACATTGCTAGCATAGGTATCCCTCTAGCTACATGTAAACTTATGCTTAAGCAAGATGTCGCAACAAAACTAATTTGGCCTATTCTTAACGCCAGGCGCTCAAAACAATTAATCTCTCTGAGTAGATTGCACATTAGCTACGTTATAGGTGTCCTGACTGGGCACTGCTTAATAGGAAGGCATGCTATTCGACTTAGAGCCCCTGCAAATGATTTTTGTAGGAGTTGCATGGACGAAGAAGAAGAGGAGACAATCTCTCATCTTCTGTGCACATGCCCTGCCTTATCACAAAGACGTAGAATCCACCTTGGAGACTACTACTTTAACGATACCAGCGATCTAAAAAATTCTGACATTACTTGTCTCCTACGCTTCATTCGAAGCTCCAATTGGTACAACGAGTTAAGCTGATTAACTGATCCATGTGGTATCACAATGGACCATACTTTGGTCTAAGTGTGTTGGATGTCCCAACCAACAGCCACTTTAACCTAACCTGACCTAACCTAGAGAAATAAAGAATGTATTAATAATAATTAATAATAATGATGTGAAATTTCAATTCTTATAAAAACATCTCCATCTTTTCTATTTTCCAAAATTTGAAATAATCAAAATATTATCAAAACTAAATATTTTTACATTCACTTGAAAGGTGCAAGTAAACAGTTTTTCAAAAAGGGCAGGTGGATGTTGAAATGGAATAAAACATAGCTGTGTGTGAGGTACTAACAAAATAATTTTTTTATCTGAAAGGCGTATGTACATATGCTATGAAGTATGGAATATGACATCATTCAAATGCCCGCCTCGCCTTCTTGGCTTCTTACGGTGGCACGGATCCGAGTGGTTCAATTTTCAATGACTCTTTCGCATAGATCCGGCTGAATTTGTGAACGATGGCCTCTGTTATGTTCACCTTTAGGGCATCGGTCGATTGTGGTTTATTTGCATAGACCTGTGACTTTAAGAAACCCCACAGGAAAAATTCTAGCAGGGTCAAATCACATCATGCTGGCCAATTCACACAAACCCTGCGAGAGATAACCTTACCTCAAATCGTTCATGCAAAATTTCAATGGTGGCGTTTGCTGTGTGCCACGTAGCGCCGTCCTCCAGGAACCACATGTCGTCTAGGTCCATATGGTTCCATTTGGGCCATACAAAATTAGTTATCATCGTTATGTAGGGCTCGCTGTTGACGGTGACCACCTCACTAACGTCGTTTTCAAAAAAGTACTGACTAATTACGCCGCCGGCCAAAAATCCACACCAAACGGTAACTTTTAGAGGATATATTATCACCTGGTGAACCTCGAGTGGGTTGGTGTCGTCCCATATACGGCAATTTTGTTTGTTAACACGGCCATTCTTCCAAAAATGCGCCTCGCCACAATTGAAGTCTTCTTCCAAGCAATTCGAAGTCCAGTCAGCGAACAAACGGCGCGGCGTTGTCTATGGTCATAAACTTTTAAACTTTTAGCTCCTGGGTCAGTTGGATCTTGTACGGGTATAGGTCCAAGTACTTACTTACTTACTTAAGGTGGCGCTACAGTCCTGTGTGAACTAGGGCCTCACCCAACAAACATCTCTATCTAGCTCGGTCCCTAGCTAGATGTCTCCAGTTTCGGCCGATCTTGCGTTCCTTGGAGGTACGGGTGTTGGCTGATTGTTTACTGAACCGTCTCAAATTTGGCCACCAAAAGTTAAAGAGCCGACTGTGAAGGGCCGCCACGTCTACCGTAAAATGGGCACAATGCGCGCAACGTTTGCATTAACGAACATCCATTTTTTGGTAATAAAGTTTTATCATTTGAACGTGCTGTTCAATCGTGTAACTTGCCATGATGATTTGGCATAAACAACTGAATAATAAACAAAAGATTTGACAGAGGTCACCAAAACAAAATGGCTGCCACAGGGCTCCAAAATCTACCCACGCCAATTGAAAACCGCGTTATAATTATCGGCACTGGTACTCAAAAATTTTCAATCCAATTACAAACAAAATAGTACTGGTATTTAAAAAGTCTTAATAGCAAAAAATTGTTTCGCTGAGAGAGAAGTTTAAAGAAAAATACGTACGGAGTTATCTGACTAACGGCCTGTTGTGATATCTCCATTTATAGATTTTCCATAATAGGTGAGGTAATATTGGAGTAAATAAAATTGAAATAAATAAAATTTTGCATAGAATGAAATAATTTGAATTCAATACCTCACATCTATTTTCAAAATATTTGTCAATATAACTTTTTTTTTGTAAAAATTTTACCAAAAATGTTAAAAAACAATATTTCTTATAAGATTAAATAAGTCTTACAAGATTTTTGAGTTTGAAAACAATATTTACCAACCTTAAGTAGTGTTTTTTTTTATGTTCTTCTTTTTATTTTCTTAAAATTTTACAAGATGTCAGAAACGCTATTATTCGATAAATAAATGTATTCTGCCGGTAATATCATCTTATTTCCGTACAATATTCTATGTGACAAATTTGTTTTTCAGTTTTTTTTTAAATTTTAGAAAACCCAGTTTTTTGAATTTTAGGATTGTACGCCACGGCACATTATATAATATAAAATTTGATTTAAGTCACTAGCGTTATTTGTTAGTGAGATATTTGAAGTCAAAAGAATGTAGTGAAAACTTTCGAAATTATTATTTATAAATCGAAGTCTATTTTTGAAAGCGATATCTCTATCTACTAGTTCTTGAGATATGTACGACGAAAAACAGTATCCTGGACGTACAGACGTGCTTACACAATATGCTCACACAAACATGTCTCTAAAAAATCTTTGATTAAGACTCTAGAGAGCTTGCAACGTTAGGCCCCTTTCACACCAAACGAATCCGAATCAATCAGAATCACTCCGAATCAAGTTGAATCTGATTCGTCATCTCCACTCTTTCACACCAGCTGAATCAACCTGAATCTATAAAAATCCTTTCATCTTCTTTTTGTTTTCCTTCTTTTAGTTGCTCTTTCTCTCTCGTATGGTTGTTGATTCAAGACTGACCGGACGAGGAATCTGACAGGTTGAATCAAGTGCAACCTCGAATCAAACCTGATTGAACCAGATTCGTTCGGTCTGAAGGCGGGAAAAAAATTCCTTCACATTTAAACGGAGCGCTCGAAGTCGAATCTTGGTCAATCAGATTCAACTTGATTCGGAGCGATTCTGATTGATTCGGATTCGTTTGGTGTGAAAGGGGCCTTAGATATGTCGACATTATTTCTGATTCGACAAATTTGACCAATTACAAACTTCTCATGGCAAATTAAAAAAGATACATTTTCTTATTGACGTCATTTTTAAACTTCAAAAAAAATTAATTATTTCAAAAACAATTTCAATGATTTTATTAGGAAATAAAGTGTATTTTCCACGTGCCGATTTAAATTTTGTCTAGTTGTTGTTAAAAATCTAAGATCTTACCAAAGAAACGTTTGGTCTATTACCAATTCTCCAATTCTTCATAGTACCGTTTTTTTTATTGCTTAAAGTTTACACACTACTTCACAAACAACAAATTTTCACAACTTAAGTTTTTGGTATTGTTTTTAAATTAGTAAATTATGTGTGCTTATAATTAATAAATTCGTATTCCTAAAACAAAATACAGTATTTTGCATTTAATAATTTTTAAATCTAAAAGCTATTTTCATGGAAACTACTAAGAACTGAAGATTTCCCCCTTTGTCATAGTTTTCTAATTATAATTTGTGAAACAATTTTTGTTTCCAATTATTTGCTTTTATAATTTTAACTTAGACGTTTTTGAAAGGTTACGTAAAGAGACGTTAGCTCCTGTGCTGTGAGCTCTATAAATGTATTCTACCTATTTGAAAATATGTCAGAACTGTTTAGTTTTGAGACTTCCTTTCCTAAAATAACTAGAAACATCAAGTTTAAATAAACTTCCTTAACACGAATAATCGAACACTTGAATTTTACATCGAAATGAAACAATTTTTGAACCTGTCAATTAAATAAAATAGTTAGGTGTAGGTACTTGTATATTTAATACCTACGAGTACAGTACCTTACATACCAATGTATCTAGTTCATGTTTTTGCTACTCTGACTGATGATTTATTTGCAAGGAAAAGGTTTTTCGAACTTGTATAAATTAAGCAAATTGGTATCCTAAGTCAAAGATTGAAATTTTCTACGACTTTATTGATTCCTACATTTCTGATGATGTACAACAGCTCTTTGTAGTTTAGTTTATAGTACAGTTGTTATTGCAACCTTATATAACATCAACAGGAATAGCATTCGTGGAAATTTATTCATCGAAAACAAAAAGCAAAACACATTACTCGTTACACTCTTCACTTAACAAAGTATTAATGAAATCCTCCCGCTGTAGCCGCGTCCTCTTATTTGCTGAGTCTTGTACTTCTAGTATAAGTTTACCAGGTACCAAAAGATACATAAAAACGTCAGGATGGCAAAGTGTATAAAGAGAGTGCACCTTGTCGGGAAGTTTGATATATATGTTTATATACAGTTATAAATACAAGCCGTATAAGAACCTAGTTTTCACTACGAACGAAGTTCAATTTCTGGATGCGCGTTTTCTTTAATTAAAATGCAAGGACTTATCCACCTCGACATCGTCGTTTTCGCCGTCGTCGTCGTCGCTCGCTTGCTAACCGTCAGCTAACCCATGTTGCTACTGCTGCTGTAGTTTTTTTTGTAGTTGCACCCTCCTTTCATGTTTTTCTAACCTTTTTCTTTCCGCATCCGTGTTTATTAACGTGCGGGCAAAAATGTAAATAGAAAATCTTAAAAATGAGAAACGAAAATCCAACAATCATAATCCAAGTTCTTAACGGTGAGTTCTTTTCGTCCCTAGCACCATACATGTACTGCGCAGAACATACATAAGTATAGTTATGACAGGATTTCATTTATCTTTAGGTAAGGTATATGTTATGTGTGTGTAATGTTCTCGACATACATACCTAAGAGGGATATACAAAAAAATGTTCTGAGTTTTCTATGTTTTCCAAAGTTTCCAGAAAAAACACATCACATTCAGTTTTGGAAGTATTTAGGACTTATGAAAATGACGGATTATCAAAATATACTGAAGTAAGACTTGAAACTTTACAGTATTAGTAAAGGTAAAGACTTACATACGAAACAAAGTTACCAGGTTATAAAAAGAAACAGAAAAATGTTCTTCTTATTTCTTAATGAAAACTTTCTCTAACTTAAAAAAATGGTTGTAAAAAATAAATACTTTTTTACTAAAAAGCTCAAAAATAAAAATATAACTACATATATATATATGTATATAACAGATTTTTCGTCGGAGAATGTTATCGAAAATTCCAATACTTTTGCAAAGTTCCCCCAATCTTAGATTTTTCTCAATGTTAAAGTAGGCATGAGTTTTATATCATCAAATAACTAATCTTTTTAGGATCTTTAACGAACAAAGCTGCGAGTAATCACTCTTGCTGAGGACAGAAAAATTACCACTTTGAGCCGCTCTCTTCTACATTAAAGCATCGATAATGTCGATTATTAAGTGTTAGCGTTCGACTTTTGCCCTTGTCGATGATTAAGTGATAGCGTTGGACTTTTACCCTTCTGGATAAAACCCAGGAACATCAAATCGACACCCACCATTTGTTCATTGATTTCAAGGCCGCATTTGACAGCATGTCTAATTTTGGCATCCCTGCCAAACTCGTCCGTTTGTGCAGGATGACCATATAGAATTCACGCTACTCCATAAAGTTAAGGACTTCGTCTACCTAGGACCCGCTAAGAACGCAGAAAACATCACCAGCGCTGAGTTCAAACGAGGAATAACTCTTGCTAACCGCTGTTTCATTGGGCTGAGAAAGCAATTGAGTTGCAAAGCCCTCTCTCGAGGGACCAAAGTGTCGCCATATAAGATTCTCATCATCCCCGTTCTGCGTGGAAAGTGACCTCACCCAACTTGGAGCGCGAAACTGGAAACATCTAGCAAGGGACCTAGCTAGATGGAGAAGTTTGTTGGGTGAGGCCCTAGTTCACACATGTCTGTAGCGCCACCTTAAGTAAGTAAGTAAGTTGGCCCTAGGACGCTTCCCTGCGTCTCCCACACTTCTTTAGTTCCTAGTAATTTAGGTAGTACCGCACTATATAGAGGTGGTTCGTAACATAAGATTTCAGTTTTTCGAAGTACTGCGTGAGAAGGTCCCTATGTGATGTGTACTCAGGTCCCTTGTAAAAGGCTTGAGCAATATCTTCGAGTATAGCCAAACATACTTGTTTTTCTTCAATGCCATTTTTACCACATCGGCAATTTGATGATGATTTAGAACTAGTCTTCTTTCATCTATAATTTTGCTGAGACTTTTCAGCTTATACCAATTTTGGTTTGTACGATTTTACTACTGATGTTGATTACTTGGTTAAGGTTTACAGCAGTGCTCTTTCAATTATTATAATTGATCAACGAGGAACCCTTACAACGAGGAACCCTTACATAAAAAATTATCTTATGGCCTCTAATATGTGTGTTAGTTTATAAGATAGCACGGACTTCTTCTTCCACTCTTACAGTAGGAGTATGCTTCTAAAAATCATACAAAAAAAAAATAAGACAAGTTATGTTATCGAAACAGAGTACCCTTGTGAATTAGGTCACTAAAGTAACCAGCATAATAACTTTGTCAAAACCAACCAAGCGCATATACATACATGACTAACTTACTTCGTAGGAGAATTTCTTTTGCGTTCTCCTGAGACTGGACATCATATACCTTACCTCTATAGTTCCTAATATCCTTTCTTGGTCAGTTTTGTCTTCCCTTAGATTGTTGTCATTCAGTGGTTCAGTGGTATCAAAGAAAACACTTTAAAACATTTCAAGTTAAGTTATTTTTCTTTTATTTTTTGAAATTTTTCCAAATCCAATTACTAGATGTCCCTTAACTTATTTTTTTTTTTAAAGGAAACATTCTTTTTTTTCCATTATTTGTATGTATTTTAGTTTACCAATTAAGTTAAGTACGTTTTTGGTAGGCTGTCAGCCATGGCAAACAAAAACATGCATAAAAACAACCAAAAGTAAGTAAGTTCATGTACAGAGCTTATAAAGTTTTATGTTTTTGTTTTTTATTTTTTATTTTTTACTCACGGTTTGTTAAGTTTTTCTGAATGTGGTTCATATCGTCGACTACAACGATGTCAACTTTAACCCAATCTGTGCTGTGCGGTTACGCTTCACCATCTCTATACTCCTATTCCCCAGTAGGTATGTAGTCAGTATATTAGACTGATTCAAAAAATCCAAAATAACTTCGATTATTAATGTAACTTGACTTTTGGATAGAGCTTGGTGAAAGAATGTACCTGCACAAATTTTAGCTTTTTAAAGTGATAGAGGTCGCTCGTTGCGTTTTTTTAGTTATTCTTTCTGAAGCTTCTGCAGAAATCGTTTGCAGATGTTCCAAGTCGAAAAGCATGCCTACGCGTATAAGGCAGTGTCATGTAAGGACTCTTATAACGGAGCTAATGTGGAACCTATCAAGCGAATGAGCAATTAACATCAAGCATGGGCCAAATTAGTTTAGTTGACCAACAAGTGGTTGTATTAGATCTTCTGTGGTTTTCTTCCTTAATGCTATCATGTTTACAAGTAGCTAGAGGTTAACCGATATTGGATTTGTTCCCAGTCAAAGGCTCCATTTTTGCTAGTTATTCAGCTGTATAATTTCCTAGAATGTCTATGATCCGGTGCCCAAATAGGGTGAATGTTGATCTGCGTCTCCATCTCCACAAGATAGACAATTTTGGGCTTTTAGTGAGTTTATGGCAGCTTTACTTTCTGAAAAGATGCCTATATCGGTTTTCGGTATCACGTTTTCTCTGAGCCAAGAGAGGTCTCTTTAATGGCCAGAAGTTTTGCCCGAAATACTCAATAGTTGTAACTAGAGGGTTCTAGACCACCTGTGCACCGGTGCACGGGCATAACCAGAGTTCTGATCTATGCTGAATAATGGCATCACCAGGGTTCTGATCTATGCTAAATACCGGCATCACCGGGGTTCTGATCTATGCTAAATATCGGCATCACCGAGGTTCTAGACCATGCTTAGCAAACGTTAGATACCGGTATTATTTTGGGTTCTAGACCATGCTTAGCAAACGTTAGAACGTAAAAACGTAAAATTCACGTTAAAACGTAAAATTCACGTTAAAACGTAAAATTCACGTTCATGTTAAAACGTAAAAACGTAAAATTCATGGTTAAACGTAAAATTCAAGTTCAAGTTGGTCTAGGACCCAAAATAATACCGGTATCTAACGTTTGCTAAGCATGGTCTAGAACCCCGGTGATGCCGATATTTAGCATATATCAGAACCCTCGTGATGCCGGTATTCAGCATAGATCAGAACACTGGTGATGCAGGTGCACCGGTGCACCGGTGGTCTAGAACCCTCTAGTTACAACTACTATACTCTACAGTGATTAGGAAGACGTAATGAGAGACATAGACTTAGTCCGTCGGAGTTCACGGCTTCTCCATCGGTTTTTGATCCATCTGTAAAAAGTTTATTGTTTCATTTGTCAAAAATGACTTATTCTCCCAGATATCTGAAAGAGATGGAAACTTATAAGAGTTCAAAATAATGGAGTGGCTAATTATATTATTGGTTCACTGTAAGGAGGCTTTAAGTCGAATGGCTTTGAAAATATCTAGCGGTAGAAGATGGAACAGAACACCAAGTGCAGCGCAAGGGTTGGTGCGGAGTGATACATTCATACATAAACGAACAGTTCACCATATTGCTACTCCATATGTAAGTATGGGGACAATGACAGTGTGTTATATAGGTTTATGGAATCCATTTGTTACCAATGGCTTTTTACAAGAGAAAAGGGTTACAGGGGCTTTGTCAAATTTCTCTTGAATATTAGATTTACAGCTTTATTTCTAATTCAAGATACGTCCAAAAAATGTTGATTTGTCTGAAAATTTAGGTGGTTTACCGTTTATAAAGGGTTTTTCCATAAGGGCGGGTAGGTTGCGAAATGGAATAAAACAAGCTGTGTGTGAGGTATTAACAAATGTATGCCATTAAGTGTGGAATATGACATCATTCAAATGCCCGCCTCGGCTTCTTACGGTGGCACGGAGCCGAGTGGTCCAATTGTCAATGACCCTTCCTATATGATCCGGCTGAATTTGAGCGATGGCCTGTGTTATGTTCACCTTTAGGGCATCGCTCGATTGTGGTTTATTTGCATTAGACCTGTGACTTCAAGAAACATCACAGGAAAAAGTCTAGCAGGGTCAAATCGCATGACCTCGGTGGCCAATTCACATCAATCCTGAGAGAGATAACCTTACCCTCAAACCGTTCATGCAAAATGTCAATCGTGGCGTTTGCTGTGTGGCACCTAGCGCCGTCTTGCTGGAACCACATGTCGTCTAGGTCCATATGGTTCAATTTGGGTTATAAGAAATTAGTTATCATCGTTATGTGGCGCTCGCTGTTGACGATGACTGCCTCACTAACGTCGTTTTCAAAAAGGTACACACCAATTACGCCGCCGACTCAAAATCCACACCAAACGGTAACTTTTTGAGGCCTGGTGAACGTCGAGTGGGTTGGTGTCGTCCCATATACGGCAATTTTGCTTGTTAACACGGCCATTCTTCTAGAAATGCGCCTCGCCACTAAAGATGATTTTTCGGCCAAAATTGGGGTCCTCTCCCAAGTCCAGTCAGCGAACAAACGGCGTTGTCAATGTTCATGAACTTTGAGCTCCTGGGTCAGTTGGATTTTGTACGGGTGTAGGCTCAAGTCCCGACGCAAAATTCGCCAAGTTGAAGTCTACGAAAGGCCGAGTTCTTGTGCACGGCGAGGAATAGACTGCCTTGGGTTCTGCTGTAAACTTTTACGGACCGCGGCGATGTTCTCGGCCGATCTTGAGTTCCTTGAACGTTCCGGTGTTGGTGTTGGCTGATTGTTTACTGAACCGGTCATCTCAAATTTGTCCACCAAACGTTGAAGAGTCGACTTTGAAGGGTCACCACGTCTACCGTAAAATGGGGGGCACGCAACGTTTGCGTTAACGAACACTCATTTTGATAATAGAGTTTTATCAATTGAACGTGCTGTTCAATCGTGTTACTTGCCATGATGATTTGGCATGAACAACTGAATAATAAACAAAAGATTTGACATATGCTACCAAAACAAAATGGCTGCCACGGGACGCAAAAATTTACCCTAGCCAATTGAAAATTTTATAGGGAGAGTCTAAGTGGGGGATTTTATATTTCCTAGTTAAGAGGACAAGTTCGGTTTTGTGGGGATTGACACAAAGTCCACAACGATCTACCCAGGTAATGAGCTTGTTTAAAGCAATTTGTAGTAGTTCTTTCAGTGTGTTAAGATGCTTCCTATCACAATGAACCCATTATTTTCATTAAAAGGTTCCAGAGGAGAGAAGAAAGGACACCACCATGCGACCTACCTCTACTAAAAGCTCGTAGAGCAGCTAAATCATCCAGCTTTCAGTTGATAATTCTGCTTATCAGCATATGATTTATCAACCCACAGATTGATTTATCTACCTTCAGATATGAAACCAGATGCGATTGCAGATGGTATGACATTGTTAAACACTCCTCCTATATCTAGAAAAGCAACTAAAGTAAACTTCTTGTGATGGAGAGAATGTTCGATAGTGCGAACAGTTTGTATAGATTTCCCTTTATTTTAGATAATGGATTTAATTTATAGTCGTAACTGATTCTACTATTTTTTTTTTAAGTTTAATTTATCAATTTTTGAATCAGTCTAATGTCTAATATGTGCATCTCAACTTCATAAGAATTATGAAATTAACTTTCAGGAAGATGAAAATTTTGTCAGTATTGTTGTGGAATGCTTGTTCTTATAAACTCAAAGCCAGCCTTAGCCTTTATTAATATTTCAAGTGGTGGTAGCTTGAGCATGCACTCATTGACATTTTCTTAAGTATAAGTACCTACATACTCGTATACCTTCCTACCTACTTATAGAGCTTTCTACTAGTTAATAAATCACTAACAAACAAGTTTTGCAGTAAAAATAAATAATAATTCTCTTTGCTTTCTGCATCTAATCACCTACTCTACTCCAATGCAAAGTGGCATCAAGAGCACCTAGTTGCACCATCATGAATTGCATCTTCGACCTATATAGGTATAGTTAGAACATACTATAGGTAGATGGTACCCATCATCTTCCAGCTAGCAGCAGTGATGTCATGATAGTTTTAAAGAAGGAAGAAAGAAAGGTTGCTTTTCTATGTACGATATAAAATAATTATTTTACATGTACTTGTACAGTCTAAGAGAAAACTTCGCTTTTTGTTACCTTTGTAGTGAACTTAATTGGAAAATATATTGAGAATTGAAGTGCAACGTCTATGGTAGATATGTATGCATATCCATACGATATACGGGTTTGAAATATCTAGCAATAGTGTCATGTGTCAATTGAAATAAAATCGCGTTAAATTTTATTCGAAGTTTAATTTCTGATAAAAGTCGCTTTGACGTGGATGTGCCAACATAGAATTGTACGCTAAAACAATTCACCAGATCAATGCAACGAAAAATATATAATATAATTTCTATTGACACTAAGCATAAGGAAAAGAATGATTTATACTCAACACTCAACAAGAAATACTGTCAAAGTAGACATAACATTTAACAGTACAAAAAAAAGGGCGTTTTTAACAACTATGTTTTTTTTTTTGTATTTTTCAAATTTCCACTTTTTGACCTTTAGAAATATCGTGTTTTTCAATAAGAGCGCTACAAAAGTTTTTTTTTTAAATAAAACAAAAACGGTCTTCGATATCAATGAAATTCTTTATATCTGTAAAAGTACGTTTAATGCCATTATGTATGGAACTCGATTTCTTTTCCATGACCACCACGGGCATGCTTGCATAAGTCCAGACGCTGAACCCAATTTTTGACGGTTTACAAGCATAAATCGGCCGATACTGCTGCAAATTCACGTTTGATATTCGTATGAAGTTCATCAATCGTCTCTGGCTTGTTGGCATAGACCATAGACTTCACGTAGCCCTACAGGAAATAGTCTAAAGCCGCACGACCGAGTTGGCCAAGCGACTGGACCATTTCGCGAAGTAACACGTTCTCCAAACTTGGTTTCCAATAAATTGATTGTGACATTCGCTGTGTGGCTTGTGGCCTCCAAGTCCATATCATTCAATTGGGGCCAAAAATATTCGGTTATCATTGAACGGTAGCGATCGCCATTAACAGTACCGTGCCGATCTTGATCATCACGAAAGAAGTACGGCCCAATGACGTCGCCGGCCAATAAACCACACCAAACCGTAATTTTTTCGGGATGCAATGATGACTCATGGAGTACGTGTGGATTGCTGCCTGACCAATACCGCATATTTTGTTTATTGACGAAGCCATTCGGCCAGAAATGAGCCTCATCGCTGAAGATGATTTTTCGATGAAAATCCGAATCATTTTCAAGTTGTTGCTCAGCCCAATTCACGAGCAAAGGACGCTTCTGGTGGCCAAGGGGCTTCAGTTCTTGCGTCTTTTCTCAAAATTCGCCAAAGCTTCGTCACAGAGATACCCAACGCTTGAGAAGGACGTGTGAGAGACACATTTGGGCTTTCTGCAACTGAAGCCTCAGCGGTAGCAATATTCTTGACACTACGGGCACTTCTTTGTCTCACTGGCACTGGAACATTTCAGTGCGGTAGACTGTCATGCCAGAGGTCTTGGTTTCGATCCCTGCCTGTGCCATCCAAAGTTTTTTTCACGGGTACTGCCCCTTGCGAGGAATTGACAAATTGTCCAAGAGTAATTCTTGTCATGAAAAGTGCTTTCTTAAATTAGCCGTTCGTATTCGGCTTTAAAACTATAGGTCCTATCCATCCCTGACAACAGTACTCGCACACAGGAATGGTTGAAAGTTATGAGTCACTAGGCGCTAGTTCTCAACGGACTGTTACGCCACCTAAAAAAAAAAAAGAGACTGGGATGCGACCCACACTGATAACTTCCCATCCCTGCTGTCGATTTGTCTTGCTTAAAAGTTTGTCTATATGTATCAATTTTTACCAAATTTGTAGATTTTATTTCTTTATGAAAAAACGGACTGTTGGATTTTTATAAAAAAAAATTACTGAACATCGAAAACAATATTTTCTGTGAAATAAAATAAGTTTCAAGCCAATATTTTTAATTTTTAAAAAGCTATTTGAGTCGAAATTAAATTTTTACCAAGTTTTAGTATTGCTTTTTTTTTAGGTTTTTATTTTTTGTAAAAAAAAACTGTCAATTCGATTTTTTCTCAAAATTTGATCAGATGTCAAAAACATTATTCTTCGTTGCACAAAATTGTTTTGGAGATGAAATCATTTTTTATTCGTAAAATTTTCGAGGTGACAAATATTTTTTTTCAGTTTTTTTGATTTATAAAAAAAAGCGTTTATTGGATTTTTGTTAAAAAATATATTTGTTTGGTATCACGTTACAATACATACTATAAAATTTAATTCAAGCCTCTAGCGTTATTTTTTCGTGAGATATTTTGTTTTTACCAACATTTTCAAAATCTCTAGGACACTAGGGACCTTGATACGTTGAGAAATGACAAAATTTTCACTTCCACAAATCGGACCCATTACAATAACTTAATATGGGAAGTTAATAAATATGATCGCTAAATTCATAGAAAGAGGGGCACTACAAGTCGATGTGGATCTATTTGAATGAGTTTGTGATCGTGGTATTGCTTAGGTCTCTAATTTTCCTCAAAATCACGCGCATTCGTAAAAATAATTGAATGGGAAAATTACAAACTTTTTCGTGTTCTGAATTTTGTTCGAAATTAATAAAAAGTATTATCATTAAACAATGCGTTGATTAAACTGTCCCTTCTTTTCATTTTAACACAGAAAAAAAAAATTACTATGAAAATTAAGAATTATAATTGAATTTGGAAATTTCATAATTATGGAAACTTTAAATACCAGAATATTAAAATTTTGGTCAGTAGCGATTACCTTTGCTTATGAACCAAACCAAGAAATATAAGATTTTTGAAGATGTTGATTTAAAATGGCATCTTTTGTTCTAAGGAAAAACTAAAAATGTTATAGTCTCTTAAGTTTCAATTTCGCAGCACAACTTTCCAGACTATAACTTTCCCAAATTCTTCAAAACATAGATACACAGAGATTCAACTCGTTTTTGGCTTGAATATACAATTTGAATTTTGAATGCGATTAGGTGAGTTTTATGCAGTTGATGATTTTCATTTTGGTTATTTCTGGGCTTCTGGGAACTTGGACCTTTGGAAGATGGTTTTGATGTTTGTTTTTTTTTTTTATTTTTGGGAAGAATTTTCCTCGCTTGTGCTGGGCACTTGTAATTTCTTATTCCGAAAGGACTTTTGATAGATACAGATGATAAAATGTTCGTTCCTTATATTGGTGTTTTTTATTCTCGATATTTGTGTATCAACGAAAAGTTTTCAACCAATTTTGGGAATGACGGAAAAGTTCTATCTTTACAAACACGAGTCGAGTATACGACTATAGATACAAAAGTCAACAAGTTTTCGATTTTACAACCTTTTTTTTGGTCTTTGCGAAAAGGGACCGATGCGATGTGCAGTCAGTGTACAACTGGTACATGTTCAAAGGTATCTAGATCTATTTGTTTTTAGGGAATATTTGGGCGATTGAATCTGGTATCTTCAACTTTTACGAACCAATAGAATTCATGATAAGTTTATTTTTGGATTTTTTAAAATGTTTTTTTTTTTAAAGTCCCTTTGAGAATTTTAAAACGTATGAATTCCTGCAGTTAGGATTGTATATGACACGATTCCTGAAATCAAGATGATAAATACATATGTATGTAGAAACAATTACAAATATGTATACATATAGTATACGTAAATAATATTTTATCGAAAGAATTTATTTCTTATGACATTTCCAATTATTTGGAGAGAAGCCAAAAGAATGAAGTTTGACATTTTCTTATCGTTAAGTGTGTTCAAAAATATCTTTGTCTTCTTCTAAATTGTTTTACAAAAGTTAAAGTGAAAACATGTGTATTTTTGGAATACATTGAAAGAATATTTACATATGTATGTTTGTATTTAATTTAATTTTCCAATGACATGTCTTGTCTATATAAAGTTAAAGTAAAAGGTATAAAGACTTTGTTTGTTTGAATTATTATGACTTCCATACAATTTTTGAACACATCTCAAGAATTGAATACAAGGGGATAAGACCGAAGCACATTGTAATAGGTAGGAAGTATTGAGCTTGTTAAGACCTATTCTGGCTGAGGATGAAAAATGTTGGCGTGCTTAAAAGTACGTATAAAATTTTACTGATTCGAGAAAGAATTAAACTGAAATCCTGAATTTACTGGGATTTTGGGTGTAGAAGATTAACTTCCAAAAATAAGGACTTTGGTCCTAAAACCTACATTTCGAGTCGAGGATACTCGATACCGTCGTTTACGAAGCGATGTAATTAATTAGAAGTTACATAGAGGAAATAGTTTAAGTCTTTAAAAGAGAAAGTCGTTATGAAATCAAACAGTCTCAAAGGTAAATTTATCAATTATAGTCAACTAAACAAAATCAATACGATTTCAATAAAGGAGAGTTTTTTGTCAAACTTAACTTTATTTAATAAGATTGGAAATGACAAAAGACAGACGTTAAGATTTAGTAACAAGTTTTTAAGATGCATTTGCTTTGCAAAATGTTTCTTACTGGTATGAACTTTCGATAAATTTGATTACCTTTGTAGAAGACTTGCAAATCTTTTCGAATCCGTTCACCTGAATAGAGGTTAGTGGACATCAAAGGCTAATGGAAATCAAAGACATCAGAAAATTTAAGCAATCAGCACTAGACGTAAAAAATGGAAGATCCTACCCATTTATATTTCCATTTTTGTATTAGTATAGCCTCAGATAGTTTAAGCGTTTAGGAACGCCACGCAAATGGATATTTAAGTTTTCAAGTATAAAAAAGCTCACGATACTATTCAGGAGCATCCAAAAATAATAACAGTCAACTTATTTCCTATTTATAAACCTGTTCCTTTAAGGCTGAACGCACTTCGGTAAGATTCAATAACAAATTGTAGTATCGAATTAGGTTTTTCATAACACATATTATGAAAAATTGTGCATTATTTCAGCTTTAAAAGTTTAAATTTGGTAGTGTTTGATAGACACCATCATTTGTCCCATCTTTTTAAGCGTTTTTGCGTCAAATAAAAAAAAACAGAAATTTTATATCAATATTTTGCAACAATGTTTCGTTACATAGTGTAAATGGTAAAATTTGAAACGTTTTGAACTTTTGTTCCAAGATTAACAAGGAACAGCTTATAACATAGGTTAGTGCGCAGTTTGTCTTTCAGAGCCATTATGATACCCTAGACCAGAGGATATGCTAAGAGTTTGCCTCAAGAGCGTGGATTTTGAGCTGTAGCTCAAAATTATTTCAAGCTGTCAGCA
Source organism: Eupeodes luniger (assembly GCA_951509635.1). Taxonomy (NCBI): domain Eukaryota; kingdom Metazoa; phylum Arthropoda; class Insecta; order Diptera; family Syrphidae; genus Eupeodes; species Eupeodes luniger. The sequence continues at coordinate 157,040,882 of OX608073.1, read as the reverse complement.
TAATCAGTTAAGTGAGAAGAGGTTAACGTGCCAATGTCTATTCTTGGGAGTGCTTATATATTCTATCCCCACAATAACCCCCCCGTCAGACCAGTATAATTGGTGGCCTCTTGGCAACGTCCGGGGAGTGGGTTTGGTAAGCCAGTGGTTGTGGTGGCTGAGTTGGTGTAAAAAGCAGAGAGTTAATTCAAATCTTCCGTGGAACATGTTTCTCAAATGGCATAGGGCAGAGTACTGGCACAAGAAAGGAATAGTTTCTTTCGTACTGAGATTCCGGAAAGGGTAAGAGATTTTTTTCAGTTGGACAATGTTTTCAGTTATATGTTTGTTCAGGTTAGGCCATATAGTGTTCTGGTTGTTGTTACGGCTGCGTGTTTGGCAGCTAAGGCGTCGAACGGCGCAGATTTGGTTCCTGCAAAATAAAAACAAAATACATTTAAAATAGAGGAAAACAATAACACAGTAGTTTTACTTACGATTTTTGTTCTCGCTGCCAGTCGTCATAGTCGTAATCCTCAACAAAACCACTTCGTTGGGAAATCGTTCCTGCCCAGCTGAGGCGTCGGCTGCGGGAAAAATTACCCTGAAAAGCGAAAGATGATGGATAAGTAGAAAAAAAATCAACATAAGAACATAATTTACTTACGATATTGTCCTCGCTGGTCGTCACTACAAGTGGAGGGATGTCGGCGGAGGTCGTTGTCCTCATGGTGAGCCGCAATTCGGTGAGCACCAAGTTGTGTGGCAGCAGAGGCGTCGCTGGCGCTAAATTACAACCTGGAAACACAAATGAGAAAAGATATTGATGTAAATTCAACATGGATGTTAATAATATAAAAGGATTAGGTACTTACGATATTTTTTTCTTGCTGCCAGACCCTTGGTTTTCGCCTACCGCCATTCCGTCCCATCCCCGTTGTTTGTTTATCCTCCGCCTCCGGTCATCGGCAACTGGTAATCTGGAAAGAAACAAACAATATAGTAAGAAAATAGAAATATAATAAATAATAAATACTTACCAGAATAACTATGGTGGATGATGCGCAGGTTTGGTCGTCTTGTTAGGCTTGGTACGGGCGGCGTGAATGGTCCATTCCATTCATTCATAAATGGCTGAAAGAAAAAGCGGAAGTAAACAATAAAAAAAAAATGATGAATGAAAGTAGAAAGAAGTGGAAAGAATTTGTGGAATGCGGATGTGTTGGGCTAGAAAGAGTTGAATTGACTTATTATGTGGTTAAGGCTAAGTATACAATAATCCTTGTGTACACATTCTTACGTGATTAAAGTTGCGTGTTCTTTTATGGTTTCATGCAATTTATGCAATTGATGCGATCGGTGCAATTGGTGCACAAGGAAAACAATTTGTTTTATTTAGTATTTTATTTTATTTGTTTTTTTTTGTTAATTTAATTATAATTAAATAATACATAAATAAATAATAAGTGAATAAATAACTACTTAAAATGTTCACAAAAATAATTACAAAAAGTAAACGAAAATAATTTAACGAAACTAAACAATAGAAAAAAAGAACGCATCACTTATAGGCTTACTAGGGCTTAAAGCTAAGTTTGCCAAGTGCATCGGCTAAAAATGGCCGAGTGCATGACGTTGCATTCTACGGGCGCAAACAAAAGTGAATAGAGGAATGTCAATCGTAGGTTAGAAGGAGGTTTCTAGCGAATGAAGAGGACATTTCAAATTCAAACGTCAGAGAGCTTACAAGGTGAAATTACTTCAACGATTTTTTTTGTTAAAAGTTTATTATAATATGGTGCAAAGTGCATTTAAATATATATATATATAATATCGAGACTAATAGCCGAAACGAATTTAAGACATTGAATTTTATTTGTGAATTTTATCGTAAAAGGGTGAGTGTTATTGTTGTTTTTTTTTTGTAAAAGAAGAAAGTTTTGTGCGCCGGTGAATATTCCTGGGAGTAATTCCTACCTTTTTTTTCTTTCACGCTCCAGGGTGATTCTAAGATCCTGCACCAGATAATCCGTGGCCTTTGCCAGAGTTGGTTTCGACCAAAAGAAAAACAGGAGCTTAAGCCCGTGAAACTCCGGGTTATCATGTAAGAGAGTGTTAGAGTCGAGTTAGGAATGCAGGTCGTTGAGTGATAATTATAAATTTTCAGCGGGAGTCAAACGGACGTCACCCTTTTTTTCTTTTCTTTTTCCTTTTTCCTTTTTCATTTTTTGTCAAGATAATTTCGTAGACAGTCGCAACAAGTACCGAAGGAAATCAAGATTATTTGGCAAGGAAGTTGCCGGCCGTCGGTACGACGACGTGAAATTGAATTGCTATTGAAGTTGAAATAAAAGAATCCAGCCGAATCAAGATTCTCAAGATTGCAGAGGCCAGTTTTTGTCATATATATATATATGTGTATAGATACATGTGAACCTTTGTTCATGCCATTTATCAGAGCGTAATTTCATTTAGTTTTTTTTTGTGAGGATTCAGTCCTATTTTATTAGTTTTTTTTGGTGAATTTGTAAGTGCCGTCCAAAAGGGTTTGGAAAATACCGACACCGGCAAATTTGGGTAAGACTCCGTGGTGGGGTTCTGTCCACGTCTCGGTCGCGGGAAGCAAGATTTTGCCCCTTTTAGTACCCCTTAAGATAGAGCTCTATATGTAGGAAGGTAAAAGGGTTTAGCGTTTCTTGGGATAACGGGTGTGAATTAATACGCCTGAGAAATAGTTGCGAGATAGTGGGGAGGGTTGCCGCTAGGGAAACCGGTTGTTTTTCCAGGCTTTTTACGGTCTAACGGTTCTAATTTCGAGTTCAATCATAAAATTAAAAATTTAAAAACGTGTATAAATGTATATAAGGAATGTTTGGTAGAAATTTTCGCCTCTTTGTATAATTTTTTTGAAAGACATGAATAAAGGTCAAAAAGGTTAATGTATGTCAAGATGAAAACAGATTTTTTTTATAATTATTTGTGTAATCGGGCCAATAGCTCGATGGCCGAGTAGAGGAATCCCCAAGGGGGTGAGTAGGGTAAGTAAAGGGGAGTGACGAGATTATGACAATTGCGGCTGAGATGATGCTCTGAGGAGAAGCAACAACGGGGAGTCCGGATTTTCCGCAGGCCTACCGGATTCCATGGAGGGGTGGGAATTTTAAGGCCCAGCTGCACCGTCACCAGCAGCTGCGAGTGTGGTGTACGCAAGTAGGTGGTGGTATCGCATCGTTTTCTTTTATCTTTCCAGGCATGATTTATGTTTTGAAATGGAGTGGTCCGTCTGTGGGGGCAAGATCCCCCCCCACCAACCGGCGAGTTATAGCCGAGCCGAACAAGCATGCCGCGACCCCCGCAGCGGACATCGTGTGCCTTTTCCCTCCCTCTCCTTAGGTCGTCCAATTCCTTCTTCTTCTTCTTTCCTGACTTTCTTTCCTGTCAACTTTTTTCTTTTCCTTCTTCCTTCTAGCCCTGGCCTAAGATGAGGTGCTGCCAACTCAACATCAATTGGCAGCGAGAAGCGGCAGCACGGCGGCCTGGCCAATGTCATCAGGTCTTAAACATTAAGCCGCCACGCAATCACATCGATTCCCTCTATTTAATCTTCATTTCAAATGGCGCCCAACGTATTGTCCTAGTGTTTTCCTTCAGTGTTCCGACCGTTGGCGTTAAATACGTCAAATCGAGGCGTAAGTCTTAATAACGATTGCTCATTAGAAGGCGTTTTAATCGCGACGTGTCGATCTGGCGTAAGAGGCGAGAACGGTCGAAACAGTTTTGTGTGTCGTCAGTTGCATTCCTTCGATTTTTAGTTTTCATGTCTTCAAAGGTAGAGTCTTTACATAACCTTTGAATTGCGGTTAACAGGTCGGAGTTTAAAGAAGCCGCAATTGGCCTTCCCCGTTCAAGTCGTCTTTGCTGCTGGTGTCGAGCCAAAGCGTAAGTCTTTGTTAAGATAGCTCTTTAGAAAGCTTTTCAAATCGCGACGCGGTGGTTCGAACCCGACAGCAAGATCAATTTGAAATTGTTTTCGTGTCGTTTCAATGTTTTATTATTTTTTTGTGTTCATCACACTCCGAGTATGAAAGTTTCTCTGGGAGCACCATTACCAGTCGGCAGTGCGTCATACATATTTCGTCAACACATGTTCAGAGCAAGTCACTCCCTTTGCTACCCCAAACACCCCCGCATAACAAATACAAAACACAACAACAATATTCAATCATTTCAAACAACATTTCTGTCGATTTACGCATTGTTTTTTTTTGGAGTTTTTTTTTAGTTTTTTCGTTTGAGTTTTTTTTTAGAGATTGAGAGAGTTTTTTTTTTGAAGTTCATAAAAATGGTTAGCGAATAATTGGATTTCGTCATCTGTTTTTTTGGTCAACGGTAATTGGTTTTTAGTCAGTTTTAGTTTAGTTATTTATTATTTTTTTGTTTATATTTTTTTTAGTTTTTAGTCATTTGGTGGTTGGTAGTTAGTAAGTCTTAGGTCATAAATCAAAACATAAAAATAAAAATCAAAAAAAAAAATTATTAGTACTAAGTTTAGACCTTACAGTTTTTCATTTTTGGTTGGTTAGTCAATTTGATTGTCAACAGTTTTTAGATATAGTTTTTTAGATTGAGATTTTAGAATTGTGAGTTCATTATTCATCTTCTTTATCAATATTTTTTTCTTGTTATTTATTATATATTTTTTTTTTGTGTCATCTTGTGAAACTTAGCATTATTCCATCAAAGTTTCATACATATTATTTAAATTTTTCGTTAAAGTTTTCAAATTTTTTTTGTGTTTAGTTCATTGGTCTCAATTGTTGTTTTTTCTTCAATATTACTTATTTACATTAGTCAAAATTTCATTTCATTTATTTATGTATTTATTCAAATTTCGTCATATAAATTTTATAATTGGTCATCAAAATTCCATATCATTTATTTATTTCATCAAAATTTCATTTTCGTTTTTTATTTATTCATATTTTTCGTATTTCATCAGGATTTAATATATTTTTGTCAACAAAATTTCTTATTGATTTAAGTTTTCGTCAACAAAATTTCAATATTTTTCATATTTTATCACCCGAATTTCATATTCCGTTTATTTGTCAAAATCCCGATTTTATCAACAAAAAAATTTTTACGTTTTTTTTTGTAAATTGTTCCGAGGAAAGTGTGTCAAACAGAACATAGTTTTGAGATCCTTTTTCCTTAAGTGGTAATGAGTCATAAGCCTCAATCCAACGAACCCAACACTCCACGCAAAGTTAACGTTTTCCACAGACCAGTTACCCGGAGTCAATTCAAGTTAGTGGGAGATAACGATAAAATGCCCACCGTACATTCACCTCCACGCGGATCTGGTGATCCACCGACCATGCAGGATCCACCACCAATAAGTGAGCCTAGTGGCACAAATAACCAGGTCGTGGGTGAGACTACCACAACGAAACCACCAGCTCAACCTTCATATCACGGTACAAGCGGGTCGGAAGAAACTGTCGGGACAGTTTCGACACCCCCATACAGCAATATAACGTCCGCGGATGAAAGAGTTCCAACCAGAGACCACAGGGTACCAGTTGACGTTCAGGAAGAACGAACCAGCAATATTAGCCCCAGGGAGGTTTTCCCAGAGAACGCACCGCGAGGCGAAGCAGTGTCAGAACAGGCGAATTTAGACCGATTCGACCAAGGACAAGGAGTCACAGCGAGCAGTGTATCTGCGGAGTTAAAGACACTCATCAACTTAGCTGTCGTAAACGCATACGAGTCCTATACGAGATCAATAAGTGGAAATGTGTCCGAGTCAGTTAGAAGCGAAGTTGAGAGGGGATTTTTGGATTTCATGAAAGAAATCAATTATGCTACGCGACCGATTCCACCACTAGAAGAAAGGATTCGACCACCGACGGTGCCACGGTCATCTGCTCCCAGGACTATGCCAGAGATGCCACAAGCACATCCAACACAATTTCCGGCGAGTAGTTTACCACCGCTTCCGTCGCACCACTCACAAGGAGTGAATCCGGAATTTCGTTATGCGCCGCCAAACCAATTTCCAACTGGACAATTGCCGCCTACGAATCATTCGGGGCGAGGATTTCAGGAACCAACGCACGTTGGAAGAAACCATCCATACGGTAACGACAACAACAGCCATAGGATGCCATACCCGCCAGAAGGTTACTATTCTGGAGAAAACCGATATCCCGACCATCAATTTAGATCGCCACCCTCTTATCAGCCGAGAGCAACAAGACCGCCGATTCGGATCGATAAGTGGGGAATACTTTTCGAAGGCAAGCCGGAACGACTAACCGTCGAAGATTTCATTTTTAGAGTTGAATTGCTTCAACGACAGCATGGATGTTCCTGGGCGGAAATACTAAGAGACTTCCATTTATTGTTATCAGGAACAGCATACGAGTGGTACTGGCAGTATCAACGAACAAGTTATCGTACGGACTGGCCAGGACTTAGAGACGCCTTAATGCGTCAGTTTAAAAATTTAAAATCAGATCTCGAGATAATGAGAGACATCATGGACCGACGTCAAGGAGCCTGGGAACCCATTGATGCATATTTCGGAGCCATATACAAGCTGAAAAGTCAGCTCGGAATTCAGATTTCTGAGGAAGAATTGGTACGAATCCTAAAGCGAAATTTGAACGATCGCATCGGGAAATTGGTTTACCCTCAAGCGCTCTTCAATCTCGACCAACTGAGGAGAGCATGTAAGGATGCGGAGTTCGCTTTTCCGCCGAGAGGAGCCGATAGGGAACGTGAAGTCGCTAGGCCAGTTAGGCAACAAAACCGTTTTGCAGCTAACGAACTAGCATTCGACAGCCCCGAGTACGAAGAAGACCACGTCGACGCTTTCCAACAATCCAGTAACAGACCTCGTACGTCCCGGAATAGCAACGAGCCCAGACAATTGAAATGCTGGAATTGTCACGAAATGGGACACAGCTACGTAGATTGTCCGTCTCCAAGCCATAGAGTCTATTGTTTTGGATGTGGTAAAGAAGAAGTGATTAAACCCAATTGTCCGCAATGTCGGCCGGGAAACTCCAGGTCGAACGCGAGGAGTCTGGGGGAGTCGCGTTCGACTCAGACACCCCAAGAACCACCACGATCGACATAGGCATTCAAACACAAATTTTCGAAAACAATAAACCAATAGCCATATTAAAAAGAAATAATTCAAATGATAAGTTAGATAGTAAGTCAATAAATAATAGCATAAATAAACTTCAGTTTACTCCGTTACATATCCGTCTCAAGGAATATAAAGAAGCTAGAGAAAGAATCTTCAATAGTAATATAAGCGCAATATCAGATAGAATTTTAAAAACACGTCAAAGATATCGTCAAAGAAAGAGTACAAGAAATTGCATAGCAGCGACAACAGTTTTTACTAGTTTAGATCCTCGCCCGTATGCAAAACTAAAAATAGGTCGAAAAGAGTTGTACGGTTTATTAGACAGCGGAGCAAGTATCAGTATACTCGGCAAAAACTGTTTGAATTTCGTAGAAGATGTAGGAATGAAAGTTATCCCATATAAGTCAGGAGTTAAAACTGCCGATGGAAAAAATCAACAAATAATAGGAAAAGTAAAATGCCAATTAGAGTATAATGGAATAGAAGATGAGTTTTTATTTTATTTAGTTCCAGGCCTCGACCAAGAATGTTATTTAGGAGTTGATTTTTGGAGGACTTTTCGTGTCGCTCCGAACATAATTAGTTCCATTACGGAACCTGAAAACACTCCGCATCCTAACGCACATATTTTATCTTCTCAACAACGGTCCCGATTAGAAGCCGTTAAAACGAGGTTCTTGGACTACGAACGTCATGGTCTTGGCAAGACTTCATTAATGAGTCATGTCATTGATACCGGCGACGCGGTCCCGGTAAAGCAACGTCATTACCCGGTTTCTCCAGCGGTACAAGCCTTGCTATATGAGGAAATAGATAGAATGCTGAAAATAGGAGTAATCGAAGAAAGTGAGAGCCCCTGGTGCTCACCAGTAGTATTAATCAAGAAAGCAGGAGAAAACGGTGTTATAAAATATAGATTTTGTTTAGATTCGCGTAGAGTTAATGCAGTCACGAAAAAAGATGCAAATCCATTGCCTCACATCGAAGGTCTACTTAGTCGCTTGCCCGACACATATTATATAAGCAGCGTCGACTTAAAAGAAGCCTTTTGGCAAATACCGCTGGAGGAAGCCAGTAGGGAAAAGACGGCGTTTGCGGTGCCAGGGAGACCTTTGTACCAGTTCACCGTCATGCCCTTTGGGTTGTGTAATGCTGCTCAAAGGTTATGTCGGTTAATGGACAAGGTAATCCCTGCACGTTTACGGGATCGCGTCTTCGTATACCTGGATGACTTGTTAATAATTGCTCCAGATTTTGAGTCCCACCTTAAATTGTTAGATGAAGTAGCCACCTGCCTTAGGCAGGCGAACCTCACCATCAACGTTAAAAAGTCTAGGTTTTGTTTCAAGGAACTGAAATACCTAGGTTTTATCGTTGGTGGTGGGAAGTTAAAAACAGACCCAGAAAAGGTAGAAGCAGTAGCTAACTTCCCTGTTCCGAAAAATCCCCGGCAAGTTAGGAGATTCTTAGGCCTAGCGGGATGGTATAGGCGATTTATAAAAGATTTCTCCACCTTAACAGCACCTTTGACAGATACGTTAAAGAAATCAAAAACAAAATTCTTAATGACTGAAGAAGCCCTTGCAGCATTCGAAGCCCTTAAGCAAACCCTAATTTCAGCTCCGGTGCTATCACACCCCGATTTTAAAAAGCCATTTTTCGTGCAGTGCGACGCATCCGATTCTGGAATAGGTGCCGTCCTGTTCCAGAAAAATGATGATGAAGGCGAACTGCCAATATCCTTCTTCTCACAAAAACTGAACTCTTGTCAAAAGAACTATAGTGTGACCGAGAAGGAGTGTATGGCAGCAGTAATGGCTGTAAAACGATTCAGGCCCTATATTGAAGGTATGAAATTCACAATCATAACCGATCACTCTAGCCTGCAGTGGCTTATGACCATGAAGGATCTGAGTGGTCGTCTTGCTAGGTGGAGTTTAGAACTCCAAGCATATGCCTTCAACATAGAGCACCGCAAAGGATCATTAAACGTTGTGCCAGACACGCTTTCTCGGGCACACTTAGATGCAGTTTCGTTGGAACAAGTAAGTCCATTGATAGATCTAGATTCCGAAGAGTTTAAGTCCGATGAGTATGTTGAACTCATGAAAACAATTCAACTTCGACAAGAAGAACTGCCAGATTTAAAAATCGTAGATGGTTACGTATACAAACGTAGTTTCCCAACTTTAGATAACGATGTACTAAACGAACATCAATGGTGTTTGTGGATTCCGTCAAACCTAACACAAGCCTTAATTGAAAAAGCTCATGATCCTCCACGGTCATCACACGGTGGCATAGCAAAAACGTTAAATCGAATACGACAATTCTTCTATTGGCCAAATATGACCATTCAGGTTCGTCAATACATCTCTAACTGTAAAATATGTAAAGAGTCAAAAGCGTCCAATGTTGTTTCACGTCCACCGATAACTAACAGTTACTCTACCGACAGACCATTTCAGAAACTATACGTAGATTTCATAGGTCCTTATCCGCGTTCCAAAAATGGTAACGCGTATGTATTTGTTGTCCTCGACCACTTGTCCAAGTTCGTGTTCTTGAAACCTTTGCGTGCAGCAAAAGCTTCAAGTATCGTCCGTTTCTTGCGAGATGAACTGTTTAATACTTTCGGAGTACCGCAACTAATCCATTCGGACAATGGTAAACAATTCCTTTCTAAAGAGTTCCAAAAGTTGTTGTCCACATACGGCATAAGGCATTTCAAGACAGCCAATTACGCACCACAATCAAATGCGTCAGAGCGGGTAAACAGAACCTTGCTATCAGCCATTCGATCATATCTGCAAACCGATCAGCGTGAATGGGATAAGCATTTAAGCGAGATAGCGGCAGCGCTAAGAAGTTCTGTTCACTCAACTACTGGCACAACACCGTATTACGCCTTGTTCGGAATGAACATGATAATGCATGGCACCAGCTATGAACTCGCGAAAAAGTTAGATAATTTAGCCGATGGAGAGGTGTCGACGTTACCAAGACAAGCCAGGTTACAAATTATCCGCGAAAAATTAAAAGAAAACATTTTAAAAGGTAACGAAAAAACCGCGAAAAATTATAACTTCCGTTCCAGAAACGTGAAATATCTTCCTGGACAAGAAGTCTTCAAAAGAAATTTCATCCTTAGTGATTCGTCCAAACTATTGTCAGCCAAGTTGTGTCCAAAATTCATTAAGTGTCGTGTAGTCAAGGCGGTAGGTAAAAACCTTTACGAACTAGAAAATCTAGCCGGAAAAAGTATTGGTATCTTTCATGCGAAAGAAATGAAACAGTAAAATTTGTCCTTTTGTTGCGTATTCATGGTTAATTCTTTTCGGCTCTTAGCCAACCCTAGTCAGACAAAAAGTTCTTCTTAAATCTTCTTTAAAACTTTACACAATTCTAGTCAAACCAGTCAGTAGTCATTCTAAAACTTTATATAGCAATGTGCAATAATCACCATGTGACGTAAAACATTATTGAATGTCCGGGTAACGACAATGCGTGTCCAGACTAATGTCCTGTACTCATCGACATCGCACGTTGGAAGAAACCATCCATATGGTAACGACTCATCGACAAAAATATCCACCACCGTACCTGATTAGCTTTAAGTTTAGCGTTAAGTTAGATTTAAGTGCTAATCTGCGATACGAGATAAAATAAGAGATAAAAGACTGACTAGGTTAAGAAGCATCAACTGTGATATGAAAACAAAATTTTATTTTTAAAGACTGACTAGGATAATTAGCAACATCTGTGATATATAGGCATAACTCTCAAAAGACCGAATACAATTGTAAAAATCCCAAACGGATTAGTTATAAATAGGAACACCCGTTACGTGCTCGAGTTACAAAATGACCACAAAACCCCGTTCGTAAACGAACAAACAATAAAATCGAAACAAGAAAACATTTCAAAAACATCTCCCATTATCAAGTCGCGAAACTTTTATTAATAGGTACACGTGGACACGAATAAGAATACAAAAAGCAAAGAAAATGATTACCAAAACTTAAAAATAAAATCACAGTTGTAGAGTATCAACTCCATAAATCGTGCAATCACATGTTGAAAATTTATTAAAGCTGTGATATGGTCCAGGCATCCGTACCTGTTGACCAATGCTCGATCTGTGATATTTTTTTTTATTTAGTTTTAAGAGTTATAACTCCCGATCTGTGATATTTACTTTTGAGTCTGTCCAACTTTTATTAATGTTATTGATTGAGTATTGATTGAGATTTAAAATGCAACATCAGAAAGATTTACAATAATTGCTACTGCCGGCAACGCTGGAGGTAAGCGCATACCCATGTACCACGTACCCATAAAAACTATTTCAAATTATTCAGGTATACCTAGATATTATATATTAATATCAAACCATAGTATCAAAATATAAACAATTCAAATAAAGGTCTTGTCACAACAAAAATATATTAGTTATATAGGTATTCAGGCAAGTTCTAATCGACACGTTCGAATAATTTAAACGAATTCAAAACGCGTTAATTTATAAATCGTTCAAATCTAGAACCCAAAAACAACCAAGAAAAAAAGGTTGACCGACCGAGCGATGCTCAGAACCCACAAGCAAAAGTGTTTTTTTAAACATAATCACACATCTCAACAAAACAACCCTTTGAATTTCGATTCAAACAAAAAAATTGCTTAACGGACATTCCGTCCATAAAAATATAAATTCCTCGAACGCGAAATAAAATGATACGAAGCGAATAGTTTCACATAAAAAAAGGGCATGATTAGGTACCGGACCTCACTCTCCCAAAACTAGAAACCATGTAGGTAGGTATGTAGGTGTATAGGGATAAAAACGTATAGTAAAATAAAATAAAATATCATGCAAGGCAAACAATAATAAAATAATAATAATAAGATATAAAACGACGACAATAGCTAAAAGTAATACCTAATAATAATAAATAAAATAACTAAAATAAACCATACAAATATCAATAATTGAACCTGGTTCCGGAGGAATTTTCCTATCGAGGATGAGGAGTTGATAATGATGATGAGCAACGTTGTCGAGAGATGTTGTCGATGGTGTTGAGGATGAGTCCGAGGTCATTGGACCTATGGTGGTGACATGTATAAAATAAATCCCGCTTCTATGGTGGTGACAGGTATAAAAAAAAATCCGCTCATATGGTGTAGGGTTGTCCTCCAGAAGAAAGCAGTAGAAGAAAAAAAGAATCTAGAAAGCGAAAGAAAAAAATAGTAAAATTAAATGATCTATCAACAGAATTAAAATAAGATTAAGTACCTGGATCTATCACTAACAAACGATGACGACGATCCACGTTGTTGTTTTTGTAGGCCAAGGATCCTCAACGAGCAGCCGTGGGCAATGATGGTGAAATATGTGGTTGTTTATGTTGTTCCAGGATACACGACGAAACGATGGTGAGATGAGGGATGTCTTCGTTGAGAAAGAAAACCGCAAAGCTGGGGAAAATTTATCCATGGTGATCGCACGGTGTATACAGCTCATACCGTTGAGGAGCTTGTACATATCGTGTTGGTAGTCACAGGTAGATATAGAATCACATCTAGAAAAATAATGAGAAAAAAATTAGCAAGTTGGAACATAATAAATAGAAACAAAATAAAAAATTTCGTACATGGACAGATAGGTAGGTTGGTGTTTATGTTGCCGATGATGAGTAGGATAACGATAAGGGGTGTTGTCGAGTAGGGAATCCGACTCCTGCAGTGATGGCTATTAAGTCGCTGACAGGAGGCAGAAAACTGAAAAGGAAAAGAAATAATTTAATTTAATTCAGTCAATCCAAACAGAAAAACAAACTGTACATACCTGCGAGTCGATTATCCATAATATAGACTACACTCTATATATATAAAAAGTTGAATGGCCCGGCTTTGGAACGTGGGTTCTTCCCCACAGGCACATTATAGCTAAACAGCAGCCTAGCCATCGTCCCGGTGTCTCGGGATGCCCTCACCGCAGCGCCGATGTTTTGTTACGGCTGCGTGTTTGGCAGCTAAGGCGTCGAACGGCGCAGATTTGGTTCCTGCAAAATAAAAACAAAATACATTTAAAATAGAGGAAAACAATAACACAGTAGTTTTACTTACGATTTTTGTTCTCGCTGCCAGTCGTCATAGTCGTAATCCTCAACAAAACCACTTCGTTGGGAAATCGTTCCTGCCCAGCTGAGGCGTCGGCTGCGGGAAAAATTACCCTGAAAAGCGAAAGATGATGGATAAGTAGAAAAAAAATCAACATAAGAACATAATTTACTTACGATATTGTCCTCGCTGGTCGTCACTACAAGTGGAGGGATGTCGGCGGAGGTCGTTGTCCTCATGGTGAGCCGCAATTCGGTGAGCACCAAGTTGTGTGGCAGCAGAGGCGTCGCTGGCGCTAAATTACAACCTGGAAACACAAATGAGAAAAGATATTGATGTAAATTCAACATGGATGTTAATAATATAAAAGGATTAGGTACTTACGATATTTTTTTCTTGCTGCCAGACCCTTGGTTTTCGCCTACCGCCATTCCGTCCCATCCCCGTTGTTTGTTTATCCTCCGCCTCCGGTCATCGGCAACTGGTAATCTGGAAAGAAACAAACAATATAGTAAGAAAATAGAAATATAATAAATAATAAATACTTACCAGAATAACTATGGTGGATGATGCGCAGGTTTGGTCGTCTTGTTAGGCTTGGTACGGGCGGCGTGAATGGTCCATTCCATTCATTCATAAATGGCTGAAAGAAAAAGCGGAAGTAAACAATAAAAAAAAAATGATGAATGAAAGTAGAAAGAAGTGGAAAGAATTTGTGGAATGCGGATGTGTTGGGCTAGAAAGAGTTGAATTGACTTATTATGTGGTTAAGGCTAAGTATACAATAATCCTTGTGTACACATTCTTACGTGATTAAAGTTGCGTGTTCTTTTATGGTTTCATGCAATTTATGCAATTGATGCGATCGGTGCAATTGGTGCACAAGGAAAACAATTTGTTTTATTTAGTATTTTATTTTATTTGTTTTTTTTTGTTAATTTAATTATAATTAAATAATACATAAATAAATAATAAGTGAATAAATAACTACTTAAAATGTTCACAAAAATAATTACAAAAAGTAAACGAAAATAATTTAACGAAACTAAACAATAGAAAAAAAGAACGCATCACTTATAGGCTTACTAGGGCTTAAAGCTAAGTTTGCCAAGTGCATCGGCTAAAAATGGCCGAGTGCATGACGTTGCATTCTACGGGCGCAAACAAAAGTGAATAGAGGAATGTCAATCGTAGGTTAGAAGGAGGTTTCTAGCGAATGAAGAGGACATTTCAAATTCAAACGTCAGAGAGCTTACAAGGTGAAATTACTTCAACGATTTTTTTTGTTAAAAGTTTATTATAATATGGTGCAAAGTGCATTTAAATATATATATATATAATATCGAGACTAATAGCCGAAACGAATTTAAGACATTGAATTTTATTTGTGAATTTTATCGTAAAAGGGTGAGTGTTATTGTTGTTTTTTTTTTGTAAAAGAAGAAAGTTTTGTGCGCCGGTGAATATTCCTGGGAGTAATTCCTACCTTTTTTTTCTTTCACGCTCCAGGGTGATTCTAAGATCCTGCACCAGATAATCCGTGGCCTTTGCCAGAGTTGGTTTCGACCAAAAGAAAAACAGGAGCTTAAGCCCGTGAAACTCCGGGTTATCATGTAAGAGAGTGTTAGAGTCGAGTTAGGAATGCAGGTCGTTGAGTGATAATTATAAATTTTCAGCGGGAGTCAAACGGACGTCACCCTTTTTTTCTTTTCTTTTTCCTTTTTCCTTTTTCATTTTTTGTCAAGATAATTTCGTAGACAGTCGCAACAAGTACCGAAGGAAATCAAGATTATTTGGCAAGGAAGTTGCCGGCCGTCGGTACGACGACGTGAAATTGAATTGCTATTGAAGTTGAAATAAAAGAATCCAGCCGAATCAAGATTCTCAAGATTGCAGAGGCCAGTTTTTGTCATATATATATATATGTGTATAGATACATGTGAACCTTTGTTCATGCCATTTATCAGAGCGTAATTTCATTTAGTTTTTTTTTGTGAGGATTCAGTCCTATTTTATTAGTTTTTTTTGGTGAATTTGTAAGTGCCGTCCAAAAGGGTTTGGAAAATACCGACACCGGCAAATTTGGGTAAGACTCCGTGGTGGGGTTCTGTCCACGTCTCGGTCGCGGGAAGCAAGATTTTGCCCCTTTTAGTACCCCTTAAGATAGAGCTCTATATGTAGGAAGGTAAAAGGGTTTAGCGTTTCTTGGGATAACGGGTGTGAATTAATACGCCTGAGAAATAGTTGCGAGATAGTGGGGAGGGTTGCCGCTAGGGAAACCGGTTGTTTTTCCAGGCTTTTTACGGTCTAACGGTTCTAATTTCGAGTTCAATCATAAAATTAAAAATTTAAAAACGTGTATAAATGTATATAAGGAATGTTTGGTAGAAATTTTCGCCTCTTTGTATAATTTTTTTGAAAGACATGAATAAAGGTCAAAAAGGTTAATGTATGTCAAGATGAAAACAGATTTTTTTTATAATTATTTGTGTAATCGGGCCAATAGCTCGATGGCCGAGTAGAGGAATCCCCAAGGGGGTGAGTAGGGTAAGTAAAGGGGAGTGACGAGATTATGACAATTGCGGCTGAGATGATGCTCTGAGGAGAAGCAACAACGGGGAGTCCGGATTTTCCGCAGGCCTACCGGATTCCATGGAGGGGTGGGAATTTTAAGGCCCAGCTGCACCGTCACCAGCAGCTGCGAGTGTGGTGTACGCAAGTAGGTGGTGGTATCGCATCGTTTTCTTTTATCTTTCCAGGCATGATTTATGTTTTGAAATGGAGTGGTCCGTCTGTGGGGGCAAGATCCCCCCCCACCAACCGGCGAGTTATAGCCGAGCCGAACAAGCATGCCGCGACCCCCGCAGCGGACATCGTGTGCCTTTTCCCTCCCTCTCCTTAGGTCGTCCAATTCCTTCTTCTTCTTCTTTCCTGACTTTCTTTCCTGTCAACTTTTTTCTTTTCCTTCTTCCTTCTAGCCCTGGCCTAAGATGAGGTGCTGCCAACTCAACATCAATTGGCAGCGAGAAGCGGCAGCACGGCGGCCTGGCCAATGTCATCAGGTCTTAAACATTAAGCCGCCACGCAATCACATCGATTCCCTCTATTTAATCTTCATTTCATTGTAACACAGATATCAAGTGAGTTCAATGTTCTGTTACCTAGATCAATTTTACTTGATCTTTCTTTACAATTACTTGATTAAGACTACAGAGCGAATTCTGAACTGCTTGGTCTGCTTGATTTAAATCAAGTGTTGATCCTTTTCTTTCCAACTCATCAGCGACTCGACCCATTTGTATTGAGACAGGTTATATTTCATTAACAAGTCAACTGGTTGCTGGGTTAGAAGTATATCCCAAATTTGTAAATTTTGAATATTGGAATATTTGGTGAATTCAGAGTGGATTTTAGCAACATTCGTGGTCTTAGAAAGAATTTCTATGCGACATATGTCCACACTGAGACACACAGGCCAGCTGTTTTAGCATTAAGTGAAACTCAGATAGTTAAAGATTCCGATCATTTGGAATTTAATCTAAATATGTATAGCTTAGTGCCATTATTCTTTTTCCACCATGGATTAGCTGTATATATAAGAAATGATGTTGCATACCAACTTCAGCCACAATATGGTTTGTGCTCTAATACAAACTTTAACTTCATGTTGTTAAAATTTACGGTAAATAAGCACATCATCCACACAATGCTTTCTATATCGAAGTCCAAACCTGGACAGAAATTCAACTTTCAACGAATTTGATGCTCTGTCTGACTCCATCCAAAGAATTGTTGCCCATTATCCTCACACTGAAATCGTCATTGTGAGCGATTTCAATGTACACAATTCTTCTTGGCTTCGCTATTCTGGCCAGTCAACACCTGAAGGAAGGTATGTTGTGGTCTTTTCTGAGTGAAATCAGTTAACTCAGCTTGTTGATGAGCCAACTCGAATCCCTAACGTTGCAGGTCAATCCGCCAACACCCTAGACGTGTTTCTTACCTCTGACCCTAATAAATACACAATGAGTGTATTACCGCCTCTAGACACATCAGACCATTGTATCATATCTGCAAATTTCTCATGTCAAAAAAACGCAGTTAAAGAAAAAACTCCTAAGAGAACCGTTCGTCATTATGAGAAAGCCAACTGGGACGGTCTCAATGAATTCTTCAGGAACTTTAACTGGTCACTATGCTTCCGCGATAGCGACGTAGATTCCAGCGCAGATATGGTTACAAATTTAATTCTTTGTGGAATGAGAAATTTTATCCCGAATAGGGTGAAATCTATCAAACCCAAAGAGAACTCATGGTTTGATTCGAGCTGTAAAGAGGTTATTAGGTTCAGAGATGTAAGTTTCCGTTGGTATAAAGCCAACCCGACTGAGGAAAACCGGAATAAGTTCAACTTAGCTAGAAAGACCTGTAATGGTCATATTCGACGAACCAAATTTTTGCATGATTAGAAATTAAGGCAAAAAATACTACAATGTCTCAAAGGTAGTAAAAATGTCTGGTCATTCGTAAAAAACGTACGAAACACCACGTCATCCACGGTTCCAACGCTCGTCCACAATGACACTCCCTATGTGAGCTCGATCGATAAAGCCAATTTGGTTGCAGCACAGTTTGCTGTTAATTCGACGCTACCGGAAAGTGTCATGAGTCCTCCTGTTCTTGAGAGCGTAAACTATTCTATGGGACGAATCTTCTTTCGCCCTCGTACAGGTGCAAGAGTACTGAAAAACCTTGACATACACAAATCCGCTGGCCCGGATAGTACCTCCCCAATCGTTCTGAAGAGGTGTTCTTCAACGCTGGAAAAACCACTGCGTAAACTTTTCCATCTTTCCTACTCTACAGGTCTCTTTCCGAGTGGATGGAAAACTGCATTTGTCCAGCCTGTCCCTAAAAAAGGCAAATCCTCCTCTCCCTCTAATTATCATCCAATAGCACTCACGTCCCTTCTTTCCAAGATCATGGAAACGCTGATTAATTATCAGCTCAAGAAATATCTTGAAGAACGGAAGCTTTTTAATGACCGACAGTACGGCTTTCGAAGCAATAGGTCCACTGGTGATGTCATGGTTTATCTCACCGAACAGTGGAACAAATCTTTACATCGTTTTGGAGAAAGTAAGATTATTGCACTTGATATTTCAAAAGCATTTGATAGGGTTTGGCATCAGGCTCTGTTATCGAAAATGCGTGCTTTCGGTTTACATGAATCCTTCCTTCATTGGATTAGTAATTACCTTTCGAATCGTTCAATACAAGTTGTATTTGATGGATTCAAGTCTGAAAACCACAAAATAAATGCTGGTGTGCCCCAGGGCTCTGTGCTATCTCCAACACTCTTTCTCATTTTTATGAACGATCTCTTGTCTGCAGCTTCAAATCCAATACATTGTTTCGCTGACGATATTCTCGGTATGTGTACCTAGCACCAACCACCTTTTGTGGAACGATCACATACGCGATGTCGCCAAAAATGCCGCAAGATATTTGGGTTTTCTAAGGCGGTGCAAGAAGTTTTTCTCCCCCTCTGATCTGGCTGTTATCTACAAGACTTATATACGTCCAAAGCTTGAGTATAACTCTCATATCTGGGCTGGTGCTCCTGCAACTTACTTAAGCCTCTTGGACAGTATTGAACGTAGAGCATTTAGATTGATTGGTGATATTACCATAATATCATTTACGTCCATTGAACATCGTCAAAATGTTTCTTGTCTGACCCTTTTTTACCGTTATTTTAATGGTTTATGCTCTAGAGAAATAGTCAGTTGCATTCCTCCCCTTAAACAGTTCAACCGTAATACTCGCGCTTCTAGGAATGCTCATCAATATACCCTCGAGCCCAACTTCGGTCGTACTGTCAAGTACAGAGATTCGTTCTTTAGCCGTACTATGCGAATGTGGAATGCCTTGCCACACTCTGTCTTTCCCAGCCATTGCAATATTCAGGAATTCAAAGCTAATGTGCACCGATACCTCCTTCAAGTCCCCTCTCCCTTTCCTAGTGCTCACACTGTGTCTACATAATAAGGGTAGTATATTATCCCTTTGAGTGTGCGCGTATTATATAAAAAAAAAAACATAGCTATCTTTGACCTGTACTCATCCTAAGAGTTGATCTGTGTGTTTTCTAACATATCCATCTAATGATGGAGTTGTTAACGTTAAGATTGACAAGTTTCCCTCTCTCTGTCTAATTTTCAAAACTATTGAAAGTCCTCTAAGTTCAGAAAGGATGTGTTCTTTGTCTTTGATTTTTGTTTATACAGTGCTGATGATACACTGTAGTGCTCTTTCTACCCTTTTACCTTTTATATACGCATGTTGGGTTAAAGCATATGAACCACAACAATTTTTCGATATCAAAATTTTCAATACTAAGATAAAAGCGTTAAAATCACGTAAAAAATTGAAAGTACTACTTAAAATACAATGTACTTACAACTTTTAAAGGCGAGGCGTCGCAAACTTGAACATTTGTTTGTAATCTAATCCACGTGCTTTTAAAAATCCTACATATTTAAACGCACATCAATACATTCTAAAATATCTTTCAGATTTCAACGAATTCATTATCATAATTTCCATCATTTATTATTTAATTCAGTTGAGATATCACAAGTTGATATTTTCCACTAATATATTCCTTAATCTTTAACCTCTCGTGATAATTTTTGAATGTGTTACAAGTAACGCCATTTGACAACACCTTTGAGTTATTCAAAACCTGACCCTAATCATGTTGCTCTCAACGGAATAAAGCGAATATTTAAATTATTAAGAAGGGATAATTGCCCTTTGAATATTGAAATCTGTGATAATGTTAAATTTATTCTATATAGGTTGGTAATCTATATATATGTATGCCTATAGGCTATATCAACAACAACAACAACAGTGTATACATCTTTACCTACTTTGGCATCAAAGAAGGTAAAAGACTTAACACAGAGATGATAAATTTTATCCGTGAAGCATTCTCTATCGCTGCCGAGTCTCTCTCGCTTGTTAGTTTATTATATTTATATATTTTTTTTTATTTTGTCCACCCACCCATTTCCCTCCTCCCACAAAAAAATAAAACGAAACACACAAAATTTAACTTGAAGCAGGAGCCTGGCGGCCGGTGCGGTGCTGCGTTGGTTAAAGACGGTTTGGTGTATTATATTTCTGAAGGGTGGCTTATTTAAATATTTAATGGCTTCTTGAATAATTCTCACCTTTTTTTCGTTATCGGTGTTACTGTTACTGTGGGTGCGCGTACTTTCTGCCGCAACGCGTTTCTGTGTCGTGTTCTGGTTCCGCACTAAAAGGATCCACAACGTCGTCGTCGTCGACGAGTGACTATGACGACGACGACGCGGATGCTATGCTCCTTTCTTCGTGAGGGACTGAGTTAATATTCACGTTGCGTGTTTATTGTCTGAAGCCTGCGGCAAAGATGGTAGATTTTTCTGCCATTCACTGTTTTATTTTACGCTCCTATACCTATACTTCTATATAAAACGCTGCAAGGACAATAGAGGTCAACCTTAATCAACTATATAAGAAAAGCGGAAAGTTTATTTTATACATCAGGAAGTAGAAATAAGTTTTTTTGATTTGTTTTATTATTATTTTTTTTACTTTTACTTTTTTTCTTTATTTTTATTTTCTTATTATTATTATTTTTTTTCTTATTTTGTATATTAAAGTGCGCTAAAGTTATATTCCGTGTGTAGTTGGTATAAGTACGTACTTACAGTTTTGAGGAAACATATTTGCCACGTTTTATTTTTCATTGCGCATGAAAAAGGAGCGTTTAAATAGGCTTCAGCTACTAAATCATTCAAAAACACACTAATCTCTTTATAGCACACTCCCAATTCGGGAGTTTTCTTATGCATATTTCATGGCTGTATAGAAGGTACCTAAGTTTACTACGGAGCTTAGAAGAATATTAAAAAATTCATTCATTCGTAATAAACAAAGGGGTTGATTAGAACGTTTGCTTTATTTTCAAACTTAACTTCCCATTCCATTCTGTAGATTTGACTTGCTTAAAAGTTTTGTAGGTTTTCGTGTTTTGTTAAAAAGGTGTCAGTTGAATTATTCTAAAAAATTTAAAAATTACCAACAATATTTTCCATATAGTGAAACAGTTTGATTTCAAAACCAATTTTAGTCAACGAGATTTTTTGTCCAAAAACCAAATTTAACCAATTTTAGGAGCATTTCTTAAAAAATTTTATTTATTATATTAACAAATACAAATTGAATGAATGGATTAATTTGAAGTCAATATCTTCTATTGTTCACGAGATATCGAGAACCGAACATCAATTTTTATCAAATTTGCGTACTATTTTTTGAAGATTGTATTTTTTATAAAAAAAAAACGGACTGTTGAATTTTTATAAAAAAAAGTTACTTAATGTCAAAAACAATATTTTTTGTGAGATTAAATTAGTTGTAAGCAATAATACAAAGTTTTTAAAAAGATATTTGAGTCGAAAATAAATTTTTTTTACGAATTTTTAGTAATTTTTTTTTAGGTTTTTATTTTTTGTTAAAAAACTGTCAATTCGATTTTTCTCAAAATTTTTAGCGAATGTTGAAAACAATATTGCTTATAAGATAAAATTAATTTGAAGCCAATATCTCAAATTTTTGAAAAGATATTTGAGTCGAAAATCAATGTTTACCAACTTTTAGATTTGATTAGGTTTTTATTTTCCTTCTAATCCAACGAAGAAGAGATTCGTCAATACCAAAAGCACACATTTTTGATAAGAGAGCAAGATGCCAGACTTTATCAAATGCCTTTGAAATATCAAGTGCAATAATCTTAAATTCTCCAAAACGATGTTCACCTCACTGTCCGGTGAGATGAACCACGAGATCACCAGTGGACCTATTTCTATTTGCTACAAAAGCCGTATTGCCGGTCATTAAGAAGCTTCCGTTTCTCAAGATATTTCTTAAGCTGATAATTAATCAGCGTTTCCATGACCTTAGAAAGAGGGGACGTAAGTGCTATCGGTCGATAATTTACGGAAGTAGAGGATTCGCCTTATTTTGGGATTGGCTGAACGAATGCAGTTTTCCAACTACTCGGAACGAACCCAGAAGAATAGGATAGATGGAAAAGCTTACGCAGTGGTTTTGCTAGCGTGGAAAAACAACTCTTCAGAATAATAGCGGTGATACCATCTGGGCCAGCGGATTTATGAATGTTTAGATCTTTAAGAACTCTCGCCACAGTTCGAGTACGAAAAAAGATTGGTCCCATAGAATCATTTACGCGTTCAAGAACTGGGGGAGTCATGACACTATCTGGTAAGGTGGAATTTTCGGCGAACTGCCTTGCAAACAAGTTAGCTTTATCAATAGATCTAACTAAACGAGTGTCATTGACAACAAGCGTAGGAACCGAGGAAGAGGGAGAATTCCTCATGTTTTTTACGAATGACCAACAATTCTTACTGCCTTTGAGATATTGCAGTATTTTTCGCCGTAATTTTTAGTCATGCATAAATTTGGTCCTTCGAATATGATCGTTGCAGACCTTCCTGGCTTGCTTAAACCTTTCCCGGTTTTCCTCAGTTAGGTTGGCTTTAAATCACCGGAAGCTTACCTCTTTCTCTTTGATAACCTCTTTGCAGCTCGAATCAAACCATTATTTAATCTTGGGTTTAATATTTTTAACCCTATTCGAAATAAAGGTTTTAATTCCCAGATGAACCATACTAGAAATCATTTCTGCACGGAGTCTACGGCACTACCGAGTAAGCATAGTGACCAGTTAAAGATCCTGAAGAAATGGTTCTCTTTGGAGCTCTTCTCTTTAACTGGATATGTTTGACACGAGAAATTAGCAGATATGACACTGTGGTCCGATGTGCCTAGAGGCGTCAATACACTGATTGTGTATTTATCAGGATCAGAAGTGGAAAACAAGTCAAGTGTGTTTTCTGAGCAGCAAAAATCTCAGCACACATTCCATCGACAAATTTACATCCGGGATGAGAAGTTATCAGTGTAGGCCTTCCAGCATTTTTTTACTTCCCATAGGAAGTTATTGTAATGGGTCCGATTTGTCAAATTGAAAATTTTGACATTTCTCGACGTTTCAAGGTCCCTAGAGTCGAAATAAAAGATTTTTAGAAAGATGTCTGTTCGTGCGTGTGTACGTACGTTCGTACGTCCGTATGTCCGTACGTCCGTATGTCTGTACTTCCGTACGTTCGCGACGTTTTTTTCGTCGTCCATAGCTCAAGAACCAGAAGAGATATCGACTCCAAATAAATTTTGTTATACAGATAATAAGGCAGAAAGATGCAGAAAGGGCTCTCAAGAAAATTGCGTAGGTGGTTTTTTTACCATAGCAGTTTAAAAAAAAGGTGAAAATTTTGGTTAACCCTAAATATCTCATGAACCAATGACGTTAGAGACTTGAATTACATTTTATATTATATAATGTAACGTAATACAAAACAATTATATTTTTGGAAAAAAAATCCAATTAACGTTTTTTTTTATAAATCAAACAAAATGAAAAAAAAAATTTCTCACTTCGAAAATTTTACGACTAAAATATGATTTCATCTCCAAAACAATTTTATGCAACGAAGAATAATGTTTTTGACATTTGATAAAATTTTGAGAAAAATCGAATTGACAGTTTTTTTACAAAAAATTAAAAACCGAAAAAAAATTTAACAAAAGTTGGTAAAAATTGATTTTCGGCTCAAATATCTTTTCAAAAATTTAGGATTATGGCTTCCAACTAATTTTAACTTATAAGAAATATTGTTTTCAACTTTAGGAAAAATTTTGCGAAAAATCCAATTGACAGTTTTTTTTACAAAAAATAAAAATCTAAACAAAAAAATTAATAAAAGTTGGTAAAAATTGATTTTCGGCTCAAATATCTTTTCAAAACTTTGAGAAATTGGCTTCAAACTAATTTTATCTTATAAAAAAAATTGTTTTCAACATTCTGTAAAATTTTGAGAAATGTAGGATTGACAGTTTTTTTTTTACAAAAAATAAAAACAAAAAAAAACAATACTGAAACTTGGTAAAAATTTACTTTCGACTCAAATAGCTTTTCAAAATTTAAAAATATTGGCTTCAAACTTATTTTATTTCACAGAAAATATTGTTTTTGATATTCAGTAATTTTTCTTATAAAAATACAACAGTCCGTTTTTTCATAAAAAAATAAAATCTCCAAAAAATAGAACGCAAATTTGGTAAGAATTGATACATTTAGACAAACTTTTCAGCAAGACAAATCGATAGACGGGATGGGAAGATACCAGTGTGGGTCGCATCCCAGCCTCCTTTTTAAATTGCCATTGGTTAAAAAAACACCTACTCAATTTTTTTCAAAGTCTGTTCTGTATCTTTCGATTTTTTTTTCTGTAAAACGAAATTTTTTCGAATTCGATATCTCTACTGGTTCTTGTGCTATGGACCACCAAAAAAGCTTCGCATACGCACAATTTCGTTTCCGATTCTTTATTTCAATAAAAAAATATATTTTTGTGATCGCAGAAGATCACAATCAACAATTAAATAAAACGCATTCAATGTATTTTAAACTTAATATTATTTATTAAATCAAAGCTTCAGATCCCTTACCACTGGTGGGGGGAAATCTTAGGCTATACGTAGAATGACAACTGTGAACTGAACTCTCATTGATCGATGAAACCCTTTTTATACTTGTAAAATGTTTACTTAAGCAAATCTATCTTCGGCTGAAGATCGTTTGCTTTCCTTTGTCTTTTATTATTGCTGACACAAGAATTCTTTTAGAATTATTTAAGATGCTTTGGGCACACAAGTTACTGAAGGCAAAAAGTGCTGATATGGTATTTATAATATCGGATATCATCATCCGCTTATGAAATGAAATTATGAATCAATGTGTGAGCATTACATTTTGTTTATATAAAGATATTTATAATATCGGATATCATCATCCGCTATGAGATGAAATTATGAATCAATGTGTGAGCATTACATTTTGTTTATATAAAGATACTTTGTTATGATAGGGTGCTTAATATTATTACAAAGTTATGTGAGGGTGTTCTGATAATGTAACCCCTCCCCCCTTAAGTTTGATGCTCTCCTGAGTATCTATAATTCTATTTTCAATTTTAAATTTATGGGTTTCTCGACGTTTAAAATATAATAATAAAATTGCAATTATAATAATTATGATTGTTATACTAGTATATGATATAACATGTTTTATATTGTTTTGGTATCTTATTGCTTGCAATTCTTTCAAATTTTCGATTTATATATAAAGTTGCATTTATTTTAATGTTACAATCTTTAAAATGTAAAAGGTTATTCTTAATAATTTTATATTCAATATTGTTACAATATTCATTTAGACTTGTTTCTACTAAGTTTTTTGTTAATACAAGTCCATCTTCTAATTCTATTAATTCTTGATCTTTATTTGATCTTATCTTACAGTTTTCATATTTTGTTTTATATAGGTTTTGAATACATATTGGACTTTTCTTTAAATGTTTAAGATATTTAATTTCATTGTTTTCATATAATGTTTTGTTACAAATTATATAGTTGTATTTTGATATTTCGACTTCAAGTCCTTGATCGTTTGGTATAGGTAGAATCATTATGTTTTCACATTTATTTGTAAATACTGGTATTTTTAAAGCAAAAACTAATTTGTTATTTCTAGTTAATAGGCTGCTCTCAATATATTTTAATTTATTAATGGTTATATTGAATCGTTCATTTTCTTCTTTAGTTAGGATATTTCTCCCTAGAATTCCTAATCTTGAAAAGACTACATTGTCTTGTAATTTTTCTATTTCATTGTTTAACAGCATTATATCTGTATTTATTTGTAATGATAATATGCTCTTAGCTAGATTTTCTTGTTTTATTTCTGTGGAATTAATAAAGTTTCTTAATATATACTGGTGTTTGTTTATACGGTCTGCCATTGTTTCTAATTCTGTTTGGAATTGCGTATTTATACCTATTTGTTTATTTAATTCTGTCATAGCATTCATATTGTTTTCTTCAATTATTTTTAAATGATTCTCAATCTCTAATCTTTCATCATTATCCATCACTCCAAAAAGAAAATGGAGTGCGTTACCTCCCATGTTTATTAATCCTCTCCTTTGTCTTGAATAAGGAAGTATGCTGTGTAATTTGGATTTAGAATCTCCTAAAGCTTCTGTCATTAATCTTTTTAATCTTAAGTCTTGAAAATTGTTATAGCCTGTTTCTATAGAAAATTCAATTTGTTTAATAATTTCATTGTAAGTTTCTAAATTAATAATATGGAGTATTTTATCATATTTTTCGATTAATTCAATGGGTTCTTGTTTTATAATTATATATCCTGCTTGATTATGAATTTCTTGTAATAAAAATTCTGATTTCACTATGGTAAAAGTGAATAATACAATTATAATTATGGTTTTCATTTTGGCTGTAAAGAGATTAAATTATTATTATCACTACTTTGATATTTATATTTTCTTTTGAAATGGGTTTTATGTAATTTTTTATTATTTGCATAATATTTATTATCAATTTTTTCTACCTTGGTCTTCTTATATTTTGCAGCTATCTTCTTTGCTGTTCTTACTACGTCAGCTTTTACGTAAACGTCTTTTTTTTAAATCTGGTTCAATAAAATCTGCTTTATTTTGATTTCTTTTATTAATATTATTTTCTTTAACTGTTTGGATCCTTTTTCCTATCTCTTCTAAATCTTCTACTTTTATTTTGTTTTGAATAAAATCTATAGGTTTTCTTAATATTGTTGAATGGATTGTACAATTATATGTACTAACTGCTTTTATTACTTTTTCTCTTAGGTTTAATATGTTCTTTTTCTCTTCTTGTGCATTATATATTCTTATATGTTCATTAAGTGTACCATGCACTCTTTCTACATCTGAATTTCCTGTCTTATGATTTGGGGTTATGAGTTTTATTTTAATTCCTTCTTCATTGCAATATTCTTTAAATGCTAGGCTATTAAACTCATTGTCGCAAACTATTTCTTGGGGTTTGCCTAATATAGAATTTCTAAGTTTAAGTTGCTCGATAATTTTATGAGTGTTTCTACTAGCTATGGGAAAGGCTGTCAAATGCTTAGTAAATTTATCTATAATTGTTAAAAAGTAAATATCTTTACTTGGAATATAAATGTCCATGTGTATTAGCTCGTTTGGCTTAAGTGCAGTTTTGCTCATTTCAAATTTTATTTTTTTTGGACTTCTATCATGTTTTGCTGTTTGACATACAGTACAATTGTTAATGTATCTTCTTATTATTTCTCTTAATTTTGGAAAATAATATTCATTTTTAATTTCAAGATATGTTTCTTGTATTCCTCTGTGATTAAATTGTTCATGAATCCTTTGAATGAGATTCAACGCATCGTCTGTATTACTTAAATCTTTTAAAAGAGTAATGCATCTCAGTAATTTTAGCTTACTTTGATTGCTGTAAAGCTCAACATATTTTTCCTGAATTTTGCAAAATAAAGTATCACTTGGACAATATACTGCCACATTTCCGTGATCAGGTAAAAATTCCTTTAATGCTTCAGTAAAATATTCACCTATATCTTTTGATTTAATAGTGAGTCTTCTTATACCTTTATATATATATTTTATATCTTTACCTTCATTGTCTGACTCTATAATTTCTATTTGATGCTTAAACATATTTGTAGGTAATTCTGAAATTCCTATGTGATCATTTCCTCTGTTCCACTATGAATTGTGGCTAATGTTGAATCTTCATTTCTATTGACTGCGTTTACTTCGAGTCTACTAAGATAATCTGCTACGCGATTTTCTTTTCCTTTTAAATATTCAATATCAAAATCATATTCATTTAAACTTATTTTCCATCTTTGGAGTTTTGAGTTTGGTTCTTTAAGGTTACTTAACCAAATTAAAGGTCTATGATCAGTTTGTATTTTAAATTTGCGACCGTAAAGGTATGGTCTAAAATATTTTGTTGACCAAACAATACTTAATAATTCTTTTTCAATAGTGCTATATCTGCGTTCATGTTCATTGAGGGTGCGAGATGCATAGCATAATGGGTGATTTGATTGTGAAAGGACTGATCCGATCGCATAATTTGATGCATCAGTTGTTAACACGAATTCCTTTGTATAATCAGGATATTTTAAAACGGGGTCATTAGATATGAGCAATTTAAGTTCTTCAAAAGCTGTTATATATTCTGGGTCTTTAATATTTATCTTTGCTCCTTTCTTAAGATATTTGGTCATAGGTACTGCTACCTTTGAATAATCTTTAATAAATTTCCTGTAATAACCTGTTAGACCTAGAAAAGATTTTATTTGTTTTGTTGTACCAGGAATAGGTATTTTTTCAATTGTTCTTATTTTTTCTGGATTTGGCTTAATTCCGTTTGTAGTAATAACGTGCCCTAAATATTCGGTTTCCTTGCTAAAAAATTTACATTTATCTATTTGTATTTTTAAATTGTGATTGTTAAGTTTTTTAAATACTTTGTTAATTGAGCAAATATGTTCCTCTAATGATGTACTAAATATGAGAATGTCGTCTAAATAGACCACACATATTTTTCCTACAAGTCCTTCTAATACGTGATTAATCATTCGTTGAAAAGTTGCGGGGGCATTTTTTAATCCAAATGGCATCCGATTAAATTCGTAATGACCGTTTGCTGTTGAGAAAGCTGTTTTATACCTATCTTTAGGATTCACCAATATCTGATGGAAACCTTTCGCTAAATCTAATGTGGTAAAATATTGGGATCTTCCCAATTTACTAAAAATGTCTTCAATGTTTGGAATAGGAAACTTGTCTTCCACGGTTACTTCGTTAAGTTTTCTATAATCTATAACAATTCGCCATTTCTTAAGTCCTGAATTGTCTATCTTTTTGGGTACAACCCAGATAGGAGCATTATATGGACTGTTGCTTTCTTTTATTATGCCTTGATCTAACATTTCGATTATTTGTTTATCGACTTCTTTTGTATGTACTTCTGGATATCTATATAGTCGTGAATATATTGGTTTATCACTTTTAGTTTCAATGTTGTGTGTTACTTCTTTTACGTTAGTTAAGATATCTCCTTCGCTATAGAATAATTGTTTATTATTTTTTAATATTTGATTCAGAGCTTTCTTTTCTTCTTTGTTCATATAATGTTCAGTTAATTTATCAGTTAAATCTTGTAAAGCTACATCAATACCACATAAATCTATTTGTGTATTTGATAATTCCTGAATGTATCTATCTAAAGGGTATTCCTTTGGTTTTGTCATTAATGGGATAATAGTATTTTTAATTTTCAAGGTATGTGTATAATATGATATTTCAGCTTCTAATGGTATAAGGATATTATTTCCTAAAATTCCGTCAAACGAACTGTTTGTAATTGGTGTAATTAAAAATTCCATGGTTGATTTTTTTTTATTAAATTCGATTGGTAATGGTAAAATTATTTTTGAATTTATTTGATTTTCATTATATAATGCTTTAATTATAACTGGTTTGTCTAATTTACTTTCATAATGTCTTGGAAATATATTTTCTTTTAAAATAGATGTAGCTGCTCCTGTGTCTACTAAAAATCTAAGTTTTTTATTAAGAATATGAACATCTATGCAGGGTAATGGTCTGTTGAGGCGGGTGTTTGAAAATTTGCTGTATTTTGAGTAAGGTGATCTATTTCCATTGGTTCTAGATCATTTTTTTTATTTTGTGTAGCAAATGGATTACGATTATTATTAGAATAATTTCCACTTCTATTTGGTTGCCTATAATTTCGTTCATTTTGGTTTCTATAGTTTTGATTATTGTTTCTATAAAAGTTTTGACCTTTATTATTGAAATTCCTATAGTTATTTGAATTTCCTGATTCGTTTTTGTAATTTCTATCAAGTCTTTGATTTGTATTGTAATTATTATATTTTTTATAGTTTTTGTCGTTAAAATTATTATTGTTATTTCCAGTTCTATAGTTTCGAGTATTTCTATCATTATAATTATTTTCTTCTTTTGTCCAATGACAAGATTCTAATTTATAAAAAGCTTCACTAAGGGTTGTTATGTTATGATTGATTATTATTGAACTTGCGTTAGGGGGTATTCTTTCACAAAATTTAGATAATAATGACGCTTCATTATTGAAAGGATTGTATTCTTCCGGTTTATTTTCAGATAAATAATATTTATTATTTAGTCTACAGAGGATTTCTGAGAATGTATTATATAGTTGAGAAATGTTTTTTGAATAAACTTTATCTGCTAGTTCTTTTAATTTTAGAAAAGATTCTTTCTCACCAAAATTCTTTACTAGAATATTTTTTATATCTTGCCAATTATTAGGGTCGCCACTCCTTAATACTACCTCTAGGGCGAAATCTGTTATTTTTGATTTTATTTCACTCAATATAAATTCTTGTGAACCTTCGTTATACAAACTACATGAATTTATTACAAATTCTGCTTTTTTAATAAATATAATAATATTACATGATTTACCATTAAAATTTGGTAAATTCTTTACTAATTTTAAGGGGTCGATATTTATTGTAGCCATTTTTACCTTATTTTCAATTTTTTCTTCTGCTTGCTCAATTTCTTTTGATTGCTGGATTGCTGCAGGATCTGTTGATTTTGAAGTTTTTTCTTCCTCGGTATTATATGTTAACGCAGCTGGTTTGTTGTATGGTGTATATTTCTTCATTTATCGAACACGTTGGGGCTTTCGACTTGGATAATTTTGCCACGTACAGTTGTTCTTCCTTCTTTTTATTAATTTACACTTTTTAAAGTAATGTCATATATATTTTTTTTTTTTTTTTTTTTTTTAGTAACACTTTTAACTTTTTATTTGTCTTTAATTTTATTTTGTTGAAGTTGTTTTCTTCTCAACTTTTGCTGAATTGATCTGATATGTTCCTGGAAATCAGCTGTTGCTTCGTCGTCTATCCAACTTTGTGAATTTACTTCTATATGTGGTTCCTTTACTTGCGGGGCCTCTGCTCCCTTTTGAAGATTTATTTTTTCTGGTTGCATTTAGTAGCACTTTTTGTTAATTTTAATTTAACACTGAGTTCACTTTCTGTATGCTTCCTTTTGAAGATTTCCTTCTGGTTGCATTTAGTAGCACTTTTTGTTAATTTTAATTTAACACTGAGTTCACTTTCTGTATGCTTCCTTTTGAAGATTTCCTTCTGGTTGCATTTAGTAGCACTTTTTGTTAATTTTAATTTAACACTGAGTTCACTTTCTGTATGCTTCCTTTTGAAGATTTCCTTCTGGTTGCATTTAGTAGCACTTTTTGTTAATTTTAATTGTTTTATTAGTCAAGCATTCTCTCTATGAGACTTTGTAAAATTGTCCTTTCGGATCTTGATTTACGATGCTTTTCACTGAACAAAATATATATTTTTATTTTTCACTGTCCTATAACACCATTTAGTAATTTTACTTTACCGGTACTAACTATTTTATTTAGTTTTAGGACGATCCCGAATTAAACTTTTAATAAAGTAAGATTCAATATATTTCGATCTTTCGAGATCCTACCGACTGCGCCAATTTCGTTTCCGATTCTTTATTTCAATAAAAAAATATATTTTTGTGATCGCAGAAGATCACAATCAACAATTAAATAAAACGCATTCAATGTATTTTAAACTTAATATTATTTATTAAATCAAAGCTTCAGATCCCTTACCACTGGTGGGGGGAAATCTTAGGCTATACGTAGAATGACAACTGTGAACTGAACTCTCATTGATCGATGAAACCCTTTTTATACTTGTAAAATGTTTACTTAAGCAAATCTATCTTCGGCTGAAGATCGTTTGCTTTCCTTTGTCTTTTATTATTGCTGACACAAGAATTCTTTTAGAATTATTTAAGATGCTTTGGGCACACAAGTTACTGAAGGCAAAAAGTGCTGATATGGTATTTATAATATCGGATATCATCATCCGCTTATGAAATGAAATTATGAATCAATGTGTGAGCATTACATTTTGTTTATATAAAGATATTTATAATATCGGATATCATCATCCGCTATGAGATGAAATTATGAATCAATGTGTGAGCATTACATTTTGTTTATATAAAGATACTTTGTTATGATAGGGTGCTTAATATTATTACAAAGTTATGTGAGGGTGTTCTGATAATGTAACCGCACGAAGACACATACGTAAATATCAACATTTTGTTTTCGAAAAATCGGATCGATTACATTTACTTCCTTAAAGAAATTAAAAAAGTACGTATACGCCTGAGTATACGACAATATCTACTGTCCTTATATGAAGTTTATATGAACTCTTTTAGAAGTTTATATAAAATAAAAAGAAAAAACTCATTCTTAGAAAAAATTATGTTTTCTGCTGGAGAAACAATAAAAAAAATACATTTTTTACCTGGAACGCTTATAGATAGAAGTATCCTTTAGGCAAAACATGCTACAAATTGATATTTTCAACATTTGAAATTCTTTGAAACCGCTGTAACTTCCAAATGCTTGCTCATAGAAAAAAAAATACACTTACAATTATGCTGTACAACCTCCCATGATCAACTAGCCAAAAAACTTTTGTGTGGAATTTTGTGTCCAAAAGTTAAAGCTAAAAACCGGAAATTTTCGACAAAAAACCTTAATAACTTATTATGGTTAGATTTGATTTTTGGGGACTTTCTTTCACTTCTTAATAACGATGTTCTCAGTGCTTGTATTAATATTCAATAATAAGCGATTTATCCCAAAGAAAATGTCTACTTTGTAACATAAGCAATTTTGTTGAAAATCATTGCAAGTTTATTAGGAAATAATTCACCCACTCAAGCTACTGCTCTGACTAAAACTTTAAATTATTACATCACATATCAACAACATATGTACTGTCACAGCTTTTAAAACTTTTTAAATACATTTCATAACGATGTAATAATTTTACTTTTCTGTACAATTCATTTCTATTGTGTTTTGAGAAATGTTATTACCTCTTAAGTCATTCACAGGAAACAAGTGGAAAAATACTAATAAATTACCCACAAAAGCTAAAAATACAATCAGAACCTTAATTAAATGTAGTTGAGTGCATGATTATACATAATGTACATAGGTAGGAAGTCTTATATATATAAATGTTTTAAGACCACCTATAGCTTGATAATTATTTTAAAACTCTTCAAAACAAAATCATTACCATAAATTCTACCAAACATGGCGTCGTCGTCGTCGTAGCTCGACGTCGTCGTCATCATCATCATCATCATCATCATCATCATCATCGTCGTCGCATGTTTTGTGCTGCAAATTATAGTCTTTCTCTTAAACTTTAATCCATAATATCCAACATAAGTGTCAGATGGTATTACGAACCACATTTATGAGCGAGCTCATACATACATGCACAAAATTTAACGCTGTCACCCCAAGTTTATGAAAACTAAAATGTTACTTACATAATACGTTATCCCACGTTTGTGTATAGTACGTTACGTATACGTATTGCTTAACGTAGGTAGCTTAAATACATGAATCATTTATTCTCAGTATACAAAACCCCAAAATCCTAAGCATCTCCTCGTTCGTCTTCGGTTCGTCTTGTGTTTTCTAATTCTGCATAGATAGAATGGAGAAGTTCAAAATTATATCTAATCTTCAATGAAAAGTGTTGAAAACGTTTATACCTTACCCTCCAAGCTACCTCAACAAAACCCCAATTTCATACCTTTCAATATGCTTTACTCAAATGTATGTATGTATAGCTATGTATTTGTACATAGCCACACAAATGCATAATCCTTTCTGTGCAATTTCGTATGAGGCCCTCCTTATATTAGGGTTTTATTATGTGTGCGGTATAAGTGACATAACGTAACTTACTCAAGCATTGAAACTCAGTAGGGGCTTAAATACTCTAGAAGGATGGATGCTGCGTTAAAAGAGTAATGTTCCTACATATATACCCAACCCTAATGTGTGTGATGGCATTGGGTAAAGTTTTTTGAAGTAGCTAGCGATCATTTTGACAAAAAGAAAACACAGATAAAGTCTTACCTTTATGGGTTACAGGTTGTTAGATCTTAACATAGAAGATGAATTATTATTATTATTGGCTCTATAAGGTGATATAATTTATGCTTTATCCCTAAACACATTCAAGGCTTATATTGACCATATATCAAAAGTTCTATATCATTCACTTATGTATATGCGATACAAAACGTAAAGGGTATAAGTGAGGTAATGAGTAATTTGCTAGGGACTTATGATATGGCAAATCTTCTTCTTCAAAGAGGTTCCATATTGAGTATAAAATGTGATGTGCGTGACTTTATGTGTCGGTCGTGTCAATGTGATTAATATTTATGAACAGATATTTGGCATCGTTGTAATGTTTTCTGAAAGTTTTGTGTTGGTATTAAAAGCTTTAGTAATATGACCTTCACCTTCATTATTGCGGGTGGGACCCAAAAATTTACATTTTCAAACTTAGCTACTTATGTTCTGGAGAGAATGGATACATTCCACAGTTTTCAAATATTTTCACATCCAATATTTGACCCATACAAATAATACAACCTCCAGGAAAATTTCATTCAAGGAAGTGTTACGTTTTTGACAGTTTTGTTTGCTAAAATTTTGTTACAATTTTGACCTCAAATATCTTCTTTTTTTTCTATCTGATGAAAATCTCCAAAAGACAATCTTTCAGAAACGGTACCGAATAGTGTCGGACTTTTACCGCACTACTTTCATCGATTAATCAGAACCAATTTATGAAAGCTCGTCAAACTATTTTTCTTTATTAATTAATAATTTACTTTAGAGGAAGTTTATATGTATGTAGTTGCAATACTTTCCAATAGCTTTAAGACTATGAGCTTATGATTGTCTCGTACACTTAAGACGGTCTCCAATTCGGAGTTGGTATGACTTTGCAGTTGCTGATTATAAAGGGTGATTTATTAGCTATTATCTTTTTGGCAACACTGGTTTAAACAGCTGACGTACGTTTCGCGTTTTGTTTCACTATCAAACATCTTCAGTTTGATCTATAATTTAACCATGAATCGTCTTATAAACGACCTACGCTTGCAAATTATTGAATTTTAATATCAAAATGCGTGCTCTGTTAAGAAAGTACATCGCGCGCTTCATTCAGCGAGCGACGAAGCTCATGTTTGGCTCAATGGGTACGTAAATAAGAAGAATTGTCGATTTTGGAGCGAATATCAGCCAGAAGCATTGCAAGAGCTACCAATGCATCCAGAAAAAGTCACAGTTTGGTGCGGTTTATGGACCGTACTTCTTCAAAGATGATGCGAATCGTAACGTAACTGTGAATGGTGAGCGCTACCGTGAGATGATACCCAACTTTTTTTTACCCAAAACGCAAGAGCTTAACTTGCATGACATGTGGTTTCAACAAGACGGTGCCACATGCCACACAGCACGCACAACAATGGACTTATTGAGAGGCGAGTTCGGTGAACATTTTATTTCATGTTCGGGACCGGTCAATTGGCCGCCTAGATCGTACGATTTAATGCCTTTAGACTATTTTTGTGGGGCTATGTTAAAGCTCATGTCTATACAGACAAGCCCGCTTCAATTGACGCATTGGAAGACAACTTTGAAGCATTTATTCGTGAGATACCGGACGAAATGTTGGAAAGAGTATGCCAAAATTGGACTAAGCGGATGGACCATTTGAGGCGCAGTCAAGGTCAACATGTGCATGAAATAATCGTCAAACCTTAAATTATATGAACCGTAGGTACTATCGATTCAAATAAAGATTTCATGCATTTTTCTGAATTGTATGTGTGTTTTTTGAAAAACTTTCCTATAGCTTTTAAAAAATCACCCAACACATCGTTTTTTTTTACCATTTCAATTTGTTTTCTTTGTATTTGTTGCATGTTGCTTTCCTATTAAAAACGTCGGGTTTTTAATTTAGTAAATTTTTACAAAAATCCAACAGTCAGTATTTTCATACAAATTAAATTCTATTAAAATTACTGTACAAAATTGGTACAAATTGATGTTCGATTCTCGATATCAAGAAATAAACGTATTGAGTTTAAAATTATTCCATTCTGAGCTAAATTTTGTTTTTATACTTGCTTTTATACAAGAAATAAAAACTTTCAAAAAATTGTACTAAAATTGGTAAAATTCGGTTTTCGTCTTAAAATCTCGGGAACAAAACCAGACATTGAAATTAAATTTGTTTTATCATATGCAAAATACTGTTGCTAATTTTTAGTTTATTCTTTTAGAAAAATGTAATTGACAACTTTTCTTACAAAACACGAAAACCTACAAAATCAACAAAACACTGATAAGAAATGGTTTTTGACGCTAGAAATATATTGACTTCAAATTTTGTATTTCACACAAAAAAAGAGGCTGGGATGGCGACCCAAACTGATAACTTCCCATCCCGTCTATCAATTTGTCTTGCTTAAAAGTTTGTCTAAATGTATCAATTCTTAACAAATTTGTGTTCTTTTGTTTGAAGATTTTATTTTTTTATGAAAAAACGGACTGTTGGATTTTTATAAAAAAATTACTGAATATCAAAAACAATATATCTGTGAAATAAAATAAGTTTGAAGCCAATATTTTTAATTTTTGAAAAGCTATTTGAGTCGAAAGTAAATTTTTACCAAGTTTTAGTATTGTTTTTTTTTAGGTTTTTATTTTTTGTAAAAAAAAACTGTCAACCCAACATTTCTCAAAATTTTACTGAATGTTGAAAACAATATTATTTAAAAGACAAAATTAGTTTGAAGCCAATATCTCAAAGTTTTGAAAAGATATCTGAGCCGAAAATCAATTTTTATCAACTTTTATTAATTTTTTTGTTTAGGTTTTTATTTTTTGTAAAAAAACTGTCAATTCGATTTTTCTCAAAATTTTTCCTAAAGTTGAAAACAATATTTCTTATAAGTTAGAATTAGTTGGAAGCCATAATCTCAAATTTTGAAAAAAAAGATATTTAAGTCGAAAATCAGTTTTTACTTTTATTAATTTTTTTTTTATGTTTTTATTTTTTGTAAAAAAACTGTCAATGCGATTTTTCTCAGAATTTTATCAGATGTCAAAAACATTATTCTGTGTTGCACAAAATTGTTTTGGAGATGAAATCATATTTTAGTCGTAAAATTTTCGAAGTGACAATTTTTTTTTAGTTTTTTTGATTTATAAAAAAAAAACCTTTAATTGGATTTTTTTCCAAAAATATAATTGTTTTGTATCACGTTACAATATATAATATAAAATGTAATTCAAGTCTCTAACGTCATTGGTTCATGAGATATTTAGGGTTAACCAAAATTTTCACCTTTTTTTTAAACTGCTATGGTAAAAAAACCACCAACGAAATTTTCTCGAGAGCCCTTTCTGCATCTTTCTGCCTTATTATCTGTATAACAAAATTTATTTGAAGTCGATATCTCTTTTGGTTCTTGAGCTATGGACGACGAAAAAAACGTCGCGAACATACGGACGTACGAACGTACGTACACACGCACGCACAGACATCTTTCTAAAAATCTTTTATTTCGACTCTAGGGACCTTGAAACGTCGAGAAATGTCAAAATTTTAATTTGACAAATCGGGCCCATTACAATAACTTCCTATGGGAAGTTAATAATGTTATTAACATTTAGTTTAAGTTTCAAACAAACCGACAGACAGATGGGAAGTTATCAGTTTGGTCCGCATCCCAACCTATTTTTGTGGCTAAAAACTAACCTTTTCCATAGCATTTTGCAATGTTTGTGTAGCCTTTGCAACGATCAGTATCACCACCAAAGATGGCAATGATGTCGTTAATATCAACGGATATATCCCTTTAATAAAAAAAAAGAAACAAGGTTGGTCCTAATACACTTCCTTGCGGTACACCGCCTTCTAATTTCTTTAACTCCGAGTGATTTTGGTCGAACCTTTCTCGAAGAAGTCTTTTTGTAACATAAGATTTCAGTTTTTCTTATTACTACCTATGTATGTCCCTATGCAGTTTTGCACTCAAGTTCCAAATACCAAACTTTGTCAAAGCATTGGCCAACATCTAAGAATATAGCCTTGTTTTCCTTCAAGTGTCCTTTTCAATACATTCAGAATTCGTTGTACTTGGTGAAATATGTATTTTGAAATCCAAACAGACTGTTCGGAATTAATCTTCTTTCTTTTTGTTTTGCTGAGCCTTTTCTGAAGAAGTTTTTCGAAAACTTTTGGATGGCTGGCAAAAGTAATATTGGTCTGTAAGATGTATGTTACTTTTATTGGTGTGTTACCTTGATTGGGAATAACTATGAATTCTGCAATAATCTAATGATGTGGTGCAAATTTTAGTTTAAGGGTTGAGTTTTTGAAGTAATTTCTTTCAAAACCTGACCAATAATTATTGGTTATTCTTATAATAAGATCGTACAGTGGTATTTTTAAGATATGAGATAACTTATGTTGACACAAGCTTCTTACTTGCTTTAAGTGTGACAAAAGAAATAATCTTGAGAACGAATAAGAGTGACTTCAAACTTATTTCATCTTATACAAAAAAATGTTTTTAAACTTCTGAAAAATAAAAAGAAAATTCAAATGATAGTTTTTCTTTACAAAACAAAAGTATAA
Organism: Eupeodes luniger; assembly: GCA_951509635.1. Classification (NCBI taxonomy): domain Eukaryota; kingdom Metazoa; phylum Arthropoda; class Insecta; order Diptera; family Syrphidae; genus Eupeodes; species Eupeodes luniger. The sequence goes on along the minus strand of OX608073.1, from coordinate 157,001,892 downwards.
TCTATAAGTTGGGTGGTATCCGAGTATCTTGTTTCTTATAAATTTGGTGAAACTTAAAAGACAAAAGATTTTCGAAGTGAAAAATTGAAGCATTTGGCTTGGTAGGCATTATTCTGTCCATTTACTTTGTATATTTATATGAGGAAAAAGAGACTGGGACGTGACCCACACTGATAACTTCCCATCCCGACTGTCAATTTGTCTTGCTTAAAAGGTTTGAAGCTTTTCGTGTTTTGTTAAAAAAGGTGTCAGTTGAATTATGTACAAAAAAGTTTTAAGTTATCAACAATATTTTGCACATTATGAAATAGTTTGATTTTCAAATCTATTTTTGTTAACGAGATTTTTAGTCGAAAACCAATTTTTACCAATTTTAGTAGCATTTCTTAAACGTTTTTATTTCTTATATCGGGTGATTTTTTAAGAGCTTGAGAACTTTTTTAAAAAAAAAAACGCATAAAATTTGCAAAATCTCATCGATTCTTTATTTGAAACGTTAGATTGGTCCATGACATTTACTTTTTGAAGATAATTTCATTTAAATGTTGACCGCGGCTGCGTCTTAGGTGGTCCATTCGGAAAGTCCAATTTTGGGTAACTTTTTCGAGCATTTCGGTCGGAATAGCCCGAATTTCTTCGGAAATGTTGTCTTCCAAAGCTGGAATAGTTGCTGGCTTATTTGTGTAGACTTTAGACTTGACGTAGCCCCACAAAAAATAGTCTAAAAGCGTCAAATCGCATGATCTTGGTGGCCAACTTACCGGTCCATTCCTTGAGATGAATTGTTCTCCGAAGTTTTCCCTCAAAATGGCCATAGAATCGCGAGCTGTGTGGCATGTAGCGCCATCTTGTTGAAACCACATGTCAACCAAGTTCAGTTCTTCCATTTTTGGCAACAAAAAGTTTGTTAGCATTGAACGATAGCGATCGCCATTCACCGTAACGTTGCGTCCAACAGCATCTTTGAAAAAATACGGTCCAATGATTCCACCAGCGTACAAACCACACCAAACAGTGCATTTTTCGGGATGCATGGGCAGTTCTTGAACGGCTTCTGGTTGCTCTTCACTCCAAATGCGGCAATTTTGCTTATTTACGTAGCCATTCAACCAGAAATGAGCCTCATCGCTGAACAAAATTTGTCGATAAAAAAGCGCGAAACACATTTCGAACCGAACACTGATTTTGGTAATAAAATTCAATGATTTGCAAGCGTTGCTCGTTAGTAAGTCTGTTCATGATGAAATGTCAAAGCATACTGAGCATCTTTTTCTTTGACACCATGTCTGAAATCCCGCGTGATCTGTCAAATACTAATGCATGAAAATCCTAACCTCAAAAAAATCACCCTTATAAACAAATACAAATTGGATGAATGAAATTAATTTGAAGTCAATATCTTCTATTGTTCACGAGATATCCAGAACCGAACATCAATTTTTACCAAATTTGCGTACTAATTTTTCTAGATTTTAAGGTGACAAATACTTTTTTTTCAGTGTTTTTGATTTATAAAAAAACCGTTAATTGGATTTTTTTTCCAAAAATATATTTGTTTGGTATCACGTTACAATATATAATTATAATATAAAATTTAATTCAAGTCTCTAGCGTTATTGGTTCGTGAGATAGTTTGGGTTAACCAATATTTTCAACTTTTTTTTTAAATGCTATAGAATTTTTTTGATAGTCCTTTCTGCATTTTTCTGCATTATTATCTGTATAACACAATTTATTTTAAGTCGACTCTAGGGACCTTGAAACGTCGATAAATGTGAAAATGTTCAATTCGACAAATCGGACTGATTTACAATAACTACCTATGTTAAGTTAAAAATGTGTTAATAATTGAGTTTAATAAGAAAATTACGTACGCACCCGAGTGTGTGAAAATTGCATATTTTCCGGTTTTATTAACTCAATATTGCCAGTAAATGTTGGTTTTTTATATCATCCTTATCCTTTTTCAGTTGCCAAAGTAATCGTACTCTTTCCCTTCGTCTGGAACTTAATGTACGCGTCAAACTTGTGTTTTTCTGCAGACCGATACTGGTATGAAATAAAATGCACGACTGGGTCGCACGAACTTGCTCCTGTATTCAAAGAGTCTGTTTATAAAAGTACCTATGTTTATAAGATTTAAAAATATACCTGTAAAATAAGTTTGTCTTCAAAGATATAAATGCCATTTGATTTGTCGAAAAAACCTCCATTTTTCAATTTTTTTGGGAGGGGGTTACATTTAATACAGTTAAAATAATTATTTAAAAAAAACTAATTTAAGATTCAAAATTTTACCTGAAAAATAGGTTTGTCTTCAAAAATTTAAATGCCATTTTATAAATCGAAAAACCCTTGATTTTTCAAATTTTTTTTTCGAAAATCGTTAGAGCGGTTTTTTTTTAAATTAATTTTTTATATATAAAATTTTTCAATTTTGTTCTAAAAATATTTTTGATATGCAGTTGTTTAGTGATTATAAATATACACTCTACATTTGAATTTCGTAAAAAAATGTTGACAGGTTTTTGAGATATAGAATTTTGAAAAAAAAAAATTTAATATTTTTTTAAAAATCCAATAAAAAAAAAATTGCACTTTTGATGATCAAATATTGTTAAGGCAGTATAAGAGCTCGTTCAAAAAAAAAATTATTGAAATCGGTTCATAAGTTACTGAGAAAATTAAAAAAACAAAAAAACGGTTCTATGACCGGTACCTTTCCTGAGCAATACAAAAATATGTTTTTCTTATTAAAAGAAGCAAAGTTAAAAAAGAAAATTTTAAAGAAAATTTAAAAAAAATCTATCGGTTCGTTTTTGAGAAAATTCGAATTATCGTTTTTTGACCAAAAAAATTGTATGGGGGCCACTGTTAGTTTTAATCTTAAAAAAAAAATGAAAAAAACGCCTAACGCGAATCTGCTCAAAACCTTAACTTCCAAGTTTGAACTCAATCGACCCAATGGTTTAGGCTGTAGGAGCGTGGACAGACAGACAAAATTTTGCACGAATGCAAAACTTGCCATATAGTTCCTATATGTCGCAAGTAAAAATAGTTGCATAGTCGTCACCTTTTCTTATCTATTTTAGAGCATGTTTTGAACACACAAAGTAAGTTTTATTCATTTTTCTTATCTCTTACACTTAACACACAAGACACATAAAAGTAGGTAGACGTGAAGAAGACTAACGGTATGGTGGTGTCAGTGGGCACGACTCGGGCGGTGGGGCGCGGCGTTGACACCAAAAAGAAGGATATCCCAAATTTTGTGTTCTGAATTAATGTCACCAAGGAGAGACAGCGAAATAAATTTAAATCCTTTCGTTTTAGAAAGAAGAAAAAAAGTATTTGAGAAATGATGTCCAGGTAAAATTAAAGCCCATTACTCACTCATGCAGCATCAGGAAACCATATCCTTGTGTGGTTAGCTGGTTTGAAAATCTTACCAAGTACCAACCATCCGTCGCTGCACACTGCGTGGTCTTATATTTTATCAAAGTACGAGTAAGTCCGAGTAGTTTCCGTAAAACGATAAGCGAGTGATATAAAACGTTCTTCTTGTTTGTTCTTCCTTCGAAAATTCTTCCTATACAAGTATTAACATTAATTTCGAATTGTATTACATTCTTTTTCGCAAGTTCATATATTTTGGTAACTTGATAGAAATTGTTTATACAATATCTAACTATGTATATACATTCTGTAGGTTAGGTACTCATGTATATGCAACGATATAAATGTTTAATGTATGAACTGCTACTCGACTGATGGTGCTTATAATTATTATTTAAAACCCAATTTCAGGAAACGAGCACAAAAAGAGGAAGGAACAACTTTTCAATGTTTCTTTTAAGTACGTATGTACATTTATACAGCTGCAGTCAAAAAAATAGAACCATATAGAATATTATCAACTTTATATAGTGAAAGAACTGATTTAGTACTTTGAATACAGTTGCGTTCTGTTAACTCAATTATCATTTAAACCTTTCCACATCCATTTAAACAAATTAAATCAAAATTGCATTTCTTAAGATAAGTCAAATTTTTGACTCATTTTTAAAATAAAATTTAAATTGTTTTTAATAAATATCGGATACTTATCTTTAATTTGTTAAAATTGTGGTTCAAATACAAATTTGGTAGCATATTCTTTATGTTCTATTAAAGCTTTGCCACGTTTTTGTATAGAGTTTATAAGCCGTTGGCATCTAACAACATCTCCTGAAGATAGACCAGAGTTCTTTATTACTACTTGGTTTGCACCAAGACGCTTTCGTTGCGTTAGTCTCAATGACTTACATTACATACATACAACTCAACACATAAATGTACAAAGTAGAGATACTGCACCTTGAGCAGCTAAGACTGTATAAGGTGATAAGTACACCATACATTGGGTCTCGTGAATAAGAAAAATCTAGAGTTTAAACTTGAATTTTGAAGTCAAAGCTAAGTTTTGTGGGAGTAAAAACTTGTCTTAACCAAAAACTGAAACATGATTTCTAGTAATAGTTATATTGAAATATCGGGTTTTTCAATAAGAGCGCTACAAAAGTTTTTTTTTAAATAAAACAAAAACGGTTTTGGATATCAATGAAATTCTTTATTTCTGTGAAAGTACGTTTGATGCCATTATGTATGGAACTCGATTTCTTTTGCATGGCCAACACGGGCGAGCTTGCAGAAGTGCAGACGCTGAACCCAATATTCGATGGTTTTCAAACATAAATCGGCCGATACTGCCGCAATTTCACGTTCGATATTCGTCTAACGGCGTCAAATCGCACGACCGAAGCGGCCAAGCGACTGGACCATTTCGTGAGATAACACGTTCTCCAAACTTGGTTTCCAAAAAATTGATTGTGACATTCGCTGTGTGGCTTGTGGCGCCTCCCGTCCTGTTGGAACCACATGTCCTACAAGTCCATATCATCCAATTGGGGCCGAAAATAATCGGTTATCATTGAACGATAGCGATCGCCATTCACAGTAACGTGCCGGTCTTGATCATCACGGAAGAAGTAAGGCCCAATGACGCCGCTGGGCGCCGGCCCATAAACCACACCAAACCGTAATTTTTTCAGGATGCAATGATGACTCATGGATTACGTGTGGATTGCTGCCTGACCAATACCGCATATTTTGTTTATTGACGAAGCCATTCAGCCAGAATTGAGCCTCATCGCTGAAGATGATTTTTCGATGAAAATCCGAATCATTTTCAAGTTGTTGCTCAGCCCAATTTACGAACATACGACGGTTCTGGTGGTCAAGCGGCTTCAGTTCTTGCGTCAATTTAATCTTGCAAGGATGTAAGCCAATATCTTTTCGCAAACTTCGCCACAACGACGTAACAGAGATACCCAACGCTTGAGAACGACGTGTGAGAGACACATTAGGGCTTTCTGCAACTGAAGCCTCAGCGGCAGCAATATTCTCGACACTACGGGCACTTCTTTGTCTCACTGGCACGGGAACATTTTGTGCTGTAATTGTGGATTCAACTTTTTCCACTAGACGATCTACTAGGACGATTATGACGACCATAAATTGATCGTAGCGCTCTTAATGTTGAGGCCACTGACTCCTCATTTCGGTAGTAAATTTTAATAATTTCGACTAGTTGTTGGCTCGTATATCTTTCTATCATAAAAAAGCAAACCTTACTGAAGAGAAATGTCAAAAGAGCGACAAGAAAAATGGCGTCGTTTGCTGAACCTGTCGCTCTAGTCTTGTAGTCCCTGTTGAAAAACCCTGTATAATATAAAGCTAGATTCATACACCTTTAGCTTGCTTTTCCAATTAAAACTCTAATTAGTGTGATTAATAACATGGGTCGACAAAATTACGTTTTTTAGGTTAACAAATATATTTTTTAAATTTTATTCCATATCAGGTTTTTGTAATAAGCCATTCTAAAAATGTTTTTGACAACCGAAAACTGATTTTTAAACGCCTTGAATTTAATTTCTTTATGTTCTTGAAGAATTCATTTTAGAGTTAATTCTTAGTGATGATTCCGAATTCAAACTCCGATTTTTGCTATATGTGTTTGAACTCAGAAAACCCCGTTTTCAACATTATTTTTATATTTTTTTTTAAATCATATTCCAAAAACTTGATGTTATAGGTAACCTCAAAACAAAGAATTCGTAATAAGATCAAAAAATTGCTTTTATACCCTTTTACGTTCTTCTATTAAGAACTGTTTTAGCATTAATGTTCCTTACAGCTTACAACTAGCTAATGAAGAGTTTTTCGAAAAAGAAGTAAGATACTAAACATTTTTAAACATTTTTAATTAACGAAGTTAAAAATTATAAATTTGAAAATCATTACGTATTTATTGGAAAAATATCTCCTTCGGGAATTTACATAGCCTCAAATAGCCTTATATTTATAAGGTTTTTTCAATTTATTATTTTCAAATTTATCTCAAAAACCTCACGTGTTTGATTGATTTTGAAGTCGAATTCGAACTAATGCAATCAAAAACCTTAGAAAAAGTATAATTTGATTATCACTTACATTACTTTGTTGATGATTTATAAAGCTACTATTCGACGGTCAACGCGTTGACTCCTTTACGTAAAAATGACGTTACAATCTGTCCTAAGGCTCGTTTCACACTACACGGTTTTGACCGTACGGCAAAAAACCGGACGGCATAAACCGTATCAATGGCTAATTACACATTATACGGTTTTAACCGTACGGTAAAACACGGCAGGGTTCCTGTGCTTATAGTATACTTTTTCACAGGTTTTGAAGTGGCTGATCGAACTCTGCCGCACGAATAAAATCGTATGATGTGAAAACATGCATTTCGTCACGTACGCCATTAAGCTTATCTCGCCGTCCGGCTGCCGTATACTGTAGTGGCAGTAGACGGTTGCTACACGACGCGGCGGCGGCGCCGGCATTTTGCCGTGACCGTATAATATGAAAGCTATATGCTCTTCTTTGCGCATCTAATAAAATGTCGCCGTCCGGTTTTTTGCTGTACGGTCAAAACCTTGTAGTGTGAAACGAGCCTAAGGGTGTCATGTCATGTGATCATCAACGAAAAATGCTGTCAACGCGTTGATAAGCACATTGACACTCGGGTTGACACATTACACACGGTATTTTGTGATCGTGTATTGTGTGAACCAACGATGACTCGTTTTTAGGATTATCGGTCGTCACAATGACTGTGTTTAAAAATTGACGGCGGAATTTAATATACAGTATTTCTATAGCAACGTATAATTTGGATATTAAGTTGAAAGATTGTTTAATAATTTAATTTTGAAATATAGGTTGACTTTAAATATTTCACATTGAAATCGTGTGACCGTCAAAATTTTGCGAGTCAACGAATTGACAGTGCTAATAATCACTCACTTTGATTCTGTCAACACATTTTGGACAGCATTGACCGAATTGGTGTCATTCATTCACTTTTAAGCATTGACACTGCGAACGTTGATGGTGTGTTGACACAGATAATTTTAATTTTTTTGTGACGTCAGAGAGTCAACGCGTTGGCCGAGTAATTCAACCTTAAGCTAAAATAATACAGCTTAAGCTACAAAAATATCAAGATTTCTTAACTCCTGACTATGAAGCTTTGACTAGTTCTTATTTTTAGATTTATCTGCAGTTAAATTAAACTAAATATGGCTGAGATAGAAAACTTATGATATAACTTTCGTATATTAGAGGAGGTGCACTAACCTCTGAGCAGAAAAACCTGGATTTTAGTTCGGGGCTAGGATCAGATATTGAAGTTGAACGCACTACAATGCACAAAAACATTAAGCACGTGACTCAACAAAATTACCAAAAATGTTCATATTCATACAAGATTTTCGTCGAATAGTAGCAAAATCTAAGCAGAAAAATACACTTTTACCCTGTAATCTCCAAACTTTTAAGTTTTTCTGATGAATACATCAACTGGGAGGGTTACTTAAGCCATAATTTACAAAGTATTGAGACAAGTTTTAAATATCAAAACCGTTGAATTAGAGCTACCCATCCTAGAAAAGCTAGCACAACAGTTAAAACTTAAGGAATGACATTAAAAGACTCGATATCCGCACAAAATTTAAAGCTAAAGGGTCCATACGATTGTTGCTAGCCGCTGACGAAAATAACAGTTTAAGCCTATGCTTCAAACAAACGCTAGAAATATTAAGCTTAAGCTAGAATTTTCTAGATAAAGTTATCTAGCGTAATCCTGTTTATTTTTAATTCACATGAAACATAGCTTGAACAGGAGTGTCAATGATTAACCAGCTTTATCTTGTTTCAAAAATAGCTTTAACCTTCTTTAGTCACAAGGCTTATTAATACAAGACAGACGGACAACACGAGGTAGGTTTCAAAATGGTCCTCTAACTTTCTATTAACCGCGATCAAGAGACTTGATTTGGGTGATCAGTTTTAATCTGATACTTTATCAGTGACTAGATAGCTGTGTTGGGCAAAATTTAATTGCAAAGTACAATTAAAAATAACAATTAATTAATTGTTAATTGTGATATAACAATTAACAATTAATTAATTGTTAATTGTGACTTTTCAATTAACAATTAATTAATTGTTAATTGTAAGTTTTTCAATTAACAATTAATCAATTGTTAATTGTTCTTGCAAATAAATTTGATTATAATATAAGAAGGAGGAGTAGCTACAGTCTGCGAGGTGATACCAGAAAGACAAGGACAGAGGAAACGTACGTGGCCTTAAGTTTGAACGAGAGCGTGGCAAATGGCAACAAAAGGGTCATTATTTGAGAGTGTACAGTGAAATATGATAATTAATTGTTAGTTTTAATTGCTTCTTACAACAATTAAAAATATTAATTGCAATATTTTAATTGTGTCTCGCAATTAACATGCGTTAATTTAAATAAATTAATTGTAATATGCAATTAACAGATTAATTGCATTAAAATTATTTGCAATTAAATTAATTGCAATTAATTTTTCAATCAATTACTAAGATAATTAAAATTTTAATTAATTAATGCCCAACACTGCTAGATAGTCAATGCCTGTCGTCAAGATATTTAATCGGACTTAAGACTAGTGAGTAGCCTGCACACTCAGTAAAATCACACTTTTTGTTCTAAATTGTTAATTGTCTAGTTTGTTGGTTTACATACAAGGTATCTCCTTAGATGCATAAAGAATCATCTTATCCTCCACTTTCTTAGCATGAAGATATCATACGCAGGAATTTCAAAAACTGGACCAATTTAATATCCAATGTTTAATAATTTTTGGTGTGTATTTGGTGTTGAGTTCAAAATTTAAAGTTTTTCTACGTATGCATGCCGCACTAACAACAAAATTAGGCTTTCAAATTTCCGCAAAATATTTAAGTCGTTTAAATATTCCAAGTTACACTTTAGTGCTATTTTTTTGACCGCAACTGTACTTATATAGTTGTATACCTTTTTGACATTATTTCCATCTGATGCAAAATAAGATATAATACAGTCTTATTTTTGTTTCAAAAAGGATTTATACACACATACACGATATACACTACTTACAATACATACAGATTTTCACTTGCCTCTTTGATATCTGAGTTATAAGTGAAATGATTGCTGTTATTCATCCATTTTTCATTTGTATGTATACAAAATACAGTACTTTTATTGAACTTAACTAACATGAAGGAAAATCCGTCCTACAGAAAGAGCACAGAGCATCAGTTTATAAAATAAACTTTCAAAAACTTATGTTTTGTATATTATTATGAACTTATGTATGTACGTTATCTATCTGCATACGAAATATCCTACTTACGTTGAAATTGAAAATTTTATGTACATATATAAATATGTAATTTAAGAAAAAAGTAAATATGTAGATACGATTTGACGTTAAACTATTTAATGTGGGGCTACGTCAACTCTTTGGTCTATGCCAACAAGCCAGCGACGATTGATAAACTTCGGAAGAATATCGAATGTGAAATATCAGCAGTATCGGCTGATTTATGCTTGAAAACAAAATTGGGTTCAGTTCAGCGTCTGGACTTCTGCAAGCATACCCGTGGTGGCCATGCAAAAGAAGTCGAGTTCCCTGCATAATGGCATCAAACGTTCTTTTAATTTAATTGATATCCAAAACCGCTTTTGTTTTATTTAAAAAAAAACTTTTGTAGCGCTCTTATTGAAAAACCCGATATTTTTGTATTGATTGTTATTTACTTATTACTAAATATTAAAAGCTATTAGCTTAATAAGACCAAATTAGTTTGAAGACAATATCTTCAAATGAATGCAAATAGCTTTGCGATAAATAATTTTGCATGCTATAGACTTGATAGACAACGTTGAAAAGTTGGTGGGATAGCTATTTTAATAGATAAATCTATTAAACATTTTGCCATTCCCTCTGTTAAGTTTGAAATTATTGAAGCTATTGGTATTGAAACAGTCTTACAGGATTCAACTAGACTAAGTATCTTTTCTGTGTATTTCCCAGGTGGAAATGGTAGCAATGGGAAGAAAACTTTGTTTAAAAGAGATATATTAAAATTGTTAAGAAGAAGAATTGTTAACAATTTTTTAATCGGCGGTGACTTAAACTGTAGACATCAATCGTGTAGGGTTGTCTGAGAGCGAACTTTTGGGGGCAATATACTTGGTGATATTATTGCATTTAATAGACCGATTACTTTGCTACACACTCTCGAACCGACATACTATCCAAGTGCGCATCCCAAAATCCCTCAATTTTGACATTTCTCGACGTTTCAAGGTCCCTAGAGTCGAAATAAAATTTTTTTAGAAAAAGATGTCTGTACGTACGTTCGTACGTCCGTACGTTCTCGACGTTTTTTTCGTCGTCCACAACTCAAGAACCAGAAGAGATATCGACATCAAATAAATTTTGTTATACAGATAATAAGGCAGAAAGATGCAGAAAGGACTCTCAAGAAAAGTACGTGGGTGGTTTTTTTACCATACCAGTTTAAAAAAAGGTGAATATTTTGTTCAAACCTAAATATATCATGAACCAAGGACGCTTGCGACTTGAATTAAATTGTATATTATATATTGTAACGTGATACAAAACAATTATATTTTTGGAAAAAATCCAATTAACGGTTTTTTTATAAATCAAAAAAAACTGAAAAAAAATGTGTCACCTCGAAAATTTTACTACTAAAATATGATTTCATCTCCAAAACAATGTTTTGCAACCAAGAATAATGTTTTTGACATCTGATAAAATTTTGAGAAAAATCTAATTGACAGTTTTTTTATAAAAAATAAAAACCTAAAAAAAACATTACTCAAAGTTGATAAAAATTGAATTTCGACTCAAATATCTTTTCAAAAAATTTAGATCATGGCTTCCATCTTATTTTATCTTATAAGAAACATTGTTTTCCACATTCTGAAAAATGGTGAGAAAAATCGAATTGACAGTTTTTTTACAAAAAATTAAAAACCTAAAAAAATTTAACAAAATTTGGTAAAAATAGATTTTCGACTCAAATATCTTTTCAAAAATTTGAGATAATGGCTTCTATTTAATTTTAACTTACAAGAAATATTGTTTTCAACATTCGATAAAATTTTGAGAAAAATCGAATTGACAGTTTTTTTACAAAAAGAAAAAACCTAAAACAAAACAATACTAAAACTTCGTAAAAATTTACTTTCGACTCAAATAGCTTTTCAAAAATTACAAATATTGGCTTCAAACTTATTTTATTTCACAGAAAATATTGTTTTCGATATTCAGTAATTTTTTTTATAAAAATCCAACAGTCCGTTTTTTCATAAAAAAATAAAATCTAAAAAAAATAGTACGCAAATTTGGTAAAAATTGATACATATGGACAAACTTTTAAGCAAGACAAATCGACAGACGGGATGGGAAGTTATCAGTGTGGGTCGCATCCCAGCCTAGGTAAGTTTCGATCACTTTTTGACACATATGGGACTGTTTCTCAGTCATAACTTGACGAGTGTTGGATTTTAAGTGCTCAAGAGTTAAAGGTTTGTCTGCATAAACTAGACATGGTCTTTCGAATTCCCCGGTGTCATATCGCATGATCTTGGTGGCCAGTTGATATCGCCACGAGGAGAAATTACTCGGCCAGGAAATGTCTCCTGCAATAAAGCCATATTCGCTCGAGTTGTGTGGCTGTGGCGCCGTCTTGTTAAAACCACATATTCTCCAAGTCGTATTCTGCAGTAGCAGGCAAAAAAAAGTCGGTTATCATATATGACCATAACGCTCCGAATTGATGGTGACAGTCGTTCCATCGTCGTTTTCGAAGAAGTGAGGTCCAATCATACCTGCGGACCAAAGAGCGAACCAAGCTGCGACTTTTTGTGGATGTAATGCCCTCTCTTCAATTACTTGACAATTCTCAGAAGTCCAAATACAATAATTGTATTTATTAACATAGCCACAGAGTGAGAAATGTGCTTCGTCGCTGAAGAAAATTTTGTTCGAAAAATCGCAGTCCACCGCCTGTTGTCCAAGCCCCCATTCGACGTATCTATGCGACGTTGTGAATGGTCAGCTGACTTCAGTTGTTGTGGATGTAGTTGTTGATTCAAATGCAAAATACGCCATAATGTGCCTTAAGACAGTCCTAATTCCTGAGAACACCGAGGAATCGACACATTCGGGTCTTCCGCAACACTATCACTTACAGCAGCGATATTTTCAGTGGTACGAGCGAAACGATGATGCGCAGGCCCTACAATATCTATAACCAATCCAGTCTCTTCAAATGTCTTCACAATTTTACTATAGTTAAGCGAACCATTTTCGTAAATGTCAGACTTTCAACTGACAAAAAAAAAATTGGTTTAACAACTTAGTTTGATAGATGTCAAATTCCAGCGCTACACTTTTGAAACCGCAAAATGAATAACCTGTTATATAGTGACGTGATACCAAACTTATACAATTTTGAAAAAAAAAATTAAACCAAAACGATTTAAAAAACTAAAAAAAATAATTGTCACCTCGAATATATTACGAAAAAAAGTGATTTTTTCCTAATTGTTTGCAACGAAAAATAACATTTTTGACATTTGGTAAAATTTTGAAAAATATCGGATTGAGAGTTTTTTTACAGTAAATAAAAAACCTAAAAGAATCATTACTTAAACTTGGTAAAATTGATTTTCGACTCAAATATCTTTTCAAAAATTAATGATATTGGCTTAAACCTAATTTCATTTCATCTTATAGAAAATATTGGCTTCGATATTGAAAATATTGTTCTGAATATTTTGTTAAAGTTATCAACAATACAAATCGACAGATGGGATAAGAAGTTATTAGTGTGGGTCGAATCCTAGCCTCTTTTAAAAATACTATATAAATTGGTGAAAACCGATTTTCAAACCGAATATCACTAGGACAAAAGTAAAGGTATTGACTTCAAAATCATTTCATTCAATCGGTATTTTTTTTGTATTAAAAACAAACACATTCAAAAAATACTATCTATTAATATTTTTAAAAATTGGGTTTCGACTAAAAATCTTGGGAATTATTGAAATCAAACCTATTTATTGTTGTTAATTTTGTGAAAAAATCCAATTGACTACTTTTTTTTACGAAACATGGGTTTTTGACGACTATAAATTAAGAAAGATCTTGACTTTAAACTTTCCTTTATTTTAAAAATACGTTGTTATTATAATACCTATTTAGTTAAACTTTTAGAAATATTGACCGACCGGCACGAATGGTAAGTTATCAGTTCGAATCAACTCCCAATCTGTTTTCTTGAGGAATAAGAAAGTACAAATTCTTGATTTTGAAGAAATACAAAAAATTATTATGCTCAATAAGTAACCAGTGTTAAAAGTTCAAAATTAAAAAAACCACTCGTGTTTTCTTAAAGATTGTAGTTTTGTTTCCTCCATGATAAACACGAGCCCATACTTTTTTTCAACTCCCTTCAAAATCACTCATAACGGAAGAACATAATATGTACTATATCCGGACATGCTCGTATTTCTTGTTTTACGACCACAAAATCCCAAAAAATTAAGTTAACCCACCACAACAAAAAAAAAAGCAACTTATATACCTATAAGCTAGTCAAAAGTTTTTCGGTGGTAATGTGATGAATTCTATAAGCACTTACAAGGCATTAGAAAAAGTCTTTTTGATAGACCAAGACTTGCACAAAGAATGACAATAAATTATCCGATAACTCATATAGTTTAGAAAGATTAACGAGCTGACCAAAAGCCCACATCAAAAAATCCATTCAAACCAACATTTACCTTGTAGCAAGTGTCGCCATTGTCATCAATCTACTTCCAAACGAACTCAAAGTTACATGGACCATACGTCAGACAGAAAAAAAAAACACTTCCAACAGTTTTTTGACCCACAAACATCAATGTTTTTGTTTTCCTTACTTTTGTTGAATATTTTTTTTTAAAAAACAAAACAAAGTATGTCTACCATTTCGAAACTTATATCAACTTGCATTACTTTAACATCATCCATTTCAATTCTGGCAACATAAAATTATTACGCCAGAAATACTATACTTAACGTACTTCCCAAACGAGTATGAAAACGACGCAATTTGCCAGCTCATACCTATACGAGTATACAGATCCGTTGATCCACTAGCCTAGCCACCAACTATACTCCACACCACCTCTCTCCCAGAACTACTGATGTTGAAACTTGAAAAATAGCACACAAATATTCCATAGTTCAGACTTCAGAAACGGAGGAAGAATATATATACTCCTCCCGTGGGGCTATTGACAATTTCTTGATGTCGAAAACATGGACATTAAAAATGTCTCCCTTCACTGCAAATGCCAATTTATAACCCCAAAAAAGACATTTTCCATTCGTTCGTTGCCCGTTTTTCGATTCCAAAATTACTCTGTGAGTTAAAAAAGAGAAAAAAAATTAAAACAAATTTTTGAGCTTCTCGCTTCTTCTGATGTAAGTAAATATATATATGTAGAAGGTATACCTAGTCTAGCTATAGGATAAAAAGTATTAACCCAAATGCTTTGCTTACATTTTTGAACAACCCAAGCGTTCTTATTTTTCTTTCAATATTTCTTTTTTATTTTTGTGTCATTTCAGTACTCACTTCTGCAGACAGTCGTGGAAGCATGCCAAAAGAAGAAACACTGCAAATTCAACGGATCACCCCAGTTCTATGGGCTGGGAGCCAGCGGTGTCGGAGACACAAGTGGCAGCAGTAGCTACCACAGTAGCACATCGACGTCAACGTCCGGCATCAGTATGGATCCTTGCCCGAAGCGGAGGAAAATTGTCGAGATTGCATATAAGTGCAGGCCATGTAAGTTGCAATTTGCTGTTTTTGTTTTTTCTGTTTCCATACTTTTTCCTTCAGTGTTTTCAGCACATAATTTCCAGAACCGTGTTTTACTAGTTTATAACATATAGAGGCGATTAGGGCCCCCTTTTCATCTAAAATGTTACATATTATAAAATTATTAAAAATATTGAATACTTGCGTTCCTTAGAAAAAAGAAAAACATCAAAGCTTTAAGCTTTAGGTATTTAAACATATTCTTTAGCTTATGTATCTATTTGTTCCAAAAACAATAGTCAAAAATTGCTTAATAATGAAAAACAATCCGAAGAACCACATGGCTTTTGAATATTGTACGAATATAAGAATATAAGTTACAAACCATAAAGGGAATAACTTTTTTATTTTGCATGATTTTTTTTATGAAAAAACATAGAAAACATCGCATAACAAAAATTAGGAAGATCAAAACCAACTAAAATTTAAATTATGTTTTTATGGAATTCAAAATATAGTACAGTGAGAAATTTCCAAAACAAAAAAAAAACGATAAACAGTAGTTCAGTTTCTTTATTTCTAACTCGATACAGTTGAACATTTGTCAGAATAATTTAAAACTAAATTGTAAAAAGTTTAGTGAAATGCTGACCAAAACTAATTTTTAAATAAATAATTATTAACTTAATAAAATTGATAATTTTAAAGAGGATATGTTAAGAAAATGTCAGAAATAATTTATATTTAATTTTATTTCATGATTTCCATTTTGTATATTGAATCTGAATGAAATAAGAACTAAAGGAAAGCGGTTCGTTTGTAGAATACGATCTAAGTAAAATAGTTCTTTACGTGAAACAGATGGCGCTATCGTTGATAAACTGTAATATTTTTTGTTGATAGTAAGATTTTAATTTTTATCGGAGGACTTAACAAAATACTTTTTAGATTTTATTCTCATGCAAAAATCCATACAGAGTCACCACACAATATTTGTAGGTCTAGTAAGAAATCGAATATACAAAAATTACCTATACAAAAAATATTAGGCAAAGTTGCTACTCAGAAAAAAGACGCAGGTAATTAAAGTATTAACAATTAGTCGAAATTAATTGAAAATAATTTCTGTCGAAATGTCAAAGTTCTTTTCTTACTTCATAGTGTTTTTCTTGTATATGTATCACACTAATCTACGAACACAACCATCACGTGTCAAACGTAAGAACGTGTAAAAATGAAAACCTCAAATATCGCTTTCGATACTCGAATAGAAGTAAAATTCCTATCCGCAGCAGGATTTCTGTTTGAATTCTATCGGCAGTGGTTTTACTGCGCATGTTGTATTCGTTGTTCATATAAATGTCTACTGTACTGCAGATGGCTTTTCCAAAAAAACACGGGTTGAATTACAATTATCCTAAATTCTAATAAATTCAACAACAAAAAACATAGAAAACAACCCTTGAAAAAAATTAAATTACCAAATTAAATCAACCACTATTTGACATTAATAAATTTTAATATTAGTAAGCATATAACTTAGATATTCTTCACATAAATAATTGTTACAAAAATATAAAAAAACGACATAGAATCACATATGATTAAATTTAAATGTAAACAATAATTTAAAAATTGATTAATGGAAAATTTTCACACGAAATTCCTAGTGTCAAAATAATAAAATAATAATAAAAATAAAATAACTATATTTTATGCAGTGAAAATAAATCAAAGGAAATGCCAAATCAAGAATAAAAATTTCCATTCATCAAAGTTTTCAAAAACGACCTTACAAGCATTTTTGATCAATAGTTACAATTTTGCAGTGTCGATAATTTTTTATTAGAAAACTATTTAAAAATTCCTTTAAAAATTGTAAGTTTTGTTATTACACTGGTCCACAAAGTCTTCTCAGTTTCAGTTTCGTTTTATTTGTAGCACAGTTTTTACATTATTTTAAATTTAACAAACAATTTAAGAGATTTAGAAAAACAAAATTTCTTTACAACTTTAACATAAATAACAAATTTATAACAAGATTTTAAGATAAGAAAAAATGATAAATAAATTTATTTAAGGGAAAACACTACAAGAAAAAAACCCTCATATTAAACTTAAAAACTAGTATTGCACATAAACCCAAAATATTAGGAAATGACTTTTTATTGTAAGTTTTGAATGAGATCATTATCTGAAAAAGAACATCTCTCGAAAAAATTGTCTTGTAATTTGTAAAGAGTGGATTTAATAAGGTTGACATTAGCTCTTTTGTGGAGTCTTATAGTAGAATAGCAACGAGGCAAATTAAGTATTAGTTTAAGGACTTTATTTTGGCATATCTGTAATTTTTTAATGTGAGCCTCAGCACAATCGAACCACGCTGGTGCTCCATAAGTGAGGACTGGCTGAAATATACTTTTATAAATTAATATTTTATTATGTATGCTTAGACGAGACTTCCTATTGATAAACGGATACAGGATTTTAATTAATAAATTCGTTTTATGGATTGAGTTTGATATGTGGCCTTGAAAAGTGAGTTTTTTATCAAGTATAATGCCAAGATATTTACAATTTTCGGACCATACGATATTGGTTGCATTAATATTGAGTGTGGTTTGTGGAAGAAAACATTGTTTTCTGCGTCGTGTGAACCAAATGGCCTGGCATTTTTCGGCATTAACTTTAATTTTCCACTTATTTAAGTAACTAAGAAGTTTATCAAGGGAACACTGTAAGTAGTTAAGTGCGTCTTGAGCAAAAACACTTGATGCAAAAAGGGCAGTGTCTTCTTATAGGTAATAATATTGCACTTTTCCGGTGGGTTTTGGTGGCTTTATTTCAAATCCGGCTTCAAAATGAATATATCACGTCAGGCTTTTGAAATATTACTTTTTAAAATTCGAAAAAAACACGCATACAAGGCTTTTTAGAGCTATCAACATTTTTGAAGTAAATGTTTTTCAATTAAATTCGAGATCGTTATCCAAATCCATAATTCCATTGTTCAATATTCAGTTGAAATATTTATATTATTTCATATAAGATTCGAAAAATCTTCATAACTTGTTAGATTTCAACTCTCTTAAAAAAATCTAATAAATACGTTAAACCATTTATTCTAAAACGATATTCAACAGAAAAATCCAAAACGGTTTGAAAGTAAGTTTTGCTGTTTTAACGAATATGTTGGCTAAATAATACTCCTATTATATAAACTTTTTTTGAAATAGATATATTAAAAAATATTAAAATAATGTTAAAAACTGTTATTTTTAAAACATGAACAAATAGTGTTAGTCTTTTAGGTTTGGGATGTTCAGAAAATCCCAGATTAGTTCAAAAAACTTTTACCATTGACAACATTTTAAATTCTATTAGCAAAATAAAAGTCTTTTAGATTACTTGCATAGTATTTCACGTATTTATATTTCTCCTTAAGCTAAGCATAAACAATTGGAAGATATTTCAATATTGGCAGGACTGTAAAAAGTCTTCCAATAGCATTAAGTCAGGTGACAATTGTCATTTTTCTATCAAGTGAAAATTGTCCGTTTATAGCATTATCTTAAAGAAGTTCCAAAAGATCAAGACATTGCTCTCGGGCCGGAATTTTCTCAAAATTAAAGGTCGAGCGGTCGTTGTGACTGCTTTTTCGTTATTTTATCAATCAGTGACTTTAATTTTCTTAACACTTTAGTAGTTTTTAAATTCTTTCAAAATCATACAAACTTCTGTTTTTCTTTCCTGGTCAAAAACTTTCTGCCAAATTAAAAATTGGACAATGTTGTTGGCAAGAACATCATCTTATATTCAATTATAAATAAATAAATTAAGTGGCGCAACAGTCCGTTGAGAACTAGGGCCTAGTGACTTACAACTGTCAAACATTCCTGTGTGCGAGTAATGTTGTCAGAAATGTAGAGGACCTACAGTTTTTAAGCCGAATCTGAACGGCTAATTTGAGAAAGCACTTTTTATGACAAGAATTACTCTTGGAGAATTTGTCAATTCCTCGCAAGAGGCACTAGGTACCCGTGAAAAAACTTTAGATGGCACAGGCAGTGTTCGAACCCAAGACCTCTCGCACGACAGTCTTACACACTAACCATCACGCCACGGGTACTACATTTTTGAAATATGGTCTAAGTAAAATAGTTCTTTACGTGAGCAGCGCTATCGTTGATAAAATGTAATATTTTGTGTTGATAAAATTATTTCAATTTTGTACAAGTATGTTTTTCGTATTTATTTTAATTTTATTATGAAATCGAAAATATGTACATATATACAAAATATTTTAGACAAAAGTTGATACTCAGCAAAAATACACAAGTAATTAAAAAATAAGCATCATTTGGTTGAATTAGTCGAATTGAAAATTGGTTCAGTCGAAAAATGAAAGTTCATCTTGATTGATGTAATGTGTCTTCTATGTTGGACACTACTCTACGACAACAGCCATCAAGTATCGAACGTCCCAATATCTAATAATGAAAACCTAGAAAACCTTGATATAATAGAATTGCTTAAACAAAAGATTTGCAAGAACAAAACTTACTTTCAAACCGATTTGCTTTTTTTTTTTGTTGAAAACCGTTTTAGCATAAATTATTTAGAGTGTCTTTCAGATTTTTGTAAGACAAGTGAAATCTATCAATTTAAAAAAATATTTCGAAAATTTAATGAAATACTATAAATATTTCAAGCGAATATTCAAGAAAGGGATTATTGATTTGGCAAACATCATGGATCTTATTGGAAAAGAAGCTACTTCATACATTTTAGATAGCCTCAAAAAGACTGTCTTTTCCATTTTTTAAAATAATATCTCAAAAACCTGAAGTGATACATTAATTTTGAAATCGGATTTAAATTGAGACCATCAAAACCCATTGGAAAAGTGCAATAGAACCTTATTGAAAAGTGTCATTGATAAAGTTTTGCAGGGTCAATAATTTGCCATTCCACATTTTTTTAAAAGGTTTTGAAAAAATATAATTGAGATAGAAAATCTCAGATTACTTTAAAATAAAACTTTTACCATTGATTAAATTTTTTCAATTCTTTTTGCAAAATAATAGTCTTTTAAATAACTTGCATAGTATATCGAGTATTTATATTTCTCCTTAATCTAAGATCTCGAATATTGGCGGACTGTCAAAAGTCTTCCTTTAGCATCGAATCACTTTTCTATCAAGTCATAATTGTCCGTTTATACATTTTGATAATTTTATCCAAATATTCAAAAACTGTTTGATAGAAAATCAGCTGATAATTGCCGACAATTTTTTCTCTTCATGGCAGACTTATTGGAATACAATTTTCCTGACAGATGACAGTGAGTATGAAAATGTATTTTAACAGATCGTGCAAAAACATTTCAAAAAATCTTAAATCTAAAAACAGCATTGACTTAAAGAATATTTAGAAGATCGGGAGTCTGCCGCTTGTCCCCGGGCCGAATTTTCAAATTTTAAGTTTGTACGGAGATTCTACCATTTGGACTTAAATTCAAAGCTTTCTCAGCACTGTCTCCAGCGTCTTGCCAAACATATCTTTAGGTAGTTTATATTTCGCACAACTTGCATTCCACAAACATCACCTGGTCTCGATCTCCTGGACAAATTGTAAAGTTTGCTCATTTGTCCTTTTTGACTTTTATTTTGTGACATCTTATTCGTAATTTTTGAAAACGATGACTTCAATTTTCTTTCCGTATCCGTTGTTTTTAAATGCTTTCAAAATCCTGTAAACCTTTGGTTTTTGCTGTTCCATGCTCAAAAACTTTCTGCAAATTAAAAATGTTAGCATCATATCAAATTAGTTGTCCAAGTATTTTAAAATACAAAATTTGGGGATTTAGACGATTTCAAAATATTGCAAGAAGTCGGAGAGTATTTTCATAGATAATTGCGTGAACGGTTGGCAAGCAATTTGTTTTCCTGTAACTTTTGACAAATACAATTTTGTTTTAACATGGTTGACAGAAAATTGGTTAAAAGTTTTTCTTAAAATCTGACAATATTTTAAGATCTTTCAATCGTGAATACTTAGCTTTAGATTGAAAATTATTTCATTTAGTTTTATAATTCTCTTAATAATAAGGTAGACAATAAATGTACTCACTTCTTTAAGTATGACATTTTGGCGACGTTAAAGCTTTCAAGTTGGTAACACTGGCATTTGACACTTGTCAAACTCAACTGTCATTCAAAGCGTCATAATGTTAGTTTTCTATTTACGATAATGGATTGCTTAAAAATCGAATAACGCCTTGAAATTATTAAAACTTACTAGAAAAGAGGTGATTCAAACGTAGAGGAACTTTTCGCTTATTACGCGATGATTGTTTTTGTAATCAACTGACAATCCGCACTAAACAAATAATTATAGCTTCATTGATTGAGAAGTTTTATGGTAGCGTTATTTCATACTTTTTCTGCTTCAATTCCGGACACCAAGGCTATGCAATTTGACAAAAGAATCAAATGCTTCGAATTTCCCAAAGGTGGCCAATTGAATAATTCTCAATTCAAAGTTCAAACTTCATAATGTAGCAGAATTTTCATAAGCTTCACTTTCAGAAAAGGGAAATAAATTCGGAATTTTTCGAAATACGTACTTAATTATACTGGAATACTGATAAAATGCGGCCCTGTATAATTTCCTTTTCGATTCTCTTTTTTTCTGCAAAACTGCAAAAACAATGGCGGGAAGTTTTTCTATAAATTCCTATGCTACTTTTTTCAAAGATATCCTGGTTAAGGTTTAACCATATTTTTTTTTAACTTGGCATAAGATAGGAAGTGTGCTTAATTTGGGAATCTTAAAGTAAACAACGGAAAAATATCTTGCAAAAAGTATTAATATGCATTCCTCTCAAAAAGTCCGGTTTGAATACCATCTCGCTTATGGTTTGCCAAATAATGAAACAAAAAAAAAAGTTATTTTTTAAATGGATATTTTCAGAATTTGGTTTATGAGAGATTATTTTTTGAATACATTTATTTTTCTCAGTTTTTTAAACATCAGAGTTATGATCTATCAGACATTTTGTCTTCCCACCTAAACGCTCGCGTATAATACCTCAAAGCTATTCGTATAATAAATGCTATTATTTTGCATGAGTGAAAATTATTGAATGGGCAAGAGACATTTCAAATTGTTTCATGTTTAATCTATAAATGGAATCTTTGATGTTCATGTTCAAAGACAAACTTATGTATATACTATACATATATGTAAAGGTAATATTGTAATTGGTGCTATTTACAAATTTATAATCCTATTAATTCAAGCTCAATAGAAACTTGTTTAGTTTACATCATTGCAGTAATTAAATTTCAATGATTCAATTATTAGATTATTACTAAAGTGTTACTTACTGATTGATCTGGAAGTAAATGGATACGCCCGTCGTGGTCTCGGTGTTTAAAAATATAGATTTAAATTCGATAAATCGAACTTTATTACTTTTTATATGCATACATATACTCGTATCCTCGTTTCTATGTGTTGTATACAGATAAGTGACTTTATACTAAGAAAAATTATTTAATTTTTAGTTGAAATCTCAAAGAAAAATTATTTAATTTTTCTTGTCCTTAAAATAGCTTCTTGTCAATTTTATATAGTAAGCTAACAAGGGTATGAATGAACTTAGCTTAACAAAATCAGCTAAGTCAATTTAATCCCATAAGGAATGTTTTTGAACATTTTTTTCGAGAACTCCATTTGGAAATTAAACTACAAACTTAGTGCAAACATGAACATATAATTTTCGAATGAAAAAAGGCATAAATTATAATCATACGGAGATTTATATTGGGATAAATGGTAGAGAATTCAATCGCCTCTCAATTGAGTGTATAAATTAATTGGAATTTGGAAAGGTACTTTTTTTATTTCCAAAGCTCCATAACGCAAGATTTTAATTGTAATTAGAACAAAACGTTTTCAGTCACTCTTTGGTGGAAGCATCGGTTTTGAATGTCTGCACATTGAACATGGAATACTGAGCCTAGTTAGTCTTTCCACATTCGTGTAGTGCGGCTAAAGAAAGAATTTCTGTACTTAACAGTACGTCAAGAAAGAATCTCTGTACTTAACAGTACGTCAATTGGGTATTACGACTTTTGATTGTTGCTGGAATTGATAACGGACTCCCAGAGAAAAAAAATTAGTTAAAATCTTGCTGCATCACAAAACCAATTTTTACAAAAAGAAGAATGCAAATGAAAAAATAAACATTATACATTTGTGTTCAAAAAACTTAAAATTCCGAAAAGAGTTAATATTTAAGTTTGATCCAATAAATGTTTGGAATATGATTTCAAAATTTATTTTAGGATGAGCAGAAAAACGTTTTTGTTAAGAATTATAGTTAAGTTTAATAAATTACATGTTATATTTAGTTTTCTAAAAATAACTAAGCAGTTTGTGATACTACATTACTGCAGTATTTTGGTTGGCCAGGACGAACACATGACGGTGTAGAGTGGAGAAACAGACCATTAAGTTGAGTTAGGTTGTATGAGGTGTTGCATCTGTAAAATCGAGAAAACTTAGCACTTGGATCTCTTTGGTTTTATTATGTTACCCAGGAAAGGGAAAGGATTAGGAAGGTTATGGTAAAGTTATTTTAGGTTAAGAGTTCCTCTCTGAAATATCGAGATTTCTGGGAAAATTTAAGAATGTCTCTAGGTCGAAAAAGTTGCAAAAGGAATTTTGTTTTACCTTTGGAAACCTTTGGCCATAGATTATTAGATTCTTAGAAACTCTACAACTTTTAAGAGCTGACCACCTGCTGTTAGCGATTTTCAATGAAACTTTGTTGAATTTTGTTCATTTACCTGCTCTATTAATCTGCCTCTTCATTACCGGCAATGTCATAGTCTCCTGGGAGCCAAGAGAGGGTAACCGTGATAGTTTTGCTGAGTTAACGAAGCTCCATACGGCATTGCTGTACCAGTGTTGACTTTGTGATAGTGGCAGATATGGGGCCGTGATTGCTGCTTGGCTGTCGGAAAAAATGTGTATGCATTTGTCTTCCAAATTTTGGGAAGAAATATCTTTAACGTCTTCAGAAACTACCAGTACTACTGCTTGAAAGGCACTGTAGTAATTTGGAACCTTTATTGATCTGTCTGGGAGGAGTACATGAAAAGATGACAGACCCTACCATTCTTTATGTTCGTGTAACCAAACTAAGCCTTTTTCCAGTTATTACACTGTATTAAAGACGTAATGTGATTTTGACCTCCAGTTCCTTCTTGAATATATCGAGAGGGACTAGCGAGAGCAATGTCTCCAGCGCTGCAGTTGATGTAGTCCTCATGGCACTTGTAGTACCTATACATGAAATTCTTTACATTTTTGTCATATTTTTAAGATTGGTTACTCTTTCAAAGGCTGACCATCATACTAAACATGCGTCTGTTGAACCATTAGGGAAAGGAATACTGAACTGATCAATACAACTTCCTGCTGGAGAACATATTTTGAGAGACTCAGCCTGCCCTTTCACATTTTGGGAAAATGGTCATCTTGTTAAACATTAAGAATTTATATTGAGCAAGCTTTCGGAATTTTAAAGTGTATTTTAATGTATCGAATTCTAATATATAATATAGTAGATTCTTATTATTTACAACGATCTTATTCATCACAATTAAGATTATATGTCGTTGAAAAGCTTAGCTTTAGCACATAATTTTTTTGGATAAGCACAAAGTTGTAAGCCATGCATGAGGCGTAGGCTGTATAATGTGTATATGGCAACAAGGATTGCAATTAGAGCTAACACGAATTCCAAAAGTCTGGCATTAAAATGTCAGCGAATTATTCGTGTATCAGTTTGAAAACTCAACTTTGGCCTAATTGGATTTTGTGAATTAAATTAACATAAATATTTCTGTTTCAAAAGTGCCCAAAATTGAGATATACAACGTTAGAATGCTTAGTTCAAGAGCATCATTTGGAAGCTGTAAGCCATGGGGTTTAGGCAGTATATGACAAAAAGATTCTTCCTTTGAAATAAGCGAATTGTTACTTTTGGTAGTATGAAACAAACCAAATTGTTTGTCGATAATTCACTCCATAGTACTAAATTCTTTTGAAAGATGATTTAAGTGTTAAGTTGCAAGACATGGCAGTTTTCACTTTTTGATCAACAAAAAGATGAAGAGGATCTATGTGGTATTTTTGTTGGGACTGATATAAAAACATGTTCATAGTCATACCCTTAGAATACAATAAGAACATTGATTTCCTAGATGAAACATTCTGATCTACACTAATAATAAAAAAACTAAAAAGTTTGTTTGCTTGTTTCTTTGTTTGTTTGTTTGAACGTACTAATCTCAGGAACTACTACTCCGATTTGAAAAATTCTTTTAATGGTAGATAGCCCATTTTTTGATCACGAGCTTTCACTATGTTTGCTACGGAAACGGTTAATTTTTTGCTAAAATAATGTGAAACAGAATTGTTAACCTTTAATAGTTACAAAAAGAAATTCGCATCAGCATATGTCCATCTTTTAAATTTGGCTCACTATAAACTTATCTATTCTAACCAAATTTGTTTTAAAATTAAAGCATGCGAGTAAGATCCCGGGGTGCAGCTAATTATACATAAGATATAAACTTATTAGTTTATCCTCCCCTGTTGGAATTATATAACACTCCCACAAGTACATATAACATAAATATACATATATAATCAAATAAATAGTTGTTCATTTAAAAAAGTAAAAACAAATACTTAAATCTGCAGATAGATTACTCAAATATAAAATTTTGTTTTAACACAAAAGTTCATATTTTAGTTTATACCTTAAAAAATACGACAAAGTAAATATATGATTCCGATTATACTCCTAGCTTAAAGGTAAAAAGGTGTTCTGCTTTGGGTAACACTCATATTTCAAACGGACGCCACCACCGATGGGATTTCATGAGAAATATAACTACTTTATTTTACCACCACCGGCACTGTTGTAAACAAAAGTTCTTTAACTATAGAGCCAAGCAATTTACAGGTTGCATTTAAATTGTTTTGTTACGTTTAACTATTACTTCATATGGGGAGAATTTTAATGTATGCACTTTAACCATGGGTCCTATTCCACCCATGGTTAAAGTCAAGTTAGTTTATAAACAAATTGTAAATTTATTATCCATTGCAAATGAAAAATTTGTAGATTAAATTTAGTAAAGGGTTTTTCAATAAGGGCGGGTAAATGTTGAAATGGAGTAAAACAAGCTGTGTGTGAGGTATTAACAAATTTATTTTTTTATTTGAAAGGCGCTTGTATGCCATTAAGTGTGGAATATGACATCATTCAAATGACCGACTCAGCGCGGCTTCTTACGGTGGCACGGATCCGATTGGTCCAATTTTCAATGACTCTTCCGTATAGATCCGGCTGAATTTGAGCGATGGCCTGTGTTATGTTCACCTTTAGGGCATCGATCGATTGTGGTTTATTCGCATTAGATCTGTGACTTCAAGAAACATCACAGGAAAAAGTCTAGCAGGGTCAAATCGCATGACCTTGGTGGCCAATTCACATCACCCCTGCGAGAGATAGCCTTACCTTCAAATCGTTCATGCAAAATGTCAATCGTGGCGTTTGCTGTGTGGCACGTAGCGCCGTCTTGCTGGAACCACATGTCGTCTAGGTCCATATCGTTCAATTTGGGCCATAAGAAATTAGTTATCATCGTTATGTAGCGCTCGCTGTTGACGGTGACCGCCTCACTAACGTCGTTTTCAAAAAAGTACGGACTAATTTCGCCGCCGGCCACAAATCCACACCAAACGGTAACTTTTTGAGGATGCATTATCACCTGGTGAACCTAACATGGGTTGGTGTCGTCCCATATACGCCAGTTTTGCTTGTTAACACAGCCATTCATTGAAAAATGCGCCTCGTCACTAAAGATGATTTTTCTGCCAAAATTGGGGTCCTCTTCCAAACGATTCGAAGCCCAGTCAGCAAACAAACGGCGCGGCGTTGGTTATGGTCATGAACTTTGAGCTCCTGGATCAGTTGGATCTTGTACGTGTGTAGGCCCAAGTCCCGACACAAAATTTGGCAAGTTGAAGTCTGCGAAAGGCCGAGTTCATGTGCAGGGCGAGGAGTAGACTGCCTCGGGTTTTGCGATGTTCTCGGCCGATCTTGAGCTCCTTGAACGTATGGGGGTTGGCTGATTGTTTACTGGGTAATCTTATAAGTTGTGTAGAGTCGTTTCCTACAAAAAGAAGCCCGAGACAATTGACGCCTTTTAAGAGAATATTTTGGGCCTTATTGCGTTGACAATGAGTCCTCTCGGCTGAAATTTATTCGAACTTGCTGCGTTGGCGGCCTTTACATTTGAAATTATTTGCGTTAAATTACTTCTAGAAAACCACACGTCTAGGAAAAGACACCTGTTTCCCGTGAAAGAACTATATATTTTTTTTTAGCGGTTAATGAAGACTTGCCTATCGTTGTTTCTTAAGACTTAGAAGAAAATTGTTTAGCAAAGTCTACGCTTTTCTGGTGCACATTTTTGTATGCAAATTAAAGAGAAATGAATAGAAGAAAGGGGAGATACAATAATTGAGCTGTACAATGTACATTGAACCGGAGTGCTCAGTTGGTACCGTCAGCTACAGAGGGACATATCCGTTAAGCTTATTTCCGGGGTTAGGTGCCATTTAAATTAAATATAAGCATCTATTGTTTATCACAATATAACGCAAAACTATTTATTTTGTTCTTTTGTTATATAAATCGGAGTATTTGAGTATTAAAAGTCTCACATGAGTCTTTTTGTTTTTTTTTTTTGAGGTTTCAAAATCTTAAAGTTAAAATAGATTAAATTATCTCCTGCAATAAAGCTTTCAGCCTTATCTTCGTTTCCTATCAAATCTTCAATACTTTCTCGCTTTATCACTTAATTTATTGTAAATCCAATGTAATCTTATTAACAGCATAGTTTATTGTGGTTTAAAAAACTAAAGAAGATTCAGGACACTTTTTATTTGTTGACATCTTTGCTACGAAACAGCTCTCCTATTTATGCTCAAACTTCATAACTAGAACAAAAATAAAGTGAGCGAAGTTTAAGTTTCAGCATAAACTTAGGGAACTTATTTTTATTTTTCAAAAAAAATAAACCACAAATATTAACTCCTAATCCATTAAAAAAGTCCACAGATGATAGAAAAAGTTCAAAGTTAATAAAACAAAAAAAAAAAAAACAGAAAAATGTTTCCAAACTTTTACCACTGAAAACTACCTGCACTCTGAGGCCAATTCTCTCAAAATGGTGCAACTCCCTGCACCCCCGTGAGAAAGAGAAATAAAATAAATTCTATGTGCGAATCTAGGACCTTTATGTTTGCTTCTTTTTATCCTCACAACCAACTTCTTCTACACATTCTCAAGCTTTTTGGAGTAAAAATTTGATAATTTTCAATATGGCTACCTATATTTTTTGGTGTATATATTTTGAGAATTTCAAAAGTTCATTTCCGGATCTTTCAAGTGGTCACCATTCAGAACTATACTGCCGTTATTATACTTGTAGCACTCCAATACATGCCAACCCATATCCAAATCCATTTAAGTCATTTATGTATAGTTACAATTTTATAATATTCAATCCTGGAAAGTTAGGAAAATCGAGAAATGTTAAAACCGCATAATTTTGCATGCTTTTGTAATCACGGTTAGGGTTTCCTTTGCTGCTGGACATTACTCAAAACTGTGGCCTAACTCGGCATAACCCCGCAACTTGCTGCAAGAGGAAACTTCAAATGTGCTACTTTAGCGAAAATAATGCAGAATTTTCAATTCTAGTTCTATATCTATGTGACGTAGATACGAATATTGCTGAATGGAGATGGATGAATTAAAATACAAAGAAAAAAAAACAATATTAAAATAGGTGTTTTTTTTTCGTACCATATCCTGAGCTCAATTCCCAAAAACAATGTCCTGGCTTGGCATGGGTTGAACATGCCTTGAATGAAGCTAACATTCAAAATAAGAACTCATTCAGCTATAGCTCAAAGCTCCAAGGCAATGAGGTAGAACCTGATGATGCTACTAGGAATAGATTTTCTTTTAAAAAACACACCAGAACAAACCGAAACGCTGCCGGTGTGCACCGAAAAGGGATCCAAAGCGAACCATTCAATCGTCTATTGTTGCCACAGTGTAACAAAAATTCATTACGGTATACCTATACCTAGGTAGAGGTACCTATAGTTCCTACTCTCCTATGGCAGCATCTGGCTAAAGTTTCCCATCCCTTGTCTGCATCCTGATCCCAGTGGAGGCAATCGCAGTGGCAGTGGCAGTGGCATCGGCATTGCTGGCTCAGGCACATTGGTTGGTCTCCTGGTCCTGGTGAATATACTACTGATGGTGAATCGTGGTTCGTGCAAAGTAGGTATAGAGTGGTTGAGGGTTTTTGGACTGCTCCTGTCCTGTCCTCCTGTTGCAGTATTGCAACCGTTCATTGAACATGAATGCTGGAGTAAATGGAGCGTTAACAAAAATCCACAAGAGAAAGTTTTTCGTTGTTGTTTTTTTTTGTATCCTTGTTTTTAGTCCTTTCAATGGAAAGTACCTATACAAACCTTCAGTCAGTCAGTAGATTGGAATAAAGGTTGGCATGGGGTCCTTGAGGGGTTATTTTTATCAAATTTTATGGTTGTGGCTTTTGTGATCTTGATGATGGTGAGTTCTGTGGTTGACTCTTAGTTTTTCTTTCATATCCCTCTTTTCTCTTGTTGGTTTATCCCTGAATAAACGCAAATTTAATAATTCTTTTTATTTTGTTGGTAGATAGGAACCACTGAGACAACGAACAAAAAGGAAAAACTACCTACATGTATTTCAAAAATATAGGGATATCTAATGTTGGTATACATCGGTACTATCTCGTATATATTCTTCGTATAGATAATATCCAAAGGGAAAATTCATTGTTTTTTAATGGGAATATTCCTAGGTGTATATAGAAGGGGATTGGAATATTGAGAATTAGTGTAAAGAGAAAGCATTGATGATTGCATTCAAAGTTTAGAACTTATATGCAAAATATTTATGTTTCTGGGAATTTGAACAAAGTAAACAAATTAAGTGAGTTAACTGTTATAATCATCAAGCAAAGTGACTTTTAATAAAGTAATTTATTTATTTATTGCAATTTAATAACTTTTATAGTTTTGTTTTGGTTGAAAATCAAATAATTCTTTTGGGATTAATTTTGAAAAAAGTTTTTGATTGTTGGTTTTAATTGTCCACCACAAAGGATACTACAATTTGATTTGAGATTTTAGTTGAAAAACTATTTCTATCAATTTTAGTAGGTAATATTTATTTAATTAGGAAAATCTAACAGTTTATGTAGACACAATTTCAGGACCTTACAGCAAAGAAAATTAAGTAACTTTAAGATTATGCACAATCAAAAAAATTGTCCTTCAGTGTTTAAATTACGAAGAAATTAAAGACCAAATATCAGAAACTTAGCAGTTTGTCAGATATTTGCACGTGTTGCGTTTTTACTCAATAAAAACATACATACATAATTTTAGAAAGTACATAGTCCAAAACATATGGGTCTGGTCTACCTATTGTCCAAATTCTAGACCTAACAGAATGATTAGGTACTATGGATTATACCAACATAAGGGGTTTTTCAATTGGCGCTGGTATATTTTGGCGGCCATTTTATTTTGGTGACATCTGTCAAATCTTTTGTTTATTATTCAGTGGTTTATGCCAAATCATCATGGCAAGTTACACGATTCAACGCAAAAATTGCGCGCATTGCATCCATTTTACCGTAGACGTGGTGGCCCTTCACAGTCGACTCTTCAACGTTTGGTGGCCAAATTTGAGACGACTGGTTCAGTAAACAATCAGCCAACCACCCGTAGGTTCAAGGAACGCAAGATCGGCCGAGAACATCGTCGCGGTCCGTGAAAGTGTGCAGCAGAATCCAAGGCAGTCTATTCCTCGCCGTGCACAAGAACTCGGCCTTCCACAGACTTCAACTTGGCGAATTTTGCGTCGGGACTTTGGGCTAAACCCGAATAATATCCAACTGAGCCAGGAGCTCAACGTTCATGACCATAGAAAAGGCCGTTTGTTCGCTGACTGGGCTTCAAATCGTTTGGAAGAGGACCCCAATTTTAGCCGAAAAATCATCTTTAGTGAAGAGGCGCATTTTTGGATGAATGACTGTGTTAACAAACAAAATTGGCGTAAATGGGACGACACCAACCCACTCGAGGTTCACTAGGTGATAATGCATCCTCAAAAAGTTACGGTTTGGATTTTGGACCGCTGGCGTAATTGGTCGTTACTTTTTTGAAAACGACGTTGGTGAGGCGGTCATCGTCAACAGCGAGCCCTACATAACGATGATAACTAATTTTTTATGGTAAATATTGAACCATATGGACCTAGACGACATGTGGTTAAAGCAAGACAGCGCTAAGTGCGACACAGCAAACGCCACGATTGACATTTTGCATGAAAGATTTGAGGGTAAGGTTATCTCTCGCAGGGTTCATGTGAATTGGCCACTAAGTTCATGTGATTTCACCTCGCTAGACTTTTTTCTCTGGGGTTTCTTGAAGTCGCATGTCAATGCAAAAAAAAGACCGGGATGCGACCCACACTGATAACTTAACATCCCGTCTATCAATTTGTCTTGCTTAAAAGTTTATCTATATGTATCAGTTTTTAATAAATTTGTGTACTATTTTTTGTAGATTTTATTTTTTTATGAAAAAACGGACTGTTTGATTTTTATATCGAATGATATGTGAATGTTGAAAACAATATTTTCTGTGAGATAAAAATAGTTTAGGTCAATATTTTTAATTTTTGAAAAGATATTTGAGTCGAAAATCAATTTTTACCAACTTTTATTATTTTTTTTAGGTTTTTATTTTTTTTTTAAACTATCAATTCGATTTTCCTCAACATTGCTCAGAATGTTGAACACAATATATCTTATAAGATAAAAAAAGTTTGAAGCCTTAATCTCAAGTTTTTGAAAAGATATTGGAGTCGAAATTCAATTTCTACCAACTATGAGTAAGGTTTTTTTAAAGTTTTTTTTTTTATAAAAAAAACTGTCAATTTGGTTTTTCTCAAAATTTTATCGAATGTTGAAAACAATATTTCCTATAAGTTAAAATTAGTTAGAAGCCATTATCTTAAATTTTTTAAAAGATATTTGAGTCGAAAATCAATGTTTACCAACTTTTGTTAAATTATTTTTAGTTATTTTTTATTTTTAAGCTGTCAATTCGATTTTTGTCAAAATTTTACTGAATGTTGACAACAATATTTTTTGAATGATAAAAGTAGTTAAAAGCCAATATCTCCAAGTTTTGAAAAGATATTGGAGTCAAAAATCAATTTTTACCACCTTTTATACATTTTTTTTAGGTTTTTTTTTTTTTTTGAACTGTCAATTCGATTTTTCTCAACATTGTTCAGAATGTTAAAAACAATATTTCTTATAAGATAAAAAAAAGTTTGAAGCCTTAGGGTCCGGCCACGCAATGAGCGACGAGCGACTGAGCGACAGAGCGACGAGTCGCTGAGCGACGCAAAAAAATTAGAGCACATGAGATCGTATGGAGGCGGCCACATAAACCCTAAGCGACTGAGCGATTTATTAAGCGACAGAGCGACGTCGCTTTGTAATCAAATCTGTTTTAATTTTTCAATCGATCGCTGAGCGACGTAGAAAAAAGATGTGTACAATAAACACTGAAAGTTTAATTTTAGCTGTCCAAAAGCTGTTCGATTTTTCTCAAAATTTTACCAGATGTTGAAAACGTTATTCTTTGTTATACAAAATTGTTTTGGAGATAAAATCATTTTTTGTTCGTAAAATTTTCGAGGTGACACATTTTGATTTAAAAAAAAAACCGTTTAACGAAATATTTTCCAAAAATGTATTGGTTTGGTATCACGTTACAATAAATAATACAAAATTGATTTCAAGGGTTAACCAAAATGTTCACCTTTTTTTAAATTGCTATGGTAAGAAAACCACCCACGCAATTTTCTTGAGAGCCCTTTCTGCATTATTATCTGTATGACAAAATTTATTTGAAGTCGATATCTCTACTATTTCTTGATCTATGGACGACGAAAAAACATCGCGAACGTAAGGACGTACAAACGCACGTACACACACAGACATCTCTCTTAAAATCTTTTATTTAGACTCTAGGGACCTTGAAACGTCGAGAAATGTCAACATTTTTAATTCGACAAATCGGACCGATTACAATAACTTTCTATGGGAATATAAAAATGTCACCGATAAAGAGTGGGAAAAAGTTGGACAAATTTGTAATTGTTTTGTTAAGTTTTTATTTATTTAATCTTTAATTACAAATAGTGTTTTTTGTTCAAAAGATGGTACTGACATACGGCAATATTGCAAAATCGATCTGGAAATCTGCGAAGATTCAGAAATAAATGATGAAATTCACCATAAGTTTCCCTTTCATGATTTATGGGGTTTACTGTACACCAAATCTACGGAACCTCGATCTTATTACAGATCCATTTTTCCCAACTAATCGCTCAGCGACGTGTCGTTTAGTAAATGGCCACCCATCGCTCAGATTGGTCGCTCAGCGACTCGTCGCTCGGTCGCTCAGTCGCTCGTCGCTCATTGCGTGGCCGGACCCTTAGTCTCAAGTTTTTGAAAAGATATTTGAGTCGAAATTCAATTTCTACCAACTATGAGTAGGTAATGTTTTTTTAGGATTTTATTTTTTATAAAAAAAACTGTCAATTTGATTTTTCTCAAAATTTAATCGAATGTTGAAAACAATATTTCTTATAAGTTAAAATTAGTTAGAAGCCATTATCTTAAATTTTTTAAAAGATATTTGAGTCGAAAATCAATTGTTACCAACTTTTGTTAAATTATTTTTAGGTTTTTAATTTTTTGTACAAAGCTGTCAATTCGATTTTTGTCAAAATTTTACTGAATGTTGAACACAATATTTTTTGAAAGATAAAAGTAGTTAAAAGCCAATATCTCCAAGTTTTGAAAAGATATTGGAGTCAAAAATCAATTTTTACCACCTTTTATACATTTTTTTTAGGTTTTTTTTTTTTTTTGAACTGTCAATTCGATTTTACTCAACATTGTTCAGAATGTTAAAAACAATATTTCTTATAAGATAAAAAAAAGTTTGAAGCCTTAGTCTCAAGTTTTTGAAAAGATATTTGAGTCGAAATTCAATTTCTACCAACTATGAGTAGGTAATGTTTTTTTAGGATTTTATTTTTTATACAAAAAATTGTCAATTTGATTTTTCTCAAAATTTAATCGAATGTTGAAAACAATATTTCTTATAAGTTAAAATTAGTTAGAAGCCATTATCTTAAATTTTTTAAAAGATATTTGAGTCGAAAATCAATTGTTACCAACTTTTGTTAAATTATTTTTAGGTTTTTAATTTTTTGTACAAAGCTGTCAATTCGATTTTTGTCAAAATTTTACTGAATGTTGAACACAATATTTTTTGAAAGATAAAAGTAGTTAAAAGCCAATATCTCCAAGTTTTGAAAAGATATTGGAGTCAAAAATCAATTTTTACCACCTTTTATACATTTTTTTTTTAGGTTTTTTTTTTTTTCAAACTGTCCATTCGATTTTTCTCAACATTATTCAGAATGTTAAAAACAATATTTCTTATAAGATAAAAAAAGTTTGAAGCCTTAATCTCAATTTTTTGAAAAGATATTTGAGTCGAAATTCAATTTCTACCAACTATGAGTAATGTTTTTTTTAGTATTTTATTTTTTTATAAAAAAAACTGTCAATTAGATTTTTCTCAAAATTTTATCAGATGTCAAAAACATTATTCTTCGTTGCAAAAAATTGTTTTGAAGATGAAATCATATTTTAGTCGTAAAATTTTCGAGGTGACAAATTTTTTTTTCAGTTTTTTTTGATTTATAAAAAAACCTTTAATTGGATTTTTTTCCAAAAATATAATTGTTTTGTATCACGTTATAATATATAATATAACATTTAATTCAAGTCTTTAGCGTCATTATTTCATGAGATATTTAGGTTTAACCAAAATGTTCACCTTTTTTTTAAACTGCTATGGAAAAAAAACAACCCAAGCCGAGGCGGGCATTTGAATGATGTCATATTCCACACTTAATGGCATACATGCGCCTTTCAAATTCAAAAATAAGTTTTTTAATACTTCACTCACACCTTGTTTTATTCTATTGCAACATCTACCCGCCCTTATTGAAAAACTCTTTATAATAGGTCTTGATGGTAAACCATCTACTGTTTTGAAAAACTATGTTAATCATCTGTCGTTTAGTTTGTCCATTCTTTTTAATTTCTCAAAAACTTCTCGTGTGTTTCCATCTATATTTGGAAATGGTCCTTAATAATCCCCTTTAAATAAAATAAATAAAAAAGACGAAGCTAAAAATTGAACACCTTTTGCTAAAGTATCTCTTATTACTAAACCCTTTAAATCTATTTATCAGTGAATCACTATGTACTTATTTATGTTAAATCTATGAAAACAAATCAGCACATTCTTACAAATTTCCGTTCTACTGTCACTTTTGAAACTATCTGAAAACTGGATTAGCTCATTTAAAAACAAACCAAAATTTTACTGTTTTTTTTTTTATTTTCTTCAGTAAGACGTTTGAGAAAACTGGGTTTTTATGAACATTTCGTCAAATAGCTTCAATTTTATTTATTGGATATATCATAGTCTGTACTTTTCAATGGTTGCGAATCAAACAAATTTAAAACAAAATTATATTTGGAATTCCACAAGGTAGTCATTTAAGGCCTATTCTCTTTATTTTAACGATTTACAGTCTGTTTTGATGCAATTTATTTGCATCATTTATGCCGTTTTAAGTTTCCGTGAATGGGAAGAATTGCAATGTGATCTTAACTCGTTTTTTGATTGGTGAGTTCCTAACTGTCTTAACGTTGATGAAAATGTAAAACTATGAGCTTTACGAGAAAGCTTTCTGTAATATCTTTTAATTATTTGTTTGAAGGAGTATAATTTCAAACGTCTATCCTTAGTGTATCATTCGAAAGAAAATTGAATTGGACTAAGCTGATGGACCATTTAAAGCGCAGTCAAGGTCAACATTTGCATGAAAAAATCTTCAAACATTAAATTTATGGACCGTACTAATGGTTAAAATAAAGATTTCATGCATTTTTCTGAATTTTATGTGTTTTTTTTTTAAACTTTCCTATATAGCTTTAAAAAATCATTTATTTATATCGAAACTGAAAATTGATATTAATTGTCATTGATTTGAATTTTAATTAAAATTTAATGTTGGTTTTGTACCTACATATCTATATATCCATACAGATTTTTAAAAACTAAACATTCTTGGTAATCAGGGATTCAAAGTAACTTTCATTCAAACATAAAATCTACTTATTATACTGAATGGTTGTTCATTAAAATAACCATTAAAACCAAATTATAATGGGTATCAGTTCAAAAAGGTATAGATAAGATACTACAAAATGTTCAATCTTTGTTGATGTTATAATGAAACAACATCATTAGAATTTAGAAAGTTGTTACTTGGAACGTATGAATAAGGTATTAATCAAAAATGATGTACTGTACATTTGTGTAACTAATGTACACATAAAATCAATCATTATCCTGTGATATATGAAAACTGTGAGGATAATATCTCTGAAGCATAATTAAAAGAATGATGATGAAAACTATAGTAATCCGTATCGTAGCAATTTTCATGAAACATTGAGATTATGGACATATACAACTTGTTCTGTTCAGAGTTATAACATTGAAACACGTGTAGAACGAAAATAAAGGATGTTTTTTTCTATGAAAAAAGAGACATTGAAAGCTGAAAGGGACTTACAGCAATTAAAAACAAAAAGAATTTTTTCTTTTTTTTTTTTAAATCCGACACAGTATTGCAAATATTTCTCTCATGTTGTTCTACCTAATTGGTATCACTTGATTGGAGTCTTATTTTTGCTTATGTGATGAATCTATGTATGATATTATTTAAATCAAAAACAAACTACAATAACTTCTATAAGCTACTGCTGTGCAGAACCTTAGGGTCTGGAAGTACCGAAAGTTCACTAATACAAACAAGTCCGGAAACCCTTTAATTATTTGTGCATTTACTTACTTACTTAAGGTGGTCCTGTATAAACCAGGGCCTCACCCAACAAACTTCTCCATCTAGCTCGGTCCCTAGCTAAATACCGCGCTCCAAGTTTTGTGAGGTCGCTTTCCACTTGTTCGCGCCACCTGATCCGCGGTCTTCCTCTACTGCGCTGTCCTGTGGATGTGGTTTCGAAGACTTTCCGGGCCAGAGCATTGGTTTCCATGCGCTCTACATGACCCAGCCATCTTAGTCGTTGGACTTTTACCCTTCTGGCTAAGTCTACTTCACTGTACAGCCCGTACAACTCGTCGTTCCATCTTCTCCTCCACTCGCCTTCTATGCATACGGGACCGTATATCACACGAAGAACTTTTCTCTCGAAACGACCCAAGGTGCTTTCATTCGCTTTTGTCATAGTCCATGCTTTTGCACCGTTTAGCAGGACAGGGATTATGAGGGTCTTATATAGCGACACTTTGGTCCCTCGAGAGAAGGCTTTGCTACTCAATTGCTTTCTTAGCCCAAAGAAACAGCGTTTAGGAAGAGTTATTCTTCGTTTGATCTCAGCGCTGGTATTGTTTTCTCCGTTTATAGCGTAACCTAGGTAGACGAAGTCCTGAACTACCTCAAAGTTACGTATGTCGATGGTGACGTTTTGACCGAGACGTTCGTCGGTATTGTAAGTCCTTTCTTGACGACAGCATGTACTTTGTTTTGCCCTCATTAACCGTTAAACCTATTTTTTCCGCCTCTGCCTCGATACTCACAAAAGCCCCATAGACATCACACTGAGTTCTTCCGATTATGTCAATGTCATCAGCATATGCTAGTAATTTGACAGACTTTTGGAAGATAGTGCCTCTTTCAAGTACGATGTTAAAAAAATCCAATGACAGCGCATCACCTTGTCTAAAGCCTTTTCTGACATCGAAATGTTCTGTTAAATTGTTTCCAACCTTTGTGGAGCACCGTGATGGTCATGGTCATCCTGCATAAACGGACGAGTTTGGCAGGGATGCAAAAACTAGACATGGCTCTATACAGCTCGTACCTGTAGATGCTGTCATATTCGGCCTTGAAATCAATAAAAAGATGGTGGGTGTCGATTTGATGTTCTTGGGTTTTTTACAGGATCTGCAATAATGTAAATTTTAGATCGACTGCGGACGATCTAAAACCACATTGATAAGGACCTATCAGGTTGTTAATGATGGGCTTAGACGTTCACATATTACGGCAGAGAAAATTTTGTAAGCGACGTTAAGTAGACTGATGCCTCTATAGTTTGTGCAGTTTAGAGGGTCTTATTTTTTCATAATCGGGCAAACAATACTGAGGTTCGATTCATCGGGCATTCATCTTCCGACCATATCTTACAGATAAGTTGGTGCATGCGCCTAACTAAATTATCTCCAGCTGCTTTAAGGAGCTCGGTATTCAAGCCATCTGCTCCATCGGCTTTGTTAGACTTCAGCTTAGATATGGCAATCTTTACTTCGTCTAAGTCGGGAAGACTGGATTGTTGGCTTTCGTCGTCTATGTTGAATGAATCATCCTGCCTGATAGCGGAATTCGGTTCGTCGTCGCCCTTATACAGTCTGCAGAAGTGGTCCTTCCATATCCTCAGCATTGACTGCGGTTCCACTATGATGTTTCCGCTTTCGTCTTTGCAGCCTTCTGTTCTAGGTTTATGTACTTGTGATTTTCATTGCGCCTGCTCATAAAACTTTCGAACTTCATTCCGGCTTTTGAACCTCTCAACATCTTTGACCGCACGCTTCTCATGCTCTCTCTTTTTCTTTCTGAGAAGTCGGTGTTCCTCTCGCCTCTTTTGCTCATAGAGCTCGTGAGCAGCTTTCGTTCTTCTATGCAGCGCCGCTTTGCGTGCCTGTTGTTTGGCTGCATTTGTCTACCGACATTCCTCATCAAACCAGGGGTTCCTTGTTAGTGGCTTCTTCAAACCCATCACGTTAGAGGCGGCTTCTCTGATTGGATCTTGGAAATGTTGCCACTGGTTCTCGATACATTGTGTTGGCGGTAGAGAACGTCGAGAGAGGTTACTTGTAACTCGGTCGGAGAAAGATTTGGCGATCTTTTGCGATTGTAGCCGTTCGACGATGTATCTCCTCCCAGCATCTCCCTGTTTTACCTGGGGAAGCTGTCCACAATCAATCAGGTTTCTTCAGAAAAGAAGGGTTGCAATGTTTCTTCGATAAGACTTTACTAAGTCTGGCAGAATCTTTTATGTCTTCAAACGATTGACAATTTATGAGCTTTATATAATTGATTAAAATATAGTTTGTGGCAGATATTGAAGAAAGTCTTCGTTCCACCAGGTAGAACATTAAAGTGTGTACCATGAAATTTTAAAAGCAGTTTTAACTGATGCTTCAAAGTTAATTAACCCCGGATTCCAGATCTTCTACAGATTCTGTGCTAAGATTTGAAATTTTGTTCAGTTTGGATTTAACTATTTGACTGAATTTGTTTCCAGTCAGTACGTTAAGGATTTCTGTAAGGGGGAGGAGTTTCAGACTGAAAACTTATGTTGACAAAATAGCTATAAGATTTCGTATAAAAACTTTATTAGTCAAGTTCTTTTTATTTCCTGATCAATGCCATATTATGAAATAAGAAAATTTAATTTTGAATTTTTTTGAAGTCATATTTTACTGGCACAATTTTCTCCCTTGCCTGACATTTACTTGTTTTTACCTCTTATTATAATTTATTTCTATAAACTTTCATCGCAGATATTATCTTGATTTATCTGAAGATAATTATTTGTATGAATAGTAACTTTTCTAATATTTTTCGTTTTACAGTTCATTCTATAATTTGTTATGTTCCTATTATATTGTCTATCATCAGGACCTAAGTATTTGTGTTTTTAAAACAAATTTTCAAAGTTAAGAATTCAAAATAACATGATGATTCTATACACTACAACTACTGCTCCTTGATCCATCAAAAATCATTTATTCTTAATTTAATTCACTTCAATAAATTCCTCTAGCAATTATAGGTATAGGTTCATTTTGAAGAACAAAGTTGTTTGCATGTTTTCATTTTCAATTTTAAATTAGAAAATTCAGGCGACCGTCTATTGAAGAGAGAAGGAAGCAAAAACTTTTGGTTAAATAAAACAAAAAAAAACTACTTAAGCAATTTAAAGTTAAATACAAAAATTCCTAAGAGTTTTGAGATCTGATAACCATTGAAACGTGCCGTGACTCTGTCAGTTGGTGCTCTACATGCCGCTCACACTCTTATCGCCCTACTTTAAGAGTTTAACTTAAACTTCAGCACACCATCAGGCATAGTTAAATGATGCGTTTCTATTAAAATCTACGCAGCCAATTAGTCCAGTCTTTTGGTACTTCTAATTGCTTAACAAACAAAACTTTTTTGTTTGTCAAAGACAAAAATACTACTAACAAATTGGATTAAAATTAAACTTAAAACACACACAACCGAAGCTTATATAATTGTTAAGACCATGGACTTGGACTATTATACGCGAAGACAAGAAGATAAGAAACTCAAAACAGCAACCAAGATCCAAAAGAGCATCATCATCTTTCAAAACATCATTTATTCATATTATGTACATCGCAACTTACTTATCTACACTACAATACAGTACTGGATTTGTCAATTACACGAAGACGAAGAGGCTCTAGCTGTATGAATAAATTATTAAAATTTGAAAACATAAAAAGCCTCCTTACTGCTTTTAGCATTATCGGCAAGAAATTACATTTATTTACAACGTTACTTTGTTATAGACACCCTCGAAAAATATTCAATGGTGTTTATTAAAAGTACAACAGGAAATTGTATACCTCCGTTCCCTATATTCTTGATGTACATCTGTCGAAATTTTGTCGTTAGAGCTAATTTTGTTCCACTTATGTTTTCAAAACAATTTTCAAGCTACATGGATACTCTTATGTAGCACCTTCTTATTGAGTATCTTGTATTTTAATAAATTTGTTTGAATTTAAATTTCTATATTTTTTAGTAAATTTGACAGTAGTACCAGCGACACGTGATGGTTTGTGCATATGTAGGACTGTCATACAAAAGGTCTTTGGTTTTTTTTCATGGATACTGCCTCTTGCGAAGAATTGACTAATACTCCAAGAGTAATTCTTGCCATGAAAAGTTTTCAACGGACTGTTGCGCCACGTGATTTATTTTAAAATTCGATATAAGCTAAGTACTTGTATTTCTTAGAGAATATTAAAATATACAGATACCCTAATTTGCAGGCGTAATATAAAATGTAAGCGTAAGCTTAAAAACCGAATCGTACGATTAAGATCATTCATTTCGTAGTTTCAATTTGGTAGTTCTGGCATTTGACACCTGTCAAACTCGCATGTAATTTAAAGTATCACATTATAAGTTGAATGTTTGATATTCTTTAATAATATGTGGTTCTAATAAGATGGAGTAACAAGCCACATAACCCGACCAATTATAGCCTTAGAAGGTGAAGGTGTTTTGGTGACGAAACATGCCCTTAAAAGAAAATGGTTTTTGTCACCGTTTTTATCTGGAGCTAAGCCAAAGACAGTGCTTACGCAATACAAACAATCTCCTCTAGAGGCATTCAAAACCAACATCGCTAAAGTCACGTTCTTAAGACCACCAAAATTTTAGTTCCCACTGTCAATAAAAACCGTTTCAAAGGTAACATAAGCTTAAGGAAGTAGTATACACATTCAAGAATAGGTTCACATTTTTCAAATTTAAAAGTAGTTCAAGAAAGGAGATCGAAAATCTTAAAAGCTATCATGAGTCGAAAGATCAGGGCATTAAAATCGTAGCACATGCAGATGATATAGTGGTTTTGGTATCAGGCAAGTTTCTTACCACTATCGAAAACATTATGGAAAATGCATTAAAGGATTTATCTTCTTGGGCAACTAAAAACGGTCTCGGGTTCAACCCCACCAAGACAGAGCTAGTTTTGTTCACGAAGAAACGAAAACTGGAGGGCTTCAACCCTCCCAAACTAATTGGTATTCCTCTAAAACTTTCTAAGGAAGCTAAATTTCTAGGAGTAATCCTTGACTCCAAGCTTACATGGAAGCGTAATACTGAGGAGATAATGAAAAAAGCACTATGTGCATTCTAGACATGCAAAAAGACCTTCGGTGTACGTTGGGGTATGCGACCACAAGTCATCCAACGGATGTACACAGCGATTGTCAGACCCATTCTTACCTATGGCTCTATTGTATGGTGGAAGGCGGTGGAAAAATCAAGCTATCTCAAGAACCTGAATAAGGTACAGAGACTAGCCCGTATAGGAATAACAGGGGCTCAAAGACCCACACCACGAGCTGGGTTGGAAGTGATCTTGGACCTCCCGGCTCTGGATGAGTTCATAAGGTGCACGGCAGCCAAAACTGCAATTCGTTTAAGAGAACTGAGTTATTGGAAGCACAGCACTTATGGACACGGGTCAAATCTTACAAAGATATGACACGATTCCAGGTCTGAGGGAGTCCACCAATTACATCTCTCCTTTACTAGATTTCGATAGAAAATTTTCTATTTTCATACCAGAAAGACAAGGTTGGGATCCTAATTCACTTATAAGTAAACAGGGTATCCCTTTCTACACTGACGGTTCAAAAATGGAAACAGGAACAGGTGCGGGAGTGTTTTGCCAATCACTCAACATCAGAGTGTCATATAAACTCCCAGCTGACTGTAGTGTCTTTCAGGCCGAGATCTTTGCCATTGGAAAAGCAGCTGAATTGGCACATCACGAAAAGCTAAGCTCTTCGGAGATTACTTTTTTCGTGGACAGCCAAAGCCTTAGCCAGTGAGACCATAAGGTCAAAAGCAGTTTTAAACTGTAGGAAGGAACTAAATAAAATTTGCCACACTAACCAGGTAAAGCTCTGCTGGGTTACTGGACATAGCAATATAGAAGGGAATGATATAGTAGATGAACTAGCCAGGAAAAGGTCAGAAGCAGACACAAGTAGAAGCGACCATTCAGTTAGATTTTTGTAGGAGCTGTAAGGATGAGGAGGAAATAGAAACCATTAAACACCTGCTCTGCGACTGTCCAAACCTACAAACCAGCCGACTCCGTCATTTCGGAAACAGGTTTGTTGGAGAATTGGATGATCTAGCACAGGTCTCAATGGCAAACATGAGGACATTTATAGATAGCACAGGCTGGTTCGTTAACGAGCCAGTCTACGCTAATCGACAAAATTGAGGAGCATCGATGCTAACTTTTACTTTTACAGGGGATCACAATAGACCAGTAGGCCCCCGTGTACGCAACAGCTTCATGCTGTGCACACCCCTTATAACCTAACCTAACCTAACCTATCATGAGTCGAACAAATGAAAAAATTACCTCATAAAGGTATTTATTTCGACTTAAGGAACCCATTTTTTCTGAGGTGATGATTCTTGGGTAACCGGTATGTTAAACATCTCAAACAACTTTGGAGAAAGGAAATAAACGTTTTTGACATTGTTAACTTAACAATTTATTGTAATGGGTCCAATTTGTCAAATTAAAAATCAAGCCCAGCTCGGGCAAAAGTTCTTCAAAAATTAAATTGAACAAAAAGCGATTAAGCACCACTAAAGGAGTCTGATGATCGAGTTGGCCCCCGTGAAATAGCTATAACTCCAGCCTATGAACTTGGTGGTAGCACACACAAGTTGTTGTTGTTTCATTCTAAATTTTCAATTAAAAATGTTGACATTTATCGACGTTTCAAGGTCCTTAGAATCTAAATAAAAATGTTTTAAAGGATATCTGTGTGAGCGTGTGAAAGTACGTTCGTATGTTCGGTAAGCCTTTTTCCTCGTCCATATCTCAAGAACCAGTAGGAGTTTGTTTTTATATACAAAGGTTGGAGATATCGAC
The DNA here is from genome assembly GCA_951509635.1 of Eupeodes luniger. NCBI lineage: Eukaryota > Metazoa > Arthropoda > Insecta > Diptera > Syrphidae > Eupeodes > Eupeodes luniger. The sequence goes on along the minus strand of OX608073.1, from coordinate 156,957,439 downwards.
TTCAAATAAATTGATTTTCGACTTTAATTTTTAATATCTATTTAAAAATTAAAGATATTGGCTTCAAACTAATTTCATCTTATAGAAAATATTGTTTTCAACATTCCATAAAATATTTTTTTTTTATAAAAATTAAAATCTACAAAAAACAGTAGGCAAAATTGATAAAAGCTGATGTTCGATTCGAATATCTTGAGAATATATGAAGGTTTTGACTTTCAAATTGTTTCATTCTTTGCTAAATTCTCCTAGATCTTAAATCTAATCTGTACAAAAAAAAGTACATTGATGTTCGGTTCTCGATATCTCGTGAATAATAGAAGACATATGTAGACTTCAAATTAATTTCATTCATCCAATTTGTAATTGTTTATATAAGAAATAAAAACTTTCAAGAAATGATACTAAAATTGGTTAAAAATTGATTTTCAGACTTAAAATCTCGTTAACAAAAATGGATTTTGAAATCAAACTATTTTATCATATGCAAAATAGTGTTGGTAATTTTAAGTTAATTTTTTAGAAAAATTCAACTAACAACTTTTTTTTAACAAAATACGAAGAACTACAAAAACAACAAAAAAGTGGTATGAAATGTTTTTCGACTCAAGTATTAGATGAACATAGATAGATATTGACTTCAAATTATTTATCTCACACAAAATATTTAAAAAAATATTTTATTAAAGTCTTAAGACAAATCGACTGAAGGGATGGGAGTTTATGAGTGTGTGTCGCATCTCAGACTCACTTTGTTGTTCAGGACGAAGTCTATTTGTTATGAAATGACAAACCAACCAAACTGAGCATAAATCAAGTGAGAGCTGTCTTAAAGACTTAGTTCAAAAAAGTATTGCCAGTTTAAAAAACAATATTTCTTAATGATTTTGGAAAAGCTTTCACAATTTCTTTTTTTATGAATTTTTCGATTTAAATTTTTAAAAAGAGGCTGGGATGCGACACACACTGATAACTTCCCATCCCGTCTCTCGATTTGTCTTGTTTAAGGGTTTGTTTTTAGGTTTTTCGTGTTTTGTGAAAAAAGTTGTCAGTTGAATTATTCTAAAAAATGTTTAAATTACAAACAATATTTGGCATATGGTTTAATAGTTTGATTTCGGAATCTATTTTTGTTAACTAGATTTTTAGTCGAAAACCAATTTTTTATGAATTTAAGTAGAATTTGTGTACTATTTTTTGTAGATTTTATTTTTTATAAAATAACTGACTGTTGGATTTTTATAAAAAGAGTACTGAATATTAAAAATAATTTTTTCTGTGAGATAAAATCAGTTTGAAGATAATATTTTTATTTTTTGAAAAGATATTTGAGTCGAAAATTAATTTTTAATAAGTTTTAGTACCTATTGTTTTTATTTAGGTTTTTATTTTTCGTAAAAAAGCTGTCAAGTCAATTTTTTTTTTTAATTTTGCCGAATGTTGAAAACAATAATTCTTATAAGAACAAATCAGTTTGAAGCCATAATTTAAAATTTTTGAAAATATATTGGAGTCGAAAATCAATTTTAACGAACTTTTAGTAATTTTTCATTGCATAAGATCATTTTGGAGATAAAATCATTTTTTGTTCGTAAAATATTCAAGGTGACAAATATTTTTTTTTTTTGATTTTTTCCAAAAATATATTTGTTTGGAATATATAATATAAAATTTAATTCAAGTCTCTAGTGTTATTGGTTCGTGAGAAAGTTAATATCTCTACTGGTTCTTGAGCTATGAAAGACGAAAAAAACTTTGCGAACGTACGGACGCGCGGACGTACACACGCACGCACAGACATCTCTCTAAAAATCTTTTATTTCGACTCTAGGGACCTTGAAACGTCGAGAAATGTCAAAATTTTCAATTCGACAAATCGGGCCGATTACAATAACTTCCTATAGGAAATTTAAAATGCTCTTACTCATTCGACGAAGCTATTTAAAGTAAATAGTATTTTATGTCTTAGAAATAGGCTTAAATTGGCTGAGACAAGAAACTTTACGACGGTGTTCAAGTCACCTGATACCTGAATGATTCAACGATGATATCATCACCAATTTCAATGCTCTACGTTTAATGTCCAAGAGACTTAAATATGTTGCATTATCACCAGCCGAGAGATGGAAATTGTACTCAAGCTTTGGAACGGACGTAAATAAGTCTTATAATAGCCACATCGGAAGGGGAAAACTGTTTTTTGCATTGCCTTATTAAAACCAAACATCAAGCGGAATTTTAGGCGACATCATGTATATGATCCTTCCACAAAAGGTGATGGGAGATAGACATACCGAGCATTTCGAGGTTTTCAGCCTCCTTGATATAAATGCCCTTCATGGATAATTGCATTTTTTGCATAATTTAATTACCTATTTAACAATGCTGTCTATTGGTCAGGTTTAATGAGCGTATCATTTCCGTTGAATATACACATCTAAAACGCAAGGTTGTAAAACGAACTACTACTATCGTCAGCGAACGAAGTAGGTAAGTGGATTAGAAGATTCAGATAAGAAATCATTGATAGAAATGAAAAAGAGTGTCGGAGAAAGAACAGAACCCAGAGGCACACCATCATTTATTTTGTGTTTCTCAGACTGATCCAATATTCATTTGTTTTAAACGGTGTGAAAGGTACATAATTTCTAATACAAAAAAGAGGCTGGGATGCGACCCACACTGATAACTTCCCATCCCGTTTGTCGATTTGTTTTGCTTAAAAGTTTGTAGGTTTTCGTGTTTTGTTAAAAAGGTTGTCACTTGAATTATTCTTAAAAATTTAAAAATTACCAACAATATATTGCATAATGAAACAGTTTGATTTCAACATCTATTTTTGTTAACGAGATTTTTACTCGAAAACCAATTTTTACCAATTTTAGTAGCATTTCTTAAAAGTTTTTATTTCTTATATAAACAAATACAACTTGGATGAATGAAATTAATTTGAGAGATATCGAGAACCAAACATCAATTTTTACCAAATTTGCGCACTATTTTTTGTAGATTTTATTTATTTTTATGAAAAATGGACTTTTGGATTTTTATACAAAATTTACTGAATGTCGAAAACAATATTTTCTGTGAGATAAAATTAGTTTCAAGCTAATATTTTTCATTTTTGAAAAGAAATTTGAGTCGAAAGTAAATTTTTACGAACTTTTAGTAATGTTTTTTTAAGTTTTTATTTTTTGTAAGAAAACTGTCAATTCGATTTTTCTTAAAATTTTACTGAATGTTGAAAGCAATACTTTTTTTAAACAAAATAATTTTGAAGCCAATATCTCAAAGTTTTGAAAAGATATTTGAGTTGAAAATCAATTTTTACGAACTTTTAGTAATTTTTTGTTAGGTTTTTATTTTTTGTTAAAAAACTGTCAATTTGATTTTTCTCAAAATGTTACCCAATGTTGAAAATAATGTTTCTTATAAGATATAATTGTAGTACCCGTGGCATGATGGTTAGTGCGTTGGACTGTCATGCCAGAGGTCTTGGGTTTGATCTCTTCCTATGCCATCTAAAGTTTTTTTTACGGGTACTGCCTCTTACGAGGAATTGACAAATTCTCCAAGAGTAATTCTTGTCATGAAAAGTGCTTTCTCAAATCAGCCGTTCGGATTCGGCTTAAAACCGTAGGTCCCCTCCATCCCTGATAATAGTACTCACACACAGGAATGGTTGAATGGCCCTAGTTCTCAACGGACTGTTGCGCCACCCAATTTATTTTTGTATAAGACAATTAGTTTAAAGCCATAATCTCAAAGTTTTCAAAAGATATTTGAGTCGAAAATAAATGTTTACCAACTTTGAGTAATGTTTTTTTTTTTTTTTTTTTTATAAAAAAAACTGTCAATTCGATTTTTCTCAAAATTTTACCAAATGTTGAAAGCAATATTTATTATAAGACAAAATTAGTTTGAAGCCATTATATCAAATTTCTGAAAAGATATTTGAGAAGAAAATCAATTTTTACCAATTTTTAGTAATGTTAATTGGAATTTTTTCCAAAAATATACTAGTTTGGTATTACGTCATAATATATAATATAAAATTTAATTCAACTTGCTGTCGTTATTGGTTCTTGAGATATTTTGGGTTAACCAACATTTTCACGTTTTTTTCCAAATTGCTTTGGTAATAAAACCACCCACTCAATTTCTTTGAGAGTCTTTTTTCTGCATCTTTCTGCATTATTACCTGTATAACAAAATTTATTTGAAGTCGATATCTCTACTGGTTCTTGAGCTATGGACGACGAAAAAAACTTACCGAACGTACGAACGTACGGACACATGCACGCACAGACATCTCTCTAAAAATCTTTTATTTCGACTCTAGACGCCTTGAAATGTCGAGAAATGTCAAAATTCGACCTTTTCACGTTCACTTCCTTGTATCCTGAAACCGTTCATAAAGCTCCTAATTTTCAAAATAAGATTGCTACAATTACGTATATTAGACAGATTTGAAATTGTATTGAAAAAAAAACGCTTCTTCCTTAGTTTTTATTTCCTAAAGAACAAAAATAAAAAAAATGCATACGAATAATACATGAATAAGAAATGTATGTACAAAAGTATTAGTTCTTTGAAAATTCAAAATATGGTATATCAAGATGCGTAGAAAAAATAATCGCGGACCTGAATAATCAACGCGGTTATTTTCTTATTATTCCGCCTTTTAGTCAAATGCGGCCATGTTAATATGCCATGCAGCATCATTTTGCTTCAAAGAAGTTTAAACCAGGACAATCAAATTTTCTCATTGAAATCCTTGATGTGGCTGTCGCTCTTCGACTCATTGAATAATAAATTTTACATTATTTAAATTATTCGAAAATGTTTGTAGCTTGTGTTTATACTCTTCCTTTAGCCAGGTTTGTTGTCACGAAAATAAAAGCAGGATACGAGTTGTGAAGAAAACGACTCACGAGACGACGCGACGTGGTTTACTTAAATGTGTCACTGAGGACAGTCCATAGTGTACCCAAAATATACAGATATATGTATGTACCTATAAAGCATAGAATCCAATTGAATTATCATGTAATTTTCTTTATATTTTTAAACGCAGATGTAAAGGATGAAAGAAAAATCCAATTGAGTTCCTTATTTGATCCTGGTTGTATGTTAGTTATGCTTATATGTATGTATATGAATGAAAATGGGGAAGGAGGAGGTAGTCATGGAGTAACATTTCGTTTGTCCATTCAACTGAATAACCAAAGCAACTTTTATTAAATTAGTAGTCAGTAACAACAAGAGTGGGACAAGCCCAGCGCCGCGCCGGCCGCTCCAACAAGACAATAATAATATTGTGGTAGGATTGGTATACATACATAGAGGGACTAACAAAGGACTATTGTTTGTTTGCCCAGGAAACTCAACATCATCATCGTCCTGATCATGGCACATCGTCGACATCGTCATCGTCATCGTCATCATTTCATCAACCTTCATCGTTCATCGTCACTCTTTTAAGGCCATGCCACAGTGGTGTTCTTTGGCATTGTTGATTTTACTCAACGCTGTTGGTGCTTGTGCTCTTATAGTTGCTTATTTAGATTTTATAGTCCACAAAATGTTTTGAATCTACAAAAATACCCAAGCCAATGTGAGAAAATACCCGGCAATTGCCATCTGTATCCAGAATCACATTTCTTGCAGCTAAAATGTCGTCCTATCCATGAAATAGGAACCAACATAATATTCATGGATACCTATCTATGTACAATGTACATGTAGAGAACATTTCGAAGCTAATTGTTTTTTTTTTTTTTATTTTGCTTTATTTTTCTGCACATAACGCGCATTTTTTAATGAGAATCTATCTGTGAGTTTGTTTTTGTTTTTGTTTGAATAAACTTTTGTTTTCTGTTTTTGTTTTTATTTCTTTCCATTTTTTCTGTTTTGTTTCTTTATTTTTGTTTTGTTTTTTTGAATTCAAAAAAGTAATTATCTTAAGTATATAATTAAAATATTCACACTAAGGGAATCGTTTAGCAAAGACCTCCTCCTCTTGCCTCCTTATTTTGTTTTTTTTTTTGCACCATAGATACCATCAATGAACTTAATATTAATTACAAAGATATTAAGTGCCATGGGACTGGGAGGCAATGTATCTATAGATGTACAAGTACGTAGATACTTACCTACATTCTATAGATATATTTTATAATTTATGCGGTATTTAAGAATTGATTTAATAATGAAAATTGCTTGTGTAAAAGTGTTTAATTAGATAATAAGCGGAAATATAAAATCACTTTCAATGGAATGAAATTTAATGTTTAATCAAAGAAATATTATTCAATTTGTATAGATAAAGTGCCTTAAGGAAGTTTTTGTATTTATAAGATTAGATAAAATCTTTGCAATTATTACCAATCAAGTGCGTTGTGCACATAATGAATACAAAAACTTCAAAATAATGCAGAGAATGTAATTGAATGCAAAGTCCAAGCCAATTTTGCTTGCAGCTCAGTTTGTTGTTTATTCGATGCTGCTAGTGATTGACATGACTTCTGTGCATGAAAGCGTAAGCAACTCACCGTTCAAAGGCGTATCGTTCATTATGTGTTTCACTTATCTCAGCCCAAGTCTGGATGGTAATTCGGCTTCCAAGAAATTCGATGCACTATCCGACACTTTTCAGATAATTGTATCCTATTTTCCGCATAGTCAGATCGTTGTTACGGACAATTACAATGCATATAATTCTTTGTGGTTGGGCTTTACTGGTCAAAAAGCACAGCAAAGGAAGGCATGTCGAAATTTTTGCTGAGTCAAACCACCTGATTCAGTTAGTTGACGAGCTAATTTGGATTCCTGACGTTGCAGACAAGTCCGCCAACACTCTATACTAATTTTTTACCTCTGATCCTAATAAATAAGCAGTCAGTGTATTATCGGTTTTAGGCACATCAAACCATTGCGCCATATCTGCAAATTTCTCATGCCAAAAAATCCCCATTTAAAGTAAGAAACCATACGAAAATCGTTTCGACGGTGTCAATGACTTTTTTAAGAACTTTATCTTTAGCTTGTCACCATGTTTTCTTGACAATGACGTGGACTTCAGCACAGAAATTATTATTAAAACCTGAGTTTTTGGGGAATGAAAATTTGTATACATGATAGGGAAAAATCTATCAAACCTTAGGAATATTAATGGTTTAATTCGATCTGTTAAAAGGTTATAAGGATCAATTATGTAAGTTTAGCCAAAAAAGCAAACCCCACTGAGGAAAACTAGAATAAGTTAAAACAAGCTATAACGACCCCAAAGGCAGATATATTTAACGCATTAATTTTTTGCATGACCAAAAGTTACGGCAAAAAATACTAAAGTGTCCCATAGGGAGTAAAAATAATAGTACGTCTTTGTTCGTTTCGACGCTCGTTTTCAATAACACTCCTTTTGTAAGCTCGATTGATAAAGCCAATTTGGTTGCAGCACAGTTTGCTCTTAATTCGATGCTGTCAATGAGTGACATAACTCCTACTCTATCTGAAAGCGCACTCGTACAGTTGTTAGAGTACTTAAAGACCTCGACATTCACAAATACATTGGCCCGGATAGTATGCTTGCAATCGTTCTAAAGAGGTGGTCTTAAACGCTTTCAAAATCACTGTGTAAGCTTTTTCATCTATCCTACTGAACATATCTCTCCTCCAGTTGATGGAAGATAAGATTTGTTCAGCCGGTCCCCAAAAAGGACGAATACTCCTCTCCCGCAAAATATAGTCCAATTGCACATACGTCGTACGGAGCTACCATATCGGCTTGGACCACTACATCGTTGTAGTCAAGGTAGCACTTCGGGTATCCAGACCCAAGGCAAAACAGGGAGATGCTTTGAGAAGATACAACGTCGAACTGCTACAATCGCAAGAGATCGACAAAAATCTTTCTCCGACCGAGTTACTAGTAACCTCTCACGACATTCTCTGCCGCCAACACAATGTATCGAAAACCAGTGGCAACATTCCCAAGATACAATTAGAGAAGCCGCCTCTGACGTTCTGGTTTTCAAGCAGCCACCAAAAAGGAACCCCTGGTTTGATGAGGAACGTCGCGTCGGCAGGCAAATGCAGCTTAACAACAGGCACTCAAAGCGGCGCTGCATAGAAGAACGAGAGCTGCTCACGAGCTCTATAAGCAGAAAAAGCGAGAGCGACACCAACTTCTCATAAAGAAAAAGAGAGAGCATGAGAAGCGTTCGGTCGAAGATGTTGAGAGGTTTAAAGGTAGGAATGAAGTTCGAAAGTTTTATGAGTAGGTGAAATTAAATTCACAAGTCCATTAACCTAGAACAGAAAGCTGCAAAGACGAAAGTGGAAACATCATAGTGGAACCGCAGTCAATTCTGAGGATATGGAATGACCACTTCTGCAGGCTGTATAAGGGACGACGAACCGAATTCCGCTGTCGGGCAGGATGATCCATTCAACATAGAAGACGAAAGCCAACAATCCCGTCCTCCCGACTTAGACCAAGTAAAAATTGCCATATCTAAGTTGAAGTCTAACAAAGCCGCTGAAGGAGATGGTTTGAATGGCGAGTTCTATAAAGCAGCTCTAGATAATTTGGTTAGGAGCATGCACCAACTTATTTGTAAGATTTGGTCGGAAGAAAGCATGCCCGATAAATGGAATTTCAGTATTGTTTGCCTGATTCTGAAAAATGGAGACCCTCTTAACTGCACCAATTATAGAGGCATCAGTCTACTTAACGTCGCTTACAAAATCGTCTTTGCCATAATATGTAAACGTCTAAAGCCCATCCTCAACAACCTAATAAGTCCTTATCAGTGTGGTCTTAGACCAGAAAATTCCACAGTCGATCAAATATTTACATTACGGCAGATCATGGAAAAAAACCAATAACATCAAATCGACACCCACCATCTTTTCATCGATTTCAAGGCCGCATATGACAGCATCTACAGGGACGAGCTGTATAGAGCCATGACTAGTTTTGGCATCCCTGCCAACTGCCAAACTCGTCCGTTTGTGGAGGATGACCATGGAGAATTCACACTGCTCCAAAGAGGTTGGAAACAATTTAACGGAACCTTTCGATGTCAAAAAAGGCTTTAGACAAGGTGATGCGCTGTCATGTGATTTTTTTAACATCGTACTTGAAAGAATAGTGGAGAGCTCCTACGTCAACACTACTAAGATGACTGGTTCACGTAGAGCGCGTGGAAACCAATGCTCCGGCCCGGAAAGTCTTCGATACCACACCCACAGGATTCGCAGTGGGCGAAGACCGCAGATCAGGTGGCGCGCACAAGTGGAAAGTTACTTCACCCAACTTGGAGCGCAAAACTGGAGACATCTAGCTAGGGACCGAGCTAGATGGAGAAGTTTGTTGGGTGAGGCCCTAGTTCGCAAAGGACTGTAGCGCCACCTTAAGTATAAGTAAGTAAGCACATACGTCCCTTCTTTTCCAAGGTGATGGAAACCGTGGTGAATTTTTGTCAATTGGTCCACTGGGGATCTCACGGTTTACCTCACCCAAATGTTTTCTTCAAATTTTTTTAACAGGTATCACAAACTTGTGCCATCTTAAATTAAAAATGAAATAGTTCATTCAAACTTTTTCCTAAAAATAAACATGATTCTTGACCTAAATTAAAATTTATATTACAATCATTAATGTATTGGTAAGCCTTTATAAAGCTCATACAACTTCAAAGTATTAAATATTCATAAAAACATTGGCGCAAAATTTTAGACGATTTAGTACGATGTTAAATCATTTTTAGTATGATACTAGGTTAAAAAAAGGATTTTGATAATTTTAAACGAGTTTAGTATCGTACTATCTTCTTAACATTTTACTAAAGTTAAAATCACCAAATGGCTACTTTATCTTTTTAGTATCGTACTAAATCTGTATGACATATGTCATTTTTCTCAAATGTGACAAAGTGTTTTAAAATTGATAAATTGTGAAACAAAATTTATTTATAGATATCATAAAAAGTAAATTAATTTAAAATGCTTTCGGAGGAAGAAGATTTTAAAATGTTTGAGGATTCAGTGTTGTGTAGGAAAGTTAAAAGTTTAAAAACTCGAGCAAATCCTCTTGAAGAGCTGGACGATGGTGAATTTTACTCCAGGTATATTTTTGATAAAATAAAAATAAATAAAATAAATAAAAAAATATTAAGGTACATATGTTTTTTTTGTACATTACATTACATTTCACACTACTCGGCACATAAATGTACAGAGTAGAGAACACAGCACCTTGAGCGACAAGACTATATAAGTCGATAACAACACAAGACATTAATACAAGACAGAAGGACAGAGGAGAAAGAAGAACGAACAGTTAGAAAGAACACATGACAACAGCACGCGGTAGGTTTCGAGTCGGTCCCCCATCTGACTACTAACTGCGCTCACTGATGCTTGATTTCGGTGATCGATGGGAACCGATGTTTGCTCCACAATCTGTCATTATTTAGATGTGTTCATGGTTTTTTTTTTTAATAAAATGGGTTTAGCATGATACTAGTTAGCAAAACAATAAAAAGTGTTTAAAATTAGTGAAAAGTTAGTAGATTACTATGTATTTAGTAAATTGTTAACTAGTATCGTGCTAAGGCCTTAATAATAGGTTGTTTAAAATTTTGCGCCATTATTTTTTGCACTAAAAGTTTCAGCATATGTTGCATAATATAAAGAACCCATCCATTCATCCATCCATCCATCTATACATCTATCTTTCTACCTATCTATCTAATTATTCCACCAACGAAGTGAACAAAATCCCTATGAATAAAACGAGAACTTATTTTGTACATAGAGACCAAAGCGGCTTAAACTAATTTTCAATTAAGTTTATTATTAACAAATTCAAAACCATTTTTCCTGTTGCATATTTCATATATTTTCCAACTATCCTTTCCGCATTTTAACATCTTCCTAAGCCCTATTATATCCTTGCATGTTATACAGTGTAGTAGTGTATGTATCTGCATATATGCACAAATCGCTTGCATAAACTACATGGTTGACACACTTATGATTTGTATGCATGTGTATTGTATAGGGCAAAATTGCAATGGGATTTAAATGGCCCATCATACAAAATAAATGTAGGATTTATTTTTAGTTATCTAATAATTTTAATGCTGCACGCAATAGCTTTGTGGATATAATGCACACTATTAAATTAAATTGTTATTTAGTATTTTTTGTTTTTAACTTTTTGTTTATGCTTTACGAACAAGCAATGTACTTTATAATAGAAAAATAAATTAATAATGAGTGTGAATATAATAACTTGGTTTATATAATTTATTGATGGTAGATTAACCTTGTTGTGAATTTTAAATTAGTTCAAAATTAAAAATGTCAATTTTGGTTTTAATAATTTTTCATATATAGAAATGTTTTTTTATTGAATTTTCATCCATTTTTAAATCAACTAATTTTACTTCAACATGGACGTAGAGATTTATCAAATTTTGACAGCTCGTGGCGGCCATGTTGTTTTTTTTACTTTCTGTCAAAATGTTTTCTTTTTATCAGTCACAAATCATCGTGGGAAGTTAAAGCGTCTAGCAACATGTACAAATTATAAAAATGAGTGTTCTCTAGTATCAACAAAGCTCACGTTGCATCCTTTTTAGAGGATACATGCTCTGGTCGTCCTTTGAAGTCGACTATTTAACATTTGGTAGCGAAGTTCGAGTCAACTGCCTCATTTAACACTCAGCCAACACCCGTTCGATAACGGAATGTAAGATCTGCCAAAAACACCGCCGCTTTTCTTGAAAGTGTGCAGCAAAATTCTATGCAATCAATTTCGCGTCACTCACAAGAACTTGGCCTGCCACAGACCACAACATGTTGAATTTTGTGTCGTAATTTGAGCCTGCTTCCATACAAAATCCAACTGACCTAGGACCTAAAACCGAACACAAAACGCAACTTCGTGGGCTCACCAATTAGGTTTGGGAGCAATTGGAAGTTGACCCCAATTTCGGTGGAAAAATCACCGCATCATAGTGATGACTCCCATTTTCGAATGAATGGGTAAGTGAATAAGTAAAGTTTTTGACTTCACCAATCCACGCGAGATTCACGAGATGCCAATTCATTCAAATTCCGAAAATGATACTGGCCATGCCATCACGGTCAACGGTGATCCCTATAAGTCGATGATCTCACACTTCTTGTGGCCTGAATCGGATGATATGGACACCGAAGACATATGGTTTCAACAGGATGGCGCAGTTTCATCACTTAGTTATCTCGCTCCGAGTCGACGCGAATTGGTCACCAAGATCATGTGATTTAAACTTTTAAGACTTTTTCTTGTGTTCTTTTTTTAATGCTATGCAAATAAGCCGCAAAGCAACCTGTCCATCAAAGACATCAGAATCGATGCCATCGGTAAAATCAGCCTGATTTATACGCCAAAGACATCGGAAAATAGACTGTTCTAACAGCCACGATGGCCAGTTCACAAACATAATGTCATTGATAGGTCTTTTAATGCAATACACACTTATTTACTTACTTATTTACTTAAGAAGGAGTAACAGTCCTGTGTGAACTAAGGTCGCACCTTACAACCTTCTCCATCTAGCTCGATCCCTAGCTAGATATCTTCAGCTGCGCACTCGAAGTTGAGGATCCCACTTTCCACTTGTGCTCGCCACCCGATTTTTTTCTACTTCGCTGTTCTGTGGGTGTGGATTCGAAGACTTTCTGGGCTAGAGCATTGATTTCTATTCGCTCAGATTCACTATGTACTACATTACAAAACTCCGTTACTGTCATTGGGCATCGGTTTTTAACCGCCCACTACTACTATTTTTAATAGTTTTTCATTATACCTTCGTGTGTTAGTTATTATAAGAAAAGCCTACTAATAGGCAACGATTTCTAAAAGCAGGACGCACCTAATAATATGCTACTAATTAATGTTTAAAAAAAAGAATATATCGAATTTGATAATTACAAATGTTACCGCGACGGATCTGCTTAAATGAGCTGAGAATGAGATATTTTACTGCCGTAATAAGTAGCTTAAAATACTCTCTAGCCTCAAAACTACCTCTACATAAAAAATTATGTCATAATATTGCTCCATTGTGACGTGAAGGACATTCAAACAAACAATCAAACAAACTGACTTTCCCATTTATAATATTAGTATAGGATTTAGTAAATTGTATGTCTATTTGACTGGACTACAATGGGCATTTGCATTAACAATTTTCAAATTTGTGATTATTTGATCAGTTCCATTCGACCAAGGACTAACTACAAGCCAGCCCGCCACAAGTCTGATGGTCATAATGTTTATACCTGTTATCAAATTAAGCCTCATTTAAATAAATAAATTAAATTAGGTGGCGCAACAGTCCGTAGAGAACCAGGGCATAGTGACTTACAACTCTCAACCATTCCTGTGTGAGAGTAATTGTAGGGATGGAGGGGACCTACAATTTATATGCCGAATCCGAACGGCTAATTTGAGAAAGCACTTTTTCATGACAAGAATTACTCTTGGAGAATTTGTCAATTCCTAGCAAGAGGTAGTACCCGTGAAAAAAAACTTTAGGTGGCACAGGCAGGGATCGAACCCAAGACCTCTCGCATGACAGTCCAACGCACTTTTTTTTTTTTTTTTTTTTTATTCATTTTTATTCATTATTTTTTAAAACTATCTTAAACCTAGACAAAAATTCATAAAACTAGCCTAATTATCCATAACTTACAACTAACTTACTGGTCCCATACGGACACTCTAAGTTATACAATAATACTTAATTCTAATGCCATTCGGCCCCAAGATCTATTTAACCTGAATTCAATTTTATTTATTTTCTATTCATTAGAAAATTAAAAAAAAAAAAAAACAATTATCAATATCCTTTTTTATTTTTACTTAAAAACTACTTAAAATTAGGTCCTTAAATAAAACTTAAAACTAATATTAGCTACCTATTCTACCTTTAAACTACTTAAAACTAGAACAACCACAGCAGCAAATCTAACTATCTAATATTTGTTGTTTTTAATTTTTCATTTTTTATTTTTATGTTCCTTTTTTTTTCTTATTCCTTGTTTTTTAATTATTTTTTTTTTATTAATTTTTTTTTCTAATTATTTTTTTTTGTGCAACCATGCCTATTCTACTTAAAACTAAACCCTAAAACTATAAAACAAGTATGTAAGCTGGCTAGGCCAAGGCTTAAAACCCCATCCCGACTAGCCACTATCAAGTGCCGATTGAAGCCACCAAAACTGGTTCTCCTGCTTCAGCCTATCAGTTCGGTCCCGTTCGGACACAGCCCTACTGAACCGAAGGAGCTCTGCTCCGCCTTGTGCCATGACGACCCGATTGTACAGGAGTCGCCTATCCACGGTTCGTCGTCTGACGTGGTAGATTAGCGGAACTGCCAATCTATCCTGTATCAGACCGCATCTATCTAAGAAGAGGGATGGTTCTGGTAGAATAAAGCCGCTCAAGCGTGCACTCTCTAAATACTCGTCTTCCCCGAAAACTTAATTGTTGGTCGAAGACATAGCTCTTGCAATGTGACCTTGAAAGAGTTTTATCACGAAATTGTCAATTCTGTTGATTCGAGCCCCGTTGTATAGGACCTCGTTGGAATAGTAGTGCACGTAATGACGTAAGAAGATGCCAGTCCAACGCACTCACCATCATGCCACGGGTACTAGCCTCATTTATTTGCTAGAATTTTAAAATATTAAAGATATTCCCAATACGTGTCATACGAGGAAGCCAAGTTTTTGTTGCTTTTTGCAGAGCTTTCATTATTATGGTCAATTACTCAATATCAGAGCGTAAAAATAATTTCTTTCAGTTGCTACTTTTTTGAAAACTAGTCAAATGCTATGAATATGTTTTTCTTTTTTTTAAATGAAAGTTCGTATATTTTCTCAATGGCGTTATAAAATTTGACCATTTTTCAAATTTTCTACACATATCAACAACAATCTTTAGTAAGCTTATACTTATACATAGCTTTCTTATCAAGACCAAGTCCAAGTGATCAGATCCAGGTGTACTCCGTGAATGTACGAACACATTTTATTATGTATTTGCATTGAATGCCAAACAAATTCATCTTCATTTTGAAATCTCAATTCCAATTTCAAATTCTTGAAATAATGACGGATGAACCACACACCTTGATATCTGTTATCGACTATAACGAATGAGTCTTGTGATTACTATTTGCCTCAGGATTTAGGAACATCTAGTTTAAACAAATTTTCAGCACTAATACAATAGCTACACATATTTATTCGTATTTGCAGCTTTGAAAATTAAATTCTCTAAATATCTTTTATACGGTATTTTGTATCATGAATTTATAGGCATAGAAGCATCACATCACAGATGTTTTGTTTGGACCTATATATTCGAAGAAGCAAGAGCTTATAACAGCTCAGTCAGCACTAATACCGATGTATGTATGTATGTACACTACAGTACATACATATAAAACTATTACATTTGGTCATAGTTCTGGTGCTGAATCGGTTCTTTAGTCAACACATATGTATGTACAACCATAGGTAGATAATATATTCTTATTCCAGGAATGAGTAGAGACCAGTGGCACCAATTACCAATCCTATTTGTAGTCAATTCGATTTGGTTTGCTAGTCGAAGTCGAAATCGAAATCAGAACTGGAGAGTGTGTAGGCGTATGTGTTTTGTGTGTTGAAAACCGCGTGCCGATAAATCCAATAACGTGGCTATATTTCCTGCTTCTTCATCCTGTGCATCATCGATTGTTGAAACCCCAGCTGAGCGCTTGAAGACCAATTCTACACGTAATATGCGTAGAACCTTATTTCAGAACGCCTATAGCAATAACAAGCAAGCAAAATGTGCTGTATCACAAGAATTGATCAAAGATTCAATTTGTTTTAAAATTGCTCTACGGTTTTGTTCTGTATGTTTGTGCTTGTGTTAGTGTTCGTTAATCAGGCACTGGACTGGCCTTAAAAATGATTTGACACTCACATAAGACCCACACTACACACTATGGCGGTAAACAATCTAAAGTGGTAAGGTGCTCTTGGTGTTTCTGGTGTTCATGCTGTGTAAGCTGCCTTTTGGGGGGCCCGGCCGAGCGGAAAAGCGAACAATTACTATTCAAACTTGAAATATTTCAGTGCCATGGTTAGATGGGTGGAAGCAGGCAAGTGAGTGGCTTACATTCAGAAATTTGGCAAGGGAGTAAGGTAAACTCGAATGGAACTTATGGTGCATTGTTACAAAGCTCGGCCTAGAACTGCACATCCATCGTATGTGCTGTGATGTGATGTAACATCTGCTAATTTGAGGATGATTGCATTGAGCTAGTAGATAACAATGGCTATAAGGGAACTTCGGAGACATGTTGCTTGGAAGTATGTTGAGTTTGAGTATATCTGCGATTTAATTTTGGCTTTCTAATTGAGTAATAAGTGGCAACCACAATTTATTTTAATTTATTGTAAGTTCTTAAACTGGCCACGTACGGGTTTTTAGCTAGAGTTACGCATGAAATCATCTAGGAAATATGGTCGATGGTGAACCTTAATTGGCCTACTTTTTCTCCCACTTTAAGGTCGGAATGGATAAGGTTGTCTTAAATTTAATGTTGTTGATTTCATGTTTGCCATAGAAATGGTTGCTTTCCTATTGATAGGTTTTTCATAAGAGTTTTCCTTATTCTTCAAGAATTTGTGTATTTTCGATTCTCTAAAAACATGTGCACCACCTGATTCTCGCGGTCTTCCTTTACTGCGCCGTCCATCGGAATTAGATTCGAAGACCTTCCGGGCTGGAGCGTTGATGTACATTCGCTCTACATGACCCAGCCATCTAAGTCGTTGGATTTTTATTCTTTAACCTAGGTTAGTGTCGTGGTACAGACCGTACAGTTCATCGTTGTATCTTCTCCTCAACTCTCTATCTATACAGAGACAGACGTGACAAAAATCACCAGTATAAATTTTCTCTAGAAGCATCTCAAGACGCTCTTATCTTTCTTTGACGATAAAAAGCCTCAGCGCCATAAATAAGAACCGGGATAGTGAGCGTCTTATAGATAGTGACTTTAGATGCTCGAGAGAGGACTTTACTACTCAATTGCCTTCTTCGTCCAAAGAAGCAAAGATTTACAAGAGTTATTCTTCGTTCGATTTCAGAGCTGGTGTCGATGTCTGAATTTATAGCGATACTTAGGTAGACAAAATCCTTAAATACCTCAAAGTAATAGCTGTCCATGGTAACGTTTTGTTCAATTTCCTTTTACTCTGTCTCCACCGTAATGCTCAAAAATGCGCCACTGACATCAGGCTTTGATCTTCCAATGTGTCAATTTCTTCGGTGTATCCAAGTAATTGGGTGGACCTTTGAAAAATTGTGCCCCTATTAGTGACGATTGAGTTTTGCACAATTATTTCCAGAACGATGTCCAAGAAGTTGCTTGACAGTTCATCGCCTTGTCTAAGACCTTTTCGATATCAAATGCATCGTCGACATCATTCCCGATCTTGATAGTCATTTTGCATAAATAGTTAGGATTGAAAGGGATGACAAAACTAAACATTGCTCTGTAAAGATCTTCCCTACAAATGGTGTCATACGCAGCTTTGACATCGATAAGAAGATGGTGGATAGCGGTTTGAAGTTACTGGGTTTTTTCCTAGATCTGCCGTAATGTGAATATGTGGTCGATATGGGCAATTCCTGGTCTGAAGCCACACTGATATGGACCTATCAAGCTGTTGACGAATTCCTTCAGATGGCAGAAGGGATCTTATATGCACCACGTTTAAAAATAAAAACAACGAGCAACAGTCCGGTGAGAACTAGGGCCTAGTGACTTACAACTCTCAACCATTCCTGTGTGCAAGTAATGTTCTTAGGGATGGAGGAGACCTACAGTTTTAAGCCGAATCCGAACGGCTAATTTGAGAAAGCACGTTTCATGACAAGAATTACTTTTGGAGAATTTGTCAATTAATCGCAAGAGGCAGTACCCGAAAAAAATTTTAGATGGCACAGGCAGAGATTGAACCCAAGGCATGATAGTCCAACGCACTATGTATTATGCCACGAGTACTACCACGTTTACTCTAGTTAATAATGAGCATCCTCAAAAACACGGCGCACCAAAAAAGATATTGAGCAGAGTATCGAGAAGACCTTTAAGAGACCATTGACCATCTTGAGCAACAATTCAACAATTGAAGCTGTGTGTATCCAAAATCCATATCGTGCAAGAATCGAGACGCAAGAAAGGTCTCAAAAATAATTTTCTTCAACGATGAAGCTTTTTTTGGTTAAATAAGCAAAACTGCCGTATTTGAAATGATCATAATCCACAAGCCATATTATTAAATCTTTAGCATTTTATTCCTTTTTGAAAACCACATGTCTTCATAATGTCTTTATATAACCTTACTTATTAAATTCAATGTCAGAACTAGGAAAATCAGAAGCGTACATTTTTAAATGAGCTTACATGAAGACATAAGTGTTTTTAGAAAAATAACCTTTGTCAGCATTTAACATGACTAACATCATGCACTAGACTAAAACAGCGAAGCCAAAAAAGTCAAATCATTTAAAAACTAACAGCTGTAAGCTTTGTTTATTACCAAATGTGTAAAGAAATGTTTTTGATTCAAGAACTGTATTGCAATCCACAAAAAAAAAAAACCTTCTTTGGTCTTGGTCGAAAACCTATATTCCCATCTCACAGTAAGGCAAGGTCATACATTCAAAGCCTTACTATAACTCAAAAACACACTCCAAGGTTGCTTTTACTTTAGTAATTTTCTATGGAAAATGCATTCCTTATAAGAGAAAATCATACAAAATATTGTGCCAAGAACAAAGGCCTTAAACAAAAACAACATCTAGGGCGGAAAATATTTAATTTCTCGAAGCATGTACAAACATAATATATATAACTCAATTGTTTTATATTTCATGGGTTAGTAAGTAAGTCTAACTTGCTTGTTCTGTTTTGCTTTAGGAACTCTGCTGTAGACTAATGGATACATGTGCACTTGTGCATTCTTATTATGATTTTATTATTATTTTTTATTATGGGAAAATATCAGTTTGTCTTTGAGAATATACCTAAGACCAAAGTACAAAGTAAATATGTTGCTATGCACAATTTAAACATAAGAAAATAAAATAATTCTATTCCATTACTTTAAGTTTTTGATATTACAGTGAAATGTTCCTTATTTTTTTTTAAAACGAAACCAGCCGGCCGGCCAACAACGCAAGATACCCATACGGTATCCCATTTTGATTGAAATCACTTTTTCGTGGTACCACTTACATTTTTGTATAAATTCTTTCGATCAAAAATAAAATGAAACAAAGAGGCTGGGATGCGACCCACACTGATAACATCCCATCCCGTCTGTCGATGTGTCTTGCTTAGAAGTTTGTGTATATGTATCAATTTTTACCAAATTTGCGTACTATTTTTTGTAGATTTTATTTTATTGAATATCGAAAACAATATTTTCTGTGAAATAAAATAATTTAAAAGCGAATATTTTTAATTTTTGAAAAGCTATTTGAGTCGAAAGTAAATTTTTACCAAGTTTTAGTAGGTTTTTAATTTTTTGTCAAAAAAAACTGTCAATTCGGTTTTTTTTCAAAAATTTTACTGAATGTTGAAAAATTAAAGTAGTTTAAAGCCAATATCTCAAAGTTTTGAAAAGATATTTGAGTCGAAAATCAATTTTTACCAACTTTCGTTCATTTTTTTTTAGGTTTTTAATATTTTGTAAAAAAAAAAACTGTCAATTCGATATTTTTTTAAATTTTACTGAATATTGACAACAATGTTTTTTAAAAGATAAAAGTAGTTTTATGCCAATATCTCAAAGTTTTGAAAAGATATTTGTGTCGAAAATCAATTTTTACCAAGTTGAATTAATGTTTTTTTTAGGTATTTTTATTTTTTTCTAAAAAAATTGTCATTTCGGTTTTTATCAAAATGTTACTGAATGTTGAAAATAATATTTATTATAAGATAAAATAAGTTTGAAGCCATAATCTCAAGTTTTTGAAAAGATATTTGAGTCGAAATACAATTTTTACCAACTTTGAGTAATGTTTTTTTAGGTTTTTATTTTTTATAAAAAAAACTGTCATTTAGATTTTTCTCAAAATTTTATCAGCTGTCAAAAACATTATTCTTCGTTGCAAAAAATTGTTTTGGAGATGAAATCATATTTAAGTCGTAAAATTTTCGAGGTGACAAATTTTTTTTTCAATTTTTTTTTATTTATAAAAAAAACCGTTAATTGGATTTTTTTTACAAAAATATAATTGTTTTGTATCACGTTACAATATATAATATAAAATTTAATTCAAGTCTGTAACGTCATTGGTTCATGAGATATTTAGGGTTAACCAAAATTTTCACCTTTTTTTTAAACTGCTATGGTAAAAAAAAACACAAACGCAATTATCTTGAGAGTCCTTTCTGCATATTTCTGCATGATTATCTGTATAAAAAAATTTATTTGAAGTCGATATCTCTTCTGGTTCTTGAGCTAAGGACGACGAAAAAAACGTCGCGAACGTACGGACGTACGTAAACACGCACGCACAGACATCTTTCCAAAAATCTTCTATTTCGACCCTAGGGACCTTGAAACCGTCGAGAAATGTCAAAATTTTACCGTAGCGTATACGTACTTTTTGTTATTTTTGTTGGTGGCTGGGAACCCCTGGTTTCATGAGGAATGTCGGTAGGCAAATGCTGCCAAACAACTGGCACTCAAAGCGGCGATGCATGGAAGGACGAGAGCTGCTCACGAGTTCTATGAGCAGAAGATGCGAGAGGAACATCGATTTCTCAGAAGGAAGGAACCCCAGTTAATTCTGAGGACATGGAAGGACCACTTATGCAGACTGTATAAGGGCGACGACGAACCGAATTCCGCTGACAGGCACAATGATACATTCAACATAGACGACGAAAGCCAACAATCCCGTCTTCCCGACTTAGACGAAGTAAAGATTGCCATATCTAAGTTGAAGTCTAATAAAGCCGCTGGAGCAGATGGCTTAAATGCCGAGCTCTTCAAAGCAGCTGGAGATAATTTGGTTAGGAGCATGCACCAACTTATCTGTAAGATTTGGTCGGAAGAAAGCATGCCCGATAAATGGAATCTCAGTATTGTTAGCCCGATTCTGAAAAATGGAGACCCTCTTAACTGCACCAATTATAGAGGCATCAGTCTACTTAACATCGCTTACAAAATTTTCTCTGCCGTAATATGTGAACGTCTAAAGCCCATCGGCAACAACCTGATAGGTCCTTATCAGTGTGGTTTTAGACCAGGAAAGTCCACAGTCCACAGGAAAGAACCCAAGAACATCAAATCGACACAAACCATCTTTTCATTGATTTCAAGGGTCGCATATTATGACAGCATCTACAGGGACCAGCTGTATAAAGCCATGTCTAGTTTAGGCATCCCTGCCAAAATCGTCCGTTTGTGCAGGATGACCATGGAGAATTCACGCTGCTCCATAAAGGTTGGAAACAACTTAACAGAACATTTCGATGTCAAAAAAAGCTTTAGACAAGGTGATGCGCTGTCATGGGATTTTTTTTAACATCGTACTTGAAAGAATAGTGCAGAGCTCCCACGTCAACACTAGAGGCACTATCTTTCAAAAGTCTGTCAAATTACTAGCATATGCTGATGGCATTGACATAATCGGAAGAACTCAGTGTGATGTCAATGGGGCTTTTGTGAGTATTGAGGCAGAGGCGGCAAAAATGGGTTTAACGGTTAATGAGGGAAAAACAAAGTACATGCTGTCGTCAAGAAAGGACTTACAACACCGACGACGTCTCGGTCAAAACGTCACCATCGACAGACTTAACTTTGAGGTAGTTAGGGACTTCGTCTACCTAGGCTTCGGTATGAAAACAACACCAGCACTGAGATCAAAAGGAAAATAACTCTTACTAACCGCTGTTTCTTTAGGCTAAGAAAGCAATTGAGTGGCAAAGTCCTCCCTCGAGGGACCAAAGTGTCGCTACATAAGACCCTCATCATCCCCGTCTTGCTATGTGTTGCACAAGCATGGACTTTGACAAAAGCGGATGAAAGCACCTTGGGTCGATTTGAAAGAAAAGTAAAATGTATGTTTTTTGGTAGAAAAACCGTTATTAATTGAAGGGCACAATATGCGACCAATCGATATTTTCGACATTTAAAGGTTTTTGAAATTGGCATATGTTCTAAGCGCTTGCTCGTAGGAAAAAAGTTACGTAAGTTATTTTTTAGCATATTTTATGATGAACGAATTCCAGCTGAAAATCATTTTTGTATACCATTTACCGTTCAAAAGTTAAAGCCTAAAAACGTTAATTTTCGACAAAAAACCTCAATAACTTTTTTTGATGACTGGGGAGTTTTAGGGACTATTGTTCACTCGATAATACCGATGTTCTTAGTGTCTGCAACAATTTTTATCGATATGCGAATTATTTCGACGTAAAATGTCTATTTTGGTTGGGATTCTAAATACCTAATAATATTTTTTGAAGTTTATAAAAAAAACTGTCAATTTTTTACCTTATGCATTTTGGTAATATGACGTGTTGAATAGTGGTGCATTCCCACATTTTGGCTACAATTTTTTAATACTCCCCGTTTTTGAATACTTGGCCTTCTTAAAAATTCGTCTGTCCCTATTTTCATAATTTTTAATCTGGCTACCCTACATTTCGCCAAAATTAAGCTTTTTGACAAAGACGTTTGACGTTAAGCCAAGTGTTTAAAAATGTCCCTTCTCAGTCCATCTTTGCACAACCGGTTTGTCGCATTTCAGTAATAAATTTGAATTCCTTACATCATTATCAAAAATTCGGTTTTTACTAAATATTTTGACATTGACAGTCTGGTTATTGGTTTAAAGGTGTGTTCACAGTCAAAGTCGAAAGAAAAACAAACCATCTAAATTTTGGTTGAATCAAAATACTTAAATGGCCAGCGGTGTTAATAATACTTCTTCACTGATGACGATGACAAAACTCCAACAAAACAAAATCCATGACTCTACAAAATCCTGAAGTGAATCCGAGCTTTGTTCAGCAAGTTATTTCCCCCAAGCTGTGAGCAAGCTAAAAAATAAGGAAACATTATTATTTTTTCCAAAACAACTTTTATAAATAGAAGCAGCATGCATAACTTCTATGAAAAGGAATATAAACCTAACCTTGTGTGGGTGACGTTGATCCGGTCATAGATTGGTAGTATAATATTTTTTTCCGTCTTTCCATTCGCCTACAAGTGGGGTATTTTCTCCTATATTATGGGGATTAAACGCCAAAAAACCCTTTTGGTAGTTTTCCAAAACCAACAAAACAAAAAAAAAAACACTTTACTCTAAGGATCAATAAATAATACATGAATTACTGTAAAGGACTTTGAATACTACATACACTACATCTCCGCAGCCAATCCTCGAAAATGCCTTTTGAAATGTTGGTCGATGTAGTCACATTTCTTAAACCCATATCAAAGTTTTCTAATTGTAAGTTAGAATCATTTTCCATCTAAATACATAGTCCCATTGTGGGTTGTTGGTAATTCATATTGAAAGAGTCTTTATGTGATATTTAGAAAGCAGAACCTATATAAATAAATGCCTTATTCCTTCTCAAGGCCTCTTCATCCATTATGTCACTTGATGTGTGTTTACTCGTTTATTTTATACTTCGTTTATGATCTTATTTATATCATTTTTTATATGAGATAATCAAAAGAGTAAAATAAAAGGCACGTGGAATAAAAACTAAAAAGTTTTCTTACATTTTTACAAAATAAAATGTTTATCTTTAAACTTTCACAATTCTCTCTCGTCATTTTCGAAATATTTTATGGGAAATATTTAAGTAAAATTTTTCTGTTGAAAACTACTAAAATATTATCTGAACCCGGTGCCGTTTTTCATCATTGAATATCTGAATCTAAATATCTGTTTATTGTTAGTCTTCTGAGTCTTCTGTAACTAAAATATTTGCAACAAATCGATTATGTGTATGTGTTCGTTCAATGATGGCTGATGGTACTATGGACAGACTTCCTTCCGGTTTGTTCCGTTCATGATTTTCTGTTTGTGCCATCCTGTTCCGTCATCGATGATTATGATGAAATTTGTTTATCAATGGAGCTATACAAAATTTTTCGAATGTACATTATGGTATTTGGGAATTTGAAGTAAAATCTAACAATTTTGTGTTTATTATGCAACAACAACCATGATTTTAAAATCAATGTACTATGCTCTTTGAGCTGGTATGTCTGACTATGTAGTTATAGGGAAAAGGATGTTGGCAATAGTTTTATATTCATTGAGCGAGAAATATTATCCTAACATCATATTTCCTAATAGTCTAAGATACGTACAATTAATATCTCATCTCATCTGCTGATTTGATAATGACCAATATTTATCTACATACATCGTTTTCTTATAACCTTTGATTTGTGGCAAATGGTTGCACTATGTATGTTGAACATTTAATTATTTACTAAACATTTCACACATAACTAAAGCGCGATTACAAAAATTCATAATCGAGGTTGATTAATGTTATGCAACTTGATGATAACGAAACCAATTTTTAGTTGTATATTATGAGATGGTAATCTAGGTAAATGCAGCAAATTGAGAAGATCCGTCCACGTCGTCGTCGTCTTGATTGATAGCAGTATCAACTGTCTTAAAAGAAAACAACATTCTAAGAATAAAATTTTAAATTGAAGTGATGGGTCATCGATGTCTCTGTGTTTTGCTCTTTGCGCCACGCCAGGAAAAACAATCTTAATAAGCTTTTCCTTCGATTCCGTAAGCTGACAAAAATCGTTAGCAAGTTAGTGTCTCGTGGATTGCACGTTTAGGGCCCTAACACTAGGGCAATGTTATTCTATGATCAGATCTTCGCCAAAAGCAGTGATGTCAAAAAAGTTTGTCTACTTCCTACGAGTGCATCTAAGAAATAAATTCCACTAGTTTCATTCCTCACAGCTTCTATCAAAGAGTCGGGTAGAATCTTTTGTTGTTCATTCAATTTTGGAACATTTGTTTGAACTACTTCAGTTAGTGCTTGGGTATCCTATCGTACTCTTCAGTATCTCTTTGCTGGACGTGACTAAGTTTATCATGCATATGCCGAAAAAAATAATTATCGAAATCGGTCGAGTCGTTTCTGAGTTAAAGGGAGACTTACGCACAGCAATTCGTTCTTATATTTATAGGTATAGATATTAATTAGAATAACAATTTGGACTTGGGATGCCTAGCTTTAACCTGGCCCTAAGTTGCTAAATACTGAAAAATAAGAGTGCATTTTTGAGTTCAATTACCATCATCTGTTATTTATAAAAATCGGATTTATGATAAAAGTCCATGGCCCAAATATGAAGAAAAAATCTAGGACTTCCTACTTGTATCCTGGTCCTATTCGAATTTGGCCGTCTCATAGAGGTGGGTCTGCGGAGTAAATATACCCTCATCTTTTATTTAATTGATTTTGGTGTCAAATGATAGATTTTTTAATTTAATTTCTAAAATGATGCTGGGATGCGACCCACACTGATAACTTCCCATCCTGTCTGGCGATTTGTCTTGCTTAAAAGGTTTGTATGTTTTCGTGTTTTGCTAAAAAAGTTGTCAGTTGAATTATTCTAAAAAAAATTAAAAATTAGCAACAATATTTTAGATATATGATGAAATAGTTTGATTTCAAAATCAATTTTTGTAAACGAGACTTTTAGTCGAAAACCAATTTTTACCAATTTTAGAAGCATTTCTCAAAAGTTTTTATTTCTTATACATATAAACAAATACAAATTGGATGAATAAAACTAATTTGAAGCCAATATCTTCTATTGTTCACGAGATATCAAGAACCGAACATCAATATTTAATAATTTTGCGTAATGTTTTTTTGTACATTTGAATTTTTTATGAAAAAATTTGATTGTTGGATTTTTGTAAAAAATAAAAAAAGTACTGAATGTCGAAAACAATATTTTCTATGAGATAAAATTAGTTTGAAGCCAATATTTTTAATTTTTGAAAAGATATTTGAGTCGAAAATCAATTTTTACCAACTCTTGTTAATTTTTGTTCGGTTTTTGGTTTTTTGTAAAAAAAACTGTCAATTCGATTTTTTTCAAAATCTTACTGAATGTTGACAATAATGCTTTTTAAAAGATAAAATTAGTTTGAAGCCAATATCTTAAAGTTTTGAAAAGATATTTGAGTCGAAAATCAATGTTTACCAACTTTTAGTAATGCTTTTTTTAGGTTTTTATTTTTTGTAAAAAAAACTGTCAATTCGATTTTTCTCAAAATTTTACCAGATGTCAAAAACGTTATTTTTCGTTGCACAACATTTTTTTTTTTTTTTTTTTTTTTTTTTTTTAATTTAATCTACGAGCTAAAGGCTCAACAGATGCAAAAAAGAATAAATACATACATAGGTACATATATACAAAAAAAAAAAAATAATAATAATAATAATAATAATAATTTACAATTCATGATTAATTTCTTAAAAATAGATAATACAAATCATTTTTGAATTTGTTTCTAGGCCATGCTATGTCAATATGACTAATTACTTCGTTGAACTCCCTAATTGACCTTGAAACTGGTTCATTCATTCCATAATTTGTCCTATGTTTAGGTTGAAAAAGAAGGTATCTTTCCCTCAATGGTCTAATCGGGGCATAAATACAAATTAACGATAGAAGGTTAGGACACTTTATATGGTAACATAAAATATCTCGCACAAATACTATATCATGAATAGTTCTTCGAGATTTGAGAGATTTCAGACCTAGAAGATTACGTCGAGCTTGAGAATCTGGACAAAAATTCCAGCGCATTTTAAAAAACACATATTTTGTGAAACGATTCTGAACTTTCTCAATTCTATCCGAAAATGTTTGTTGGAAAGGATTCCATATGACATCAGCATACTCAAGTAATGATCTAACTAATGAGTTATATAGAGAAGTAAGCGTATAGGGATCCGAAAAGTCAGTTGAATTTCTTTTAATGAAACCAATCATAGAGTTGGCTTTAGCAACAATAGCATCCATGTGCGGAACAAATGTAAACTTGGAATCAAAGGAGACACCCAAATCCTTTACCGTAGCAGTTCTCTGAAGAGGGATACGATCAAGAGAATACGCAAACTCATAAGTTGAGAGTTTCCTAGTGACAGAGATAGCGAAGCATTTCTTGACATTAAGTTTAAGACAGTTAACCAAACACCAGTTTGATAAATGATCGAGGTCTATTTGGAGATTAAAGCAATCATAAATGGAATTCGCTTTAAGAAATAATTTTAGATCATCAGCATATATGAGACATTGGCTGAACTTTATGTTTTTGCAAATATCATCTATAAATATTATAAATAAAAGTGGGCCAAGATGACTACCCTTGGGGAACTCCTGAGGTACATTTAATCGATCTCGAGGTTTGATTATCAAGTTTTACTTTT
Organism: Eupeodes luniger; assembly: GCA_951509635.1. Classification (NCBI taxonomy): domain Eukaryota; kingdom Metazoa; phylum Arthropoda; class Insecta; order Diptera; family Syrphidae; genus Eupeodes; species Eupeodes luniger. The sequence continues at coordinate 156,929,849 of OX608073.1, read as the reverse complement.
TGTACTCTATCAGTTAAAAAAGATGAAATCCACTGAAGGAGATTAGAGTGAATCCCAAAGTTATGAAGCTTACGAAGCAGTATGTTGTGGCATACAGAATCGAATGCCTTACTAAAATCCGTGTAGATAGCGTCTACTTGACTTTGACTTTCTATACAATTAATAACGAAAGAAGAAAAACATGCGAGATTAGTGACAGTTGATCTACCCGATATAAACCCATGCTGGGCATCACTTACATGTTCTTTTACGACAAAATCCAGTTTGGTCTTTACTAAACTTTCGAGCAATTTAGGAATTGTGGACAGCTTACAAATGCCTCTGTAATTTTCAACATTATTTTTCGAACCAGACTTATAAATTGGGATCAGAAAAGAAGATTTCCATTCGTCCAAAAATATTCCGGACGATAAAGATAAGTTGAAAATAATTTGCAATGGCAAACATACAGAATTAGAGCATTTTTTTAAGATAAGCGCAGGAATGCCATCGACACCAGGAATGTGATTGGGTTTAAGATTTTGAAGACCATTTAATACAGCAGATAATTCTAAGTGCATTGAGCCAATATCAACTTTAGGGGTAATATTTGTAAGAAGATCCAAGTTTCCTTGTGAAGTTGAGTAGACTGATTCAAAAAATTTTGCAAAAAGATCAAGTGTTTTATTAATGTCAGTAGAATTATCCCCTCTAAAATTCATCGTAGTAGGAATGCCAATTGATTTCCTTTTAGCATTAATAAAACTCCAGAATCGTTTCGGATCACTTTTCAAATTAAGCTCCATATTCGAAATATAATTCCTGTGCAAGAATTTGCTGAGAACCATGAATTCTTTGCGAAGTTTACAAAATTTATGTTTGTCATCCAACGCTTTTGACATTTTATACTTGACAAATGATTTATTTTTTAAATTTTTTAAATGAGCCAGCCTTTTGTTATACCACGGAGGTTTGGAAATATTCTTTTCAGTCCTATAAGGTACAAATAAGTTAAAAGCTGTATTTAAGATACACGTGAAACGGTTAAGCATATTCTTCAAGTTTAGGTTTAAAAATTCAGTATTCCAGTCTACAGTTCCAAGATAATTATCGAGTTCAATGAAGTTAGATTTTAAGAAGTTAAATGATTTTGGATTGTTACAGTTAAATTTTAAATATGTATACAATTTTATTTCAATATATAATTCCTTATGGTGGATTGAATTGTTTAACAAACTATACGGAACAGTATCTGTGATTGAAACTTTCAATTCATCTTGTGATGTAAATACTAAATCAAGAATTTTATCTAAATTATTAACAATACTATTAATTTGATGTAGATTTAAAGCAAATAAATGATCGATAAAAGTTAATTCAGAATCTTTTTTTAAATTACATGGGACAAGCATATTTTCACTTAAGGAATATGACCAATTTATATCGGATAAGTTGAAATCACCAATAATACAAATTTTATGCAAGTTATTGTTGAAATTATTAACAAAATCAATGTTAGTAAGATGTTTTTCATAAAGTTCAACAGTGCTTTTTGGCGGTATATAACTAACGATGACGTACATTAACATACCAGGTTCAAGACTGATGGAAACACACATTTGTTCAATATCGGTGACAGGTAGTGAAATTGATTCACATGACATAGTTGAGCGAACGGCAACAAGTAGCCCACCTCCACGATCACCAGCAGTAACACAGCGATCCCTCCGGAAGACCATATAAGAGTTAACGTCAAAAATTTCAGAATCAGAAATACCACTCCAAAGCCAAGATTCAACAATAATGATAACATCGTAGTCGACATTACTGGTAGCAAGGTAAAGCGCAGGGATTTTTGTACGAATTCCACTGGAATTATGATAATACATTTTCAGGCAATCAGGATTGGATGGAGAAACATTTGGGTTCTTTATTTCTCCATCGACGATACGTTTTTTGGGATGTAGTCGAATTTACGAATCTTTATTCCGTAAGGCCAAAAAGATGCATTGAAAACGGATTTCACAAATTCAGCTGGAATTCCGATTTTAAAGCAAACATATCTCAAGTTTGCGTCAGATCCATTTTTCAGAAGTTTGTAGCATTTAAAATAAGAAGGATTAACATTTAAATTAGACGAAAGGTATTGAATAATTGAATCGGTTGAAGTTAATGGATCAAACTTTGACAGGTGAAACCATTTTAATTTCGTGTAAACTAGAAGTTCACCATTCTGGATATTAGAACCGGAAACAACTCGAGCGCTCTTAAGACGCTTATCAATATTACCTTCTTCTCCAGCAGCAACGTCTTTTTTACTTGGTGACGCAACGACAACTTCCGTATCTCTCACAATTTCAGCATCTCCAGCAACAGCAACAACAACAGCAACAGCAGAATTTACATCCGCATTTATAATAACATCATTATTAGCAGCCTTTGAATCACCAACATCGTTAACAATAGAAATGCCAGATCCCACGATGTCCACAGTACCCTTAATATTATCAGCATTATTTGTGCCAACATTTGTTATAGTATGTGTAGCATCATCATCATCAGCAACAAAAGATTGTTTTGGAGATAAAATCTTTTTTTGTTCGTAAAATTTTCGAGGTGACAAATATTTTTTTCAGTTTTTTTGATTTATAAAAAAACCGTTAATTGGATTTTTTTCCAAAAATATATTTCTTTGATATAACGTAAAATAAATAAATAAATTAGGTATATTTTACCAGAATTCTGGTACATTTTTACCAGAAAAAAAATATTCCTGGTATATTCTACCAGAATTCTGGTACATTTTTACCAGGAAAAAAAATATTCCTGGTATATTTTACCAGAACTCTGGTACATTTTTACCAGGAAAAAAAAATATTCCTGGTATATTCTACCAGAATTCTGGTACATTTTACCAGGAAAAAAAATATTCCTGGTATGTTCTACCAGAATTCTGGTACATTTTTACCAGGAGAAAAAAATATTCCTGGTATATTCTACCAGAATTCTGGTATATTTTTACCAAGAATACTGGAGAAAATTTTACCAGGAAAAAATATATTCCTGGTATATTCTACCAGAATACTGGGTTTATTCCCGGTATAATTTTTACCAGGAAGAAATATTCTCCTGGTATATTCTACCAGAAATCTGGTGTATTTTACCAGGAATTCTTCCAAAAATCTCCTGGTAAAATTTACCATGATTTTCTGGAAAATTTTACTACGCCTGGTAGGAATCTAAAAACCACTTTTTCTGGATAAATTTAGCGGGAAATCTGGTCACCGGTACCAGTTTTTTTTTTTTGAGTGCACACCGATAAGCCCAGAGTATTAGTCTGTCTAAGGCATTTTGTAAGAGTTCTTTTAAGGTGTTGAGATGTTATCCACTCGAGCAAACGTGGTGTGAAACAGATTCATAGTTGCTCGAATGACATCACCCTAATAGTGAATTCAAAGCGTTTTCTGATGTCGTAGATCATGTTCGTCATGTGCTGCATGTGAAATTGTTGCTAATGAGACCAATTTGTTGATGTTTGAACTTAATGTGTTTCGAACAAGATGAAAAAGAAATATTGCTTAAGAACTATTGCGCTTAAACTCACCAAACTAATAAATTTACTCGCAATCAAAATGTAAAACCAATTCCACCAAACAGAAAACATATAGATTTCGCCAAATCGATGTCAATATTATTTGTTTAAGGCTAAGGCAAACATTAAAAGATTGATGAATTATATTAAATACATAGTAGAAAAATTGCGATTTAAGTTTGTATTATCAACAATTCAATTTTTCCCACCTAGAGTTTGGGTCAATCAACCTATCAGATCAGTAAATATTGCCTTACAAATATCGATTTAAAAAATATTGACAAGACTCGGGTGGTTTCAATTCGCATGACTTATTTGAGTTCAACATGCTGAAGTGTCAATTTATTTGTATTTTCCATTTAAGAAGAAGAAGAAGCCAACGAACTTGTCGTCTTCTTATCCTTCGACTACATAAATTGACTTTAGCTTTTTCATTTCATTGGATTCTCAGTTCACTTTTATTTTTATTTTCCTATTTCACCATTTCACCTGAGAAATACCAATTTAATTTTATTTAAGTGTACCTTTTCTATCTAGGTACTCTCTGAACTATTTCCAATCAGAGGTCATAGAAGTAAAGGTAGATAATCCTAATTTTTATAATTCCATTTGAATATTAAATACAAGAATCAGTTCGAGGACATTTTTGTGTTAAATCTTATCATCAGTGTCATTAACGACGAAAACCCCCAACTGTTCCTCAGTAAAATTTTAAACAAAGTCAACTTATGCAATACTCTTGAATCCTTATAAAAATTACGAATACATACTTTTGACGTAAATTCCAATTTCTTGAAATGCCTTCAAGCTGGCCAGAATTATTTTTTTAATTTTATGCATGTGCTTTAACTTAAGTTCCTCCTTTATTACTTCTCAGCTCGTTTCGTCATTATAATTTTTTCTTCTTTTTCATCTTCATCTTGAAATGTATTTTACGAAAAGCTTTGAATAAAATAAAAAGTATTTAAGTATTCGCAGACATTTTTTTCCTTTTTTTCGCGTTTGGATTTTCTGATTTAATTTATTATCCTTTTTTCTTGCTCCTTTCGCTGCCAAAAGCTATTAATTCCAAAGAAAAGTGCAAAGAGAGAAGAAAAAAAAAACTATGCGAAACTAGCTGTACTCATATCAATGACAGTGTCATCATCATCATCATCAACGTAGACTTGTTGTAGAGCCTTACAAAAGTCGTCATCCTCATCATCATCCTTGTTCTTAAAATGTTAAGAATTTTCCTAGATCTTTTCTACTCTAGGTTCTTTCACAGACTTGAATGCTCTCATGTACATATCTGTATTAACTTAAGCCCAGAGAAATTTTTTTTTTTGTTCTTCTTCTTTTACTATTTAGTGCTTTTTGTTGAGTCTTGAGACTGTTGAATTTGGCACTCATTCCTGCATCATGCTGTTGTTACCTAACTTAAAAAGAAAGATAACTATAGGATGACGCTTTTTGATGTTACGACAAATTAGTTAAGGAGCTGATGATTGTTGAAGAATAAAATTTAAACGTTACTGATTTAATCAGTGATACTTTCTTGTGCACTTGTTGTAAGACTACTTGAATATAAATTGTTGGTAAGGAATAGTATAGGTGTTTTTATTATTCTTGTGTCGTCTCTTATACTTTATGTTTTGAGTGTAATATTTTTTAACTTTAATAATAAGGGCTTATTTAAACTGAATTATTTGACACTAGCGGCCCGTCCCGGCTTCGCACGGGTAGACATAAATAGGTACAGATAATGTAGCTTTCTAACGAAAAAAGAATTATTAAAATCGGTCCAGTACTTTTTAAGTTTATTCGTTACATACAAAAATACAAATCTTTCCTTTTTATAATATTAGTGTAGATTTAATAGAGGATTATACCTATATCGTCTACTTATAAAGTCTTGAATATCTAAATCTTATTTTTCACGTGGAAATGGTCCAAAAGGAAAAAGTCTAATGGAGTTCAATTACAAGAACACCGTCAGGAAGCTTTTCTCGTAAAATTGGAATTGTTAGGTTGTTTAGCACCAAACAGTGACAAATTGAGTCCTGATCATTTTGATGATCTACTAAGACCTACGAAGATACGACGTTTCTGGTAAATGAATGGCTTTAGTTTATGTATTTTATATAAGGTAGGTAATGTCTTTTGTGAAATGCCCATTCTTAAAGACTGACGAAAAATCGATAAAGCTGGGTTCTCGTCAACACTACGGCGAACAGCAAAAGTATTGTGAATAGTTCTTGAGTATGGTTTCAATTCATCATTTGACTGTCCCAAAAGCTCAAAACTTTAACCAATTTTACAATCGCCAGCTGAGAAGTTATTTTATGACGATACAAAATTGTCTTAGTTTTACGAACTGCGACGCAAAATGTTCAGCATTTAAGAAATGTTCCATTTTTAGTTATGATGTAGTTTTACGCGTTTAATGTCAAAATATGATAACATCAAAAGTGAAACTTCTTCAAAATTAAATTTCTTATTGGAAAACCTTTTATTTGCAGCTTGAATATTAATAACAAAAAAATCATCATGATATAAAAAAATAAAATAATATTTTATTAAATAAAATTGATTTTTTGAAATTTTTAAAAATTCTATAACACCAAAAAATACAATTAAAAATCGATGAATATGTCTGGAGGCGCGATTATTAGGTAGAATTGTTTAAGGGGAGTAAAACAGCTGACTTTTCATTAAAGTATTGCCAGACGTTACCACGATGTCCAAGAGGCCTAAGTTAGATATTGGTTACGTAAGGTTAGGTTGAAGTGGCTGCGCGCGATGGATTAGGACACACTTAGGTCAGTTGTTGACCAATTGTGATACAACATAAATTTTTAAACCTTCTTCTGAGCTCAATAAAATCACTTAGACTTATTTATTAAACGTGAAGTCCAATTTTGTTAGTGTGTTTGAGATCATACAGATCGTTATAGAAGAATTCTCCTTTAAATGATAAAGATGTCCTAAATTCGAATATTGCTTTTAAATTTGTCTATTGTGCATCATAAATATGCCCTATAAAAACGCTAAAACAAACAAAAACGGGGTTTTTAGAACTCAAAAATATCTCTTAATAGTAAATTGTACTATGATTTTGCAAAGTACAAATCTTTCTCTTCTAGATACAGTTAAAATAATTTTCGAATCTTACTTTGTTTCTGGAATATCTCATTAGTTATGAGTCTTTATTTGACTAAAATTTTAAAAACCTTGAAAGTTTTGAAAAATACGTTTTCGGCTCAATTTTAATTTTAACTATAGCTATTTGCTTAAGTTTTGAAAATAAACCATTTTTAACATAATTTTTGTATTTTTTTTATGAATTTTAAAAACTTAATAAAATAGAATTGCTTAAAAAATAGATTCTTACAAGAACAACACTTACTTAAAAACAGTTTACCTTTTGGTTTTGAAAACCTTTTAAGCATAAATTGTTTAGCATTTCTTTCAGATTTTTGTAAGACAACTGAATATTAAAGAAAAAGATCATAGATTTGGACAACCATCTCTTATTTCGATAGCCTCAAGAAGCTTTATATGCGTGTTTTTTGAATTTCAAAAAGTAATATCTCAAAAACCTGACGTGATAAATTACTTTTAAAGTCGGACTAGAATTAAGGCCATCAAAACTTTTGGGGAAAATGCCAGGAAGTAAACCTAGCCGACCAGTGTATCGATCTTATTTAAAAAGTTTTTCAATAAGGACGGGTAGATGTTGAAATGGAAGGTATTAACAAAATTAATTTTTTATTTGAAAGGCGCATGTATGCCATTAAGTGTGGAATATAACATCATTCAAATGTCCGCCTCGGCCTTTTACGGTGGCACGGATCCGAGTGGTCCAATTTTCAATGACTCTTCCGCATAGATCCGGCTGAATTTGAGCAAAGGCCTCGTCGATTTTGGTTTATTTGCATAGATCTGCGACATCAAGAAACCCCACAGGAAAAAGTCTAACGGGGTCAAATCGCATGATCTTGGTGGCCAATTAACATCAACCCTGCCAAACATAACCTTACACTCAAATCGTTCATGCAAAATGTCAATCGCACGTGTTGCCGTCCTGCTAGAACCACATGTCGTCTAGGTCCATATGTTTCCATTTGAAATAAGTTATCATCGTTAGTTATGTAGCGCTCGCTATTGACGGTAATCTTCTCACCAACTACGTTTTCAAAAAATACGGAACAATTACGCCTCCTCTGGCCTAAAATCCACACCAAACGGTAACCTTTTGAGGATGCATTATCACCTGGTGAACCTAGCGTGGGATGGTGTCGTCCCATATGTGGCAATTTTGCTTGTTAACACAGCCATTCATCTAAAAATGCGCCTCGTCATTAGAGATGATTTTTCGGCCAAAATTGGGGTCCTCTCCCAAACGATTGGAAGTCTAATCAGCGAACAAACGGGCTTGAACTTTGAGCTCCTGGGTCAGTTGGATCTTGTACGGGTGTAGGCCCAGATCCCGAAGCAAAATTCATCAAGTTGAAGTCTGCGAAAGGCCGAGTTCTTGTGCACGGCAAGGAATAGACTGCCTCTGTTGTTCTGCTGTACACTTTCACGGACCGTGACGATGTTCTCGGCCGATCTTGCGTTCCTTGAACTTACGGGTGTTGGCTAATTGTTTACTAAACCGGTCGTCTCAAATTTGGCCACCAAACGTTGAATAGTCGACTGTGAAGGGCCTCCACGTCTACCGTAAAATGGGCGCACTGATGATTTGGCATAAACAACAGAATAATAAACCAAATATTTTACAGATGTCACCAAAACAAAATGGCCGCCACGGGGTGCCAAAATCTACCAGCTCTAATTGAAAAACCCTTTATAATATAAACATGAATTCGGATTAGAATTAGGACCATTCAATTTTTTGGGAAAAATGCCAGGAAGAAAACCTAGCCGACCAGTTTATTGAGCTTATATACAATCTGCTTAGAGGTATCGAGCGCTTTGAGCACTTCAAATCTATAGTAGGGCAAATATATTTGTAGCTTAACAGGTGATGAAGAAACTGTGTTTTGCGACTTGAATTGAACGCTTCCCATGGCAATATTCCACCCAAAACAATGAAGGGAGGCATCAAAACCACAGGCACGCATTATTGATAAGAAGCCCTAATGCTGAACTTTATCAAATGTAACCGGAAAATGGAAAAAATAGTTTTTAAAAGTATATGTATCCTGAAAACACACGTCTTACTTTGGTTGAATGCACAAAAATGTTACAAAAATTAAAAAAAAAAAACTACAAAATTAGTGAAAAATACTAATAATTTGGTCTTATTTCTCGAATAACTCTTTAGAAAACAGCTTAAACTTCTTTAAATGTTACTTCGGATTATTACCAAAAAAAAATTAGTTTTTACCATCACCAATAAAAATTTACCATGTGTATCGTGTAGTGTTTCATGAAATTAGCCGTCACAAACTCAACTTTTATAGTCAAAATCTTACATAAAACTAAGTCCATGAAACCTGAGGAAAATTTGTTCTTCACAACGATAACGCACTTACACTTCAACAATTATTGTAAGTCATAAGAATCCGTGGCCTATTTTACCAAATACTTTTCACTTTTTAATTTGCAACTTTGAACTTTTGCTTTGTAAATAACGCTTCACAAAACTTAAATTTGAAAAGTCTTTTCTGAAGAGTGAAAAGTTTTGTTATTTTGCAAAGTATTTGTTCTTTTTGTTTCACCAAATAATACACTTTTTCAAATTATATTTAAAATTTTGAAAAGCTTTTCAGTAATATGCAAAGAGAAATGTTCATTTCCATTTGAGAGTTTATTTTGAAAAGTTGTCAAAAAAAAAAAATAAAAAAAATTAACCGTTTTGAAAATGATAAAAATTAATAATAGTTAACAAGACAATAGACTTAATGTTGACGAATTTACCAATGAACATGAATATGAACTTAGAATTTTAGGGCTAACGTCTTGATTCATCTTAAGTTTATTGCAACAACTATATTAAGCTGGGAATGGAGGCCAATATCACGGTGTTACATTTATGCACGGAATAAGCAAAGCACCAGTCTGCTGTCTGAGGTGCCTTGAATCAAGGTCAAGTGAAATAAGACCAATTTTTAAAACTTAGCATAAATGCACTTTACAAAAGGCCAATTTTCAACAGTTAGTCATATTGCACATTGACAAAATTAAATCAAGGCCAAACTATTTTGAGAAATAAAACCAAGACACTTTTACTTTTCACTTTTCAAATAAAGTTTCAAAAATTGAAAAGTGAAGAGTTGCAAAGTTGGTGAAACAGCCCCCTGGTCCCACACAGACTATTTCGAACCCACTGTTATTTTTAACTTCATTTCTAATGGGTGATTTTTTTGAGGTAAGGATTTTCATGCATTAGTATTTGACAGATCACGCGGGATTTCAGACATGGTGTCAAAGAGAAAGATGCTCAGTATGCTTTGACATTTCATCATGAATAGACTTACTAACGAGCAACGCTTGCAAATCATTGAATTTTATTACCAAAATCAGTGTTCGGTTCGAAATGTGTTTCGCGCTTTTTTATCGACAAATTTTGTTCAGCGATGAGGCTCATTTCTGGTTGAATGGCTACGTAAATAAGCAAAATTGCCGCATTTGGAGTGAAGAGCAACCAGAAGCCGTTCAAGAACTGCCCATGCATCCCGAAAAATGCACTGTTTGGTGTGGTTTGTACGCTGGTGGAATCATTGGACCATATTTTTTCAAAGATGCTGTTGGACGCAAAGTTACGGTGAATGGCGATCGCTATCGTTCAATGCTAACAAACTTTTTGTTGCCAAAAATGGAAGAACTGAACTTGGTTGACATGTGGTTTCAACAAGATGGCGCTACATGCCACACAGCTCGCGATTCTATGGCCATTTTGAGGGAAAACTTCGGAGAACAATTCATCTCAAGGAATGGACCGGTAAGTTGGCCACCAAGATCATGCGATTTGACGCCTTTAGACTATTTTTTGTGGGGCTACGTCAAGTCTAAAGTCTACACAAATAAGCCAGCAACTATTCCAGCTTTGGAAGACAACATTTCCGAAGAAATTCGTGCTATTCCGGCCGAAATGCTCGAAAAAGTTACCCAAAATTGGACTTTCCGAATGGACCACCTAAACCGTAGCCGCGGTCAACATTTAAATGAAATTATCTTCAAAAAGTAAATGTCATGGACCAATCTAACGTTTCAAATAAAGAATCGATGAGATTTTGCAAATTGTATGCGTTTTTTTTTAAAAAAAAGTTCTCAAGCTCTTAAAAAATCACCCGATACTTCTACTTACACAAAGATTTTTGAGTACAAAACTGAAGTAAATTTCAATTTAAACACATTTTTCTTGTCCGAAATAGATGGAACCTACACTTATTTGAAACAAAAATTAAATTCTCATAAATCTATTTTAAAATTTTAGTGTGTGTTCACTAATACTCAAAACAATTTTGGATTTGCTTACTCACTATATTTTGTGATGTATATCAAATTTATCTGAACGTTCCAAGTAGGTTCTTATGGTTATGAAGAGAAACTATAAAACTACTGCCACCAGCTCCCTGCTTCTTGCTTGTTTAACTATTGATGGGAAATATCCCTATGGCATATTCATTAGAGTCTCCATGCCTCTTGATTGGACGAAGAAGGAGTTTTAATTTTCTTATATGCTACTCAGCAATCTATAGCTACGAGTATAGGTTGATGTACAAAGGACAAAGCCCTTACACCATTAAAGAAAATGACCAATCATAAACAAGGATATTGCAGGTTTGTGATTTTTTAGCTCGGCCAACAACTCTTGGGTGTTCTAACTTACCTATTTCTTTTTTGGCTTGCTTATTTTATGTTGATATAAGGTTAAGGCTGAGGTTGAGGAGAGGATGTTCTTCGCATAGGTAAATCTTTATGGCACTGTTGTATTTTTTGTTCATGTTGTGGTTTTTTTTATTTCTTGCCATTGTTGGTTTATTGAATAGAGAAGAGATACGATACTGTTATGTTTGTTCTCCTGTATGGTACTACTTTCAGGAAACAGGAAGGTTGATTTTTAGTCTTTTTTTTTCTCTCCCTTTATTTATGGTCTACTGTTTGTTGTTTGATATTGTTGTGATATCACTGTATGAGTATGAAACACAACAAGGATGTGTAAGTTTTTTGGTAGCTTGATATAAGCCGCACAAAAAAATTATGCAAGTACGTGTGAACTTTTTGTAGATTATCCTTTTTCGTTAGAATCTTAGGCCTTAGCACTGGAATTTATTTTGTCAACCCTAATATGTGGACATTGAAAATAGCCACCCGATATTGTTTTTTGTGTTTTCGTTGTTTTTTGGAAATTTCTCAGAGGGTTTTAGTTAAGGAACGGTACACACATTCAATGCATATGTACATATATGTGTATTCTGAAAGTAGTGTTTTATGGCACATATTTTAGATTTTAAGTCATGGAATTTGTAAGGGTTCGTTTATAAGGAAGATTTACTTTTGTTATATCATGATGGTAGATTATGTAGGGTTTAGAGTCGTTTAAGGATGATAGAATTTAAAATTGGGTATAAGTATAAACATACTAGCTATCTACAATATATGTATCTATGTACATATGTGATGTTAAGGAAAAGTACAACTTTAAGAGATAGGGTTGTTCAATTAAGTGAAAAATTAAGTCGGGTTAAATTCAATTTTTGAATTTTTAAATTGGGTTTGATCAGGGTTTATTTACTACTTATACCATATAATTATTTATATAGAAACTTTATGGAAATGGTCTATTAGCCAACTAAATGAAAATTTTGCAACAAGTATTTTGAAATTTTAAATTGCCTGAATTTTAAGTACACAATATTTTTTTTACAAACATTTTTTAATTTAAAATTGACAATACTGTCACCTCCATTCTATGCCAAATTACTCATCAAAATATTTATAGGAGTTTCAAGACCTGCATCCTTTTTTAAATGATTTAAAATTAATGTTTCATTATTATTTATAAGGCAGTTCAATTAAATTTTGTATTTGCGATAACATATGTGTGGCAAAATAATAAATATGGCTTAGAAGTCTATTGGTGAGCAAGCTCCAGACGTCAACAAAATCAAAGAATTGTTTTTCCAAAAGCGTGGATTGGCGATCCAAGGCTGTACTGATCTTGTTGGAATATCGGAAAGATCATACTGAAAACAAGGTGTCAGAAACAACGAGAGCGTGTTCAAGAATTTGACTAAGAAACAAAACATAGAGAATTTCAATAGAATATGGGTGATGGAACTCTCAGGTAAATTGGGCTAAGCAATAACTTGAAAATGATTCGAATTTTCATCGAAAAATCATCTTTAGGTATGAGACTGATTTCTGGCTGAATGGCTTCGTCAATAAACAAAATATGCGGTATTGGCCAGGCAGCAATCCACACGTACTCCATAAGTCATCATTGCATCCCGAAATTACAGTTTGATGTGGTTTATAGGCCGTCGTCGTCATTGGGCCGTACTTCTTCCGTGATGATCAAGACCGGCACGTTACTGTGAATGGGGATCGCCACCGTTTAATGATAACCGAATATTTTTGGCTCCATTTGTATGATATGGACTTGGAGGACATGTGGTTTCCACAGGACGGCGCCACAAGCCACACAGCGAATGTCACAATCAATTTATTGGAGACCAATTTTGGAGAACGTGTTATTTCAAGAAATAGTCCAGTCGCTTGGCCGCCTCAGTAGTGCGATTTGACGCCGTTAGAATATTTTCTGTGAGGCTACGTCAAGTCTATGGTCTATACCAACAAGCCAGCGACGATTGATGAACTTCGTACGAATATCGCAGGTGAAATTGCAGCAGTATCGGCGGATTTATTCTTAAAAACCTTCGAAAATTGGGTTCATCGTATGGACTTCTGCAAGCGTGCCCGTGGTGGCCATGCAAAAGAAATCGAGTTCCATACATAATGGCATCAAACGTACTTTCACAGGAATAAAGAAATTCATTGATATCCAGAACCGTTTTTGTTTTATTTGAAAAAACTTTTGTAGCGCTCTTATTGAAAAACCCGATATCACATTTGCGAGTAAGACACATTTTTGCAAGATTTTAAACAACTTATTTTTAAAGGTTTAACAATTTATTAGTTAGCAATTTGCTAAATATTTAACAATTTACTAAGGGAGTCAAAAATTTTAAACCTTTCTTTTACTTTTGCTAACTATAGTAAATTAATAATTGGGTGATATTGAAAAACCAGCATCCAAACATGTCTAAAAAGTGACAGTTCGTAAAAATAAACAAAGCAAATACGCTTAAACGGACGTATTAATTGGAATTCCCAACTGTTGGCTGGAACATTCCCAACTGTTGGCTGGACCATTACAACAACTGTTCTTATAAGAACAGTTGCGCAGATGTCATGCATTTAGTTAATTCCTTAAATTCTTAAAATTTAAAGAAGCCATTTCATGATTTTAACTTTAGCAAATTGTCAAGAGATATTAAGGTTTTAAAATCGTTTAAAATTATGTAAATCATGTTTTAAGCAAGTTAAAATCAAACAATGTACATATATTGCACCATTCCAAGAATTAATTTAGATCTTCTTGTAGCTCTTTACAGATTTGATGGAGTTTATAATTCCAACAATCTGCATAGAATAGCAATATAAAATTATTTAAAACAGAATTCAAATCATTAAAAAATAAAATAAACAGCAATGGACCAAGGTTACTACCTTGAGGTACACCAGAAGGGTTGCTTGTTTGTAGCATCATATTCTTTTTATGAATTTGTCCATGCATGTCGTCGATAACTTCATGACTTCCATCTTTAAAGCCTTGAATTGATTGTGAAGTATTGGCTTAAGCTAAAAAGATATTTAATCACAAGATCGCGTTGGCTAATTATTATCAACTCCTTGAGAAGTAACATGGTCTAGAAAATTTTATTGTAAAATTGAGAATTGTGACAGCAAACTTTTCAACACTTTTATAGTGAATTTAAACAATTTCAATGTGTTGTTAAATTGTTAGTATTAGTATAGTTTTTAAATGTGTGGTGCCCGTGGCGTGATGGTTCTTGGGTTCAATTCCTATCTGTTTCATTTACATTTTCACGATTACTGCGTTGAATTGCCAAATCCTCTAAGAGTATTTCTTGCCATAAAAATTGTTTTTTTTTTAAATTAACCTTTTGGATTTGGCATAAAAACCGTAGGTCCCCTCCATCTCTGAGATGACTAGCATACAAGAATAGTTGAGAGTTTTAAGCCACTAGACTTAGATCACAAGTAGGTGCATTGACGTTACTTTTATATAATTAGCTAATAGCTCAACAACAATACTAGCTCTTAAAATCTACGGAAAGTATTATAATAAGCTTGTCCAACGGCCTAGTCACTGATTAAGCTTCGGTTCCCATTGATCACCGAAATCAAGCATCAGTGAGCGTGGTTAGTAGACAGATGGGGGACCGTCTCGAAACCTACCGCGTGCTGTTGCCATGTGTTCTTTCTGTCTGTTCTTTCTCCTCTGTCCTTCTGTCTTGTATTAATGTCTTGTGTTGTTATCACCTTACATAGTCTAGTCGCTCAAGGTGCTGTGTTCTCTACTCTGTACATTTATGTGCTGAGTAGTGTGAAATGCCATGCAATGTAATATTATAATAAATACAAAATTCATGAAAACCTCGTTAAATCTTCATTTTGTATCCAAATTAGTCACTCTCTCTTTAACACCAAAATTATTTCAAAACATTCTTATAGTTCAAAATAAAAGAGAAATAAATAATAAACAAAATTACAAAAATCCCATAAAAAATTTGTAAATCATAAAAGTATGGCACACGGATTGGATTAATGACCTCGGACAAATATATATAAAAATTATATTAAGTCAATAAATTTTAATTTATTTTTAAACTTTAACATAAGGCAAGGGGGAATCTCTTTCATAACATAACAATGCGAGTAAAAGGTAACCTTTCTTTATATTATTTTTGTAAGACTTAGTACCTAACAAAGTCAAAGAAAGGGGTAAATATTCATTTTCCATTGAATACACCGACTCAGCATACATATAAAAAAAACATAAAGTAAGCTATAGATTAACAACTTTCACATCAATGTTTATCATAAAACAAAATACAATCTCAACATAAAGCATCTAACTTTAGGAAACAACATAACAAAACAAGCTATAAGCTAATTATTCACTGATTCATTACCACCCCCATCCACACCATCACAAACACACCCTCTATAGCCCAAGCTTCTCCAAGCTCCAAAGGACCAGGCCAAAGGAGCAAAGTTTACGCATTGTGTAAACAAAAAAGAAAATATTATTTCACTTTCATCGTTCCATCAATCATGATGACCGTAAAAACAAGATCTCAAAAAGTAATTAAATCTTATTTTTTTACAGCCCATTTAGCAAATAACTCCCATAAAATTACCCTAAGTTAACATCATAAAGAGATTTTAAGATAGAATCGTATTTGTATGGTTCTTATTGCGTGTACTTTCTTTTACCTCATGCTCCTTTAGTGATGGTGATGGTGGTAGTGGTGGTGGTGATGGCATGGCGCGGCGCTTGGTTTTGGCGATTCATCTTTAACAAACAACATACAACAGACAACAAGGACCATAAAAGAAAAGAAAGAAAATATAACAACATATTAAATTGAATTTAACTGCTTTTTAATGGAATCATATATACCATCTCCCCCTTCCTTTATCTCTTTCTCTGTACAGTGTACTACATCCAAGCTCAAGTATAAACGAATAAAAATCCTTAAAATCCTTACACAACTATACTTACACGTATAAACTCTGGCGCTGGCTCTGGCTCTAGCACTGGCTGTCTGAAAAACTCATCCCAATTTACAGAAAACAGCTTCCTTCTTCAATCTTCAATATCCTTGTTGTACACTATGATGAAAGTGCTCTTTAACAACATGTTAAGTAAATGTTTTTCATAAATATAATACAAGAGCATTACAAAGTCAAGTGAAGAGTCGAGTTGAAGACGAAAACGAAGACGTCAAACGAAGACGAAACGAAGGACGTTCTAGGTCAAATAATACAACAACAACAAAAATACCCAAAGAAGCCGCACTCTTAGGCGCTTCTATAGACTTTCAAAAATCTAAGGAGAATTAAATCACTGCTTTTCTTATATGTGCCATAGCAAGGATAACCGTGCAATTTTTGTTTGTATTGCGTTTCGTTTCGTTTTGCTCCGCAAATGAAAGTAAATTTATTAGCTTTTGGGAATTTTCGAAAACTTAGCGGAATTAATTTCGGAACAATTTGTGTTGCCTTCCTTATTCTATATGAACCTACGCGTTTCTATCATGACGATATACACACAGCACACACATACATACAAAATTCGTAGAATGCAAAGATGAAGGAGCTCTAAAGAGATCCAGTCGGCTTTGGCTATACAAGATTTTGGGCTTAAGAGATAAATACGTCTTTCAAGAAGTTTCTGATGAAACTTAAAAAGGATTTCATCGAAAGGATGCGCTTGTTTTTTGTTTGTGTTTGTATACATGTAGGTATGTGAATGTATGTGGTTTGTGTATGCTGCTGCAATATTTAACAAAGGATATGCACATAATATTCTCAAAATAAGCATAGTTGAAGAAGTAAGAACTTCATTGAGGTATTATTGTACAAGTTAAGGTACATAGTTAAACACAAAATAGCCACAACCGTTGTGTTTCCTTTTTTCCTATTATGTATTATTATTTGTTTGTTGTTGCTATTGTTGTTGTTGTTTTTGTTTTGAATGGCTGTGGAAAGGATAATAAGACTTCTATTGTGTTAAAGTTTTGAAAAAGCCTCAAGCACACTCGGAAAAGGAAAATAACTTCAAGTGGAGCGATATACTGTGTTATGTGTATGTTTATTGTTTACGATTTACCTTCGGTTTGGTCTTGTGTTTTATATACATATATTTGATAATTTATTTTATTGGGAAATGTATAATACCAACCTATATTACTACATACACATAAGTTCTTGATGTCCTACAAAATGATTATAGACAAGTACTCGGATGGTATAGTATAGAACTTTGTTGTTTTATGTGATGCAAAATTAATTTTCAGATGAAGAATAAGGATGAATTGAAATATGCATTTCACCCAACAGATGTTTAAAATGTAAATCAAGCATTAAGTTCGTTATATACGAAGTTATTTATGTATGAACATAAATGTGTATGAAAAGCTAGAAATATTCAAATTTTAAATCCAATTTTCTACTTAACTTGAAATTGATATTTATAAAACGATAAAAAAATATTAAAAAAGAGGCACACTGATAACTTCCAGTCTGTCGATTTGTCTTGCTTAAAAGTTTGTAGGTTTTCGTGTTGTTTTAAAAAAGTTGTCAGTTGAATTATTCTTAAAAATTTTAAAATTAACAACAATGTTTTGCATATAATGAAATAGTTTGAATTCTAAATCTATTTTTGTTAACGAGATTTTTAGTCGAAAACCAATTTTTACCAACTTTTAGTAATGTTTTTTTTTAGGTTTTTATTTTTTGTAAGAAAACTGTCAATTAGATTTTACCAGATGTTGAAAACGTTATACTTCGTTGCACAAAATTATTTTGAAGATTAAATAATTTTTTGTTCGTAAGATTTTCGAGGTCACAATATTTTATTTCAGTTTTTTTTTTGATTAATAAAAAAAACCGTTAATTGGAATTTTTTCACCAACATATATTTCTTTGGTATCACGTTACAATAAATAATATAAAATTTAATTGAAGTCTCTGGCAGTATTAGCTCGTGAGATATTTGGGGCTAACCAAAATGTTCACCTTTTTTAAAATTTCTATGGTAAAATAACCACCCACTCAATGTTTTGAGAGTTTTTTTTTTGAAATATAAGATTTTTTTAAGACTTTAAAATTGATAGTTATCGAAAAAATAAAGCCTCAAATCTTTGAGTTGGTCATCGAAAAGTGCATTAAGATGATATAGATCTTAGTAGACCTGGCTGAGTTGAGGTACTCGGCTGATATATTTTCAATGTTGAGACTGAAGTAGACTCGTTTGTGTCCAGGGTTCTTCCAAAAGAAAGCTAAGGACTTGGAATTAAAGTTTTCAAACTTTGATTTTCAACCAGTTGTTATTTCTCTTAAATCGTAACAATTAAAAGCTTAGAACTATTATTACATGCTGTTTAATATTTAATTGTTAATGTCTTTTTCTTAAGGCTTAGATTGACATATGCTTCGGAAGTAATTAATAATATAACACGGTATTTCTTATAACCTAATAATACATGCCAGATATCGGTACGGATAATAGGATTTATCCTTGACTGAGGTTAGGGAATGGTAGGTGAAGTACTATAGCCACGACGCGACGCTAGGCTCTTTCTCGTAAACAGTAACAATGGGGTAATTGGTGGGCATTACGTTCCCTGTCCCATGCAGTAAATTAGAAAATAAACGGTCTGTCTAAGTCTTGTCCGTCTTACACTTAGACGAAGTGGACAGCGGAATAAACGAAGCAAATGAAAAGGTTATTTTTGGACCCAAATATTACGAGACGACTCTCTACTTCAGGTACTAGTAGTGCTCGGGAATTCTTTTCCTTACCTTTAATTTACTCGTTATTAATTCCTTAACTGTTTAGAAGCAGAAGATGAATTTATCTTTATCTTTATCTTTATTGTAGCATCAATGTTATAACATTTTTTCTTAAACTAAATTGCACAATTTACAGAGACATGGTATAAGGCTACCTTACTACTGTCAATATTATAATTATTACATCAATCAACCAAGAATACAAAAAGAAATAATATTGAAGGAAAAGCTACATAAAAACCTTCATATAAAACAATAAGAGAATAGAATGAAAGAAAGGTGGGCGGTGAAAAAAAAAAAAAAAAAAACAAAAAACAAAAGATTCAAACCAAGCTTTAAGTCTTACAACAAGTAGGTAAAAATATATAGAATATAGAAATATAACAGAAAAGAATAAATTAATTAAAATAATTAAAATAAATACATCAATAAATAAATAAATAAATGGATAAATAAATAAATAAATTAAATAAATAAGAAGATAAATAAATTAAGAAAATAATTAAGTAATTAAATAAATAATAACAATAGCAACAGAATTACAATAGAACAGAAAGGAATAAATAAAATAAAATAATTTTAAATAAATACATCAATAAATAAATAAATAAATAAATAGATAAATAAATAAATAAATAAATGAATAAATAAATAAATAAATAAATAAATAAATAAATAAATAAATAAATAAATAAATAAATAAATAAATAAATAAATAAATAAATAAATGAATAAATAAATGAATAGACAAACAAATAATTATATATTTAAAAAAATAAACAAATAGACAATTAATTAAATAAATAATAATAAATAAATATAGTAAAAAGTCAGTCAAGCTAAGTTTGAAATCAAGGTATTATCAGACATAGTACATGATACAAGGTATCGCTCATTAAGTTTGGCAATTCTTCCTGATACCATATCCATAGCTAAAATGGAATGAAGTTCATTAGTTGAAAATGACCATGGAAGGTTCAGAATCATTTTCAGAATCTTATTTTGAGCTATCTGCAGCCGTCGTATATTAGAGATTGCACAATTACCCCATACTGGTGAACCATAGTACATGATAGCTTGGAAAACAACTTTGTATATTAGAAGCTTATTATCGGTGCTAAGCATTGATTTGCGGTTAATGAAAGGATAAAGAATTTTAACTGTATGATTTATTTTCTGAATCGTTTTTTGTATATGTAAGCCAAATGTTAATGTTTTGTCTAAATGCACTCCGAGATATTTTGCATCAGATTTCCATTCTATACTTGTGCCATCCATAATAAGATTATTACTTGGTAAAAAGCAGGCTTTTCTTTTCCGAGTGAAAAAGATTGCCTGCGTTTTTGAAGCATTGATTCTGAATTTGTATTGAAATTTTAACCTCTCTTTATGAAATACTCTGTGGTTAGTCACTGTTATTTTTAAAAACCAAATTCCCTTTCTATTTTTCAATTTAAATCAGTCAAAATGTTGTTTCGTGTGTTTTAAAATAGATTTATACATAACTTAATTTCAGTGAATCGGGAATGACGACATATTTTAAGAGTTTTTCTCTTCACTGTAAACGAGATTTACAAGGTATAAAATAAAGAACATTTTAAAATGAAAATAAAGCTGTTACAATTTTTACGTTCCGATGAAATTGTCACAAATAGCATTATTAAAAGTAAGTGTTATTTGTGTGTGTATAAATGAAAAAATATTTGTTTTTTTTTGCGTTAACTTTTATATGGCCTTTTGAAATCCATTGGATTCCTTCTTTTGTCAATACTTGTTCAAAAAAAGTTCCATTTCAATTGAACAACAAGTTCAATGAAAAAGCACTGAAATTACTAATTTATTTATTATTCTGTATTTTTTTTTTTTGGATTCAATCCAAAAAACACTCTCAAGACTATTGCATTTTTACACACTTTACCAATTTAATTGAAAAATTAAGTCATACAATTATTCTTAATAAAATTGGACTTAACGATCGTTTCCTTATGTGAATTTAGTCATATCCTACAGAAAGATATTATTGAATCATGTTCAAGAGTAACCCTTTATGTCAATTTAAACTTAATTCTGGTATGCCTCAAGGGAGTCACCTTGGTCCATTTCTGTTTATTTTATTTATTAATGATTTGCCTTCTGTTTCAAATAAATCCATATCGCTAATCACCATGCAGATGATGGTAAAATATTTTGAATTATTCACTCCATAAGGATTCAAGAAGATCTAAATCAATTTTGGGAATTGTGCAATAAAAATAATTTGATTTTAAATATACATAAATACAAATGTAAGACAATGTGTTTTACACACAAACGTAATATAATAAATTATGGACATATGTTGAATTCGTCACGTTTGAATAGAGAGAGTTTTTTAGAACTTATGTCTGAACTTGGTGTCGTAGAAGATTCAAAATTAACTATAAAAAAGCTAAGAAAACTGTTGGTTTAGTCAATAGATTTTTTTTAAATTAATTGTCCCAAAAACGGATTTTTTTTTTTTTTTTGACAGGAGGAAATCTTCAAAAGACACTTGGCAGTATTCGACACCAAGTAGTGTGGGACTCTTAACCACTAAAACCACCTCTTCATCAGGACCAATCTTGAAGGATCGACTTCAGATTTTTCTTTCTTAACTCTGTACAATCACTTTGGAGTTTAAACTTTTAATACTTTCCCATGTTTTTTTAGACCATAAGCTCATGAGGCTTGGTTCTTCTTAATCTCCGAACATGGTTTTTTATATTCAAGACGGACTCCATTTCAAAAATAGTATGACTTTGCAGTCTCTGGTTGTGCGATACAGCGTATTTTTTAACAACTTGTGTAACCATTTCTATTTGTAAGTCACGATGTAGATCGGTGTTTCTTATGTATACCAAGGTGCATTAACTATTCCACGAAGGACTTTGTTTTGGAATTTTTGTACGATTTCGGTATTTGTTTTCTTTGTACAGCCCCATAATTGGATTTCATAGGTCCAAACAGGCTTTAGTACTTGATTATACAGCATTATTTTGTTTTGGATTGATAAGTCAGAGTTGTTACCAAGTAACCAGTACATTTTTCTATATTTCAATTTTAGTTCTTCTCTTTTCTTTTTGATGTGCTCTTTCCACTTTAACTTTGCATCCAAAGTCATTCCAAGGTATTTGGCCGTATTGGCGTAAGGTACAGCTTGATTATTAATGAATATTGGAATATTGTTTATATTTTTATTTGTAAAGTTTATATGTGAAGATTTTATTGAGTTTAATACGCCATTTTTGGTCCAAGCTCCCACTGTGTCGACGGCATTATGTAGTTTTACTACTGCCTTAGAGACACATTTGTCGGGTATCAAAATTGCGGTATCATCTGCAAAAGTAGCCATTATGGTGTGATTACCAACTGGAATATCCCTTGTGTATAGTAAATACAGGGTAGGACCTAGGACACTTCCTTGTGGTACACCGGCTTCTATTTTCTTCAATTACGAGTAATCTTGATCGTACCTTACTCTAAAGTCTAAACAATCGGTCTGAGATGTACGGTTTTAATATGGGAAGATCCCTTTGCAGTTTGTACTCAAGTCCCTCATGCCAAAGCTTGTCAAAAGCTTGAGCAACATCTAAGAAAATAGCTGAACGTACTTGTTTTTCTTCTTCTTATGTTTTTTCTATTACATCCAATATTCTATGAACTTGGTCTATCGTGGAATGTTTATTTCTAAAGCCAAAATGATGGTTTGGGATTAACCTTCTTTCTTCTATGATTTTGCTAAGTCTCTTCAGAAGCAGTTTTGCCATAATCGGCATAAGCGATATTAGTCTGTAAGACGTCACTTCTGTAGGTGGTTTACCTTGCTTTGGTATAACAATTACTTCAGCAATTTGCATGCATTTATTATATGTTGGAGTTTTATGAAGGCTTTCAATGGCATTTCTTTCATAACCTGAGCAGTAATTAGATCGTAACCTGGTGATTTTTTATTTGATAGTTGATGTAAACACAAACTTTTTATTTCTTTAAGTCTTACAATTGGTATTTCACTTTCATCTATCTTATCAACAAACTGTAAGCTATTTTTAGCCGCGTTTGATGAGTATGGCTTAAAAACATTCCCAAGATGTTCAGCGAAAAGGTTAGCTTTTTTTTCGGGTTACCGATCCATTTCCCATCTTGAGATTTCAAGGGCGAGTTTTGTAACTGCGGTCGATCTTTTCAGGCGCTTGGCTGCTTTCCATAGCGAAAAATCGGTTGAAGCATCAGTCGTTAAATTCCTTAGGAATGTAGGTACTGAGTGAATCATTTTTGAATTTGTAAATTTTTTTTTTAAGATTGTTACTTATACGGTTAAACGTTGTTTTATGATCTGGAAATCTAGTATTTTGCCATTTTCTTCGAGCTCTTCCTTTCTCTATTATCAACTCTCTTATCTCTTAACTATATTTGATTTCATTTTGTCTTCTATTAGAAAATGTTGGAGTAATTTTTTCAGCGGCCTGTTGCACATCAGTAATAAATTGTTCCACTTCATGGTCAACTTGCTCGATTGTATCCATGGGAGATATTAGATTTATAAAACTTAAAAGCCTTTCTCTAAAATCACTCCAGTTTGTTTTCTTATTTACAAGCTTTGGATTACTTTTTTCTTGTACTCCCGATTCACTTAGTGATAGAATCACTGGAGTATGATCTGATGACGGATGAGGTTTAAATTTTACACTCGAATTTTAACATTTATCTTTTCCATTAAACAATCAGATTGGATAATATATACAAGTATTGGATAAAGTGATACAAAATTGTCCACAATAGTAAACACTTAGAAATCATTTACTAAACGATGCACTTAGGCGTATGAGCACTTTTTTTTTAATGTATTATTGCTTCAATTTTTAAAACAACTGGCATTTAACAATAATTCTATCAATTATAAAAGTATTTTCTAAAATAATGTTGCATTGCAATTGAAAGTAAATACTAACATTTTCAAAACAGCTTTTTTATTTTTTCAAAATTAATATTTTAATTTATTTATTATATGATGTGTTTTTGAAATTAAGTTTGTCAACAAACTGCCTGTTATTTCAAATATTGATAAACTGGTTAAGTATCTTGCTTGAATACTTGTAAAACAGGTATATAACTGAATTTTAAATTTAACAGATATCCTATAGGTCTAGATGTATTCGTATAAGTTTGTCTTGTTGAGTTTATGTAAATTTCAAATTGTCCTTTGTCACTCAAGGATATGTTTAAACATCATGAAACTCCTTCCTATTGACAATCAACTTACTTAATTCAAACATAGACATCAACTACTATTGTATATACTGAACTTGTTGCTCTTGATGCATTAAACATATACGCCTAATTCAATATATCAATCTAAATGAACAAATACACACTCTCTATTTAATTTAACTTTACCTGAACGCATTGGAATATATGTACGTAGACATCATCATCAGAATTGCCAATAGAATAATATCAACTCCAAGAAATGTCAATTTGGCTGAGAACCCTTTATCATCATCAGTTACCATGGCATTTGCACTTTTCCCCAATAGATACTTAGATACTACAAGTATCTATACCTATACCATGTGAGAGGTTAACCCTTAAAATTGTGTCCTTGTTTCAAGCTGACATTTAGATATTTGTAACTATGCTTTACCTAGATTGGTATACATTATATTCATGTATTTATAAAATTGTTGGTCTTATTAGGAGTATAACTTACACTCCAGTAATTTAATGCCCTAATTAGAACTTAATGCAATTCACAGTCGTTAGACAACGTTAAAACCTAATAATTCCATAGGCCAATGAACACAAATTCACAACAATCTCATTTACTACTCTCGGTCATATATTGGTCCTTATTTCGTATTTCCTGTTTTCTGATCGTAGTCCTCGTCCTCGTCTTCGTCATCATCATCATCCTCTCCTACAAGTTAAATCCTTCTCCAATCCAATATTCACCCAATAACCCAATTTAATTGGAATTACCATATTAGGCTTAGAACCAATATCAGTGTATAGAGTCCTATGTTTTGTGCGTGTTTGTAGTAGAAATAGAATGGTAAAACTATAAGGCATATAACAACGAAAGGTTTGAGACAACAAAAGTTCCATACCTACAGAATTTTTCAGAAACATAAAATCACTTTCAAGGAGTCAATTTTGGAATTCGGGATTATTCCTAAAGAAGGATTTGCCCTTTAAGGTTTCGGGCATGGGCGGGCATCCGCACAGAAAAGTCTTTTAAAACTTTTGTCATTTTCAGGCTTTCGTCCTTAATCAGCCTTTATCGAAATAACTTTTCGAGTATCCGTTTCCTATATCAATTTTTGGAAAATACCAATACCAATACCAACACCAACATAAAAATAAAGAAGTGTCCTTTAAAGTTGCCTAGGTTTTGATATATACATACATATGTAGGACTGATGATGATATAATTTTTGTTGTGTGTGGCTGCGATGGGCATGATGTGTACAGAATCCCCAGATGTGATTGGCATGACGTAAACAACTTGATTATTATAGCCCTTGCTATAATGTGTCAATACTGTGGTAATACAGATAGAAATAAAAACATAAAATTGAAAATATAGGAAGTGATGGAAAATTCAATTGCCATCAGAGATGAAATAAAAGATTCGTGTTTGTGTCATTCTGATTACACAATTCTAGACACGAAATTTCGACTTTCTCGTTGTCATCGTCGTCGTCGTCGTCGTCGTCATCGACGTCTTTTTCGATCGTATATGTGCTGGGTAACATGTTTTTATTACTTTGTATATGATTTTTTTATGGAATTGATTTTTAAAAGTAAATTCAATACAAAAACTTTTTTGAAACTTTGTTTTTGATTGAAGGGTAAGAGGGGGAGTCAAAAATAAACGAGTATAAAACCATATCAGTGATTTTTTATTTCTATTTATAAACTGAAAATATTCTCGTTGATTTGTGGATGAACAAGGACACGTAGCCGCACACAGGCTGATTTGACATTGCCTATCTGTTAATTATATATTATTTACAAGCAGATAAGAAGGTCAATACTAAATGTCTAGAATAAATTGATCATATTTTCTGTAATATGTGTGGGTGATCTTATGGTTTATGTTATGAAAGATTTAAAGAGTTTGACTTTATGGACTTATTAAGGTAAAATTAAGGACTTATAATACATCAAGAGATTAGTCAGTTAAAAACGCTGGTTTCTAAAATTAAAATGTTGATAAAATAAGTAGTTTTATGAGTTTACTAACTTACTTAAGGGTGGGCCCCAACTAACATGAGTCTCCAGCCAGTTCGGTCCCTAACTAGCTGTCTCCACGTCAAATTTGTTGAAGTCTTCTCCCACCTGGGTACGTTATCTGAGTCGCGGTCTTTCTCTACTGCGCCGGGTTTGGATTTGAAGACCTTCTGGGCTCCGTTTGATATTAGCACTAATGCCGTTGTCCGAATTTCTAGCGGTGGTGCCTAGGTAGATAAAGTTCTCAAATACCTCAAAGTTATAGCTTTCCGTGATGTAGTTTTATTCAAGACGTCGTCGTCGTCATTCAATGTATTTTCTTGATGGCAGCATATACTTGGTCTTGCCCTTATTGACCACTAAACCCACCTTCTCCGTTTAAATCTCAGTGCTCCAAAACAAACAACCGACATCACGCTTTTATCTTCCAATTATGTCAATATCATCGGCGTATCGGAGTAATTGGACGCAGTTTTGGAAGATTTTGCCTCTAGTGTTGACGTTTGAGTTTTGTACAATGTTTTCCAGAACGATGTTGAAGAAGTCTATGGCAGTCTGGTCTAAAATATTCTTTTTTGACATCAAAAGCATCGGTAAGATCTTTTTTGACCTTGATAGAGTAGCGTGCATTCTCCATCGTTATTTTGCACACAACGAACAAGTTGGGCAGGAACGCCAAAACTAGACATCCCTACAGGATAACTTTGAAATCGATAAAGAGATGGTGGGTATGGATTTGATGTTCCTGAGTGTTTTTCCAAGATCTGCTGTAATGTGAATATTTGGTCAATGGTGGACTTTCCTGGTTTAAGTCCATACTTATAATGAAATTTTTAGGTTGTTAACGAATGGCTACAGACGTCATCATGCCTTCTTCCAACCAAGTCTTTGATTGCTACTTTAAATAATTCTACTACAATGTTGCCCAGATTATCATCTCTACAGGGTTTGGTTCGTGTCTGGTAACCTTGGAAGTTTTTGTTTACCTTTTGGTAAAATTTACGAACCTCATTCCTGTTGTGACATCCCTCTATCTTCTCGATCACGCGCTTCTCATGCTCCTTTTTTTCTTTCTGAGAAGCTGGTGTTCCTCTCTCCTCTTCTGCTCTAGTCCTTCTATGCAGCGCCATTTTGTATGCCAATTGTTTAGCTGCGTGCGCTTGCCGGCACTTGGCGTCAAACCAGGGATTTCGCTGAGGTAGAAGGTTGATAAAGAATTGATTGGAAAAGGACCACTTACTATTGAAGTCGTCTAACGTCGAATCTTCTCACAGTACACAGTACTTCCTTGTTTTGGTTTAGATTGGAATATTCATAGCCGTACATTGACTACAACTAGGTAGTATCCCGAGTCAATATTGGCCCCTTAAAAATGTTCGGACATCATGTATACCGTAAAAGTGTCGTGGGTCGATCGCAATGTGGTCAATCTGGTTGACAGTTGATTGATCAGGAGATTTTCATGTCCCCTTGTATCAAGATGTTTCAATTGCGTATTAGCTTCCAGAACGTCTCGCCCCGCAGCGAAATTGATCAGCCTGAATCCGTTGTCAGAGGTGGTGTCGTGCAGGCTGTATCTTCCGATCGTTTCACCAAAGATTTCTTCTTTTCCCAGCTTAGCATTAAAATCTCCTGAAACAATTTTAATGTCATAGCTAGGGCACTATTCATATGTTATATAAATATTAGTTCAGTTGTTTTAATCCAACAGGATTATCCTTAAAATAGCATGGCCAACAGTCTTCATCTTTGTTTGTCCAAGACCTTCTAATAAGTTTGTTAAAGTGGCAAAAGTTATGCCGAGTATTTTGAGGTCCAGTCTCATTTGTGTCCGTAAACAAAGCAATTGGCTTAAAGAATATTCACGTCAATTTTCATTTATTTTGTTTCATTGTTCAATTGTGGTATTCAAAATAATGACTTTGACTTATCTCTTTGCAGGTTGTTCTAATATTATTTTCTGAAACAATAAACTTCTTTGGAGTTGTAAAAAAAAAATATAAAAAAGTGTTATCCTCTTCAGTAGAATTGCCATGAGCTTTAAGACCTATAGCTTTTAAGTAATTCTCAACATAAATATCAGATATTTTACAGCAATTCCAATAAATTCTTTCTACTTCCATTTTTGATTTCAAGGTTCGGAATTAAAGTTTTGGTTGCAAACATTCTACTAATATCATAACATTTCCAATGATAGCTCAGTTTGGCGGTATTTACTTGAAACCACGAAATTAATAACCCTATTTAAATAAAATAATAACGTTCATTTTTGTATTGTTATTTTGAAACCAACAATCTATTCTAACAAACCTTGGAAACATTTGAGCAAAATTTTACTTCAAGTCTAATAATTTTTGTTACACTATTTCATAAATTACAATAAATTTTATTAAATATTTTTGGTGGAATTATAAAAGAAAACGACTGTTTGGTTTGAAGATTCCAAAAGAACTGTTTATTACAATATAAGAAATAATGTTTAGCAATTAGAAAAGAAAACTGTAATTTACTAAATTTAAGAGAGTCACAATGGAAAGATCGATTGTATACTTAAAAATATTAATATCAGATTACAAAATTATAACTAAATTCAGAAAAAGATGGGGAACTCCCATCATAAATTGGAAACAATAGAAATTGTTCTTTGGTAAAGCCATCTTGAAAATATCTCTAACTTGGTCTTGAATTGCAACGTATTCTAATTCAAATAACCCATTTTCATATTTTTCTAGTATGAAATTAAAGCGAACCTCAATATACTTCGTAAGCTTATGGAACTCAAGATTATTTATGAGTCTGAGTTGCTGCTTACAAGACTTCTGTCTATATAAATATCACATATCATTTTTCTTCTATTCTGATGGGCAACATAAACGAATGAATTAGCATCACAACAAACCAAACTAAAATGTTTCAAAAGCCTTGCAAAAGTTGTATTCCAACACCAGGAAACCTGTCGTCCATGTCCATGCAATAACTATTTCATAATTTACAAACCCGACCTGGTTCATCTTCATAACCCTTTGGCTGACGAACACAAATTTCTTCTTTGATATCTCCATTCAAGAAGGTAGCTTTAATGTCAAATTGCATAAGGTACAATTTTTATGACGCTGCAATACTCAAAATAGCTTAAATTGATGAAAACTTGGCTACAGGACTAAATGTTTCAAACAAGTCGACACCAACATTTTGGCTGAAACCCCGATAGCCACTAATCTGGCCTTGAAGCGTTCTTCTTAATTTTCAGTTGCACATTTTATTTGATACACTCACTTTGTGTCGACAACTTTATGGTCCTGAGGAAGAATTTAAAAAACAGCAATGAAAAACAATAACTCAGAAAAAAAGAGTCCTGGGCTGAAAAAAAAAATTCTACGACACATTTTAATAAACGAAAAAATTAACAAGTTCCTTTGTCAATTTTTTAAAACACTATGTTTGTTTCACTTTCAATTTGAAATACTCAATTGCTTTTTAAATTCATCTCCATTTGCATAAAAAAACGCTTCTCAAATTCGTCTACACTTAAAGTTAGTATGACCGTGGCCTTACACGAGGACCAATAAATTTATTTTAATTTTTGTATGTATTTTACTATAGGTATACAAAGATGTACATATACCTACGTTAAGTTTACATTTCTTTTAAATACTTTCATTAATTTTGTGTGGATATTTTTGAAATCCAATTTCTTTTCAAAGCGTTTTCTTATTTTATGCTTCCACTGTGGCGGTTTATTTAAAACACGCGATTCCCACTCCAAGACTTAAAACCATCATAACACAAATTCGACCAAAGTTTTATTTCTCCACAGTTACTCGTAATTTTATGTCCCCCTGGCAAATTCTTTGTAGTGGTTATTCGCTTTACATCGCTGACATCTTAAATAAAAAAAAACATACATCCTCGTACCTAAGTTACAAAACAAAACATAAAAATATTGAATCAACCGATCAAGGAAAAACAAAAAGAAAAAAGAAAACATGACACACCTCTGGTTTTGAATACCGCCCGTTGAGTTGGTTTTGAATTGTATATGTACCGTTACCGTAAACCCCCAACCATTCAAATCACCATCATTCATTCTAACACCTCCATCCAGCTAACAGGAATGAGCCAGCAGCAGGAGCGCGGTAAAAAACAAAAGCTAAAATATCTTTATTTCCTTTCAACACGCTGCTGCCTGGCAATGGAGCTGGCGCTGGCGCTGGCGCTGCTTCCTTTTGTATATCAAACATCGGAATTCAAAATCCTGCCCCATGCTCCATCGCCATCACCATTCACCACCCATTTGGTGTAAATGCGAATAATTTGTCATTTATCAAAGCAGGATATGGCAACCACCAGAAGCTATAAAAAAAAGGATGCACGAAGGGCACAAAACGGCAAAGCCGAAAGCCGAAAGCCTTTACTTCTCCTTCTTCGATGCTGCTCCCGCTGCTGCTTGCTCCCTCTACTGCTGCCTTCAATGCTAAACAAGGTCATCTCGGTTTATCCTTTCGTCCTATTATTTTTATTTTATTTTCCTTAAGCTCTCAAGGATGGTGTGGTGTTACAAATTGCTTTAAAGTTGACTTCACGTCGTCGTCGTCATCGTAGTCGACATCGTCGTAGTCATCATCATCGTTGGCCTCTCACTTCGACTCTTTTTTCTTATTTTTTTTTTTTTATTTTTGTCGAGGAACTTTTCTAACCTTTTATGCTTCTTCATTGTGTTGTCCTTTTCGTCATTTTGTTAAATTACTTCCCAGCTTTTTTCCCCTAAGGAAACCTATGCTACGCGATGATAAAAGTCATAATTATTCGTAACATTGTTATAGGAATTTGTCGCATTCAAATTCAAGCAGACCGTGAATAGAATATGGGAGGATTTGTCAGGCGGGAGCGGATATACATATATGTAAACAGGAAGGAAGAATTGAATTATGTTTACTGTGACGAAATATGTGTTATAGCAGGGATATAGCGAGTGTCGTATGTTGGATCTTTTGTCAATTTGAAGTAGAAACAAAAATTTGTCCGGATAATAATTTGGATGAGAAAGTTGAACAACACGACCCAAAGTGGTTAAATCTTGATATAAAATTATATTGTTTTTTTTGTTTTTGTGTAATAAAATTACATCGTCTGTGTGCATTTGACACACTTCAAATAATACACCATAAGGACGATAGGATACAATTTCGAGATAATTTTTTGAACAAATTTGATCTACAATATATGCAAGGGCACTATCCACATGCGAGTATACTTAGGAAGTACAGGAAGTTATGTGACTAACCTACTTACTTAAGGTGGCGCTACAGTCCGGGTGGACCTGGGCCTCAACAAACATGCGTCTCCAGCCAGCTCGGTCCCTAGCTAGCTGTCTCCAGGTTTGCACGCCAAGTTGGTTGAGGCCTTCACCCACCTGCGTGCGCCACGTGAGTCGCGGTCTTCCTCTACTGCGCCGTCCCTCGGGATTGGATTCGAAGACCTTCCGGGCTGGAGCTTTGATGCCCATTCGCTCTACATGACCCAGGCATCTAAATCGTTGCACTTTAATTCTGTTCTGTCTGCCGTACAGTTCGTCGTTATATATTCTCCTCCATTCTCCATCTATACGTACGGGTCCAAAAATCACCCGAAGAATTTTTCTCTCGAAGCATCCTAAGACGCTCTCATCTTTCTTTGACAGGGCCCAGGCCTCAGCGCCATAAATGAGAACCGGGATGATAAGTGTCTTATAGATGGTGATTTTAGATGCTCGAGAAAAGACTTTACTACTCAATTGCTTTCTAAGTCCAAAGAAGCAGCGATTTGCAAGAGTTATTCTTCGTTTGATTTCAGCGCTGGTGTCGTTTTCTGTGTTTATAGCGGTGCCTAGGTAGACAAAGTCCTCAACAACTTCGAAGTTAAAGCTATGTCCTTGGTGACGTTTTGTCCAAGACGTCCTCGTTCAATGTCCTTTTTTGATGACAGCATATAATTGGTCTTGCCCTCATTGACCACTAAACCCATCTTCTTCGCTTCCGTCGCAATGCTCAAAAACGCTCCACTGACATCACGCTTTGATCATCCAATTATGTCAATATCATCTGCGTATCCGAGTAATTGGATGGACCTTTGGAAGATTGTGCCTCTAGTGTTGTGCCCAGAACGATGTTGAAGAAGTCGCATGACAGTGCATCGCCTTGTCTAAAACCTTTTTTGACATCAAATGCATCGGTGAGATGTTTTCCGACCTTGATAGAGCAGCGTGCATTCTCCATCGTCATTCTGCACAATGTTATAAGTTTGACAGGGATGAGAAAACTAGACATTGCTCTGTAGAGCTCTTCCCTATAGATGATGTCATACGCGGCTTTAAGATCGATAAAGATATGGTGGGTATCGATTTGAAGTTCCTGGACTTTTTCCAAGATCTGCCGTAATGTGAATAGTTGGTCAATGGTGGACTTTCCTGGTCTGAAGCCACACTGATAAGGACCTATCAGGTTGTTGACGAACGGCTTCAGACGTTCACATAATACGACAGAGAGGATAATTAACAAAAAAAAAGAGGATCTTATATAAGCAATGTTCAGGAGACTGATGCCTCTGTAGTTGGCGCAATTTAGAGGGGCTTCTTTCTTATGTATCGGACACACTATGCTGAGATTCCACCCATCGAGCATGCTTTCTTCCTACCATATTTTGCAGATGAGTTGGTGCATGCTCCCTACGAAGTCATCCCCTGCTGCTTTGAATAGTTCGGCAGCAATGCCATCAGCTCCAGCAGATTTGTTTAACTTCAGTTTAGATATAGCTATCTTCATTTCGTCGAGGTCGGGTAGGCGGAATTGTTGATCTGGTTGAGTGGCTTTATCTCCCTTTCAGCGGAATTCGGTTCGTCATCGCTGTTATATAATTTGGAGAAGTGGTCTTTCCATATTCTCAACATAGACTGAGGTTCTACTACGATGTTCCCCTGATCGTCCTTACAGGCTTCGGTTCATGACTGGTACCCTTGGGAGGTTTTTTTTACCTTTTGGTAAAATTTACGAACCTCATTCCTGTTGTGACATCCCTCTATCTCCTCGATCGCGCGCTTCTCATGCTCTCTTTTTTTTCCATCTAAAAAGTCGGTGTTCCTCTCTCCTCTTCTGCTCGTAGAGCTCGCGAGCAGCTCTGGTCCTCCTGTGCAGCGCCGTTTTGTATGCTTCTTGTTTCGCTGCGTGCGCTTGCCAGCATTCGTCGTAAAACCAGGGGTTTCGCTGTGGTGGCCGTGTGAAACCTAGAACTCCAGAGGCGGCATCACTGATGGCTGCAAGGCAATGTTGCCATTGGTTTTCAATGCTTACTGCAGGCAGCATAGGACTTCTTAAGAGGTTATAAGAAACTCGATCGGAAAAGGACATGGCAGTCTCTTGCGATTTTAGCCGTCTAACGTCGAATCTTCTCGCAGTACTTCCTTGTTTTGGCTTGGATGGGGATATCCGTAGCCGTACCTTGGCTACAACGAGGAAGTATTCTGAGTCAATGTTGGCCCCTCGGAATGTTCGGACATCCTATATACTGGAGAAGTGTAGTGCGTCGATCGCAAAGTGGTCAATCTGGTTCACAGTTGATTGATCTGGAGATTTCCATGTCTCCTTTGGGATATTAAGATGTTTGAACTGCGTACTAGCTACCAGAATCTCTCACCCAGCTGCGAAATTGATCAGCCTGAATCCGTTGTCAGAGGTGGTGTTGTGCAGGCTGTATCTCCCGATTGTGCCACCAAATATTTCTTCTCTTCCTAGCTTGGCAATAAAATCTCCTAAGACAATTTTAATGTTTTAGCCAGGGCATTCCTTAGGTATATGTCTTGTCCAAGAGCTCGAAGAATATATCTTTGCTGTCTTCATCTTTCCTCTGTTGGGGCATGCATGTGCGGTGCGCATATTAGGCTTATGTTGGCGAATTTAGCCTTGATGCGGATTGTCGTGATGCGCTCGCTTACACTGTTGAAACTCAAAATTTTTTGCCTGAGTCTAGTTCCAACAACAAATCCACACCCAAATAGACGCTGTCTTTGTTGTCGGTAGCAGTAGCCGTAGTATACATCGCAATCTTTTAGTTTGCGTTTTCCCGATCCATCCCATCGCACTTCTTGGATGGCGGTAATTTCTGAATTGGAGAAGCTTAGGGCTTTCGCTAATTGTTCGGCTGAACGTGGTCTGTTAAGGGACCTAACATTCCA
Organism: Eupeodes luniger; assembly: GCA_951509635.1. Lineage (NCBI taxonomy): Eukaryota > Metazoa > Arthropoda > Insecta > Diptera > Syrphidae > Eupeodes > Eupeodes luniger. Next base: position 156,895,221 of record OX608073.1, on the reverse strand, counting down.
CGTACAGATCCGAAGTTCGTTGTGCCTATTTCGTTTGCGTGGGTTATCAACAGTAAATCCGTTCGGCTTGTTGGCTCTTCGCAACTAGGATATTTTTACGTGGTCAGGAAGTCACCCCGACGGCACAACCCCCAACTTGAAGGGCCAGATGCTTAGTATAACTTTAAGGACGGTAGCCGGATAAACCGCTCCTTTTAGGCCTGGGCTCCGAATAATTCGTAGAAGCCCTATAAGGTGTTCACTAAGTAGTTCAACCTTACTGGAACTGTAGACGCCATCGTTGATTCCAACTGGAGAATTCGTCCGCTGCCGTCTGGATAAGGAGAGGTGCCTTAGTGGAAACACCTCTCCCTCCCCCACTCTCTATTGCTGCCCCAACAACTTTCCACTGGGATTAGAACCCAATCTCCAGTTGAGGTACTAGGCACCCGAAGTTCACCGCGGGGAGGTGAGAGTAGCAGTTGATAGACAGATTTGAGTTTTCAGAAAAACCTGTAGACGCTTGTGTCCTCTTGAATGCACATGTCTATTTAACAATATCAAACTTGGAAAAGTTACAGATTTCCAAATAACCGCGTATTCAAAATGAAACCTCTTTATAGAAAACTCTGTATACTGATGAAGTATAATAGCATTCATCGAGACGAAGGTTTGTATGTTCCATCAAATAAAATATAAAAACAAATAAATTAGATGGCCTAGTGGCTTACAACTCTCAACCATTCCTGTGTGCTAGTATTGTTGTCAGGAATGGAGGGGACCTAAAGTTGCAAGCCGATTCCGAACGGCTAATTTGAGAAAGCCCTTTTCATGACAAGAATTACTCTTGAAGAATTTTTGAATTCCTCGCAAGAGGCAGTACAGGCAGGGATTGAACCCAAGACCTCTGGCATGACAGTCCAATGCACTAATCACCATGCCACAGGTACTACAGTAAAATATAGAACCTTTTTGAAAATGTACTTCACAGACATTGTCATTTTTAAAGAAAACTGTTCCTCAAAGCTTGCACAGAAAATTACGTCCTGTCAAATTAGGTGCGGGAATTTTGAAAAAATTATTCTATAAAACAGAATTTTGGAAAAATAATCCCAACCCCAAAGCAAAAGAAAACGTTAAACTATCCCTCATCTTTAAGGTCTTTAATTTTGTATTTCCGTTTCCTCTATTTTGTTTTGTTTTGTTTCTCTTTTAAAGACAACTGAAATTGTATTCATTTTTAACATTCCCTGTACAACTCCAACACTGCATAGATACAGTACCTCCACACAGTTTGTTTTGATTCAATAGGAGCTTAAAAATAAGAATTTTAAACTTGTGTCCTTTTTCTATGATTTCCACAGATAACACACCAATATAACACATAGCATTTCGCCTCTCAAACTTTTCTATGTTATTCTATCTAAAATTCTAAGAACTTGTTGTTAAATCTTTTTCTCTATCTTTATTCCTCCATATGTATGTATTGGTATATCTCTATACAACGACACTAGAATATATGTTTGTATACAGCAGTTGACGTTAATCTTTAAGATTTATGTCCTTTAAGCTTTGATTTAAATCGAAGCTAGTTTTATATATTTTTCTATAGTATTAGTTGTCGTCTTTTCTTTCGTCGTCATCGTCATCGTCATCGTCGTGTCGTCGTTGTCCGAATAAGGATAAATGATTAATTGCAACAATTATCTCAGCTTGGGTGTTTTGTATGTGACTTCATTGGCATGAAAAACGAATAAAATATTCAAAATAACATAAAATAAAAAAAAAACAGGACACCATAGCACCACCATCTCCAAACGCCTTCATCGATGCCATAAATCAATAAAATCCTAATTCCTAATAGGGATGTCGTTTTCCGTTTATATTTTGGTATATTTTTCTCTCGTTTTGTTCAGGGTGTTTTGGCATTGGCACTTCTTGTTGCCATATTTTGAGATGATTTCTTACTCTGGTATCTGAATCTATGTATGTGTAGTATGTACGTGGTTTGAGTTATTTTATTTGTGTGATGTTTTTGTAATATTTTGGACATGTTTTGGATGCTTAGAAAAACGAATTTGTGATAATAATTAACATGGCATTAAGTTTTCCAAGAATTCTAGATGGTTTGGATACAATATTATGCCTGAACGGAACGCCTATCTTTCCAAATAAAAACATATTGTACCTTACATTACATAATTGTAAGGGAATCCTTAGAATTTCCTACTAAGCCTCCGAATTACATACTATAATTATGTTTCAAATACCATATATCATTTTTGAGAGTGGTGTTTCTTCTAAAAGAAACGCGTTTTGTATTTAAGGCTTAGTTAAAGACAACTTAATTCAAATGTAATAAAAGTTTATTAATAGAAATTATATACAACTTTTATTTAACATTCAAAAGCTTTAAGATACGAGTACAATCAAAATATTTCTACATGCGACGCATACGAGGACTTTACTTTTCCATCTACTTTATCGCGATCAAATGCTCAAGAATAAAGTGTCAGGGATATACGGAACGGATACAGATAGGCGCCGGCCGGCGACGTGACTCGATAAGATCCCTTAGAGAAGTTGAATTGAAAATTGTGATGGTAGTTGGTGCGATATTAATCATTGGCCCGCTTGAACTTGGTGAATAGAATGTTAACAGATGCTCCTTTTTGTTGTTTGTTGTTTTGTTTCTATTAGTTTTGACTTAAAGAAAACGGATGGTGGCAGTTTTGAAAAGTTTTGGAAGGTCACTCACATTGGTGTTGGTCATATACACAGCATAACTTTATATAACTTCCATAAAGAATTCAAGGAAGGGAGGCAACAAAAATCAGAAAATAGGAAGGAAAAAAACAACGGAAGGACGGCGAAAAGAATGAAGTAGTAGTAAAATTAATTTTATACATAATTTTCTTTTTTCTTGAAAGTTTTGATTTTTTTTTCTGCAATGGAAAATGTTGTTTTATAAATTAGCATAATATTTCATGGGTAAAGATATAAGGAAAAACATAAATTTCGTGATAATTTTGTGTTGAATCTCTTTTGTCTAAATCAAATGTTTTCTTAAAGACGTGGATCCATGAACACTTCATGAACAGAACAATCTTCTCATTGTGTTGATTTACAAATTGACATTATATTAAATACTTACTTTTAATAATAACCGTCAGAATATATAAACTTAATAAGGGGAAAAGCGTATTATTTATATAGAGACACAATAGACGTTCGTTTTCAAGCTTTGTTTTTGAAAAAAGAAATTTTGTTTAAAAATATAGCTATCTACATGTTAAAAATATAATCCATAAATAAGACAGAATAAATTCTCAGAGTAAAAGCTGAACTTAAGAAGTTGTATTATTATTATTATTAACTTCCCGAAGGAAGTTATTGTAATCGGTCCGATTTGTCGAATTGAAAACTTTGACAATTCTCGACGTTTCAAGGTCCCTAGAGTCGAAATAAAAGATTTTTAGAGAGATGTCGGTGCGTGCGTGTGTACGTTCGCGACGATGTTTTTTTCGTTGTCCATAGCTCAAGAACCAGAAGAGATATTGACTTCAAATACATTTTGTTATACAGATAATAAAGCAGAAAGATGCAGAAAGGGCTCTCAAGAAAATTGCGTAAGTGGTTTTTTTTACTATAGCAGTTTAAAAAAAAGGTGACAATTTTGGTTAAACCTAAATATCTCATGAACCAATGACGCTAGTGACTTGAATTAAATTTTATATTATATATTGTAACTTGATACAAGACAGCTATATTTTTGAAAAAAAAATCCAATTAACGGTTTTTTTTATAAATCAAAAAAATTTGTCACCTCGAAAATTTTACGACTTAAATACGATTTCATCTCCAAAACAATTTTGTGCAACGAAGAATAATGTTTTTGACATCTGATAAAATTTTGAGAAAAATCTAATTGACAATTTTTTTTATAAAAAATAAAAACCTAAAAAAAACATTACTCAAAGTTGGGAAAAATTGAAATTCGACACAAATATCTTTTCAAAAACTTGAGACTAAGGTTTCAAACTTATTTTATCGTATAAGAAATATTGTTTTCAACATTCAGTAAAATTTTGAAAAAAATCGAATAGACAGTTTTTTTTACAAAGAATTGAAAACCAAAACAAAAAATAAACAAAAGTTTGTAAAAATTGATTTTCGACTCAAATATCTTTTCAAAACTTTGAGATATTGGCTTTAAACTACTTTTATATTTCAAAACATATTGTTGTCAACATTCAGTAAAATGTTAAAAAAAATCTTGTTGACAGTTTTTTGCAAACAGTTAAAAACCGAAAAAAAAATTATAAAAGGTAGTAAAAATTGATTTTCGACTTAAATATCTTTTCAAAAATTTTAGATGATAGCTTCCAACTAATTTCATCTTATAAGAAATATTGTTTTCAACATTCGATACAATTTTGAGAAAAATCGAACTCACATTTTCTTTTTACAAAAAATAAAAACAAAAAAAAAACAATACTAAAACTTCGTAAAAATTTACTTTCGACTCAAGTAGCTTTTCAAAAATTACAAACATTGGCTTCAAACTTATTTTATTTCACAGAAAATATTGTTTTCGATATTCAGTAAACTTTTAATAAAAATCCAACAGTCCGTTTTTTCATAAAAAAGTAAAATCTACAAAAAATAATACGCAAATTTGGTAAAAATTGATACATATAGACAAACTTTTAAGCAAGATAAATCAACAGACGGGATGGGAAGTTATCAGTGTGGGTCGCATCCTAGCCTCTTTTTATTATAATTATTGTTATTACAAGTTTTTTTATTGCCCCAAGTCTTTTGATTACAATAATTAATTCACAATTTAATTTCTATGTTTAAAAAAGAAATGTTGATGCAAAAATTACGTCAGTTTAAAACTTATTACTAAAATGACATATACAGGGTTTTTTAAACGACGCACGCCATATCTCTTGCTCTTATGACGTTTTTCTTCAGTAAGGTTTTCTATTTCATGATGGAAAGATATACGAGCCAACCACGAGTCGAAATTATTAAAATTTACTACCGAAATTCGGAGAACGGTACGTCCAATTTATGGTCGTCATAATCGTCCTAGCAGATCGACAATTGAGCGTTTAGTGGACAAATTTGAATCCACAGGCACAGTAGAAAATTTTCTCATGCCAGTGAGACAAAAAAGTGCCCGTAGTGTCGAGAATGTTGCTGCCACTGAAGCTTCAGTTGCAGAAAGCCCAAATATGTCTCTCACACGTGCGTCGTTCTCAAGCGTTGGGCATCTCTGTGACGTCGTTGTGAGATCTTGGGCTACATCCTTACAAGATTAAATTGACGCAAGAACTAAAGCTGCTTGACGACCAACAACTTGAAAATGATTCGGATATTCATCGAAAAATCATCTTCAGCGAAGAGGTTCATTTCTGGCTGAATGGCTTTGTCAATAAACAAAATATGCGGTATTGGTCAGGCAGCAAACCACACGTACTCTATGAGTCATCATTGCGTCCCGAAAAAAATACGGTTTATGGGCCGTGCGGCGTCATTAGGCCGTACTTCTTTCGTGATGATCAAGACCGGCACGTAACTGTAAATGGGGATCGCTACCGTTCAATAATAACCGAATAGTTTTGGCCCCAATTGGATGATATGGACTTGGAGGACATGTGGCTCCAACAGGACGGCGCCTTAAGCCACAAGCGAATGTACAGTATCCGCATGGATTTAAACTTCGAAACAATTGAGTTAATGGAAGCATTAGGGTGTGATCTGAGTTTAGGCTTTTCTCTAAAAAATAAGAAATAGAATTCCGAAGAATTCTAAACTGTTTCTTAAGGGTATATTTTTTAGACATGTGGTTTTCAAGAAGAAATAAAATGCATACAACGTAATGTTATAGTCAAGAAGTAAACTTTGTTATAAAGATATGGGTTGGCAGTAGCTGCCTCGGGTGGCTAAAATAAATTATATCTGAAAGGCACAATTTTCGACCACTTTTTGCACCAGTTAAGGCCCATTTTGTGCCGTATGTCAGAATTAATGAGCTGTGTAGAAAAGCGGCGTTACATAAATCAAATGAAAGTGAAATACCAACTCCGGAAAAATGATTGCTTGATTGAAAACCACACGTCTAAAAAAAACCACCTGTCAGTTTTAAAGTTAGATGAATTGTCAATTATGGCATCGATTATGTTGACTTTGAGGGCCGCGATGGTTCGCTACTTATTCACATAGCCATGCGACTGAAGAAAGCCCCCATGAGAATAAGTTTAAAGTGGTTAAATTACACGATCTTGGTGGCCAATTCACGTCGCGTCGACGCGTCGCCTTGGCACGAGATAACCATGCCATAAAACCGCTCCGGCAGAATGTCGATTGTGTCTTGAGCTGTGTGGCGCGTAGCGCTATTCTGTTGAAACCATATGTCTTCCGTGTCCATATCATCAAATTCAGGCTACAAGAAGTTACTGATTGTCGACCTATGTATATCGATCGCCTTTGAGGATGATAACCTGGCCATCGTCATTTTCGAAGACGTACGGATCGATGCCGACAAACTCCCTGCCCTGCATTGGTACCTCATGGATCTCACGAGCTGTCAAAATCATCCTGTCCCTGTTTTAAAACCCTATACAAGTTGACAAACCCCATTGAATTGAGCTTGCACATATGATTGAACCAGCCTTTAATATGTTAATTATCAGAGCATATAAAATATGACCGTTAAATTGTTTCATAGGGAAGTTGATAACAAGTTAAAAAAACAAAAAAAAAAACATAGAACGAACAAATCAAAATTGTGACAACTATTTAACAAATAATAAACATCAAACTATCCAACTCCTAACTTTTTAATCAGTGAATATTGTTTTTGACAATAAATATAATATCTTCAATTTGTTCTCCTTATTATTCCAATAACCGTACCGTTGATTTGACAAATCAAACACTTTTGAACTGAAATTTATTCTATGACAGCTGTCAAATCAAAAGCTCAATAAATTTAAGACACTTTTAAATTGTAAATGTCAGAACTTTTCAGTCATATTTATAAATTATTGTTAGAAATACATATATACACAAATGTGAACCCAATTATTATAAATCCTTTGGTATAGCTGCAGGAACTTTATACAAACTTAGATGACTGAACATCGAACAAAACTTAATTGATTTTGAGTGGTGAATGGAACCAAAATAAATTGATGGTACATAACTCTATACCTGAATGTAAACAATAAAATAAATGTTCAAAATGGCTCAATATCAGGGATATAGGATAACGATCAGTTACATAATAATAATGCCCCGTGGTTTATCTGGAAGTACTCGTATATATACATAATGAAGTTTATTTAGGTAACCTCATCTAATACTTCCATTTTCAATCATTATTTCAATGATTGCAAAATAAAGCACACAATTTATTTATACACAAGCACACACACACACTAGATACTTCACATATACGATATCACATACAAACATCCTTTCTAGCATTTATTCAGAAAACAAGTAAATAATTTTTAACATCAACTTAAAAAGTGATACAACAATATACATAGCAACGAGCGAGCGGAAATTTGATTCATAACATGCATTGAAGCGAATAATTATTGGAAATTAAATTGAAAACTTTTAGTAATGGTTTGACGCATCATCATAATCATCTACATCATCATCATGGACAGGAGCTTCAATAAAGCTGGAGAAATGAATATTGAGACACATACTCGTATATAGGGTTAGAACTCGCGGAAGCCTTGGGCGAATGCATGCTCCAATAGATTGGCATTTCTACTCTGAACGGCAACATTTTTGAAACCTCGTACTATTCGTTTATGTATATATTTAGATTCGGGCACTAGCTATATGTTTTTCTGAATGATTGATTAATCCATGCGTATCCTTTTCTATTGATGGCTTCTTGTTGCAGTTGCAGGCCATTTGAGTGTGATGGGAATAATTGTATATGATTGAAAGATATACATACATATGGTACATATGCTATTTGGCATCAATGTCCTTTGAACCAATTTATATAATTTGACATGACCCCGCGTTCTCTATGTCATATATTAGTGTAGTTCGTTTCCATAATATATACCTAACAAAACTGAAGTGGCTAACATGATGGCCAAATAATAATTGCCTAGATCGTGGTTTCGAGGCGAAACAACTAAATGACCAAAATGTTGGTCTTTAGCACCTATACCCTGCACTGCACATACATACACACCACACAGCACCGCATGCATATGAAAGTATGAACTTTTCACTATATTAAACAGCTATTGCCATGGTGAAAACTGAAAACTATTGTATAAGTGGAAGTGTTATTTTTTGAAATATTTCCGTTTCGACGATTCGATTGTCATGAGGTTATGTTGGAAGAGCCTTGAGTAGCCTCGAGTATACTTAAAAAACAAAAAAGAATGATGTATTGATCAAATTGGCTTTTGAAAATTGTGTTGTGAATTAGCTTCAATTAAATGGTCAGACAATTTTATATCAGAATTCTTAATAAAAATTGAACAACTTTAACTATTGTGGTTAATATTTTAAAATTTAACTATTATTTAGAAATTGGTGGAAAACCAACCAATAACGCTAGAGACTTGAATTAAATTTTATATTATATATTGTAATGTGATACCAAAGAAATATATTTAAAAAAAATTCCAATTAATGGTTCTTTTTATAAATCAAAAATACGGACAGAAAACATATTTGTCACCTCGAACAAAAAATGATTTTATCTCCAAAACAATTTTGAGCAACGAAAAATAACGTTTTCAAAATCTGGTCAAATTTTGAGAAAAATCGAATCGACAGTTTTTTTACAAAACATAAAAACCTAAAAAAAAATTAATAAAAGTTGGTAAAAATTGATTTTCGACACATACATATATCGTTTCAAAACCTTAAGATATTGGCTCTAAACTAATTTTATCTTTTAAAAAATATTGTTGTCGACATTCAGTAAAATTTTGAGAAAAATCGAAGTGACAGTTTTTTTACAAAAAATTAAAATCTTAAAAAAATTGTTAAAAATTGGTAAAAATTGATTTTCGACTCAAATATCTTTTAAAAAATTTGAGATTATGGCTTCAAACTAATTCTTACTTATAAGAAATATTGTTTTCAATATTTAGTAAAATTTTGAGAAAAATCGATTAGAGAGTTTTTTTTACAAAAAATAAAAACCTAAAAAAAAATTAGTAAAAATTGGTAAACATTGATTTTCGACTCAAATATCTCTTCAAAACTTTAAGATATTGGCTTTAAACTAATTTTATCTTTTAAAAAGTATTGTTGTCGACATTCAGTAAAATTTTGAGGAAAATCGACAGTTTTTTTACAAGAAATTATAACCTAAGACAAACAATACTAAAACTTGGTAAAAATTTACTTTCGAATCAAATAGCTTTTCAAAAATTAAAAATATTGGCTTCAAATTTATTTAATATCACAGAAAATATTGTTTTCGGTATTCGGTCTTTTTTTTTTCATAAAAAAAAATAAAATTTTTAAAAAATAGTACGCAAATTTGGTAAAAATTGAAGTTCGGTTCTCGATATCTCTCAAATTAATTTCATTCATCCAATTTGTATTTGTTTATATAAGAAATAAAAACTTTTAAGAAATACTACTAAAATTGGTAAAAATCTGTTTTTGACTAAAAATCTCGTTAACGAAACTCGAAAACCTACAAACTTTAAATCGACAGAGGGTTTGCATGTTATCAGTATGGGTCGCATCCCAGCCTCTTTTTTTTAACTAGTTGGATCGATATATTCTTTGAATTTTTAGGTTTTCTAATAAGGATTTAATAATTTTGAATTTAATTCGTGAACGCACCTTCTCACTAATTATCGAACTGTCATCATATTTTTATTTCAACATGGTAACGTACACGAAAGGGCAACTTTGGCGAATTTTAAAAATGTTCAACCGAAATTTGGGGTCAATGACCGCAACTCGAAGATCTTTAGTCAAAAAAATTATACTTATATGTTGTGTGATGTTACCGTGTCAGTGATATAACGAGTTCTTCGAAGTGTCGAAAATATCACTGCCGTTCAGGCGTCCGCGTCCGTAGCAAACGAACCAAATCAATCAATTTCGTTGCGTCTTACCTTACCTTTATATCCCCCACAAATTTTCTATTGTATAGGGTTCCCCCTCAAATTTTCTATTAGATAGGGTTCCGTACTTTGGCTGACCAATCTAGAACGTCAATTTGTTCTTTTTTCAAACCAACACTTCACTAAACGTGTCCACTCGAATATAGGACGTTAATGGTCGAGCAGAATTCGCTATTGACTTTTTTTTTACTTCTGACCCTAATAAGTACACTAACAGTGTTCTATTTCCTTTAGAGCCCCCGCAGACTGCAGGCTTCATATCGGCCGATAGTTTGGTCAGCTTCTTAATCAGTATGGAGAGGAATGCATATGCGCACACAACAGCGATTCAGTATCGGCCGATAAAAAAGTTTGATGGCTACCCGATTACATTCAAACTAATCTGTCGGCCAACTATCGGCCGACTGTTTAATCAGTATTGGCGCATACACGCCTGCGCATACATGACGATTGTTTCGTCGGCCGATAGTTCAGATCGCTCTGTGATTTGCGTCGTGTGCGTGTATTTTGAATATGGCGTCGCCCAAATCACAATAGAACAATCGGCCGACTGTTGGATAGTCTGCGCCCCGTTCACCAACCAAGCTGTTTAGTTGGCTCGGTGTGCGCACTTTCAGCCCAACCCGACCAAACTATCGGCCGATAAAAAGTCTGCAGTCTGCGGGGGCTCTTAGGCATATTTGAATACTTTGATATATATGCTAATTCATTATGCCAAAACTCTTCACTTTAAGAAATAACATTGCCAAACGAGAATATCAACTGGGACGGTATCAACAATTATTTCAGGGAATTTTCGTCTCAAATAGGGTTAAGAGTATCAGCTTCAAAGTTTTCAAAGAAGTTATCAGGATTAAAGAAGTACATTTCTGTTTTTATAAATCCAACCCCACTGAGAAAAACCGGAAAAAGTTCAAGTAAGCCAGGAAGTCCTGCAACGCTCATATTCGAAGAAGCAAATTTATGAATGGCCAACAATTAAAACAACAAAAATTGCAATGTCAAAAATCAGTAAAAATTGTTCGTCATTCGTCGAAACATGAGGAATTCTTACTCTTCTTACGTTTTCTACGCTAGTTGTGAATGACACTCCATTTTTTAGCTCTTTAGAGACAGGTCATCTCTTTGCTATGCAGTTTGCCGCCGATTCAACGCTGCCAATGAGTGTTATGACATTGCCTGTACTTGAAAGAATTAGTGATTCTAAGCGACCAATCTTTTTTCACAATCGTACTTTGGCAAGAGTCCTTAGAGATCTTAACTCATATAAATTCGCTGGTCCAGATGGTATCTACGCTATTCTTCTGAAGTGGTGTTCTTCAACGTTGGTAGTAAAACCACTGCGTATATCCTATTTTTCAGGTCTCGATTAGTGTGGATGAAAAAGGGTATTTGTCTAGCCCATAACAACAAAATACAAATCCTCCTCATCCTCTAATTTATCTACCGATTACACTTATTTCCCTTCCTTCCAAGGTCAAGGGACCGATGATTAACAATCAGCTCAAGAAATATCTCGAAGATCGAAAGCTTCGTTATGACCGGCAGTACTGCTTTCGTAGCAATAGATGCAATATTGATCACCGAATAGTAGATCAAATCTTTACATCTTTGGGGAATGTAAGATCATTGCACATGCTATTTCAAACGCTTTTGAAAGAGTTTGGCATCAGGACCTCTGATTGAAAATGCGTGCCTTCAGTTCCCATGGGTTTTCATTCGGATCGTTCAATATAAGTAGTAATGGATGGGTTCAAGTCTGAGAAATATAAATAATAGCTGGTAGGTATACCTAAGGGCTTCGTTCTGTCTCCGACACTTTTTCTAATTTATATTGATAAATTCCTTTCTGAAACTTCTAATCCACTTTGCTCCTTCGCTGAGGATAATACCCTTAGATTTTCATATTCGTTTTTAGATTCATAGACTTGCTCTACGGATGTGGACCTCTTACGGCAATGTATGATAAGCTCGTTAAATTCTGACTTAGACAGATTATTAAATGAGGAAAAAATCGAGTAGATTTTAACTGTCATTTAAACATAATTTACCGCCTTTGCCACTATCCACGACCGCCATTTGAGACTGAAAACCTCGAAATTCTCGGTAACCACCTCTTGAGGAAGGATCACATTCGCGATGTTGCTAAAAAATGCTGCCAGTTGGATTTCTTGAGGTGATGCCCTCTGATGTAGGTGTTATCTATTAGACTCATATACGTTCAAACTAATCTCTGAGCTGGTGCTCCTGCAAGTTACTTAAGTCTCTCGGACAGTATTGACCGCAGAGCATTCAAATTTATTGGTAATAATAATATCATCGCTGAATCATTTACATCGCTTGAACACTCTCATAAAGATTCTAGTCTGACCCTTTCTTACTGTTACTTTAAGGTATTATACTCTAGAAAAATAGCCAGTTGCATTCCTCTCCTCAAGAAATTCAACCGTAATACTTGCGTCCCCAGTAATGCTCATCAGTATATCCCAACTTCGGTCGTATTGTCAAAGACAGATATTTATTCTTTAGCTCTACTATGTGAATGCTTTACCAATATTCAGGAATTCAAAACCAATTTGCACGGCATCCGGTCTCCCTTTCTAAATGCTCACACTGTGTCTTGGCATAGTAAGGGTATCAAAAATCCCCTTGAATGTGCCCTTTATTATATAACAAATGAAAAAAAAGTTTGTTATTATTTTTCCCCCACTGTACATGTATAAATTTAAGAGCATACTAGTCTACCATGATTTGGCAATCAATAACTGAATGATAAATACTAGTAATGATTATACATATGTTTAGTATAAATACACCTTACAGGATATGAAAAGGACAAACTCTATTTCTTATAAATTATATATACCTTCTCCTTCAGCAATGAGTATAATAATACCTGTCCATAGGAATAAGTTATCAGATAATCCTCAAAGGGAATCTAATAACTAATAAGTTAAAGTTGATTCATCTTTTAATAATAACGTCTGATCCGGAAAGTTTCTCAATTTTATTATTCAATTTGGAAAATGTATTTTGAATCATTAAAATAAAATCATAAATTATTGTATTAAACTTTTGGCCGTAAATAATATAAATTGATAAATAACATGCAAGATTAAACTCAAGAAATTTCAAATTCTAGAAATCTTTGTCATTTGTATACGTAATATTTATAAAACAGATTTCAATTTATGAATTTTTGTATATTGTTTTTTTTTTAAGCAAATTAATATTCAAATTGTTAGTATCTCAAAATAGTTGTTTTGAAATTAAATATTTGAGTAGATACAATTTTGAATTAAGAATGTAAAGACCAAGAAATATGTATTTTCAAATATGTTTCTATATTACAATAATTTTTTTTAATATTTCACAACAAATTCTTTATGATAAAATGTCTGATATTTGATATCTATTAATTAAAATTAAATTGTATGCATTCGCATTAATTGAAAGCTGAATCTTTTTAATACAGATAAGAATACTTACATTCTTAGTAACTTTATATAATATAAACATCATAAATGAAATTTCCTAATAATGTTTCGCATCTTTTAAAAGTTGAATTACTTCGGAAGTATCACTTAGAATTTATTTATTGGGGAAAAGTTTTCAGGGTTCATAGCAATAGGCCAAGAGTTTTGGAGTCTCCCTATTTTATCATGATAGATGCAATCAACACAACAATGGACTGGTAGGACAGATTTTTGTTTTTGTTATTCCGGTTGCAAGGGTTATGCAAACCCCTAAAACAATTAGACAAATTGTTAGTAATTATGAAAAGGGGACAAGATTAGAAGGGAGATATCAACGCACATTGGTATACATTCAAAATAAATGTGCTTTAAAACAAATAGGAAATATTAATTCTGGTAAAGCATTCCACATTCGTGAAGTGCGGCTAAAAAAAGAATTTTTTTTTTATTGTACGAGCACTCAAGGGGATAATAATAATTATTATTATACACACTAGGAAGGGAGGATAGCATTTGAAATGAGATACCAATGCACATTGGTTTTGAATGCCTGCACATTGTAATGAGTGGGAAATATTGAGAGCATTCCACATTCGTGTAGTGCGACTAAAAAAAAAATCTCTGTACTTTATAGTACGTCCAAAATTGGGCTCAAGGGTAAACTGATGGGCATTCGTTAAAGAACGGGTATTACGGTTAAATTATTTGAAGGAGGAGGAATGCAACTGGTTACTTCGCTAGAGCATTGTTTATGAAAATAGTGACAGATATGAAACCTTAAGAGATAGAAAAGTTTCAGTTAAACAGCGGTCACCTATCAATTATAGAGCTCTTTTTTGAATGCCGCCCAAGAGACTCAAGTGTGTTAATGGAGCTCCTGCCCAGATATGGGAATTGTATTCGAGTTTCGGACGAATATAAGCTATATAAATTATAGCCAGATCAGAAGGGGTAGAAAACTTCTTACATCGACGAAGAAAACCTACACACTTAGCAGCATTTTTGGCGACTTCAAATATGTGGTCACTCCACATGAGATGGTTTGTGATGCACATACCTAGGACTGATAGCTGTTTAGTCTCCTCGATGCAAGTACCACTCATGGATTGTGGCATTGGGGGAGGGTTACGCTTTTGCGACAGTAGACAGCATTGAGTTTTCGAAGCATTAAATTCTACACGGTTTTTGTTTTCCGCTTTTGAAATGCTGTCAAGATATGAATTTAATAAGCTTATCATACGGTGTCGTTGGTAGTCCACCTTCAAAGTAGCAGAATGTGAATATAAAAACATGTATGAAAAGCTGAGAGTACTGTTTTCAGCGAAACAATAAGTTTCAGATAGAAGATCATTGGTAAAAATAAAGAATTGAAAGTATCAAAAGGTAATTTCTAAGAAAGAAGATATTTATAGTTACAAAATGCATGCATTTTCGATAAAAGACCTTGATGCCAAACTCTATCAAATACCTTTGAAATATCAATTGCAATGCTCTTAGTTTCTCCAAAACGACGTAAAGTCACCGTTCGGTAAGATAAACCATGAGATCACCAGTGGACCTATGGCTAGGAATGCCATACTGTCGTTTAAGTTATTCCGGTTTTTCTCACTGGGGTTGGCTTTATAATTCCGGAAACTTATTTGATCCTGACAACCTCTGTAGATTATGTTCGTAATCATATCTGTGGGAGAACGCACTTCTCTATCGAGAAAGCTTATTGAATAGTTTCTATAGAAGTCGTGAAGACCGTCCTAGTTGGCTTTCTCATATTGTTAATCCGTTCTCGTAGGGGTTTTTACTTTAAGTATGGGTTACCTATAACATATAAAGGGTTTTCCAATAAAGGTGAGTAGATTTAAAAATTGAATAGAACAAGTTGTAATGAGATATCAATAAGGTTTTACTTTTATCTTTATATTTGCCTATGCCCCATCAATGAAATTATGTAAGAAACATAAAAATAAATAAATTAGGGGGCGCAACAGTCCATTGAGAACTAGGGCCTAGTGACTTAAACTCTCAACCATTCCTGTGTGCGAGTACTGTTGTCAGGGATGGAGGGGACCTACAGTTTTTAGCCGAATCCGAACGGCTAATTTGAGAAAGTACTTTTCATGACAAGAATTACTCTTGGAGAATTTGTCAATTCCTCGCAAGAGGCAGTACCCGTGAAAAAACTTTAGATGGCATAGGCAGGGATCGAACCCAAGACTTCTGGCATAACAGTCCAACGCACCAACCATCATGCCACGGGTACTACTGTAAGAAATATAACACCGTTTAAATGGCAGCTACGAGTGGCGGGCGCGCATTCAAAATGTCCAGTTTTCGAAGAATTTGGCACATAAAACAGGCTGAATTTGACCGATGACATCTGTCTTTTTGAAAGCTGTGGTGGTTTGCGACTTAATCGCATAGAACTGCAACTAGAGAAAGCCCCTTAAGAAAAAGTCTTAATGGATCAAATCACACGATCTTGGAGGGCAAATCACGTCATGAAAACGCTGGCGCAGAATCACGACACAGAATTCGACATGTTGTGGTCTGCGATAGGCCAAATTCTTGTGAACGACGCACGTGAAATTGACTGCCTCAGATTCTGCTGCACACTTTGACGAGCAGCGACGATTTTTTCGGTAGATCTTGCGTCTCTGACGTACTGGTGTTAGGTGATTGTTCACTGAACAGATTGACTCAAATTTGGGCACTAATCGCTTAATAGTCGACTTGGAAGGTCGACCATGTACCCCACAAAATGGGGGCAACGCGTGCATCGTTTATACTAGAGAACACCCATTTTGAGAATAAAGTTTTATCATTTGCACGTATTGCTCGACGTTGAAACTTGCCAAGGCTATTTGTCTTAAGTGACTGATTTAAGAAGGTATTTTGACAAAAAGTAGAAGAAAAAAAATGGTCGCCTTGCGCTCTTAAAATCAACCAGCCAGAATTTTTGTGTTTCCAAACAAACGAATTTTAAAATCACAAGAGTATAGTATCCGTGGCATGATGGTTAGTTCGTTGGACTGTCATGCGAGAGGTCTTGGGTTCGATCCCTGCCTGTGACACCTAAAGTTTTTTTTCACGGGTACTGCCTCTTGCGAGGAATTGACAAATTCTCAAAGAGTAATTCTTGTCATCAAAAAGTGCTTTCTCAAATTAGCCGTTCGGATTCGGCATATAAACTATAGGTCCCCTCCATCCCTGCAATTACTCGCACACAGGAATGGTTGAGAGTTGTAAGTCACTAGGACCTGGTTCTTTACGGACTATTGCGCCACTTAATTTTATTAATAGAAACGTTTATGTTTTACACAGAATTAATTGCAAATAAATAAATTAAATGGCTCAACAGCTCGTAGAGAACCCTAAACCTACTGACTTAAAATTCTTAAGCATTACTGTGTTCGAGTCATATCAGGGATGGGGAGGACCTACAATCAATCCCTTCTCGTAGGGGTTCTTACTTTAACCATGGGTTGATCACAGGTAAGAAACAAGCCTAGAGTGTTGGTGGATTAACCAGTAACGTAAGGAATCTTAGTTGGCTCGTCAAACAGCTGAGTCAGGTTCTTTTAACTCAACAATCAATCTCAATATACATACTTTTTTTTGGGTGCTGTCTGACCAGAATATTGGGAATTGTGTACATTGAAATCGCCCGTAACAACGATCTCACTGTTCAGAAAATTTTAAACAATTCTCTGGACATTTAAAAACAAAAAACAATTTTATACAAAATAAATCAATGACAATTTAAAATGATATCAGAAAAATAATTGCCACGGCCTTTTCAATAAATTGTCCATAACCAATTCTGATTTTTGTAGAACGTATACAAAGTTTGAAAACTTACAAATTGGTTCTAATTTTATACAATCAAATCAATGCATTTTACCTACCACTCTTTTTTTTTTGTGATAAAAGAGCTCCTGTTTTTGATGTATGATGAAACTTACTGTGTAAATTCTTGCTTACGATGTTTGGACATGTAAATTTCCTATAGCCACTCAAATAAATCAATATTATCAAACATATTTTGTAGTTTTATTTATATTCACAAATATCAGCATATTATGGACTTTGATGAAAATAGTACAAGTGCCACTTTATGGAACCAATATTTGTCAAAATTGTCATCATGATGGTTTATTTTCCTGGCAACAGCCTTTTTATATCATTTTTCATGTACATACCTTCTTATAGTATAGTTGCTCGAGTACGATATTGAAGAAGTCAAATGAAAAGTGTGCATAAATGCAGATGTGTATTTTTAAAGTTATGCTACACATCCTTTTGTACCAATCATAGATATATCTGCAAATTTGCCTGAAGTTATTTTTTTTAGATATTCTTCGTCTTTGCTTTGTCGACGATTGAGACGAGCTCCTCAGGGGTTATATTTGTACATATTTATTATTTCTACCGAATAAATAGCAGATAAGGATTTTCAATCCGCGCACTTTCAAAGCATGGGTAGGGTAGCTCAACAACAACAGCAACAAAAATAAACTTAAATTTTGAAAGAACTAAACCTAGCGAATATCCGTTTGAAAATTCTTCCTTAACCATATCAAAGTCGTTTCTCTTAAAGGAAGGTACATAGGTACCTTTTATTTATATAATAGCAAACAAAAAAATTACATCCCTTTAGGTTATTTTGCATCGATGGTTGGCTGGTTTCAAATTAAAGTGAATTTTTATGAAGTGCACATCTCTGGTTTTTGGATACGCGCAGCCAAACAAACATTGTCATTGACTGTGCTTCGCTGGAACTTAAGACTTTTAAATGAATTAAATCTCCCAAGAAGATGCACTCAAAATCGGGTTAAGTTGAATCTTCAACAAGGGATATTCATATACCCAGGACCCAGGTGTATATAAACCACTCTATACACAGTCTACACAGTACCATAAGAAGGTCTTGACGTTGGTAGGATATACCTACCCCTATTCATTTTGCTCCGACGGTTTCATATATTCTTCTCTTGGTAACTCACAAAGGCCAGTTACATGAGCATTTTCGTTATTTTTCTTCTTGTTTTTCGAGTTCAGCTTTCAGTCCCTCTAAAGCATAAATGCTCCTTTGACTCTGGACTGTTCAGTTCACTGTGATGTCAGTTTTGTCACCATAGGAAGAGGAAGAGTGGTTCATCATTACTTTGCTCGAAAGTATAATCTACATAGGTTCTAGTTGCTTTAACCTGCTAGTCTGTATAGAAGAAGTTTCTTTTAGTTTTTTTTTTCGCCAGTTACGACGCCAACGTATACAGTGTCCCCGATTGACTTTTTTTGTGGCAAAAAATTACTTTGAACATACTTTTCCAAAGCAAAAAAAAAAATACTTTGTTTCTTTTTATTTACTCACACATGGCACTCGCAATGATAGGACAAAAATACTGCCCTGGCAGAGGACTGCATCCACTTAAGTTAACTTTTTTACATTTTCCAAAAACAAACAGACATAAGGTATCGTTGGGACTCAATTCCACTTAACATGCAAATACAATGGGAGTGGCATAAACAATACCATTTTAAAATCGCTTTTTAAATTTTCTTTTTGACTTCATTTTTACTTCCTATTCAGGGTAAGTCGGATTTTTAAGAAAGAAAAATCCTATTCGAGACAAAGAACGAGAAAAAAGTGTCGTCACGCAACTCTGTATGTCGGTCTTACAGCCTTAATTTTACACCGATTTTCTTAAAATTTTAAAAGTTTACCCTCTCATAAAGACTAACTATTCTTAGTTACAAATATGTATACGTGGTATTAAATGGATTAATTTAAAATGTTATACTTATATAATCGAATAAATCTATGCTAATATTATAAAGCTGAAGAGTTTGTTTGTTTGTTTGTTTGTTTGAACGCGCTAATCTCAGTAACTACTGGTCTGATTTGAGAATTTCTTTCAGTGGAATTGCATTTGTTAAGAAATTCTAAAGGCTATATAAAATCATGCTAAGACTTAAACGAGTAGAACACCAATTAAGAATGTTTCAAAATCGGGTATTTGTTCCAGCGTCCGCTGCGTGCTCTGCAAAAACGGCAAAGTTTTGCTAAAATAATGTATGATAAAATTATTCCCCTTTATTAGTTCTTAAACAAATTTTGCGTAAGCATATAACTCACTATAACCTTTTCTCTTCTCTTATTCTTACTATTAAAAAATAGCTTGAAACAAAAATAAATAGGTTATATATTAATATATCCAATATAACGAATTTTGTGTCCTGCCTTTTGGTTGAATACTTAACGAAAAAAAAAGTTTTTACATTGGTGACCGGAAGTTTAGTTAGTTAAGTGCGGAATCTATACCGACATTCACCCCATTGGTACTGTATAACCATTTTAGCGACTTTGCTATGATACGTGTTCTCCACTAAGATTTTTTGTTCTTTCCGATGGAAATCTTCAAAAAACATTCAGTAAGAATCTGTACCTAGTAGTTTGGGACTCTTACCTAACTAAAACCACCATTTAATCAGAACCAATCTATGAAAGTCGACAAATGATTTTTTTGTTTACATTTATAATTCACTTTAGGGGAAGTTTATAGTTGTATTACTTTACCATAGCTTTTAGACCATCAGCTCTTGAGACTTGGTTTTTCTTAATCTCCAAACACTGTCTCTCTGCAGTCGTTGATTGTGTGATACAGCGTGTTTCTTAACCACTTTTGTAACCATTCCATAACTTTGTTTTGGAATTTTTGGATGGGTTCAGAATTTCTCTTCTTATAGTATAGCCCCATTGTTGGATTCCATTTGTCCAAACGGGTTTTAGTGCTTGCTTATTTATAAAATTATTTTGTTCTTCAGAAATAGGTCAGAGTTCTTTCCTATTAAACAGTAAATTCTTCTGTAACTCAAGTTAAGATCTTCTGCTTTTCTTTTTGATATGCTCTTTCAATTTATGGTTTGTATATCCAGGTTTTTGGCAGTATTGGAGAAGCCAACTTCTGTACTGTTTATAAGAATTGGAACGTTATTTATGTTTTTGTTTGTAAAATATGCATCCGGTGAATTGTTTCATTTATTTTGATACAAGATTTTTGCGTTCATATACTTACTTTTTCGACTGCATTTTACAATGTTTGTGTAGCCTACGAAACGGATTTATCTGGCACCAATATTGCAGTATTATCAACAAAAGTGACTATGATAGCGTTGATATCCACTGCGATACATCCCAACACATAATTATAGAATCGTGTATGTGTAGTACTGCCTGGGAATGGGAAGGTCCCTTTTGCAGTTTGTACTCAAGTGCCAAACCTTGTCAAAGACTTGAACAACATCTAAGAATATAGCCTTGTTTTTCTTCAAGTGCTCTTTCCACCACATCCGCATTCGTATTTCGATGTACTTGTTCTATTGTGAAATGCTTATTTCTTAATCTTCTTTTTTTTATTATTTTGCTGAATCTTTTCAAGATTTTGAAAAACTTTTACCATGGTTGGTATAAGCTATATTTTTCTGAAAGATGTAACTTCTGTTAGTAGCTTACCTTATTTAGGTATAACAATTACCTATTGCAGTATTGCAGTTTTTTGAAGGCAATTGAGGGCATTTCTTTCAAAACTTGAGAAGTTATATGATCGTATCTTGGTGATTTTATTAGATAACTAATGTTGACACATGCTTCTTATTTCTTTGAATTTGACAACAGGAAATCCACATTCGTCGTTACTATCAACAAAGTTTAAGGGGTTTGAAGCCTTATTTTCTGGGAATAATGGTTTAAAAACACTCGCGAGCTGTTCAAAAACATCAGGTTTTTGTTTCGGGAAACATTTTCCATGTTGAGATTTTATTGGTTGGTCTTGTTGTCTTTTAAGACGCTTTACTATAAAAAGTATTAGATAGATGCATCTGAAAATCTCGTAACTTGTCATTTCCTTCGAGCCCTTACTTTTTTTAAAATCAATTCCTTTATAGGGCCCATACACTACGCAAACACGTTTGTTCAAACATTGTTTCGCCACACACTACACAAACGTGTTTGAGAGATATTAGTTGCGTGACGTTTTTCATCTTCATCAGACCTACCTACGGACACGAAGAAATGAGTGATTTGATGAGTTATTACAATATTCGTTACTTTTTACACACCACAATACCTAAAAAATTTGTTCCTCTTGTTAACTCTATGAAAATTGGCATGTTTGTGCAGGCACGGAAAATTCAAAATTTTTTGATTTTGTTCAAACCGCTTGCGCAAACACGCATCATCGCTACACACTACTCAAACAGTTTGCACAAACATTTTTACAACAACAAAATACATTCGTTTGCTCAAACAGTTTGTGTAGTGTATGGGTCCTATTAGTTCAACAGAATATTCTATTTCTGTTTCTCTCATGTTCGAATAAGTTTCTTCCGCAGCCTGTTGCACATCAGCAATAAGTTCTTCAATTGTTCATTATCAATTTGTTCAATTATTTGCATTGGAAATATAAGGTTTATAAAACCATCAAGTTTATCTCTAAATTAGTTTCACTTTGTTCTCTTTTTCACTGGCTAGAGATAAATCGTAATAACCATCGACTCTTCTTATGAATTCGTGTAGTGGCTTTGAAATTAGAAAAAAACTATAAATCTTGCATTTTGTTAGATGTTTCAGTATCAATTAATTTATTTAAGGACACATTTCTTAAGAAGAAGAGGCTGTGATGGGACCCACACTGATAACTTCCCATCCCGTCTGTCGATTTATCTTGCTGAAACTTTAACAAAATATTCATAACAATATTTTGTGTGAGATAAATAATGTGAAGTCAATATCTTTCGTATTTCTCCTAATAATTGAGTCAAAAACCTATAAGTTTTTTTTGTTGTTTTTATAGGTCTTGCTGTTTTGTTAAAAAAAAGTTGTCAGTTGAATTTTTCTACAAAATAAACTAATCAAATTAACGGTTTTTCTTATAAATCATAAAAACTGAAAAAAAAATATTTGCCATCTCGAATATTTTACGAACAAGAAATGATTTTATCTCCAAAACAATTTTATGTAACGGAAAATAAAGTTTTTGACATCTGGGAAGACTTTGAGAAAAATCGAATTGACAGTTTTTTTATAAAAAAATAAAAACCTAAAAAAAATTACTAAAACTTGTTAAAAAATGATTTTCGACTCAAATATCTTTTCCAAAGTTTAAGATGTTGGCTTTAATCTTACTTTATCTTATAAAGAATATTGTTTCCGACATTTAGTAAAATTTTGAGAAAAATTAAATTGGCAGTTTTTTTTACAAAAAATAAAAACCTGAACAAAACATTACTAAAAGTTGGTAAAAATTGACTTTCGACTCAAATATCTTTTCAAAAACCTAAGATATTGTATTCAAACTAATTTTATCTTCTAAAATATATTGTTGTCAATATTCAATAAAGTTTTGAGTAAAATCGATTCGGCAGTACTAAAAGTTGGTAAAAATGATTTTCGACTCAATTATCTTTTCAAAAAATTCAAAAAATTGGCTTCAAACTAATATTATTTCACAGAAAATATTGTTTTCGACGTCCGGTAATCTTTTTTATAAAAATCTACAAAAAATAGTACGCAAATATTGTACGGTTTTCGATATCTCGTGATAGATAAATAGAAGATATTGAATTCAAATTAATTTCATTCATCCAATTTGTATATTATTATGTACGAAATAAAAATGTTTAAGAAATGCTACTACAAATTAGTTTTCATCTAAAAATCTCGTTAATTAAAATTGATTTTGAAATCAAACTGTTTCATTATATGCAAAATATTGTTGGTAATTTTTTTTTTATTCAATAAACTGATACCTTTTATAACAAAACACGAAACCTAAAAATCTTTTAAACAAGGCAAATCGACAGACGTAATGGAAAGGGAAGTTATCAGTGTGGGTCGCATACCAGTAATTTTTTTTAAATTGCTTTGGTAAAAAAACTACCCACTGAATTTGTGAAGGGTCCTTTCTGCATCTATCTGCATTATTATCTATATAACAAAATTTATTTGTAGTCGATATCTCTAGTGGTTTTTGAGATATGGACAACGAAAAAAGCTTCCCGAATGTACAGATGTACGAACGCACGTACACCAGCACTCACAGACATCGCTCTAAAAATCTTTTATTTCGACTCTATTGACATTGAAACGTCGACAAATGTCAAAATTTTTAATTCTTCCAATGGAAGTTAAAAATTAACATGTCCTCGTTAACTTCACGTTAATTCCATTTTTTACTTGCGACATATAGGAACTATATGGCAAGTTTTGCATTCGTGCAAAATTTCGAACTCGAGATTTTAATCAAACATGATATTACGATGGTAGAGAAGTCGAAAAAAGTGGGTCCCGCGATTCCGTCCGGTCTGTTTTGTCTGTCTGTCCACGCTCCTACAGCCTAAACCATTGGGTCGATTGAGTTGAAACTTGGAAGTTAAGGTTTTGAGTAAATTCGCGTTAGGCGTTTTTTTCATTTTTTTTTTAAGATCAAAACTAACAGTGGCCCCTATACAATTTTTTTGGTCAAAAAACGAAAATTCGAATTTTCTCAAAAACAAACCGATAGATTTTTTTTAAATTTTCTCTAAAATTTTATTTTTTAACTTGGCTTCTTTAAATAAGAAAAACATATTTTTGTATTGCTCAGGAAAGGTACCGCTCATAAAACCGTTATTTTGTTTTTTAATTTTCTCAGCAACTTATGAACTGATTTCAATAATTTTTTTTTGAATAAGCTCTTTTATTGCCTTAAAAATATTTGATTATCAAAAGTGCAATTTTTTATTGTTTGGATTTTTAAAAAAATATTGCATTTTTTTTTTCAAAATTCTATATCTCAAAAACGGGTCTTTATTTTTTTACGAAATTCAAATGTAGAGCGTATATTTACAATCACTAAACAACTGCATACCAAAAATATTTTTAGAACAAAATTGAAAAATTTTATATATAAAAATTAATTTAAAAAAAAAAACGCTCTAACGATTTAAAAAAAAAAAATTTGAAAAATCAAGGGTTTTTTGATTCATAAAATGGCATCTAAATTTTTGAAGACAAACTTATTTTTCAGGTAAAATTTTGAATCTTAAAATAGTTTTTTTAAGATTTTTAAGTACTTAGGTACTTTTTTAAACAGACTCTTTGAATACAGGAGCAAGTTCGTGCGACCCAGTCGTGCATTTTATTCCTTATGCAATATGTGTGGTGTAATGTCTTTTGTCAAAAGTCTAAGTCTAAAAAGTCGAAGTGGAATCGACAAAACTAAGTTTTTGCCAGCACTGAAAGCTTAAGCAATAATATTCGCAACTATTCTTGAGCGGTATCACAAGACACCTAACCTGGGGTAGTATTGGAAACATATTCGTAATCATATAATGGAAGTATTTTGTCAGTTGCTAAACTGTTTTTTATAACAACATATACATGCACAGGATTTTAAGTTGCGAAAAATAAAGCTTTCATGAAAACCACAATTCAAATTTGTCAAATCTAAATCTCAAGGCCATTTTAAATCAATAACTCAACAAGTCCAATTAAATCGTGATTTGTATGTGTTTTCTATTTTGTGTGATTTATTTCAGTTTTACTAAAAATTTATTTATATTTTGTGTTTTTCAAAAAATTTCATTAAAAAAATAATCATTTATTTTGTCTCATATTTCTTTCTGACACACAAAGCACGAATTGTAAATAACACGCCTAGTTGCACTATAGCAATGCAATACTAAGACAGAGAGAGCGGAAAGCGGATGAGCGCCAAAGCTGTCATGCATTTTATTTTTAATCCTACAACAAAATTGACCAACTTCACCAGAGCACTATAAATCAAACGGGTTGTCAGAACTCAGAACTATTCCTATAGCCATATGTATACGAGTAGGTACCTACTAGTTCATGATAAAAGTTTTTAGTTGTTCGAGGTTTTTGAAGTTAAGAGTGTTTCTTTTATCAGAAACTACATTCTAATTTTGGAACGTACTATACCTTCCCAGAAAATAAGTTTAAAAAAATAGAAAAACATGGAATTTAAAATTTTTGCCACGTCATTTGGCATATTAAGTCCTGCCTTATAGTGCCTCGAGTAACGCACGGAAAGCCTTTGTGATGAAAAATTTAAGAATCGAGAGGTTTGCACCAGTTTTATATTATTAATTGGAGTTGCATTTTGGCTCCTCTTTTAGAACCGGATGCAAAAAACGTAAACGTAAACGTAACTTACTTCTATGATGAGCCAACATTATATTATGAGACATTGAAACTGGCTAAGCGAATCGAGTACGTACATCATCATGTACTGCAGTAGAAGTTTTTGAAAAATGTTAGTCCTTCGAATGCATCCTGTTGTAAAGGATAGGTCCTATAGCCGAGTAGGTATAGCCTAGTCTAGAATTTAGCTATAGGCAAATCGTTTAAAAGCCGGAATTTTTCGGCAACGACATTTGTACGTGACTGCCGAATGCAACATTAATAGGTTGTGCTGCAAAATATGTACATACTCGTATATGCACTGCACATGCATAGTACGTTCATATATGCTTAGACTCTGGCTGGCTGGACTGTCTGGAGCTAACTATCTATAAATGACGCGATGCGGCAATGTTTAGTTCAGTTTAGTTTAGTTTATAGTTACAAAAGTTTTCTTTTGCTGGCCGTCGTCGTCGTCGTTGTCGTCGTTCATTGTCGTAATAGTCCTTGTGAGTCCTCACAAAAGTCATAACTATTTGATGTTGCTGGCTCTAGTGTTCCACTAGTGGAGCTAAATTGATATTTTATTTACCAATTCAGTGCTTTTATGGCACTACCTATACGAGTATGTGCCTCCTCCATACACATACATTTTTACATCCATCCTGGTTTTTGAGTGGAGTGAAGTGGAGTTTATATTTAGCTGCAATTCCGTTCTTAATCGTTCGGATTGAACTTTTTACAATACCAAGTTGAGCATATTCAATGACCATGATGGGCAGGAAATTTAACATTGTAAGCCTTTTGTCAATTATTGATTTTATTTCTTGCATATTAAGGCTTTTGAACAGCAGTTTTCAGTTTTGGAAAATCAACTTCATTTATAATTTGTGGTTGCAATGCAAGGAAATAATATGAAAGATTGTAAAGAGAGACATGAGTCGAGTATTCCAAAACCAATCCCTCTGAACAGACAAATAAAATTAAATTTTCTCCCTCGACTTTGTAAAATGTTATATCTATCTACGAAAATTAAGATAAGCTGCTTTGGGTTACGATTGCAGATTCAAGAAAATCGATATGTCAGTCAACTTTTTGGCGATTGTGGTGCAAGTTCTGTGGGCATTGAAAAATATATGGGTAGTACATTTATTTATAATTATTTGAGTTTTAATTTAAAGGTAACCCTAAAGATTGATACTTGTATTGCATTTTCATATTTTTAACTTTATATCTGTTCTTTTTTCCTTATGAAAATGATCAATGGGTATAATCGCATATTTATGACGAATTTCATGTTCATAAATTAGTATTTATATTTTTAAATCATGGCATGTTTTTTGCTTAGAGGTGATATACATTTATTAAAAGATATCATAAATTTTAGAGCTTTAAATAAAATTATCTCACTTTTGTTTTCCAATCAATCCACAAATTTAAGACCGCAAGACTTATACAAATCTGACTTTCAAGGACCATTGAAGAGTAATGTTGTCAATTCAATTTTAGTGTGGAGACTGTCCAACTCTTCTTTTCGATTGTAATCTAAATTGAACCAATAAATCAACTCCCAGTAATATACTGTCCAATGTCTATTAAAAAAAAATATTCCACATCCGCCATAGTTGACCTTCACTAAAAAATGTTTTTACTTTAATTGGATGTTTTTATGGTCATGGTCAAAAGATATTGTTAATAAAAAGTTTCACTTGCAAGGGGTTTTCCAGTAAGAGGTTTCATTTTGATTTAAAAAAAAGGAAACATCATTTAATTATGTGTTATTTTTTTTTCTTTTCAAATTTCAAAAGATAACAGATATTAAGAGAACTCAAGCAATGCTTATAGAAGACCAAAATGTCGTAACTCAGTTGGGAAAATGGATAAAATATTATAGTAAAATGTAAAAAAATCATTCAACAAAAATCGCCAATTTTCGAAAGTTGAACAATAACGTAAACACAGTTTTTAATATTTTTTTTTTTTTTTTGACAATTGGAAAAAAACTTTGTGGGCGAACTTTTATAGGAATTTGAGTGAAATTAGTTGGCTGCTTGAGGTCTATAAACCACGAATTAAATTATTAATGTTCGCCTTTTTTCAACACAGAAGAGAGAAATTAAATTTTTTAATATAAAAACGCCCGAGTGTAACAAATTTCTCGCCGAAAGCCGCCGCCAGCTTCGCATACTCTGAACTTAAATGTTCGATAATATCCAACCTTTTTGACTTCCCATAGGAAGTTATTAAAATCGTTCTGATTTTTCCTATTAAAAATGTTGACATTTCTCGACATTTCAGGATCCCAAGAATTTAAATAAAAGGATACCTTTTTTTGTCGACCATAATGTCAAAAATGGTCAGAGATATGGACGTTTATTTTGTTTTACAGATAATAGCATTCAAATATGTAAACAAAACTTCAAGAAAGAAATTTCGGTAAGCCCAAATATCTCCCGAACCAATAACGCTAGTTATTTCAATAAAAATGTATAGTATATGTACATTGTGACGTAATACCAAATTAATATAAATTCGAAAAAAAATCAAATATCTCGAAAACGAAAGCGTCTTAAAGACCGGCAGTATGGCTTTCATAGCAATAGGTCCACCGGTGCAGTGATTTCATAGTGTATGTAACAGAATATTGGAACAAATCTTTACATCGTTTTGGAGAAAGTAAGATTATTGTGCTTCATATTTCAAAAGCACTTAGATCTATTGTCGAAAATGCGTGTTTATGGTATTGATGAATTTGTTCTTCATTGTATTTCTAACTACCAACAAGTTGTACTGGATAGTTTCAAGTCTGAAAATCATAACATGAACACTGTGTCTCCTTACTTTCTTACCTTGGTGATGTTTTGTCCAAGACATCGTCGTTTAATGTTATTTTTTGATGACAGCATATACTTGGGTTTGCCGTCATTGACCACTAAACTCATCTTCTCCGCTTCCTTCACAATGCTCAAAAACGTTCCACTGACATCACGCTTTGAACTTCCAATTATGTCAATATCATCTGTGTATCCGAGTAATTGGATGGACCTTTGGAAGATTGTGCCTCTAGTGTTGGCGGTTGAGTTTTACACAATTCTTTGTTTCCTATAACTCCATTTTGTAACTCTTATATTCATAAACAATTTCTTGTCTGCCACTCTTAATTCAACTTCAATTGCAGCGTTGCATAAGCTCATCATACTCCAATCTGGACAGCATTGTCCAATGGGGAATTATTAACCGTGTAGAACTCAACACTTCAAAAATTCCATGATTTTTTTGTTTTGCCAATATTTTTACAAACAATGTTTTGACGAATTAGCCACTTGCATTTCCTTCCTCAAACAATTCAGCAGCAATACTCTCACTTCCAGGAATGCTCATCAGTTTACCCTTGAGCTCAATTTCGGAGGAACTGTTAATTATAGAGATTCTTTTTTAACCGCACATCGAGAATGTTTAATATTTTCCTCTTATTTATCTCCTCTTAAATCCTTTCTCATTTTAATAAAGCTTGTCCTATGATTCAACTTGAAACATTTTAAGGGTAGTAATAACCCCTTTAATGTTTGCTAACTCTACAAAAATAACCTTTTTTTTTAATTCAAAAAAAATTCAAAAAATATTTGTTTCCTCAAATATTTTACGAACAAAAAAATGATATGACCGCCAAAACAATTGCATGCATCGAAGGAAACCGTTTTGTTTATGTTGTAAATTTGTTTTCAAAAAATTACTACTAAAAGTTTTTAAAAACTGATTTTCGATACAAAGATCTTTTTTCAACAATCAAAGACATGGCTGTCAAACTCATTTTATCTTATAAAAATCATTGTTTGAAATTTTAGAAAATTGCAACTGAACATTTTTAATTGAAAAATAAAATCTACAAAAAGTACTACACAAAATTTATAAAAACTGAGTCAAACCCAAAATATCTTGAGAATAAATGAATGCATGAATTTTAAAATTATTTCATTCTATGGAAAATATTGTTAATAATTAGAAAAATCAAATCGTTATATTTTTATAAGAACAAATAACTTTCAAAAATACTTCTAAAGTTAATAAAAATGGGGTTTTCAACTAAAAAGCTAGGGAAAATAAACATTAATTGAAAAGGAACATGTCGTATCTTCTTATCAAAATTATCACAGCAAATTGTTGCTAACTTTCAGTTATTTAAAAAAATTCCATCGGCAACTTTTTTTTAAAAAAACTCGAAAACCTACAAAAAAAAAAACAACTAAAAACTGATAGGAAATGGTTTCCGAAACAAGTATTTTGAGAATATAAAAAGTAATTGATTTAAAAATGTTTGTATCTTATACAAAAAGTTGTTATTATTATTTTGCAAACAAATTAGAAATATTGACAAACGAATATGGATTTGAAGTTTTCAGTGTGCGTCACGGCTAGGCTTTTAAAAGAATCCAATCTTTTGGGAATGCGATCATTAAAAATCATTTATTGCATTTATTAATTTCACCTAAATATTGGGATTTCCAATATTACAATCACCAATCAATTGACTACAATCATTTTTTCACATCGTTTGAATTTAATCAATAGATTGCAATCATTTAAGACTTCATTAATTTTTTGCACTCACTTGAAGTCATATCTTTCACTTAAAGTTCTTGTATCACTTGGAGTCTTTGTATTCTTATGCATTTTTTTTTATCAGACAACGATTTTCTTGGACACCAAGAGATTAAAATCAAAATTTCAAAAGTGTGAAGTTAAATTTCATTTAAGAATGCAAAGACTTTAAGCAAATGCAAAGAATGCATGAAGTTTCAAATGATTGTAATCAATTGATTGCAATTAAATGGTTGGAGAAAAAATGGTTGCAGTCTTTTTAAGGTCAAAAAATTGGTGATTGCAAAATTTGAAGTCCCAACCTAACCTATGGGTTAATTCAATTAATGCAATCATTTTATTGAAGTCATAAAAGACTGCATTCGCAAAAGATTGCATTCTTCTACAAGCTTGGTCGCATCGCATCCTCTTTTTTTATATTTTTCTGATAACAAGTTTCGTAAACCCCACACCCTTCAAACCTTTTTATATCATTTTTCTAAAGTTCTTAAACATTCCTACAGAAATTTGCAAAAATTTTATCGTCGATCGATATACCTTAGGTTTTATAAATATCTCCCACCTGCAGTGTCTGATAAAACCAGACATCTTATTCACACAAGAAAAACTTAACAACAAACCCAACATCACATACTATACTTATTACTTTGGAACAGAGAACTTCCACTGAATCGTCGCAGTAAATCATATTTAACACTTTACTGAACCCATAGAATGTAAACTTCCTTTTAATGAATGCTTGATGCTTCTTTCGTTTACTGCATCCGTCAACAATTATATTCATGTAAAACAATATCAAAAGATTCATAACTTTATTGTATACGTCATAATCCAACGACACGACAGACGACACCTTTAATTACAGCAACAATACTTTCTGTTGCATGTAGAATTACAATAATAATAATAATCAATCGAATGCTGCAAAAATTCTCAAAAGCTTTCATTAAATTCTCCATTCAAGGATCAGCTTTTGTCAGCAATGTTGCTCCTTGTCCTCACAACACATACATATAAACCTTAAATTCCTGCAGAAACGGTAGGGAGTAAACGTGCATATGGTATACGGAATGCACAAAAAGGCAAGGTGTGAATTCTATATACCGCCATTGTTGAAGCACCCACGGGTATCTTTGATGAACATTACTTTACAAAAAAAAAGGACATGCATTCGTGTTTTCTCTGCAGTCCCTTTTATATATGAACTGAACTGCAAAAGCAGAAGCAGAATACCAGAAGCACATGAGACATTTAACTCCCTGATGGTTGAAGAAAAACAATTAAAACATTTTTTCCTTTATTTAAGCTGTGCGCATGAAGGCCTTTTTTATATAAAATTTTAGCATGCGATTAAAGTTCTATGCGGGCGCTAGGGTTCTTTATAATTTTTTTCGAAAAAAATATCCATACGTCATTCCTACCCCGATTCCGCCCTTTTGTACAAATTTTTCTTTTCAAGGCAACAAAAAAGTTAAGCTTAGATGTTTAATTTAACATCAGATTTAACTTTTTGTTTATGTCAAGTTTCGTTTCATTATTTTTTAAAAATTGATATTCTTTAAATCGGCCGAATGGTGTTAAAAATGGAAATGGAAGAATATTAAATCTTGTCTACTTCTCTGATGTAATGAATACTGATGCTTCTCGTTCATGAAGATCGCCACCATTCTGAGCTTACTATTTCCTTAAATGTATGTGTATGCAATGTGTTTAACTTATGCACAAAGGTTGACTTTAAAAACTGTAACTATACTCAGTCATAAGCTAGACTCGAAATAAACTGGGATAGGTTAGGTTAGGTTAAAGTGACTGTCCGTGATGAAGTGAATCTTGAGGCTTTCTTCTTAGCTCAAGAAAACCAGTTTAAGTCCCTTACGAAACGTGTGAGGCTCATTATGCCAATATGATTTAGATTGTTATAGAAGAATTCTCCTCGGTAATTCTTGCGTTTTTGAGCTAGTGCAGGGCATGTGTACAGAGAAGGTGAAGAACTGTTTCCTCCTCTTCCTCTTCCTCGTCCATACAGCTTCTGCGAAAGTTATTTGAGAATACGCCTAGCCGCTTGGCGTGCTTTTCTATTAGACAGTGCCCGGTTATGACACCTATTGTAGAGCTTATATGCGATCCGCTTAGAAGTAGCAATCACCTTGAAGGCTTTAAATCTTGTGTAGGCCAGATGGTTTTTGTGACCTGACACGTGGTAATGTGAATCCACGTGGTGTTTGCCTTCTTCATACCGTCCTGCAATAGCAATAGGTTACATGTAGCGATAAGTATGCCAGCATTTGCAAAACGTGGTAGAATGGGTTGTACTGTACCATTCCTGGCGAGTTCATCTGCCTTAAAATGTCCTGAAATGTCTCTATGGCCTGGCATCTAGCAAAGATCATCTCCATTAGAGATGATCGACAGTTTGTTGAGACAGAGTCCAGAGATTTGATAGTGGCCCGACTATCTGAGAAAATACGGATATCAGATGTTGATATCACGTTTTCTTTAAGCCAGGACAAACATTCTTTTATCGCCTAAAAGTTCTGCCTGCAACACGCTACAATGAGTGGGAAGGCGGAATGAGAGACTTAATTTCAGTCGTTCAGAGTACACACCTCCACCAACCCCTTCTTTTGATCCATCTGTATAAAGGTGGACTGACTCGTCTTCCAGGACCGTCTTATCCTCTGTCGAATTGCAGTTTGGGGATGGTGTAGTCTGTGTGCTTTGGAATTGATTCTAAATACCGAAGAATTACGGAGTTGTTAATCCACTGCGACGAAGCTTTGAGACGAATAGCAGAGCTTGCAGCTTTTTGTTTGCTAAATATATCAAGAGGTGTTAGGTAGAGTAGAGTGTCCAGTGCCACAGATGGGGTCGTGCGAAGCGATCCGCTTATACATAGGCAAGCTGAGCGTTGGACTTTATCTATTTTGTCACGGTTTATAGCTTTCTCTAAAGCAGTCCACCATACTGCCACACCGTACATTAAAATCGGTCTGATTACCGATGTGTGTAGCAAATACGTGATTCGGGGTAGTAAGCCCCATTTATTACCAATAGCTTTTTTGCAAGAAAAGAGAGCTACAGTAGCTTTTTTGACGATTTCTTGTACATTTTGTGCATTGCGTTTACAATTTAGTTTTTTTGTCTAAAATAAGACCCAGGTACTTAGCCTCTTAGAACTTTACTTGGATTCCTTTAATACGGGGAGGGTTGACAAATGGAATTTTGTATTTTCTCGAAAATAGGACTTATTCGGTTTTGTGTGGGTTAAAACCCAGACCCAGTCCACACTGATCAGCCCAAACCCAAAGTATTATTCTGTCTAAGGCATTTTGTAAGAGTTCTTTTAAGGTGTTAAGATGTTTTCCAGAAGCCGCTATAGCAACGTCATCCGCATAGGCAATCACTCTGAAATCCTTCGCATCCAGACCAGTTAAGATTTCATTCACCACTAGGTTCCAGAGAAGAGGGGATAGAACACCACCTTGAGGTGTCCCTCTACTAACGAATCTTCGGGCAGAAGAGTTGCCCAGCTTTGAGTTAATTATTCTGCTAGTCAGCTTTAAATGAATTAACTCCCCAACCGAACTCTCTACGTTTAGAGATGTTGCAGATATGTCCAGGTTGTAAAAAGCACCTTCGATGTCAAGGAAAGCAACCATAGTGAACTCTCTATGATGGAGGGAATATTCGATGGTACGTACTAAGGTATGTAACGCCGTTTCCACCGATTTACATTTCAAGTAGGCATGTTGAGACGTAGACAGAAGTCTTGTATCAATACTTGCCCTTAAATTGATATCAATCAATCTTTCCAAGGTTTTAAAAAGGAATGATGATAGACTTATTGGTCATTGATCTTTAGGATTGACTTGCGAGCATTTACCTGCTTCGGGTATAAAATCAAATTTAATTTCTCTTCATACCGAGGGAATATGGACCAGATATAGGCAACTGGTAAAAATTGCCTCAAGAAATTGGTGCAATAATGTCTGAAGCTTTTTGTAGTTCGGCTGGTATTATCCCATCTGGTCCTGCAGATTTAAATGGTTCGAAGCTGTGGAGAGCCCATTGTACCTTGTCCCTTGTGATCAGACCTTGTGGATATGTTATATTGAAACTTGAACGAATATGATTGTTGCAAGTTGCGGTTAGGAAAATGAGTATCAAGTAGTAAGTTCAGCGATTCGTCACTTGAATTTGTCCAGGAGCCGTCTGCATTATTCAGACAGCTTGGCATCGCTGTTGATTAGTTAAAAGAATTTTCCGTAGCCTGGAGGCTTCAAAAGTTTCTTCCATCGTGCCATAGAAGATTTTCTTAGTGCCTTCTTATAAATTCTTAGGGATTCTTTGTTAAAATAGCAGTCAGAGGCTAGTGTCTTGTGGCTTTGGCTCGGTTAAAGAGTGCATTATTTTCAAATTTGTGTTTAAATGAAATGATTTAACGATTTTATGAATTCTTATTTGTTTATTTTCTAAGTACTATTTCACTGCGCAAATTAAAAACATTAAAAAGTAGCCCACCAAGTTTTGATTCGCATTTAAAAACTTTTAAAAATAAAAGAAATAAAGCCTGGTTGAAGTTTAATCTATCGAAGAATGATAAGACGCTTATAGTTCACCAAGAACTGCAATACGACTTTGTGACTTATTCAAAGTTTTTTTTTCACTCGCCATTTATTTCGAATACTGTACTGACTTTGATTTAAAAATGAACCCTCATGTTTTTTGAAGACACGTTGATAGTAAACGTAAATTTGACATATATCCCGCTAGTATGACCTTTCAAAATTCTTCAAGCCATTTTTCAGAATCAGTTTCGAACATGTTCGCAAATTATTTTTAAGACTGCCTTTAAAAAATGTTCTTCTGCAAGCACCTCTTCTCTTATTTCTCCTATCACACAAGAATACAGTCATCTCACATCAATCAATTTTTGATTTCTGCGGCCTCTCTTTACGTGACAACATTTTAAAGTTATGTAAATGAATATCACAGTCCCGGTCCTGATAGAATGTGGGTCTTATGTTTCTTATTCATTCATTCTTTTTTTTCAACGGCTCTCTGAATTGTTCTATGTTCCAGGTCTTTGAAAATGTAAGTGCCTAACCCCAATCTATACATTATCATCATATTATTATCACCTACCCATTACAAAAAAACAAAGCAATACACTTGATGTATTAATCAATCTGGTTTTCGTCCAAAATACAGCTGTAGTAGTAGTAGTAGAAATGGTGGCCACGAGCAGTCTAGCTCGGTGACACAATTAGCGCTGCGTTGCGCCGTTTTGATACCATAAAATACTCGTTTGACCTATAAAGATAAAAGGGGGATTGTAAAGAGAAAAATACGCCTCAAATCCACTTTGTTGCGTTTAGAAAGGAGATCCAGTTCTGAGAGCTCATTGAGGTCGTTGAAAAAGGACTTTCCCAATGTTTTGGCTCTCGTTTTGGCTAAGGCGGGACACTTGCATAAGAAGTGAAGAACAGTTTCTTTTTCTCGCTGGTCCTCACAACTACGACAGAAAGTATTGTGGGGGATGCCCAGCTAAGATGCGTGTTCTCCAACAGGCCAGTGTCCGGTGCATGTAGCAACGACCCTGGCTATGTCTTGCCTGGGTCTGCAAATGAGATTATTAGTACGGGATTTGTTGTAGGTGGGCCATATCCTTCTAGATATCATACAGTTGGTTAGGCTGTTCCACCTGTGGTTTGAATCAGCGAGGAAAATAGAGAAGATCTTGCCCTTCATAGCACCAAGAGGAATGTTGACTCTTTCCGCGAGTGAGCTATGAAGGGCTGATCCTTGCCTAGCCAGCTCGTCAGCTCGTTCATTGCCCTCAAAGCCTCTATGACCCGGAATCCAGATGAGAGTGACCCTGAGTACAATGTTCATGCTCGCTAACTCACTTCGGCATTGTTGAACCAATTTGGAGGATGAAGTGGACGAGCCAATCGCTTGAATAGCCGCCTGACTGTCCGAAAAAATAGCTGTATTGCGGTTTTGATTTCGATCTAGTTTTAGTAACTTGCATGCTTCCTTGATCGCGAGTAGTTCAGCCTGAAAAACACTAGCAAAGTCAGGAAGTCGCAAAGACCTGCAGACATTTAAAGACTCGGAAAAAATTCCTGCACCGACCCCACACTCCATCTTTGAGCCATCAGTGAAAATAGTTGTGTCGAAGCCTCTCGTCACTAAGTCATCATCCCATTCATTACGAGATGGGATGATAATTTTAAAATCCGCACTGAGGTCCACAGTAGGGGTGCAGTAGTCGGTTTCTGTCGAAAAGATATCCTCTGGGATGAGATTAGTAATATTACTATGACCAAAGGGCCTAGAATACCAACTATTCGATTCCCTAAGTCTTAACGCGCTGCAAGATACTAAGTATTTGATATGCAGGTCTATTGGTAAGAGGTAGAGAAAAACGTTTAGGGCGTCCGACGGACATGAGCGCAAAGCTCCCGTGGAGCCAACACTAGCTGTTCTCTGAACCTTTTTTAATTTAGTTATATTGTAGGCTTTGCTAAGCGCGGGCCACCAAACAATCGAACCATAGGACAAAATTGGACGTACCACGGCTGTATACGTCCACAAAATCATCTTCGATTGCAAACCCCACTTTTTGCCAAAGGTTGTATTGCAGGCATAGAAAGCTATGCTGGCTTTCTTGACCCTTTCTTCGATATTAAGTTTCCAGTTTAACTTTGGGTCAAAATACAGCTGTACTACAACTCTTATTAATGTTGTCGAAAACATAAGGCAAGCTGCTGACATTGATAATGCTGTCTTTCAAGTTTTTTTTTTACTTTTCCAAAGCATTAGATACTGTCAACCATAATATCCTTTGTCACACAGTTTAATTTATCTAATCTTTATTTCAGATCTCAGGTAGTTGTGACAAATTGCTCCGTATCAAAGCTTTTCATGTTGAAAAGAAGAATCCCACAGGGTTCAATACTTGGACCACTATTTTTCTGTTGTTCAAACACTCAAATAGATACGTACGCTGATGATGTTCAGATACGGAAAAAGCTTTTCTATAGGAATGATTGAAAATAGAGCAGTTGAAAATTATGAAGATTTATGAAAAGTTCGTAGATGGTCAAAGAAAAATAGACTCTGTGTACATCGACTTAATTCTTAATTCTTGGGAATTGCAAGAAAGTCCGTAGAAACGTCCAACTTTAAACTGTCTAGGAATAAACATGTCAGATTGACAACCGGGAGGATTTATGGAGGGCTCCGAATGCTGTGGGCCAATCATAAGATTGCACTCTTAAAAACAGGAACCATCTTAGCCAATACATTACTTGTCCATATTATGGTTATATTGTGCTTTATTACAATTGTGAGTATGAGCACAAGCATCAACTACCTTCGCGTTCTCTTCGATCTTTGAACCTTGTGCCAATACGTTACGTCTTCTTAATAAAATATCTGAGAGCCAATTATTTATAAATGCGACACATCTGTGGAATTATCTTCCCCAAGCTATAATAATGATAAACTGTACTAGGCTTTTCGGGATAAAACTCAAGAAATACTTGGAGACAGTAACGTGATCATGATTCTCTTTGTACTTGCGACTTATATGAACTTGATGGCAAGTTTACATTCATAAGAAATATCGAACTCGAGATTTTAATCAAACATGATATTACGATGGTAGGGAAGTCGAAAAAAGTAAGTCCCCTGATTCCGTCCGTCTGTCTGTCCGCGCTCATACAGACCACACTATTTTGTCGATTGACTTCAAATTTGGAAATTGCCCTTTTTTTTCATTTTTTTAAAGACTAAAAATAACAGTAGTCCACCCGACCCGCTCTTATAATGTCTCAATAATATTTGATGATATCAAATGTCATTGTTTTAAAAATATTTTTCTCGTAGTTCGATATCTCGAAAATAGGTCATCGTTTTTTAAGAAATTGAAATGCAAAACTTATTATTATGAGCTCTAAAAAACTGCATACCAAAAATATTTTTTAACTAATATTGAAAAAATTTATATATTTAATTAAATTTTTAAAAAAACTGCTCTAACAATTTTCAAATAAAAATTTTGAAAAATTAAGTTTTTTTTTGAAAAATTAAATTGCGTTTAAATTTTTAAAAAACAAATTTTTTGCAGGAAAATTTGAAATCTTAAAATACAGGAAACATTTTAAACAGACTCTTTGGATACATGAACAAGTTGGACCGACCCTATATAATGTATTTTATTATTAATAAGATCAGTGATGGTTTTCCAAATCTATAATCTCTTTTTTTAATATTTAGTTAAAACATTTACATTATTAACTTCCCATAGGAAGTTATTGTAATCGGTCCGATTTGTCGAATTGAAAATGTTGACATTTCTCGACGTTTTAAGGTCCCTAGAGTCGAAATAAAAGATTTTTGGAAAGATGTCTGTGAGTGCGTGTGTACGTACATACGTTCGTACGTCCGTACGTTCGCGAAGTTTTTTTCGTCGTCCATAACTCAAGAACCATAAGAGATATCGATTTCAAATAAATTTTGTTATACAGATATTAGTGCAGAAAGATACAGAAAGGGCTCTCAAGAAAATTGAATGGGTGGTTTTTTTACCAAAGCAATTTTAAAAAAAGTTGAAAATTTTGGTTAACCCTAAATATCTCACGAACCAGTAATGCTAAAAGCTTTAATTAAATTTTATATTATGTATTGTAACGTGATACCAAACAAATAAATTTATTTAAAAAAAAATCCAATTAACGGTTTTTTTCATAAATCAAAAAAACTGAAAAAAAAAATGTTTGGCACCTCGAACATCTTACGAACAAAAAATGATTTTATCTCCAAAACAATTTTGTGCAACGAAAAATAACGGTATCAACATCTGAGAAAAATAGAATCGACAGTTTTTTTGCAAAAAAATAAAAACCAAAAAAAAAATATTAACAAAAGCTTTTAAAAATTGAATTTCGACTCAAATATCTCTTCAAAAATATGAAATTATGGATTCCATTTTATTTTATCTTATAAGAAATATTGTTTCAACATTCGATAAAATTTTGAGAAAAATCGAATTGACAGTTTTTTTACAAAAAATTAAAAACCTAAAAAAAAACATGGCTAAAAGTTGGTAAGAATTTATTTTCGACTTAAATATCTTTTCAAAATCAAAAATATTAGCTTCAAACTAATTTCTTCTTAGAAGCAATATTGTTCTGAACATTCGTTAACATTTTGGAAAAAATCGAATTGATAGATAGATAAAACCTAAAAAAAGCATTACTTAAAGTTCGTAAAAATAGATTTTCGACTCAATTATCTTTTCAAAAATTAAAAATATTAGCTTCAAACTAATTCTATCTTATAAGAAATATTCTTTTCAACATTCAGTTATTTTTTTATAAAAATCTAACAGCCAGAGTTTTCATAAAAAATTAAAATCTACAAAAAATAGTACTCAAAATTGGTAAAAACTGATGTTCGGTTTTCGATATCTCGTGAACAATAGAAGATATTGACTTCAAATTAATTTCATTCATCCAATTTGTATTTGCTTATATTAGAAATTAATTTTTTTTTTAAATGCTACTAAAATTGGTAAAAATTGGTTAACGACTAAAAATCTCGTTAACAAAAATAGATTTTGAAATCAAACTATTTCACGATATCCAAAATATTGTTGGTTATTTTTAAATTTGTAGGATTAAATTAACTGATAACTTTTTTTACAAAACACGAAAACCTACAATTCTTTTAAGCAAGACAAATCGACAAACGGGATGGGAAGTTATCAGTGTGGGTCGCATCCCAGCTTCTTTTTTTATTTAATATTCGAAAACCTTCATAAGTTGTTAGATTTCACCTGTCTTACAGAAATCTTAAAGAAACACTAAACCTCTTATGCTAAAACGGTTGCAACAGAAAAAGTCAAAACGGTTTGAAAGTAAGTTATTGTAACAAATCTGTTGTCTACACAATTCTATTACATCACGTTTTTGAAACATATCAAAGAATATACAAATAATATTGATAACGGGTATTTTTAAAAGTTGAGCAAGAAGTTAAAATAAAAGTTTGGATTCCAAATCAGCACTAAAAATTAATTCTGCAACCTATTTTTCAAAACTATAAAGTATCAAATTCTAGGTTTTCCCAAAACTTCATATAGAGTCAAATAAAGACTCAGGTGTTATGAGTATTTCCATAAACTTAGTAAGATATTAAAATGATTTAAATTGTATTCAGAAGAGAAAGATTTGTTCTATGCAAAATCAACATACAATTTATTGTTAAAAGATATTTTGAATTTAAACTTAGTCTTAAAAACCCGGTTTTTAGTTGGTTTTAGCATTTTTGAAGGGTCATATTTTAAAAACCTGATGTGATAGACAAATTTAAAGGCAAGATTCAAAATGAGGACATCTTAATATATAAAAAAGTATTGTTTTGTGTGTGGGACAGAAAAAAGTGTAATTTATATTGAACACACAATGTAATTGTAATTTTAGTCAAGTTTATATAACAAAAGTCTAAATTGAAAGAACTTAAAGTAAATTAAATTTTTGAATTATTATTGACAAGTTCGTGCGACACTGTCACGCGTTTTATGTTAAATGAAATAAATTAAATTCTTTGTCGATATTTCAATTCAACTGTCTTCATGCACGCCCAGCACAGCACATAATTTACATGATTTTCTGCTCGTTAAGTCGTTTTTCCTTGATTTTGTTTTAATTGAATTAATTTGGCTGTGGAAATTATGTGCTTTTCTTTTAAGATCCTTGTGGATCGGACGAAATGTTAGGTTGTGTGAAAATTAAATTGAACTAGGTACATGCATAAAGTATGTGTGTAGGTTAGGGCAGTGTATAGACGAAAAACATAGCGTGTTTAAAATGTTATGTTGGTCGGTTGGAAAAACAATTGCATCGGAAAACAATTCATTCGAATTTCTAATTGCATGCTACTACACCTACTTTCCACTACACCACTTTTCCTAACCTACAAAGTTCATAGTTTTATATAAATAAAAACAATTAAAGTCCATTTCTTTCTCTAACTGTATTCGTGTGGTGCTGATGGGTTCCTTATTCTGTTTCTGTTTTCCAAGAAGTCTATATCGTATAAATATGTATGTATGCATTTTATACCTTTATATATATATATGTTTGTATATTCCTTGCTATAAACCTTTTTTTCTAAATAAAGTGAAGAGCATTGGGTTTTGAAGTTTTATAAGGAAGGGTTTAAAGGAAAAGAGGGGAGTTTTATACGATATTAAAGAGAACTTAATGGGTATAGTTGTTTTTTGTGTTGAATCAAAACCACAAGGAAAATAATTTCTTAAATGAAATTTCATTTCAAAAACACAGAACAATGGTCAATGGCGGAAAGAATTAATTTTGCTTTCCGTTTATTGTAGTGGCAGGTTAGGCCCGGGGAATGGACGTTGATTATTATTTGTATTTGTATTTCTATTTCTTTTTATTATTTTAAATGTAACTTAAGTTTGTTGTTAAACTCGTTATAAGAAGGCCAAGGTTTTAAAAAGTTGTTATTTAATTTAAGTTCATAAGCAAAATTGAAGTTTTTTTTCAAAATATTGTCGTTTAATTATAATTCATTTGAAAATTAATTTACTTCAAAACTGGACCAATTGTCTTTTATTTTGTTTTTAAGCCAAGATTTGAAAGTAGGTACGTTCTGTCTTTCATAATTTTGTTTTATTTGTTGGTAAATGCATTTTTGTGGTTTATCTATATTTATATCATAAAGCTACAGAATTTGTTTGTTTGTTTGCTTGTTTGAACACTATTATCTCAGAAACTACTGGTTAGATTTGAAAAATTCTTTCAGTGCTAGGTAGCGCATTGATTGGGTAAGGCCAAAGGCTTTACATATATTATCATACATTATCACGCTAAGACTAATAGAAACGGTTAGAGTTTTGTTAAAATAATATATAACATAATTGTTTCCATTTAATAGTTCTCCGCGACATCTTATGCCTATCTTTTAAATCTGGCTCACTATTTCTTTTTTGTGCTAACCAAATTTGTTCTAAAAAAAGGGGCTGGGATGCGACCCACACTGATAACTTCCCATCCCGTCTGTCGATTTGTCTTGCT
The DNA here is from genome assembly GCA_951509635.1 of Eupeodes luniger. NCBI lineage: Eukaryota > Metazoa > Arthropoda > Insecta > Diptera > Syrphidae > Eupeodes > Eupeodes luniger. Next base: position 156,852,728 of record OX608073.1, on the reverse strand, counting down.
TACAAATTTATTTTTGTGAACCACTTTTTAACATTTCTTAAAAGTTTTTATTCCTATATAAACAAACACAAATTGGATGAATGAAATTAATTTGAAGTCAATATCTTCTATTGTTCACGAGATATCGAGAACCGAAAATCAATTTTTAACATTTCTGCGTACTGTTTTTTGTAGATTTTAATTTTGTATGAAAGAAAAGGGCTGTAAGATTTTTATAATAATTTTACTGAATATCGAAAACAATACATATTTTCTGTGATATGAAATTAGTTTGAAGCCAATATTTAAAATTTTTAAAAAGATATTTGAATCGAAAGTAAATTTTTACTAAGTTTTAGTATTTTTTTGTTTAGGTTTTTATTTTTTGTAAAAAAAAAACTGTCAATTAGATTTATCTCAAAATTTTCCCAAATGTTGGAAATAATATTTCTTATAAGCCAAAATTATTTTTAAGTCATAATCTAAAATTTTTTAAAAGATATTTGAGTCGAAAATCAACTTTTACCAACTTTTAGTAATTTTTTTTAGGTTTTTGTTTTTTTGTAAAAAAAAACTGTGAATTTGATTTTTCTCAAAATTTTACTAGATGTTAAAAATGTTATTCTTCGTTGCACAAAAATGTTTTGGAGATAAAATCATTTTTGTTCGTAAATTTTTGGAGGTGATAAATATTTATTTTTTTCATTTATTTCGGTTAGAATTTATTTATGCCATTCGATTCGGCTACTTGACTGAAATTGTTTTTAAAACATAATATCAAACTCTTATCTTTGTAATTAGGCTTACATCTTGGCTATGACATTTAGCTTTTTGAGTTTTATTTCTTCTTGAAAACCAAACGTCCACCACCACCACATTCCGTTTGGTGTTCTAAACATTGTGAAAAAAGTCTCATAAGATCTCGTGTCAGCGTTTTAACTTATGGACCGCCACCGGTTCTAAGGTAGTTTTCGTGAACTTTTGAGGCGCCTGACTTACAAATACGAATTTTAACACAATGTTACGGACACCAAAAGAAAATTATTATTAACTTCAAATAGGAAGTTATTGTAATCGGTCCGATTTGTCGAATTGAAAATGTTGACATTTCTCGACGTTTAAAGGTCTCTAGAGTCGAAATAAAAGATTTTTAAAGAGATGTACGTCTGTATACGTCCGTACGTTCACGACGTTTTTTCATCGTCCATAGCTCAAGAATCAGTAGAGATATCGACTTCAAATACATTTTTTTATTCAGATAAAAATGCAGTAAGATGCAGAAAGGACTCTCAAAAATATTGAGTGGGTGGTTTTTTTACCATAGCAATTAAAAAAAAAAGGGTACAATTTTTTTTAACCCTAAATATCTTACGAACCAATAACGCTAGAGACTTGAATTAAATTTTATATTATATGTACATATATTGTAACGTAATACCAAACAAATATAGTTTTTGGAAAAAATTCCAATTAACGTTTCTTTTTAAATCAAAAAAACTGAAAAAAAATATTTGTCACCTCGAAAATTTTACGAATAAAAATGATTTTATCTCCACAACAATTTTTTGCAGTTAAGAATAATGTTTTTGACAGCTGGTTAGATTTTGAGAAAAATCGAATTGACAGTTTTTTTTACAAAAAAATTAAAAACCTAACAAAAATAAAGTGCACGACTGGGTCGCACGAACTTGCTCCTGTATGCAAAGAGTCTATTTAAAAAAGTATCTATATGATATTCAAAAATATACCTGTAAAATAAGTTTGTCTTCAAAGATACATATATATGCCATTCGATTTGTCGAAAAAACCTCCATTTTTCAATTTTTTGGAAGGGGGTTACATTTAATATCTACAGTTTAAATAATTTTAAAAAAACTAATTTAAGATTAAAAATTTTACGCTCTATATTTCAATTTCGTAAAAAAATGTTCAACCGTTTTTGAGATATAGAATTTTGAAAAAAAAATTTCAATATTTTTTTAAAAATCCAAACAATAAAAAATTGCACTTTTGATAATCAAATATTGTTAAGGAAATATAAGAGCTCGTTCAGAAAAAAAATTATTGAAATCGGTTCAAAAATTGCTGAGAAAATTAAAAAACAAAAAACGGTTTTATGAGCGGTACCTTTCCTGAGCAATACAAAAATATGTTTTTCTTATTAAAAGAAACCAAGTTAAAAAATAAAATTTTAGAGAAAATTAAAAAAAAATCTATCGGTTTGTTTTTGAGAAAATTCGAATTTTCGTTTTTTGACCAAAAAAAAAAATTGTATGGGGGCAAAACTGTTAGTTTTGATCTTAAAAAAAAAATTAAAAAAACGCCTAACGCAAATCTGCTCAAAACCTTAACTTCCAAGTTTGAACTCAATCGACCCAATGGTTTAGGCTGTAGGAGCGTGGACAGACAGACAAAATTTTGCACGAATGCAAAACTTGCCATATAGTTCCTATATGTCGCAAGTAAAAAAACAAAAGTTGGTAAAAATTTATTTTCGACTCAAATATCTTTTAAAAAATTTGAGATATTGACTTGAAATCAATTTTATTATTATTTTCAACATTTGATAAAATTTTGAGAAAAATCGAAAGGACAGTTTTTTAACAAAAACTAAAAACCTAAAAAAAAGCATTACCAAAAGTTTTTAAAAATTGATTTCCGACTCAAATATCTTTGAAAAATTAAAAATATTGGTTTCAAACCTCTTTTATCTCACAAAAAATATTGTTATCGACATTCAGTAAATCCAACAGTCCATTTTTTCGTAAAAAATAAAATCTACAAAAAAAAGTACCTGCGCAAATTTGGTAAAAATTGATATTCGGTTCTCGATATCTCGTGAACAATAGAAGGTATTGACTTCAAATTTATTTCATTCATCCAATTTGTATTTGTTTATATAAGAAATAAAAACTTTTAAGAAATGCTACTAAAATTGATAAAAATTTGTTTTCGAATAAAAATCTTGTTTACCAAAATAGATTTTGAAATCAAACTCTTTTATCATATCCAAAATATTGTTGGTAATTTTTAAATTTTTTAGAATAATTTAACTGATAACTTTTTCAACAAAACACGAAAACCTACAAAACTTTCAAGCAAAACAAATCGACAGACGGGATGGGAAGTTATCAGTGTGGGACGCATCCCAACCTCTTTTTTAATTTATTTAAATTTCATATGGAACTATTTTCAAAATATTTTAATTACGTTTCCATACCTTATAATCTTGCTTGCATTATTTTATATCTTCAATGTCTTAAAATTTCACAAATTCATAACTTTGTTCTTATTTTGGAATGTTGGTTGGAAAAAATTAAACAAACGTGAAATAGCTCCTCAAGAAATAACCCCAAAAAATTGAAGCTTTATTGCATTATGACATTTTTCATACACCCAAATCCTATAGTATGCCGAAGAAGAGGGTTTCGGAGGAGCAGCATGTTTATTCGCCTTAATACTGTATACAGCGTACCAAAAAAACAATTTGGTCTTATTTCACCTTGTTATAGTAAAATAAGACGAACTCCTAAAAATTGGCCATATTGCACTTCCCAAATTGAGGGAAATATTTCATATTTAAATTTGTGGGCTTATTTCATAATGAAACACAAAATGAAACTTCCCAAATATTTTTTGGGGTTTATTTCATATTTTTCCTGGGATTTATTTCTTGGGGAGCCAAATTAAATATGCCAAATAGCAACAATAATACACTCAGGCGTATACTCACTTTTTATATTTATTTTTTTTGTACTTTTTTGTTGTGTTGGTTTATCTATCGCAACACCAAGTTATATGGGCCGTGCGGACCCACTGCACGCCATTTTTAAATATTTATTCACTAGTTGGTCCGCACGACGTCGGCGTCGCTCGTCTTGCGATAATTAGTACTTCGAGTTTCTTACTTTTGTACGGGAAGATCTTATTTATCTTTGTACTTACATTCATCAAAATTAGTTCAGTCATGAACTCATAACAGATAGACTGAAATACCATGTGTATTTATACATCCATGTATCCACCTTGTAATATTGGTAGGACTTCCTAAGATTATATAAATTTCATGCACGTTTTGCAATCCAAAAAGACTATAACAAATTCTATCCTATTCAGCGGTATCATCCATCCACAAACTTCAAAAATCTTATGTCTCCACATTTTGGCACAAATAAAAAATCAACAAAATCCCATCAAAAATTCAAATAAAAACGAAATTGTCTATCTTTTCAAAACTACCCTATGTCCAAATAGTTAAGAAAATGGTCACTCCAGCAGACAAAAAAGAGATGTATCGCTCTCCCAATTAAAAATCAAATATCAATAAATATTAATTCAAATTAAATGTTATGAATACGAAAATATATTTCCCCTGTTTATACAAATAAAAGTTCCTAAATCAAACTCGTGTAAACTTCTTCCATATTCAGAAAGTAAAATATAAAATAAAAAATCATAATAAATTAAAAACAACATTAAGTCACAAACATAATATTAAGTTATTTCAACTCTCTCTGTATATATTCATAGCAAATGTTAAATCAACCAATAAATCGAAAAATTATCTTTTATTAAATTTATTTGTATTAAATACAAGATTGAAACATTAAATTCCTCAATTTGGAACTTGCGTATGTATTTTTGTGTTCCTTTTTGGATTTAGCCAGTTTTGTGTTTCTTTTCAATATAACATTAATCAATTTTAAATTACACCCTGATGCCCCAAGCTTCTTTCACTTAATATGAGCTGCGTCATAAGTTTATATAGACGAACAAATATCTATGTATGTATGTTTGTACCTGCAGACCTGATGCTTAAGTTAAGTTTGTATCTATACAATATTGCAAAGCCAAATAAATTGGTTTGATGGTCGAGACGAGCAGAAAATTCAATATGAAACGAAGTGGTTTAAATTTATTGCTAAAATATATTTTTTTTTTTTCAATTTTACTGTCTTTTGATGTGGTGACTTTGCTGAGATTTATTGACATTTATTAAATTACTTTGAAGACACTGGGAAGTAGAAAATTCAATAAGGTTTTGTTGTTTTTTTTTTGTTTATAATATTGATACAGTTTTGCAGAAAAAATTCCCCGAAGATAAAGATTTTAGTTTAGGTCAGAACAGAAAATTTAGTATAAATTTTTTGAAAAGGAAAAAAAAACAAAATTCTATTAAAATTAGAGTCACTTTTGGTTAACCTGCTAAAGACAATGATGTAACCGTGTATGATTTTCATAAATATTTATCTTAGCCATACAAACAAATATACTTAGAAGAATTTTCAAGAAACTATAACTTTGGTTTGTTATTGTTTACTTTTCAAAACTTTCTTGAAACTTGTGAATATTGACACATAATAAAATAGCATCCTTGCAACATAAGAAATTCTTACGAACCCCAGAACCAACACCAACAATGCGATCGTATAGTCTAACAAATATCCAATTGTTGACTTTAAAACGAAATTGCCTTAAATTTTTGTGTATGTGTGTACCTATCTCTCTACCATCAACTCTTAAACTAAAGACTTCTTCATTTTATATTTTCAGATGAATTTCGCAGTAAGGTAGCCTGTCATAACGATGTAGCCCAATTAGAGTGCAATCCTTATTCAAGAATTGCTGTCTATAGTGCCAGCTTTGGTCGGACTGAATACGAGAGCATACAGTGTCCACAACCCCAGGGTGTTAAAGAGGAAAGTAAGTTGACTATTATAATACCCTCAAACATAACTTTATAAATTGTTATGACACTCATGTGTACATATGCACATTTTTCAGCATGAAAAGTACATATTCCCATATTCATATTCATATATACGTACCTATGTATGTACATATAATAAAACCTATGTACATATTTGTATAGGGTTACATACTTTCAAATTTTCCTTTATTTTTGCAATCTAGCGTGCCTAGCTTCATACGCTACAGAGACAGTTATGCAAATTTGTCACGGCCGTAGGAGATGCAACCTAGCAGCAGACGCAAATACCTTTGGATCACCATGTCAACAGAATTCCCGCATGTACCTTAAGGTTGTTTATACGTGTGGTAAGTTGAAAATTCTGCATGCCATTTGGTTGGTTTTATTTTGTTTTTGTTTAACTCAGCCCATAATCCGTAAATTCCATATACAGGGTGTTATATTATTTAAGGAATGCAGATAATTTTTGATTTTGAGTTTTTGAGTAAGAAAGTTTTGAGCACATAAATCTGTACGTATGTAGGTATGGGCTTTCCAAAAAGAGGTTTCTTTTTGAAAAGCCTTCTAAAGGGTCCGCCAAATAACTTTTTTTTTTGAAAATGCTATAAAAAAAAACTACTGAATATTTTCTCAAATTTCTTTTTTTATTTGAAAGTACAATCCTTCCAGTTAATAATGAAAAATAATTTAATTCAAATGGCTGCCTCGGCTGGCCATTCAGTAGCCTACACGATCGGTCCAATTTTTAAGCACATTATCGTTTGTGTGCAGCTGTATTTCACCAATGGCTTCACGAATATTGTCCTTTAAAGCATCAATTGTCTCTGGCTTGTCGGCGTAACACTTATCTTTTATGGCACTCCACAAATGATAGTCCAACGGTGTCAATTCGCAGCTCCAAGGTCAAACGGCATCAGCTCTGCGGCTGATAATGCGATCTTCAAAAACAGGGCGCAAAACATAGAGTGTAGCTTCGGCTGTGTGGCACGTAGCGTTGAAACCAAATGTTGCTAATATCTCCCTCTTCAATTTTTGTGAACACAAATTCGTTCAACATGACCCAAAAACAATCGCCATTGACTGTAACGGCCACTACTTGCTCATTTTCGAAGAAAAATGGTCCAATTATGCCTCTGGACCAAAATCCGCACCAAAAAGTGACTCGTTTTGGGTGTATCGGCTTTTCAATGTATGCGTGCGGGTTTTCTGCTCCCCCAAATGCGACAAATTTGCTTGTTTACATACCCGCCAAGTTCAAAATAAGCTTCATCTGCATCTTCTCTAAGTCGATCGCAGGCCCACTTAGCGAAGCGAAAACGCATTGGATGGTCAGTTGGCTCCTGAACCAATTGGACTTTATATGGCGTCATACCAAGGTCTTTATGCAAAATTCGTCTCAATGATGTCTCCGAAATGTTCAATTGTTGAGAACGACGCACACTTTCTGCCACAATAGCAATATTCTCGGTTGCACTGTTTTTGGATTTTTACGCTTTGGTTTATCGATGAGGATGCCAGTTTCTTTCACTTTTTTCACAATATAAAGAACATACGGAGCTGACGGTGCTTCTCTTCTTCCAAAATAATGTCAAAGTAATGTCGCAATATTTCCCAGCGTTGTTCAAGCGTAAACACAACCATATTCGTTCAGCGGAAGGATAAAACTAATTATCTGTCAAATCTGACATGAGCTAAAGTGTTACCATTCACGAAATAAGCACTAGTTGAAAAAAACGTTAGATGGCGGACCCTTTATTTTGTTAACTTTTGACATTTTTCAAGTAAAACTAACTCTCTAACTTTCTTTCTTAAGGTGGCCCTTCAGTCCTGTATGAACTAGGCCGCACTCCAAGTTGGGTAAGGTCACTTTCACTTCTACGAACCACCTGGTCCACGGTCTTCCTCTACTACACTGTCCTGTGGGTGGGGATTCGAAGACCTTCCAGGCCGAGGCATTGGTTTCCTTGCGCTCTACGTTAGCCAGCCATCTCAGCTCAGTCGTTGGACTTTAATACTTCTGGCTAAGTCTACGTCGCTATACAACTCGTCGTTCCATCTTCTCCTATACTCACTTTCTGTACAGTGTACATACGAGACCGTAGATCACTCTTAGAACTTTTCTCTCGAAACGACACTTTCATCCGCTTTTGTCGTGGTCCATTCTTTTGCACCGTATAGCAGGACGGGGATGATGAGGGTCTTTTATAGATACCGCTCGAGAGAGGGCTAAGAAAGGAATTGAGTAGTAATTGCTTTATTAGGAGATTAGTTAAACAAAGTCCTGAACTACCTCAAGTTTACGTCTGTCAAAAAGTTTCATAAGAAAGGAAAACCTGATACCATTTTAAAATCGCTCCCAATGTTCACAACCAACAATTCTGCAAAGAACTGTGTTTCAGCTATTTATTCACCAATAAAAAAGTTTATTATATTTTGGCTATAAAGGACTTACTTAGTAATAAAACATTTTTAATATTTCCCAACGTTGTTGAAGCTTTAAGCGACTGCTTTGGTGTTGGAAACATTCTTCAATGTCAAAATAACCCATGATTACTAGACCAATAGATTTGGCCCGCCCTGTATGTAGAACAAAAGTTACCTTATAATCGCCATAGTGACAAATACTGAAAAAAGACACTTTGATATACTCCGTACTGCTTTCAATAGTGACTGAAACGAACTGAAATAGAATAGAAAAAGGGTAAGCCGATTTCCTTGAACATCAAGCTTAAGCGAGCACGACATTTCACTAACACAACATGTGACAATTATTGTAATATTGTTGCAAACCTTACTTACTTGCTAAGGTACTCAGACCTATAAAGTCCATTCAGAGCGGATATCCTTAGTGTCGATAGTTTTTTGACACATTATCTTATACAGTTTTCATTGGATATACGATTGGTCAGTAGATCCGTATGATTTTTCGTAGACATTTATTAATGAAGGTCTGCAATTTTCTCTTAACCATTAATGTTATATTCCAGGTACCGCAATCGTTTAACAGTACTAATTCGACGTTTGAGCGGAGCAGTCGTAGCTTTATCTTCAAGATGAAAAAACATCGAACGACATCCCAAACGCAGCCATATCGATTTTCCGATACGGCTAGTGATGTCTTTTTCGTTCCACCTTCAGTAGTGGCAATACTTCCAAGATATTTTAAAACTGTCTTCTTTTTCTACTGGTTGTTGAGTTTAGTTTTCCCAGAATCTATTTTCAGCCCCACAATTTCAGCTTCTCTGTCTATCCTTGTTGCCATTTTATGGAGATTCATTTTCCTATGAGATAGCAAACATATATCATCTGCGTAGTCTAAATGTTTGAGGTATGTTGTCAGATTCCATCTTATAACTCACATCCCAGTCAAGGCTGCCCACATTACAAATCACCAATGAAAACAGAATTGGTGACATGCTGACTTCATTTTGGACTTCAAACACTTCTGACAACCTACCTCAATATCCATATATACCTACTGACGGCTCAAAGACAGATGCTAGAGTAGGTGCAGGTTTCTTTACTGAAACACTCCCCGAACAAAGCTGTGTCTGTCAAGGCGATGTATTGGTAGTGACAAGCGCTGTTAAATAGCTAAAATAAATGAATTAGGTGGCGCAACAGTCCGTTGATAACTAGAGCCTAGTGACTTCCAACTCTCAACCATTCCTGTGTGCGGGTAATGTTGTAAGGGATGGAGGCAAGCATTTCTTCAATAATCTTGAAGAACTGGTAGACATTTCAGGAAAAAGTCTATTAGGATTTATGAACGCCTCTTAATAGCTAAAATAAATAAATTAAGTGGCGCAACAGTCCGTTGATAACTAGAGCCTAGTGACTTCCAACTCTCAACCATTCCTGTGTGCGGGTAATGTTGTAAGGGATGGAGGCAAGCATTTCTTCAATAAATACATTAAGTGGCGCAACAGTCGGTTGATAACCAGGGCATAGTGACTTACAACTCTCAACCATTCCTATGTGCGGGTAATGTTGTCAGGGATGGAGGGGACCTACAGTTTAAAGCCGAATCCGAACGGCTAATTTGAGAAAGCACTTTTCATGACAAGAATTACTCTTGGAGAATGTGTCAATTCCTCGCAAGTGGCAGTACTCATAGAAAAACTTTAGATGGCACAGACAGGGATCGAACCCAAGACCTCTGGCATGACAGTAAAACGTTCAATACTTTGGGGTAGTACTATGAATCTGCATTGATCTGCCTATATACCTAACCTGACAACCTTAATTCGTGTAAGAAATTAATTTATCTGGGGTATCCCAACTTCTCAAAGCAAGCCATATGAAATCCCATTTGACGCTGTCAAAAGCTTCCTTAAAATAACAGCTAAAGTGGATATCGATATTTAACGCACTGCGTGACGACGATCCTCAAGATATTGATGTGATCAATGCTGAAGGGCCCAGTGCGGAATTGAGCTTTTTTAGCGTCAAGTGTTGCTTCAAGGTGTTCTCTTATGCTTTAAGAAAATCTTCGTTACTATTTTGGTGACCGTAGGCAAAATACAAATGCCCCTCATCAGGTCTCCTATTCCTGGGAGCTTGTCAATCGTTCCACAATGCCATGATTATTATTATCTCACAAACTTACATAAAAACACAGTATGGTGTACTAAGGTAGAACCCATGGCGTGATGGTTAGTGCATATGACTGTCATGCCAAAGGTCTTGCGTTCAATCCCTGCCTGTGTTAACTAAAAGCTTTTTCACGGGTACAGCCTATTGCGAAGAATTTCCAAATTCTCCAAGAATAAATCTTGTCATGAAAAAGCGTTTTCTCAATTTTTTATCGGATCCGGCATAAAAACTGTAGGTCCCCTCTAATCCTCAAATGACTCGCGAAAGGAATGGATGAGCATTTCAAGTCACTGCCCCTGCTTTTTTGTATGGCACACTAGGACGTATATTTACTTTTTTTACCTATTCAGTGAAATTCGAAGTCCTGACAATTTCTGCAGATATCCCCTCCACCGCATTGGCTCTGATAAATCGACAGTTTCAATTTTATAACATCCATATGACAAATCAAGTCAATCAGGAATTGTACCCAATTCAGCAGGAAAAAAATCTCGCTTTTCACATCTACGCACTTCAATTGACTGTGACTCCGTTACCCGCACTTCAAAGCTTCCTCTTGAATTTGAAACTGTTCATTATTAAACATTATTAAATAAATAAAAAGCCCTTATAACACCCTGTTAAATCTTTTGTCACAAAGATGTGCACGCTTCCGCTCAATTTTGCTTGTTAATTTATTCGAAATGGAAAACTACTACTATCTATGTATGTATGTTTTGTATATGTATGTATGCATATATGTTTTGTGTATATTGTTTGGATTTTATATCCAGTCTAGTGTATGCATTATATACCTTAAAATAAACAAAGCGAGCACTCTATGCTATAAGAGTATGTACGCAACGTAGAGAGAGAGGAAGGTCGGGAAGAAACAAAATGTTATTTGATGTTTCATTGGCTTGGAACAGTAGTATAGGTAACAAGCATTCAAACATACATTATATACACTTTAGCGAAAACGGAAGTGTGGTTGAGTAAACAGTTTAAAGTAATTTGATCGTTTGACTATGTTGATTGGTGTCATGAATTTTGTATTTTCATTGTATTTTCTCTTTACCCTCCCAATTGTACATGTATAGTGCCAAAACAAGTCCTCAAGGACCAGTATGAAAGCGATATTGAAGCCGATGAATTGGAAGATTTCGAAGGTGATGTTAATGAGCTCTATGATGATGATCAATTTTACAAGGAATCGGAAGCAATACCAAAGTTATATAGCAATGTAACTCGTACTAATGGAAGTGTAAATGCAACAACTGCAAGTGGTGTTGTTAATGGAATGAATGTTACAGCAATGGATTCAGATGCAGCAGGAGTTAATCCCGTGATGACACATAGTTCAGATTTAAGCTTAGAAGGTAAGTACCAATATTTATACCGATTTTATTTATTATAATCTACGTTGAATGAGGATGAATTAAAATTAAAATATTATTTACATGAAACGGAACTTGTTGAGTGAAAAAGTATACAATCTAAACGCAATAAGTTGAAAAGCCCCTTGGGTCTATGATGATGATGATGATGAAAATTGTATATCAAAAAATCCTCTCTGACTGGGGTTTATTTTTTTCTTGCAAATTTTAATGAATTAGGTACAATTACATTTATTATTTATTAAAAAGTTGAAATTGAAATTGAAATAAACAATATTTTTGTTTGAGGTTACAAGCTAAAAAATCCCCCAGGTGAATCCTGAAATACAATTCCAGGCAGAATAAAAATGCTAATTATTACTTCTTCCTCAAATTCATACATGTATTTATGAATTAGCAGGGTCTTTCGTGTTGCTCTTACCTCTTATTTTACTTAAAAAATACAAAAAAGTGTGTGCGAGATAAAATCGGCTATATCTCAAAAACGAGCAAATATGCCAACTGCCAATAAATTTTTTCCTGCAGAAAGAACTTTTAAGTGGGTGTCTTTTTAACCATACTTAGCAACTACAAAAAATGAAAAAAAAAAATAGTAAAATCCGAATATTTTACGAATCTCATCCCCTCTCTGGTATAATAAAGATCGATGAACCCTTTGTAATGTCAGAAATACTACTACATATTTAACAAATTACGTAGAACATTAATCCCGGTTGAGCCCCCAATTTTCTGGGATTAAAAGTAACCTTTTTAAATAATTTAATTTGTTTAACAAATTCATTAAAATTGAAATAATTATACAAAAATGGAAAAGTTAATGTTAGTTTACAATTTTTAAATCAGTTGGACAATTTTTAGTTACGATGAGCCGTGTTTAAAAGAAAAGAGGATAAGATCTGTATTGCTGTTCTGTTCAAAGAATAATAGACAACTAATAGAATGGTAAAGTAATTCATAAAAGTAATAGACTTTAGCGATACCAAATGGTTCCTATAAAATATTGTAGAAAAAATATTAAAGAGTCAGGTCTAGTGTTGACTTATCAAACAAAAATTCGAGCTATCCTTATAACGGATCCCAGACGTTTCTACAAATGTATTAACATTAAACTTAAATGTGATGGCTTCTTTGCCTCATTCTAATACAGTAATCATCTTCAAACACCTGACCAATAGTGCTATCCCTCTATGTAAAACTCTTTCAGCACTGTTTCGTCTTTACTCTATTTTGTTTTGTTCATGAAAAAGGATGAAAAAATTATGTTATGAGCTACAGGCACATAACCAAGCTGTCTTCATTTCCCAAGCTTTCCAAAAACATTGTCTGCAAATCCCTCTATTTTCATTGCAGACCAATTTTTTCTTCACAACCACCAATGCTTCTTAAAAGACAGATCTTATGCAACCAATCTTACTGACATTGTGTCTAAAACTCAAAACGAATTAGAGAAATGAAATGAAGTGGACGTTATCACAACAGACTTAAGTAAAGCCTTCGATAAAAGCAGTTACCAAATTATTAATTTTCAAACCCTTTTTTAATTCATGTCTCAGATCGTACCTCGAGAACCTTCCATATAAAGTTGTTCTTAGGTTCTCAGTTTGCTATTGCATTTATGAAAACTCAGGAGTTCCTCAAGGGAGCCACGTTGGTCCTTTGTTATTTGTCTTAACTATCAACGACATTATTTTTGTCATTGATAATTTCTCATCACCACATACATTTCTGCCATTTTGAACCCATCTCAAGAATGCTGTGTAAGCTGACAACACACATACCACCTTTGACTTCCCTATCAATGAACGCAAAGACTTAAAAAGAATGCATAAATACCGAATCTCCTTTGGATAGCCAAAGATTCGTTCCAAAATGAACCATCTTTCGCGATGGAAGATGAAAATTAATTTTACTCCAAAGCCCGTTCAACGAACGCACATCAATTTTTATATTGGTTTATCTTCTTGCATTTTGAAAGGATTCAAGCCAAATTTACTACGATGATTAAAAACTCTAAAAGTTGTGTTCTGTAAAAGAATTTTATGGGCAGTGACAATGTTTTCAGCAGTTTAGTTGTTATTTAGTTTACTTTATAATTGTTATACTTTTTAAAAGCTTTTAGACCTATGAGGCTTGGTCCTTCTTCATCTCCGAACATTGTCTCGTACAAATAATTTTCGGAGCTGGTATGACTTTGCAGTCGCTGATTGTGTGATACAGCGTGTTTTTTTATAAAACTTCTGAAGATCTCTGTTTCTAATATACAAAGATGCATTTAAATTATACAAACCATTTCGTTTTTGGAATTTTCAGTGAAGTTCAGCATTTGTTTTCTATGTATAGTCCCATAGCTGGATGGCATAAGTCTTCTCTTCTATAAAGTACTTTTGTACTTATTATAGAAATTGGAACATTACTTATATTTTTGAAGTGTTTGAAAGACCATTTTTACTGCCAAACACTTACTCAATCGGATGCATTTGACACTTTGTTTGTTGTCTTTTGCAACCGATTTAGCTGGCACCAATGTTGCAATATCATCAACAAAGGTGGGCATGTTAACGTTGATATCAGTTGAAATATCCCAACAAGGTTGGTCCTAGGACACTTCCTTGAGGTACACCAGATTCTATCTTCTTTAATTCCGAATCGTTTCGTTACATGTGATTTTAATATTTTGTAGAACTGCCTAGGAAGGTTTCTATTCAGTTTGTACTCTAGAGTGCCAAACCTTTTCAAAGGCTTGAGCAAAATTAAAGAATATAGCCGAGCATACTTGTTTTTCTTTGATTTCGTAATTCGATGTACTTAGTATATCGTAGACTGGTTGTTTCTAAATCCATTTTGATGATTCGGAATAAGTCTTCTTTCTTATATCGTTTTGTTGAGCAGATTTTCGAAAACATTTGTCATGATCGGTATAAGCGATATTTGTCTGTAAGATGTTACTTCTGTTCTTGGCTTACCTTGTTTAGGTTTAACAATAACGTCTGAAATTTTCAAAGATGTGCTACATATTTTTGCTTTAGCGTGAGTTTATTATGCATTGGAGTATTTTGAAGGGTATTAAAGGCATTTATTTGAAAACGTGAGCAGTGATAAGATCGTACCTTGATGATTTTGTATAAGATTACTTATGTTGACACTGACTTCTTTTTTTTCACATTCGTTGTTTCCATCAAAAAACTGTTAGAAATCTGTAAAAACATTCACGGGATGTTCAGCAAAGAGATCAGTTTTTTTCTCGGGTTTCCTTCCCATTTGCCAGCCATCTTGAGATTTGATTGGATGGTTTTGTGAATAATATCTCTTTCGACACTTTGCTGATTTCCATTAAGAGTATTTGGTAGAAGCATCTTTCATCAAACTTTTCAGAAATCAACTTAGTGAATAATTTTTGAACTCAATGATTCTTTTTTTTTAACTCGCTATATAGAAGTTATAGTCTGTCTTATCTGGAAATATCGTTGCTTGCCATTTCCTTTGAGCTCTTCTACTTTTCAAAATCAGCTACTTTATTTCGAAAGGATATTTTATTTCTGTTTCTCTTAAGTTCGAAATAGTGGTAGAACTTTCTTCCGCATCAGGCTGTTCTAAAGGGTGATTTTTTAAAAGCTATAAGAAAGTTTTTCAAAAAAAAAACACATACAATTAAGAAAAATGCATGAAATCTTTATTTGAATCGATACTACGGTCTATATAATTTAATATTTGAAGATTATTTCATGCAAATGTTGACCTTGACTGCGCCTCAAATGGTCCATCCGCTTAGTCCAATTTTGGCATACTCTTTCCAACATTTCGGCTGGTATCTCACGAAGAAATGCTTCAATGTTGTCTTGCAATGCGTCAATTGAAGCGGGCTTGTCTATATAGACATGAACTTTAACGTAGCCCTATATAGTCTAAAGGCGTTAAATCGCCGGTCCCGAAGTTTCAATAAGTCCATTATTGGTTGTGGTGTGTAGAATGTGGCACCGTCTTGTTGAAACCACATGTCATGCAAGTCAAGCTCTTGCATTTTGGGCACAAAAAAGTTGGATATCATCTCACGGTAGCGCTCACCCTTCACAGTTACGTTACGATTCGCATCATCTTTGAAGAAGTACGGTCCAATGATGCCACCAGCCCATAAACCGCACCAAACTGTGACTTCTTCTGGATGCGTTGATAGCTTTTGCAATGCTTTTGGCTGATATTCACTCCGAAATCGACAATTCTGCTTATTTACGTACCCATTGAAACAAACATGAGCTTCGTCGCTGAACACAATTTTGCGGTAAAAAAGTGGATCTTCTTCCAACTTTCCAAGAGCCCATTCACCAAAAATTTTACCTTGCAGTAGGTCGTTCGGCTTCAATTCTTGCACCACCAGCTGTATTTTAAAAGTCATCACACCTAAATCCTTCCGCAAAATTTTCCACGTTGTTGAGTAACAGAGGCCCAATTGCTGCGAACGGTGACGAATCTATAATAATTGATGGTCATCATTGACACTGGCCAATACAGCTGCGATATTTTCTTCAGCAGTTTGCACTCTACGTAAGCGTGTTAGAGGTTTAATGTCCAACAATGTAAATTTGGTGCGAAATTGAGTCACAATAGCCCTGATAACAGCTTCAGTGGGTCGATTAAATTGACCATAAAATGGAAGAAGCGCGCGATGAACTTTCTTAATAGAGCACGCATTTTGATAATTAGTTATGAAATTACACCTTACATCAACAATAATTTATTCAACTTCACTATTAATTTGTTGAAGTCTTTTCATTTCAGATCTAAGGTTTACACAATTTTCAAGCTTCTCTCAGCTTTTGTTCCAGTTTTTTCTCTTATTCACGAGCTTATTTTTTTTTAAATACCTTTAAAACCCTTAACTACCGTGGCATGATGGTTAGTGCGTTGGACTGTCATGCTAGAGGTCTTTGGTTCGATCCCTGCCTGTGCCATCTTTTTCACGGGCACTGCCTCTTGCGAGGAATTGACAAATTCTCCAAGAGTAATTCTTGTCATGAAAAGTTCTTTCTCAAATTAGCCGTTCGGATTCGGCTTAAAACTGACAACATTACTCGCACACAGGAATGGTTGAGAGTCATAAGTCACTAGGCCCTAGTTCTCAACAGACTGTTGCGCCACCTAATTTATTTTTTTATTTTATTTAAAACCCTTAACTAAGAAAAAAAACTATAAGCTTTGGTGTTTTGTTAGAAACTAATAGCCACGAGCCAAAAGAATAAAATTTACTATCATATATGCATTTTGCGGGCTTACTTGGCAAAACCGTTCACCCTCTCTCGTTATAAGCCTATAAATCCACATTGGGTGTGTTTGGCCTTGAAGTCGCCACCAGTAAGGATGTTTTGTTCCAACAACTTTAAGAGTTTAGCATAAAGTCTTCTTCGTTTGGAATTCACCTCGGAGGAGGGCTGAAAAATGACAGCCAATTTGACGGACGTACCTTCAACAATATGGCCGCTATCAAAGTTCGAAAGTTCCTACTGGGAGACCCTTTATATTATTTCGGTCTGTGTCTACCTAATTATAAGATGCCAAGTTCTTTTTTCTCATTTTATTACTAATCGTTTGCATTAACATATACATTTAAATTTTCCTTAGAGGTTAGTGTAAGTAAAGTATGCATATATACATACATAGAGACAAAGAAAAGAAGAAATAAATTGCCTTTATTTTACATTTTTAAATAAATTAACCGCGTCCAGAACCCAACATACAAACATACATATACCTAAAAACCGAAAGCCAATTAAAATCACATTTTTATGCACAAATTATTCTGGCTATATACTATGCCCGACGACGACGAACACTACGAGTATCTTTGAGCCATCTGCAGATATAAAACCGCCACCATACCGTCGGTCGCCACCGACCGCCAACCCAGAAGAATATATTTTTAATGACTCTCGAGCCAAAATGAGCCTTTTTCTATCTTCAAAAATACACATACAAACATACAAACCTATAGACAAATACATACATATACGACATAAGTATACCATAGATATACCTAAGTTATACAAAAATCTGGTTCTGGTTTATATGTTTGCTCATCTTCTTTCGACGTCCAATTTGCAAAACCATCATCAGCTTTGCTGTATATAAGATCAATGATTGAGATTCCTTCATAAGCCCTATCCACCTAATTTAGCCTAAAAACAAAATCCCTTAGCTAATTATTTCAGAGTGGTAAGGGTATGAGTATATATAGAAGACTTATATTATGTAGAACTTTTAATAGTCGATTGCCTTTCCTCTTCCCTTGAGGGCACGCTTGGTCTGCACCTCCACACTCTCCACCTAATATTCTGAATTCCATAATGAAATAGGCGGTTTTGATGCTACGAGTACAAGGAACGAGAGTACTCCTTGTTGTTGGTTTGGTAATATCAGCTCATAGCTATAGTACTTACAAACAGACATAATCAATAGAAAGCCTTCGGCTACTTAAATCTTCATTAAGTGTAAATTACACGTTTTCACGAAAGCAAAACAGGATGCGATATGTACGAGTTTATGGTATGAAAACGGTCGTGTCGGTAAGGCAGGCGTTCGCACGAACTCGAGCTCGAACCCGAACGGGCTGGGCAGACAGCTGATGGTTGATGGGTGTAATGTAAGTGCGCTTCTATCTTTCTCTAGTACTGGTGCTAGCTAAATTTATTTCGCCTACGCAGTATAAAGTATGTATCTTCGTTTTGAGCTTTTATTAGGTGCTCGTCTGTAAATAATTCATTTTTATTGCGCTTGAGAGTCTTAGGTGATGGCCACTTGGGGCAATTTACTTTACCTCCAGGATGCAAAGAGCGAACGTACGTATAGCGGTGCTAACAGAGCTGTGGCATGGTGGCGGCGGCGTGGCGTCACGTGACGGTACTATGGATTGTCGGGTGGTACATAAGAAAATTATACTCAAGACAGAAGGAACGAATCCAAAAAAAAAGTCAGTTAATTTGGATGTAGATACGAGCATCTGTAGAGCTTTTGGTTTAGATCTCTCCTATGTTACACTAATAGGGAATATAAGGAGCATCATTCACAAAATTGAGATCAAGGTACGACGAGGACGTCTAAGACTATATGTACTCGCATCACGTATAAAAAGAGTGATGTCTAGCCTCTGGCATCTTAATAATATCATCAGACATGGTCTCGTTCCAAAAAAAAAAGAAGTTCGTTTTTGCCTCCCGGAAATACGAAACTTTAATGCAAGACCGTATTCATATAGCATATCGAAGTTTTTACATATTAAAAAGAAATTGCAATATTCAATTACTTTTTTTTCACGTTAAGAAAAGATGTACATATTATGTCCTGAGTATGAGCTGAGTTTGTGTAATGTACATTACAGCGCTACCATCGCCGCCGCAGCCGTCGCTGATGAAAAATTCTTTCATCTTCTGTTTCTTCTTTTTTCTTAACGTATATTTTATGTTAAGCTAAATCTAAATTCAAAGATTTCAACAGAGAATTTATAAAAACCTAATAAGAAAATCTTTTTTGATATTTCTAAAAGTATATATGTATCCGTGTGTGGGGGGGGGTGTTGGGTGTGTGTGTTGTGTAGGGTACATAAGTAGATTTAAGAAATTTTATATTTTAAATGTCTCTATATTGATTTTGAGATGTTTAAGCCATTTAAAAAAGAAATATGTATATGTATATAAAAGGAATTCCATAAATATCTTTAGAATATTATGAAATTGTAAAATCCCAGTTTCTTTTTTTTTTTTGGTGTACGTAAATTCTACCAACATTTAATAAAAAGGAAATCAAATACATAAATATCTACTTTTGAAAATATGTATTTTTTCCAGGAAACTCAAAAAGAAAGGAAAATAGCATGGGGATTTTCATATGTTCAAAAAGTAGATTATAGACATTAATTCAAGAGAACAACAGCGTGCGGCGGCGGGCGGCGCGCGGTACATGATTTTTTTTTTATTTACCCACCTTTTATTGACATCTACCTAGGTTCACCCTAAGAGGTGAACATAGGATGGCAATCATTTCAAGTGGGGGATATGGAACTAAGCATATTTCGGTGTTACTCCCATGGTCGTGCGTGGAGTGGAAGAAAAATGTAACTAAATTGATTTAACCTTTGATATTATTTAAAAGTAGAAATATACTAAACAGTTTATTATTAAAATAGGCACGAAGACTAATCAAGCGAGCTTATCCGGATTACTAACCCTGGTTTCTTAGATTAAGGGTGACTTGACTATACCTGGCAACAGAAAATTAAATCTAATGCATTTTTAGTAACTTTTTACGAAGACAGGGTTGGTAGTTGCTTATCAAAAAAACAGGCTTACAAAAACAGGCTGGGATGCGTCCCTTTTGTCAATTTGTCTTGCTTAACAGTTTGTAGGTTTTTGTGTTTTTTAAAAAAAATTGTCAGTTGAATTATTCTTAAAAATTTTTAAATTACCAACAATATTTTGCATATAATGAAATGGTTTGATTTCAAAATCTATTTTTGTTAACGAGGTTTGTAGTCGAAAACCAATTTTTACCAATTTTAGCAGCATTTCTTAAAAGTTTTTATTTCTTATATAAACAAATACAAATTGGATGAATGAAATTAATGTGAAGTCAACTTCTTCTATTGTTCACGAGATATCGAGAACCAAACATCAATTCTTATCAAATTTGCGTACTATTTTTTGTAATTTAAAATTTAAATAAATTTACTCAATTTTGAAATTAGTTTGAAGCCAATGTTTTTAATTTTTGAAAACCTATTTGAGTCGAAAATAAATTTTAACAAGTTTTACTATTGTTTTTTTTTTTTGGGTTTTTATTTTTTAAACTGACAATTCGATTTTTCTTAAAATTTTACCAAATGTCAAAAACAATATTTCTTATAACACAAAATTAATCAGAAGCCATAATCTCAAATTTTTGAAAAGGTATTTAAGTCGAAAATCAATTTTTACCAACTATTATTGTTGTATTGTTTTTTTGTTTATAAAAAAACTCTTAATTCGATTTTACTCAAAATTTTACCAGATGTTAAAAATATTATTCTTCGTTGCACAAAATTATAATCTTCCCATGGGAAGTTATTGTAATGGGAAGTTATTGTAATGGGTCCGATTTGTCAAATTGAAAATTTTGAAATTTTTCTCGACGTTTCAAGGCCCCTATAGTCGAAATAAAAGATTTTTAGAAAGATGTCTGTTCGTGCGTGTGTACGTACGTTCGTACGTCCGTATGTCCGTATGTCCGTATGTCCGTATGTCCTTATGTCCGTATGTCCGTACGTCCGGTCCGTACGTTCGCGACGTTTTTTTCGTCGTCCATAGTTCAAGAACCAGAAGAGATATCGACTTCAAATAAATTTCGTTATACAGATAATAAGGCAGAAATCAAGAAAATTGCGTGGGTGTTTTTTTTACCATAGCAGATTAAAAAAAAGGTGAAAATTTTGGTTAAACCTTAATATCTCATGAACCAATGACGCTAGAGACTTGAATTAAATTTTATGTTATATATTGTACCGTGATTAAAAACAGTTATATTTTTAGAAAAAATCCAATAAACGGTTTTTTTTTATAAATCAAAAAAACTGAAAAAAAAATTTGTCACCTCGATAATTTTACGATTAAAATTTGATTTCATCTCCAAAACAATTGTGTGCAACGAAGAATAATGTTTTTGACATCTGATACAATTTTGAGAAAAATCACATTGACAGTTTTTTTACAAAAAATAAAAACCTAAAAAAAAAATTAATAAAAGTTGGTAAAAATTGATTTTTGGCTCAAATATCCTTTTAAGACTTTGAGATATTGGCTTTAAACTACTTTTATCTTTCAAAAATTATTGTTTCCAAAATTCAATAAAATTTTGAGAAAAATCGAATTGACAATTTTTTTACAAAAAAATAAAAACTGAAAAAAAAATTTAACAAAAGTTGGTAAAAATTGGTTTTCGACTCAAATATCTTTTCAAAAATTTGAGATTATGGCTTCCAACTAATTTTAACTTACAAAAAATATTGTTTTCAACTTTAGGAAAAAATTTGAGAAAAATCGAATTGACAGTTGTTTTACAAAAAATAAAAACCTAAACAAAAAAATTAATAAAAGTTGATAAAATTGATTTTCGGCTCAGATATCTTTTCAAAACTTTGAGATATTGGCTTCAAACTAATTTTATCTTATAAATAATATTGTTTTCAACATTCAGTAAAATTTTGAGAAATGTTGGATTGACAGTTTTTTTTACAAAAAATAAAAACCTAAAAAAAAACAACACTAAAACTTATTAAAAACTTACTTTCGACTCAAATAGCTTTTCAAAAATTAAAAATATTATCTTCAAACTTATTTCATTTCACAGAAAATGTTGTTTTTGATATTCAGTAATTTTTTTATAAAAATCCAACAGTCCGTTTTTTCACAAAAAAATAGAACTCAAATTTGGTAAGAATTAATACATTTAGATAATCTTTTAAGCAAGACAAATCGATAGACGGGATGGGAAGTTATCAGTGTGAATCGCATCCCAGCCTCTTTTTTTGGAAATGAAATCATTTTTTGTTCGTAAAATTTTCGAGCTGACAAATATTTTTTTCAGTTTTTTTGAGTTACAAAAAAACCGTTAATTGGATTTTTTTCCAAAAATATACTAGTTTGGTATTACGTCACAATATATAATATTAAATATAATTCAAGTCTCTAGCGTTATTAGTTCGTGAGATATTAAGGGTTAACCAAAAATTTCACCTTTTTTTTTTAAATTAAAAAAAAAATAAATTAGGTGGCGCATCAATCCGTTGAGAACTAGGGCCTAGTGACTTACAAATCTCAATTATTCGTGTGTGCGAGTACTGTTATCAGGGATAGAGGGGACCTACTATGCTATATTAAAAAAAGCACTCACACAAGTTTTTTGAGAGTTCTTTCTGCATCTTTCTGCATTATTATCTGTATAACAAAATTTATTTGAAGTCGATATCTCTACTGGTTCTTGAGCTATGGACGACGAAAAAAACGTCACGAACGTACGGACGTACGAACGCACGTACACACGCACTCACAGACATCTCTCTAAAAATCTTTTATTTCGACTCTAGGGACCTTGAAACGTCGAGAAATGTCAAAATTTTCAATTCGACAAATTGGACCGATTACAATAACTTCCTATGGGAAGTTAATAAAGAAACCGAACAGACTTGCTAATATACTTCGTCGGTCAATGATTCCGTCATCGTCGCCGCAATCTGGATTCAGTCCGGGCCTCGTTCAACATGTTACTCGACCTGGTTGTTTATCGACGATATCCAGTTGCACAGCCCAGGGCTCCAGGCGTCTTCTTAGTCTACGCCATTCTTCCAGTGGATGAGGCATGGTCTTTCTCGCTGTCTTTTACCATAAATCGTACCGCAAAGAAATTTCTGGGTTGGCTCTTCTTCATTCATGTGCGCTACGTGCCCAGCCCATCGGAGTCTACTACATATCAGCTTCGCGGTAAATTTCATATAAATCATTGTTATACCTCCTCGGGAATTGTCCTTTTTCACATATAGGGAAAAATATTATCCGTAAGACTTTTCTGTTGAACGCAGCTCAGGTGTCTTTGACTTGGATCCAGAAGCAAGTACTTTAGCAGGTTCTGTTGGCTTTAAGCAGATGACCGCGTATTTCTTCTTCTATATATTATTATCATCGGTCGCTGCTATCAATAGACTACTTCCAACTTTTCGCGTAAACGAAGCCACCTTGTACTTTGTGTTTCCCTCATTTATGTGCAGTCCCAAGGTTTTTTTCCGTTCGCTTGATCTAATTAAACGAGTGTTGTACAGCTAGTTGGCTTCTTTCAAAGATGTCAGTGTTATCTACGTAAACCAGTAGTTGGTAAATTGTTTCAAAGTCTCAGATTGATTTCTCCAACGCTAGGTTGAAGAGAAAGCAGGCCAGTCCATCCCCTTGACGGCACCCTTTGAAGATGTTGACTGCTCTGGTTAACCGTGTGGACGTTAACCATGTTCATCCTACATAGTCTTAGCAATTAATTTAGGATGTTGATGTTCCCTCATAGCTTTGTAAGGTTCAACTCTGGCTATGCTTTCAAAGGTGGCTTTAAAGTCTATAAACAGATGGTATGTTAAGATGTTAAATTCTAGATATTTTTTCATCGTACGACTAAGGGTAAAAATCTGATTAGTTTTTGGCTTGCCTATTCTGAAGTCACATCGATATTTGTATATTTGTCGATTATGGTTTCCGAGGAGGTATCCAGTCTTGTAGGATAAAGGAGAAGATCCTTTAGGTTGTACTTAACAACGTTATAGCTTTATAATTGCTGCACCCTGTGATATCTCCTTTCTTTTGTATGGGACATATAATACCTCTTCTTGTTCCATTAATATACATGCACCAACTCTTCATAAATTATTTGGTGTAGTGATTCAGCTCCATGTTTCATCAGCCTCTTGACATTGTTTTTTTGAAATGATTGAGTCGTTATTTCTTTGGTGAGCTGACAATTGCATTATCCATCGCTCTAGAATGCCTTTAAGATCGATGATTAGATTCCCTTCTCCGTTCTTACAATATGTAAGGTTGTCTACTTTCGTATGTACTGTCCAAGAGGCTTAAATAAGTTGCAGGAGCACCAGCACAGATATTGGAGCTTGGACGTATATAAATCATGTAGAAAACAGTCGTTGCAGTTTCACATCCGAAGAAGAGGGATGTGATTCTGAAAATGAATATGAAAAGCTAAGAGTACCATCGTCAGCGAAACAATGTATTGGATTAGAAGTTGTAGACAGGAGATCATTAATAAAAATGAGAAAGAGTGTTGCAGATAGAACAGAGCCCTGGGGCATATTATTTGTTGGTTTTCGGACTTGAAACCATCCAATACTACTTTTATTGAACGATTCGAAAGGTAATTACTAATCCAATGAGGGATTCATGAAAACCGAAAACACGCATTTTCGATAAGAGAGCCTGATAGCCTGATGCCAAACCCTATCAAATGCTTTTGAAATAAAAAATAAAATAATCTCAAAAACGATGTAAAGATTTGCTCCACTGTTCGGTGAGATAAACCATGAGATCACCAGTGGACCTATTGCTGCGAAAGCCTTACTATCGGCCATTAAGAACTCTTCGGTCTTCGAGATATTTTTGAGGTAATACCTTTCTTGCGAGCGTTGAAAAATATCTCTACAAAAAAAAAATTGTTCCCATAAAATCATTTACTCTCTCAAGTAAAGGCAGAGTCATAGCTTTGGCAGCGTTAAATTTTTGGCTAACTGCCCAGCAAAGAGATTAGCTTTCTTTATAGAGGTAACAAATGGAGTGTCATTGTCGTTTAGCATATAAACCGAGGAAAAGAAAATTCCTCATGGTTTTTACGAATTACCAAACAATTTTTCCGTCATTCAGAAATTTGGTCCGTCAAATATAGACGTTGCAGGCTTTCCTGACTTGCTTAAACTTTTTCCGTTTTTCCTCAGTTGTGTTTGCTTTATAATAACTGAAATAATTGAAATCGATATTATTAGTTATATACGAGTAAATGTCATTTTTAACTTCCCATATGAAGTTATTGTAATCGGTCCGATTTTTCAAATTGAAAATGTTGACATTTCTCGACGTTTCAAGGTCCCTAGAGTCGAAATAAAAGATTTTTAGAGAGATGTGTGTGTACGTATACGTTCGTACGTCCGTACGCTCGCAAAGTTTTTTTCGTCGTCCATAGCTCATGAACCAAAAGAGATATCGACTTCAAATAAATTTTGTTATACAGATAATAATGCAGAAAGATGCAGAAAGAATTCTCAACAAAATTGCTTTATATATTGTAAGGCGATACCAATCAAAAAATATTTTTGGAAAAAATTTCAATTTACGGTTTTTTACAAATCAAAAAAACCTGACAAAAAAAAATATCTCCCACCTCGAAAATTGTATAAACAAAAAATGATTTTATCTGCAAAACAGTTTTGTGCAACGAAAAATAACGTTTTTAACATCTGACAAAATTTTGAGAAAAATCGAATTTACAGCTATTTTTATAAAAAATAAAAACCTAAAAAAAACATTACTCAAAGTTGGTAAAAATTGATTTTCGACTTAAATATCTTTTCAAAACTTTGAAAAATTGGCTTTAAGCTAATTTTATCTTTTAAAAAATATTTAGTTTTAGTTTTTAGTTTAGTTTATTTCATCAATCTGAGATTAACATTCTCTTTTAGATTACATAAATATAATATAAATAAAGATAACGAAAAATAGTAACTTAAAGATATAATAAATATTTAAAATAAATACAGAAAACATAAATCTAACATATATATATCACAATAATTAATGAAATAACAAAATTAACATTACATGTTTTTTAAAAGTTTCTCGTGAACTGTGCATACAAATATCTATTTTTTCAATTACAGCATTAGTTTCTCTGATGCAACGCATAATCGGTACATTTCTACCATAATTACTTCTAGAATAAGTCTCCCGTAAATGAAAGCCTATACGAAGGCCTCTACTGGGAAAATAAAATTTTATTTGCTCTAGCAAGTAAGGACACACAATGTGACTACTTACTATATCCTTTATCATCATAATAGAAAAATACTTTCTTCTGACCTCAAGCGTTTGCATACCAAAAAGCAAACATCTCACATTATATGCGGGCATAATAATGTTCCAATTTAGCTTAAAAAAACAATATCTTGTGAAACTTCTCTGAATCCTTTCAATTCTCAATGAATGATTTGCATAGTACGGATTCCAAACCACGCAACAGTATTCCAGGGTAGATTTCACAAAAGCCATATAAAGAGATTTAAGAGCATATGAATCGGAGAATTCTCCAGTGTTCCTTTTTAAAAAACCCAACATTTTATATGCTTTATTAACTATATAGTCAATGTTACTACTAAGAGTGAACTTCCTATCAAATATGACTCCTAAATCCTTCTTTTCAGTTACTTTGTCTAATGTTATATTATTGATAGTGTAATCAAATACTATTGGTGCAATTTTCCTTGAGCATATAAAGCTTTGACATTTGGCTACATTTAAGAAAAGAAGATTTTTATTGCACCATGATGCAAGTTCACATAAATCTTCTTGCAATAAATAACAATCACTTAGAGAATGTATAGTTCTGAATATTTTTACGTCGTCAGCATATAATAAATACCTGGAAAACTGGAAAATGTCAGGAATATCATTGATAAATAAATTAAAGAACAAAGGACCAATGTGACTTCCTTGAGGGACGCTCGATGTTACTTTTATGCACTTTGAAACATATCTGTGTATCTTAACGAATTGGGTTCGATCAGTAAGATACGAACGTATCCATTCTAAAAGTATGGAGTGGATACCAAGCTTGGACAATTTATATAATAATATTTCATGGCTAACTCTATCAAATGCCTTGGCAAAGTCGGTAAAGATGATGTCGGTCTGGAGACCACTTTCAAATCCACTAACAACTAAATCACACAAAATAGTGAGATTTGTAGCTGTAGATCTGCCGGAAACAAATCCATGCTGAGAATCGGATACTATTTGTTTTGTAAGAAAAATAAGCTTATCACACACAATTTTTTCAAAAATTTTAGGAATAATAGATAACTTACATATTGGTCGGTAATTACATATTTTTTGCTTGCTCCAGACTTAAAAATCGGAGATATGTACGATGTTTTCCAGTCATTTAAAAATTCACCTGTTTTAAGAGACTTATTGAAAATTAGCAACAAAGGTAACGCAAGGGACGTTGCACATTTTTTGATTATCTTGGGAGATATACTATCTGGACCAAGTCCTTTGTTTTCATCGATCCCATTTAACGCTTCAAGT
Source organism: Eupeodes luniger (assembly GCA_951509635.1). Classification (NCBI taxonomy): domain Eukaryota; kingdom Metazoa; phylum Arthropoda; class Insecta; order Diptera; family Syrphidae; genus Eupeodes; species Eupeodes luniger. Next base: position 156,825,207 of record OX608073.1, on the reverse strand, counting down.
ACATCTGATATTTCTAACTGAATAATTCCTATATCAACTACATTAGATGGAGTAAAATCAGGAAGCTCGTTAGGAGACGTAACTGCGTAAACAGATTCAAAATAATCTGCAAAAAGATTACAGATAGTTTGCAAATCACTAGATATAGAACCCGAAAACTCCATACAATTTGGTAAACCACTAGATTTTCTTTTGGAGTTAATAAAATTCCAAAAGCTTTTGCTGTCCTTCTTAACTTTGGATTCAGCTGTTGAAACATAATTACCATACAAAAATTTATTTAAGACATCAAAAGACTTTTCGATTACAAGATAGTTCTGTCTGAAAACCAAATTATTTTTGTCTTTTTTGTAGCGTTTATATGCTTTATTTTTTTTATTTTTGAGCTTAGAAAGTCTGTCATTATACCATGGTGGGTTGGAATTCTTTCTACTTATTTTTTTCGGAATAAAACTTTCAAATGCTTGTTTTAAATAAGTTTTAAAAGATACGAACGCTTGGGTCAGATCTTGGCTTTCTATTATGGACTTCCACGGTAATGAATTTAAAAATAAATTCATTGCATCGAAATCACCACGCTTATAATCAAAAAAATAGTCGATATCATTAGTGGTTTGAAAATAGGCTAAGAGCTTACAATCTATGACTAGGCTAATATGATGCTGAGAATTTTGAACCACCGGTGAAAGAGCTTTGTCAACGTTCACTTCTAGCTCATTATCAACAAATACTAAATCTAATATGCGATTCAATAAATTAGGAACATTATTTTTTTGCAATAAATTAAACTGGCTGTACAAATCTATTACAGAACACTCAATTTCAGTTTTAACGTTAAAAGGAATTAAACATTTATCTTCATCATCAAATTTCCAATTTACATCACCGATATTAAAATCGCCCAAACAAATTATGTGATCAGATGGATTTAAGGAATTAAACACATTACGACAATTTTCAATGTGAATGCTATATACATCTAATGGGCTTCCTGGTGGAATGTAGCTAGCGGAGATATATAAATATAATTTTTTTCTAAGATGCACTTTAACAATTAATTGATCAATATCGAAACAAGTGTCGTTATTCCTTGAGTACAATTCAATTTGGTTCGAAATAAAATTAGTTTGAATGGCGATAATAATTCCACCACCTCTATATTAAGACCAGTTTTTGTTGAACAACGATCTTTCCTATATACAGCATATTGATTACAATTAAAAAGTTCTGTTGTATGATGGCTATCATTATTAATTTAGTTCTTACTCCACCAACATTTTGATAATAAATATTAAAATATTGTTTTCAATATTTAGTGAAATTTTGAGAAATAAGCCAATTGACAGTAGTTTTTTACAAAAAATAAAAACCTAAAAAAGGCATTACTAAAAGTTCCTAAAAATTGGTTGGCTTCAAACTACTAAACTAAAAAATATTGGCTTCAAACTACTTTTATCTCCAACATTCGATAAAATTTTGAGAAAAATCGAATTGATAGTTTTTAACAAAAAATAAAAACCTTAAAACAAGCATTGCTAAAAGTTGGTAAACATTTATTTTCGACTCAAATATCTTTTCAAAAAGTAAAAATATTGGCTTCAAACTAATTTTATCTCACAGAAAATATTGTTTTCGACATTCAGTAATTTTTTTTAGAAAAATCCAACAGCCCGTTTTTTCATAAAAAAAAAAAATATAATCTACAAAAAATAGTACGCAAATTTGGTAAAAATTGATGTTTGGTATTCGATATCTCGTGAACAAAAGAAGATATTGACTTCAAATTAGTTTCATTCATCCAATTTGTATTTGTTTTATAAGAAATAAAATTTTTTAAGAAATCCTACTAAAATTTGTAAAAATTGGTTTTCGACTACAAATCTCGTTAATAAAAATAGATTGCGAAATCAAAATATTTCATTATATGCAAAATATTGTTGGTAATTTTCAAATTTTTAAGAATAATTCAACTGACAACTTTTTCAACAAAACACGAAAACCTACAAACTTCAGTGTCAAAATCCACTGGCATTAAGGTGTTTTCAACAAAATTAAACCTCCCTGAAGTTTGAATATAAACTTAAGAGACTGCGATATAATTTTGTATAGGATTCAAAACTCTATATTTTCTTTTATAATATAATATTATTTGATAATTGTACAATCTCTTCATAAACATTGTTCCAGGAATTCCAGCTTAAATCATGTTTTTTCTAGGAATCTATTACTTACACATAAATTAAGTAATACAAGTTAGTGAAACAGCTGCTGAAATTTCAAAAGTTTCTTCAAGTTCTCAGATAAAATGAACCTTTGTTCTTCTAAAATAATACTTTCATTCAATTTAAAATTTGTTGCAGCTTCAAATAGATTTTAAAACGCACTTTAAGCCCTTTTCTAACTTAATACAAAACGTTTATATAACTATGTAGTAGATGTCAATATTTTTGTGAAAAGCTAGGCAGCTGCATTGTCAGCACACGCACCGCACAACCTAAAGTCCGAAAGCCCTAAAGAGCTACAGCTACTCTCCATTGTGTTTAGGCAGTAAGGTGTAATAATATGGGAAGTACCATCAATGAAGAGAAATATTCTTTCCATGAAATCGGGACCCACTATATTCAACAATTCAGTAGCATCATGGTGCACTTTATTTACAACGAGTCTTTAAACTGGCTTAGTGTAGTATAAGTACTTTTGTTTGTACTACAATAACAAATATAAGATTTAAAACAAAAAAACTATATCTATTGAAACTTAAAAGATCAAACCATCATGATATTATCGCTATAAGATATAATATTGTTTTATTCTTAGTGAAATCCAAGAGACGAGAATACAAGTAAACAATGAAAAATGAATATCCTTTATATTTTATGTAACCATTATTATCGTATTCAAATTCTCTCCAAAAATTCTAGACAAAAGACTATGAAAATTATATGCAAAGCGAACCTATGACGCCGACAATTTGTCGTTAATTCTTGTTCTTCTTCCGTTCTTCTTTTGTCATCCCAAGAAAAGATAAGGACAATATAGAAAACTATATACAAATAAAAAGATACATAGATACGAATATAGTCAAATGGCACATTTTATACCCGCGAAGCACCTACAAAATGATATCTTGTTGTATCTTTATCATGATGGTCTTATTTTTGAACAATTTTTGGAAGCGAGCTTAAATAATTTTGTGGCATATTTTGAATTATTGAAGAAATAGCATCCATTTAAGAAGTTACTTTTTTTTTTGTAGATACATACATATTTGTTTTTAAATAAGTCCTTTGTAAAGATCCTTGGATTGGGAAGGAGTTGTATTGAAAAGTTGGAACGAAATTTGGTAATGTTGGGTGATTATTCTTCCATAAAACATACCTATACACAAAAATCTGTGTCGCCTGAGTAACTAAGTGGCGGTACCTATGTATAACACATTTGATGAAAATTTCATCCCATTCCTGGATCCTTGTTTCATACTTTGGAACTTAATGGGGATTAACGAGGTACTTTTTGGTGAGACGACTACGAGTGAAGTTGGAAGATACGAGTGTAGATATTATAGGAGTTCCGATTGACAGAAAACTTTTAGCATCTTAAAATAAAACTGTGCTCTTTAGAGGGGAGAGGTATTGGATTTGTATATTATGCTTGCTTAACGTTTACGAGATACATCGATGTTATGGATAGAATGGAATTATCTTGGTATAGGTATAGATAGGTTTTTTGGTATTATATAGGTTCTTTAGAACAAAGTTGACAGATTCACATCGCATATATTTTCATTATTTCCTTTCTTAAACGGTTTTTCTTCTTAGGCATTCAGCTATATATATACGTAGGCCAGAATTATTAGGGTGATTAGTGAACGTTTTGTTTCGCTTTATTTAGCAGTTAAGTGGAAAATGTGTTATTTTGTTCCTTTGTTTTTATCTTTATTAGAATCTTTTGGCATTTATCGGATTAGATACAGACGCAAGAATAGAATGTATATACTTACTTATGTAATTCTTCAAGAAGCATCAAGAGATGTTGATGTTTCTCATGAAAATCAGAAGCTTAAGCTTTATTGTATACTGATGATATAGTCAAATTAAGTCAAAATGAAATTTATTGTTCCTTGAAAAGAATAAAGAAAATCTTTTCTCTTTTCCTTAGATGTTGGCCTTAATTTTGAGAATTTTATTTTTTGTTTTTAAAATTTTGTCAATTCTTAGCTAGTGAAGTGAAAATCGTGTTTTTAAAAGCAGCTAAGATACGACCTATATTCTCCGTCTGTTGATATTTCTAACGCTATAAAAAAAATATTAATAACAACAATACAAAAAGTTTGAAGGCTTTCTTCTTTACAAAAATAGATTTTTTTTTTTTTTTTTTTAAAGTTGTCCTTACTAAAAAAACAACTTTATTTTGGATATGATTTGCTACGTTTGATTTTAATATCTGTTATTTCTGTTTTATTGATATTTTAGTTGAAAACCAATTTTTACCAATTTTTAAAAGTATCGAAAGGTACTTGGTTGATATCCGTTACGTTTCTTTTCTTTAATTCTTCTTTAGCCAATTCTCATTTCCAGCTTAGGTTAGGTTAGGTTAAAGTGGCTGTCAGTGATGGAATAGGACACACTTAGGCCAGTTTAATGGCCCATTGTGATACCACATGAATCTTGAGGCTTTCTTCTAAGCTCAATGAAACCAGTTTGAGTCCCTTACGAAACGTGTAATAGGCTGATTATGCTAATATGATTTAGATCATTTAGATTGTTATAGAAGAATTCTCCAAGGTAATTCCTGCGTTTTTGAGCTAGTGCAGGGCATGTGTACAGAGAAGGTGAAGAACTGTTTCCTCCTCTTCCTCGTCCACACAGCTTCTTGAAAAGTACTTTGAGAATACGCCTAGCCACGTGGAGTGCTTTCCTATTAGGCAGTGCCCGGTTATGACACCTATTATCGAGCTTATATGCGATCTGCTAAGAGATAGCAAGTACCTTGATCGCATTGAATCTAGTGTAGGCCAGATGTTTTTCGTTACCTGAAACGTGGTGATGTTGTTCCACAAGGGTTTTGCCTTCTTCATAGCGTCCTGCATTAGCAATAGTTTACATGCCGCCATTGGTATGCCAGCATTTGCCAAACGTAGAGTTGTACTGTACCGTTCCTGACGAGTTCATCTGCCTTACAGTTACCTGGAATGTCTCTATGGCCTGGCACCCAGCAAAGCTGAATATTAAACTGTTGTTCTATCTCCATGAGAGATGATCGACAGCTTACTTACTTACTTAAGGTGGCGCTACAGTCCTATGTGAACTAGGGCCTCACCCAATAAACTTCTCCATCTAGCTCGGTCCATAGCTAGATGTCTCCAGTTTCGCGCTCCAAGTTGGGTGATGTCACTTTCCACTTGTGCGCACCACCTGATCCGGGTCTTCCTCTACTCTATACAGCTCGTCCCTGTAGATACTGTCATATGCGGCCTTGAAATCTATGAAAAGATGGTGGGTGTCGATTTGGTGTTCTTGGGTTTTTTCCAGGATCTGCCGTAATGTGAATATTTGATCGACTGTGGACGTTCCTGGTCTAAAACCACACTGATAAGGACCTATCAGGTGTGGACTGTTATAGAGTTTGTAGAGACAGAGTCCAGAGATTTAATAGCGGCCTGACTACCTAAGAAAATACGGATATCAGATGTTGATATAACGTTTTCTTTAAACCAGGACAAGACTTCTTTTATCGGCAAAAGTTCCGCCACAATGATTGGGAAGGCGGAATGAGAGACTTAATTTTAGTCGTTCAGAGTACAAACCTCCACCAACCCCTTCTTTCGTTTTTGATCCATCTTTATAAAAGTGGACTGACTCGTCTTCCAGGAATGCCTTATCCTCCCAGAAAGATCTGGAAGGTATAGAAATCTGGAAGTTTCTGTCGAATTGCAGTTGGGGGATGGTTTAGTCTGTGTGCTTTGGAATTGATTCTAAATACCTAAGAATTATGGAGTCGCCAATGCTGTTGTTAATCCACACCGTACATTAAAATCGGTCTGACTACCGATGTGTATAGCCAATGCGTGATTCTGGGTTATAAGCCCCATTTATTACCAATACCTTTCCACCTTAGATGAGGGCGATTTAGTGAGCAGAAAATGATTTGCAGGATCCTGAAACTCCAACGCTTTGTACAACATTCTTTAGTCTATTGAATAAGGAGGTGAAAATGGTGTTGTTTTGTCGTGGTAATAGTTACTTGGTGCATGCATCACAAATTCAAGGCCAGACAGGAGGAGGAATTGCCAAATCCTCCAAGAGTAATTCTTGTCATGAAAAATGCTTTCTCAAATTAGCCGTTCGGATTCGGCTTTAAACTGTAGGTCCCCTCCATGCCTGATAACAGTACTCGCACACAGGAATAGTTGAGATTTGTGAGTGACTAGGCCCTAGTTCTCAACGGACTGTTGCGAGACCCAATTTATGTATTATCTTCCCATAGAAAATTATTGTAATCGGTCCGATTTTTCGAATTGAAAATGTTGACATTTCTCGACGTTTCAAGGTCCCTATAGAGTCGAAATAAAAGAAGTTTAGAGAGATGTCTGTGCGTGCGTGTGTACGTACGTTCGTACGTCCATAAGTTCGGTAAGTTTTTTCGTCGTCCATAGCTCAAGAACCAGTAGAGATATCGAATTCAAATAAATTTTGTTATACAGATAGTAATGTAGAAAGATGAAGAAAGGACTCTCAAAAATATTGAGTGGGTGGTTTTCTTACCATAACAATTTAAAAAAGGTGAAAATTTTGATTAGCCCAAAATATCTCACGAACCAATAACGCTAGAAGCTTAAATTAAATTTTAAATTATGTATTGGAACGCAATACCAAACAAATATATTTTTTGAAATAAATCCAATTAACCGATTTTTATAAATCACAAAAAAAATTTAAAAAATATATTTGTCACCTCGAAAATTTTACGAACAAAAATTTATTTTATCTCCAAAATAATGCAATGAAAAATGGTAAAATTTTGAGAAAAATCGAATTGACATTTTTTACAAAAAATAAAAATCTAAAAAAAATACTTAAAGTCCGTAAACATTGATTTTCGACTCAAATATCTGTTCAAAAATTTGAGATATTGGCTTCAAATTAATTTTTCGTTATAAGAAATATTATTTTCGCCATTTGGTAAATTTTTGATAAAAATGGAATATACAGCGTCCATGACTGTGAAAATAGTACGCCCGATCAATGTCCTTAAAAAGCTTCTAAATATCGGAGCTTGAGAACTTTTTAAAAAAAAAAAACGCATAAAATTTGCAAAATCTCATCGATTCTTTATTTGAAACGTTAGATTGGTCCATGACATTTACTTTTTGAAGATAATTTCATTTTAATGTTGACCGCGGCTGCGTCTTAGGTGGTCCATTCGGAAAGTCCAATTTTGGGTAACTTTTTCGAGCATTTCGGCCGGAATAGCCCGAATTTCTTCGGAAATGTTGTCTTCCAAAGCTGGAATAGTTGCTGGCTTATTTGTGTAGACTTTAGATTTGACGTAGCCCCACAAAAAATAGTCTAAAGGCGTCAAATCGCATGATCTTGGTGGCCAACTTACCGGTCCATGCCTTGAGATGAATTGTTCTCCGAAGTTTTCCCTCAAAATGGCCATAGAATCGCGAGCTGTGTGGTATGTAGCGCCATCTTGTTGAAACCACATGTCAACCAAGTTCAGTTCTTCCATTTTTGGCAACAAAAAGTTTGTTAGCATTGAACGATAGCGATCGCCATTCACCGTAACGTTGCGTCCAACAGAATCTTTGAAAAAATACGGTCCAATGATTCCACCAGCGTACAAACCACACCAAACAGTGCATTTTTCGGGATGCATGGGCAGTTCTTGAACGGCTTCTGGTTGCTCTTCACTCCAAATGCGGCAATTTTGCTTATTTACGTAGCCATTCAACCAGAAATGAGCCTCATCGCTCATCGGACGTAAAGCGCGAAACACATTTCGAACCGAACACTGATTTTGGTAATAAAATTCAATGATTTGCAAGCGTTGCTCGTTAGTAAGTCTATTCATGATGAAATGTCAAAGCATACTGAGCATCTTTCTCTTTGACACCATGTCTGAAATCCCGCGTGATCTGTCAAATACTAATGCATGAAAATCCTAACCTCAAAAAAATCACCCATTATGTCTTCAGGTGATAATTAATCAGTGTTTCCACGAGTTAAAAAGAAGGATTTCACCTTTTCTAAGTTATAGTCTCGAAAACTGCTGTTTTGCATTTACTCAGAACCAGATCTAAAGAATATGGTAATTGATTAATAAAAAAGTTACACAGCGTATTTCCAACGTTGAAGTAAACCTTTCTCTTCGGGTCAGCGGATTTGTGAATGTCAAGGTTTTCAAAGACTCCAATTAAAATTGGAGTGTTAAAGAAGATTACTGCCATTAGGTTATTTACGCAATCAAGTACAAGCGGGGTCATAACGTTCCCTGGAAGTGTTAAATTAATGGCGAAGAACTAAACATCTTCCAGCCTTAACAAAAAAGTCTGACCTAGAAAGCATATGGTGGCTTTCAAAAGAAAACATAACAAAATTCGCCTGTAGATTAACTCAGGAATTTTTCAACAGGACCCAAAACGTCGCAAATAAGTTGACAAAAAAAATAACTCGCTCTTAAAAAGAATACGAAGACAACAACTCACCCTCATTTTGATGAAAATTGAAGCTGATAAATGATGAAGTAAAATTAAAAAAGAAAAGACTGAAATAGAAGCTGTGTTTTACATTTCTAAGCGTTTCAAGGTCTTGTAACGGTTCAATCAGGCAATAGTTTTTTCGTAGGTGGCCTTTTTGACAGCTGTCACTTAATATATGCTAAGTTTGGTTTGCCATTTCAAAATAAAAAGACTTACTTCTGGACAATGTTTGCTAAACAGAAAGCAAACGAAACAATACATTTATCGAATGAAACTTTTGGTGAGCGCATTATCTCGCAGCCGGCGGCGGCGCGGCGGTGCGGCGTGAGACTATATCCTAGCCTCCCAGATAGTGCAATTCTACACCACGGAACTATTTTTGTGGGGTTTTGTAAAATCACTTGTCTACGCCAGATAAGCTCAAAAAGCGATTAACGCCTTGAAAAAGAATGTTCATCGCGTTACTGTTGCAAAACATTGGCCGAAAATTGGCCCTCTCAGCTAGAATTTATTCGAGCCAATAAATGCCCGAAATGGCAAACCTTTATTTTTATAATAAAGCTATGTTCTTGGCCATAACATTAAATAATAAACGCTTTAGTTATTCTCGAAAATAACATGTCTAAGAACAAACGCCCTTTTTTAATTTTCTTTTTATCACCACTTTAAGAAATAAAATAAGACTTTATCTAAAATATTTTATTTCTGTTTAATCCACTTAACATAGGTACATTTTATTTGCAAACCCTAATTTTTAAAATTTTCTGGCATACAGTGGAAATTCCAAAGAAAATTGTAATGGCTTAACACACAGCTTTATTTTGCACATAAATGTCTCCTTTCTTCGACAAATGTTGTTGTCACTTTTGATAACAATCAACTTTTTAATTTTGTGACCAAAGCAAACAAAAAGAAAATGTCCCCAACGTCAAAGGGTGACTTAATAAAGTAGTTTATAGATACTACCAACTATCCTTTCTGTTTTTTTGTATGTATTATATTTAATTAAATCAAAGTCACCCTTACTTGGAAAACAAATACCTTGCCGTAGCATTAAGTAAAAACCTAAATAAACAAATGATCATAACAAAAATTATATGCACCTTAAAACGTGCCAAACCCCATACAATACAGCCCCACACCCATGCCATTTTGTAAATATATTTCAGCTCAGGTATGACTTCATCATCAACATGACCGCACCATCATCAATCTTCATGTAATCACAATAAATAAAACCTAAACGGGGAATGCACAGGAGAGCTTTTTAGCAGTCTTAATTAATCTCATTTTTAATTACAACCTCCACACCTAGACATCACATAGCTTCACATACTCCGAGAAATTTAAGAACCAACACATACCACCCTTAAAAAACAGGTGTAACGACTTACCTACTGTTTCCTTCTTTATATGCATGTCCTACCCATCTGACTAAAATTGTTGAAGTAAATTAATGTCCTGATGGTGAAAGTGAAAATATTTTTCGATCTTGAAACATGGAGCTCCTGGGTTTGTCCTTTACTCATTCTAGTACTTTTGATGTGGATTGCATTGCCTACAATAATTAACTTAAGGAAAACAACAACTATCAGAACGATATTATTGTAACTGGTTTTGGGTGAGCTTTATATTTATCTTATCGTCTCTTTCGATTCATAAATTTTTATATCAGGTCCTTTTTTTTTGCTGTTGGTTATAATGTCCTTTTGGACCTGAATTTATTTCCAAAAACCTGGATGTAGATATGTTTTTCTTTTCTGTAAATCATTTAACTATGGCAAGGAGCAGCAAACAAAACCGTACGATATCAATCTAATTTATATTGTGTCTGTCCTTCGAATTATACCTATACCTACCATCCTGATCTCCATCAGGTCTCGGTCAAGGCTTGGGTGAAAATAATTACCTTCTATAAGATACGAGACGACACGACACTTCTTCTGGTTGTTGTTGTTGTTCGCCACATCTCTATCGGTCATCTTAATTACTGTCAAAACCTAATAAATAGGTAATAGAATCTTTTCATAAACACACACTAAGATTAAAGTATAATGAAGTAAATAATAATAAGAAGACTTATGGCATTAACAAAACCATATATTTATATGTTTCCGAAAGTGAAAGTTAGAGACAAACAAAATCTCAAATTAGCTGACCATGTGGTAATTATTTAAGAAAGGAAGTTATGATATGAATGTTTAGTTTTGGATACGGGCAACATTTTCGTGAGAGTGTTTCACGATTTCTTTCCATAAATAAGGATGCAAGATATAAGTTATGTCATATGTCTTCTAAATTCTGGTTAATGAATCAGAGTCTTATGTAATCTTGATTATTGTCCTAAAGGGGTCTGGCTTCTTCAGTTCAGTCTGGCTTATGAAATTATTGTTGGCAACAAAAATAAAAGAAAATTAAACGTTGTAATTAAACCACACCTCTAAATTGACTTATTTGAGAAGCACTTTCTGAAGGCAACAATAACTCTTGGAGTTTTTTTTTTCAATATTCTTCTCACAAAAAAGGATTCAGATAAACCCTTTTGGCATGAAAGTTCTTTGCTCCTACTTTAATGACTTAGTGACTTGGTATTTACAAGCAAAGTGAAATGTAGTTCATGATTTGTCTTTTGAGCATTCTGTCAACTATTTCATTATTTGTGTTTTCAATAAGACGTTTAATTTTAACATTTAGAAACGACTATTTTTTCAAAGAAACCAATAGATGTTTGATTCGGTTGCCAATAACAATTGCAGTGTCATTTTTAACTTCCCATAGGAATTTATTGTAATTGGTCTAATTTTTTTAATTGAAAATTTTGACATTTTTCGACGTTTCAAGGTCCCTAGAATCTAAATCAAACGTTTTTAGGAAGTTTTCTGTGTATACGAGTTTAAGTAAGTTCGGTATAACTTTTTTCATCGACCATATCTCAAGAACCAGTAGAGATATCGACTTCAAATAAATTGCGTTTCACAGATAATAACATACAAAAATGCAGAAAGCTTTTTTAAAAAATTCGTTTGTTGGTTTTTATACATATAGCAATTTAAATAAAAAGTGCATAATTTGGTCGAACCAATAACGATGGGGACTTCAATTAAATTTTGACATGATACCAAATTGTTAAAAATTTTTCACTTCTAATATTTTGCAAACAATAACTGATATTACAACCAAAATAATAGAATGATTCGAAGAATAACGTTTTTGGTATTAGGCAAAAATTCAAAGTGGCAGTTTTTTTTTATAAAAAAATAAAAAATTAAAAAATATGCTAAAATTCAGTAAAAATTGATTTTCCACTCAAATATCTTGGCAACAATCAAAGGTGTTAGCTAAAACTAATTTCATCATATAACAATGATTGCGTTTTAATATTTGGTGGTATTTTTAGAAAAATGCAATCGACAGTTTTCTGACAAAAAAAAAAATAAAATTCTTCAAATTCAATTTCAAAATACTACAAAAAATTGTTAAGAACTGATTTTTACCTCGAATATCTCGAGAATAAATGAATGTATTGACCTAAAAATTTATTTCATTCGTTGCAAAATATTTTTGTTAACATAAATTAATTTTCAAAGAAAAATCCAATCTTCGTTTTTTTTTTTAAATAAGAAATAAAAAACTTATAAAAATGCTCCTAAAAATTTGTAAAAATTGGTTTTCGACAAAAATATCCTACCTTACATAATTCAAATTTTCAACACCATATTTACTACAATAGTGAATATCCACTACAATGGAAATAAACAAACATACCTATTCACAAAAACTCTAAAGAAACTGATTACAAACATTTTGCTATATAATCTTTTCTATCTGAAGTGTTTGAAAAAACTTTACAAGACTTTACCTCGATTTGCTGAACTTAAACAATCTGGAACAATCTGGTTTTCAAAAGGACATACTAGTTGCATAGTTGCATTTTTTAAAGTTACGGAAGACAATCGTCAAGCCTGGATAAAGATTTCTCCAAAGGTATTTCATATGGTTGAGCACTCCGTTTTGTGTGAAAAACTTTATCGAACCTTTAATTTTTCAAATCAGTCAGTCCAACTTTCTGATCTTCTTCCAGCTTCACGTGGTGTACCGCAGGGTTCAATTCTTGGTCCACTTTTATTTTGTTTGTTTTTTTTTATATGATTTGCCGTCTCTTTTTACATATACGCTTCTATGCAAATATATACCGACGACGACGCGACGCTCAGTAGTAAATTGGTTTTACTCTTCGACTTATAGAACATGCTGTGTGTTGTATCACGAAAACGTGTTAGTCCCAAGAAAATAGCCCAGCCCAACAACCCATTTTTCGTGTTTCTATTAAAATGAATTACACGACTGGGTCGCAAAAACTTCCTCATGTATCCAAAGAGTCTGTTCTTAAATATTTCCTGTATTTTAAGATTTAAAAATGTACCCCCAGAAAAAGTTTATTGTAAATGCTATTTGATTTCTCAAAAAAATAATATTTTTTATTTTAAAAATCAGTATAGCGTATTTTTAACTTAACATAGGAAGTTATTGTAATGGGTCCGATTTGTCAAATTGAAAATTTTGACATTTCTCGACGTTTCAAGGTCAAGATTTTTAGAAAGATGTCTGTGCGTGCGTGTGTACGTACGTTCGTACGTCCGTACGTCTGTACGTTCGCGACGTTTTTTTCGTCGTCCATAGCTCAAGAACCAGAAGAGATATCGACTTCAAATAAATTCTGTTATACAGATAATAAGGCAGAAAGATGCAGAAAGGGCTCTCAAGAAAAAAAAAACATTACTCAAAGTTGGTAAAAATTGATTTTCGACTTAAATATCTTTTCAAAAACTTGAGATTAAGGCTTCAAACTTATTTTATCTTATAAGAAATATTGTTTTCAACGTTCGTTAAAATTTTAAGAAAAATCGAATTGACAGTTTTTTTTACAAAAAATAAAAACCTAAAAAAAAAACAATACTAAAACTTGGTAAAAATTTACTTTCGACTCAAAAAGCTTTTCAAAAATTACAAATATTGGCTCCAAACTTATTTTATTTCACAGAAAATATTGTTTTCGATATTCAGTAATGTTTTTTATAAAAATTCAACAGTCCGTTTTTTCATAAAAAAATAAAATCTAGAAAAAATAGTACGCAAATTTTGTAAAAATTGATACATATAGACAAACTTTTAAGCAAAACAAATCGACAGAATGGATGGGAAGTTATCAGTGTGGGTCGCATCCCAGCCTCTTTTTTAAAATTAGTTTTGTATATATAAAATTTTTCAAATAGATAAGAAATATTTTTAGTATGCAGTTATTTAGAACTTATTAATATGTTTTACATTTGAATTTCGTAAAAAATGGTTACTCGTTTTCGAAATATCGAATTTTGAAAAAAAAAAATGGTAAAATTTTACAATTTTGATCATCAAAAATTATTAAGACAGTAAAAGAGCTTATGTTGCATTAGTTCTTGATAAAACTTAAAAACAAAAAAAAGGTTAAATTGGGGGGACCCTTCTGGAGCAATACTAAAATATTTTTTTTATGGAAACAAGCGAAGACGGAATCGGAGGATCCACTTTTTCGATTTCTCTACCATCGTATTGTCGTGTTTGATTTAAATCTCGAGTTCGAAATGTTTAAGGAATGCTTGCCATATAGTTTCTTTATGTCACAAATACAAAATTGTATATGTATTCTATTGATTTCCTTTGTGATTTTCCAAAGTATTATTGTCTCGTTAGTCAAAAGTGCTGAAAATTTTTATGTAATTTTTAACCGCTTCTTAACCTGGAATAACCACATTGTAACACGTAAATCTGTTTTTTTTTTGAAACCATGTCTTAACCGTGTCGTCCTGCTGAAATATCCATTTCAGAGGCAACTGATCCTCAGCGTGTGACAGCATTACATTTTTGCAAAATGTCACGGTACATAAAACGATCCCTTGTACCATCTATTTGGTGAATCGGTCCCAGTCCATGTCCTGAAAAACATTCCCACACCATTGCCTTACCTCCTCTGTGTTTCACAGTAGCTTTGGTGTGACATGGATTTAGTGCCCCTTTGGCTGGTTTGCGAACATGACGGAAACCATAGGAACCCTTGATATTGAATTTGGACTCTTCCGAAAAGAGTACGTTACTCCATTTTTAATCTCGCCTTGTTTGTTTTGGTTAAAATAAAAGGCTTTTTATAGCTTTGAAAGATTTAAGTCCACCATCAATAGCTCGTCTTCGAATTGTTCTCGCGCTTACATTCAGGTCGTGTTGGGTTCTTATTTCTCTAGATGTAATAAAAGGTTCTTTTTTAATTGATTTTATCCTTTCATTTTGTTGTTTTTCTTGGCCTGCCACATTGATGAACCGTTTGGAATGACTTTTTGCATTTGTAAAATTTTATTAATCGGCAAATTACTGATTTTGGAATTTAATATTTTTTTCCGATTTTTAAATTTGACTCATTCCACTTTTATATTATTTTATAATTTTTTCTTTTATTTCGTTAGAGTATTTGTTTCCGGTCATTTTAAAAAAGTTAGCTACGAACACTGATTAGCTTGCCCGTGAACGGAATAACACCTAATAAATATATTCAACTAGACTTGTTTGAAAACACCTTTAATATGAGCTAAAGATTTTGTAGTTAATAGACTTTTTTTTTCTATTGATAAGAAAAAGAGGGTTACCAATAAAAAGTTGCTTTTGTTTTGACCAACAAAAAATTTGGTTAACTGTCCTACTTAAGTCATATTTCATAAACTGTTTTGAAAACTATTTTCTGTTCTGGTCTATTCAAAGGTACGTACATAATGTATTAAATTTTAGAAAAAAAATGAACGTGACATCTGCTCTCACGACTCGGCATATCTATAAGATTTAGTCTATGCTGATGAGGCGTAGGAATTACCACATCCTAACCCCTTCAGCTTAAATCTCAGGATCATTTTATGTACCAATTCTAGTCTGGATTTAGGACAGGTATAATTTGATGCCCAGACCTGACAAGCTTATTCGAGAATTAGCCGAACAAACATTAAAAAAAGCTGCTTTATAACATTAGGATCGGAAAATTGTCGAGATTCTAAGTAGTTAATGAGTTAATGTGTTGTGAAAACTTCGATTTTTCACCGAAAAACACACCAACGACAGACATTTCATTAATACGAGATAATGACACTCCGTCCAATACATAAGTTAAAGAAATTACAGGAAACTTTCTCGTAAAGCTCATAGTCTTACATTTATCAGAACTCACGAATTAAAAATAACATTGCAATTCTTCACAATCACGAGAACTTGAAACAGTTTTAAAAATTGTAACTTTATCGTCATAAATGCTGCACTTAAAGTGCTTTAAAAAAGACGGTATATCACGTATAAAAAATAAAGAAATTAGGGGCTAAATGACTAATTTGTGGAAAGCCGCTGCGCTGTAACTTCTAAAAGCTTGCTCGATGTAACAGAAGTTACTCAAGTTATTTTGCAATACATCTCATGATCTAAAGGGTATTTCAATAAGGGCGGGTAGATGTTGAAATGGAATAAAACAAGCTGTGTGTAAGGTATTAACAAAATTATTTTTTTATTCGAAAGGTGCATGTATGCCATTAAGTGTTGAATATGACATCATTCAAATGTCCGCCTCAACTTCTTACAGTGGCACGGATCCGAGTGGTTCAATTTTCAATGACTCTTCCGCATAGATCCGGCTGAATTTGAGCGATGGCCACGCAGGAAAAAGTATAGCGGGGTCAAATCGCATGATCTTTTTGGTCAGTTCACATCACCCCTGGGAGAGATAACCTTATCCTCAAATCGTTCATGCAAAATGTCAATCGTGGCGTATGCTGTGTGGCACGTAATGGTTCAATTTGGAGCATAAGAAATTGACCGTGACCGCCTCACTAACGTCGATTTCAAAAAAGTATGGGCCAATTACGCCGCCAGCCAAAATCCACACCAAACGGTAACTTTTTGAGGATGCATTATCACCTGGTGTACCTCGCGTGGGTTGGTACCCATATACGGCAATTTTGCTTGTTAACACAGCCATTCATCACAAAAATACGCCTCGTCATCAAAGATGATTTTTGGGCCAAAATTGGGGTCCTCTTCCAAACGATTCGAAACCCAGTCAGCGAACAAACAGCGTTGTCTATGGTCATGAACTTTGAGCTTCTGGGTCAATTGGATCTTGTACGGGTGAAGGCCCAAGTCCCGACGCAAAATTCGCCAAGTTGAAGTATGCGAAAGGCTGAGTTCTTGTGCACGGGCGGCGAGAAATAGACTGCCTCGGGTTCTGCTGTACACTTTCTCGGACCGCGGCGATGTTCTCGGCCGATCTTGCGCTCCTTGAACATACGGGTGGTGGCTGATTGTTTACTGAACCGGTCTTCTCAAATTTCGCCACCAAACGTTGAAGAGTTGACTTTGAAGGGCCACCACGTCTACCGTAAAATAGGCGCAATGCGCGCAACGTTTGCATTAACGAACACTCATTTTGATAAAAAAAAAGTTGTATCATTTGAACGTGCTGTTTAATTGTGTAACTTGCCATGATGATTTGGCATAAACAACTGAATAACAAACAAAAGATTTGACAGATGTCACCAAAACAAAATGGCCAAAAAAAACCTTTACAAAGTCTTACCGGAAACAAATTTGTTAACTAAAAACATTGTTTTTTGATAAAAACCCATAGTAACTTTTTATGCTAACGTGGGATTTTTAGGAACGTTTTGACACTTGTTAATAGAGATGTCCTCAGTTTGCGCACCAATTTTCATCGATATGCGAATTATTTCGAATTGAAATATCTATTTTGATGGACTAAAACTTCTAATAGATTCGTCTAAGATTTGATCGACAAAAATAAAGCTTTGTTTCCTCTAGCTATTCAATTTAGTAGTTACAATTAGTAATTCAAAATAATTTAAGTTTATGCAAATGAAAATCTTAAATTAAATCAATAAACTGTATTATCCGAGTAAAACGCATTCGATTTAAAGTCCCAAAAAAAAATTAACCAATTTGTGTTCGCATTTGCAAGGCAGAATTTCGAAGGACATGCAATAAAGATTGTAGATATTTTCTTTATACTTACTTTTATTTATTTCACATTTCACATCGATATATAAATAAAAAAATCAAAAAATCAAAAATTTAAAAACAAAAAAGATCCAGGTTTTTAAGTACCCTTATGACTTTTTCATAAATTTCTTTGAGCCTTTAACGAAAAAATCCATCAATACCTTTGCTGATTAATTTTGCTACTACTTATTATCTCATTAAGTCGAACAAAGATTTTTGATTATTATCAATATTAATATACGAATAATGTGCCTGCTCTGGTCTGTGGTGTACAATATACGTTAAGACAAAAGCTTTTAAAAACATCAATACAAGTAATTCATAAAAAAACAAAAATCAAAAGCAAAATCTTCTCTTTTACATTATAAATACCTTTCGCTTCAATCCATGAAAGATTCATCGCCTGATGTCCAAATGAAGTAAGTACCTTTAGTATATTATTATTGCAGAAGAGAAGACTGTTTATCTACCTTCTACCTGTGCGTGAAAAAAAAACTTTAAGGATGGTTAGTAATGGGCTTCGATAAGGTTACTTAATGGCCAGTTCAATACTACTCACCGAAGGTACTTCCATGCCATTATTAATAAGAAAGGAATTTACGATGGAGTTCATGTTGTTTTATTTTATTTTTATTTTTTGGTTTTATGGAATGAAAGCACTTACGATTTTCTTTAGTAAATGGATTTTTATTGCAATAAAATAAAGCAACAATAGTGTCGTAGTTATTGGTTTATATGAAATTACCGAAAATTGTATAAAATCGCGGTTTAAAATTTGATTTGATACAAAATGATTATTCAAAAAACAGCCTTTGTATTGGAAATTATGATTTTTGAAGTCTTCTTTGAAGAGGGTTCGAAAAATTCTAGAGAGAGTTTATATTTCAAGCCCGTAAAAATTCGACAAGTATGTGTTTTTTTGTTTGTCAATCCAATAAGACATCTTTATGTTTGTATACTTTTATAATATTGGTTTCCAATATCTGTTTAGTAAAGTAGCTTTGACAAATGATTTTGGGAAAAATCATCATTGATAATTTATTGAAGTGCTAATGGTTCAATGGCTCTGTTCTGTTTTAAAATCAGTCAATCTTATAGTATGTCAGTATTGATGGGATACAAAGGTCACCTATACACACACACTAAAACTGCCCATAAAAATGGCGAACTTAACGAATATAGCGAGATTATATTAATTTACTTAAGATTGAAAACGTATAGCCATCAAAGCTTAGCTTAAACTAGGTTTGGTTTGGTCATCATGCTTGACACCGTTTAAGGAACAATTAAGATATATTGAGTATCTATTGTATAATGGATGCTGTCCAAACTTTGGTAATGCAAAATCTTCGTATAAGATACTAAAAGGCACATAAATATTAGTATGAACATATTTTTGAAAAAATGTATTTTCACGTTGGATATTAGACACACATTTTGACAATCGTTCAAAAAAAAACTTATGTCGAATGGTGAAAAGAAATGCTAAAGAAATTCAATGGTGGTAACTCAAAAGCCGTGAATTATGAATCTATGTCAATGAGCCTGAAACTAAATAGCGTAAACTGAATGCGGGTGTTTCAAGATTAACTAAAATCCAACAAAAGTTGTTCGAATTCGAAACACTTACAAACAAATGGTCGGCTGTTTCATTGCCATAACCCGGTACGTGGCAAACATACACTTGTAGAAGAATTTGTAAAATACGAAAAGCTAATAATCAAATCATTCTTTATAATGCAAATAAAAGCCTAACAATTTATTTAACATTTAACGACTTTTTCTTGTTCCAAAAATAAAAAGAGGCTGGGATGCGACCCACACTGATAACTTCCCATACCGTCTGTTGATTTGTATTACTAAAAAGTACTAAAATTACTGAATGTTGAGAACAGTATTTTCTGTGAGATAAAATTAGTTTAAAGCTAATATTTTTAATTTTTGAAAGGATATTTGAGTCGAAAGTAAATTTTTACCAATTTTTAGAATTGTTTTTTTTTTAGGTTTTTAGTTTTTGTAAGAAAACTGTTAATTCGATTTTTCTCAAAATTTTTCAGAATATTGAAAACAATATTTTCCATCAGATAAAGTTAGATTGAAGCCAACATCTCAAATTTTTGAAAAGATATATGAGTCGAAAATCAATTTTAACAACTTTGAGTATTGTTTTGTTTAGGTTTTTATTTTTTGTAAAAAAAAAAACAGTCGATTCGATTTTTCTCAAAATTTTAACAGATGTTGAAAACGTTATTTTTCGTTGCACAAAATTGTTTTGGAGATAAAATACCATTTTTTGTTCGTAAGTTTTTCGAGGTAACAAATATTTTTAGTTTAATTGTTTAAACCGTTAAGGTTTTTTTATAAATCAAAATTTTTCCAAAAATATATTTGTTTGGTATCACGTTACAATATATAATATAAAATTTAATTCAAGTCTCTATTGTTATTGGTTCGTGAGATATTTAGGGTTAACCAAAATGTTCACCTTTTTTTTAAATTGCTATGGTAAAAAAAACCACCCACCCAATTTGTTTGAGAGTCCTCTTTGCATCTTTCCGTATTATTGTCTGATTAAAAACATTTATTTAAAGTCGATATCTGCACTGGTTCTTGAGCTATGGACGACGAAAAAAACTTTCCGAACATACGGACGTACACACGCGCGCATAGTCATAGTCTCTAAAAATCTTTTATTTCGATTCTAGGGACCTTAAAACTTCGAGAAATGTCAAAATTTTCAATTCGACAAATCGGACCGATTACAATAACTTCCTATGGAAAGTTAATAAATACGATAGGTCGCTTAAGCAGAGATGGTCTTGGAGAAGAAACAATAAAACCATTTTAAATGATATATGTATATTACTATACTCTGTCCAACAAAAATAGTCAGTACACGTCTTATGGGAGAGCTTTTTTCTTGCAAATGGTGCCAGTCAGTGGTTTTATTCCCTTTTTACCTACTGAAAAAGAAAATTCAACCACTGACTTACACATAAATTGTTGTTGTAATTACGCTTCGACGAGCGTACATCCCCACAACCTTTACCATGCGCAGCCAAAGCCACACTGACACTGATAAATAATGTGTTCACAAACAACCCTCTTCGTATGTATTGAAAATAAGCAGATTGTTATTGGAGTTACCATTTCCACGTTAATGCAAATCATGGTGGATTTTTCTTTGGATTTTGTTTGGGAGCTTTCAAAATGTGTGCTTTTTTAAAAGCTTTTGAGAACAAATATGGGAATGGTGTTGTCGCTTGCTGTTTTTCGGTAAGTGAAGTTTATTTATTATTCTTCGTAAATTAACCCTTTGTTCCCGGAGATGTCAACTGTTTCAAATATTTGTATAAAAACTTAAAATTTATATAGAATGTGTATAATGAATAATGCATTTAAATAAAAAAAAATAATATTCACTAAAAATTAAAAAAAAAACAGTAGGAATATAAAGAAAAAATATAAGAGTATTTGGTTTAATTGCGAAACCACTAGGAAGCAAAGGGTTGAGTTTTTAGCGAAAATTATTTATAATACATGGTGTAATTATAGATGGTGAAAAATAGTGATTTTCTTCATAAAAAAATATTCTTTGAAAAAGTGTTTATTTATACGGTGTTTTATAATCAATGCCAAAAAAAGAACTGCTTTTATTTTATTATAAATCTGTGCTGTGTTGTTTATAAATTGTGTATTTGTGAATATTGTGTGATACAGAATCGAAAATTTTCATTATTTTTTCATAATTGAATTTATGTTACTCTTAGTTTTCACAAAGGGGTTTTTGAATTCGGGATTATGTACATAATTTATAAATATTCTTAAACGGAATTTATTTTTAACTTTCAATTTAAAATCAAAAGTTGGTATCCCTACTAATATTTATCAGAGCTTTTTCGAAATTTATAATGGGCACTACGGAAACCCTGTAATATTTGCTCTCTCTCACAGCTTAACGAGATTTCACTTCAGTCAGAGTGAGAGGTAAACGTCCTATCTTCTCTGTACTGACTATTTTTGTTGGACAGAGTATAGGGGCCAATTTTAGCTATCATCGGTTTTAAATATTAAAACCAATTATTGAAAATTTGTTTTGACAGGTTGATTATAGCTTTAATTGAAAATTACTGTCATTGGATGAATATTTCCTGATTAGAATCAAAGATTTGAGTTTAAAGTTGATCATTAAAAGTAAAACTGACAGGTGGGAATACAAAGAAAATGAAAAGCTTTTCGGCAAACGATTTTGTTCCAAAATGTAAAATCAATAATCAGCTGTTCATTGAAAATGATTTCATCTTTGAAAACTTAAAAATGAAGTAAATGAAAAGTTCTGGTTTAAATAAAGTAAAAACAAAACTCAACAGCTTCAATTTTAAAACAAACATAACAAATTTGACTCTCTTACTCGCTTTTTAATCTCGAAACAAAATTTTCAATGATTAAAATCAATAATAGCTAACTGTCAACTTATTTGTCAATTGCTTAGCTGGAAATATAAACTTTTCTTGTTAAATTGCGAAGTGTGACCACAAAATTTTACAAATTTCAATTTTTACGCGTTGTTTACGCATCAATCGTTTGACACAGTTTTAACCTGTCAAATGTCAAAAGATGATAGCTCTTAAAGTGACAACTCTTATTAAGACCACCATTTTACAATTTAGTTAACCTCTATGAGTAGCTTCCCTCAGTCTTCTTGAAACCTATAATTTTGCAATATTTTATTGGTGTAAGGAGAAATATGGTGCATGTGAACTTGTAAGTTTTTTTTGTTTTTTTTTGAAGCTACGTCTATTTGACGTTTTATGATTTTGTGTTTTTCCCACTTCCTACTTAAAAAGAAGAAATAGTGACATTTGTTTTTCTTTCTATGAATACGTCAAAAAGTGTCACTTGAAAAGAGTTTAATAAACACCCCTTTTTGACATTTACGTCAAACTCTTTGAAGCACTGAAATGGTTCTCTTCGTTCTCTTGATTTTCTGAAATGGCTGATATATTTTAATAGTTGAAAGTTACTAACCTCAACTTCTCTACGAGCTGTTGCACCACCTAATTTATTGAAGAGGTATTAGATGGCGGTGATTTCGTTTGACTGTTTTTGAACAGCTGATTTTGAAAGTGCATTATTTTATATCTCACTCAACCGATCAGCTGATATGGAAGCCAGAAATAAAATGTATCGTCATAATAAGTCCGATATGAGACTCAATCGCCTAAAATCACAGATAAAAGATCAAATGCCTGTTAATAAGGTTAATTATTGAAACCTCATAATACTTAGTCTATACTCAAAAGTCGGAATAATTCGCATACATATACAAATTAGGTTAAACACTGAAAACATCGTTATTAACAAATGACAAAAAGTCCATAAATATCATACATGAGCATAAAAAGATGTTAAAGTTTTTTGTCGAAAATTTCCGTTTTAAGGCTGTAACTTGTTTGGACGTTAAATACTACAAACAAAATTTTTAACTATTGATCAATATTCTACAAAATAACTCAAGTCACTTTTATTTCTCGCTTAAAACTAACAGCGTTTTAAAAAAAGGTCAAATGTCGAAAATATTTATTTTTTGCATATTTTGTTAAGGGAACTTTGTTTATAAAAGCATTTCAGGTAATAAATGTAGTTTGGACAGTATTTGTACACCTTGATAACTATTTAAGTTTTCTACAAATTTTATGTCATCAAGTGTAAATTTTGTTTTCTAAATTCAATACTTGTAATTAAAAATAAAAACAAACTGAGAGATTAATGGAGGTGTGCACTCTGAAGTCTTTCAATATTCCAGGCGGAACTTTTGGCGATAGAAGTCTTTTGGCTTAAAGAAAACATGATATCCGTATTTTCTCAAATAGTCAGGCCGCTATCAAATCTCTGGACTCTGTCTCTAAAAACTCTATAACATTCCATTACTGTCGATCATCTCTAATGGCTATGGCACAACAGCTTAATATTCATCTTTGCTGGGTGCCGGGCCATAGAGAGGCAGATGAACTCAGCTGAAATGATACAGTACAACCCATTCTACTACGTTTGGCTAACGCTGGCATACCAATCGCTACATGTAAATTATTGCTAATTCAAGGAGCTTTGAAGAAGGCAAACCTAAGGTAGAATAATATCATCACGTGTCAGGTCACGAATAACACCCGTACACTAGATTTAAAGCGTTCAATTTGCTTGCTATCTCTAAGCAGATCAAATATAAGCTCTATAATCGGTGTCATACCCGGGAACTGTTACAACTTTTTCAGAAGCTGTATGGATGGGAAAGAGGAGGAAACAGTTCTTCACCTTCTTTGTACATTCCCTGCTCTAGCTCAAAAACGCATGAATTACCTGGGAGAATTCTTCTAAAGGGGTTTTCAATAAGGGCGGGTAGATGTTGTCAATGTCAATCGTGGCGTTTGCTGTGTGGCAAGTAGCGCCGCCGTCCTGCTGTAACCACATGTCATCTAGGTCCATATGGTTCAATTTGGGCCATAAGAAATTAGTTATCACGTTATGTAGCGCTCGCTGTTGGCGGTGACCGTCTCACTAACGTTATTTTCAAAAAAGTACCGACCAATTCTCCGCCAGACAAAATCCACACCAAACGGTAACTTTTTGAGGATGCATTATCACCTGGTCAACCTTGCGTGGGTTGGTGTTGTCCCATATATGGTAATTTTTCAGCCATTCATCCAAAAATACCCCTCGTCATTAAAGATGATTTTTCGGCCGAAATTGGGGTTCGAAGCCCAGTCAGCGAACAAACGGTGTTGTCTATAGTCATGAACTTTGAGCTCCTGGGTCAGTTGGATCTTGTACGGGTGTAGGCCTAAGTCCCGATGCAAAATTCGCCAAGTTGAAGTCTGCGAAAGGCCGAGTTCTTGTGCATGGCGAGGAATAAACTGCCAAGGGTTCTGCTGTATACTTTTACGGACCGCGGTGGCGATGTTCTCGGCCGATCTTGCGTTCCTTGAACGTACGGGTGTTGGCTGATTGTTTACTGAACCGGTCATCTCAAATTTGGCCACCAAACGTCGAAGAGTCGACTGTGAAGGGCTACCACGTCTACCGTAAAATGTGCACAATGCACGCAACGTTTGCGAACAATCATTTTGATAATAAAGTTTAATCATTTGAATGCGCTGTTCACTTGCCATGACGATTTGGCATAAACAACTGAATAATAAACAAAGATTTGACAGATGTCATCAAAACAAAATGACCGCCAGGGGGCGCCAAAATCTACCCACGCCAATTGAAAAATCCTTTATAACGATCTAAACGAACTCAATCATATTAACATAATCAGCCTCTCATGTTTCGTAAGGAACTCAAACTGGTTTCATTGAGCTCAGAAGAAATCCTCACGATTCATGTGGTATCATAATGGGCCATTAAACTGGCCTAAGTGTGTCCTATTCCATTACTGACAGCCACTTTAACCTAACCTAACCTACGTGAAAGATAATTCGTGTAGTTATCGACGGTATAAATCGCAAATATGTTAATTTCTTTATAAAACGTTATTTGCTTGAGCTTTATCAAGCCAATTAAAGTAGTTAAGGTACAGAAATCTACCTTAAATTCCAAAAATACTTTGATGAAAATAAAATAAAATTATTAAATAACCAACCAAAAATTCATCGTTATATAATTTTTCTGAAATACCAACATATACATAATTCTTCGATTTATACGTTAAATTTTGTGTTTGTTTGTTTCCATCATCATGACGACTTTGAAGGTTCTTTATATATGCGTAAACGTGAATATGAGGGTAATTTGTATCAACAACAAATCAACAAAACCAAAAACCTAATAAATAGGTCTATACCTACCTACCTTTTCTATGTACAATCAAATATGTCAGGGGCCAGATTTGTTTCTTTAATATGACTTCACCAAAAGTCGGAGAGTGTGGGAGTTAAGAAGAAGAAGTAAAAATAAAAAAAAAAGGATCCTTTTTTAGGTCTTCCAAAAGCCTTACAAATATCTAGTCTCTATATATATGTATGTATACTCTATACACACATCTAAAAAAGAAATAAACAAAATGATTCATCACCTCTTATCATACTCAGGGTCCATTCCATCAAACTCATACCAAAAACAACAACAACCACAAATAAAAACTAACCAACCAACCATTTTCATCCAAAGTCAATAAAATTTGAACCTCTTCAATATAAAGCCTATAAAAACAATCCAAGCTTAAGTATATGGCCATTATATTAACTCCTGTGATGCCACACCTTTTGAGGGTCCATATTCAATCCACTGGACAGGAAAGCTGTGATAAATCAATTAGAATTTTATCTCATACTTCATTATACCTACAAGACCTATACTATACACACTCTTTCCTTTAGAAGCTATAACTATGGAATTTATTTAGCCACTATAGCTTTTACTCTTTCCACTAAAACCTAAAACAACATTCATTTCCCACAACTCCAATTTGCTAGTTATCACCCAGAGAATAGAGGCTATAATAATATTATAACGTGTGACCAAAAAGTACGGACTAAATGTAGGTACGAGTGGCTACCTTATAGCTTTTCCTAAAGGTCTTTCTTGCTCTATGTAAGTTCAATAGGCCGCAGTATTCCAGGCGGACCCTTAAGCAAAACAAAACAATATCAAATTGGGAATGAAAGGAAGAGCAAAAAAAAAAGGAACTAACTTATCCCATGCCCAAGTTTCTCTCTCCTTTGGAATGGAACAAACATAATTCTTTTGGCTTAGATGACGACATGTAATTTACAACATCAGCTTATTATCGTCATTCTTTTGCAGGGCTATGCCATACAGGGAGGACTATAAGACCATCACTGTTATATAGGATATCTAGAAAAAAAGAAAAGGGACTATTCCACCACCTACTCCTTGCTTTGCTTTACTACGAGTATACATTATGTTATGTTCGTCCTTGTGCCTTGTGCCTTGATGCCATCTCAAAAAGCCCATCAAGTGAAAGACAAGCGAATTATATGAAATAAATTGTTTTGCCCTTCTGCTTATGGTGTGTTAGTGTCTATCTTCTGGAATACATCTATCTCTGTTTCTGGTTTTGAGTTTGTTGGGGTTGGTAAGAGATCCTGGGGTCTGAGTTCTGAGCTCTAAGCTTGGGTTGGATCTGGATTGCTTCATGGGGAAATCACAATTTTTTTTTCTATTATATAAGTTTTTGTTTTGTCTATATTTTTCTTCGTTCAAGGATTCAAGGAAGCCGAAAACTCGTACTCGTACCCGTTACGTTTCTATGATTTCTGTGATGGAATCAAGCGCAAACCACCGCCGCCGCCGCTACTTCTCGTTTACCTAAAGCTAAAGGAATAAACCATTTTTATTTTAATACTCGTATATGAGAAAAAAGGAGTATATCTAAAAGCTAAAACGCCGACGAGGCATTTAGTAATGCTTGTTGTTCTGTTTTGTTTGGTTTTGGTCGGTTGGTTGGATGGCTGACGGGCTGGATGCCTGGGACAGATTCAACTTGCAAATAATAATAGCTAGGATTTATCTGTGGTAAAGTAGATTCGGGATATACATATAAGGGTAAAGTTTATTTGGTTGTCTTGAATGCTGTCTTGTTTGTTTTGTGTTGTTTTTTCTTTCTTTCAAAACGGTTCTAATGCAATGCAACCAAATTTACTTCAAAATTATGGTATGTATGTTAATTTACATAATTTTAGATATTTCTTATGTTGTAGGTTTACATACGCACGTAAACTTATTTAATGCAGATCGAAAGGTCGTGATTTAAAAAAAAAAAATTATCTAAGACTCAAAGGCTAAAGCAAACAAAATCACTCAGAAGTTGGGAAAAACGGTCTTGGCTTTTACTGAAAAGACTATCGCTGAGCATGATTTAGTAGATTTCATGAGCTATGATTTTGAAAGTTCCTTTTTAGATTTTATGAAGTATGTTCGTACAGTGGTGGACATGGATTCAATACACTCATGGAAGAAAAATAAAACTATTGTTCAAAATAATAAGGAAAGCAACAATCCAACTAGTTTTGAAACATTTTAGAAACATTTTTGTTAATTTTCGTAATAATTCCCTTGAATTCAAATTAAATCATATGGCCAGGAGGTCCTATGAACCATATAGATTTTTTAGTAATTTAACGATGCAAGAAGATAAAAAAGCTAAAATCTTTGTAATGATCTTGAAAAATATTCACAAAATCTAAAATTTGGAAAAAAAAACATTAATAATGCTTTAAATTATTTTAATAAGATCTTTTCTCAAAGAATAAGCAAATATTCTGATATTTAAGAAGAAAACTTGAATAAGAAATCGTCAATGTGATTTATTAGTTGTGATTTACGAGTTGTCAGTGAACCTTTGTTGGGGAAGGTTGCCCCTGTGTTGTGCGTCTCCGTTCTGTCTGTGCTCGTTCTTTTTTATTGTTATTTTGTTTCCTCAACTACATTATAATTATACATATGCACAAAAAAGTTAAAAAAAAAAAAATAAACAAAAAAACAATAATTTGTCACAACAAAAAATCACACATTAATTAATAAGTGCTTCCAAAAAAAAAACAACAACAACAAAACAATAACAGTTGTGCATCCCCAAATAAAACAACAATAAAGAAATCACGCCACTCAAGAACAACAAAAAAAAAACCAATAACAAACAAAAATGATAAGCCGCTCAGCACAGCACATCACAGTGAGTACCATCCCATCCTTACTTTCCCCTTCTTCCACAGTTTCACAACCTAGTTTATGTATCAATTGCAATTGGAATTGGTGCATATGCTAATCTGTGTTTCAGCAGATTATTTGAATTGAATTTACTGTTTTGCATCACAGGGTCGGATCGGTTCTCGTCACTGCTAAGGCATAACACTAGCAGTGAAGGGTATTGATAATTATTCTGTGTTTCAATTCAGTGAATTTTATTTTTTCGTCTCTATCTGTATTGGTTTTAGAAATTTTTTTATTTGCGATGACTGGACAATTCAGAGTAGATTATTGTAATATTCGTGGGCTAAGGGCAAATTTTTTGTTGGCATACCGCCATACTGTTTCATACAGGCCAGCTGTTTTGGCACTAAGTGAAACCCAAGTAGGTGAGGATTCCGATTTGGTGCCTTTATTCTTTTCCCACCATGGCCTCGCCATATACATTAGAAATGATGTTGCTTATCAGCTCTTACCACAATATGGTCTTTGCACCAATTCCTTTTTTAATTATATGTGGTTTAAATTCTCCATAAATAAGCAAATCATTCACTACTGCTTCCTTTATCGAAGCCCAAATTTAGACAGAGTATCAACTTCTCGTAAATTTGATGCTTTGTCTGATTCCATCCAAAGAATTGTTTCGTCCTATCCTCGCACTGAAATCGTTGTTACGGGCGATTTCAATGTACACAATTCTTCATGGCTTCAACATTCAGGCCAGACAACACCCGATGGAGTGTGTGCAGAAATCTTCGCTGAGTTGAACCACCTAACTCAGCTGGTCAACGAGCCCACCCGAATATCGGACGTTGAAGGTCGAGCAGAAAACACTCTTGACTTGTTTCTTACCTCTGACCCTGATAAGTACACTGTTAGTGTTCTATCTCCTCTAGGCACATCTGACCATTGTGTCATATCAGCAAATTTCTCGTGTAAAAACTATCCAGTTAAAGAAAGGGCTCCTAAGAGAACCGTTTGGCAATAAGGGAAAGCCAACTGGGACGATCCCAATAATTACTTCAAGATCTTTAACTGGTCACTATGCTTCCTCGATAGTGACGTTGACGCCAGCGCTGATATGATCACAAGTTTAATTCTCCTGGGAATGAGAACTTTTATACCGAATAGGGTTAAAAGTATCAGACCTAAGGAAAACGCATGGTTTGATGCGAGCTGTAAAGAGGGCCAAAGAGGTAAGTTTCCGTTGCTATAAAGCCAACCGTACTGAGGGAAGCCGGAAAAAGTTCAAACAAGCCAGGAAGGCCTGCAACGCCCATATTCGACGGACCAAATTTTTACATGACCAAAAATTACGGCAAAAAATACGGCAATGTCCCAAAGGCAGTAAAAATTTTTGGTCATTTGTAAAAAACATGAGGAATTCTTCCTCTTCCTCGGTTCCTACGCTCGTTGTCAATGACACTCCATTTCTTAGCTCTTTAGAGAAAGCTAATCTCTTTGCTAGGCAGTTCGCCACCAATTCTACGCTGCCAGTGAGTGTTATGTATCCGCCTGTACTTGAGCGAGTTAGTGATTCTATGGGACCAATCTTTTTTCGCACTCGTACTGTGGCAAGAGTCCCAAGAGATCTAAACACACATAAATCCGCTGGTCCGGATGGTATCCCCGCTATTGTTCTGAAGAGGTGTTCTTCAACGCTGGCAAAACCACTGCGTAAGCTTTTCCATCTGTCCTACTCCTCTGGTCTCGTTCCGAGCGGATGGAAAACTGCATTTGTCCAGCCTATTCCCAAAAAAGGCGAATCTTCCTCACCCTCTAATTATCAACCGATTGCACTTACGTCCCTTCTTTCCAAGGTCATGGAAACGCTGATTAATTATCAGCTCAAGAAATATCTCGAAGATCGAAAGTTTCTTAATGACCGACAATACGGCTTTCTTAGCAATAGGTCCACTTGTGATCTCATGGTTCATCTAACCGAACAGTGGAACAAATCTTTACATAGTTTTGGAGAAAGTAAGATTATTGCACTTGATATTTCAACTCCCACCTCTGGGCTGGTGCTCCTGCAACTTACTTAAGCCTCTTGGATAGTATTGAACGTAGAGCATTTAAATTGATAGATGATAATATCATCATAAATTCATTTACTTCGCTTGAACATCGTCGTAAAGTCTCTTATCTGACCCTTTTTTACCGTTATTTTAACGGCTTATGCTCTAGTGAAATAGCCAGTTGCATTCCTCCCCTTAAACAGTTCAACCGTAATACCGTCCATGCCTTAGAAATATCAAGTGCAATAATCTTACTTTCTCCAAAACGATGAAAAGATTTGTTCCACTGTTCGGTGAGATCAACCATTAGATCACCAGTGGACCTATTGCAACGAAAGCCGTTCTTCAAGATATTTCTTAAGCTCAAAATTGATCAGAGTTTCCATAACCTTGGAAAGAAGGGACGTAAGTGCAATTGGACGATAGTTAGAGGGGGAGGAGGATTCGCCTTTTTTAGGGGCAAGCTAGCAGTTTTCTATCCACTCGGAAAGAGACCAGTAGAATAGGACATATGGAAAAGCTTACGCAGTGATTTTGCCAGCGTTGAAGAACACCTCTTCAGAACAACAGCAGGGATACTATCCGGGCCAGCGGATGTCATCCCATAGAAACGTTTATGCTTTCAAGTACAGAGGAGGAGTCGTATCACTCATTGGCAGCATCAAATTAACAGCAAACTATGCTGCAAGCAAACTGGCTTTATCAATCGAGCTTACAAAAAGAGTAATCTCTGACAATATTACTCGCACACAGGAATGGTTAAGAGTTGTAAGCCACTAGGCCCTGGTTCTTCATGGACTGTTGCGCCAGCTAATTTATTTATTTATTTTATTACAAAAAGAGTGTCATAAAAGACAAGTGTAGGAACCGACGAAGACGTAGAGTTGCTCACATTTTTTACAAATTACAAAAAATGTTGACTACCTTTGGGACATTGTGGTATTTTTTGCCGTAATTTCTGGTCAAGAAAAAATTTAATGCGTCGAATATGTCCGTTACAGGTATTTCTAGCTTGTTAAAACTTATTTCGGTTTTCCTCGGTGGGGTTGGCTTTGTATATCCGGAAACCTACGTCTTTAATTCTAATAAACTCTCAAGAGCTCGAATCAAACCATGAATTTTCTTTGGGTTTGATAGATTTTACCCTATTCGTTATAAGATTTCTCATTCCACAAAGAATTATGTTTGTGACCATATCTGTGCTGGAATCCACGTCACTATCGAGGAAGCATAGTGCCCAGTTAAAGTTCCGGAAGAAGTCGTTGAGACCGTCCCAGTTCGCTTTTTCATATTGCCAAACGGTTCTTTAAGGGGTTCTTACTTTAACTGGTTTTTTTTGGCATGAGAAATATGCAGATATGATGCAACAAGTCTAGAGTGTTGGCGGACTGACCTGCAACGTCAGGAATCCGAGTTGCTCCTGGCACAACAGTCCGTTGAGATCTTGAGCTTTGTGACGACTTACAGTTTTATGCTAAATCCAAGGATTTGTCAATTCATCGCAAGAGGCAGTATCTGTGCCAAACAAATAGTTTAGGTGGTCACAGGCACGTATTGAACCCATGATCTCTAGCACGAAAGTCCTACGCACTAACCATAAGGCTACGGGTATTCAAAAATTGAATGTCTATTAAATACAAACAATTTTTGAATTGAATTTGGTTTAGATGCTCCAGAATTGAGATTTAATCATGAATTTTACGAATATAAAGTTCCGAAGAATAGCAAAAGTGACACTTTCGTTAAACTAATTCAATACAAAAGCATTGAATCTCTCGAAAATTGAAGTGGGAATATATTCTGCCCCATATATTTTCTGAGTGCCAAACCACTACTACACTTCTTCGAAAACTATTTTTTTTAACATTTGTTTGTTGTTTTTCATTTGTAGAGAAATTATATGTGTGCTAAATTCACGTTCTCCACTGTATGTATGCATAGAATGTAAATTGGTATATGACCCAGCCATCTTAGTCTTGAGAATACAAAAATATTTTCGACCGGATTAAGAAGAGCTATAAAAAAACAGTAAAATTATGTGACTTTCATGTCTACAATCTACACATACGAGTATCTATAATAAGTTTTCATTAAATTGAAATGATGATTTTTTGTAGCTTCAAAAGGTCAAATAACTTTCAAAGCTTTCTTAAAATATTACCAACAGTCTTTGGCTTATGTAACAACTATTTAAAGATTCATCTTATAAAATTCATTCATTGATTTATTAGAAAACTTCAAATATTTGCATTTATTTCTTATTGGGAATTTTTACTGCACTTTAATTTAATATCTATACATAGTAATAAATCATTTATGTTAAGTACCAAAACCTAATGCGTCTATACGATGTAAATAAAACACACCATGTAGACGGTTATAAAAAATATACATTTCTGTTTTTGGAGTAGTCCAAGTACTTCGGTATTAAATTATAATAAAAGCAAACAAAAGTTTTACAAGAGGGCTTATAGAAACATTTTGTGTATTACTTTACTTCACTTCAAGTTTTAAAATATAAAACTGATAGATATGTATCTTCAAAATTCAAACAAAAGGGCAACAAACTTCTTGTGAACCTACAGTACGCCACTAGCAGGCAATTATATGAAAACCCTAGACAGTTGTTAAAAAGATATCTAGAAAATTGTGACTAGGGGCTTATATATTTATTGAGTATCGTTGGAATAATATTCGTACAAGTATTGAAATTATTTTTGGTATGAGAAGTTTTTGATAGATATTTAAGAAAAGGAGTGTTTTTGACGAGAAAATAATTTATTTGTAAAGTTCAAGGTCTCCTATTGACAACAGCAAACGATATCATTCAAGTCACCATATCTTTTCAGGTATTTTCCATGACAGCTCCATACATTTGTAGCTGTATATCCTCGATAGCTCGACGAAATCTTTCTTTAGGATGCTAAATCGATTGTGTACCATTGATTTCGGTGGTTAATTATGAAACTTTAATTTCAAAATTGCGATTGTGCCACGTAACGCCACGCCAATAACGGACTTCCAATTCCTGCCTTACAATATATTATGCATCATATCTCCGTAGCATAATCCACTCAACGTTACAATTAAAACAGTCTCATCTTCGAAATGTTCGAAGAAGTAAAGTCTAATCACTTAATTACTTACTTTCTTAATGTGGCGCTACAGTCCTGTGTAAACTAGGGCCTCATCCAGCAAACTTCTCCATCCAGCCCAGTCTCTAGCTAGATTTCTCCAGTTTCGCGCTCCAAGTTGAGTGAGGTCACTTTCCACTTGTGCGCGCCACCTGATCCGGGTCTTCCTCTACTGCGCTGTCCTGTGGGTATGGATTCGAAAACTTTTTGGGCCGGAGCATTGGTTTCCATGCGCTCTACATGACCCAGCCATCTTAGTTGTAGGACTTTTACCCTTCTGGCTAAGTCTTCGTCGGTATACAGCCCGTAAATCTCGTAGTTCCATCTTCTCCTCCACTCTCCTTCTTTGTCCTTGACTACCTCAAAGTTACGTCTGTCGATGGTGACGTTTTGACCGAGACGTCGTCGGTGTAGAAAGTTCTTTCTTGATGACAAATTGTACTTTGTTTTGCCCTCATTAACCGTTAAACCCATTTTTGCCGCCTCTGCCTCAATACTCACAAAAGCCCCATTGACATCACGCTGAGTTCTTCCGATTATGTCAATGTCATCAGCATATGCTAGTAATTGGACAGATTTTTGAAAGATAGTGCCTCTAGTATTGACGTGAGAGCTCTGCACTATTCTTTCAAGTACGATGCTAAAATGACATCGAAAAGTTCTGTTAAGTTGTTTCCAACCTTTATGGAGCAGCGTGAATTCTCCATGGTCATTCAGCACAAACGGACGAGTTTGATGATGCCAAAACCAGACATGGCTCTATACAGCTCGTCCCTGTAGATGCTGTCATATGCGGCCTTGAAATCAATGAAAAGTCCAATCACAGGATTTCAAAAATTTTTTGTCAAGATATGACCGATTGCTGAGTTGATTGGCTGCTCAATATTTTTCCGTGATATCGTTTTGAACGTATCCGGACACGCTAATATTATGAACTGTATGCAATCTACCTCGAAGCATATATCGTCGCAAAAACATCAAGCTCGATAGACTCGGGTGCGCTGGATAGTACATTTTAGTGTGGTGACAGCGTGGAAGACCATGCTTACGCTGGAGAGATGGCGTAGACCAGGAGACGCCAGGACGGGGTACGCAACCGGATGGAGTCAGCTCCCAATCTGAATGAATGGAGAAACCTATTAAATGAGGCTACGACTGGGTTCCGGTTGTTGCGCCGAAGATGATGATGATGATAATATTAATATTAGATATTCATCGTTGGTGCATCTTCTTTTCTTCTGTAAAGGGCACAACTTATTCCCAGTTCCACCAATCTTAAAACATTTCTACATGCTCTCAAATGTGCCATACAAAACTCAAGCGCTACAAACATGTGTTCAAACGCTTTAGAACAAGGTTATGAAGCATACACTGGCTTTTCTAAAACTTAGCCACGGAACTATTTTATTCAAACTTAAAGCTTTCCGTGGAAATAGATATTCCTATGTAAAATTTAGAAATTGTCTTTCAGAACATTTTGTTTTTCAATCTGGTGTTCCCCAGGTTTACCACATTGGCCCTTTTCTGTTCATAAATATCTATAAACAACGTGAGGCCATGTTTATGATCAAGTGAGATTTTCATTTTTGCTGATAACATTTAGATTTTTAAAACAATTGAGTCCATCCATGATCGTTTCATTTTGCAGGCTGATATTGATAGTTTTGAATTTTGGTGTAAGAGCATTTTCTTTAACCCTTCGAAATGCCAGTGAATAACCTTTACTAAAGAACAAATCGTTTCACTTCACTTTTAAAGATTTAGGTGTTCATTTCTCTTCCAACTTAGAATTTACACATAACATTAATTTTATTGGCAATAAAGCAAGTTCTATGTTTGGTTTTAGAAAACGCTGGGGCAAAGGAGTTCAATGATCCTTACGTTACTCTTTCTTTGTACGACACTACGAAATTCATAGAAAACGTATTGAATCAATTCAACATAATTTCATTCGCTTTTCCCTTAAGGGTCCTCCTTGGGATGATTCTTATGATCTGCCTCCATATAAACATTGTCCAGCTTTTTCAAATGCAGTCTCTCTACCAAATGTGTGTTAATAATGACTTAATATTTCTTAATCAACTTATCAATGGTGAAATTGATCGACCTAATTTATAACCCCGCATTTTTTTGAATAACCGAGGCGAAGCTCAACAACTTTGTACATTTGGTTTTTTGAGGCTCAAAATGGAATGAGCAGCGATAGAATTAAATCTTAATAATACAAAATAAATTAGGTGGCGCAACTGCTCGTAGAAAATCAGGACCCGTCACCAGACTAACAACACTCAACCATTTCAGTGCGCGAGTAATTTCAGGGATGGAGGGACCTACAGTTTTTATGCCAAATCCAAACGGCTAATTTTAGAAAGCACTTTTCATAATTCAAGAATTACTCTTTGTGGATATGTCCCTCGCAAGAGACAGTACCCATGAAAAAAAAAAGTTGGCACAAGCATTGATTGAATACAAGACCTCTACGCACTAACCATCACGGGTAGAACAGCACGTAGTTTAACTAAAGCTTAAATTCTTTTCGATAAGATTAATATGAAAAAAACTATGATGGTGAAACTAAATGTATCGTCACTTTCTTGTAGCCTTTTTCA
Source organism: Eupeodes luniger (assembly GCA_951509635.1). Lineage (NCBI taxonomy): Eukaryota > Metazoa > Arthropoda > Insecta > Diptera > Syrphidae > Eupeodes > Eupeodes luniger. Next base: position 156,788,954 of record OX608073.1, on the reverse strand, counting down.
AAGCCATTCTGTACGTACTCGTTTAGTTGCGACTGCGTTAAAGATATTATCTTTTTGATCTGAGTAAAAACAGAAAGAAAAATTTTATATGTACCCAAATAGGACTATGGTATTTTCCCATCATCGTGAGCTTTCATACCTTTCATCCTCTACTTCAACTTAAACATGTTTTATAGACCGAAGTTGACTCGTTAATAACATTGAACCACTAAGTCTTTGTCTCAACACAGGGCACGTTTCAATTTTCGAGTTTGTGGTGTAATGTTTTTTGAAGAATGTTAACTTGATTCCAGACACAAAAACCCAAACCCTACCCAATCCAACCAGACCTCCTTCCATTCATTTGACCTAAAGTCAACCATCTCACCATCAGCAGTACTAATTTCTTAGTTATACATAGCTAGCAGAGTGTAGTAATCTAACATGTCGGATCGGATATTGTATAGGTTATGTACAGTACATGGTCTTAGCCAACATTATTGCGACGCTGTCTGTCTTGACTGTATATAAATATAACCATGACCACGTCTCTGCAGTAAACACTGTTCAACTCAACACGTGCTCACTATAGCGAATAGCCATCTATAAAAGTGCAACTTCTTCATAAACACCATTCTATAATATGAAACTTCGTAATGCTTCTATACCAGCTTTATCCTCCCCTACCCCTATCTCCTTCTCTTCAACCCTATAATAATCCACATCCACACCATATAACAATATTTTATGGCTTAACTAATCCCAGGCAAACACAGAGAAGATTTGTCCATGTAGATTCCTCCAGGATAGCTATAGCCAAAAAATTTTAACAAAGTTAGAGTACCACTTGGAATTAAATTAAAACATTTTGGCTACAAACAACAATTCGCATTCCAGTTCCAGACTGGCTGCGCTTGGTCCACTCCGCAGAGGCACAGTACAACAAATTAAGTTGAAAGTGCTTGCTTTTCAGTCCTCACGCTTTCATTGCACCACCATTTTCCGTGGTTCTGCAATTCGCAACAACAAATAAAAAAAATAAGAACATCAACTGCAGCAACAATTTGACCAATCCTGCAGAATTCCCCCCCAAGGACAAAACTCTATAACAATTTGATATTTTGTAGCATTTTTTTGTTTTTTTAATAACAAAGAGTGTTAAGTTGTATTTTATGTATGAGGTTTTGAATTGATTTATATCTGCATCTGGGATTCTCTTTAACATTGTGCGCTGGCTCTTTGGGACAAGTATTGGTAGAAGTTTGTAGTAGTTTAATTGTGTGCTCTTAGATTTGAAGGCTCAAACTTTTTTTTAAAAAATCTAAAAAGTTGTGAGATTTTAAAGGGTTTTCGATTAGGGAAATTTGTATGTTTTGATTTGTTTTTCTTATGTATTGCAATACTTGATAGTTTAAGAATTTTCTGTCTGTGTACATCCACACTGTCTCTAACAGGCCAGCTGTTTTGGTTCTTAGTGAAACCCAAGTAGGTGATAATTCCGATCCTACGGAATTTTATATTCATGGGTATTGCTTGGTGACATTATTTGTCTCCCACCATGGTCTCGCCATATACTATATTAGCAATGATGTTGCCTATCAACTTTTACCACAATACGGTCATTGTACCAACTCCTTCTTTAATTTCATGTGGTTAAAACTTTCCATGAATGAGCACATTATTCACTATTGTTGGACAGAGTTTCGACTTCTCAGGAATTTGATGCTCTGCCTGACTCCATCCAAAGAATTGTCTCCCTGTATCCTTACACTGAAATCGTAATTAGGGGCGATTTCAATGTTCACAATGTTCTTCGTGGTTTCTCCATTCGTGCCAGACAACACCCGAAAGAATGTATGCTGAGATTTTTGCTGAGTTCAACCATCTTAATCAGCTTGTCAATGAGCCTACTCGAATATGTGACGTTAATGGCCGAACGGAAAATACACTTGACTTGTTTCTTACTTCTGATCCTGATAAATACAAAATCAGTGTATTGGCGCCTCTAGGCACATCGGACCATAGTGCCATATCTGGTAATTTCTCGTGTCGAACAAAACCAGTTAAAGAAAGAGCTCCAAAGAGAACCGTTTGTTTGGCACTACGAGAAAGCCAACTGGGACGGTCTTAATAATTTCTTCAGGATTTTTAACTGGTCACTATTCTTCCTCGGTAGCGACGTAAGACTCCAGTGCAGATATGATTACTAATATGATTCGCTTGGGAATGGAAACCTTTATCTCAAATAGGGTTACAAATATTAAACCTAAGGCTAAATCATGGTTCGATTCGAGCTGCAAAGAGGCTATCAAGAAGAAAGAGGTGAGCTTCCGATGTTTCAGAGCCAACCCAACTGAGGAAAACCGGTAAAGGTTTAAACAACCCAATAAGGCCTGCAACGCCCATATTCGAAGAAACACATTTCTGCATGACCAACAAATACGGGGAAAAATACTGCAATGTCCCAAAGGCAGTAAGAATTTTTGGTCATTCGTAAAACACATAAGGAATTCTTCCTCTTCCTCGGTTCCTATGCTTGTTGTCAATGACACTCCTTAAGTTAGCTCTATTGATAAAGCTAACTTGTTTGCAAGGCAGTTCGACGAAAATTCCACCTTACCAGATAAATCCATGGCTCCCCCAGTTCTTGAACCCGTAAATGATTCTATGGGACCAATCTTTTTTCGTACTCGTTCTGTGGACAAAGTTCTTAAAGATCTCAACATTCATAAATCCGCTGGTCTGGATGGTATCCCTGCTATTATTCTGAAGAGGTGTTCTTCTACTCTAGAAAAACCACTTCGTAAGCTTTTCCACCTATCCTATTCTTCTGGGCTCGTTCCGAGTAGTTGGAAAACTGCATTTGTTCAGCCAATCCCAAAAAAAGGTGAATCTTCTTCTCCCGCAAATTATCGACCGATAGCACTAACGTCCCTTCTTTCTAAGGTCATGGAAACGCTGATTAATTATCAGCTTAAGAAATATCTTGAGGAACGAACTTCTTAATGACCGGCAATACGGTTTTCGTAGCAATAGGTCCACTGGTGATCTCATGGTTCATCTAACCGAACAGTGGAACAAATCTTTACATCGTTTTATAGAAAGTAAGATTATTGATATTTCAAAGGCATTTGATAAAGTGTGGCATCTAGCTCTCTTATCGAAAATGCGTGCTTTTGTTATCGACGAATCTCTTCTTCGTTGGATTAGAAATTTTCTTTCGAACCGTTCAATATAAGTTGTTTTGGACGGATTCAAGTCTGAAACCCATAAAATAAATGCTGATGTGCCCCATTGCTCCGTTTTGTCTCACCTTTTCCTCATTTTTATAAATGGTCTCCTGTCTGCTAGTTCTAATCCAATGCATTGTTTCGCTGACGATAGCACTCTTAGCTTTTCATATTCGTTTCCAGACTCGCAACCCTCACAACAACAATTTAACCGTAATACCCGGGCTTCTAGGAATGCCTTTACCCTTGAGCCCAACTTCGGCCGAACTATGAAGTACAGAGATTCATTTTTTAGCCGTACTACGCGAATTTGGAATTCAATTTGCAATGAATTTGTCGAAGAAATCATGACGGATGTCATTAATTATGTTATCTTTGAGGACTGCGGTGGTTTGCGGCTTATTCCCATAAACCTGGGACTAAAGAAAGCCCCACAAGAAAAAGCCTAAAATCCAAACCAAACAGTCACTTAATTTGAATGCATCGACACCTAGTGAATCACACGTAATAATCCCCAAAAACCAATATACTACTCAAATGATTGAACATTTCTTCAAAAGAATAGCAGATGTAGATCCGCCTCGGCTTCTTACGGTGACACGGATCCGAGTGGTCCAATTTTCAATGACTCTTCCGCATAAATCCGGCTGAATTTGAGCGAGGTACAGTGTTATGTTCACCTGTAGGGAATCGGTCGATTGTGGTTTAATTGCATAGCCATGCGACTTCAAGAAACCCCCCAGGAAAAAGTCCTGCGGGGTCAAATCAGATGACCTTGGTGGCCAATTTACATCACTTCTGCGAGAGATAACCTTACCCTCAAATCGTTCATACAAAATGTCAATCGTGGCGTTTGGTGTGTGGCACGTAGCGCCGTCTTGCTGGAACCACATGTCGTCTAGGTCCATATGGTTAAATTTGGGCCATAAAAAATTAGTTATCACCTTATGTAGCGCTCGCTGTTGACGATGACTGCCCCACTAACGTCGTTTTCAAAAAAGTACCGACCAATTACCCCGCCGCGCCGCCGGCTCAAAATCCACATCAAACGGTAACTTTTTGAAGATTCATTATCACCTGGTGAACCTCGCGTGGGTTGGTGTCGTCCCATATACGGCAATTTTGCTAGTTAACATAGCCATTCCCTCAAAAATGCGCCTCGTCACTAAAGATAATTTTTCGGCCAAAATTGGGGTCCTCTTCCAAACGCTTCGAAGTCCAGTGAGCGAACAAACGGCGGTGTCTATAGTCATAAACTTTGAGTTGTTGGGTCAGTTGGATGTTGTACGGGTGTAGGTCAAAGTCCCGATGCAAAATTCGCCATGTTGAAGTCTCCGAAAGGCCTCGGGTTCTACTCTACACTTTCACTGACCGCGGGCGATGTTCTCGGCCGATCTTGAGCCCCTTGAACGTACGGGCGTTGGCTGATTGTTTACTGAACCGGTTGGCTCAAATTTGGCCACCAAACGTTGAAGAGTCAACTAGGAGTATGACTAGGTCACCTTTCGTTTCTCCGAGTCACTGTTAACTTGAAAAAATAAATAATTTTTTCCCCGAAAAGAACGCTACTAAGCATCTGTTCATCTTTATAGCTTTTTGAAAACTATTGTCTCGATGTTCATGGATGCTGATTAAAACCTTTCTTAAAGTAGATAATATATACAAAAAAATGTACATGTATGGGAATAAAGTTGTGCTATAACGTTCTTTATGACAAATTAATAAAACCAAATATCATGTGTGGAGAAATAATGCCTTCTGTTATTTGTTTATAGTCGTATACCATAATTAAGAGTGCAAAGCATTCACAAAAACCAGGATAAGAATTCGGTTGCTTAATTAATCCTTTGCTCTTTGTTGTATCCATCATGTTCTGTATTGAAAAAAAAAATATTTTGAAACATTAATTTTCGTATATACGAAATTCTCTCTGTAGATACGGATATATGAACACAATCTTTATTTTACAGTTTTGAAATTGAAGAACTGAAAAATTTGCATCTTTATTACATCTTTATATGTAACGGGTGTTTTTTTCTTAGACGTGTGGTTTTAGCTGTCACTTGATTAATGCTTTGTTATTTCATTCTAAACAACGCTTTTAAATCGCTCAAATTTATAATTGGTGCCCGAGATGATTGACGCCTTGGAAGAGTTTGTTTATTTGTTTGTGTGTTTGTTTGTTTGTTTGAACACGCTTATCTCAAGGACTATTGGTCTGATTTTGAAAATTCTTTCAATGTAATATAGCCCATTTATATAGGAAGGCTTTAACAACATCACGTTAAGACTAATGTGAGTGAAGAAATAATTAAGAATGTTTCAAAATGGGGGAGTATTTGCTAAAATAATGCATGGCAGAATTGTTGCCCTTTATTAGTTCTGTCTGTCTTTTAAAGTTGGCACATTATAATCTTTTTTATGCTTAACAAATTTATTCTACAATAAATCGTGCAAATAAGGCAGAGGTGCGCAGCTAGTCTTTATAATAAAGCTTAATTCTTGGTCTTAAAATTGAATTATAAGCGTTTTATATCTTCTTCTTGAAAATAAATATGTCTTACGAAAACACCCTTTAGATAACTAAATAGTGTACGATGTATGGTACGTACGTACGTTCAAGTTCTGCCAACAACAAACAAAAAAGTTGAAAGTTTTAAGTTATTTTCGTATTCATTTTGCATTACTTTACATTTTCATCTCCAGGTGAAAGTTTTCGTATCTAATAAGTCTTTTGTTTGTTTTTTTTTTTTTTTTTTACCTTAACTTACCTTTTCTACTTTTTGAAGCACGACGAAAAGTTGTTCTGATATTGTTATAAAATAAATTGTTAGAAATTTAGAAAGAGTAGTTTTTAATGCATGACAAAAAAGAAACCGAAAAACTATTCAAATGTTTCGTACAAATGGAACATACAAGTTGGTCTTATAGAAAATGACAACAAATAATGAAAGACTAATTCAAAAGGGGTTCGTGACCGAAAAATAAAGACTTTGAAGTTAGTCTTAGGGATTTTTTGGTAGAGGGTTTATTTCGGAGTGACAATTTCCTTTATCAATGTTGTATTTAGTTTTGGATGTGATGCGAAGGGTAGAGCTGCTAATCTTTCGGTTGATGACATTTTTAAAGTTGGAAAAGCTTTGATATTAATTTACTTGTGGTCTTTCACTTCAAAAAATCTTTAAAATATTGTATTATTTCAAAGTTTTATCTCTACCTTGACTGGAGGATATGATTAAAACCCTTGTGGACTTCCCTACTTTGTATACCTATACTCTTGTCAAATTGAAAGTGTTGCGGAATTTCACAAGACTGCCAAACTTGTGGAATATAAATTGAACAATCATTGTTGATGAATGAAATCTTAATAATTCTCAAGTTATTTTGGGTATAAAATTTCAACTTTTTGAAATGAAAACCATCATTCTTACAAATTTGTAGATCTTTGAAGATTAAAATGTTCGTATCTTTATATTTTTTTAGAAGAATTGGCTGGACTGAAGTTGATACGGAGTTACCACAAAATGTCGAAGGAATATAAAATTTTATAAAAAAAGATTGAATAAAAGTTGAGTCGTCAGCTCATTGACAACTCACTCAAGTAATTTAATAAGCTAACATTAGTTGAAATAAATTGAAAAGAATTTCTGTCGAATTGCTTGAGTTTTAAAATGACATCACAGTATTTGGTTTGTTGGACACTACTCTACGAACACACCCGCATACCTCAAAAATTTATCGAACGCGTCAACGTCTAAAAATGAAAAAACTCGAGAATTGATTTCGATACTCGAATAAAAACCAAAAAATACTCCTATAACCACCATCTTTACTTTAATACCAATTTAATAAAATGAGATGGAGAGTTCTTTCGACTTTGCATAGGGTCATTCATTTCTTTGTGTCATTATATTTGTTGAATGTTTTCCATATACGATAATGGATAGTTTTACAATGGAACAGCACATTAAAATAAGACACTTGTTGGGATGGTTATTGGTCTTAATAATCGACCGTCTACGCAAAAAATCAATAAAATTGTGATGTAATGAATTTCGAAAGTTCTGGAAATTCATGAATTTCACTAAATTTACAGCTCTTAAACGTGTCGTATACTTCAAAATTAATTTTTTTGGATATGCAAATTACATACATCTCCTATAAGATTATTCAACTATTGAAGCTTGCTGACTATTTATGGCAATAAGTACCGATTTTTTGAATAACATTTCACTGGCGTCAATTGGTGTCAAAGGCCGTTCAATAAAAGTTTTTTGTGTACGCGAATATTCCGCGAACATTAAATTTAATGTCCAATATACAAATTAAATAAAGAAGTTGGTCCAACAGTCCATAGAGTATGGGGCTAGTGACTTACAACGCTCAATCATTCCTGTGTGCGAGTCATTTCAGGGACGTTACACTTATTATGCCGAATCCGAACGGATAATTTGAAAAAGCACTTTTTATGACAACAATTACTCTTGGAGGATTTGTGAATTTCTCGCCTGAGGCAGTACCCGTGAAAAAACATTAGGTGGGACTAGCATTGGTTGAACCCAAGACCTCTGGCAGGACAGTCCTATGCGGGTACTATCTAAAATGCCCAACATACGGTTGGTTAAAATTACTTCAAAGGTATCTTTAACTGTGAATCTTCCGTAAAAGCCCATTTGAATGATATTTGTTCACACTAAATGACAAAGTCTAAGCTTTATACTGAAATATATTCGTCATCAAAAATGTATCAGGAAAAATGAATGACCCCGTATTTTCTATTGTTGCTATTCACTCAACTGTCAAAATTTCCCTATTTGTGTGTCTTGCGGAAATTTCTCGTTGAAACCACCGTATTTATGTCGAAAGGTAATTTTTTTACAAAAATGGGGAATAAATACTTATATTTTTTTTGTGGGGGGGGGGGGGTATGTTTTTAATGGATTTTGTACTTTTAAGGATTTTTTGAGACAAGAGTCTGGTCATAATTGTATGTTTTACACTTTTACTCATGTAAGTTTAGCCAAGCTAGAAAGACTTGTAGTGGCCATATTTGGCGAACCAAATTCTTACAAGACCATAAATTACGGCAAAAAATACTACAATGTTATAGTAAACATTTCTAGTCCTTTGAAAAAAATATATGTACGTAACAAAACGTCATATGTGGTTCAGACGCTCGTTTACAATGACACTACTTCTGTTAGCTCGATAACAAAGGCCAATTTGCCTGCAACAGATTAATTTGACACTGCCAGAGAGTGCCAGTACATCTCGTTAAGAGACCTTGATATTCATAAATCCACTAGCCCATATAGTATCCCCCCCCTTTTCTTCTGAAGAGGTGTTCTTCAACGCTGGCAAAACAATTCTCTTTTCGAGTGAATGGAAAACGGCATTTGACCAGTCTGTCCCTAAAAAAGCCGAATCTTCCTCTCCCTCTAAATATCGTCCAATCGCACTAACGTTCATTCTCTCCACTGTCATAAAAACGGTGTAAAATTTTAAGGGGCCTGATTAAGAGGTTCGCGCCGGATCGTTTTCAATTCGACCTTTCAAATTCGACTCGCGTCGTATTTCCTTATTAACGAATTTGCGGCGAATCGAAAGTAGTTCTTCCTATATTCCAGTGATTTGAAACTTTTGGTTTGACTTTTTCTTCCAATATTCCAGTAATTTGACACTTTTGTTTTGACAGCTTTTCACAAATGTTGTTTTGTTTTGATTGAATTTGTGAAATTTGCTGTGATTTATTCAATAAACAATATTAAATATTTAATATTAATTAAACTTGTCTTAGCCCGATATTTAGGAACGACGAGTGCTCCCGTTACAATGCCCCTTCATAAACTCGACAAGAACCAAAAATTGATGTCGATTTGTTGCTTGTTTTTATCGTTCCTTGAATGAATTTTAAAATTTTATATTGTATTGTGGATAAATTATAAGAAAATTAAAATAAAGCTAGCTCACATTTTTATATGATTACAATTAGCAAAATGATTCGCCGCGAATCCCATAATCAGGCCCCAGCTTAAGAAATAGCTTGAAGAACGGAAGCTTCTTAGTGACCGGCATGACTTTCGTAGCAATAGGTGCGGTGATTTGATGGTTTATTTTCGTTGAGTTAGTAATTACCTTTTCGACTTTTTAATAAAAGTAGCACAGAAATCCACAAAATAAAAGCTGATGTACCACAGGACTCCTTTTTGTGTCCAATACTCTTTTTTATTTTTATAAATGATATTTCATCTGAAATTTCTTACCCACTTAATTGTTTCGATGAAAACAGAACCCTCACCTTTTCATAAGCGTTTTTAGACTCAAATCCTTGTACTTCGGAGGTGAACTACTAACGGCAGCATATGATAAGCTCATTGAATTCTGATCTTGACAGCAATCAAAAGCTGTGTAGAATTTAATGCTTCGAAAACAATAAACAAGAGTAATTTTTTGTCGTTAAAAGTTCTTCTTAATTTAGAAGTTTGGATCCTTCATAAAAACTGTGGGTCCCCAGTGGAACACAATATTGTTGCTCTCAAAGCCAAATATAGATTACTTAAGGTCTTTTAGCATATATCTCAAGACACAGCTAAAAATAATATGATATCCGTATATTATATTCTAAAATTCTATAAAAATAAACTTTATAGACAACGACACAATTATAATTACGTCTCTTTTTTACCTTTTTTGACTTTTTTACTTGTTCTCGCAATAATGCGATTATGTTAATAACTAGCTTTACTTAAATATTTCTCCAAACTATGCTCTTGAACCACGCATTATTCCGCCAAGTTTTTAAATACTTTTTTTTTAAACGAGGATATATTTTTAAAATATACATAAATACATATATGTAAGTATGTATTGTATTTTTGTATACATAAATGCTCAAGCACAAAGAGGGCGCTTTTACTCTCGCGAAAGTTTTACTCTTTATTCATTTTTATTTGCCCTCATTATCATAATGTTTATACTTAATAATATTTTAAAACTTTAAAAAGGGTGTACCTGAGTTTAAAAAACCCACAAGAAATTCAATCAAAATATGGAGTAAAGTTAAAATAAGATATGTACATAGATACAAAATGAAATAAATTTTGTTAAAGAAATAGTTGATTCCATCCATCTTAACATTTAATTTAAAAAGACATACATTTTTTTTTATTTTTTGAATATAATTGCCAAATAAAACGACCCCTTTCCCTTTAAAACATTATGTAAACCTGCCATAATTGTGGGCACAAGAAAAAGCACAATTCGCAGGGTTTTTAATAAAACGTTTTCGCTTTGACAGTTGTCACTTTTTAAGCTGTTATATTTTGACATTTGATAAGCAAAATAAAACGTACAAATTCACTAAAAGAAAGGCCAGCCACAGTTTGAAAAACCTCAGAACCTTTGTCATCTCGTGAAGAACTTTTCGGTTGGCTATAATGAAATTAGTGGATAAAAGTATACGCTGTTTCGTAGAATTGGTGTTTTAAGGAATCAAAACCGTGAGCGTCGTCTTTCAAAAACAATTGAAAATATTGCTTCTCATTGATCTTTGAAATGAAGCATTCCACAAGACGACAAAATAGTTAATGGCTGAATCACAAACACGCTTCAACTTCGGCTTCGCCTGACGTTTACGAGTTCAGCCATAGGAATTCAATGCATGCTATCACAATGGAGCTTCGACCTCACGTTTCGTTTGACAATCGTAAGGAAAAGAACGTAATGTAACGTAATGTGACTCCAAACGGAAGCTCAAGTTCAAGTATCTAAACATTATTTGCTTTGTCTGACAGCTCAACAGTGAGGTTCTGTTTAAAGCTTTTAATCACCCGATTTTGTTTTTGAATAACTTTTTACCTAAATTAAAAAAATGTATTTTGGCTAACTTATATGTTTATTTAAATCTTTATAAATCTTTATGTTAAGTAGAAAATATTATATCCGACATTTGTGCCAGTTTTATCGCATTTTGCTCTACTTTTTTCAAGATTATAACGGTGCTAAAAGTTCGCATTCATGTCGAATATTCTCCTTTAGGGCTGATGTTCCGAGGCTTGTAAACATAGACCCATGACTTCGAGTAGTCCCAAAGGAAAAAGTCTGGGATTGTTAAAAAAGTCGATGTGAAATGACCAAATTTGGAAATAACTCTACTAGGAATGTGTGTGCGTTTTTTTTTTATATAATTAGCGAACACTAAAAGGGTTTTTTTATACCTTTAATATGCCAAAGACACAGTGTGAGCATTAGGAAAAGAGGGAAGGGTTGGATAGGAGGTGTCGGTGTACATTGATTTTGAACTCCTGAACATTTCAATGATAGGGAAAGATAGAGCGTGGCAAGGCGTTCCACATTCGCGTAGTACGGTTAAAAACTGAATCTCTGTACTTCATAGTACGGCCGAAGTTGGGCTCAAGGGTAAACTGATGTGATGGGCATTCCTAGAAGCGCGAGTATTACGGTTAAATTGTTTAAGGGGAGGAATGCAACTGGCTATTTCACTAGAGCACAGTCCGTTAAAATAACGGTAAAAAATAGTTAGACAAGAAACCTTGCGTCGATGTTCGAGTGACGTAAACGAGTTGATAATGTTAATGTCACCAATCATTTTAAGAGCTCTACTTTGAATACTGTCCAAGAGGCTTAAATAAGTTACTGGAGCACACATAACAAGAACCATAACGCCATTGCCGATGGCGTCCTCAAAAAAAATAAGGCTTAATCCCGCATGAACGCCGCCACCATAACACACTGAAGCTTTCAATGGATGTAATTAATGGCTCTTCATGCATCACTTGCGAATTTTCAGTGGCCCAAAAACGAAGATTTTATTAATTGATATAACCACGTAAGTGGAATAATTTTCGACAACAAATTCATCTTCTTCGTTGTTGAGATTGAGGAGGGCTTGACAGTAATTCACACGTGACTACAAAACATTTAGCATTAACTGATACACTTTTTGCACTTTGTACGGGAGAAGATGTTTAAGTCTTTCACTAAAATTCGCTGTGTGGTTTGTCTGGTGATACCCAATTGATTGATCCTTCGTCTAGTTTATATTTTTTTGTTCTCAGTGAAACCAACAGCCACTGCCATTATATTTTTGACACCGAACGACCAGTCCGGTGGCGGCCACGCCCTGCAATGTCTCTTGTGGTTCCAGTCTGTTCGAGTCTTAAGGACTATTCACATGAGAGCGACAAACGACTAACGAATGACATTTCCATTATGACATTTCTTTCAGATGCACAACAAAGTCTTGACATGTGCTAACATTGTATTCGTTAAAGTGTGGATCGTATGTGGAACGTGAATTGAGTTTGACAGTTCCTTACCATCAGATTGCAATCCACGACGAACAATATGTTTTCTTACTTACATATTTCTTGTTTTGGAAATAAAAAAATGAAAAAGCTAATTTTATTACCTTAAGATTAAATAAAGCTACAGAACTTAGGTATACTATATAAATTGTTTAAAATCACATTTATTCATTCATTCGTCAGTGGTTGGTCACTCAAGCTAAGCACGGTTATGTTTGCGGAGTTGGCGCGAAAGGAGTAGGAACTCCATTTCGAAATTCAAGCTGCGCTAAAACTACTGACTGATTTTGAGTTACAAAAAAAGACGTAACTGCTCCACGTTCGAGGGGAGCATAGCGGTTCAATTTTATTTCCGTAAATATTCTACTGGTATCTATTTTTAAAAATTCAAATCTGATTGACGTACGCCGACACCATTTGCAGAAATTATGGCATTTTCCGATTGGATCATTTTTTTTGCGCCACCTAGTAGATAGATCAAGATGACTATCACGAACTGTCATAAACGGAATAAAAACCCTTTATTTCTTTTATTTGGTGATAAATTGTTTTTTTTTTCGATGACTTTAGTTACAAAAACAAATGTTGTTTTTACTTTATTAAGAGGGTTGAAAAACCACTAAAACAAGCGTTAAATTAAGAAAGCCTACTGTTTCAATAACAATGAAAGTCTTTTCGCATCATAACGACCATCATCTCGAAATAAAAAAACTTGTGGAATATAAATCTCTGACACTTAATTATACCAAAATACAATACACCCTGTAAAGTATATAGGTATACGTGTACTAAACCTAAAGTTAGCTAACAGCTAAGGATGTTGTGCCGTTGTTCGTTGATGTTGATGTTGATGATGTTGATGATGATGGCGATGATAATAGTTGCTCGCATCCATCCATCAATCGTAAAATGTCTTGCTTTACGTTTACCCTTGCAGCATCACAACAACCATTTGACACACATAACAAAAGACTTTATTGTAAATTATTGTAATTAAAAAAACATTTAAGGTGAAGGATAATTGTCTTTCTGCGACATTGGCGAATTAATTATATTTTACATTAATAACAAAGAAAAAATGAGGAAATACATTTTGTTTTGTGTGTAAATGATTTAGAAGAGGTTGAATGTAGCCAGCGCCAGCAGCAGCGGTAGGTAAGGTAAACTTAATGCAGATGTGACATCAAAATGAATAATTCACATCTTATGACAGATGGAGTCAAATTCAGGCTTTTGGTTCAAGTAGATTAATTATTATATTTACATATATGATGCTCGCATGCAAGGTATGTTGGCATATTTTTAGTACCAAATTTAATCATAATTTTGACATTTTAATGGGAGCGTTCGTGAGGTATTCGATATGTGGGATGGTGTTTTTTTTAAAGGTTTTTAATCTGAAAAAACATATGTACTTTTTTGTGATATCAAAATCTGATATCCATTTATTAAAATTTATAAAAATCTTCGTAAAGGTGGATAACATATGTTTACACCAGAATTCCAAGCAGATTCAGTAGAGAGATTTTAAATCTGAATAAATCCTCTTACATAAAGTGAACAAGTTGTAATATTTCTGAAGTACCTTACCTATTTACAAAAATGTGTCCCTACACGTTTTTATAAATAAAAGTATGATTTTAAAATGTAAGCCATGAAAACTTGTCCATTTAAAGAGTGCAATAATTTGGAAGTACATCACGTGGAATCTTACGTTACGTATGTTTATTTTTTAATAACAAAAGATTTTGAGCTATTTAAATTTCCATCGAAGTTTTTGGTTTATTCTAATTCTCAGTAAGCTTTAGGAAAGGGAGAGAGGGTTTGAAAGAAGGTGTTATTATTGCACATTGGTTTTGAAATTAATTTGAAAGCTTGCAGAATTGTGATTATCATTTGTAAAGTCAATGAGTATAGAGAATTTGTTGAAATTACTGATTAATTGATTTAGAGGACTTTAAGCGCCATAGTTCGATATATAAGGGATACATTTCTTCTTAAGCTAGCCTGGCTTATATTGAAATTCAATCGACACAAAATAGATAGACATGTAAGCGTCCCATTCAAAACACCAGCTATAAAGCCTAGTATGCTGCTGATGCGAAACGAAAATTCCCATACAAAAATGACATGACGAAATCATAAACGAAAAATTTCGCTGTGCTTTTCGTTTTTCTGAACGACGAAATGTGTCATTTTAGTAGATAGCTGTACTAGATTTCTTAGAACAATTCTCCACTCTTTTCGTTCTCAATTTAATTGCCCGGCATATTAATTGCTTTCGAAATTTTGACGTTTAATTTTTGTATTGTTTACTCATGACTTTCAGTGTTTTGACTTTGATTTATTTTTGATTTAAAATTAAATAAAATGTATTTGTCTCATGTGTTCCAACAATACATTTCTGAATCGGAAAATCAGGATGTTGAAGATGTTATTTGTGATGTGCAAGAAGTGATAAAGACGAGCAGTGAACTTCAACTTCCAAGAAATAAACCGAAGAAAAAAAAATTGATTTCTCTTCGGAGGAAAAAAGAAACTGTCTTCGTTGGTCGAAGTCAGTGAAGCTATTTGGAAGTTGCTGAAGAAATGAAAAAAACAGGTACTAATTGTTCAACAAAATGTTAACAAATAGAATTCTTTTTCACTTTTATTTACAGCAGCTGACTGTCAGAACGTGTCAATTGTTTTTGACTGCTGACAGAACTTTCCACAAATATTTTTCCGCTGTGGTTTTCGTTTTCATTTCGCTCTGCACTTAGAGACCGCCGAAAAAATTCGTTTCACTTCAGCTGCGTACTAGGTTTAAAGCAAAACTGCAATTATTCTCAGTGACCAGAAAGAGTTGGGAGATTTATAAAGGGAAGCTATTGGAGGTAATAAAAATCTGTCAGACCGGGGGAAAATCTAAGACTAAATTTCCATTAAATACTATCTATTCTATCAATATGAATGTATTAGTATGCCACCCATACAACCCAACCATATTCAAGAATTGGCCTCACAAAAGAAATATACAGCACTTTTAAAATAAATGGATCATGGAACTCTTAGGAAAATCTTTTGACGAAACCAAGTGTTTTGTTAGCTTTTTGAAAAAAAAAAAACGTTAATATTGAGTCTAGTACAACACTTATGTCGGAAAAATTGGATGAATTCAACATCTAGTCATAATTTATTATATTTACGTTTGCGTGTAAAACAAATTGTCTTACATTTGTCAATATTTAAAATCAAACGATTATTATTGCACAGTTCCCAAAATTGATTTAGATCTTCTTGTAGCCTTTCACAGTCCTTAATGGATTTAATAATTCGAAATATTTTACCATCATCTTCATAGAGATAAGCCATATCGAATTATTTAAAACAGAAGGAAAATCATTAATAAATAAAATAAACAGCAATGGACCAAGGTGACTCAGTTGAGGTACACCAGAATTGACTTAAAATGGACATGAAGGGTTACTTTTGAACATAAGACATAAGATAAGACGAAATCCTCATAACGACACAGTCGTTAAGTCCAACTTTACTTTTTTATTAAGAAGAATTTCAGGTATTGTAATAAATAAATAAAAACATAATTCCGGAAACATAGAACATTTCAGAGACTTGTCGAAAAGAAAAAACAATGGATAGGAAATAAGACACACATTTTTTAATTAAAATGATGGTATTCCATCAGGACCAGGATTGAAACTTAGTTTTAAAATATTGTCACGTGTTGAAGCCTCAAAAATAGAAAAATGTAAGATGACTGTATTCTTGTGTGTTAGGAGACAAAATAGAAGAGACGTTTGCAGAAGGAAAATCTCTCTTTGATTATTTTTTTCTAAAGTTTTTAAATGCGAATTAAACCACAGTTGGCTACGTTTTAAAGTTTTAAATTCTCATCTAAACACAAATTTGAAATTTAAAAAGACGCTGGGATGCGACCCACACTGATAACTTCCCATCTCGTCTGTCGATTTATCTTGCTGAAAAGTTTGTAGGTTTTCGTGTTTTGTTAAAAAAAAGTTTTCAGTTGAATTAATTTTAAAAAATTAAATAGTTTGATTTCAAAATCTATTTTTGTTAACGAGATTTTTTGTCGAAAACCAATCGAGAACCGAACATCAATTTTTCCCAATTTTGTGTACTATTTTTTGTAGATTTAAATTTTTTATGAAAAAACGGACTTATAAAAAAATTACTGAATGTTGAAAACAATATTTTCTGTGAGGTAAAATCAGTTTGAAGGAAATATTTTTAATTTAGCAGATCAAACTATGGTGTACATAGTCCCTTAAATCAATTAATTGACATCTATAATAAGTTTTACTCTTGTATTAATTCACCAAATGATAATATAAAAAGTATAAATTGCAAATTATTATTTTTCAACAGTCTAGTTTAAGTTTTTAGATTGTAAGTATATATTAAGAATTGTTAACGTTAGTATTTAACGAATTATAAATAAAAAATTTTAAAAAGATTTTAGTATATTTTTACAAAGTTTTAGTATTGTTTTTTTTTTAGGTTTTTATTTTTTATAAAGAAACTATTATTTCAATTTTACCAAATATTGAAAACAATATTTCTTATAAGATAAAATTAGTTTGAAGCCAAAACCTCAAATTTTTGAAAAGATATTTGAGTAGAAAATCAATTTTCAATAACATTTATTAATGTTTTTTTGTAGGTTTTTATTTTTTATAAAAAAACTGTGTATTCGATTTTTCTAAAAATTTTACCGAATGTTGAAAACAATGTTTCTTATAAGACAGAATTAGTTAAATGCCACTATCCTAAATTTTTGAAAAGATATTTGAGTCGAAAATCAATTATTACGAACTTTTATTAATTTTTGTTTAGCTTTTTTTATTTTTTGTAAAAAAAACTGTCAATTCGGTTTTTCTCAAAATTTTACAGAATTTTGAAACCAATATTTCTTATAAGACAAAATTAGTTTGAAACCATAATCTCAAATTTTTGAAAAGATATTCAAATCGAAACTCAATTTTTACTAACTTTTATTAATTTTTTTAGCGTTTTTATTTTTCGTAAAAAAACTATCAATTCGATTTTTCTCAAAATTTTACCAAGAGTTTAAAACGTTATTTTTCGTTGCACAAAATTATTTTGGAGATAAAATAATTGTTTGTTCGTAAAATATTCGGGGTGAAAAATATTTTTGTTCAGCTTTTTTGATTTATAAAAAAAACGTTAATTGGATTTGTTTCCAAAAATATATTAGTTTTGTATCACGTTACAATATATAATTAACAACTAAATTTAAGCCTCTAGCGTTATTAGTTCGTGAGATATTTAAGGTTAACCAAAATTTTCATCTTTTTTTAAATTGCTATGGTAAAAAAAACTACCCATTCAATTTTCTTGAGAGCCCTTTCTGCATCTTTCTGCATAATTATCTTTATAACAATTTTTTTGAAGTCGATATCTCTACTGAGCTATGGACGACGAAAAAAACGTCGCGAAAATACGGACGTAAATACGATCGTACGTACACATGCACGCACAGAAATCTCTCTAAAAATCTTTTATTTCGGCTCTAGGGACCTTGAACCTTCGAGAAATGTCAACATTTTAAATTCGACAAATCGGACCGATTACAATAACTTCCCATGGGAAGTTAAAAAGTTAAATAAATGAGTAAAGTTTCATTTTGTAAGGTCAAACTCGATATGATTTTTAAATAAGTTAAAAACATATCAAATTTAATAAAATTAAAAGGGTGGGATAACGGCGATCTTCATGTATAAACTTTGAATCGCATGGGATAAGGCATTCCACATTCGCGTAGTACGGCTAAGGAGCGAATCTCTGTACTTCACAGTAGGACCGAAGTTGGACTCGAGAGTATTCTAGCAGCGCGAGTATTATGGTTGAATGAAGCTGGCTATTTCTTCAAAGCATAAATAGTTAAAATAATGGTAAACAAGGGTGAAACAAGGAAATCTACCACGATATTCTAGCGACGTAAATATACCAATGACGATATTATCACCAATCAATTTAAATACTTACATACGTTGAGATCTATTAGGGTTCTCGACACAGTACGAGTGCGAAAAAAGATAGGTCCCATAGAATCACTAACGAGCTCAAGTACTTACTTAAGGTGGCACTGCAGTCCTGTGTGAACTAGGGCCTAGTTCACACAGGACTAGTGTTCAAGTTCGGTCGGAGTTATAACACTAACTGGCAGCGTTGATTTAGTGGTGAACTGCCTCGAAAAGAGATAAGTTTTTTCTAGCAACCGAAGAAGAAGAAGAATTCCTCATTTTTTACGAATCACCAGCAATTTTTACTGTATTTGCATTTTTTGACGTAATTTTCAGTCATGCACACATTTGGTCCGTCGACTATTTGACTTTCCTTATTTTCTTAACCCTAATAACCTCTTTACAACTCGAATCAAACCATGCGTTTTTCTTAGTTATTATGTTTTTAAAATTAACAGAATAATTATTTTTTGCCTTCAATCACTTTCTCCTTCATCTCTTCATTCCCTAGAAAAATTTCTGTAAGTGTAGTTTCTGTACAGAATTCATGTTCACCAAACAAATCAATCATCATTAAACGTTCATCAAAAATGTATTCATTCTAATAAAATTGTATTCCAGAAAATATGTCTTAATGTATTAGGGAGTAGGAGTCCTGTTAGAATAGAGAAAACGTAGACTTAAAACTTGTCTATTTACAATAGGCCGATAGCATATTAGATGACGAAAATAATGTTCATATTATATAGATTGCCTTTTAATATGTATAAATATTAATATCCCTATAAACTATACTTTAATGAAATTTTTGCCCGTATTAGAAGTGTGGATCTGTCTAGTCAACATCTCAACCCAATATTGATTAATAATTCCAATAAGCATTCCATTTCGGATATGAACTCCATTTTCACACCTCTGTCGCTTTTCACAAAAAAAAAGAGAAGAAAAAACACCTCCTCGAGTCTCATACTCTTAGTCTTCATACTATAGGTTTGCCGCAAAAACCACTCATCAAATAGTAAGGGTTTTCTTCTTCAAAAACGGTTCTTGCCGTTAACATCCTTCAATATCTGTATATAGAAAATACGCCATCGTTTTTTCTCATTATGGAATGTGAGACGACCTTTAATACACCCATGTCGTAACAATACCACAAATATCAACACTTAATGATCATATAAATTCTCAAGTCAACCCTAAAAAAGCCTCTTCTCTCACTTTATGGGATACCAAATCTAATACTATATAAAAAAAAAACCCGACAGGCATAACTCAAAAGCTATTTCAATTTCAATAACTTTTCTCTGAAAATTCCAAAACCAAAAAAAAAAAAATAAAAAACGAATACAAAAACAACTTAACTTTAAAACACTTAGTCCTTAGCTCTTTAATGATGAGAAATCGCTGAAAAATATATTCATCTCGAAAAAGAAGGGAATGTCCGCATAGTTTTTTGTTTATTTTGGCGGAAGCTAGGGGCTACATAGCAATCAGCCTGTTTCCGGTTTGTTAACTTCATTTCTTTGTGTTTTCAATTTTTTCTTTAATTAATAACAAAAGCTCACAATATAAAGCCCTTAAGACATTTGACTAAATCCTTTAACCGATACAACTGGAAGAATTTCGAAAAGGAACTAAAACAAAAAAAAAACAACCCAAGCCCCAGCCCCTTAAGCTTTAAAACCTTATTTCTGATGTCACAATGCGCTCTGTATTCCTTATAGCATAGCAACAAAACGGGATTTAAAATTATTTCCAGAATAATGATGGGATTAACTCAGCCACAGTGACAATTAGAACTCGAGAGTTTCATTTTTAGCTCCGACTTCTGCGGAAAACAATTAATAGAAACCGCTTTCGCTTCCGCTACCATTACCACAGCTGCCACGCCGCTACACCGCCCCCAACCCTTTAGTACCCTGTGCGTAGTAATATCGTCATCTTCGTCGTCGTCGTTTTAGTCCTGTTCCCGTTCCACGACAGCGACAAGTATACTCGTTTGATAAAAAGGATAGGATTTTGAACCACGATTATTCCCTTTAATTAACTTCTCATGCTAAACCATTTATTGTATTTTGTAAATAAGAAGACGCGACGCGACGCATGAAAAATCAATTTTTATTATTCACAACTTGAAAGCGAAACTCAATGTCGTTGGTCGGATGATGAAGGAGGAAATCCATTTAAGCGTTCGCCAATCTAAACAATCAAAATCAATTCCATAAAAACTGTGCCTTAAAAATTACTGCGCCGTAACCCCTTTAGTTAATTGAAATTGAAAAGCCAAGAAGAAAGATGGAGGAGATGGCAAAAAGTTTGTACAATTTTTTATTTTATTTTTTGGTCCTTCGAACCGGATAAAATTATTTTTCATCCTATTTCTTTTTATTTTTTTTGTTTGTATTTTTATATTTTTATTTTTATTTTTTCTTATTATTATTTAGACATTGATGTCAAGGATTTTTCTAGGACATTTATCCGTTCATCAAATCTAAAAAGTCTTGGCAGTGTTTAACAATAGATTAAATTGGTTGAACACTTTCTTGTTGATGATGGTGATGGTCGGTCGGCCCCAGTCACAACCACAGCCACCACAACCACAAACTTACTAAAGTACTTTCTTAAGAGGGATTTTATTTGTAAGAAGAAAGAAGGTTGAGCTGGGATAGAAATTAGATAGAATGTCTCTATGCCGATACAGAAATTGTTGGATTGTTGTCCCAATTCCGTTTCGAGATATATATAGCTTCATTGCAATGTCATCTTAACGAATGTACATCCGACCGTAATATGTTGCAAACAAACCAAAGTAATATATGTATTTATTTATTCAAGTAACTTGACCTAAATATACACTGAAAAAAAAGGGATGTCTTACCATCTGGTAACATGGAGAAAGCAATCCACTTCAAGATTTGCAACAAATGGAATCATGGAATTTGAATTCTATTTCTTCAATTTGGAGGAGTATGTATTTGATTAACTAATGGCTAAATCGAATAGAGAGCTGAAATTAAAATGGGCCAGCTATAGTGATATTGGTGGACAAATTTAAGCTTTTGGGACAAGTTAGTGATGTGAATTTTTGAATTATCATAACAGAGACCTTAAAAAAAATCTCAAAGAAAAAGCAAAGATATTTGAAATCCCAGCTTACCATCAAGGGATTTTTGCAAAGATGAGTGGAATATACTCAAAACACTTACCATTGCAACTGAAGAAGCACCCGATTCAATATTCGGAAACAGAGTCTCAAAATATTAGAAAACACATTCAAACGGAAAAAATGTGTGATGGTCGTACTAAGGGTGCCTAGGAAGGACATTTTACATTCATGAGGGGGACATTGAAATAAAAAAACATATTCCTTCAGACCATCTAACAGTTTGTGTTGGTTTACAGATTTGCTCAAACAGAAACAGATCAAATGAGGAAAAAAAGACATTACTACCAAAATTACAACGGAACGAAAAAAAAAACAAAGAAAGATACAAATGCAATCTGCAGGAAGTCAAAACATACCGAAAAGTAAAGCAAAACAACCTTTGTATGACTCGAGAATGAATGAGAATGAAATACGACTTGAGAAAAAAAAGGAACAATACTTCAAAAGTAATTTACCAAGAAGCAAACAAAGCTTATAAGGAGATATGTGCATTGTGCAACGAAATGATAAAAAAAAACTACACTATACAACAAATAGTAAAGCTTTCTGAAGGACTGTAAAAAACCTAAACAAACAGAGAACTTGAAAAATCTCAATGTGCAGAACCATTTTTAGCCAACGATACCTTAGGCCAACAATTTACAAAATTACAAGTACGTCAAACTTCTTTATAACGAACCTTCATGGGAACAAAAAATTGCTTCGTTATAAAGAAGTTTATAAAAAAATCGTTATATAGAAACATTTTTTTTTAACACTGCAAGTGTTCTTTTATATTTTCAAAAAAAAAGTATACAAAAAAACTCATTTTAAAGAAACGTATGTATGTCTTTTTATTTTTTAATAAAAAACATAGGTATCAATTTTCAGTTGCACAGGAACAATTTATCCAGATTCAAAAAAAAAAATTTAGCTTTTTGCTTCATAATAGAGCCCGAGAGTGGTAAATTCCTTTTCCTGTTTATCTGCACCTATTTTAACATTGCTTTATCCACATTACCGTATTTTGTTTTTCTTAGTTTTTTTTGGGTTCTCTTTGAACTCTCTTCGGCAAACTTTAAAATTTTGCATTCATTCAAGTTGACAATGTGCTAAACGATACACCAAATTTTTCTGCAACATCTTTTTTCTTTTTCCCCCTTTTAACTTTATCAATCATCGATAACTTCTCTGATAGCGAAATAGCCTTGCGTTTCGACATTTTGGCAACAATTCTCGAACTTAAAATGCCATCTCAAACAATTGACCTGTTGATATGCTTAACATTTCTACTACACATCCATGCATACACACATTCACTTTAAGAAAA
This sequence comes from Eupeodes luniger, assembly GCA_951509635.1. Taxonomy (NCBI): domain Eukaryota; kingdom Metazoa; phylum Arthropoda; class Insecta; order Diptera; family Syrphidae; genus Eupeodes; species Eupeodes luniger. The sequence goes on along the minus strand of OX608073.1, from coordinate 156,765,936 downwards.
TTCTTCCCAAAACGGGGAAACAAATTGTGACTTATGGAACTTGAAGCTTAACACTTGTAAATCAAAAATCTTATAAAATAAAATAAAATAAATTGGGTCGCGCAACAGTCCATTGAGAACTAAGGCCTAGTGACTTACAACTCTCAACCATTCCTGTGTGCGAGTACTGTTGTCAGGGATGGAGGGGACCTACAGCTTCAAGCCGTGTCAGAATGTTTAATTTGAGAAAGCACTTTTCATGACAAGAATTACTCTTGGAGAATTTGTCAATTCCTCGCAAGAGGCAGTACCCGTGAAAAAAACTTTAGATGGCATAGCCAGGGATCGAACCTAAGACCTCTGGCATGACAGTCCAACGCACTTTTTTTCCAAATTCATTTGTATTAATTCATTCTTAAGACTATCTTGAAGCTAGACAAAAATTCATAAAACTAGACTAATTATCCGTAACTTACAACTAACTTACTGGTCCCATACGGACACTCTAAGTTATACAATAATACTTAATGCTAATGCCTTTCGGCCCTAAGATCTATTTAACTTCAATTCAATTTTATTTATTTTTTATTCATTAGAAAATTTCAAATAAACTAATATCAATATCCTTTTTTATTTTTACTTAAAAACTACTTAAAATAAGGTCCTTAATATAAAACTTAAAGCTAACTAAAACTACCTATTCTACCTATAAACTACTTAAAACTAGAACAACCACAGCAGCAAATCTAACTATCAAACGTTTTTTGTTTTTCAAATTTTGTTGTCTTTTTTAATTATTATTATTTTTTTTAATCCATGTTTTTTTTTAAACATTTTTTTTTTGTATTTTTTGTATTTTTCTTTTTTGTATTTTTTTTTTGTATTTTTTTTTGTGCCACCATGCCTATTCTCTTAAAACTAAACCCTAAAACTATAAAACAAGTATGTAAGCCGGCCAAGGCTTTAAACCCCATCCCGACTACCCACTATCAAGTGCCGATTGAAGCCACCAAAACTGGCTCTCCTGCTTCACCCTATCAGTTCGGTCCCGTTCGGACACAGCCCTACTGAACCGAAGGAGCTCTGCTCCGCCTTGTGCCATGACGTCCCGATTGTACAGGAGTCGCCTATCCACGGTTCGTCGTCTGACGTGGTAGATTAGCGGAACTGCCAATCTATCCTGTATCAGACCGCATCTGTCGAAAAAGAGGAATGCCTCTGGTGGAATGAGGCCGCTCAAGCGTGCACTCTCAAAATACTCGTCGTTCGGATAGAACGCCCCGAAAATTAAATTGTTGGTCGAAGACATAGCTCTTGCAATGTGACCTCGAACGAGTTTTATCACGAAATTGTCAATTCTGTTGATTCGAGCCCCGTTGTATAGTACCTCGTTGGAATAGTAATGCACATAAGAAGATTCGGCTGTTCTGTATAAGCCGGTACAGCGTCGTAAACACTGCCGCTCGAACACCCGAAACTTCTCCATCTGGGAAGGGGCAACGCTGAACAACACAGGACAACCATGAACGATCATCGGCCGTATGAGGGCCATGTAGCAAATTACCTTCACTGTGAGGTCAAGCCGACTGCTAAAAAACAGCCGTTTCGTCAGAGCGAAGGCTCCTCTGGCTCTGGTCAGAGCAGCATTTATATGTCTGTCAAATATATCGGGTGATTTTTTAAGAGCTTGAGAACTTTCTTTTTAAAAAAAACGCATAAAATTTGCAAAATCTCATCGGTTCTTTATTTGAAACGTTAGATTGGTCCATGACATTTACTTTTTGAAGATAATTTCATTTAAATGTTGACCGCGGCTACGTCTTAGGTGGTCCATTCGGAAAGTCCAATTTTGGGTAACTTTTTCGAGCATTTCGGCCGGAATAGCCCGAATTTCTTCGGAAATGTTGTCTTCCAAAGCTGGAATAGTTGCTGGCTTATTTGTGTAGACTTTAGACTTGACGTAGTCCCACAAAAAATAGTCTAAAGGCGTCAAATCGCATGATCTTGGTGGCCAACTTACCGGTCCATTCCTTGAGATGAATTGTTCTCCGAAGTTTTCCCTCAAAATGGCCATAGAATCGCGAGCTGTGTGGCATGTAGCGCCATCTTGTTGAAACCACATGTCAACCAAGTTCAGTTCTTCCATTTTTGGCAACAAAAAGTTTGTTAGCATTGAACGATAGCGATCGCCATTCACCTTAACGTTGCGTCCAACAGCATCTTTGAAAAAATACGGTCCAATGATTCCACCAGCGTACAAACCACACCAAACAGTGCATTTTTCGGGATGCATGGGCAGTTCTTGAACGGCTTCTGGTTGCTCTTCACTCCAAATGCGGCAATTTTGCTTATTTACGTAGCCATTCAACCAGAAATGAGCCTCATCGCTGAACAAAATTTGTCGATAAACACATTTCGAACCGAACACTGATTTTGGTAATAAAATTCAATGATTTGCAAGCGTTGCTCGTTAGTAAGTCTATTCATGATGAAATGTCAAAGCATACTGAGCATCTTTCTCTTTGACACCATGTCTGAAATCCCGCGTGATCTGTCAAATACTAATGCATTAAAATCCTAACCTCAAAAAAAGCACCCATTAGATACTGATCTAACCAGATACCGAGGTACTTCACTACAATTTTGCTCGCTAATGGCTGCCCGTGAAGATCAACGATGACCATCTTGCGCCAATTCTTGCACGTATCCCTCGTGGCCCTAGCCAACGGAGTCCGGAACAGAATTGTCTCCGACTTCTGGACTTTTATTTTCAGTTTAAAGTCGTCGCAATATCGCTGAATCTTGTCGAAAATGTATGTCCGGTTCTCGATATCTCGTGAATATTAGAAGATTTTGACTTCAAACAATTTTTCATTCATCCAATTTGTATTTGTTTACATAAGAAATAATAACTTTTAAGAAATGCTACTAAAATTCGTAAAAATTGGTTTTCGACAAAAAATCTCAAAACAAACAAAATAACAAAAATAGATTTTGAAATCAAACTATTTCATCATATGCTTAATATTGTTGGTAATTTAAAAATTTTTAGGAATAATTCAAGTGACAACCTTTTTAACAAAACACGAAAACCTACAAACTTTTAAGCAAAATAAATCTACAGACGGGATGGGAAGTTATCAGTGTGGGTCGCATCCCAGCCTCTTTTTTTAATAATTTTAATAATTTTTCAAAAGCCGAAAGTAAGTAATTCCAACGATGGTTTCTAAAGTCTGAAATAGTTCTTTTTTTTTCAAAAAAACACGCGAAGTATTAGTGTTATTCACAACTTTAATTATGACAGTTTTGAAATTTTTCAACTTTACACCGGTAGATAAAATACAGACCATTTTTAACCTACAAAACTTATGAACTTACGTTTTTTTTTTCTTCAATTTTTCTCTCAGTGTATATTGTAGACATCTACAGCATCAGCTGCAGTGACACCAGCTTTTGTTGTTTCTTTCATTTATATAGCTTTTATGTTCCTGTACAGTTAGGAGAAGCCGCTTTCGGATAATAGGTACGTACCTAGAGTCTATTTCTGGTCGGTCATCAGGAGTGTTTTATTTATTTATTTTGGAATTTTGCTATAGGAGAAAAGAGTCTTTCAATTTTCAATTATCTTTGGAACATTTAATTCTATTGGATTTATTTTGACGATAGAAAAGTTGGACATTAAACATTGATTCTATTATACTACTGAAAATCACATAAGACAGCAGTATAAGTATGGTAGAATGGACTTTGAGAAGAAAAGGCCTTTGTTTAAGGAAACAATAAAAGTAGAAGAATGTCACATTTTTTGTTATCGTCTTTTTCTTTTTGTCTACCAACAGATTTTGAAACGAATAATTGGATAAATATTGAGCAAGAAATGTTATTGTGTTGTACGGAACTTTTCTATGCTATTATTCAAATTCAACAGTAAGGGACTACATAGAAATTTCAAGTACTAATCAAAAACAAGTAATTTATATTTTATAAAAACAAAGATACCAAAGACTTTGCAGCTTGCAATAAAATAGCGATATACGAGTATAAGCCTTTCATTTTATTTGCTCCTTTTTCCAAGGTAGATATTCCTCGTACTTTAGGGCTTAATATAAAATTTAATACCTTCTTCCGTTTTTTTTTTTTTTTGAACTTAAGTTGATTTCTCGTTCCGATCCGTATATGCATACAATTATTTTGGACTATCACTCAGAATCATTCCAAAATGACGAATTCGTAACGACCGACACCGACAATAGACCGATAAAAAACACAACGTTCATTATTCTACCCCTATAGGCATTTCCGGCTTTAAATAAAAAAATTCCTATGGGACTTCGTTCGAAGCCAGGGATGGCAAGAACTTCCGACAAAGTTAATGAACATCAAAGTCGAAAAAGAAAACAATAAAAAACAAAGTGTTTTCCGCATTACCAGATGCCGATAAAATACTTTTAAGGAGAACAAACAAAATGAGGTCGTAATGTTTGTCAACCAAAGGCCATTTTGCAGGTAAAAGGAGTATGTATATATGGAAACTATAGGTATACAAGAAGCTACATTATACAACTCAACTCCAACTTACTTTTTTAGGACAAAAAATGTCACAGACCTCCTGTACCTCCTCATATACCTACCTACAAAAGACGAGGTAAGGTACCACTCGTATATAGGTACTTTATAACCTACGTTGTCGTTGTGCCATCATAAGAACTATTTACATTAATTTACTCAAAGGACGCTTAGGCAGTGCAGGCGTAGGGCGGTGTGTGCCCCTTGTGAGTGTTTGTTCCGTTCGTTTTGTATACAGGGAAGGTACTTTTTGTGATTACCATGGGTTTATATGGTTAAGGAAAGCCCACGTACCTCAGTATTTCACGGCATACGCTATAACTATGTAGACCTTACCTTCACGCAAAGAGTGACACAGCATTAGCAGAGGCGAGCATATCGTAAAAACTTATATGGAGCATAATTTTCGGTCATCACATACATAATATTGTATAGAGTATAGTGAAGTTTGTTAGCGGAAGATCTCATGCGGCTTCCGGCAACGCGACCTGGCACACCCACCATCATAAGTATAAAGTGTGTGCTTCTAAATCGCTTATTTTATTTTGGTAAAGCCATTTCCGTTTGTTGAATATATAGGAACCTACAACCAACTACATACCTCGACTTCCTCTGATGTGGTTGGTGTTCCTAAAAGAATTCTAATGCCTTTGAGTACCTACCTTACAAAAGGGCATCGATGTGTTGTTTGGTGGATCAAATAGGGGTATAAGCGGATACCTTACCTTGCCTGATGTCTACCTATCCTCCCCATAGTATATGATGTAAGGATGTATGTTAACCAAAAATTTTCACATCTCTTGGGAATAGAGGAAGCAATTTGGTCACATCGCATGGGCGATGAATTCTTTATGGCGCACATCAATGCCAAGCCAAGTCAAGTCAAGTGAAGCCATGGAGAGAAACATAGTTTTCTGTCTGTTTATGTGTGGAATTGTTTTCCGGATCGGAAGATGCTCTGGCACTTTCATTTAATATCATCCATAAAAAATTGTACTTTTGGATGCCATTTTTAATGTTTTTCGTTGTTGTTGTTGTTGTTGTTATTGTTCGTTTTGAACAGCCGCGCTGCCGTGACTATAAGGCTGAATGATGCCGAAGATGAAGCCGATGCGCCTCAAGCAATTCAATCGCAGTCACTTTAATGTTGAATGTAAGATATATTTATTTATAGTAAATAAAATATACTTGTTGTATACATACATACTTAAGCTTACGGATATAAAAGTATAAGATACATTTGAAACCTTGAGATTTTGTTGCTTAACAAACATACATACTACATATGTATAAATATATTGGTATTTTGAAATTGGGTTAGTTGAATTAATAAATAAAATTGGATGTGATATAAGTTTATTATATTGGAAAATAAAACGTGATGAAAAAATCGATTGTTACAGAAAATATTTCAATCCAAACTGTTAGGAACTTTGTGTTCTGACTTCTGAGGGACATCGATTTATGTAGTTAATATTTTCGTATTATTATGTAATATTGTGATGCTTTTTTGTACGAGGTTGAGGTAGACTCGTCGTCGGTGTCCATGGGTTCTTCCAGCAGAAATCAAGAAACTTGGGTTTAGATTTGTTAATCTGCGGTTTGTAAAAAACTTTACTTACTTAAGGTGGCTCTACAGTCTGGGTCGGACGTGGGCCTCAAATAACATCCGTCTCCAGCCAGCTCGATCCTTAACTAGCTGTCTCCTGTCGTGGTCTTTCTCTACTGCGTGTCGTCCCTCGGAATTAGAATCGAAGACCTTCCGGGCTGAAGGGTTGATGTCAATTCGCTCTACATGACCCAGCCATCGTTAGACTTTTATTCATTTATCCATGTCAGTGTTGATGTACAGCCCGTACCGTTTTGTCTTTGTGTCTTCCCACCGCTCTCCATCTCCGCAGACGGGACCAAAAATCACCCGAAGAATTTGTCTCCCGAAATTTTTAGGTTTAGTGACTTACAACTCCCAATCATTCCTGTGTGCGAGTACTATTGTCAGGGATGGAGGGGACCTACAGTTTTAAGCCGAATTCGAACGGCTAATTTGAGAAAGCACTTTTCATGACAAGAATTACTCTTGAAGGATTTGTCAATTCCTCGCAAGAGGCAGTACCCGAAAAAAACTTTAGATGGCACAGGCAGGGATTGAACCCAAGGCCTCTGGCATGACAGTCCAACGCACTAACCATCATGCGCCTGGTAGAAAGCCAGAAGAAAATACGTGCTTTATCTCGCGGTGACAACGACAAGCTATGCCTGTGACGCCCTTAGTAGAAGGTTACAACTTACAACAGAAACAATGGTGGGGAGGGGACTGCGTTCCTTATCCATAACAGCAAACTAGAGAATAAACGGGTGGCCAGGTGGTCCCCTATACACTTAGAAGAAGTGGATGGTATTGGTATAAATTGGTTTTCGACTGAAATTCTCGTTAACAAAAATAGATTTCGAAATCAAACTATTTCATTATATGCAAAATACGAGCTCTGTTGGTAATTTTTAAATTTTTAAGAATAATTCAACTTACAACTTTTTTAACAAAACACGAAAACCTACTAACTCTTAAGCAAGACAAATAGACAGACGGGATGGGAAGTTTTCAATGTGGGTAGCATCCCAGCCTCTTTTTTTAGTATCGATTCAACTCGAAATAAGCTTCATCGCTGAACACAATTTTTCGTTTAAAATAAGTGCGCAATGAACCTTCTTAATAGAGCACGCGTTTTAATAATAAAATTCAATAATTTGCAACCATTGTTCGTTTGTAAAAACGTTTCATTGTTAGATTATAGACCAAATTGAAGATATTTGACAGTTACACAAAATAATTAACTAGCTTGAGCTGTCAAAACTACTTTTGCCAAAAAGATATCAGCAAAAAAAATCACTCACAACTTTAAACTTAAACTTTAACTTATATTTTATTTACAACTATTCTTTCCGCATACAAATATATGTATATAAAAAATTGTCTTGAATAAACTTGACATTGCCATCAGAATAAAATTTCCCCTCTCATCTTAAAAATCTCAAAACCGAATAAAAATACGTCCCACAAAAATTTGCAATTTTTTCTTCATTCCTCATTCTCGTTTCTGCGGCACTCCGCTTATTTTAAGCTGAAAAGAAAAATCGCAAAATTGTTTGGAAGAGGGCTCCATCCAGGGCGTATTGTGGCTAACACAGAAAAATATTACTTTTAATCTCTTGATGTTCTACCATCAGCACTTGAGGTTTTGGATTTTGGTCTCAGAGCACTATCGATAAATTGATTCAAGTTGTCTCTCTATAATGTGCGCTGCCTTTTCTAAAGTTGTTCGTCGAACACAAATCTTACTTAACTTTTCGTTTCAATAGATAGCATGGCATGGCATGGCATGGCATGGCGGGCGTGGCTATGGTGGTTGTCCTCAGTCCTCCATGTCCAAGATCCAGCATTTTTTCTTTCCTCAAACTGCAGGAAACTCGCACTCACAGCCTTTTTTCTAATATCGTTCTTGCATGTAATCACTCAAAGATGACAATGGTATGGTAAAATGGCAATGGCGATGGCATGGAGGAGCTGAAGCTGGAGTTGGAGTTGGATTTTTGTTCTTCTCTTTCTTCTTCGCCCCCAACTTTATTTTCCTTTTTATTAAAAATTCGTATTGAATATTTTTCATATGCATTGTGTGAGAAGTGAGAGGTCGTCCTCGTCAGTCGTATAGTCGATCAGTCTATGGTCCTCTTGAATATGGAGGCAAAATAAAATGTCCTCGTGGCTCCTGCTGAAGCTGCTCATATTGCTCAAGCTCATCCTCTTTCACAATGAAGAATAATACCTAGTCGAGAAAATATTCTTTAAAGAAAAATCTTTTATTCGAACCAAAAAGACTATAAAAATTGGGTGGGTTAAGGTTTGAGGTGGTGGAGCATATATAGATATCCCCAAAATGGAAAAACACCCATTCAAAACGATTTATACATAGAAATATAGATGGAAAAAGGACATTTGCGATGTTTATGGTGATAGCGTCACACTCTGCTACTATGTATTTCCTATATTGATGGCTAAAATGTATGTCCTGTCTTTAAACGAGAGAAGCTTTGAAAATGCATAACTCATTCCGCGTAATAAATCAGGCAGAATAATTCCTTCGCATGCATGAAAATCCTTGTTTTTTTTTTATTTTTTGCTTTTGGTTTTTATTTTCTTCGGTTCCAGGAAGCTATCCCATTTTATAAACATTAGGAACTCAGAACTCCTCCATTGAGTTTGGCTTCAAGGCAAAACGAATGGAACAATTTATTGGCTGAACAGTACCTTATATACATGTATGGAGACTGTAGTAGAGTATACCGTAACTATAGAAGTAGAAGAAGAAGCAGTAACAAATGTTAAATCTTCATTTTTAGAGCTATGCGAAAGGATACCTAATAGCTTAAGTTGCGATAGATCCATTGGATAGGGATAGGAAATCGGTCGTATACGGATGAACATCACTGGGCCTTATTACATTTTCGACTTGATACTTTGAGAGTCATTTTTTTTTTTTTTTGTGAAATATATATTTTTTCTCATTTTAGCTACTTTGTTGTGAATCTACTTTGTTATGAAAACAGAAAGCCGGGGCTGTCTCGGAGCACTCGAAGGCCCTGAGTGTTTGAACCAAGCAAGTTCTTTTGTGAGGGAGAATGCGTAGTTAGCTGAAAATGTGGCTAATTGAAAGTAGTCGTTTTTGATGAATGGGTATATTTAAACCATTGAAATTGGAACCATTTCTTAATTTATTTATTTTATTTTTTCTTTCTGTTCCATTTTCCAAATCAAAACAAAAATCTGAAAAATTTTGATTCTTGGATCAAATTCCCATTTTTTCAGACGAATTTTTACTAACTTTATTTTGAGTCTTTTTAGACAGCCTCGTCTTTATTTTACGAGTTGAGATTTTATAACTTCTCCCTGGAAGGTATTGTAATAAGTCCGGTTGGAAGGACTACATATTTTGACATTTCTGGACAAATGAATTATAAATGAGGGTTTCCAATAGGAGGTTTAATCTAAATGTATACTCCCGAATTCCATAGAATTCTATCTGTAAGGTCTCGATTCAATGCGGAACATTGGTATAGACTTAACTTTTTAAAATAAAAGTCTAAAGGTATTGAATCACAATCAGGAAACTTTTCTTCCAAAATTGCGATTTTTATGTTGCATCAAAAAATAAATTAACAGCTCCTTGAGAAACAGGGATTAACAACTCTCAAACATTCCTGTGTGCAAGTAATGCCTGGGATGGAGAGACCCACAGTTTTTATGCAGAATCTGAACAGATAGTTTGGGATAGCACTTTTTATGACAAGAATTACTCTTGGTGGCATTGTCTATTTCTCAGAAGAAATGGGGGTATCTAATAGCACTTGACAGCTTAGAATTTAATCTGTGATCGCACTATTTTACTAATTTTCGAAATCTCATTATCAATGTATTCAGTAAACTCATCATTTTCATCGTGGTAAAGTACACATCTGTGAATTAGAAAAACGTTCTACAGAAATTCGTAATCGGTGACCGCAACTTTCAGAACATTAACTCCAGCTTTTATTCTTAATTCTCGTTCTAACTCAATGGATCATTCAATGGGTTCGTCAAGAAGCAAAATATGGGCTAGTGGTCGGGTGAAAATTATCATTTGGTTCATGAATCACCAGTACCCGTGGAATGGAGGTATAAGTGCGTTGGAATTTTACAAATTCTCCAAGAGTAATTCTTGTCCTGAAAAGTGCTTTCTCAAATTAAATATTCTGACACGGCTTGAAGCTGTAGGTCCCCTCCATCCCTGACAACAGTACTCGCACACAGGAATGGTTGAGAGTTGTAAGTCACTAGGCCCTAGTTCTCAACGGACTGTTGCACCACCCAATTTTTATTTATTCATGAATCACCACTTCATCCACAAAACATATCTGTTTGGTGCGGTTGGCTTGACGTTAACGTTACTGTGAATGGCCATCGGTATTCTGCCATGATAGCCAATTATTATTACTGCAAAGTTTGTACCCTTTTTTAGTAAATTTTCACAACTACAATGCGTTGCTGAAGGGTGTATCGTTTAGTTTTTCCTTGTCAAATGGCAAAAGATGAGAACTTATAAAGTGACAGCTGTGAAAAAATGGGGCCATTCAAGATGATGGATGGAAAATCCTTTACATAAACTTACCACCTGTCAAATTTGAATTGTAAAATATTCACCATTTTGTGTGAAAAAAAAATAAAACTATTAAACTTTGAAATGAGTTGGTCTAAGATTTCTGTTTTTAGTTTTTGATATGATAAAATGGCAATGTAGTCTTTGTTTTTTCTTTCCAATGACAATTTCAATAAAAACAGATCGAAAATTAAACTCTCAGGATCGAATTACAGAAATATTTTTTTCCAGATAACCAGAATCCACAACCAATGAGTTGAGTTCAGAATATTTGACACTGACACTAACTTACCCCGCGGAGTTACTCACATACTTTATTTTAGAACAAATTTCGTTAGTACAAAAAAGGTTATCGTTAGCCAACTTTAAAAGATAGACATATAATGTCGCGGCCTCTTTTTTAGAGCTATTAAAGGGGAACATTTTTTTAGCAAAACTTTAACCGTTTCCGGAGAAAAACCCACAAATTTTAAAACATTCTTTATTGGTGCTCCGCCCGCCTTAGTTTAAGCGTGATGTAATATAATAGCTTATAGCTTTCCTCAATAATTTTGCTATCTAACACTGAAAGAATTTTTTTAATCAGACCAGTAGTTCTTGAGATAATCGCGTTCAAACAAACAAACAAACAAAAAAGCAAGCAAACAAACTCTTCAGCTTTAAAATATTAGTATAGATTGAAGACTGTTAAGCTGTTGGTAAAAACTTGTCATTACAAAATATGAATGAGATTCATTTGGTAACGATAACATCGATCGACTCCTCTTCTTGATTTTATCGGAAGTGTATTTTTCCAATAAAAAGAGAAAAGAAATTATTGAAGCTTTATTATACTACTTGAAAGCCATCAAACCTTGTTGTCATTTTTTACCTAAGGTACTTCTGTTTATAATTTCCAGAGTGCTGACCTTAGGCATAAATTATTTCATGAACCGACAATAAACATTTGATTGGTCGTTTACAATACAATTTTTGTTTTTTTTTTTTGTGGTGCGCCTTAAGCCTTAACCCATTGGGATCATACTTCAAGTTGGCACTGTTTATATTATCCTTTTTTTTCCCCTGACAAGTGTCCTGAAGGATGCACTTATGTTTGAATGATTTTATTTTGTTGATTTTATTTTTTAAACTCTCTTTCTGTTGCTTCTAGCAAAATATTTTAAAGGAAATAATTTATGTGCATTTATAAACGGCCAACAAAAATAAAAGAAAAAAAACATTTCTGTTTGCCTTTTACTAAATCATCTAGCTTATATTCTGGGTTCGATTGGGAAAATAGTTGTTGGTAAAACAAAGGATGCATTCTGTTGTATTTTTCAAAAGGTCGAAAACGAAGCTTTTGAGTGAACAATTTAATAGATTTGAAGTGGTCAATGGCGGTAGAGCAAAGAGCGTATTGGCCTGGCCAGCATTATGGCAACACACAATACAATATACATATAACCTTACTCCCTCAACTCTCAACCCTTTAGAGAGTGTAGTCTTTGAAGCTACTCTTGATTATTATATAATATTGAAGTATTCGAAAGCAAAGGACGAGTTTGCTGCAAACTCAGTTTTATTAATATTTGTTTTTATATTATATAAAATATAACATAGCATTTTATAGTATTAAATTTTGTTTGAAAATGGAAAATAAGTTGAGAAGCGAGTTTGTGGAAGAAAATTACTCGAAAGAGGATCAAGTTGAAGGGACAGAAACTCTTTATATTTTATTTATTTATTATTTTATGTATAATCGTATTAGAAACAAGTGCCCTTTTTGCTGTTGTTGGGGATAGAGCAAGTTTTATTTATAAGTGAGTTTTTATTGTCCATACAATATACTAAAGTTCTTGAAATTTGTTATTTTAAATTAAATGTTATGGTTTTGTCTCAGGTAACGAAGCGAAAAATCCCTTATTAGAAGGGAAGGTATAGGTATAGTAACATGGTAAATGTTTATATTGCGTGTCATGTTGCTCGATTTGGGTTCTTAAAAACTTAATGACTCGTCATAAATTATAAAAATATAAAATACTTGAAGTTGATACAAAATTTATTTTCGACTCTAAAATCCTAGCAACAATTTAAGATGATATTGGCTTAAAACTATTTTTAATAAATTTAAATAACATTGTTTTTTAACATCTGGTAAAAACATATGAGAATATTTCTAGGTAGTGACTTCAAAATTATTTCATTCTATACAAAATATTGTCGCAAACATAATTATTATTTTGTCAAATGCCACATATTGTTGTTAACTTTTTATAAATAAATAAATAAATTAGGTGGCGCAACAGTCCGTAGAGAACCAGGGCCTAGTGACTTACAACTCTCAACCATTCCTGTGTGCGAGTACTGTTGTCAGGGATGGAAGGGACCTACAGTTTTTTAATGCCGAATCCGAACGGCTAATTTGAGAAAGCACTTTTTCATGACAAGCATTACTCTTGGAGAATTTGTCAATTCCTCGCAAGAGGCAGTACCCGTTTTTTTTTTTTTTAATTAAGGTGGCACAGGCAGGGATCGAACCCAAGACCTCTCGCATGACAGTCCAACGCACTAACCATCATGCCACGGGTACTACTAACTTTTTAGAAAGATCAAATAAACACATTTTGTATTCCAAAAATCGAAAACCTATAAAACAACTAAAAACTAATAAAAAATTGTTTTCGACTCAACTATCTAATGAAAACAATGAAAGATATTGACTTCATATTGTGCCATAAAAAATATAAAACGAAAACACAGAGTGGATTTTGTCGATAAAGCAAACACCTAATTTTCGGGGAATCAAACAATTCCTGTATTCAAAATATTGACGACTGGACTCTAAACACTTTGCACATTTTCAGGCAAATTATAGATACCTTCCCGAAAATATTTACTTTTTCTCTTTCGAGCCAAACCATTTGACGTGCTATTTTTTCGACTTCATTAAAATCAGTGGAGTGCTGCTGTGCAAGTCAGTGTCCCTTCGATTCGAAAAGGTCAGACAGTCAGACGGGACGAAGTGTGGAGAGTACGGAGGTTGCTATAATATTTCCCAATAAAGTGCTTTTAATTTTTCCTTCACCAATTTAGCGGCATGAGTACGAGCGTTGTCATGTTGCAACAAAACTTTACCATGACCTTGGTGACCAATTCACATCTTTCCTGCGAGAGATAACCTTACCCTCAAATCGTTCATGCAAAATGTCAATCGTGTCGTTTGGTGTGTGGCACGTAGCGCCGCCCTCCTGCTGGAACCACATGTCGTCTGGGTCCATATGGTTCAATTTTGGCCATAAGAAATTAGTTATCATCGTTATGTAGAGCTCGCTGTTAACGGTGACCGTCTCACTAACGTCGGTTTCAAAAAAGTTCGGACCAATTACGCCGCCACGCCGCGCCGGCCCAAAATCCATACCAAACGGTAAATTTTTGAGGATGCATTATCACTTGTTAAACCTCGCTTGGTGTCGTCCCATATAAGGCAATTTTGCTTGTTAACACAGCCATTCATCCAAAAATGCGCCTCGTCGCTTAAGATGATTTATCGGCCAAATTTGGGGTCCTCCTCCAAAAGATTCGAAGCCCAGTCAGCTAACAAACGGCGGCGTTGTCTATGGTCATGAATTTTGAGCTCCTGGGTCAGTTGGATCTTGTACGGGAGTAGGCCTAAGTTGCGACGCAAAATTTGCCAAGTTGAATTCTGCGAAAGGTCGAGTTCTTGTGCACGGCGAGAAATAGACTGCCAAGGGTTCTGCTGTATACTTTCACGGATCGCGGCAATGTTCTCATTTTGATAATAAAGTTTTATCATTTGAACGTGCTGTTCAATCGTGTAACTTGCCGTGATGATTTGGCATAAACAACTGAATAATAAACAAAAAATTTGACAGATGTCACCTAAACAAAATGGCCGCCACGTGGCGCCAAAAACTACCCGCGCCAATTGAAAAACTTTTTACAAGGTTATCTATTTTGCGGTTTCAAAAGTAAACGTAAATAAAATATTTGTTGTCATGATATTTCTTTTTTATTATAAATGTTTAACGTTGGCATTATGTGTGAAACACTTCATCATTTAAATGACTATTACACGAAAAGGTTCTTTTGAGGTAATTTTCGACCGCTTTTTGACACATACTGTGCGGTATTCAGCCATAACTGGACGAATGTTGGTTTTTAAGTGCTGAATAGTTAAAGGTTTATCTGCATAAACACGGCCTTTCGCATGACCTTGTTGGCCATTTGATATAATTTTTTAAGTTTTGTTGACTCTTTTTTGAACAAAATATTTGCATATGGTTCACGCAAATGAGTATTTTTTTAGAATCTAATCTAATCTACACGTAAGCAGACTGACTTCCGGAAATTGCATCAGAGAAAAATAGGCCAAAATAAAAAGGAAAAAAGATCAAATTTGTGTGGCAAAGTTTTTCCATTTATATTTTTGAAGCGTTCTTCTCATTTATAGAAATAGCAACCAGAACAGAATATATTAATTTTGGAAAAAATATACATTTCAACACAATTTCTAACATTTATATTATATATATATTTATAAAACTATTGCAATCTTCGAATGCTTTTATGTGTAGGGTGTCGTCTTAATTAAATAGTCGCTGCCTTGCTGAACAACAATAATTTAAAAAAAAATCTAATAACTTAAATTGTCACTTTAGCCTCTGAATTATATAAATATTCTCCACTCAATACACTCCTTTAAAGAACATTTTTAAGTGGTGCCCAAAAACTCGTCTTTATGTTAAGTGTTTGACCCCTCACTTTTAAAAGTCTTGGTCCGCTCTTGTATATAATAAAGAAGGCTCGATTACATAAGATAATCAGTAAAATCACTTTAAAAAATTTATAAAAGTAAGTGAAGGGTTTTCCAACAAGGACTTGAGAACTTTTATTTTAAATAAAACGCAAACTTTTTGGGATATTTCAAAAACATTAATATCAGCTTGAAGTACAATCAAGACATTTATGAATGGAACTCGAATTCGTCATATGGCTACCGCGGGCACGTTACCATCCGCCGAATCCATGTTCAGCCCCGTCGAGAGGGGGGGAAAGGGGAGGAGACCCCCCGGGCCCGGGATTTTCTAGGGGCCCGTAAAATTGAAAGCAATGAGAATATACTCTGTATTTATCATCAACATACCTATTTCCACTTATTTTTAGAGGCCCGAAAATTTAAAATCATTCATGCTTTCGCAATCGGGCCCCTGTTTGCATGTTATCTGCCAATCTATCAGTCACCAGCTTGCCGATCTGGGCCCCTGGTTATTATTGGCGTACATTTTTGTTAATATTTAATGGAAAATTGGGCAACTCTGAACTATTGAAAGAAAGTTATAATAAATTGTTTCGCTTTTCTTATTTAATTTAACGTAAATTTCAAATTTATTTTATTTTGAAAATTTTTAAAGTCAAAAAAGGGCCCCGGCAAATTAAAACAAAAGACAAATATTCATTTCGGTTTCTGTTTTTATAAAGTTTCTTTTCTTCTATTTTTGTTTCTGCTGTCAACGAAATTTTTGATTCGGTTTCGTGGGACCGGAAAATACCACCAGGGGACTAGGAATACGAGGCGATGGCAATAATGGTAGTTTTTTGGGCATTTTGGAATTAATTAGTCATTATGACCCCTTACTTCAGAAGCACTTGGAAAAAGTAAGAATTTTACAGCAGGAGCACAAACGTTTGCAAGTCCACTACCTTTCCGTTGAGATTCAAAATGAGTTCATCAAAATTTGTGCCCAACATGTGAATTCAGCTATTTGAAGGAGATTGAAAAAGCCAAATACTTCGCTATAATTGTCGATGCAACACCCGATTCAAGTCATGTGGAACAAAACACATTTATTTTGCGATATCTGCGATTGGAATAAAATGTGTTCACCATCTAAGAACGGTTTTTGGAATTTGTCGATTGCAACAAAAAAACTGGCACCGCAATAGCTGATTTGATCTGCGAAACATTGGCAAAGAACGAAATCCCTTTAGAAGATTGTTGTGCACAAGGCTATGAAAATGGAAGCAATATGAAAGAACAGTATAATGGTACACAAAGGCATATATTAAACAAAAATGTGCACCTCACAACCTTAACTTGTGTGGAGTCGATTCAGCGAAATGTTGTACTGCCGCAATAACATTTTTTGGAGTTGTTCAAAAGTGTTTCAAATTGTTTAGCAGCAGTGCCCAACGTTGGGAAATTCTTAAGAAAAATGTGCCCGGATCCCTTCACAGACTATCCGATACAAGATGGTCAGCTAGAATTGAGGCAGGAAACCATCTGAAAAACCTTAGAACATCATTAAAAGCCTTAAGTGATATTAATTTAACTGAAACTGAATCTCGAAGAGATGTAAATGGCGTTTTAAAATATATGCACAAATTTGAATGCGTCCTGATGTCTTCGATTTGGTGCAAGATTCTTAGCGTTATAAATGAAAGAAGTATCATTCTTCAAGCCAGAAACGTGACTATTTATGTTGAAATTCGAAATCTTGACAACTTGATCTCCGATTTGAACTTTATTCGAAACGAATGGGATCAAATTTATCTGAATGCAAAGTAGTTGCTACTGGATTGGGGGATTTTCCAGAGTCGTTCCCATCGAACCGAAAAAGGCAATTAAAGAGAGATTTTGGAGAAAATCGAGAAACTGGAGAACAAATTGAAACAGACGAAGAAATACATTTCAAGAAAAACACCTTTTACGTCATAGTTGATTCAATTATATCTGGAATTTCTCATCGGTTCGATACGATCAAGAATTTGAATGCTACATTTTCATTTTTATGGCAGTTTTCAACAATGGACGAAATTGAGATTAAAAACTCCGCTACAAGGTTCATCCAAAAGTATAACTCGCATGTGTCTCAAGAGTTAAAAGAAGAAATAATTCATCTGAAAAAACAATTTTGAAGCAGAACTTCCGCCATTATGTTTGCTCAATACTATTTATTCCCAGAACTTGGAGACGATTTTCCCCAACATTTGTATTGCTCTTCGTACCTGTAACCGTAGCTAGCACCGAACTGTCATTTAGCATCCTTGCCAGAAAAAGAATTTTCATCGTTCGTGGCTTATCACAAGATCGTGTTTCTGGACTTGCTACACTATGTATCGAAGCACCTTTGGCAATGAAATTGAATATCGATGTAATTATAAGTTGTTTTACTGCTCAGAAAGCTAGGAAAGCTCGATTGAAAAAAGAAATATTTCATTGAATGCAAACTAATTTTAATGAAAACATTGTGATAATATTTTAATATAAAGAAAAACAATAAAGAGTATTTAATGTAAACCTATGTATTTAACATACAAAAAGACAAATTTCAAATACTTTTACTTCGCTCTATTTTATTTTCATAGTAATTAATAGATCTTCATGCAATTTTTTTTTTTAAATAGTTAATCGACCAAACAACATGTCGTTGGCAATATCGAATTGAATGTATGATTCTGTTCAGAATCTGATCTACTCGCATGTAGAATTATTTTTTATCCATCCTCCATTTCAACTAAACTGGACGATACCCGTGAGATTGATTTGATGATATTATTTTCGTTAATTCCAACCAATTTCATGCTATTCGTAATTGAAATTAGAACATACCATATTAGTAGGCATGAACTTTGAAAAAAATGGTAAATATGGGGGGGCCCGAGATTTGTCCGTCCCGGGCCCGGAATTCCTCTCGACGGCCCTGTCCATGTTCCCAATTTTCAATAACTCGTGTTTGTGACCTCAATGATACTTTGGTTTTAAAAAAAGGCTTAATTTGTTATGAAGCTTTTACTTTCTTAAAAACTTATAGGATATCTACAAACATGATATACAGTTTTCAAAACATTGTCCTACGAACGATGTTTTAGGATTCATTAAGAGAATTTCATCAGAAGATATAAGACATTCATTACTCGTTAGAAGAGATTTTACAGGCCAGATTGCTGTTTATGAAAATACAAAGTTATTAATCCCTTTTTTTTTTAATTGCGGAGATTGAGGTATTTTAACAATCATTCAGTTTCTTGAATTTATGAAAAGTTAATGACAAAATTAGTATACGTCATTGCATTTGCGAATTTTAGAATCAACATTTTTTGACGGATAGAAAAATCAAAAAATCAAATCGCGGTCCGCAATTAAAATTTCAAAAAGAAAACAAAAAATTCAAATACTTTACTCTTTGAAAAAGAAGAAAAGAAAATACTAGTAACGAAACGGACGAAAATTCTAAAACACTATAATTAAAAATCCAAATTAATCTACCTACCTTTACCTTGATAGACAATTATTAGTCCGATGGAAAAGCAAATATTACACTATAGACCACCCCCCATCCCACCACCTTTCTCCATTCACTCCAATTATTATATCATTTTTTCGTATCTATGTACTTATGTATAACTAAGGAACAAATGTACATTCACATTTTCATATTATGTATATGTAAAAGTAAAATGTCTTCTTATTTTTGCTGTCATCATTTCCTTATTGCTTTTCCAAAAATCAATGAAAACGGAATTTTTAATCTCGAATACGATATCTCTTTTTCATCCAGTCCATCAATCGACAACACCAACGCCATCTACAACGATAACGACAACGACAACGACGTCGACGACGATGGCTTTTGTTGTTGTTGAATGAAAGAACGGGATCGCAGAGTGTAAAAAAATACATAGGTAAAGCTTCTGCTTATCCAATGGGGCTCAGAATTCCTGCATAATTTTTGCCTCCATTTCCGTTTCATGAAATGACACTGAAAACGTGACATCCCCTAGAAAGAGGGTTGATGTTTTGTTTTTGTTCTGTTTGTATTTTAGTAAAAGTATGTGGAATGGCATGTGATATACCTATATATATATGTGTGTGTGTATAAAAACGATCCCTTTTTTGATTGCATTCCAGATGACCAGGAACGTCTCTTCCTGTATCTACTAATTGCGGGCTCAGGTGGAGTCATCGTGTGCATCGTAATTGTTGCTGTACGTGTTATAATGCTGAAGCGTCATGATCACAATGCAGACAGTCATTCGCAGTCATCCGGCAAGGGTGGCGGCGGCGGTGCTGGTGGAGAGACAACGATTCCAAATGGATTTAACGATACGATATCGGAAATTGATGCAGACATAGACTTAACCATTCCAGTGCCAGTGCCGAGCGTTTCGAAAAATGAGGTGAGTTTTTTTCTTATACTTTCATATTGCCAACCCTTACCATACCTACTATGTAAGGGTATGTATGAACTTTTTTTTCCATCTTCCTCCACTTCAACTTGATTTTTTGTCAGATTTTGTTCTTGGAAATAAAACTAAAATGGAGAAGAACTTCCTTATTCTACTACACTCGTATGGTTCCTTTTCCTGTTGCATAGGACATACATGGAAATACATTCACGTCCTGTGGCTGAGAACAAGACATCCCGTTCCCTGGTGTGGAATAATCTTGGTGATGTGATATTACAAATCGCATTAATACGGTATTCGTCGTCGTTCGTTCGTTCTATAGAAAAGGGATTCTATCGTTGACGCTCATATAGGTTATACCTTACCTTAGAAGTCAGTTTAAATTCAAGCAGAATTCTTGCACTAGCATAGACTCTGTCAAGGAATTTCTTTTCTCTTTAGTTAAGAAAGTCTTCGTAAGTTTGTTCTATGTTCGTGTTTTATGTGCAAGTTCAAGCATCGTTATTAAAGACTGCAGGTTTTTTTTTTAAATCGGTATTGAATTGGAATAAGAAGACATGAAATTCGAAAATGAACAAAGCTGCAAAAGGTAGGTAGGTATAGCACAGGAAAAAGAAAGGCTTAGGAACATACAATAGCACATATACATACATTTTTTAAATACATACTCGTAGGTATATACTGACATAAGAAGTTAAGGAGTAGATTTTTATTGTTCTATGTACGGATGTAGGTATATATGGAACTTTGTTCGTGTCCTGTAAGTTCTTATATGGCTTACTTTAAGTAACAGTTAAACGGACATTATCAGAAGATGTTATACAAGGAAAGTTAAAATCCTATTAAAAAGAAGAAGCTAACTTAAATCGAAGATTATCTAAATTACATCGATAATTTTGATACAGAAAATTAAGTCGATATTGTAAGATCCTATTAAAGTTCGAACAAATCATTTTGTATTGATAAGAACAATGGTTTGCTAGAAAAATATTTTGGCAACAAGTACTCAAAGCTACAAAATCTGATCACGAGGAAAAAATTGAAAGGTGTTTTTGGCAGCTGTTATTTGATTTATGCTCAATTTGGTTTGACATTTCATAATAAACAGATTTACACCTAAACAAGGTGTACAAATTAATTACCAAAATAATGGTTATGCTCACACGACACATCGCACTCTGCGTTCAATATTCAGTTGACCTGTGAAATGGCCTTTAAGATTTTTAATTACTGCAAAAAGTGTAATGTGTAATAAGTGGCCATGACATTTAATAATATGCGTTTTATTTCTTCTTTAAAACCACAAACCTTTTATTAGTAAATGTTTAAGGTACAGGACGTTTATTAGTGCCTCCTATTTTTCATATTCATATTTGGTCAGACGAGAGACTTTATTTGTATTAATTAAAAACGTTAATCTAAACTTAAAATTAACAAAATTTTAACTCTTTACATTCCTTGATGGAGTTAATAACATCATCTGCAGAGATTAGTGATATAAAATTATTAAAAACAGAAAGCGAATCATTCATATTTTAAATAAACAGCAATGGACCAAGGTGACTCCCTTAAGGTTCAACAGAATTGGCTTTAAAATTATATGAAAGGTTACTCCTGTTTGTGGCCCAAGTCCAAGTTGAAGTCTAAGAAAGGCCAAGATCTGCTGTACACTTTCACGGATGGCGGCGATGTTCTCGGCCGATCTTGCGTTCCTTGAACGTATGCTGATTGTTTACTGAACCAGTCGTCTCAAATTTGGCCATTAAACCTTGAATAGTCGACTGTGAAGGGCCACCCACCACGTCTATCATAAAATGGGTGCAATGTGCGCAGCGTTTGCGTTAACGAACACGCATTTTGATAATAAAGTTTTATCATTTGAACGTGGTGTTCAATCGTGTACCTTTCCATGATAATTTGGCATAAACAACTGAATAAAAAACAAAAGATTTGATAGATGTCACCAAAACAAAATGGCCTCCACGGGGCTCCAAAATCTACCCGCTCCAATTGAAAAACCCTTTATAAGATTTCCGTCGAGACGTTGCGGGAATCAAAGCTGAAGAATTATTTACAAGTGTGGACGCCCAGTAGCCAAGCTCTGTTTAGGACTCATGGATCTTGAAAAGATCAACAGTTCATTAATTAATGAATATGCTGGAAATTCATATACAAATTACTTACACGCTTTTACACTTCGGCTTCAAGCGCCTTACAAAAAACTGTAAACAGATCCTGAATTCAATAATATACCTAATCACCCAAGAACACGTTTATATATAGAGAATGAATAAAGAACCAACAAAATATTATCAATATTCCGGAATGAAAGCTTTTCGGGAATGTTAAGTTGAATAAAGAATCATAAAATAAACATTCCGAATATTCATAATTAATAAACAAACATAATCTGCACTACATGACACTTGCTTCTGTGAAAGATGGTTGGACTGTCAACGTTGTCATGCACAGATATGATATGGCCAGTTTATATTTCTAAGATTTCTGAGAATTTTCTCAGACTGATTGACAGAGTAGATGAATGAAATATAAACACAATTCACTACTTATTCTCACTTAGCAATCAAATGAGCTTTGCATTTCTTTTCTTTCTTTTTGAATTGTGCGATAGAGAATTCTTGAAAATTCGAATCACAAAAATTCTATTCTCAAGTTACTGACAGCAAAATTGAGAAATTTCTTTTGTTTCTGAGAATACGGGAACCTCTGAGAATTCAGAAATATAAAGTGGTCAATTTATACATATGTAGCATCGTTTGAATTCAGTGAAGACGGCGTTTTTGTATATAAAATCTATAGTACTTTGATCGAGAGATTATAGGGGGCGCCACGCACTGGCTACACGGCGGCATTACCTTGTTCAGTTTTATTTATGTATTTCACCTTTTGTATACAAAACTCGCAACGCCACCTTGTGACTACGGCGAACGTTAAAATAACTGCTCCATGATAATACCATAAGTTGCATATACAGGGTTTTTCAACGGGGACGCTACAAAAGTAAAACGATAGCAAACGACTCAACATTTCTTGCCGTTCTTTTGACATTTCTCTTTAGTAAAGTTTTCCATTTCATGATGGAAAGAGTCAACAACAACGAGTTAAAATTATTAAAATTTACTACCGAAATTCGGAGTCAGTGGCCTCAATGTTAAGAGCGCTACGTCCAATTTATGGTCGTCATAATCGTCCTTGCAGATCAACAATTGAGCGTCCATTGGATAAATTTGAATTCGCAGTCACAGTACAAATGTTCCCCTGCCAGTGAGACAAAGAAGTACCCGTAATGTTAAGAATATTGCTGCCGCTGAGGCTTCACTTTGCAGAAAGCCCAAATGTGTCTCTCACACGTCGTTCTCAAGCGTTGGCATCTCTGTGACGTCGTTGTGGTGACTTTTGCGAAAAGATCTTAGCCTACAACCTTACAATATTAAAGAACTAACCGCTTGACCACCAGAAGCGTCGTATGTTCGTGAATTGGTCTGAGCAACAACGAACAATCATCTTCAGCGATGAGGCTCATTTAGTAATTTCTGGCTGAATGGCTTCGTCAATAAACAAAATTTGCTGTATTGGTCAGGCAGCAATCCACACGTACTCCATGAGTCATCGTTGCATCCCCAAAAAATTACGGTTTGGTGTGGTTTATGGGCCGGCGCGGCGGCGGCGGGCGTCATTGGGCCGTACTTCTTGCGTGATGATCAAGACCGGCACGTTACCATGAATGGGGATCGCTACCGTTCAATAATAACCGCATATTTTTGGCCCCAATTGCATGATATGGACTTGGAGGACATGTGGTTCCAACAGGACAGCGGCGGCGGCGGCGCCACAAGCCACACAGTGAATGTCACAATCAATATATTGGAAACCAAGTTTGGAGAACGTGTTATCTCACGCTTGGCCACCTCGGTCGTGCGATTTGACGCCGTTAAACTATTTCATGTGGGACTACGTCAAGTCTATGGTCTATTCCAACAAGCCAGCGCTTGCGCTGATTGATGAACTTCGTACGAATATCGAACGTGAAATTGCAGCAGTATCGTCCGATTTATGCTTTAAAACTGTTGGGTTCAGCGAATGAACTTCTGCAAGCGTACATTTTTTGTAAGCGTCTGCTAGCTCTATTCAAAAACGACATATTTGTATTAAAATGACTATCACATTTTTGTTTTGACAGCTTTTTAGGTATCAATTTGACTATCACCTTACATAGATCAAATTCGATTGTTTTGACTGTCATATATCAACAATCACCTTAGCCAATTCCACCCCAGTTTTTTTTTTACTTTTTTCTATGAAAAAGTCAGTTGTAAGCTTTACTTTTGGTGATGTCATTTTGTTGATAGCGAACCAATGTACATTTTTGTCTTGAAGCATATTCAACATCAGTTTATTATAATTAATTCATTAATTTACAATAATCACCACGAAATTCCTTAAATTTCAGAATTCACCTCGGATTATTGTATCAAAGATGCGTTCGAAGAATCATCAAGTTAAGGGTGCGAGCGCATCAAGTTTTGTATACGTATACAAAACTTCGCATTTAATTTGTATAGAATTAAAAAAACATATACATACATATATGATTTGTATCTTTTATTTCTAAATTTTCCTGTGTAATGCACTCACCAACTATTTAGCGAGATCATTAAATTTTAAAGTTATTTAGTCAGTCTCAATCTCTATCTTCATTAACTATATTATTCAGTCAATACGTTTCAAGGATTACTAGTATTACTATAGTAGAACCACAACAATTTTTATAAAATACAAGAATATATTTTATTTAACTATACTTATGCACTTTTCAACTCTGAATCTTTCATAATGTATTTATTCTTTTGAAATAATTTTGAATACAAAACATGTCCCCATTTATACAATTCAACCCCGGTGCGCGGGCGAAATATAGAAACGTTTCCAACATTTTATGATTCCACGGAAACAGTTATAAATGTCACGTAAAATCGTTACATCGAAAAGAACATGATGTAAGATTTACTTGCATTTCGTATGTTTATTGTAGGTATGTATATTTAAAATTCCAACAAAATTTTCTATTTCGTATAAAATTTTCTTTTTGCTGGCTCTCAAAGTTAAATCCCTGTCAAGGTGGATCGGGATATAAAAAAAACGGAAGAAATTTAACTGTTAATGTTTTGTAGTAAAAGTCTTTATGATGCACACTCGGAGCCAACCCAAAACGTACCTTAAGGCTGTAATATTGTGGATAGTTGAAAGGAATATACTCTAAGGTAGTAAATTTTCAAAATGTCAAATTCGTTTATTGTTGATTTCACATTTAAGTTTTGATTATATCCTAAAACGTAAAGAGTTTTTCTTTCTTTCAACTCATGCCTATACATACGTACAATCGCTATTGTTATACTTTTACGCAAAACAGAACTGTGGTGACTTGAAAATGACTTTGATTTGATAAATGGGTGAATGAGTGTTAAAAGTTAGTTTACGTATGTTATGTACAGTACATGTATGCACCAATGGGCTCTTAAAATACGTGAAGATGTATTTGACATCCCAAACAAAGAACCTATAGCTTCAAACCGTGTATGAAGAAATAGCTCTTTGAAAAGTTTTATAAATATCATAGTCACGTTCTTCTCTTATTTAATTTACATATATTGAAATGTCAATTTTCACTAGTTGTTATTTATTTAGACTTTTGATGATTGATTCACTTCAAATTTATATTTCTTTGCAAAATAAGAAAGTTGGCATAACCAATCTACAGGTAAAATTATACAAATAAATATAAAAAGTAAGGATTATATTCATAACTGTTGGTGAAATAGTAATTATTCGTTGTAAATCATTGCTTTCCAATAGGGACGGGTTGATTTTGACAGCTCGTAGCGGCCATATTGTTTCTTTTACTTTCTGTCAAAATATCTTCTCTCAATTACATACACATTTACTTTTTGCTTTCCAATAGGGACGGGTTGATTTTGACAGCTCGTGGCAGCCATATTGTTTCTTTTACTTTCTGTCAAAATATCTTCTTTCAATTTTATTTACTAAAGGCAAATCATCATGGCAAGTTACCAATCCACGCGAGATTCACGAAGTACCACTGTATCCAAATAAAGTTACTGCTTGGTGTGGATTTCGGGGTGGAAGCTTGATCGAACCGTAATTCTTGGAAAATGTAGCTAGCCAGGCCATAACCGTCATTGGTGATCGCTATAGGTCGACGCTCACCAACTTTTTGTGGCCTGAGTGAAATGATATGGACACCAAAGGCATATGGTTTCAACAGGATGACGTTTCGTTCCACACAGCTCAAGACGCAATTGATAATAGTCCGCGCGGTTTCATGGCATGATTAGCTCACGTCGTAATTTGACCCTTTTAGACCTTTTCTTATGGGTCTTCTTAAGACGCAGATCTATGTGAAAAAGCCGCAAACCACCGATGCCCTCAAATACAATGGAATCGATGCCATCGGTCAAATTCAGCCTGATTTATGCGCCAAAGTCGTTAAAAATTGGACCTTCTGTCATATTTTTTCTTTGTCAAAGCAACAACAATATAACGGGTGAAATGGTTTTGTTTTGACAGCTGAATTTTTTTCAATCTGTGTTTTTCAATGATTTCAGATTTTTCAATATAGAATTTTCGCTTTAATCTTAAAATTTGAACTTTAGTTTTGTTACTATATAACAGTTCATTTTTATTATGAGGATTCATTACATAGTAAATAAAAATCTAAATCAATTTCTTGAATTTTCAGCATTGACATTAGAAAAAGGAATGAGGGATGTGTTCTAAAATGTTTGCTTGTCATTGATGTAGACACACTTTATAAATGCAAAAGTTGAATTTTATTTTCGATATAATTTGATGAAAACTTAAAGAACACAATAAGCTCTTTTTTAACCACAAGAATTAAAGCTTCTAGTTAAATTTTAAATCTAGTTTTAAATTTAGTTGAATAATAGGGGTGAGATCAGCTAATTATTATTATTTTTTTTATTATTAATTTGTTTATTAGTTCAATAAACTTTTAACAAAATCTTTTTTACAATTTTTTTACAATTTCTGATTCAATTTTTGACATTTTCTAGACTGTAAAGTTTTTAATTTTTACATTTATACATTTTCTAAAAGAAAAGGAATTTTTTTTTATTTTTAAAATTACACATTTATCAATTCAAAATTTGTCTGTTATTAATCAAACTCTATTCTTTAAAAACACTTGAAGTTTAGTTTTGAAAGTCTTTAATCTTGTTTCGGATTTTAATTCACTTGGTAAACTATTGAAGAAATTAAATCCGGTATACATCAAGGAGTTTATCGAACTACTTCTGTTACATCGCATCGGTCTGAGGTCTTCGTTGTTTCTTAAGTTATACGGCTGGACTTCTGCTACAGTTGTTATGTTGTCATCTAGATATGGAGGCAAAATGCCCTGTTTCATAATGCGATAACTGTCATCACAATTACATTCACATTTTTTATTGTTAAATGTGACTTCCACCAAGTTAGCTGATTTAACTCGATATATCGATATAAAAGTAACAATTTTTCCGTCATGTGAAGATATTCTTTTCTAAAATCATAATTTTTTTTTTAAGACAAAGTTAACCGAGAAAAACTTCTACTTTATTCTTGGTCCAACAGAAATGTCATATTCCTTGGAAATGACATTAAAATTTTTGTTAAAACAGCTATCACTTTTGACTATCATAAATTGACGTTTTAGCAATCAGAATGACAGCTAGGTTTTCGATATTTCAATGAAGTGTCTTTGGTTTCAGTCCTTCAGACGCATCCACTTAAGTTTACCTTTTACGTTCCATTATTGTTGACAATTCAAAATCGAACTATTCGTATCAATTTATTTCTTTAAAGCTATAGTTTAATATCCTTACAAAATGTTCTCCTTGAGCAACTTTCCATCTGTCTTCTATTTTGCCTGTAGAGTGTCTTGGTAGAAAATCTAGATTCTATTCAAATTTAGCCTGTAAACCAAATGTTCAATAAACCGGGGAGCTGCGATACGCGATAAAGAAAGAATTCATCTAAGAAGAACAACATTTTTTCAGAGAGTTAAACGTGTTCGTTTCTTTGGATTTCTTGATTTCGTGCCCTTCTCACTTAGTCAGAAGCAAATCAAAATAGCTCTGCATTTTCGAATGTCGGTCGTTACAAACATTTCTGTTTATTTTATTTAAATTGCCTTCATGCCTTATAGGCGTCCAAACTAGCAACCTGTAAAACTGCCTCTGATTTTTGGAACCTTGTGTGGGAATTGAATGGCAAATAATTCGCAGTGCATAAGAAACTATGCGCAAACATTTTATCCACTCATTTGAAAGAATTATTGAATCCAGTCAGCATAAAAACAAATTGGCACTATGCGATACCTGGATTCAACAACGATGTCCTAGATACGGAAATTAACCTCCAAGAAGTGGAAATAACTTTAAAGGATGGAAAAGCGGCGGCGCGCGGGTGCAAATGGTATTCCTGTTGATTTCTATAAATACGGAACAGTCATGCTAAAAGATGGTCTGGTAATATTTTTTAATGGAGTATTTGATGGAGATATTTCCGTAAATGAATTTCGAGGCGCTATAATCTTCCCGATACACAAAAAAGGATCCTTGTTGGATGCAGCAAACTATCGTGGAATTTCTTTTATTAATTCGACTTATAAGATCTTTACAACACTGTTGCAGAAGTGACTCACAACAAACGTGGACTGCAGATCAGAACCTGTTGAAAGGAACTCAAGCGGGCTTTAGATCAGGGTACTCTACAATAGATAACATTTTCATTCTCAGGAGGCTAGCTGAAAGCTTTATTAAACAGAGATAAAAATTGTATGCATTCTTAATTGACTTCAAAGCATCATTCGACTCAATCAACCGAGGTTATTTATTCTAAAGGGTTATTTTTTAGCTATTATCTTTTTAGCAACACTGGTTTAAACAGCTGACGCACGTTTTTTGTTTTGTTTCACTGTCACACATCTTCAGATTGGTCTATAATTTAACCATGAATCGTCTTACAAACGAACAAGGCTTGCAAATTATTGAATTTTATTATCAAATTATTATTAAGAAAGTTCATCGGGCGCTTCTTCCATTTTATGGTCAATTTAATCGACCCACTGAAGCTGCTATTCGGGCTATTGTGACTTTATTTCTCACCAAATTTACATTGTTGGACATTAAACCACTAACACGCTTACGTAGAGAGCGAACTGAAGAAAATATCGCAGCTGTATTGGCCAGTGTTAATGATGACCATCAATTATTATAGATTCGTCACCGTTCGCAGCAATTGGGCCTCTGTTACTCAACAACGTGGAAAATTTTGGGGAAGGATTTAGGTGTGATGCCTTTTAAAATACAACTGGTGCAAGAATTGAAGCCGAACGACCTATGTTTGCTGATTATATACATAGTCATTTTTAACGTATTCCCCAGAAACATTACAACTTATAGAGTACACCATTACTCAAATCTAAGCTGATGATATTTAAGAAGAGTGGTGAACGAAATGCATCGAATGAAAAATAGAATTTCAACGGAGAAGATATTGAATGTTTTTTTAATAGACCTGAATTTGGAGAAACATTTTGGCGCGAAACGCAAAAACCAGAATTAATATTTCATGGAAAAGATGCTTTATGAACAAAAACATAGCTCACAGTAGTAAACATAAGGTATTTGAAGCAGTTGCAGACCGTATCCTTTTGTATGGCTCGCAGGTATGGGGATGCAAAATTTGCACACGGTCGGTGGATGGAGAAACTCTTAACGCATTATGTGAAGAGAATATTTTGCCTGCCAACAAATACGCCAAATTACTTGATTATGCTGAAAACCAGACTATCACCTCTATTCATAAAGACCCTAAAGATGTAAGCGGATTATTTCCTGCACGTTTTCAGTATGCCCGAATAACGACTTGTTAGAAAACTAGTAATAAAAGCTG
Organism: Eupeodes luniger; assembly: GCA_951509635.1. NCBI lineage: Eukaryota > Metazoa > Arthropoda > Insecta > Diptera > Syrphidae > Eupeodes > Eupeodes luniger. The sequence goes on along the minus strand of OX608073.1, from coordinate 156,736,024 downwards.
CACAAGACCAAAATCACTGGTACAGGGAGTGGTCGAGTCGCGCAGAAGGATGCAATTTTAATGAGAAGTATAGAGCAGAATATGCAGGTGAAGCAGCTGGTCAAGTTAAGAAGCGAACTACTCAACCTGAGCTTCGTTCTGCACCACAGACCCGATTTCCCACTGAAGTGTACTATTTTCAATTTAGTAGGAAGAGAGAACGTGATACATTTCGTCGGAACGTGTCCAACTCTAAGGGAAATGAGAATAAATATTCTTGGAAGTGATTTACAAAATGTGAGTTTATATACGTTTGAAGACATATTTCCACAAAAATTCTTAACAAAACGATAGCAATGTAGTTTCTATTTGATTTATGATGCATACTTTTACTTTTCAATATCATATATTAATAAATTTAAGAAAATAAATTTATTCGTCGCGAAAAAAACTGTAGTTGATACGAACTGTCAAACTTTATTCGCGTTCCACGAATAAAATAATCGCGCGTACATAACCTAAAACAAATCATTCTTGTTTGGTTTCGGTGGTGAATGGTGTTCGGCTGTGCGACGAATTAAAAACTTTCATGTGAAAGAAATGTCAAAATCGACGAATATTCGTTCATTTGTTGGTAGTTGGTCGTGCTCATGTGAATAGTGCTTAAAAGCTCATAAAATTTTTAGGTTAAGACGAGCGCTAACATTTTACTAGTTGAAGTGTGTATCGTATGTGGAAGCCAAATTGAGTTTGACAGTTCGTTATTAACAGATTTCTTTAAATTTTAAGTTTATTTTGTTTTGTCAATGAAAAATCTAATTTCACTACAATATAAACTTAAGCTGTATTTAAAGCCTTTTTGTTTACCCTTTGCACAGAATTTAGGTTTATAAATTGTTTAAAATCACATTTATGCATTCATTCGTCGGTCGTTGGTCGCCTTCATGTGCTTTTACAAAGAATGCGAATTGACAGTGAATTGTAGTTACTCACCGGGAGTAAAATTCTTAGATTTCTGTAATAAACAAGAACGTTACAGCAAACATTGTAATTTAAGGTACCTTAGTATAAGTAATTTCTATTTACTGTGATTTTCAAGTCAAAAATTTTTCAAGATAAGATCGCAAAGATAAGTTATCCAGGGGTGGAATCGGCTAAAGTGATTGTTGATTGTTGACAGTCAAAATAATCGAATTTGATCGGTGTAAGGTGATAGTCAAATTGATACATAAAGAGCTGTCGCTAGAAAAATTTGATAGTCGTTTTCCTACAAACATGTCGTTTCTAAGTAGAGCTACCAGACGCTTTTCATAACTTTGATTCATCAGTGAGACAAAAAACCCGGATTCCGAATATAAGGACCTTTCTGAAAGGATGAGGTGTACAAGCTCAAGCCAAACTTTTTTTTGACGGCTGGGAAAGAAAGATTTAAAATTGAAACCTTTCTTCCCATTGTCGACACACTAATCGTTCATTTGAAACAGCGACTAGGTTCGTATACGAAGATTGGCCAACGTTTTGACTTTTTTTCGATTAAAGAATCTGAATTCAGAAGGCTTAAAAGAGAACTACAAATCTTTTGCTAAATTTTACACCGAAGATGTGAACGGAGATGAACTACATGCTGAATGCCTGAATTTAAAAGACTACTTGAAAATTAGTCGAGACAAAAATGAAAAAGCTGACAACTTTCTAGAGCTTTATATTTTTTTAAAAACTAATAAAATTGAAGATGAATTTCCAAAAATTTGAAATTGCACTAAGAATTTTCTTAAGTATGGTGGTGACCAATTGCAGTGGTGGTTCCTTCTCTAAGTTAAAAAGAATCAAAAACGAACACAGAACTACAATGATTCAAGAAAGATTGACATGTTTGTCGCTGATGTCAATTGTGTGGACCACTTTTCAAAAAAAAAACAGAAATTCAATAAATAGAACGCGAACCAATCGCTTTCCAATATAACACCCGCTGAACGCATTCATCGACATCGATTATTATTTATCGATTCTCGATTCAGAAACTTGCCAAGTTTCCAGAAGGCCAAGGTGGCCATCTTGATTTCCGCCGAGAAGAAATTCTGCCCTTTCGTTTATCAACCTTCGTAAAGAGAGGTCAGCTCTCACGTCATTAAAAGAAAAAATCATTTCTTTAATAAATTTTAATTTTAATTTTGGCAAGTGAAGAAAACATAAAGAAAATAAAACATAAAAAGAACGAAAATTATCCAAAGAAAAAGAAAAGGTGATCACGAAAAGAAAAGCTCCAGAGTAACCGAACTCGTTGACAAAAACGTCTTGCGGCTGGAACAGGTGCAACCACCTGTCTTCCATCTACATATCCATCCATTCGGACGTCTCGAGACTGAAACAGGTGCAACCACCTGTCTTCCATCCACTAATTTTTAAGCGTGACGTCGTCGAGGAATCCAAGACGGAGGCTAGCCCCCTGTCTTCAATTTCGAAGAAGCACCGTGGAGGTGACAAATGATCGAAAACCAAAAATACATAATGCAAGCATTAAAGAAGAAAAGTTTATTTAAAGTTAAATTTGAATTTGTTATTAATAAATAATTATATGTGTATGTGTAAAAAAATTTTACCACAAAATTAACAAAAAAAAAAAAAAGGAAGAGAAGATTAATAAAACTAATAAAACATAAAGTACATATATAAAAAAAATAGAAAAATAAAAAAATTAACGAATAGATAAATATGTACCTACCTACCCTAAAGAAAAATTCATGTTCTTTTACAATCCTACAATCACACATTAATCCATTTCATTCACACATTCATAATTCAAAACGTTCACACATACAAAAATTAATTGCATTTACAGTCATACATCAACTTAATTTTGTCGTTAATTATTATATTTACTATCTTTTTTTTTTTAATATTAAATATTAAAAATCTTAACGTCATACATTCATAAACTTAAACATTCACAAGATTAAACATATACACTTACATACGTTCACACAGTCACACATTTACACTTGCATGCATTACACACTACAAATTTCCATTACACTCAATTTAAGATTCAAACTTATAAGACACAAACAAAACATACAACTTATACAACACAACAAAGCTGCTGTGCACAACATCTTTACTGTGGGGTAAGTCCAAAAAAAAATTAAATTTTGTATTTGTATATTACATATTATATAAACATGATCTTACAATATTTACATACATAAAATCATAAAAGTGACAAATGAGAAATACCTAATTGAGTAATTCATGTAGGTACCTCGGGAAATTACGTAACAAAATTTGTTTTGAGTGACAAGTGTTCGCAAACTAACTTGCTTGAATCATAGGGTAAAGTTACTTATGATTAACTTTTGTGAATTTTTTTTATTGAATGGGTTTATGATATATTTTATTTAATTCTAAAATTTTTGAAATGATAAAAACAATTTTAATTTTTTTGAAATTCTAATAACGAAAACTACTATAATTATGGAATTAATATAGATTAATCACTATAATTAGCATATTGTGTAAATTAGATACCACTACTTAAATAAATATAATTATTATAACGTGCAGCGAAACAGTATGTCTTCCTTTTCATTTTTGTTTTTGTTTTGAAAGTTAAATCGCTCAAATGATGAGCTATTGAGTTTTTTTTTGAGTGCGTGGGAAAGGAAAGGAAGGGATGATGGGGGAGAGGAATAATTTAGTTTAAGATTTAAACTTCATCTTGGATCAGGGGTCATTGAACTGAGACAATTGAGTGACTCAATGGCCATGGAGTCTCATTGTAATGTAGACGGAGGGAGGGTTACACTCTGGCACCTATTACCACCTAGGGTTGCCAATATAAATTACTAAGAAAAATTAATATCTTGCGCGAAAAATACTTCATACGATTTTTATTTAACACCCTTTATTTCGGCATGAAAAATGTGCGGCGGTTCGATAACAGGTACAAGTACCCACCCCACCGACGAGCTACCAATGGCGGTGCAAGCATGCCGAACCGTACCTTGTTGATCGAACACCTCACCCAACGTTCCGTGTACCATCCAGGGAATCCTGTGGTCTTGGATGTGTTAATAGGGAAAAGGCAGACCATCGCTGATTGTTGGATGAGATTAGACTTCGTCAATTTATTTGATGGGGTTTCCGTTACACAGGTGGCGCCCAACGAGTGAGGCTCGACTGCCCGAAGGATACCATTTATGCAAATCTTAAAGCATATGACCTACATGGTCCAATAGATCAACAAATACAGATCACTTAATTTGTACATTTGATATCTCTTCCAGTTAAAATCGATTTCAATTGCTTGTGCTAAAGTTTTATTGTAATGTTTGTTTTCAAATTTATTTACTTTTCGTACGTTGGTACATCCCTTAGTTTCGGCTATATAGGTAAGCTTTACTTTGAGAAGTGTTTCAACTTACCGAAAACAAAAAGAAAAAATATTTAAACGAGTTCTAGTCGAAAAGTTTTATGTCCGAGAGTTTTTAGGTACTTAGTTTACGAAATCTCTGTCCGTTGCATAGACCTTTTAGATTTGAACTTCACGCTTGGTACATCTGTTTGATAACAATAATCATGGACGACCGGGATTATGCAGTTCAAGTTAACTTTTATCCGACTGTTGCGCCCAAGGTTATTATCAAACGAAGCAATTATAATCGACACAAAACATACAGTCCCACTTGATGTTGAAAGGAATCGATGAATAAATACATACATAACGAAGCCATAATATCCAGTGAAACATCTCTTTATATATTAAACGGCCTAAGAATGAAGAAGTTGTTTTTAACGTTCATCTTAGTTGCGATAATATAATATGTAGTGCATATAAGCTATTTATTTTGAATTCAATAAGCGTTAATTTCTTAGAGATTTTTTTTTTCCATCATCCTTTTTAACTTTTCCCAGCACGAATGAAATACACAACAATATACACACATACATACATAACATATACATACATCGTTACATTTGATTTTTGTACTGATTTTTTTTTGTCATTTCAAATTTGATTTGAACTTGATTGTCTTCATTAAATTTTTTTATACCAAACGTTTGCTGTTGCAAGTTTTTCGTTTTTTCGTTTTTATTCGATCTTTTTTTTTTTTAAATTTTTCGAGCTACATTTTTATTAATTTTTTTTTGGAAAAGAGAATTTTTAGTTCTTTCCTTGATCTTTGCGTCATATTTCTTTCGTTGATTTAAAAAAAAAAAAAAAAAAAAATGGCACCTTCTCGCGATAAGTCTAAAGACAAATCGAAAGATAAAGCGAAAGAAAAAACAAGCACTAGTTCACGTACTCGTATAGGGCTTAACTCAGAACCAGGATCCTCAAATAGTGCTCCATCAACTAGCGCTGTTGATGAAGACCAGAGTCACTATGGTCAAGAACAAAACCCTGTCGTTGATGGTCAAAACAATGATCATTCAGAAAGAACTGAAGCTCATGAACCAATTAATTTTAATGAAAGTTTGCAAAGATACATAACCAATATAGCAAATGCGACAATCGGTTTAAGTAGAGCAGAAGATTTGAGAACTAGACAAGCTGAATACGAAGTAGAGAGAACAAAAATGCGTGAAGAGATTGTAAATACTATTCGGGATACTTTGAGCGCTTTAACTCCTGCTCCTCGTTCGCGACCATTTCCTGATTTACCTCATCCCGAGAATCACAGTACTGTTCGTCCTGGTACGAGTTCAGATGAAAATCTGGAGCATCCTCATTTAAGCGAAAATGCTGAAAACTTTTTGAGCCAGTTGAACAATCTTAATTTGAATGCTCCAACGCCTAGTCCAGGTAATGCACTTTCATCTCACGGTTCGATTCGAGCGGTGGCATTTCACAAATGGGGTTTGAAATTTGACAACGTTAGAATGACGATTGATGATTTCTTAATCCGTTTGAAAAGATTAAAGACTAGCTACAACGTTTCCTGGGAAGACATTTTTCTTCACTTCCACCTCTTTGTAACTGGAGCTGTTGAAAGTTGGTTTTGGACATTTCTGAAAACTAATCCAAACGCTAACTGGCAGAGCCTAGAGTTCGCTTTGATAGAGCAATACCGAAGCATAGAGACGGATTCAGAATTGTCAAGAAAGATGTTCGACAGACGTCAAGGCCCCAATGAAAGTTTTGATGAATTTTATAATGCTATTCTAGTAATGAATGCTCGTCTTCACTCTCCAAAATCGAGAAAAGAGTTAATCGATCTAATTAAACAAAATGTGAAGAGAAGGACAGGAGAACTTCTCATTACGTTCTCGACCCAGAGTTTGGCAGAAATGGTTTACGTATGTAGATCAATAGAAAAGCATGCCCAAACTCATAGTGAAAGCTTTCGACAGAAACCATTTTTACAAAACAGTATAAAAAAACAGGTCAGCGAAATTGAAACAGTTTCAGAAGAAGCGTTTGAAATTGAAGCTTTAAACATTTCGAATTCAAATTTAGCAAAGTACACTTGTTGGAACTGCAAGAATAAGGGTCATTCGTTCGTACAGTGCCCAGATCCTCAACGGAATCTATTCTGTTATAAATGCGGCCAGGAAAACGTAACAACCCCCAACTGTTCTCACTGTTCGGGAAAACCGAAACAGGGCAATACGTCCGCCGGAGCGTTTTGTCCTGCGAGAACAAATCCGGATCCAAAATAAACGAAGAGAATTCAATTTCAAAATTTACAACAAAATCTAATAATATACCTGACTTATCTTTACCTGAACTGTCCAATGAACTGGAAGGTTCAAAAACACTTGATTTTTCGAATCAACCTGAACCTTCAAAAACACCTTCTAATAACAATCAACCTGTAATTAAAAAACCACTTGACCAGACGAAAACACTAGATTTCTCTAATGATTCCGAATCCAATAATTCAATTAAAATTCTTAAACGACCTACCGCCGAAAATATTCAAAACTCTTGTCCATCTAGAAATATCGTACCGCTTCATGAAAGGATAAGAAATTATTACGAAGCTCGTAATAGAATTATGGTTCCTGTTTCTAAAAAAATAACAAAGTTGAGAGATCGTTTTAAGAATAAAAGAAAAATTCATAAAGAAATTTGTTCTAGTATAATTTGTAATAGTGAAGACCCAAGACCATATGCAAATGTGTCAATTTTTGGAAAGCCAATGCTTGGCCTATTAGATAGCGGTGCTAGTATTAGTTGTCTAGGTACAGGGTGCTTAGAACTTATTCAAAATTTAGGATTACCTTACAAAAACTTTAAATCTATTGTTAAGACCGCGAGTGGACAGATGCAACAAATTATAGGGGAGCTAACAATCGAGATAACCTACAAACAAGAAACCAAGAAGATGAAGATGTACTTAGTTCCATCTCTCGAACAACCATTGTATCTTGGCATAAACTTCTGGAAACTATTCCAAATTGCTCCACAGATAATCTCGGAAATTTGTCCGTTTTCGTCATATAGAATAAGTGATCCAAACGCTCACGAACTGTCAAATGATCAAACCAAAGCAATGGAACAGGTTATAAGTTTGTTTCCGTCTAATGCCAAAGAAGGGCTTGGACGGACAACACTCGAAAAACACACAATAAACACAGGCGATACCGAGCCCATTAAACAACGGCATTATCCCGTGTCTCCTGCCATTCAAAAACTAATGTACGAGGAACTGGATAGAATGTTGGCGTTAGATGTAATCGAAGAAAGCGAAAGTGCTTGGAGCTCTCCAGTGGTTCTGGTACGTAAGCCAGGAAAAAACCGCTTATGTCTCGATTCCAGGAAACTCAACAAAGCAACGAAAAATGACGCCTATCCTTTTCCCAACGTAGAGAATCTTTTAAGTCGTCAAGCGGATACACATTACATTAGTAGTGTGGACCTTAAAGACGCTTTTTGGCAAATTCCTCTTTCGGAAGAGTCACGAGAGAAAACTGCGTTTTCTGTGCCCGGTAGACCCTTATATCAATTCAAGGTCATGCCCTTTGGCTTATGCAATGCTGCCCAGCGCCTTTGTAGACTAATGGACAAAGTGGTACCTAACGAATTGAAACAATTCATCTTTGTTTATTTGGATGATCTTTTGGTGGTTGCAGAAACGTTTGAAAAGCATATTACTATATTACGCACATTAGCATCACTCTTACGCAAAGCTGGTCTTACTATTAACATACAAAAGTCCAAGTTCTGTTTTAAGGAACTTCGTTACTTAGGATTTATAGTTGGTGGAGGATGTATTAAAACTGATCCGGACAAGGTTTCGGCTATAAAACACTTCCCGATACCGAAAACACCTAAGCAAGTAAGAAGATTTCTAGGTTTATCAGGTTGGTATAGACGTTTCGTCCCTAATTATTCTTCCCTAGCTGCACCAATAACAGACACCTTAAAAAAACATAAGAACTTTGAATTTCCTAATGAAGCTATGGAGGCTTTTGAAAAGTTGAAAACTGCGTTGACTACCGCTCCAGTCTTAGTCAATCCGGACTTTAACAAGCCCTTCATTATATCATGTGATGCGTCGTCAACTGGCGTAGGTTGCGTCCTCAGTCAGTTGGATGATAATGAATTGGAAAGACCAATTTACTACTACTCCTACAAACTTAACCAAGCACAGCGTAACTATAGTGTTACTGAACTTGAATGTTTAGCTGCTGTTTTGGGGGTAGAAAAGTTTCGACCGTATATTGAAGGCCATCAATTTACTATTATTACTGACCATTCAAGTCTTAGATGGCTCATGAACCAAAAAGATTTGTGTGGCAGGTTAGCACGTTGGAGTTTAAGGTTACAACGATTTTCTTTCGTAATTGAGCATCGAAAGGGCTCGCAAAATGTTGCACCAGACGCTCTTTCCAGAGTGTTTGCAGCCGATGAACTCGCAGCAATTTCAAAGAGCGACGTTAACAATTCCGAGGTTTTACAAATCGATTTGTCAGATCCTTCATTTAAATCAGAAGAGTACCTGAAGTTGATCGACACAATCAACCAAAACCAGAATCAGTTACCTGATCTCCAAGTTTCGGAGAACTATGAGTACAAGAAGGTTAAACACTCAACGGGAAATCCAATTGAAGATGATCGTACCTGGAAATTGTGGATTCCAACGGCGCTAACCAACCATCTTATCCGTCTAGCTCATGATCCACCCCTCGCTTCGCATGGTGGATTTACGAAGACATTGTATCGCCTCAGAGACCGATTTTACTGGCCTAATATGGCGGTTCAAGTAAAATCATTTATAGGGGACTGCATCGTCTGTAAAACCACCAAGGCTCCGAATTCCATACTTAGACCACCTATGGGCCAATCATTCATTGTCGATAAGCCTTTCCAGCATATATATGTAGACTTTTTGGGTCCTTATCCACGGTCAAAGAAGGGAAACATATATATTATAGTTTGCTTAGATCAGTTCACAAAATTCGTTCTAGCAAAACCTTTGAGAAAAGCAACCTCAGAATCAGCTATAGAATTTTTAGAGACAAATGTATTTTCTTTATTTGGCGTACCAGAGTCTCTCCTATCGGACAATGGGAAGCAATTTGTTAGCAAAGAGTTCTCCAAGTTCTTAGAGTCCTATGGTACAAAGCACATACGAACCGCTTCATACGCACCTCAAGCTAACGCGAGTGAGCGTGTAAATCGCTCGATACTAGCTGCTATAAGAGCATACATAAGTGCAGAACAGTCTAATTGGGATAAATGTCTTGTTTCAATCTTGAGTGCTTTGAGATCCACTGTCCATTCAGCGATTGGCATGTCTCCTTTTGAAGCCTTATTCGGGCAATCAAAAGTAGAACATGGCTCGGACTATGCTCTACTTCGAAAGCTAAATATTTTAAACAATTCCGAAATCAATATCTTGCCAAAAGCTATTAAAATGAACATGCTACACAACCGCATCAAGGAGTCTTTAGCACAAGCTCATAAGTTATATGAGAAAACGTACAACACTCGTAGCAAAACATGTTGCTATTCGGTTGGCCAATTAGTTTTTAAAAGAAACTTTGTGTTAAGCGATAAGTCTAAAAATCGGAACTCCAAATTGTGTCCTAAATTTAATCAAGCCAAAATTAAGAAAATTGTCAGCAACAATCTCTATGAATTAGAAGACCTTGACGGAAAATCATTAGGAATAGTGCATGCTAAGGATATACGAACTTAATTTAAATTTGTTTTCTTAATTATTGTGAACAACAACATTCAAGGATACATACAGAAAAGAAAAAAAAAAAATACTTTTCAGTCACTGTGGCGTATGCTTACTTTTTTTTGCGAAATTCAAAAGTAGTCCTTTTCCATTCCATTTTCATGTCAATGTTGACATGAATTTGCAATGTTGTGTGTGGACCACTTTTCAAAAAAAAAACAGAAATTCAATAAATAGAACGCGAACCAATCGCTTTCCAATATAACACCCGCTGAACGCATTCATCGACATCGATTATTATTTATCGATTCTCGATTCAGAAACTTGCCAAGTTTCCAGAAGGCCAAGGTGGCCATCTTGATTTCCGCCGAGAAGAAATTCTGCCCTTTCGTTTATCAACCTTCGTAAAGAGAGGTCAGCTCTCACGTCATTAAAAGAAAAAATCATTTCTTTAATAAATTTTAATTTTAATTTTGGCAAGTGAAGAAAACATAAAGAAAATAAAACATAAAAAGAACGAAAATTATCCAAAGAAAAAGAAAAGGTGATCACGAAAAGAAAAGCTCCAGAGTAACCGAACTCGTTGACAAAAACGTCTTGCGGCTGGAACAGGTGCAACCACCTGTCTTCCATCTACATATCCATCCATTCGGACGTCTCGAGACTGAAACAGGTGCAACCACCTGTCTTCCATCCACTAATTTTTAAGCGTGACGTCGTCGAGGAATCCAAGACGGAGGCTAGACCCCTGTCTTCAATTTCGAAGAAGCACCGTGGAGGTGACAAATGATCGAAAACCAAAAATACATAATGCAAGCATTAAAGAAGAAAAGTTTATTTAAAGTTAAATTTGAATTTGTTATTAATAAATAATTATATGTGTATGTGTAAAAAAATTTTACCACAAAATTAACAAAAAAAAAAAAAAAAAAAAAAGGAAGAGAAGATTAATAAAACTAATAAAACATAAAGTACATATATAAAAAAAATAGAAAAATAAAAAAATTAACGAATAGATAAATATGTACCTACCTACCCTAAAGAAAAATTCATGTTCTTTTACAATCCTACAATCACACATTAATCCATTTCATTCACACATTCATAATTCAAAACGTTCACACATACAAAAATTAATTGCATTTACAGTCATACATCAACTTAATTTTGTCGTTAATTATTATATTTACTATCTTTTTTTTTTTAATATTAAATATTAAAAATCTTAACGTCATACATTCATAAACTTAAACATTCACAAGATTAAACATATACACTTACATACGTTCACACAGTCACACATTTACACTTGCATGCATTACACACTACAAATTTCCATTACACTCAATTTAAGATTCAAACTTATAAGACACAAACAAAACATACAACTTATACAACACAACAAAGCTGCTGTGCACAACATCTTTACTGTGGGGTAAGTCCAAAAAAAAATTAAATTTTGTATTTGTATATTACATATTATATAAACATGATCTTACAATATTTACATACATAAAATCATAAAAGTGACAAATGAGAAATACCTAATTGAGTAATTCATGTAGGTACCTCGGGAAATTACGTAACAAAATTTGTTTTGAGTGACAAGTGTTCGCAAACTAACTTGCTTGAATCATAGGGTAAAGTTACTTATGATTAACTTTTGTGAATTTTTTTTATTGAATGGGTTTATGATATATTTTATTTAATTCTAAAATTTTTGAAATGATAAAAACAATTTTAATTTTTTTGAAATTCTAATAACGAAAACTACTATAATTATGGAATTAATATAGATTAATCACTATAATTAGCATATTGTGTAAATTAGATACCACTACTTAAATAAATATAATTATTATAACGTGCAGCGAAACAGTATGTCTTCCTTTTCATTTTTGTTTTTGTTTTGAAAGTTAAATCGCTCAAATGATGAGCTATTGAGTTTTTTTTTGAGTGCGTGGGAAAGGAAAGGAAGGGATGATGGGGGAGAGGAATAATTTAGTTTAAGATTTAAACTTCATCTTGGATCAGGGGTCATTGAACTGAGACAATTGAGTGACTCAATGGCCATGGAGTCTCATTGTAATGTAGACGGAGGGAGGGTTACACTCTGGCACCTATTACCACCTAGGGTTGCCAATATAAATTACTAAGAAAAATTAATATCTTGCGCGAAAAATACTTCATACGATTTTTATTTAACACCCTTTATTTCGGCATGAAAAATGTGCGGCGGTTCGATAACAGGTACAAGTACCCACCCCACCGACGAGCTACCAATGGCGGTGCAAGCATGCCGAACCGTACCTTGTTGATCGAACACCTCACCCAACGTTCCGTGTACCATCCAGGGAATCCTGTGGTCTTGGATGTGTTAATAGGGAAAAGGCAGACCATCGCTGATTGTTGGATGAGATTAGACTTCGTCAATTTATTTGATGGGGTTTCCGTTACACAATCGAAAGGGACATCCTTAGAGGCATCGATTTTGAAGACGTGATCAATGATTTTACTAATCTCAAATCAAGAAAAAGACCCCTTCAATAAATATTCCTTTCTTTTACCTGAAAAAATATAGTCTGTGTCACTATATTGTTCTTTAAATTACATTCTCAATAACTTATTTAATTGCCTGTTATTTAAATTTTGTTTATTTTTGAATTTTATATGACATATTTATTTTTTGTTTTTATTTTTACATTGTTTATGTGTATGTTTTAAATGCTGCAATAACTATTTATTTTTCTAATGAATTAAAAAAACGTATTTATTTAAAAAACTAAAAGAATAAATATCAATTCAAAGTTATGTGATTTTTTCTGTATACCTTTATTACACAACATAACTTTTGTATATAATCATTCAGGGGCCCCATTTTCGAAAAGTGCCCAGGGCCCCCGAAAGGGTAAAGACGGCCCTGAATATGATATCATTCAAATGCCCACCTCGGCTTCTTACGGTAGCACTGATCCTAATGGTCCAATTTTTAATGACTCTTCCGCTTAGATCCGGCTGAATTTGAGCGATTCACATCACCCCTGCGAGAGATAACCTTACCCTCAAATCGTTCATGCAAAATGTCAATAGTTTCGTTTGCTGTGTGGCAGCTAGCTCCATCCTGGTGGAACCACATGTCGTCTAGGTCCATATAGTTCAATTCGGGCCATAAGAAATTAGTTATCATAGTTCTGTAGCCCTCGCTGTTGACGCTGACCGCCTTACTAACGTCGTTTTCAAAAAAGTACCGACCAATTACGCCGCCGCCGCTCGCGCCGTCCCAAAATCCACACCAAACGGTAACTTTTTGAGGGTGCATTATCACGTGGTGAACCTCTCGTGGGTTGGTGTCGTCCCATATACGGCAATTTTGTTTGTTAACACAGCCATTCATCCAAAAATGCGCCTCGTCACTAAACATGATTTTTCGGCCGAAATTGGGGTCCTCTTCCAAATGATTCGAAGCCCAGTCAGCGAACAAACGGCGTTGTCTATGGTCATGAGCTATGAGCTCCTGGGTCAGTTGAATCTTGTACAGGTGTATGCCCAAGTCCCGATGCAAAATTCGCCAAGTTGAAGTCTGCGAATCTGCCGAGTTCTTGTGCATGGCGAGGAATAGATTGCCTCGGGTTCTGCTGTACACTTTCACGGATCGCGGCAATGTTCTCATTTTGATAATAAAGTTTTATCATTTGAACGTGCTGTTCAATCGTGTAACTTGCCATGATGATTTGTCATAAACAACTGAATAATAAACAAAAGATTTGACACCAAAATAAAATGGGCGCCAAAATCTACCCGCGCCAACTGAAAAACCCTTTACTATAGGGTTTTTTTTTTTGTTTTGATGAGATTGTATTCAGGGCCATCTGATTATGAAACACACTTAAGCGCCGAACTGTCATTTTTATTCAAATTATTAAATAAATATAAGTGAAGTTGGCTTCACACAGCAATTCGCTCAATTTGCTCGGTCATTTTATCCTGAGTAAATTGAACGATCTCGTTCAGATGTACAAATTCTATGTTCTGATATACATATCTGAGCTAAAAACAATACAAAGAATTTTTGTTTAATAGTTCCGGGATCTCTCAGAGCTAAAACAGAAAATCGCAATATAAATTCCAGCTAAAATTCCTTGCAGCAATTTGCGTAGTACCCGTGGCGAGATGGTTAGTGCGTTTGACTGGCATGCCAGAGGTCTTGGGTTGAAACCCTGCCTGTGCCATCTATAAAGTTTTTTTTCATGGGTGCGAGGAATTCACAAATCCTCCAAGAGTAATTCTTGTCATGAAAAGTGCTTTCTCAAATTAGCCGTTCGGATTCAGCTTAAAACTGTAGGACCCCTCCATTGCTGACATCATTATTCGCACACAGAAATAAGAAATAGTTGAGAGTTGTAAGTCACTAGGTCCTAGTTCTAAACGGACTGTTGAGCCACCCAATTTATTTAATTTATAATTTACATAAACTCGTATTAAGGTATTACGAGTACCTAATATGCTGTCTCCCAACCTTGAATCTCTTTATTGGCAAACTACCAAGCAAACAATTTTTGATTGATTACTTTGAACATTTCTTGTGTGCCTTCCATCAAGGTCCTTCCGTACCTCAGCTTTAATTTAAATATGTTGCATAGCTTAGTTTAAAACAAAACTCCAAGGAAACTTTTCAAACATCATAGAGTGAGCCCTCTTAATCACCAAAGTTAGAGGAAATGCCATCATTTTTCAAAACTGTGTGATAAATGAAAAAACTTACATATGTATACTTAGTTTTTTTTTTTTAAATATTTAATATAGTAATAAAATACTCCCATGCAAACATTTTGTTTGTTTCTATTGTAAAATCCTGAATATGTAAACAAAGATTCTAAAAAGGATACAAATAAATCCTTTTTTATTTTAACTACGCAAATATTATGTTTCCTCCAAGAGAAATGAATAAAACCTAAACATTTTTTTTAAATGTTTTCATTTTGATCAAAAATATATATATTTTTTAAATTGTGTGTGTTTTAATAAAATAAATAAAAACTGCATCTTCAATAAATTTTGTCCTTTGTTTAACTTCCACATTTCTCTTTTGTCTTCTTTTATAGAACTACATAACTTATGGACCAACATCTAGTTTATACGGTAGCCTGGGTCCATCAAATATATCACATACCTCATCCACAATGCTTCTACCACCAACAATGGCTAACCCCCTGATTTGTGGTAGTGGTGGCGGTGGCGTTGGCGGCATTGGCAGTGGGGGCGTTGGCACTGGTCCCAGACAATCACCAGATATTATCGGGATATCGAATGCTTACATGGCGGCAGCAACTTCAACAACGACGACAGCAAACACTATTGGGTCGCCCCCAATCCATCCACCAACGTCTACATCAGGAACAGCTGTGGCAGGTAACATAGTCGGGCCTGGACAGCAAACATCAAACGTCAGTAGTAGTGCAATAGGTAAGAATGACAGCAACAGCAATAGGTACTTTTTTACGTTTACAATATTGTGTAATATCGTTAAGGAATACTCCTAGTATACCATCTTTACATGACTGTTATTCGCCGCTAGCGCTCTGCTGGCGACTAGTGGAAGTGGTAGACGAGGATTACAACCCAATAGTCTATGTCTATATGCTTTAAAGACAAATGCATGGGTTTTGTTCTCAACGCCCTTATCTTGTTAACTAAAGAAAGAAAAGGTACCGGAACCGGATGGTACCAAGCAAACAGGAATTACACCAAAAAAAATGCACCCTTACCTATCCTATATACGTACAATGTACATATATATGTACGTATATGCATGCATAGAAAGAAGTTAAATGAGAATTGTGAAGGGGGGTGTCGGTCGATAGGAATGGAGCTCTTTCGACAAGCTCATTCCATTATATAGAGGGTTTCATCATGGCTTATAACATAGGTCCGTAGGTTCCTATATACATACACAACCAAGCTTATTGTTTGATTTTTGAAAGTTTGATGAATCCTTTAAACGTGAGAGGAATTCCCTGTAGATTTTCTGATATTCTTTCTCTTAACTTGTGTGCAAAAGTTTCACATAGTTGTTTGCTTTGTGGATTTTATGGTTGCCATTTCTATTATTTAATCACAAATATTTCTAGGATAGTTCTTATCTAATGTAGTCTTGCAGCCTAATGAAGTCTTATTTTACAGTCAAACTAGTTTCAAAAAGGTTTCGAACTTTAAGTTTTTAAGAAATTTATTTAGATATCTAAAAAATTATTACTTAACAAATTATTACAAGACTTAAAAATCGAAACTGTTTGAAATCTAGTTTTCAGTTTGAAGAAACTCAATGATATAACCGTTAGTCTTGATTATATTTATCATCATAGGTTATCATTTTGGTAACCCATAGTTAGAGCAGTAATAATAACGCTATACTTACTAATATAATTCACTTTTTGTTTTATTTGTATGTTTAGTATCACTGGAATTGTCAACAAAAATGATTTCTCGAATGTCAATTTTGCAGGGATGTGTTCAAAAGTTTCGTCAAATGGAAATTGTCATAGAAACGCATATCGTTAGGTTCAGAGAGCTTTTCTCATTTTCTAATTTGTACGCAAGCGACCCATAAATAAACTAGGTGGCGCAACAGTCCGTTGGAAACTAGGGCCTAGTGACTTACAACCCTCAACCATTCCTGTGTACGGGTAATGTTGTTGGAGCGGAGGGGACCTACAGTTTTAAGCCAAATCCGAACGGCTAATCTAAGAAACCACTTTTCATGGCAAGAATTACTGTTGGAGGATTTGTCAATTCATCGCAAGATGCAGTTCTCGCAGAAAAAATCTTTAGATGGCACAGGCAGGATTTGAATCCAAGACCTCTGGCACAACGGTCCAACGCATTAACTATCACGCCACGGTTACAATTAGCGACTAATGCACTATCAAAATATTGATTCCATGTGGACTTTGGTATACATACATTTTTATAAATTATAAATGACATTTTCGTTATTTATTTATTCCCAAGGATTCAAACTGTTAAAAATTTATTAGTAAACAAACTCTGGTTATGAGTCTTATTAATAAAATGTTTACAAGTGTACGTACACGTTCTTGAAATTGTATGGAAAACAATAAACCGTTCAAGCTAACTTCAATTGTGCGAACTGATGGAGAAACTTTGTTTTCAATTTGTTTTCAACATCTAATTAAAAGTATTTGTTGCCAAATTGATGTGAAAACAAAAAAGTCTTCCGTAAACCATCGTATATTGTGTCTAGTGCAGACAAAGCATAAGGTAGAATAAATATCAACGATCAACCAACACACCTTAAATATTTATCTTTTTTGTCACCACCAAACTGCATCCTACATTTCACAATCCAAAACTTAATCTTCACTAAACAAATTTGACTGACTTATTTTTGCTCACTAATCCATTCTTGTTGTTTTCAGTCTTAAATTTTGCGATGCAGAGTGTTCACTTACCAAAAAAATACGGCTTATGTTAAAGTTTTAACAAGCTGACTCAGAGAAGGACAAGAACTTAAGTGATAAATAGCGTTGTGTTATCAATATAATTCATAGAAACGTTAAAATAGAATTGACATTTAACCAATCGCTTGTTTCTGTGCGTCAAATTTGCATTCTGAAAAAAATGGAATATTCTACCAAATGTAGAATTCCCATTTTTGGATAGAGACAATGTAGATTATACGAGGTTTCATAGTTCAGATACTAAGATATCTTAATCTCCGTAAAAGCAATCTTTCACGTATTCTATAAAATGTCATTAAACAAAAATCCGTTTTGACATTTGATTGACATTTACCCGTTATGAGATTGCTGAGATGCGAAATTCTTTGCGTGAATCAGTAACTTCGAATTACGTTTTACTATAACTGTACTCAAAAGAGTAATGCAACTGCAAAAAAATATGCAATGACAGTAGCTGTCAAAAAATGCCGTACGTCATCACCCCTATTCGCGGCTACAACTTGTCATCTTACATCATCGGTACAAAACTCAACTGATCTAGGATATGAAAGTAAACGAGCCTTGTGTTTGCTAAACCTATTCGTAATTGGAGCAGTTGGAAACTGACCCAAATTTGTATCAAACATCATATTTAGTGATGAAGCCCATTTTTGGATGAATATAAACGCCAAAAAAAGTAAACTGTCAAATTTGGAACGATACTGATCCAAAAGCATCAAAAGAATGCGAACAATAGGAGGGTTTTGTTTTTTTGAAAAAGCCATCCATCCAGTATAAGCCTGTTCCCAACATTGACCAAAATTACCAATTGTCAACAATTGTTGCCCAAATGCTCTCCCATACTTCACAAATTTTGTAATTTTGTGCAGAAGAGAACACTCACAAGAGTAAAAAAGAAATTTCCTTGGATAGAAAGTATTGGTCTGTCAAATGTCATATATTTATTTTTATTAGCTTCTTCCGTTCAGTTTGATTCGCACTAAAAGGTTAACAAAAAAAAAAGTAACTTGTGTGCTTTGCTTCAAGTTGAGTAAGAAGGTAAAAAGTGTCAGAAAATGTTTGCCAAGAAACCGTTCCAAACTTTTTTTAAAGTTTTCCTCTTTCTGATAGAATTTCATCCTAACTCTACAAAATTTGCCAAACCAACAATTTCTGCCCAAAAATCTTGGGAACAAATCTGCAAATAAAAGCTATAGTGAAATCCTGGTGTGTACAGAGATTTGAGTTTTATTAAAAAAAAACTCAAAGTGAACTCTGACATTTCAACTGAATTTCTTTTCAATTTATTTCAATTAATGTTTGTTAATTAAATTACTTGCGTGTTTTTGCAATGACTAAACTTTTATTTAATCTTTTTTGTAAATGCATATTTTTAATTTTATTCCATTATTTTGCAAAAAGTTAGTGTCAACAAACATAGTGCCATCTGTTGCACGAAAAATCTATAAAAATGTATTTAGACCATAATCTACGAACGAACCCCTTTTCTTATTTCAGTAAGTTTCAAAATGGAAAAATATGGAAACAAATTAAATATAAATTATTCCTCACATTTTCTTAGCGGATTCTATTTAAGATTGACTATTTTAAAAAGTTAAAATTTGTTCTGGTCTGAATTTCGCTAAATTTTGTACAGTTTTGTAATAAATTATTCTGACAAATGTTCAACTTTCAAATATAAAAACTGAACTACTGTGGATCGTTTTTTGGAAATTTCTCAGTGTACTATATATTAGATCCCAAAGAAACATGGTTAATGTCACAGTTTAGAGTGGATTTTAAACTGGAGTCATCATATTTCAATATTTCTTTCAGAATGATTACGAACTTATTTTTTTTTACCAGAATTGGAATATAAAGACGCCAACGGTATGTGGTTTCAGTAGGACTACGGACTACTATGCTATTACCATTATCAGCTCAAGCGTCACGCTGCGTGATGGTCTGTTTACGTGGAGGTGATATTTTTAAAATGTATTGAACAAATCTAAGCAATTTCAAGCAAGTTGCAATAATGATCACATTAGAAAATATCGGTGTTCTGCTTTATTGTACCATTTGTGAAAGTCATAACGCACCTTAACCTTTTTTGATTTCCAAAGAATAACATTGTGGTAACCACGGGAAAGTATCTAACCAAAAATGTATATGATTTGTGTTAACATTCTCAACACAAAATTCTTGTTTCAGGTATTGGTAATGCCATCAGCGACCACCCCAGAAAAACCGAAGAACACTTCTCAAACTCTCATTGTTCCTATATAGCTAAGATTGACTTTAGGGTTTCTCCTTGTATTTTCAAGTTTTAGTTTTGTTTTTTTTTTTTAGGTCTTTTTGATTTTTTAACCTCCATGATGAGATGATGAGAATTGACTTGAAACTTTCATATGTACGTAAGTACAAAAATACATACGCTTGTATGGAAGACTTGACCATGTTCGGTATAGCGTATCTAACCGCTGCGCTATATACCCTGCCCAGCAACCATTAGGATTTAAGCAACGTGACTAATGCCTTGGACAGAAACCAATGTCGGATATAATGATAAACTTTGTCATATTTAAATTACTAAAACAAAAAAGAGAGAAACACAAATATGTATAGTTTAATAACAAAGCAAGGAAGAATTTTGATGGGGTATGTTTTGGACATTACTATAAATATATGGACTTGACAGCGTATGAAGGAATTTTGTAGAAGAGAGAAATTTTAGAACTTTCGTTCTGAATACTAATGAGAATGACTAAAAGCTGAGTATAGTAGATTTCGATTTTTAGCTACTCTCTTCATCTTTCTGACATTTATACAAGCTTATTGACTTAGGTAGAGGTACCTTTGTTTTCATTTTTGTTTAGTTTAAGGACTTCACATTGCAGTAATATAACCTTCAGTGATGAGCTTGATATGAGTGATGTTTGTTTTAAAATCTTGTTTAGAAAAAAAGAACTGTTATAAACAATGCTATATGTAGTATATTCGTAATGATATGTCATTTACAGGGATTGAAATTCCAGGATTAATTAACATAAGAATTTGATGGAATTTTGTGAAGTATATTAAAATTTTTTAGAATGATACTCATAATATCATAACTAATAAACAGCAGTAATTGTTTTATTTTAAAATTCCTTGAAACAGAAGTTCGTAAACTTCCCTTAGATGAAATTACAACGTTTGAACTTTTGTTTTAGGAAGAATTCCTAAACGAAATAAAATTAAATTTAATTGTTCCATTGAAATTGCTCTGTTAAATATTCACAACAAGGATAAGTATACAAAAATCGTTAGGCCAATGCCCCAGTATCATGGATTTCCCAACCCAACGCTTTTAGGATTCATTATTTTATTAGATAACAAAGTACTAATTCCAGGGTACGGATGAAGGTATTCCGTTCCCAACAAAAACAGAAAAATATTGTGAAGCAGTTTGTGGAAGATTCATATTCTTCACTGCTAATAAAAATAGAAGTAGAAGTAGGATTTGACGTTTGCTCGAGTCTCGAATATGTTGGTATCTCGGAGGCATGTTCGTAGAGTATAATAAGAATTTTGTTGTTTAGCATTTTTTCCTTTTTTTATCTGATTATCTATCTTTATTTTCTAAAGCGGAACAAAAATGCGAATTGTTGCAAGCATCGATTCTTTTGAGGTAATTTTCGACCACTTTTTTACACATATTGGGCGGTGTCTCAGCCATATCTTTTTTCTGCATAAACACGGTCTTTCGCATATCCCCACAAAAAAAAACGTCCAGCGATGTCAAATCGCATGATCTTGGGTGGCCAGTTGATATCCCCACGACCGACGAGAAATCACGCGGCCAGGAAATGGCTCTTGCAATAAAGCCATATTCGCTCGACTTGTGTGGCTTTTCGCACCGTCTTGTTGAAACCACATATTCTCCAAATCGTATTCTTCAATAGAAGGCAAAAAAAAAGTCCGTTATCATATGACCATAACCCTCCGAATTGACGGTGACAGTCGTTCCATCGTGCATCGTTTTCAGAGAAGTAAGGTCCAATCACACATCCGGCCCAAAGGGCGCACCAAACAGTGACTTTTTGTGGATGTTATGGCCTCTCTTCAATTACTTGAGGATTCTCAGAACCGCGAATACGGCTATTTTGTTTATTAACATACCCACCGAGTGAGAAATGTGCTTCGTCGCTGAAGAAAATTTTGTTCGAAAAATCGCCATCCACCGCATGTTTTTTAAGGACACATTCGATGTATCTACGACCTTGTGAATGGTAGCTGGCTTTTGTTGAGCTGGGCTTTATATGGATGTAGGTGTTGATCCAAATGCAAAATACGCCAAAATGTTCCGTAATACAGTCCTAATTCCTGAGAAAGACGAGGAATCCGGAATCGAAACATTCGGGTCTTCGGCAACACTTTCACTTACAGCAGCGATATTTTCATTGGTACGAGCGAAACGATGATGCACAGGCCTTAAAATATCTGTAACCAATCCATTCTCTTCAAATTTCTTCACAATTTTACCAATTGCTTGCGTAGTTGGACGATTATGCAAACCATAAACTCCTCTTAAAGCACGGAATCACCATTTTTGTAGTAGGTTTTAACAATTTGTATGCATTGTGCGATAGTTAAGCGATCCATTTTCGTAAATGTCAGACTTTCAACTGAAAACAAAATTTGGTTTACCAACTTAGTTTGACAGATGTCGAATTCCAGTCCTATACTTTTGAAATCGCAAAATGTATAACACGTTACATTCCTACAAAGTTTTTTATCGGTTCTGTATCAACTGTAGTACTACCTCCTTTCAGAATAAAACCTAAACATTATTTTAGCCACATTTTTTCAAATCGCAAAATCGCATTTCTTATTCTAGTTTTCAACGTTGCTTAGCATGAAATCGATTTTTGAGGTATTGTAATCTTTTTTATAATTAATTGTCAAATTAAATAAAAATATATTTTTGTAAGCTGACACAACTGAGTTGTTAAAATATACGGAAATAGGGACATATAAGCTATAGTTTTAACAGAAATATCGTCATTTCTGACACGCTTTTTCTTTCATTCAGCTTCAATTTACAAAATTAATTATTCCTGATATGTATCTTCTTCACACATCCTCTTTAAAATTGTCTATTTCTTTAAGTTTAAATTAGTTCTGGTCTGAATTTCGCTAAATTTTAGTACGACTTCGGTCGTAATTATTTTGAAAATGTTCAATTGTATCACCTGCGGATTGAGTGATTGCTAATTAGTTGTCACTTTCATACTTTTTGATAATTTGTTTCTTAAAAAAGATATGTGATGTCAGTTTAAGATCACCTTTAAATAAAAAAATTTTAGTGAAAAAATTACAAACGCAAATTTTTTGTCGAATGACAGAGCGAGAAATGGAGAAAATGACAACAGACAAGTTAAATAATTGTTCAAAATTTGCAATATTTTGACACTTCCTAAATTCATGTAGGAAACAACTAAAAATATTCAATTTCCATGATAGATATCCTTAGTACATTGTTGTATTTATAATTTTAACATTGTATCCATGAATAGATGTGAAAACCAACAACAAAACGACGCGGTGGACTAGTGGCAGTTTGCAAAGCAAAATCAAAATAGTAAGGTGAATTGGTTTTGCTTTGACAGCCAAATATTTGTTCCGTCATTGAATTTTGCTATTTTCAGGTTTTTATTTTTGCTTTTTTCGATGAAAACCTCACTTTTGTTGTCATTATGTTGATAGCAAATTAATGTACAGTGGAGAGCAATAATGTGGAGACATCTTTCTCAAATTTGTCTTTGAGTGTCTGTAAAATCCGCAGAAATAAAGATATCGCAACTTTTTTTTTTATTCAATTTGTATTTATTCATAGAAATTTAAACTACCAACATATTTTTTGCTACTGAAACCACAAAAAAACAAAAAATCAATGTATCCACTTTTGCACGATCAAAAGTAAAGCATTGAATATCCCTTTTTTAATATTTAGTCCAAAGGCCTTTGGCTTTAATGACGCTATTTACTCGCTTGGGCATGCTTTCGACTAGATTCTCGATGAGTTGGTGCCCACTCCGTCTGAACCCGAGTCCAAAGTTCTTCTAAGTTTCTTGGGGCATTTTCGTACATTCCAAGTCGTTTTTTTAAAAGAGCCCACAAATTTTAAACAGGGTTCAAATCAGGACATTGCGCTGGCCATTGCATGGTTTGAAACCTTTGCCTACCGAGCCAATTTTTAACTATTTTCGCGGTATGTTTTGGATCTCCATCTTGTTGAAAAATTACTTCATATTCCGGATATGCACATTCTTCCACGAAGTCGGGTAAATTTTCTTTTAAAATGCGTAAATAATCTTCTTTTTTATTATTCCATTAATTTTGTATTATCGACCCGACATACATTCCACCAAGTGAAACAGCTCCATACCATTAAGCTGCCTCCTCCATGTTTCATGGTTTCCTTAACTTCGTTTTTTTGCAAAGTTTCATAAGGCCGGTGCCAATAGTATTGCTTACCGTCTGACTGGAAACGGTTAACCTTGGTTTCATCGGGCCATATCACCCTTTTCCAGTCACCTACGCTCCAATTTGTATGTTCCTTTCAAAATTTCAAGCGCGCTGCTACATTCTTGGTGGAGAGTGCTGGCTTTTTGTGCTTCACTGCCGATGTCAGGCTAATTTTCCGGAGTGCTCTACGCGCTGTCCATTCGCTTACGTTTTTGTTCAAGCTCCAGCTGCTCCATAGCTCAGGCATCTCTGTCAGTAAGCAATGTTGGTCGCGATTTTTTTACTTCAGGTGGGCTCACATTTCGTCGTTTTCTTACTTGAAGCACTGTTCGATGGCAAATATTTAACAGTTCAGCAATTTTCCGCGCTGAATAATTTTGTTTTGTCATTTCAACAATTTGAACTTCCAGTTGGTCAGGTACCTATTTTCTTCATTTTTGATTTAAAAAACTGTTTACAAAAATGTGTGCGGAAACAATACATTCAGTCAAACTTTTAAATCAAAAATGATTTTTTGATGAATTGCAAAGTAGTAAAAATAACTGTAACTTTTAATGTACTCTCCAACCATAAATTAGTGTTGCCAAGTAAGAAAAAACGAATAAAATTAAAACGTGCAAAAGTGGATACATTAAGTTTTTTATGAAATGATTTTTCGTTTGTGTTTGGTTTCAGTATCAAAAAATATTTTTGTAGTTTTACTCGTAATTTCTATGAATAAATACAAATTAAATAAAAAAAAAAGTTGTGATATCTTCATTTTTTTCGGATTTTACAGACACCCAAAGACAAATTTGAGAAAGATGTATCCACATTTGGTCGCCACTGTATATGTTTCATGATTGTATTATAATGAATTTACCATAACCACCACGAAATTCTCGAAATTTCGGAATTCTCTTCACACTATTAATTAAGATTAATTAATCCACGTGAAATTATAGTTTTTATTCCATAATTTTATTTGTCATTAATTTCTCAGTTTGATTAATAAATTCAATTTTTAAAAACGTAATAAGCGAAAAATTCCCTGTATTGATCTACTGTTAATCAGTACACTTTCTTTTATATATAATTTTTTAGATAACTAAGAAAATCCACTAGTTTTAGAAATTTGTTTTGTAAATTAAGTTAAAATAAAATATAAAAGCATACATACACATACATATATATTAAAGATTATTTCAAATTTACGAAAAGGTACGCTTTCTCACATTCAGTCTTCCAACCGAAATGTCAGCAACGCAACTCAACTGCAGTCGGTGCTGCAAAGGTTTGACATTTCGAGTGTTTATTGTGATTTTTTTAGTTTGATAATAATGAACATATGTATGCAAATTAAAAAAATATTCAAGCGGTTAGCGAACGTGAGATTTTGTGGAACTTGTCCAACAAAAAATTCAACAGCTGAAACCAACAGATACAAAAAAAGGCATGAAATGTCAAAAAGCAGCATGTTGACGTCAAATGTGGGTACCTACAAAATAGTACGTACAACACTTTTTGACAGTTCTTTCCTCTGCAGCGCGCAGTTCTATTCCAGTTGCAGTTGTGAATTGTATTCAGGCCGATAAACTCTCACAGTAGGCTTTTAAACGCTATGATTTTCTGGTCTACCACTGTTTTCTAGAATTGTAGAAAATACAAATGTTTTAAAGAACCTACTTACACTATTTTCATACACACTCTTCCAATAATGACTGCTGCTTCTATTCCGCATTACCCCTTGAACACAATGGGAATTCGCTAGTTGCGGTAAAAATCGCAGTAGCACAAGCTGTCACTAAAATCGCTCACTATGTAGCTAAGGTCGCCCACAATGGTGTAGCGCAGGAAGAACGTCAGCTGGCATTTTTTTTGACATTTATGCATTTGTGTTTAGTTTTGTAAGACCATTCATATTTTTGGGCAACTTAATTTTCATTTTTCAAATTAAAAATGGACCAACGCGATGAAAATGCATTTATTGCAATGATAATGCAAAAGCTTTTAAAGCTTTAAAATGTAGCGCGACTAATAGCAGAAAGTAGAAAATTATTCAAAAATGGCGACAGCGATCGCTGCAGCAACAGCTTCCCATTGTGGCGCTTTGTACTATTTTCGTATGTTTCAACTTTGACAGCGCGACAAGCAGCTGCCCATTTGCTTCAAATCAAATGGGCAGCCTCCAATTTGCTTAAAGAGTTTTCCTTAAATGTGATTTTCTTTTTCGTTTTATATTTGCGAAGCATTTCACAATATGTAGTTAATTGAAATAGGCGCTTTTCTTTTTAAGCTCAGAGCAGAGAACTGAGCTGTCAAAAAAGGCCTTTGTTTCTTTTTAAGCTCAGACATATCGGAGCGCTCGGTTTACTTTTTCTTTTTCAGTCAGATCGCTCTCTATTAGCTCTAAATGAATTGACAGAGCTTATGGAGTAAAAAGCTGACTTCATGTTTGTTTCGTGTGCTATGAAAGAGACAGATGGCAAATTCCAAAACAATTGACAGTTCATTTCTCCAGTGTGTTTAATGAATAAATCGGAGATATGTGATTGAACTCTGCTCAGAGCGTACTCGAAGTGCTCAGACTCTGAGGCCCCTTTCACACCAAACGAATCCGAATCAATCAGAATCACTCCGAATCAAGTTGAATCTGATTGACCAAGATTCGGCTTCGAGCGCTCCGTTTAAATGTAAAGGGATTCTTTTCCCGTCTTCAGACCGGACGAATTTGGTTCAATCAGGTTTGATTCGAGGTCGCATTTGATTCAACCTGTCAGATTCCTCGTCCGGTCAGTCTTGAATCAACAACCATACGAGAGAGAGAGCAACTAAAAGAAGGAAAACAAAAAGAAGATGAAAGGATTTTTATAGATTCAGGTTGATTCAGCTGGTGTGAAAGAGTGGAGATGACGAATCAGATTCAACTTGATTCGAAGTGATTCTAATTGATTCGGATTCGCTTGGTGTGAAAGGGGCCTGATTTGTTCAGTGCTCTGATCTGTTCAATGCTCTGCTCTGAGTTTGAAAAGAAAAACGCCATAATGACAAATTAGTGACCGTGAACTATCACCTTAGCCGATTTCACCCTGCATAGTGCATACCTATACAGTGGTGGAAAATTATTTAGAAACGATTATGAATTTTTTTTTTAAATAGGTTTTATCTATGTAAAGAGGGATTTAGGACATAACAAATCGAATATTATTTTTGGTTAAAAATGTAACTTTATTATTAAGATAAGGGTTTGCCACTATGCCGCGACTGGCTGAAATAGATTTCAACTAATATTTTCGACAACTTTTTGCAGCAACTATGTAGGGCCGTACGTCTGTAATATCTCGCCGAATATTCGCCTCAATCATTTCGGGATTATCTGCTTAGACAAGCAACTAAATATAGTGCCATTAATAACAGTCAGCGCTATTAAATCGAAAAATCTTGGAAGCCACGCCCGACATCCATAAACCAATAAATTGATTGTTTCGTTGGCTGTATAGCATGTAGCTCAAAAGAACCATTATTTTGGTAATAAATTTGCCAACGTTTTTCAAGTGCTTATCTATTAATTGTGAAAAAGCAAACCAAACTGAGCATAAATCGATTGACAGCTGTCAAATAGACAAACTCCGAAAAAGGTATTACCAGATTGAATACCACACGTCTAAAAAAAAAAGTGTATATCAATCAAAAAATTGCATCACTTTATTTAAAAAAAAAAAAAAAAGTATCTATCTATCTACTCATTTTTCTCAGTTCTTTTATACGTTAAATGAGTATCTTAACTTAAAAGACCCTCAAACGTACATGTACATGCAACCTTATTAACAGTGCCTATTTTAGCAGACCTTTACTTTACCTTTAAAGTCTTTAACAATTAAACCTTAGAGTTTTCACAGTATTTCAAGTTAATTAAATTATATTAATTTATATTTATTGAATAATATATTACTTATACAAGCATATACATACATTTTCCCCAATATTTATCCAGTCCTCTGGAATTCAGAATCGCAGCCACCAGCATTTTCAACACAATACTACCCTTAAAAGTAGATTTAACAAGTTTTTTTTTTCTTTTAACTTGCTTCTCTCTATACCTATGAACCTTTTGTTCTACACTTAAAATGCGATTTCACCTTATTTATTCTTTTGTTTATATTCCAGGCACCACTGTCATCATTCCTATTTCATCGCTAGCACAATATACTACCGCACCCACTTTCCGGGCACCCGGATATATAATGGATCATGATGGAACACTGCACCGACCGGCAACGGTGGCAACACCACCCAAAACAACTATGGTGGCTATGTCACCACCAATTTCAGCATCGGCTCACCGGCCGCAACAGCAACAACAACTACAACAACAGCAGCAGCAGCAGCATTGCACGAGCTTTCCCTACGATGGCACCGCACCAAGAACTTTATCGACCGGTGTTCCTGTCAACTCACAGTTTTATTATGGATGACAAAATCAAAAGGATGACAATGCAAGTTGTCTACCAGCAGCGAGCGGCAGTGGCAGTGGCAGCAGTCCTCCTCCCCTTCTACAATATAAGCCAAATTCCAATGCAATTGTTTTGATAGATGCAGCAAAATCAAAAGATACTAAAGCGAACCAGGACAACAAACAGCATAGCAGTACGAGTTCCACAGCCAGTAGTACATCAGAACGAACTTATTGCTTTTAAGATCCAAATCTAAAGATAAATTATTTAACAAAATACCAAATTCTACGGTTTATACCTACACTCTTGTAAATAAAATAAGTCTAGTTATAAATTTATCTTAAACGTTACACCTGATCGATTAAGTCATAAGAAAACCAAAAAACAAAAAACTAAATTAATCACTAACTATATTAATTAATTTATCCAATAAAAACCAAAAAACAAAAGTGACTACGAAAGTAAGTTTAGATAGTAAGATTTAGAGTGTAAATTTTCATTGAAATTCCAAAAACAATATACACAGTATACCAGTTTTATCTGTAGGGTTCCTATATTATTATGTATGTACATCCATTCCATGTTGTTATCGCAAGCCCGATCCCATCAGAACCTAGACCAAAAATAAACTCCTTTCTCCTTAAACCTTTACAAATGGGTTGCGCTATAATGCTGTCAACCGCTCATAGTCCGAGATGACAAGCGAGAAGTCGTTGTTAAATCTGACAATGTAAATGTCATGCTCTTTAAAATTTTGTTGTCTCCAAACATTATATGTATCTAAAAACTCATTTTGTTTTTGAAAAAAAAAAAACATTTTTGGGAATATTTGTAGTCAAAAAATCACTAAGTCCAAAAATTTCTGAAAAAGAAAATTATCTGACACTCGTATTTTTTCGAAAACGCGATTTGCATCAAAAAATACAAATGCATTTCATTCTTTAATACAAATTGTAAAAGCGTTCTTTTTGTTAACGTAATTTCTTTCGTCATATGTTTATAATCGTAAATTGTGGAAAATTTGTATCTCTGACTTTGCATTTGTCTTTATCAAATTGTGGAAAATTTATACCTTTGACTTTGTCTTTATCAAATCTTTATATCCCTTGGGTATAACTTCTGCTCTGATTTATCATTACATTATAGCTAAACCACATCCATGCGTTCAGTCGCCGACTTTGACAAATCGAAGAGGCACAATGGACTTTTGCGAAGCAATGTTTAATGTTAACTCAGACTTTGCCTCCGCTTTAGATCGTAAATATCGTAAGCCACACCGCAAAGTCTAAATATATTTATTTACTATTTAGGTGACACTTTGACAGCTGACAACTATATCGTAAATATCGTTAGGCCGACAGCAACCCCCGAATTAATCTCTAATCTATTTTTTTTAATTTCTAATCTATTTTTTGTTTAGGTGACACTTTGACAGCTGACAACTGTATTGTCAAAATCATAATGGTAATGGTTTGATGATTCAATTGATCATTTGTCAGAATGATTTAAAAACAAATTTCTACAAAATTTTGCGAAATTCAGACCAAAAGTAGTTTTAATTTTTAAAATCTTAAAGAAAATTATGTTTCGAAAGTATCATAATTTTTATTTTTTAGTTATATTTTTTTATTTGTATTGAATTTATATGAAATAAAAACGGAAGAAAATGGGTTTGTTCGTAGATTATGGTCTTAGTAAAATGGTTCTTCATGTGCAACAGATGGTGTTATTGTTGATAAAGTAATATTTTTTGATGCTACTAACTTTTTACAGAATAACAAACAATTAAACAGTTTATCTTATAATTTAAAAAATATAGTCGAGGCAGCTTACTAACATAATTTATTTTTGTTTACAATTAATAACAAAAAATAAAAGAAGGAAGTGTAGGGAACTTAAAGATCGATTTTATACTAAGGAACGTTAAATACCAGAATATTAAGTATGATTTAAATTTTGTATCAATATTTTTTTCGGAGGACTTAACAAGATATGTTTTAGATTTTATTCTGATAGTTAATGGTAAAAAATCCATACGGAGTGGGCGCAAAATTTTGTAGAACAAAAGAAAATAGAAAACATAGTACATACATACTACATACATAAAAAATATTGCACACAATTTGTCAGCTGATTGCAAAAACCCACTAGTAATTAAGCAGAAATTAGTTCAAATAAATAGAAAATAAGTTCTGTCAAAATATCAGAATTAATCTTGAGCGACGTCATAGTGTTTTTGATCTTGGACACTACTCTACGATCGCAGCCATAAAGTGTCAAACGTACCAACGGCAACGACTAAGAACGAAAATCCGGAAATTGCTTTCGAAACTCGAATAAAAGTCAAATGTCTAACCGCATCAGGATTTTACTCTACCTTTTATCAGCAGTGAATCTATTGCGGATGTTGGATTTTTTTTTCATATAAATTTCTACTTTACGACGGCTGATAATAATTTCTCAGAAAGTTTAATTGTAAATGTTGACGGAAATCTTAAATCAAAAATGTGTGAAGATACCTAAAATTTTTGTTGAATGCCATGTAAATACAACCGATTTTCTTAGACTGTAACCTTAATGTTGGTTTTGTTGGCATCTGGAACAATTAAGTCTATATTAAGTGCTACACTCCTATACTGCATTCACAACTTTTATATTAAAGAAGTTTTTTTGGTGCAAAGTTGTGTGTTTATAAATCCCATTACTTTATCTACACACCTTTTGCTACCTACAAACATATTTAAGTATTGTGTGTTAAGAATTCCAATTAGCTTACTATTTGGAGAATTTAGGTATCACTTTGTATAATCACGTATGAAATGAATGGGTCATGGCAAAATTCAAAAGCGATACAAATAATTTTTTTTTTTGATAAAATTATTTCGGTTTTCAAATACGGTTGTTTTGATTTTTGGTGAGTTATTTATGACGTTGGCCTTATTAAAAATCCAAGTTTCTGACTTTGACTGTCGAACTCAAGATGGCATAAATCTTATTTTAAAACTTTCTACGGTTTTAAGGCCACTTATTTTGCTTCGAATAGCCTAAGTTTTTAACGAACAAATTATTTTGCAGCTAAACTATATTTAAAGATTTAAAGGTGTTTTGAGTTTGCTCCTACTTTGTATTTCGAACAGTTTTTAAATAAATTTCAAATAAAGTCTACTCATTATGAAATGGCAAACCAACCTGATCATAAATCAAGTGACAGCTGTCAAAAAGACTAATTTAAAAAAAAAACCACACGTCTCTCTATCGAAGGTGCAAGAACTTGACAGCCATGTTTGTAACTTAACCTTTACCTAAGTATTTTTCAAATACTCGAGAAAGTTAAATAAATACCCACATTGAAGACAGAAATTTTAAGTAATTGATTTCGGTGAATCAACTGAAGTTCAACCCAAGCTAAAGTATATAAATTAATTTTTGTTTGACAACACGTATTTAATTTTTGAACCGCGGCTGAACGTCAATATACTCACCGAAATTGGTGAGGAAACATTTCTGAAACGTGACTTAAATTTTGATCCAAGATTAAATGTTCTTATAAATGTCTGTCTTACTTAGGCCTGCGTTAGACATGTTCATAAAGTCAGATTTGCCATCTAACAAATGCAGAAAATTTGCAGAAGCTATGTTCATAAACGTCATGAATGCAATCAGCGTCGGTCAGATTATGCAGCCATACTTTTTGACTGCAAAAAGCACTTTAGATAACAACAATTTAAGTAATTCATTAATAAATTTCTTTTTAGCAATTGAACATATGTGCATATGTAACTTTTTTTAAGGGAAAGTAATTCATTGCGGAGGACAGTCCTCTTCTCCTTATTTGATATCTTAGGATCTTGGGTACCAAACAAAAGAAAATCTTGTTCAGGCAATGATTCTACACAGCATGTTCATTTATCCAACAAAGCAGAAAGACAATACTAACGCAGATTTTTGACGTTTTTGAAAACACCCATTGTTTTCGTGTAGAAGTAGGGGTACATGATTTTATTTCTTAAACAAGTCCTGTTCCTGGCTAAGGGGCCAGTTTTAGCTATCAGTGGTTTTTATCATTGAAACCAATCATTGTAATTTTTTTGACAGATCGTTTATAGCGATCATTGAAAATGTTTGTTATTGAACAAAATTTCCTGATTGACAGACATTTTTTATGACAGCAACGATTCGTTTCACTTTTGGATGTAAAATAATCAGCTGTTCAAAAAAAATTAATTTCAATCCGTAAAATAGAAAAAAACATTTTTCTAATCGAATATAATTTGCACGTTAAATCAAAAGTCAAATATCCATTCAAAATTTTGTCCGGATTGGTTTCAGTGATAGCTATAGCTTCGTAAAGTAGTGACTGTTAGTGAGATTAGACTTGAAAAATCATAAGTTTTGGTAAAAACTTCTTAAATTTTACCTTGGTCTATTAAGAAAACCATCCGAAAATTTTTGTATTCCCACATTTGGTTGTACTACTTTAGTCCTGGTTGCTGCAAAGCTGACAGCTCGATTAATAACACAAGTCCTTATAAGCAGCGGCCCATAAGTAACAAATTTATACTACGTTTCCACCGAGCACTAAACCGAGATTTAGCTAGATTTGTCACAAATCTCCTTGAAATCTCGAAGATTTACCATACAAATTTTAATCTCCTCAAATGAAGATTTCAAATAAAACTCATTGAAATCTACTTGGAAACATTAGTTTGTCAAATCAAACAAACTTTTTTTTCGGAGAATAATTCTTGAACCGACCCATTTAAACGCCAATTTCGTTTATTGACAGATGGAAATGTCAACGAAAACTATCTGTCTCACTTCCATATGACTCAAATTCAAAACAATAAACAACTTTCAAGAAAATTTAAGTATATCTACAAAAATAATAAATATGTACAAGAATATAATAAAACTAATTACTTACAGATGATGAGTGAACAAATACATATTTTTTTTCTTTTCGAAAGGAGAATAATTTGAAGTTTGGTTGTTATGACATAAACCAAACGTCAAATTAATCTCCTTTTCTTTGGTGGAAACACCTCATGATTTATTTTAAATCACTTGCCTTAAATCTCGGATTATTTGTTGGTGGAAACGTACTATTACCGGACTCAACACAAAGAGTAGCTAAACTTTTAACTTTTTGCCAGTTAGGTATCTATAATAGGCATGTTCGATACCATGATGTATCGCTGTGATCCGAACTCGTTCTGATGAGGTTCGAGCACTCTTCCCATGATCTCCTTAAATTGTTTATGTTTTTTTATACATATGTATACATACATACATATAACGTGTGTTGACGTTAAATAGGAGTCTTATATGATTAAATAATTCACGCTTTAAGTTTACTTATATCTTTTAAATATTATTTATACGACAGCAATATTTTTTCTCCTTCTAATTGAACAAAGTGTAGTAAATTGGTACAAATGAGATGGTTTCATCTGTCAAATTAAAATCAAACCTAATTGAACGTAAAGGAAACAACGAAAATGAGTTTTCATCATTTTAGATTTTTTTTAACTGAGCAAACGCAAACAAAATATAAATATAAAATTGTATCAGTTCAATAAAATGCTCTGAAATTCCTCAGTAAGCATACGCACTGAGTTCATAAAATTGAACAGATCTAGTAATTTGAAGTTTGTCTTCTATTCGCATTGTCAAAATAACGCAACGTATCTATTAGTTCACTCCAATCCATTTGGTATGTCAATGTCAACTGATCCGTTGCAGCAACGAATACGACGGATTCTATGGTAACCCAACTCATTGGGCTGAGTCGTGCGTGGAAATAGGGTTCAAGTACATCATTTTGACGTATCAAAAAAAAATTCCTACCTGAATTAACTATGTCTTTATAAATGTATAAAAAAAAACAAATGGCAGCGAGAATAGCAAGGCGCAAAAAAAAATTAAAATTAATGTTTGTTTATATATATTTTTCAAAAAAATTTCAAAGCGCATCTTTTAAATCCTATAAAAGTCCTTCTGTAATCCACTTTTTTGTCAGTGTTACACTGCCTTAACCCCACTCATTTTATTTAAGATTATGCCTACACTACATTCTCATAACAACACCAAGTAAAATAAAAATAACAAATAAAACGAATTAGATTACCAAAAGTGAAAATGAAGACCTAAATGGCCAACAAGACCTTAAAAAGAAAAAAAAAATAATAAAGAAAATAACATGAAACCAAACCAAAAGATGAAACAAAAATCATTTTCATTTTATTTTGCCCTTGGAATGAAATGCGCTCGTTTCTTTTTATTGAACTATCTGTATAAATTTATATATATGTATGTATGTGTACAGTACACGTGTACATATGTATGTTAAAAGCACGAAAAAAGACACTTATAAAAGGCTCTAAGGTTGTTTTCTTGATTTCGTAAGACATTCGCGGTTCTCAAATGCTGCATTCAATTTTGCCAGAATTGGAATAAAGCCCAAAATATGCGGCGGTTTCAACATCAACAAATGGCGGTCACAAGTCGCAACAACAGTACTCTTTAGTGTCCACCCGCAACCCCAACCCCAACTTCCAATCTAATAATCCTCCAGAATTTGTTCACATTCCCTCGAATTGAATCGCTACGATACTACTTGCTATACCTAATACTCGTAATATAACATAAATTAAACATAACCAGAAGGGTTTTTCATTTTGTTTCCATTTCATTTATTTTCATTAAAATGCATCGTGGATACAAAATTCATGGAAACAAACAAAAATAATAAAAATTTGGTTGTATAAGCAATATCGCCCAATATAGTATTATACCTACTTTTACCAGCCTTCAGAAGTTGGAACTTAGAAAGGAAAAAAAGTAAGCCCTTTATATTATTACATACATACCTCCATACCTAATCCTTCCTCGAAACTCATTAATGTTTTTAAGGAATTTTTATCTGTGATATTATTTGTAAAGACTTTGTATAAAATAGCAAAATAAAAAAATATATATGTAAAAAAAAAATTGCAAAACTTAAAAAAAAAAATTATATAAAAATAAAGCGACGAATAGAAAAAAAAAAACTTTTTAAGAGTTAAAAAAACAGTTAGAAAAATTAAACTAAAATGAAATGAATAACAGTTGATAATTTATATAGAACTTCAAAAATAAATAAAAAACTTTAATGAGTGATTGTAAATTTATTTTAAATTTATTAAAAAAAAAACCAAAAATATGTGAAATAAATAAAACTTTGTAATTAATAGATTAAGAGTTAAGATAATGAAAATCAATAAAATTTAATTACATTTAAAAATTTAAACAAGTGGACAAATTGTTTGATTTTAAAAAAAAGGTAATAGATTACAAGGGATTAGTTTGGCAATTTTCAAATATTGGCTTAGAAACTGTATCTAACTACCAAAGAATTGCCAACATAAAAATTATGCTCATCTGAGATTGGCAAACGATTTTTTCAAAAAACTGAAAAAAAAATAATTTTGAAGATTTATGCATCAATTGGGTGGGTCAATGCTCCGTATATACTGAAACCGCATCTTGTTTTGAGGCTTGGTTGAGGAAATAGTCCAACCGAAACATAATTTGTGATGGGCTGGGTCGAAATTCTGTATAATCTAAGTTTTTGACCAATTTTTCCGAAACGAGAGCTCGCAGAAGTTTTTGGTTTGCAGTTGTTGATAGAGCATTAAAATACTTATCTTTTGATGTGTATCTCGATTGTGTAGGAAAGAGTTTTGAAAATACTACTTTTTTTCGGCAAGGGGTTAGCCCACGATTTTTTCGAAAAACTGAAAAAAAAATCATTTTTGAAATGTATGAATCAATTGATAGTTGAGTCGATGCTCTGTATTATAGTGAAAACCGCATCTTGTTTGGAGGCTTGGTTGAGGAAATAGACCAACCGAAACATAATTTGTGATGGGCTGGGTCGAAAGCTGTAATCTTACTTTTTGACCAATTTTCCCGAAACGAGAGCTCGGAGAACCTTTTGGTTTGCAGTTGGGGGTAGAGCATTAAAATACCTATCTTTTGATATGTATCTCAATCGGGTAGGAAAGAGTTTTGAAAAGACTACTTTTTTCGGCAAGGGGTTAGCCCACGATTTTTTCGAAAAACTGAAAAGAAATAATTTTTGAAATTTATACATCAATTGATAGTTGGGACGATGCTCTGTATTATAGTGAACACCGCATCTTGTTTGGAGGCTTGGTTGAAGAAATAGACCAACCGAAACATAATTTGTTTGGATGCTTGGTTGAGGAAATAGACCAACCGAAACATAATTTGTGATGGGCTGGATCGAAATTCTGTAATATTACTTTTTGACCAATTTTCCCAAAACGAGAGCTCGGAGAACCTTTTTGTTTGCAGTTCGGGGTGGAGCATTAAAATATCTATCTTTTGATATGTATCTCGATTGGGTAGGAAAGAGTTTTGAAAATACTACTTTTTTTCGGCAAGATTTTTTCGAAAAACTGAACAAAAAATCATTTTTTAAATTTATGCATCAATTGATAGGTGGGTTGATGCTCTGTATTATAGTGAAAACCGCATCTTGTTTGGAGGCTTGGTTGAGGAAATAGACCAACCGAAACATAATTTGTGAAGGGCTGGGTCGAAATTCTGTAATCTTACTTTTTGACCAATTTTCCCGAAACGAGAGCTCGGAGAACCTTTTGGTTTGCAGTTCGGGGTGGAGTATTAAAATATCTATCTTTTGATATGTATCTCAATCGGGTAGGAAAGAGTTTTGAAAATACTACTTTTTTTCGGCAAGGGGTTAGCCCACGATTTTTTCGAAAAACTGAAAAGAAATAATTTTTGAAATTTATGTGTACATCAATTGATAGTTGGGACGATGCTCTGTATTATAGTGAAAACCGCATCTTGTTTGGAGGCTTGGTTGAGGAAATAGACCAACCGAAACATAATTTGTGATGGGCTGGGTCGAAATTCTGTAATCTTACTTTTTGACCAATTTTCCCAAAACGAGAGCTCGGAGAACCTTTTGGTTTGCAGTTCGGGGTGGAGCATTAAAATATCTATCTTTTGATATGTATCTCGATTGGGTAGGAAAGAGTTTTGAAAATACTACTTTTTTTCGGCAAGGGGTTAGCCCACGATTTTTTCGAAAAACTGAAAAGAAATCATTTTTGAAATTTATACATCAATTGATAGTTGGGACTATGCTTTGTATTATAGTGAAAACCGTATCTTGTTTGGAGGCTTGGTTGAGGAAATAGACCAACCGAAAGATAATTTGTGATGGGCTGGGTAGAAATTCTGTAATCTTACTTTTTGACCAATTTTCCCGAAACGAGAGCTCGGAGAACCTTTTGGTTTGCAGTTCGGGGTGGAGCATTAAAATACCTATCTTTTGATATGTATCTCGATTGG
The DNA here is from genome assembly GCA_951509635.1 of Eupeodes luniger. NCBI lineage: Eukaryota > Metazoa > Arthropoda > Insecta > Diptera > Syrphidae > Eupeodes > Eupeodes luniger. The sequence goes on along the minus strand of OX608073.1, from coordinate 156,698,128 downwards.
GTAGGAAAGAGTTTTGGAAATACTACCTTTTTTCGGCAAGGGGTTAGCCCACGCTTTTTTCGAAAAACTGAAAAAAAATCATTTTTGAAATTTATACATCAATTGATAGGTGGGTTGATGCTCTGTATTATAGTGAAAACCGCATCTTGTTTGGAGGCTTGGTTGAGGAAATAGACCAACCGAAACATAATTTGTGATGGGCTGGGTCGAAATTCTGTAATCTTACTTTTTGACCAATTTTTCCGAAACGAGAGCTCGGAGAACCATTTGGTTTGCAGTTCGAGGTGGAGCATTAAAATATCTATCTTTTGATATGTATCTCGATTGGGTAGGAAAGAGTTTTGAAAATACTACTTTTTTTCGGCAAGGGGTTAGCCCACGATTTTTTCCAAAAACTGAAAAGAAATAATGTTTGAAATTTATGTGTACATCAATTGATAGTTGGGACGATGCTCTGTATTATAGTGAAAACCGCATCTTGTTTGGAGGCTTGGTTGAGGAAATAGACCAACCGAAACATAATTTGTGATGGGCTGGGTCGAAATTCTGTAATCTTACTTTTTGACCAATTTTTCCGAAACGAGTGCTCGGAGAACCTTTTGGTTTGCAGTTCGGGGTGGAGCATTAAAATATCTATCTTTTGATATGTATCTCAATCGGGTAGGAAAGAGTTTTGAAAATACTACTTTTTTTCGGCAAGGGGTTAGCCCACGACTTTTTCCAAAAACTCAAAAGAAATCATTTTTGAAATTTATACATCAATTGATAGTTGGGACGATGCTCTGTATTATTGTGAAAACCGCATCTTGTTTGGAGGCTTGGTTGAGGAAATAGACCAACCGAAACATAATTTGTGATGGACTGGGTCGAAATTCTGTAATCTTACTTTTTGACCAATTTTTCCGAAACGAGAGCTCGCAGAAGTTTTTGGTTTGCAGTTGGGGGTAGAGCATTAAAATACCTATCTTTTGATATGTACCTCAATCGGGTAGGAAAGAGTTTTGAAAATACTATTTTTTTTCGGCAAGGGGTTAGCCCACGATTTTTTCGAAAAACTGAAAAGAAATAATTTTTGAAATTTATGCATCAATTGATAGGTGGGTTGATGCTCTGTATTATAGTGAAAACCGCATCTTGTTTGGAGGCTTGGTTGAGGAAATAGACCAACCGAAACATAATTTGTTTGGAGGCTTGGTTGAGGAAATAGACCAACCGAAACATAATTTGTGATGGGCTGGGTCGAAATTCTGTAATCTTACTTTTTGACCAATTTTTCCGAAACGAGAGCTCGGAGAACCTTTTTGTTTGCAGTTCGGGGTGGAGCATTAAAATATCGATCTTTTGATATGTATCTCGATTGGGTAGGAAAGAGTTTTGAAAATACTACTTTTTTTCGGCAAGGGGTTAGCCCACGATTTTTTCGAAAAAATGAAAAAAAAAACATTTTTGAAATTTATGCATCAATTGATAGGTGGGTCGATGCTCTGTATTATAGTGAAAACCGCATCTTGTTTGGAGGCTTGGTTGAGGAAATAGACCAACCGAAAGATAATTTGTGATGGTCTGGGTCGAAATTCTGTAATCTTACTTTTTGACCAATTTTTCCGAAACGAGAGCTCGGAGAACCTTTTGGTTTGCAGTTCGGGGTGGAGCATTAAAATATCTATCTTTTGATATGTATCTCGATTGGGTAGGAAAGAGTTTTGAAAGTACTACTTTTTTTCGGCAAGGGGTTAGCCCACGATTTTTTCCAAAAACTCAAAAGAAATCATTTTTGAAATTTATACATCAATTGATAGTAGGGGCGATGCTCTGTATTATTGTGAAAACCGCATCTTGTTTGGAGGCTTGGTTGAGGAAATAGACCAACCGAAACATAATTTGTGATGGACTGGGTCGAAATTCTGTAATCTTACTTTTTGACCAATTTTTCCGAAACGAGAGCTCGCAGAAGTTTTTGGTTTGCAGTTGGGGGAAGAGCATTAAAATACCTATCTTTTGATATGTACCTCAATCGGGTTGGAAAGAGTTTTGAAAGTACTACTTTTTTTCGGCAAGGGGTTAGCCCACGATTTTTACGAAAAACTGAAAAGAAATAATTTTTGAAATTTATGCATCAATTGATAGTTGGGACGATGCTCTGTATTATAGTGAAAACCACATCTTGTTTGGAGGCTTGGTTGAGGAAATAGACCAACCGAAACATAATTTGTTTGGATACTTGGTTGAGGAAATAGACCAACCGAAACATAATTTGTGATGGGCTGGGTCGAAATTCTGTAATCTTACTTTTTGACCAATTTTCCCAAAACGAGAGCTAGGCAAGATTTTTTCGAAAAACTGAAAAAAAATCATTTTTGAAATTTATGCATCAATTGATAGGTGGGTTGATGCTCTGTATTATAGTGAAAACCGCATCTTGTTTGGAGGCTTGGTTGAGGAAATAGACCAACCGAAACATAATTTGTTTGGAGGCTTGGTTGAGGAAATAGACCAACCGAAACATAATTTGTGATGGGCTGGGTCGAAATTCTGTAATCTTACTTTTTGACCAATTTTTCCGAAACGAGAGCTCGGAAAACCTTTTGGTTTGCAGTTCGGGGTGGAGCATTAAAATATCGATCTTTTGATATGTATCTCGATTGGGTAGGAAAGAGTTTTTAAAATACTACTTTTTTTCGGCAAGGGGTTAGCCCACGATTTTTTCGAAAAAATGAAAAAAAAAAACATTTTTGAAATTTATGCATCAATTGATAGGTGGGTCGATGCTCTGTATTATAGTGAAAACCGCATCTTGTTTGGAGGCTTGGTTGAGGAAATAGACCAACCGAAAGATAATTTGTGATGGACTGGGTCGAAATTCTGTAATCTTACTTTTTGACCAATTTTTCCGAAACGAGAGCTCGCAGAAGTTTTTGGTTTGCAGTTGAGGGTAGAGCATTAAAATACCTATCTTTTGATATGTATCTCAATCGGGTAGGAAAGAGTTTTGAAAATACTACTTTTTTTCGGCAAGGGGTTAGCCCACGATTTTTTCGAAAAACTGAAAAAAAAATCATTTTTTAAATTTATGCATCAATTGATAGTTGGGACGATGCTCTGTATTATAGTGAAAACCGCATCTTGTTTGGTTGAAACAACCGAAACATAATTTGTGATGGGCTGGGTCGAAATTCTGTAATCTTACTTTTTGACCAATTTTCCCGAAACGAGAGCTCGGAGAACCTTTTGGTTTGCAGTTCGTGGTGGAGCATTAAAATATCTATCTTTTGATATGTATCTCAATCGGGTAGGAAAGAGTTTTGAAAATACTACTTTTTTTCGGCAAGGGGTTAAAAACTATACTTTAAGAGAATTTTTGATTAACAGAACTTTTAAATGCAGATTTTAGCTCACGATTTTTTCGAAAAACTGAAAAGAAATCATTTTTGAAATTTATACATCAATTGATAGTTGGGACTATGCTTTGTATTATAGTGAAAACCGTATCATGTTTGGAGGCTTGGTTGAGGAAATAGACCAACCGAAAGATAATTTGTGATGGGCTGGGTAGAAATTCTGTAATCTTACTTTTTGACCAATTTTCCCGAAACGAGAGCTCGGAGAACCTTTTGGTTTGCAGTTCGGGGTGGAGCATTAAAATACCTATCTTTTGATATGTATCTCAATCGGGTAGGAAAGAGTTTTGAAAATACTACTTTTTTTCGGCAAGGGGTTAGCCCACGATTTTTTCGAAAAACTGAAAAAAAATCATTTTTGAAATTTATACATCAATTGATAGGTGGGTCGATGCTATGTATTATAGTGAAAACCGCATCTTGTTAGGAGGCTTGGTTGAGGAAATAGACCAACCGAAAAATAATTTGTGAAGGGCTGGGTCGAAATTCTGTAATCTTACTTTTTGACCAATTTTCCCGAAACGAGAGCTCGGAGAACCTTTTGGTTTGCAGTTTGGGGTGGAGCATTAAAATATCTATCTTTTGATATGTATCTCAATCGGGTAGGAAAGAGTTTTGAGAATACTACTTTTTTTCGGCAAGGGGTTACCCACGATTTTTTCGAAAAACTGAAAAGAAATCATTTTTGAAATTTATACATCAATTGATAGTTGGGACGATGCTGTGTATTATAGTGAAAACCGCATCTTGTTTGGAGGCTTGGTTGAGGAAATAGACCAACCGAAACATAATTTGTGATGGGCTGGGTCAAAATTCTGTAATCTTACTTTTTGACCAATTTTTCCGAAACGAGAGCTCGCAGAAGTTTTTGGTTTGCAGTTGAGGGTAGAGCATTAAAATACCTATCTTTTGATATGTATCTCAATCGGGTAGGAAAGAGTTTTGAAAATACTACTTTTTTTCGGCAAGGGGTTAGCCCACGATTTTTTCGAAAAACTGAAAAGAAATAATTTTTGAAATTTATGCATCAATTGATAGTTGGGACGATGCTGTGTATTATAGTGAAAACCGCATCTTGTTTGGAGGCTTGGTTGAGGAAATAGACCAACCGAAAAATAATTTGTGAAGGGCTGGGTCGAAATTCTGTAATCTTACTTTTTGACCAATTTTCCCGAAACGAGAGCTCGGAGAACCTTTTGGTTTGCAGTTTGGGGTGGAGCATTAAAATATCTATCTTTTGATATGTATCTCAATCGGGTAGGAAAGAGTTTTGAAAATACTACTTTTTTTCGGCAAGGGGTTACCCACGATTTTTTCGAAAAACTGAAAAGAAATCATTTTTGAAATTTATACATCAATTGATAGTTGGGACGATGCTGTGTATTATAGTGAAAACTGCATCTTGTTTGGAGGCTTGGTTGAGGAAATAGACCAACCGAAACATAATTTGTGATGGGCTGGGTCAAAATTCTGTAATCTTACTTTTTGACCAATTTTCCCAAAACGAGAGCTCGGAGAACCTTTTGGTTTGCAGTTCGGGGTGGAGCATTAAAATATCTATCTTTTGATGTGTATCTCGATTGGGTAGGAAAGAGTTTTGGAAATACTACCTTTATTCGGCAAGGGGTTAGCCCACGATTTTTTCGAAAAACTGAACAAAAAATCATTTTTGAAATTTATGCATCAATTGATAGTTGGGACGATGCTCTGTATTATAGTGAAAACCGCATCTTGTTTGGAGGCTTGGTTGAGGAAATAGACCAACCGAAACATAATTTGTGATGGGCTGGGTAGAAATTCTGTAATCTTACTTTTTGACCAATTTTCCCAAAACGAGAGCTCGGAGAACCTTTTGGTTTGCAGTTCGGGGTGGAGCATTAAAATACCTATCTTTTGATATGTATCTCGATTGGGTAGGAAAGAGTTTTGGAAATACTACCTTTTTTCGGCAAGGGGTTAGCCCACGATTTTTTCGAAAAACTGAACAAAAAATCATTTTTGAAATTTATGCATCAATTGATAGTTGGGACGATGCTCTGTATTATAGTGAAAACCGCATCTTGTTTGGAGGCTTGGTTGAGGAAATAGACCAACCGAAAAATAATGTTGAAAATTACAGAGGCATTTGTAAGCTGTCCACAATTCCTAAATTGCTCGAAAGTTTAGTAAAGACCAAACTGGATTTTGTCGTAAAAGAGAATGTAAGTGATGCCCAGCATGGGTTTATATCGGGTAGATCAACTGTCACTAATCTCGCATGTTTTTCTTCTTTCGTTATTAATTGTATAGAAAGTCAAAGTCAAGTAGACGCTATCTACACGGATTTTAGTAAGGCATTCGATTCTGTATGCCACAACATACTGCTTCGTAAGCTTCATAACTTTGGGATTCACTCTAATCTCCTTCAGTGGATTTCATCTTTTTTAACTGATAGAGTACAAAAAGTAAAACTTGATAATCAAACCTCGAGATCGATTAAATGTACCTCAGGAGTTCCCCAGGGTAGTCATCTTGGCCCACTTTTATTTATAATATTTATAGATGATATTTGCAAAAACATAAAGTTCAGCCAATGTCTCATATATGCTGATGATCTAAAATTATTTCTAAAAGTGAATTCCATTTATGATTGCTTTAATCTCCAAATAGACCGCGATCATTTATCAAACTGGTGTTTGGTTAACTGTCTTAAACTTAATGTCAAGAAATGCTTCGCTATCTCTGTCACTAGGAAACTCTCAACTTATGAGTTTGCGTATTCTCTTGATCGTATCCCTCTTCAGAGAACTGCTACGGTAAAGGATTTGGGTGTCTCCTTTGATTCCAAGTTTACATTTGTTCCGCACATGGATGCTATTGTTGCTAAAGCCAACTCTATGATTGGTTTCATTAAAAGAAATTCAACTGACTTTTCGGATCCCTATACGCTTACTTCTCTATATAACTCATTAGTTAGATCATTACTTGAGTATGCTGATGTCATATGGAATCCTTTCCAACAAACATTTTCGGATAGAATTGAGAAAGTTCAGAATCGTTTCACAAAATATGTGTTTTTTAAAATGCGCTGGAATTTTTGTCCAGATTCTCAAGCTCGACGTAATCTTCTAGGTCTGAAATCTCTCAAATCTCGAAGAACTATTCATGATATAGTATTTGTGCGAGATATTTTATGTTACCATATAAAGTGTCCTAACCTTCTATCGTTAATTTGTATTTATGCCCCGATTAGACCATTGAGGGAAAGATACCTTCTTTTTCAACCTAAACATAGGACAAATTATGGAATGAATGAACCAGTTTCAAGGTCAATTAGGGAGTTCAACGAAGTAATTAGTCATATTGACATAGCATGGCCTAGAAACAAATTCAAAAATGATTTGTATTATCTATTTTTAAGAAATTAATCATGAATTGTAAATTATTATTATTATTATAATTATTTTTTTTTTGTGTATATATGTACCTATGTATTTATTCTTTTTTGCATCTGTTGAGACTTTAGCTCGTAGATTAAATAAATAAATAAATAAATAAATAAATAAATAAATAATTTGTGATGGGCTGGGTCGAAATTCTGTAATCTTACTTTTTGACCAATTTTCCCAAAACGAGAGCTCGGAGAACCTTTTGGTTTGCAGTTCGGGGTGGAGCATTAAAATATCTATCTTTTGATGTGTATCTCGATTGGGTAGGAAAGAGTTTTGGAAATACTACCTTTTTTCGGCAAGGGGTTAGCCCACGATTTTTTCGAAAAACTGAACAAAAAATCATTTTTGAAATTTATGCATCAATTGATAGTTGGGACGATGCTCTGTATTATAGTGAAAACCGCATCTTGTTTGGAGGCTTGGTTGAGGAAATAGACCAACCGAAACATAATTTGTGATGGGCTGGGTCGAAATTCTGTAATCTTACTTTTTGACCAATTTTCCCAAAACGAGAGCTCGGAGAACCTTTTGGTTTGCAGTTCGGGGTGGAGCATTAAAATATCTATCTTTTGATGTGTATCTCGATTGGGTAGGAAAGAGTTTTGAAAATACTACTTTTTTTCGGCAAGGGGTTAGCCCACGATTTTTTCGAAAAACTGAACAAAAAATCATTTTTGAAATTTATGCATCAATTGATAGTTGGGACGATGCTCTGTATTATAGTGAAAACCGCATCTTGTTTGGAGGCTTGGTTGAGGAAATAGACCAACCGAAACATAATTTGTGATGGGCTGGGTCGAAATTCTGTAATCTTACTTTTTGACCAATTTTTCCGAAACGAGAGCTCGGAGAACCTTTTGGTTTGCAGTTCGGGGTGGGGCATTAAAATACCTATCTTTTGATATGTATCTCAATCGGGTAGGAAAGAGTTTTGAAAATACTACTTTTTTTCGGCAAGGGGTTAGCCCACGATTTTTTCGAAAAACTGAAAAGAAATAATTTTGGAAATTTATACATCAATTGATAGTTGGGACGATGCTCTGTATTATAGTGAAAACCGCATCTTATTTGGAGGCTTGGTTGAGGAAATAGATCAACCGAAGCATAATTTGTTTGGATACTTGGTTGAGGAAATAGACCAACCGAAACATAATTTGTGATGGGCTGGGTCGAAATTCTGTAATCTTACTTTTTGACCAATTTTCCCAAAACGAGAGCTCGGAGAACCTTTTGGTTTGCAGTTCGTGGTGGAGCATTAAAATATCTATCTTTTGATATGTATCTCAATCGGGTAGGAAAGAGTTTTGGAAATACTACTTTTATTCGGCAAGGGGTTAGCCCACGATTTTTTCGAAAAACTGAAAAGAAATAATTTTTGAAATTTATGCATCAATTGATAGTTGGGACGATGCTCTGTATTATAGTGAAAACCACATCTTGTTTGGAGGCTTGGTTGAGGAAATAGACCAACCGAAGCATAATTTGTTTGGATACTTGGTTGAGGAAATAGACCAACCGAAACATAATTTGTGATGGGCTGGGTCGAAATTCTGTAATCTTACTTTTTGACCAATTTTCCCAAAACGAGAGCTCGGAGAACCTTTTGGTTTGCAGTTCGGGGTGGAGCAGTAAAATATCTATCTTTTGATGTGTATCTCGATTGGGTAGGAAAGAGTTTTGGAAATACTACCTTTTTTCGGCAAGGGGTTAGCCCACGATTTTTTCGAAAAACTGAACAAAAAATCATTTTTGAAATTTATGCATCAATTGATAGTTGGGACGATGCTCTGTATTATAGTGAAAACCGCATCTTGTTTGGAGGCTTGGTTGAGGAAATAGACCAACCGAAACATAATTTGTGATGGGCTGGGTCGAAATTCTGTAATCTTACTTTTTGACCAATTTTCCCAAAACGAGAGCTCGGAGAACCTTTTGGTTTGCAGTTCGGGGTGGAGCATTAAAATATCTATCTTTTGATGTGTATCTCGATTGGGTAGGAAAGAGTTTTGGAAATACTACCTTTATTCGGCAAGGGGTTAGCCCACGATTTTTTCGAAAAACTGAACAAAAAATCATTTTTGAAATTTATGCATCAATTGATAGTTGGGACGATGCTCTGTATTATAGTGAAAACCGCATCTTGTTTGGAGGCTTGGTTGAGGAAATAGACCAACCGAAACATAATTTGTGATGGGCTGGGTCGAAATTCTGTAATCTTACTATTTGACCAATTTTCCCAAAACGAGAGCTCGGAGAACCTTTTGGTTTGCAGTTCGGGGTGGAGCATTAAAATATCTATCTTTTGATGTGTATCTCGATTGGGTAGGAAAGAGTTTTGAAAATACTACTTTTTTTCGGAAAGGGGTTAGCTCACGATTTTTTCGAAAAACTGAAAAGAAATCATTTTTGAAATTTATACATCAATTGATAGTTGGGACTATGCTTTGTATTATAGTGAAAACCGTATCTTGTTTGGAGGCTTGGTTGAGGAAATAGACCAACCGAAACATAATTTGTGATGGGCTGGGTAGAAATTCTGTAATCTTACTTTTTGACCAATTTTCCCGAAACGAGAGCTCGGAGAACCTTTTGGTTTGCAGTTCGGGGTGGAGCATTAAAATACCTATCTTTTGATATGTATCTCGATTGGGTAGGAAAGAGTTTTGGAAATACTACCTTTTTTCGGCAAGGGGTTAGCCCACGATTTTTTCGAAAAACTGAACAAAAAATCATTTTTGAAATTTATGCATCAATTGATAGTTGGGACGATGCTCTGTATTATAGTGAAAACCGCATCTTGTTTGGAGGCTTGGTTGAGGAAATAGACCAACCGAAACATAATTTGTGATGGGCTGGGTCGAAATTCTGTAATCTTACTTTTTGACCAATTTTTCCGAAACGAGAGCTCGGAGAACCTTTTGGTTTGCAGTTCGGGGTGGAGCATTAAAATACCTATCTTTTGATATGTATCTCAATCGGGTAGGAAAGAGTTTTGAAAATACTACTTTTTTTCGGCAAGGGGTTAGCCCACGATTTTTTCGAAAAACTGAAAAGAAATCATTTTGGAAATTTATACATCAATTGATAGTTGGGACGATGCTCTGTATTATAGTGAAAACCGCATCTTATTTGGAGGCTTGGTTGAGGAAATAGACCAACCGAAACATAATTTGTGATGGGCTGGGTCGAAATTCTGTAATCTTACTTTTTGACCAATTTTCCCTAAACGAGAGCTCGGAGAACCTTTTGGTTTGCAGTTCGGGGTGGAGCATTAAAATATCTATCTTTTGATATGTATCTCGATTGGGTAGGAAAGAATTTTTAAAATACTACTTTTTTTCGGCAAGATTTTTTTCGAAAAACTGAAAAAAAATCATTTTTGAAATTTATGCATCAATTGATAGGTGGGTTGATGCTCTGTATTATAGTGAAAACCGCATCTTGTTTGGAGGCTTGGTTGAGGAAATAGACCAACCGAAACATAATTTGTGATGGACTGGGTCGAAATTCTGTAATCTTACTTTTTGACCAATTTTTCCGAAACGAGAGCTCGCAAAAGTTTTTGGTTTGCAGTTGGGGGTAGACCATTTAAATACCTATCTTTTGTTATGTACCTCAATCGGGTAGGAAAGAGTTTTGAAAGTACTACTTTTTTTCGGCAAGGGGTTAGCCCATGATTTTTTCGAAAAACTGAAAAGAAATAATTTTTAAATTTATGCATAAATTGATAGTTGGGACGATGCTCTGTATTATAGTGAAAACCACATCTTGTTTGGAGGCTTGGTTGAGGAAATAGACCAACCGAAGCATAATTTGTTTGGATACTTGGTTGAGGAAATAGACCAACCGAAACATAATTTGTGATGGGCTGGGTCGAAATTCTGTAATCTTACTTTTTGACCAATTTTCCCAAAACGAGAGCTCGGAGAACCTTTTGGTTTGCAGTTCGGGGTGGAGCATTAAAATATCTATCTTTTGATGTGTATCTCGATTGGGTAGGAAAGAGTTTTGGAAATACTACCTTTTTTTGGCAAGGGGTTAGCCCACGATTTTTTCGAAAAACTGAACTAAAAATCATTTTTGAAATTTATGCATCAATTGATAGTTGGGACGATGCTCTGTATTATAGTGAAAACCGCATCTTGTTTGGAGGCTTGGTTGAGGAAATAGACCAACCGAAACATAATTTGTGATGGGCTGGGTCGAAATTCTTAATCTTACTTTTTGACCAATTTTCCCAAAACGAAAGCTCGGAGAACCTTTTGGTTTGCAGTTCGGGGTGGAGCATTAAAATATCTATCTTTTGATGTGTATCTCGATTGGGTAGGAAAGAGTTTTGAAAATACTACTTTTTTTCGGCAAGGGGTTAGCTCACGATTTTTTCGAAAAACTGAAAAAAAAAATCATTTTTGAAATTTATACATCAATTGATAGGTGGGTCGATGCTATGTATTATAGTGAAAACCGCATCTTGTTTGGAGGCTTGGTTGAGGAAATAGACCAACCGAAACATAATTTGTGATGGGCTGGGTAGAAATTCTGTAATCTTACTTTTTGACCAATTTTCCCGAAACGAGAGCTCGGAGAACTTTTTGGTTTGCAGTTCGGGGTGGAGCATTAAAATACCTATCTTTTGATATGTATCTCGATTGGGTAGGAAAGAGTTTTGGAAATACTACCTTTTTTCGGCAAGGGGTTAGCCCACGATTTTTTCGAAAAACTGAACAAAAAATCATTTTTGAAATTTATGCATCAATTGATAGTTGGGACGATGCTCTGTATTATAGTGAAAACCGCATCTTGTTTGGAGGCTTGGTTGAGGAAATAGACCAACCGAAACATAATTTGTGATGGGCTGGGTCGAAATTCTGTAATCTTACTTTTTGACCAATTTTCCCAAAACGAGAGCTCGGAGAACCTTTTGGTTTGCAGTTCAGGGTGGAGCATTAAAATATCTATCTTTTGATATGTATATCGATTGGGTAGGAAAGAGTTTTGAAAATACTACTTTTTTTCGGCAAGGGGTTAGCCCACGATTTTTTCCAAAAACTCAAAAGAAATCATTTTTGAAATTTATACATCAATTGATAGGTGGGTCGATGCTATGTATTATAGTGAAAACCGCATCTTGTTTGGAGGCTTGGTTGAGGAAATAGACCAACCGAAACATAATTTGTGATGGGCTGGGTCGAAATTCTGTAATCTTACTTTTTGAACAATTTTTCCGAAACGAGAGCTCGCAGAAGTTTTTGGTTTGCAGTTGGGGGTAGAGCATTAAAATACCTATCTTTTGATATGTATCTCGATTGGGTAGGAAAGAGTTTTGAAAATACTACTTTTTTTCGGCAAGGGGTTAGCCCACGATTTTTTCGAAAAACTGAAAAAAAAATCATTTTTGAAATTTATACATCAATTGATAGGTGGGTCGATGCTCTGTATTATAGTGAAAACCGCATCTTGTTTGGAGGCTTGGTTGAGGAAATAGACCAACCGAAACATAATTTGTGATGGGCTGGGTCGAAATTCTGTAATCTTACTTTTTGACCAATTTTCCCAAAACGAGAGCTCGGAGAACCTTTTGGTTTGCAGTTCAGGGTGGAGCATTAAAATATCTATCTTTTGATATGTATATCGATTGGGTAGGAAAGAGTTTTGAAAATACTACTTTTTTTCGGCAAGGGGTTAGCCCACGATTTTTTCCAAAAACTCAAAGGAAATCATTTTTGAAATTTATACAGTTGGGACGATGCTCTGTATTATAGTGAAAACCGCATCTTTTTTGGAGGCTTGGTTGAGGAAATAGGCCAACCGAAACATAATTTGTGATGGGCTGGGTCGAAATTCTGTAATCTTACTTTTTGACCAATTTTTCCGAAACGGGAGCTCGGAGAACCTTTTGGTTTGCAGTTCGGGGTGGAGCATTAAAATACCTATCTTTTGATATGTATCTCAATCGGGTAGGAAAGAGTTTTGAAAATACTACTTTTTTTCGGCAAGGGGTTAGCCCACGATTTTTTCGAAAAACTGAAAAAAAAATCATTTTTGAAATTTATACATCAATTGATAGGTGGGTCGATGCTCTGTATTATAGTGAAAACCGCATCTTGTTTGGAGGCTTGGTTGAGGAAATAGACCAACCGAAACATAATTTGTGATGGGCTGGGTCGAAATTCTGTAATCTTACTTTTTGACCAATTTTCCCAAAACGAGAGCTCGGAGAACCTTTTGGTTTGCAGTTCGGGGTGGAGCATTAAAATATCTATCTTTTGATATGTATATCGATTGGGTAGGAAAGAGTTTTGAAAATACTACTTTTTTTCGGCAAGGGGTTAGCCCACGATTTTTTCGAAAAACTGAAAAAAAAAATCATTTTTGAAATTTATACATCAATTGATAGGTGGGTCGATGCTATGTATTATAGTGAAAACCGCATCTTGTTTGGAGGCTTGGTTGAGGAAATAGACCAACCGAAACATAATTTGTGATGGGCTGGGTCGAAATTCTGTAATCTTACTTTTTGACCAATTTTCCCAAAACGAGAGCTCGGAGAACCTTTTGGTTTGCAGTTCAGGGTGGAGCATTAAAATATCTATCTTTTGATATGTATATCGATTGGGTAGGAAAGAGTTTTGAAAATACTACTTTTTTTCGGCAAGGGGTTAGCCCACGATTTTTTCCAAAAACTCAAAGGAAATCATTTTTGAAATTTATACAGTTGGGACGATGCTCTGTATTATAGTGAAAACCGCATCTTTTTTGGAGGCTTGGTTGAGGAAATAGGCCAACCGAAACATAATTTGTGATGGGCTGGGTCGAAATTCTGTAATCTTACTTTTTGACCAATTTTCCCAAAACGAGAGCTCGGAGAACCTTTTGGTTTGCAGTTCAGGGTGGAGCATTAAAATATCTATCTTTTGATATGTATATCGATTGGGTAGGAAAGAGTTTTGAAAATACTACTTTTTTTCGGCAAGGGGTTAGCCCACGATTTTTTCCAAAAACTCAAAGGAAATCATTTTTGAAATTTATACAGTTGGGACGATGCTCTGTATTATAGTGAAAACCGCATCTTTTTTGGAGGCTTGGTTGAGGAAATAGACCAACCGAAACATAATTTGTTTGGAGGCTTGGTTGAGGAAATAGACCAACCGAAACATAATGTGTGATGGGCTGGGTCGAAATTCTGTAATCTTACTTTTTGACCAATTTTTCCGAAACGAGAGAGCTCGCAGAAGTTTTTGGTTTGCAGTTGGGGGTAGAGCATTAAAATACATATCTTTTGATACGTACCTCAATCGGGTAGGAAAGAGTTTTGAAAATACTACTTTTTTTCGGCAAGGGGTTAGCCCACGATTTTTTCGAAAAACTGAAAAGAAATAATTTTTGAAATTTATGCATCAATTGATAGTTGGGACGATGCTGTGTATTATAGTGAAAACCGCATCTTGTTTGGAGGCTTGGTTGAGGAAATAGACCAACCGAAAAATAATTTGTGAAGGGCTGGGTCGAAATTCTGTAATCTTACTTTTTGACCAATTTTCCCGAAACGAGAGCTCGGAGAACCTTTTGGTTTGCAGTTTGGGGTGGAGCATTAAAATATCTATCTTTTGATATGTATCTCAATCGGGTAGGAAAGAGTTTTGAAAATACTACTTTTTTTCGGCAAGGGGTTACCCACGATTTTTTCGAAAAACTGAAAAGAAATCATTTTTGAAATTTATACATCAATTGATAGTTGGGACGATGCTGTGTATTATAGTGAAAACTGCATCTTGTTTGGAGGCTTGGTTGAGGAAATAGACCAACCGAAACATAATTTGTGATGGGCTGGGTCAAAATTCTGTAATCTTACTTTTTGACCAATTTTCCCAAAACGAGAGCTCGGAGAACCTTTTGGTTTGCAGTTCGGGGTGGAGCATTAAAATATCTATCTTTTGATGTGTATCTCGATTGGGTAGGAAAGAGTTTTGGAAATACTACCTTTATTCGGCAAGGGGTTAGCCCACGATTTTTTCGAAAAACTGAACAAAAAATCATTTTTGAAATTTATGCATCAATTGATAGTTGGGACGATGCTCTGTATTATAGTGAAAACCGCATCTTGTTTGGAGGCTTGGTTGAGGAAATAGACCAACCGAAACATAATTTGTGATGGGCTGGGTAGAAATTCTGTAATCTTACTTTTTGACCAATTTTCCCAAAACGAGAGCTCGGAGAACCTTTCGGTTTGCAGTTCGGGGTGGAGCATTAAAATACCTATCTTTTGATATGTATCTCGATTGGGTAGGAAAGAGTTTTGAAAATACTACCTTTTTTCGGCAAGGGGTTAGCCCACGATTTTTTCGAAAAACTGAAAAAAAAACATTTTTGAAATTTATACATCAATTGGTAGTTGGGACGATGCTCTGTATTATAGTGAAAACCGCATCTTGTTTGGAGGCTTGGTTGAGGAAATAGACCAACCGAAACATAATTTGTTTGGAGGCTTGGTTGAGGAAATAGACCAACCGAAACATAATTTGTGATGGGCTGGGTCGAAATTCTGTAATCTTACTTTTTGACCAATTTTTCCGAAACGAAAGCTCGGAGAACCTTTTGGTTTGCAGTTCGGGGTGGAGCATTAAAATACCTATCTTTTGATATGTATCTCAATCGGGTAGGAAAGAGTTTTGAAAATACTACTTTTTTTCGGCAAGGGGTTAGCCCACGATTTTTTCGAAAAACTGAAAAAAAATCATTTTTGAAATTTATACATCAATTGATAGGTGGGTCGATGCTCTGTATTATAGTGAAAACCGCATCTTGTTTGGAGGCTTGGTTAAGGAAATAGACCAACCGAAACATAATTTGTTTGGAGGCTTGGTTGAGGAAATTGACCAACCGAAACATAATGTGTGATGGGCTGGGTCGAAATTCTGTAATCTTACTTTTTGACCAATTTTCCCAAAACGAGAGCTCGGAGAACCTTTTGGTTTGCAGTTCGGGGTGGAGCATTAAAATATCTATCTTTTGATATGTAGATATATCGATTGGGTAGGAAAGAGTTTTGAAAATACTACTTTTTTTCGGCAAGGGATTAGCTCACGAGTTTTTCCAAAAACTCAAAAGAAATCATTTTTGAAATTTATACATCAATTGATAGTTGGGACGATGCTCTGTATTATAGTGAAAACCGCAGCTTGTTTGGAGGCTTGGTTAAGGAAATAGACCAACCGAAACATAATTTGTTTGGAGGCTTGGTTGAGGAAATAGACCAACCGAAACATAATGTGTGATGGGCTGGGTCGAAATTCTGTAATCTTACTTTTTGACCAATTTTTCCGAAACGAGAGAGCTCGCAGAAGTTTTTGGTTTGCAGTTGGGGGTAGAGCATTAAAATACATATCTTGTGATACGTACCTCAATCGGGTAGGAAAGAGTTTTGAAAATACTACTTTTTTTCGGCAAGGATTAGCTCACGAGTTTTTCCAAAAACTCAAAAGAAATCATTTTTGAAATTTATACATCAATCGATAGTTGGGACGATGCTCTGTATTATAGTGAAAACCGCATCTTGTTTGGAGGCTTGGTTAAGGAAATAGACCAACCGAAACATAATTTGTTTGGAGGCTTGGTTGAGGAAATAGACCAACCGAAACATAATGTGTGATGGGCTGGGTCGAAATTCTGTAATCTTACTTTTTGACCAATTTTTCCGAAACGAGAGAGCTCGCAGAAGTTTTTGGTTTGCAGTTGGGGGTAGAGCATTAAAATACATATCATTTGATACGTACCTCAATCGGGTAGGAAAGAGTTTTGAAAATACTACTTTTTTTCGGCAAGGGGTTAGCCCACGATTTTTCCGAAAAACTGAAAAGAAATAATTTTTGAAATTTATATGTACATCAATTGATAGGTGGGTCGATGCTATGTATTATAGTGAAAACCGCATCTTGTTTGGAGGCTTGGTTGAATAAATAGACCAACCGAAACATAATTTGAGATGGGCTGGGTCGAAATTCTGTAATCTTACTTTTTGACCAATTTTCCCAAAACGAGAGCTCGGAGAACCTTTTGGTTTGCAGTTCGGGGTGGAGCATTAAAATATCTATCTTTTGATATGTATCTCGATTGGATAGGAAAGAGTTTTGAAAATACTACTTTTTTTCGGCAAGGGATTAGCCCACGAGTTTTTCCAAAAACTCAAAAGAAATCATTTTTGAAATTTATACATCAATTGATAGTTGGGACGATGCTCTGTATTATAGTGAAAACCGCATCTTGTTTGGAGGCTTGGTTGAGGAAATAGACCAACCGAAACATAATTTGTGATGGACTGGGTCGAAATTCTGTAATCTTACTTTTTGACCAATTTTTCCGAAACGAGAGCTCGCAGAAGTTTTTGGTTTGCAGTTGGGGGTAGAGCATTAAAATACCTATCTTTTGATATGTACCTCAATCGGGTAGGAAAGAGTTTTGAAAGTACTACTTTTTTTCGGCAAGGGGTTAAAAACTATACTTTAAGAGAATTTTTGATTAACAGAACTTTTAAATGCAGATTTTAGCTCACGATTTTTTCGAAAAACTGAGAAGAAATCATTTTTGAAATTTATACATCAATTGATAGTTGGGACTATGCTCTGTATTATAGTGAAAACCGCATCTTGTTTGGAGGCTTGGTTGAGGAAATAGACCAACCGAAAGATAATTTGTGAAGGGCTGGGTCGAAATTCTGTAATCTTACTTTTTGGCCAATTTTCCCGAAAAGAGAGCTCGGAGAACCTTTTGGTTTGCAGTTTGGGGTGGAGCATTAAAATATCTATCTTTTGATATGTATCTCAATCGGTTAGGAAAGAGTTTTGAAAATACTACTTTTTTTCGGCAAGGGGTTAGCAGACGATTTTTTCGAAAAAATGAAAAAAAAAACATTTTTGAAATTTATGCATCAATTGATAGGTGGGTCGATGCTCTGTATTATAGTGAAAACCGCATCTTGTTTGGAGGCTTGGTTGAGGAAATAGACCAACCGAAAGATAATTTGTGATGGTCTGGGTCGAAATTCTGTAATCTTACTTTTTGACCAATTTTTCCGAAACGAGAGCTCGGAGAACCTTTTGGTTTGCAGTTCGGGGTGGAGCATTAAAATATCTATCTTTTGATATGTATCTCGATTGGGTAGGAAAGAGTTTTGAAAATACTACTTTTTTTCGGCAAGGGGTTAGCCCACGATTTTTTCCAAAAACTCAAAAGAAATCATTTTTGAAATTTATACATCAATTGATAGTTGGGACGATGTTCTGTATTATTGTGAAAACCGCATCTTGTTTGGAGGCTTGGTTGAGGAAATAGACTAACCGAAACATAATTTGTGATGGACTGGGTCGAAATTCTGTAATCTTACTTTTTGACCAATTTTTCCGAAACGAGAGCTTGCAGAAGTTTTTGGTTTGCAGTTGGGGGTAGAGCATTAAAATACCTATCTTTTGATATGTACCTCAATCGGGTAGGAAAGAGTTTTGAAAGTACTACTTTTTTTCGGCAAGGGGTTAGCCCACGATTTTTACGAAAAACTGAAAAGAAATAATTTTTGAAATTTATACATCAATTGATAGTTGGGACGATGCTCTGTATTATAGTGAAAACCGCATCTTATTTGGTTGAAACAACCGAAACATAATTTGTGATGGGCTGGGTCGAAATTCTGTAATCTTACTTTTTGACCAATTTTTCCGAAACGAGAGCTCGGAGAAGTTTTTGGTTTGCAGTTGGGGGTAGAGCATTAAAATACCTATCTTTTGATATGTACCTCAATCGGGTAGGAAAGAGTTTTGAAAATACTACTTTTTTTCGGCAAGGGGTTAAAAACTATACTTTAAGAGAATTTTTGATTAACAGAACTTTTAAATGCAGATTTTAGCTCACGATTTTTTCGAAAAACTGAAAAGAAATCATTTTTGAAATTTATACATCAATTGATAGTTGGGACTATGCTCTGTATCATAGTGAAAACCGCATCTTGTTTGGAGGCTTGGTTGAGGAAATAGACCAACCGAAAGATAATTTGTGAAGGGCTTTGTCGAAATTCTGTAATCTTACTTTTTGACCAATTTTCCCGAAACGAGAGCTCGGAGAACCTTTTGGTTTGCAGTTCGGGGTGTATATCTATCTTTTGATATGTATCTCAATCGGGTAGGAAAGAGTTTTGAAAATACTACTTTTTTTCGGCAAGGGGTTAAAAACTATACTTTAAGAGAATTTTTGATTAACAGAACTTTTAAATGCAGATTTTAGCTCACGATTTTTTCGAAAAACTGAAAAGAAATCATTTTTGAAATTTATACATCAATTGATAGTTGGGACTATGCTCTGTATCATAGTGAAAACCGCATCTTGTTTGGAGGCTTGGTTGAGGAAATAGACCAACCGAAACATAATTTGTGATGGGCTGGGTAGAAATTCTGTAATCTTACTTTTTGACCAATTTTTCCGAAACGAGAGCTCGGAGAACCTTTCGGTTTGCAGTTCGGGGTGGAGCATTAAAATACCTATCTTTTGATATGTATCTCAATCGGGTAGGAAAGAGTTTTGAAAATACTACTTTTTTTCGGCAAGGGGTTAGCCCACGATTTTTTCGAAAAACTGAAAAAAAAACATTTTTGAAATTTATACATCAATTGATAGTTGGGACGATGCTCTGTATTATAGTGAAAACCGCATCTTATTTGGAGGCTTGGTTGAGGAAATAGATCAACCGAAACATAATTTGTGATGGGCTGGGTCGAAATTCTGTAATCTTACTTTTTGACTAATTTTCCCGAAACGAGATCTCGGAGAACCTTTTGGTTTGCAGTTTGGGGTGGAGCATTAAAATATCTATCTTTTGATATGTATCTCAATCGGGTAGGAAAGAGTTTTGAAAATACTACTTTTTTTCGGCAAGGGGTTAGCCCACGATTTTTTCGAAAAACTGAAAAGAAATCATTTTTGAAATTTATACATCAATTGATAGTTGGGACGATGCTCTGTATTATAGTGAAAACCGCATCTTATTTGGAGGCTTGGTTGAGGAAATAGATCAACCGAAACATAATTTGTGATGGGCTGGGTCGAAATTCTGTAATCTTACTTTTTGACCAATTTTCCCGAAACGAGAGCTCGGAAAAGCTTTTGATTTGCAGTTGGGGGTAGAGCATTAAAATACCTATCTTTTGATATGTATCTCAATCGGGTAGGAAAGAGTTTTGAAAATACTCCTTTTTTTCGGCAAGGGGTTATCCCACGATTTTTTCGAAAAACTGAAAAGAAATAATTTTTGAAATTTATGCATCAATTGATAGTTGGGACGATGCTCTGTATTATAGTGAAAACCGCATCTTGTTTGGAGGCTTGGTTGAGGAAATAGACCAACCGAAACATAATTTGTGATGGACTGGGTCGAAATTCTGTAATCTTACTTTTTGACCAATTTTTCCGAAACGAGAGCTCGCAGAAGTTTTTGGTTTGCAGTTGGGGGTGGACCATTTAAATACCTATCTTTTGTTATGTACCTCAATCGGGTAGGAAAGAGTTTTGAAAGTACTACTTTTTTTCGGCAAGGGGTTAGCCCATGATTTTTTCGAAAAACTGAAAAGAAATAATTTTTGAAATTTATGCATCAATTGATAGTTGGGACGATGCTCTGTATTATAGTGAAAACCACATCTTGTTTGGAGGCTTGGTTGAGGAAATAGACCAACCGAAGCATAATTTGTTTGGATACTTGGTTGAGGAAATAGACCAACCGAAACATAATTTGTGATGGGCTGGGTCGAAATTCTGTAATCTTACTTTTTGACCAATTTTCCCAAAACGAGAGCTCGGAGAACCTTTTGGTTTGCAGTTCGTGGTGGAGCATTAAAATATCTATCTTTTGATATGTATCTCAATCGGGTAGGAAAGAGTTTTGAAAATACTACTTTTTTTCGAAGGGGTTAGCCCACGATTTTTTCGAAAAACTGAAAAGAAATAATTTTTGAAATTTATGCATCAATTGATAGTTGGGACGATGCTCTGTATTATAGTGAAAACCGCATCTTGTTTGGAGGCTTGGTTGAGGAAATAGACCAACCGAAACATAATTTGTGAAGGGCTGGGTCGAAATTCTGTAATCTTACTTTTTGACCAATTTTCCCGAAACGAGAGCTCGGAGAACCTTTTGGTTTGCAGTTTGGGGTGGAGCATTAAAATATCTATCTTTTGATATGTATCCCAATCGGGTAGGAAAGAGTTTTGAAAATACTACTTTTTTTCGGCTACGATTTTTTCCAAAAACTCAAAAGAAATAATTTTTGAAATTTATGCATCAATTGATAGTTGGGACGATGTTCTGTATTATAGTGAAAACCGCATCTTGTTTGGAGGCTTGGTTGAGGAAATAGACCAACCGAAACATAATTTGTGATGGGCTGGGTCGAAATTCTGTAATCTTACTTTTTGACCAATTTTCCCAAAACGAGAGCTCGGAGAACCTTTTGGTTTGCAGTTCGGGGTGGAGCATTAAAATATCTATCTTTTGATGTGTATCTCGATTGGGTAGGAAAGAGTTTTGGAAATACTACCTTTTTTCGGCAAGGGGTTAGCCCACGCTTTTTTCGAAAAACTGAACAAAAAATCATTTTTGAAATTTTTGCATCAATTGATAGTTGGGACGATGCTCTGTATTATAGTGAAAACCGCATCTTGTTTGGAGGCTTGGTTGAGGAAATAGACCAACCGAAACATAATTTGTGATGGGCTGGGTCGAAATTCTGTAATCTTACTTTTTGACCAATTTTCCCAAAACGAGAGCTCGGAGAACCTTTTGGTTTGCAGTTCGGGGTGGAGCATTAAAATATCTATCTTTTGATGTGTATCTCGATTGGGTAGGAAAGAGTTTTGAAAATACTACTTTTTTTCGGCAAGGGAGCTCACGATTTTTTCGAAAAACTGAAAAGAAATCATTTTTGATATTTATACATCAATTGATAGTTGGGACTATGCTTTGTATTATAGTGAAAACCGTATCTTGTTTGGAGGCTTGGTTGAGGAAATAGACCAACCGAAACATAATTTGTGATGGACTGGGTCGAAATTCTGTAATCTTACTTTTTGACCAATTTTTCCGAAACGAGAGCTCGCAGAAGTTTTTGGTTTGCAGTTGGGGGTAGACCATTTAAATACCTATCTTTTGATATGTACCTCAATCGGGTAGGAAAGAGTTTTGAAAGTACTACTTTTTTTCGGCAAGGGGTTAGCCCATGATTTTTTCGAAAAACTGAAAAGAAATAATTTTTGAAATTTATGCATCAATTGATAGTTGGGACGATGCTCTGTATTATAGTGAAAACCACATCTTGTTTGGAGGCTTGGTTGAGGAAATAGACCAACCGAAGCATAATTTGTTTGGATACTTGGTTGAGGAAATAGACCAACCGAAAGATAATTTGTGATGGGCTGGGTCGAAATTCTGTAATCTTACTTTTTGACCAATTTTCCCAAAACGAGAGCTCGGAGAACCTTTTGGTTTGCAGTTCGGGGTGGAGCATTAAAATATCTATCTTTTGATGTGTATCTCGATTGGGTAGGAAAGAGTTTTGAAAATACTACTTTTTTTCGGCAAGGGGTTAGCTCACGATTTTTTCGAAAAACTGAAAAGAAATCATTTTTGAAATTTATACATCAATTGATAGTTGGGACGATGCTTTGTATTATAGTGAAAACCGTATCTTGTTTGGAGGCTTGGTTGAGGAAATAGACCAACCGAAAGATAATTTGTGATGGGCTGGGTCGAAATTCTGTAATCTTACTTTTTGACCAATTTTCCCGAAACGAGAGCTCGGAGAACCTTTTGGTTTGCAGTTCGGGGTGGAGCATTAAAATACCTATCTTTTGATATGTATCTCGATTGGGTAGGAAAGAGTTTTGGAAATACTACCTTTTTTCGGCAAAGGGTTAGCCCACGATTTTTTCGAAAAACTGAACAAAAAATCATTTTTGAAATTTATGCATCAATTGATAGTTGGGACGATGCTCTGTATTATAGTGAAAACCGCATCTTGTGTGGAGGCTTGGTTGAGGAAATAGACCAACCGAAACATAATTTGTGATGGGCTGGGTCGAAATTCTGTAATCTTACTTTTTGACCAATTTTTCCGAAACGAGAGCTCGCAGAAGTTTTTGGTTTGCAGTTGAGGGTAGAGCATTAAAATACCTATCTTTTGATATGTATCTCAATCGGGTAGGAAAGAGTTTTGAAAATACTACTTTTTTTCGGCAAGGGGTTAGCCCACGATTTTTTCGAAAAACTGAAAAGAAATCATTTTTGAAATTTATACATCAATTGATAGTTGGGACGATGCTCTGTATTATAGTGAAAACCGCATCTTATTTGGAGGCTTGGTTGAGGAAATAGACCAACCGAAACATAATTTGTGATGGACTGGGTCGAAATTCTGTAATCTTACTTTTTGACCAATTTCCCCAAAACGAGAGCTCGGAGAACCTTTTGGTTTGCAGTTCGGGGTGGAGCATTAAAATATCTATCTTTTGATAGGTATATCGATTGGGTAGGAAAGAGTTTTGAAAATACTACTTTTTTTCGGCAAGGGGTTAGCCCACGATTTTTTCGAAAAACTGAAAAAAAAAATGATTTTTGAAATTTATACATCAATTGATAGGTGGGTCGATGCTATGTATTATAGTGAAAACCGCATCTTGTTTGGAGGCTTGGTTGAGGAAATAGACCAACTGAAACATAATTTGTGATGGGCTGGGTCGAAATTCTGTAATCTTACTTTTTGACCAATTTTCCCAAAACGAGAGCTCGGAGAACCTTTTGGTTGGCAGTTCAGGGTGGAGCATTAAAATATCTATCTTTTGATATATATATCGATTGGGTAGGAAAGAGTTTTGAAAATACTACTTTTTTTCGGCAAGGGGTTAGCCCACGATTTTTTCCAAAAACTCAAAGGAAATCATTTTTGAAATTTATGCATCAATTGATAGTTGGGACGATGCTCTGTATTATAGTGAAAACCGCATCTTGTTTGGAGGCTTGGTTGAGGAAAAAGACCAACCGAAACATAATTTGTTTGGATACTTGGTTGAGGAAATAGACCAACCGAAACATAATTTGTGATGGCCTGGGTCGAAATTCTGTAATCTTACTTTTTGACCAATTTTCCCAAAACGAGAGCTCGGAGAACCTTTTGGTTTGCAGTTCGTGGTGGAGCATTAAAATATCTATCTTTTGATATGTATCTCAATCGGGTAGGAAAGAGTTTTGAAAATACTACTTTTTTTCGGCAAGGGGTTAGCCCACGATTTTTTCGAAAAACTGAAAAGAAATCATTTTTGAAATTTATACATCAATTGATAGTTGGGACGATGCTCTGTATTATAGTGAAAACCGCATCTTATTTGGAGGCTTGGTTGAGGAAATAGACCAACCGAAACATAATTTGTGATGGACTGGGTCGAAATTCTGTAATCTTACTTTTTGACCAATTTTCCCGAAACGAGAGCTCGGAGAACCTTTTGGTTTGCAGTTCGGGGTGGAGCATTAAAATATCTGTCTTTTGATATGTATCTCGATTGGGTAGGAAAGAATTTTGAAAATACTGCTTTTTTTCGGCAAGATTTTTTTCGAAAAACTGAAAAAAAATCATTTTTGAAATTTATGCATCAATTGATAGTTGGGACGATGCTCTGTATTATAGTGAAAACCGCATCTTGTGTGGAGGCTTGGTTGAGGAAATAGACCAACCGAAACGTAATTTGTGATGGGCTGGGTCGAAATTCTGTAATCTTACTTTTTGACCAATTTTCCCAAAACGAGAGCTCGGAGAACCTTTTGGTTTGCAGTTCGGGGTGGAGCATTAAAATATCTATCTTTTGATAGGTATATCGATTGGGTAGGAAAGAGTTTTGAAAATACTACTTTTTTTCGGCAAGGGGTTAGCCCACGATTTTTTCGAAAAACTGAAAAAAAAAATGATTTTTGAAATTTATACATCAATTGATAGGTGGGTCGATGCTATGTATTATAGTGAAAACCGCATCTTGTTTGGAGGCTTGGTTGAGGAAATAGACCAACTGAAACATAATTTGTGATGGGCTGGGTCGAAATTCTGTAATCTTACTTTTTGACCAATTTTCCCAAAACGAGAGCTCGGAGAACCTTTTGGTTGGCAGTTCAGGGTGGAGCATTAAAATATCTATCTTTTGATATATATATCGATTGGGTAGGAAAGAGTTTTGAAAATACTACTTTTTTTCGGCAAGGGGTTAGCCCACGATTTTTTCCAAAAACTCAAAGGAAATCATTTTTGAAATTTATGCATCAATTGATAGTTGGGACGATGCTCTGTATTATAGTGAAAACCGCATCTTGTTTGGAGGCTTGGTTGAGGAAAAAGACCAACCGAAACATAATTTGTTTGGATACTTGGTTGAGGAAATAGACCAACCGAAACATAATTTGTGATGGCCTGGGTCGAAATTCTGTAATCTTACTTTTTGACCAATTTTCCCAAAACGAGAGCTCGGAGAACCTTTTGGTTTGCAGTTCGTGGTGGAGCATTAAAATATCTATCTTTTGATATGTATCTCAATCGGGTAGGAAAGAGTTTTGAAAATACTACTTTTTTTCGGCAAGGGGTTAGCCCACGATTTTTTCGAAAAACTGAAAAGAAATAATTTTTGAAATTTATGCATCAATTGATAGTTGGGACGATGCTTTGTATTATAGTGAAAACCGTATCTTGTTTGGAGGCTTGGTTGAGGAAATAGACCAACCGAAAGATAATTTGTGATGGGCTGGGTCGAAATTCTGTTATCTTACTTTTTGACCAATTTTCCCGAAACGTGAGCTCGCAGAAGTTTTTGGTTTGCAGTTGGGGGTGGACCATTTAAATACCTATCTTTTGTTATGTACCTCAATCGGGTAGGAAAGAGTTTTGAAAGTACTACTTTTTTTCGGCAAGGGGTTAGCCCATGAGTTTTTCGAAAAACTGAAAAGAAATAATTTTTGAAATTTATGCATCAATTGATAGTTGGGACGATGCTCTGTATTATAGTGAAAACCACATCTTGTTTGGAGGCTTGGTTGAGGAAATAGACCAACCGAAGCATAATTTGTTTGGATACTTGGTTGAGGAAATAGACCAACCGAAACATAATTTGTGATGGGCTGGGTCGAAATTCTGTAATCTTACTTTTTGACCAATTTTCCCAAAACGAGAGCTCGGAGAACCTTTTGGTTTGCAGTTCGTGGTGGAGCATTAAAATATCTATCTTTTGATATGTATCTCAATCGGGTAGGAAAGAGTTTTGAAAATACTACTTTTTTTCGGCAAGGTGTTAGCCCACGATTTTTTCGAAAAACTGAAAAGAAATAATTTTTGAAATTTATGCATCAATTGATAGTTGGGACGATGCTCTGTATTATAGTGAAAACCACATCTTGTTTGGAGGCTTGGTTGAGGAAATAGACCAACCGAAACATAATTTGTTTGGATACTTGGTTGAGGAAATAGACCAACCGAAACATAATTTGTGATGGGCTGGGTCGAAATTCTGTAATCTTACTTTTTGACTAATTTTCCCGAAACGAGATCTCGGAGAACCTTTTGGTTTGCAGTTTGGGGTGGAGCATTAAAATATCTATCTTTTGATATGTATCTCAATCGGGTAGGAAAGAGTTTTGAAAATACTACTTTTTTTCGGCAAGGGGTTAGCCCACGATTTTTTCGAAAAACTGAAAAGAAATCATTTTTGAAATTTATACATCAATTGATAGTTGGGACGATGCTCTGTATTATAGTGAAAACCGCATCTTATTTGGAGGCTTGGTTGAGGAAATAGATCAACCGAAACATAATTTGTGATGGGCTGGGTCGAAATTCTGTAATCTTACTTTTTGACCAATTTTCCCGAAACGAGAGCTCGGAAAAGCTTTTGATTTGCAGTTGGGGGTAGAGCATTAAAATACCTATCTTTTGATATGTATCTCAATCGGGTAGGAAAGAGTTTTGAAAATACTCCTTTTTTTCGGCAAGGGGTTATCCCACGATTTTTTCGAAAAACTGAAAAGAAATAATTTTTGAAATTTATGCATCAATTGATAGTTGGGACGATGCTCTGTATTATAGTGAAAACCGCATCTTGTTTGGAGGCTTGGTTGAGGAAATAGACCAACCGAAACATAATTTGTGATGGACTGGGTCGAAATTCTGTAATCTTACTTTTTGACCAATTTTTCCGAAACGAGAGCTCGCAGAAGTTTTTGGTTTGCAGTTGGGGGTGGACCATTTAAATACCTATCTTTTGTTATGTACCTCAATCGGGTAGGAAAGAGTTTTGAAAGTACTACTTTTTTTCGGCAAGGGGTTAGCCCATGATTTTTTCGAAAAACTGAAAAGAAATAATTTTTGAAATTTATGCATCAATTGATAGTTGGGACGATGCTCTGTATTATAGTGAAAACCACATCTTGTTTGGAGGCTTGGTTGAGGAAATAGACCAACCGAAGCATAATTTGTTTGGATACTTGGTTGAGGAAATAGACCAACCGAAACATAATTTGTGATGGGCTGGGTCGAAATTCTGTAATCTTACTTTTTGACCAATTTTCCCAAAACGAGAGCTCGGAGAACCTTTTGGTTTGCAGTTCGTGGTGGAGCATTAAAATATCTATCTTTTGATATGTATCTCAATCGGGTAGGAAAGAGTTTTGAAAATACTACTTTTTTTCGGCAAGGGGTTAGCCCACGATTTTTTCGAAAAACTGAAAAGAAATAATTTTTGAAATTTATGCATCAATTGATAGTTGGGACGATGCTCTGTATTATAGTGAAAACCGCATCTTGTTTGGAGGCTTGGTTGAGGAAATAGACCAACCGAAAGATAATTTGTGAAGGGCTGGGTCGAAATTCTGTAATCTTACTTTTTGACCAATTTTCCCGAAACGAGAGCTCGGAGAACCTTTTGGTTTGCAGTTTGGGGTGGAGCATTAAAATATCTATCTTTTGATATGTATCCCAATCGGGTAGGAAAGAGTTTTGAAAATACTACTTTTTTTCGGCAAGGGGTTAGCCCACGATTTTTTCGAAAAACTGAAAAGAAATCATTTTTGAAATTTATACATCAATTGATAGTTGGGACGATGCTCTGTATTATAGTGAAAACCGCATCTTATTTGGAGGCTTGGTTGAGGAAATAGACCAACCGAAACATAATTTGTGATGGACTGGGTCGAAATTCTGTAATCTTACTTTTTGACCAATTTTCCCGAAACGAGAGCTCGGAGAACCTTTTGGTTTGCAGTTCGGGGTGGAGCATTAAAATATCTATCTTTTGATATGTATCTCGATTGGGTAGGAAAGAATTTTGAAAATACTGCTTTTTTTCGGCAAGATTTTTTTCGAAAAACTGAAAAAAAATCATTTTTGAAATTTATGCATCAATTGATAGTTGGGACGATGCTCTGTATTATAGTGAAAACCGCATCTTGTTTGGAGGCTTGGTTGAGGAAATAGGCCAACCGAAACATAATTTGTGATGGGCTGGGTCGAAATTCTGTAATCTTACTTTTTGACCAATTTTCCCGAAACGAGAGCTCGGAGAACCTTTTGGTTTGCAGTTCGGGGTGGAGCATTAAAATATCTATCTTTTGATATGTATCTCAATCGGGTAGGAAAGAGTTTTGAAAATACTACTTTTTTTCGGCTACGATTTTTTCCAAAAACTCAAAAGAAATAATTTTTGAAATTTATGCATCAATTGATAGTTGGGACGATGTTCTGTATTATAGTGAAAACCGCATCTTGTTTGGAGGCTTGGTTGAGGAAATAGACCAACCGAAACATAATTTGTGATGGGCTGGGTCGAAATTCTGTAATCTTACTTTTTGACCAATTTTCCCAAAACGAGAGCTCGGAGAACCTTTTGGTTTGCAGTTCGGGGTGGAGCATTAAAATATCTATCTTTTGATGTGTATCTCGATTGGGTAGGAAAGAGTTTTGGAAATACTACCTTTTTTCGGCAAGGGGTTAGCCCACGCTTTTTTCGAAAAACTGAACAAAAAATCATTTTTGAAATTTTTGCATCAATTGATAGTTGGGACGATGCTCTGTATTATAGTGAAAACCGCATCTTGTTTGGAGGCTTGGTTGAGGAAATAGACCAACCGAAACATAATTTGTGATGGGCTGGGTCGAAATTCTGTAATCTTACTTTTTGACCAATTTTCCCAAAACGAGAGCTCGGAGAAGCTTTTGATTTGCAGTTGGGGGTAGAGCATTAAAATACCTATCTTTTGATATGTATCTCAATCGGGTAGGAAAGAGTTTTGAAAATACTCCTTTTTTTCGGCAAGGGGTTATCCCACGATTTTTTCGAAAAACTGAAAAGAAATAATTTTTGAAATTTATGCATCAATTGATAGTTGGGACGATGCTCTGTATTATAGTGAAAACCGCATCTTGTTTGGAGGCTTGGTTGAGGAAATAGACCAACCGAAACATAATTTGTGATGGACTGGGACGAAATTCTGTAATCTTACTTTTTGACCAATTTTTCCGAAACGAGAGCTCGCAGAAGTTTTTGGTTTGCAGTTGGGGGTGGACCATTTAAATACCTATCTTTTGTTATGTACCTCAATCGGGTAGGAAAGAGTTTTGAAAGTACTACTTTTTTTCGGCAAGGGGTTAGCCCATGATTTTTTCGAAAAACTGAAAAGAAATAATTTTTGAAATTTATGCATCAATTGATAGTTGGGACGATGCTCTGTATTATAGTGAAAACCACATCTTGTTTGGAGGCTTGGTTGAGGAAATAGACCAACCGAAGCATAATTTGTTTGGATACTTGGTTGAGGAAATAGACCAACCGAAACATAATTTGTGATGGGCTGGGTCGAAATTCTGTAATCTTACTTTTTGACCAATTTTCCCAAAACGAGAGCTCGGAGAACCTTTTGGTTTGCAGTTCGTGGTGGAGCATTAAAATATCTATCTTTTGATATGTATCTCAATCGGGTAGGAAAGAGTTTTGAAAATACTACTTTTTTTCGAAGGGGTTAGCCCACGATTTTTTCGAAAAACTGAAAAGAAATAATTTTTGAAATTTATGCATCAATTGATAGTTGGGACGATGCTCTGTATTATAGTGAAAACCGCATCTTGTTTGGAGGCTGGGTTGAGGAAATAGACCAACCGAAACATAATTTGTGAAGGGCTGGGTCGAAATTCTGTAATCTTACTTTTTGACCAATTTTCCCGAAACGAGAGCTCGGAGAACCTTTTGGTTTGCAGTTTGGGGTGGAGCATTAAAATATCTATCTTTTGATATGTATCCCAATCGGGTAGGAAAGAGTTTTGAAAATACTACTTTTTTTCGGCTACGATTTTTTCCAAAAACTCAAAAGAAATAATTTTTGAAATTTATGCATCAATTGATAGTTGGGACGATGTTCTGTATTATAGTGAAAACCGCATCTTGTTTGGAGGCTTGGTTGAGGAAATAGACCAACCGAAACATAATTTGTGATGGGCTGGGTCGAAATTCTGTAATCTTACTTTTTGACCAATTTTCCCAAAACGAGAGCTCGGAGAACCTTTTGGTTTGCAGTTCGGGGTGGAGCATTAAAATATCTATCTTTTGATGTGTATCTCGATTGGGTAGGAAAGAGTTTTGGAAATACTACCTTTTTTCGGCAAGGGGTTAGCCCACGCTTTTTTCGAAAAACTGAACAAAAAATCATTTTTGAAATTTTTGCATCAATTGATAGTTGGGACGATGCTCTGTATTATAGTGAAAACCGCATCTTGTTTGGAGGCTTGGTTGAGGAAATAGACCAACCGAAACATAATTTGTGATGGGCTGGGTCGAAATTCTGTAATCTTACTTTTTGACCAATTTTCCCAAAACGAGAGCTCGGAGAACCTTTTGGTTTGCAGTTCGGGGTGGAGCATTAAAATATCTATCTTTTGATGTGTATCTCGATTGGGTAGGAAAGAGTTTTGAAAATACTACTTTTTTTCGGCAAGGGAGCTCACGATTTTTTCGAAAAACTGAAAAGAAATCATTTTTGATATTTATACATCAATTGATAGTTGGGACTATGCTTTGTATTATAGTGAAAACCGTATCTTGTTTGGAGGCTTGGTTGAGGAAATAGACCAACCGAAACATAATTTGTGATGGACTGGGTCGAAATTCTGTAATCTTACTTTTTGACCAATTTTTCCGAAACGAGAGCTCGCAGAAGTTTTTGGTTTGCAGTTGGGGGTAGACCATTTAAATACCTATCTTTTGATATGTACCTCAATCGGGTAGGAAAGAGTTTTGAAAGTACTACTTTTTTTCGGCAAGGGGTTAGCCCATGATTTTTTCGAAAAACTGAAAAGAAATAATTTTTGAAATTTATGCATCAATTGATAGTTGGGACGATGCTCTGTATTATAGTGAAAACCACATCTTGTTTGGAGGCTTGGTTGAGGAAATAGACCAACCGAAGCATAATTTGTTTGGATACTTGGTTGAGGAAATAGACCAACCGAAAGATAATTTGTGATGGGCTGGGT
Source organism: Eupeodes luniger (assembly GCA_951509635.1). Lineage (NCBI taxonomy): Eukaryota > Metazoa > Arthropoda > Insecta > Diptera > Syrphidae > Eupeodes > Eupeodes luniger. The sequence goes on along the minus strand of OX608073.1, from coordinate 156,666,718 downwards.
CGAAATTCTGTAATCTTACTTTTTGACCAATTTTCCCAAAACGAGAGCTCGGAGAACCTTTTGGTTTGCAGTTCGGGGTGGAGCATTAAAATATCTATCTTTTGATGTGTATCTCGATTGGGTAGGAAAGAGTTTTGAAAATACTACTTTTTTTCGGCAAGGGGTTAGCTCACGATTTTTTCGAAAAACTGAAAAGAAATCATTTTTGAAATTTATACATCAATTGATAGTTGGGACGATGCTTTGTATTATAGTGAAAACCGTATCTTGTTTGGAGGCTTGGTTGAGGAAATAGACCAACCGAAAGATAATTTGTGATGGGCTGGGTCGAAATTCTGTAATCTTACTTTTTGACCAATTTTCCCGAAACGAGAGCTCGGAGAACCTTTTGGTTTGCAGTTCGGGGTGGAGCATTAAAATACCTATCTTTTGATATGTATCTCGATTGGGTAGGAAAGAGTTTTGGAAATACTACCTTTTTTCGGCAAAGGGTTAGCCCACGATTTTTTCGAAAAACTGAACAAAAAATCATTTTTGAAATTTATGCATCAATTGATAGTTGGGACGATGCTCTGTATTATAGTGAAAACCGCATCTTGTGTGGAGGCTTGGTTGAGGAAATAGACCAACCGAAACATAATTTGTGATGGGCTGGGTCGAAATTCTGTAATCTTACTTTTTGACCAATTTTTCCGAAACGAGAGCTCGCAGAAGTTTTTGGTTTGCAGTTGAGGGTAGAGCATTAAAATACCTATCTTTTGATATGTATCTCAATCGGGTAGGAAAGAGTTTTGAAAATACTACTTTTTTTCGGCAAGGGGTTAGCCCACGATTTTTTCGAAAAACTGAAAAGAAATCATTTTTGAAATTTATACATCAATTGATAGTTGGGACGATGCTCTGTATTATAGTGAAAACCGCATCTTATTTGGAGGCTTGGTTGAGGAAATAGACCAACCGAAACATAATTTGTGATGGACTGGGTCGAAATTCTGTAATCTTACTTTTTGACCAATTTCCCCAAAACGAGAGCTCGGAGAACCTTTTGGTTTGCAGTTCGGGGTGGAGCATTAAAATATCTATCTTTTGATAGGTATATCGATTGGGTAGGAAAGAGTTTTGAAAATACTACTTTTTTTCGGCAAGGGGTTAGCCCACGATTTTTTCGAAAAACTGAAAAAAAAAATGATTTTTGAAATTTATACATCAATTGATAGGTGGGTCGATGCTATGTATTATAGTGAAAACCGCATCTTGTTTGGAGGCTTGGTTGAGGAAATAGACCAACTGAAACATAATTTGTGATGGGCTGGGTCGAAATTCTGTAATCTTACTTTTTGACCAATTTTCCCAAAACGAGAGCTCGGAGAACCTTTTGGTTGGCAGTTCAGGGTGGAGCATTAAAATATCTATCTTTTGATATATATATCGATTGGGTAGGAAAGAGTTTTGAAAATACTACTTTTTTTCGGCAAGGGGTTAGCCCACGATTTTTTCCAAAAACTCAAAGGAAATCATTTTTGAAATTTATGCATCAATTGATAGTTGGGACGATGCTCTGTATTATAGTGAAAACCGCATCTTGTTTGGAGGCTTGGTTGAGGAAAAAGACCAACCGAAACATAATTTGTTTGGATACTTGGTTGAGGAAATAGACCAACCGAAACATAATTTGTGATGGCCTGGGTCGAAATTCTGTAATCTTACTTTTTGACCAATTTTCCCAAAACGAGAGCTCGGAGAACCTTTTGGTTTGCAGTTCGTGGTGGAGCATTAAAATATCTATCTTTTGATATGTATCTCAATCGGGTAGGAAAGAGTTTTGAAAATACTACTTTTTTTCGGCAAGGGGTTAGCCCACGATTTTTTCGAAAAACTGAAAAGAAATCATTTTTGAAATTTATACATCAATTGATAGTTGGGACGATGCTCTGTATTATAGTGAAAACCGCATCTTATTTGGAGGCTTGGTTGAGGAAATAGACCAACCGAAACATAATTTGTGATGGACTGGGTCGAAATTCTGTAATCTTACTTTTTGACCAATTTTCCCGAAACGAGAGCTCGGAGAACCTTTTGGTTTGCAGTTCGGGGTGGAGCATTAAAATATCTGTCTTTTGATATGTATCTCGATTGGGTAGGAAAGAATTTTGAAAATACTGCTTTTTTTCGGCAAGATTTTTTTCGAAAAACTGAAAAAAAATCATTTTTGAAATTTATGCATCAATTGATAGTTGGGACGATGCTCTGTATTATAGTGAAAACCGCATCTTGTGTGGAGGCTTGGTTGAGGAAATAGACCAACCGAAACGTAATTTGTGATGGGCTGGGTCGAAATTCTGTAATCTTACTTTTTGACCAATTTTCCCAAAACGAGAGCTCGGAGAACCTTTTGGTTTGCAGTTCGGGGTGGAGCATTAAAATATCTATCTTTTGATAGGTATATCGATTGGGTAGGAAAGAGTTTTGAAAATACTACTTTTTTTCGGCAAGGGGTTAGCCCACGATTTTTTCGAAAAACTGAAAAAAAAAATGATTTTTGAAATTTATACATCAATTGATAGGTGGGTCGATGCTATGTATTATAGTGAAAACCGCATCTTGTTTGGAGGCTTGGTTGAGGAAATAGACCAACTGAAACATAATTTGTGATGGGCTGGGTCGAAATTCTGTAATCTTACTTTTTGACCAATTTTCCCAAAACGAGAGCTCGGAGAACCTTTTGGTTGGCAGTTCAGGGTGGAGCATTAAAATATCTATCTTTTGATATATATATCGATTGGGTAGGAAAGAGTTTTGAAAATACTACTTTTTTTCGGCAAGGGGTTAGCCCACGATTTTTTCCAAAAACTCAAAGGAAATCATTTTTGAAATTTATGCATCAATTGATAGTTGGGACGATGCTCTGTATTATAGTGAAAACCGCATCTTGTTTGGAGGCTTGGTTGAGGAAAAAGACCAACCGAAACATAATTTGTTTGGATACTTGGTTGAGGAAATAGACCAACCGAAACATAATTTGTGATGGCCTGGGTCGAAATTCTGTAATCTTACTTTTTGACCAATTTTCCCAAAACGAGAGCTCGGAGAACCTTTTGGTTTGCAGTTCGTGGTGGAGCATTAAAATATCTATCTTTTGATATGTATCTCAATCGGGTAGGAAAGAGTTTTGAAAATACTACTTTTTTTCGGCAAGGGGTTAGCCCACGATTTTTTCGAAAAACTGAAAAGAAATAATTTTTGAAATTTATGCATCAATTGATAGTTGGGACGATGCTTTGTATTATAGTGAAAACCGTATCTTGTTTGGAGGCTTGGTTGAGGAAATAGACCAACCGAAAGATAATTTGTGATGGGCTGGGTCGAAATTCTGTTATCTTACTTTTTGACCAATTTTCCCGAAACGTGAGCTCGCAGAAGTTTTTGGTTTGCAGTTGGGGGTGGACCATTTAAATACCTATCTTTTGTTATGTACCTCAATCGGGTAGGAAAGAGTTTTGAAAGTACTACTTTTTTTCGGCAAGGGGTTAGCCCATGAGTTTTTCGAAAAACTGAAAAGAAATAATTTTTGAAATTTATGCATCAATTGATAGTTGGGACGATGCTCTGTATTATAGTGAAAACCACATCTTGTTTGGAGGCTTGGTTGAGGAAATAGACCAACCGAAGCATAATTTGTTTGGATACTTGGTTGAGGAAATAGACCAACCGAAACATAATTTGTGATGGGCTGGGTCGAAATTCTGTAATCTTACTTTTTGACCAATTTTCCCAAAACGAGAGCTCGGAGAACCTTTTGGTTTGCAGTTCGTGGTGGAGCATTAAAATATCTATCTTTTGATATGTATCTCAATCGGGTAGGAAAGAGTTTTGAAAATACTACTTTTTTTCGGCAAGGTGTTAGCCCACGATTTTTTCGAAAAACTGAAAAGAAATAATTTTTGAAATTTATGCATCAATTGATAGTTGGGACGATGCTCTGTATTATAGTGAAAACCACATCTTGTTTGGAGGCTTGGTTGAGGAAATAGACCAACCGAAACATAATTTGTTTGGATACTTGGTTGAGGAAATAGACCAACCGAAACATAATTTGTGATGGGCTGGGTCGAAATTCTGTAATCTTACTTTTTGACCAATTTTCCCAAAACGAGAGCTCGGAGAACCTTTTGGTTTGCAGTTCGGGGTGGAGCATTAAAATATCTATCTTTTGATGTGTATCTCGATTGGGTAGGAAAGAGTTTTGAAAATACTACTTTTTTTCGGCAAGGGGTTAGCTCACGATTTTTTCGAAAAACTGAAAAGAAATCATTTTTGAAATTTATACATCAATTGATAGTTGGGACTATGCTTTGTATTATAGTGAAAACCTTATCTTGTTTGGAGGCTTGGTTGAGGAAATAGACCAACCGAAACATAATTTGTGATGGACTGGGTCGAAATTCTGTAATCTTACTTTTTGACCAATTTTTCCGAAACGAGAGCTCGCAGAAGTTTTTGGTTTGCAGTTGGGGGTAGACCATTTAAATACCTATCTTTTGATATGTACCTCAATCGGGTAGGAAAGAGTTTTGAAAGTACTACTTTTTTTCGGCAAGGGGTTAGCCCATGATTTTTTCGAAAAACTGAAAAGAAATAATTTTTGAAATGTATGCATCAATTGATAGTTGGGACGATGCTCTGTATTATAGTGAAAACCACATCTTGTTTGGAGGCTTGGTTGAGGAAATAGACCAACCGAAGCATAATTTGTTTGGATACTTGGTTGAGGAAATAGACCAACCGAAAGATAATTTGTGATGGGCTGGGTCGAAATTCTGTAATCTTACTTTTTGACCAATTTTCCCGAAACGAGAGCTCGGAGAACCTTTTGGTTTGCAGTTCGGGGTGGAGCATTTAAATATCTATCTTTTGATGTGTATCTCGATTGGGTAGGAAAGAGTTTTGAAAATACTACTTTTTTTCGGCAAGGGGTTAGCCCACGATTTTTTCCAAAAACTCAAAGGAAATCATTTTTGAAATTTATACATCAATTGATAGTTGGGACGATGCTCTGTATTATAGTGAAAACCGCATCTTTTTTGGAGGCTTGGTTGAGGGAATAGACCAACCGAAACATAATTTGTGATGGGCTGGGTCGAAATTCTGTAATCTTACTTTTTGACCAATTTTCCCAAAACGAGAGCTCGGAGAACCTTTTGGTTTGCAGTTCGGGGTGGAGCATTAAAATATCTATCTTTTGATGTGTATCTCGATTGGGTAGGAAAGAGTTTTGAAAATACTACTTTTTTTCGGCAAGGTGTTAGCTCACGATTTTTTCGAAAAACTGAAAAGAAATCATTTTTGAAATTTATACATCAATTGATAGTTGGGACGATGCTTTGTATTATAGTGAAAACCGTATCTTGTTTGGAGGCTTGGTTGAGGAAATAGACCAACCGAAAGATAATTTGTGATGGGCTGGGTCGAAATTCTGTTATCTTACTTTTTGACCAATTTTCCCGAAACGAGAGCTCGGAGAACCTTTTGGTTTGCAGTTCGGGGTGGAGCATTAAAATACCTATCTTTTGATATGTATCTCGATTGGGTAGGAAAGAGTTTTGGAAATACTACCTTTTTTCGGCAAAGGGTTAGCCCACGATTTTTTCGAAAAACTGAACAAAAAATCATTTTTGAAATTTATGCATCAATTGATAGTTGGGACGATGCTCTGTATTATAGTGAAAACCGCATCTTGTGTGGAGGCTTGGTTGAGGAAATAGACCAACCGAAACATAATTTGTGATGGGCTGGGTCGAAATTCTGTAATCTTACTTTTTGACCAATTTTTCCGAAACGAGAGCTCGCAGAAGTTTTTGGTTTGCAGTTGAGGGTAGAGCATTAAAATACCTATCTTTTGATATGTATCTCAATCGGGTAGGAAAGAGTTTTGAAAATACTACTTTTTTTCGGCAAGGGGTTAGCCCACGATTTTTTCGAAAAACTGAAAAAAAATCATTTTTGAAATTTATACATCAATTGATAGGTGGGTCGATGCTATGTATTATAGTGAAAACCGCATCTTGTTTGGAGGCTTGGTTGAGGAAATAGACCAACCGAAACGTAATTTGTGATGGGCTGGGTCGAAATTCTGTAATCTTACTTTTTGACCAATTTTCCCAAAACGAGAGCTCGGAGAACCTTTTGGTTGGCAGTTCAGGGTGGAGCATTAAAATACCTATCTTTTGATATGTATCTCAATCCGGTAAGAAAGAGTTTTGAAAATACTACTTTTTTTCGGCAAGGGGTTAGCCCACGATTTTTTCCAAAAACTCAAAGGAAATCATTTTTGAAATTTATACAGTTGGGACGATGCTCTGTATTATAGTGAAAACCGCATCTTTTTTGGAGGCTTGGTTGAGGAAATAGGCCAACCGAAACATAATTTGTGATGGGCTGGGTCGAAATTCTGTAATCTTACTTTTTGACCAATTTTTCCGAAACGAGAGCTCGCAGAAGTTTTTGGTTTGCAGTTGGGGGTAGAGCATTTAAATACCTATCTTTTGATATGTATCTCGATTGGGTAGGAAAGAGTTTTGAAAATACTACTTTTTTTCGGCAAGGGGTTAGCCCACGATTTTTTCAAAAAACTGAAAAAAAAATCATTTTTGAAATTTATACATCAATTGATAGGTGGGTCGATGCTATGTATTATAGTGAAAACCGCATTTTGTTTGGAGGCTTGGTTGAGGAAATAGACCAACCGAAACATAATTTGTTTGGAGGCTTGGTTGAGGAAATAGACCAACCGAAACATAATTTGTGATGGGCTGGGTCGAAATTCTGTAATCTTACTTTTTGACCAATTTTCCCAAAACGAGAGCTCGGAGAACCTTTTGGTTTGCAGTTCAGGGTGGAGCATTAAAATATCTATCTTTTGATATGTATATCGATTGGGTAGGAAAGAGTTTTGAAAATACTACTTTTTTTCGGCAAGGGGTTAGCCCACGATTTTTTCGAAAAACTGAAAAGAAATCATGTTTGAAATTTATATATCAATTGATATAGTGAAAACCGTATCTTGTTTGGAGGCTTGGGTGAGGAAATAGACCAACCGAAACATAATTTGTGATGGGCTGGGTCGAAATTCTGTAATCTTACTTTTTGACCAATTTTCCCGAAACGAGAGCTCGGAGAACCTTTTGGTTTGCAGTTCGGGTGGAGCATTAAAATACCTATCTTTTGATATGTATCTCAATCCGGTAGGAAAGAGTTTTGAAAATACTACTTTTTTTCGTCAAGGGGTTAGCCCACGATTTTTTCGAAAAACTGAAAAAAATCATTTTTGAAATTTATACATCAATTGATAGGTGGGTCGATGCTATGTATTATAGTGAAAACCGCATCTTGTTTGGAGGCTTGGTTGAGGAAATAGACCAACCGAAACATAATTTGTGATGGGCTGGGTCGAAATTCTGTAATCTTACTTTTTGACCAATTTTCCCAAAACGAGAGCTCGGAGAACCTTTTGGTTTGCAGTTCAGGGTGGAGCATTAAAATATCTATCTTTTGATATGTATATCGATTGGGTAGGAAAGAGTTTTGAAAATACTACTTTTTTTCGGCAAGGGGTTAGCCCACGATTTTTTCGAAAAACTGAAAAGAAATCATGTTTGAAATTTATACATCAATTGATATAGTGAAAACCGTATCTTGTTTGGAGGCTTGGGTGAGGAAATAGACCAACCGAAACATAATTTGTGATGGGCTGGGTCGAAATTCTGTAATCTTACTTTTTGACCAATTTTCCCGAAACGAGAGCTCGGAGAACCTTTTGGTTTGCAGTTCGGGGTGTAGCATTAAAATACCTATCTTTTGATATGTATCTCGATTGGGTAGGAAAGAGTTTTGGAAATACTACCTTTTTTCGGCAAGGGGTTAGCCCACGATTTTTTCGAAAAACTGAACAAAAAATCATCAAATTTATGCATCAATTGATAGTTGGGACGATGCTCTGTATTATAGTGAAAACCGCATCTTGTTTGGAGGCTTGGTTGAGGAAATAGACCAACCGAAACATAATTTGTTTGGAGGCTTGGTTGAGGAAATAGACCAACCGAAACATAATTTGTGATGGGCTGGGTCGAAATTCTGTAATCTTACTTTTTGACCAATTTTTCCGAAACGAGAGCTCAGAAAACCCTTTGGTTTGCAGTTCGGGGTGGAGCATTAAAATATCTATCTTTTGATATGTATCTCGATTGGGTAGGAAAGAGTTTTGAAAATACTACTTTTTTTCGGCAAGGGATTAGCCCACGAGTTTTTCCAAAAACTCAAAAGAAATCATTTTTGAAATTTATACATCTTACTTTTTGACCAATTTTTCCGAAACGAGAGCTCGCAGAAGTTTTTGGTTTGCAGTTGGGGGTAGAGCATTAAAATATCGATCTTTTGATATGTATCTCGATTGGGTAGGAAAGAGTTTTGAAAATACTACTTTTTTTCGGCAAGGGGTTAGCCCACGATTTTTTCGAAAAAATGAAAAAAAAACATTTTTGAAATTTATGCATCAATTGATAGGTGGGTCGATGCTCTGTATTATAGTGAAAACCGCATCTTGTTTGGAGGCTTGGTTGAGGAAATAGACCAACCGAAACATAATTTGTGATGGGCTGGGTCGAAATTCTGTAATCTTACTTTTTGACCAATTTTCCCGAAACGAGAGCTCGGAGAACCTTTTGGTTTGCAGTTCGGGTGGAGCATTAGGTTAGGTTAGGTTGGAGTGGCTGTCTAGATGTCATTGACTCACTTAGACCTCAAGGGTCCATTGTGATACCACTAATAAGGTTACTCATGGGAGAGTAATGAAAATTAAACAAACCATTTTGTGCTTTTAATAAAGTTAGAGAGACACTTTGTGTCAGTCATTGCCAGTTCACTGGTATTGTCGAAGAAGGGATTACCGAGAAAGTTATTCCTTCTAGTGGAGAGTGCTGGACATGTACATAGCAGGTGTTGGACTGTTTCCTCTTCCTCCTCGTCCATGCAGCTTCTACAGAAGTCATTTGTGTAGACCCCTAGCCTCAGAGCATGTCTTCCTATGAGGCAGTGTCCTGTTATTACTCCAATTGTAGAGCTTATATTTTGTCTGCTCAAGGATATCAAGCCTTTTGATCGATTTAAGTCTATGCTTGGCCATATTTGCTTGGTTGTTAGGCAGGTGGTGCTCTGTGACCATCTAGCATTTGTTGCTTCTAGGGCATATTGTTTGAGAAGATATTTGCATGTAGCAAGTGGTGTTCCTATGTTATGTTTTTGTCTAACATTTGGCAGAAGTGTTCCGTTTTTGGCGAGCTCATCGGCTTTGCAATTTCCCGGAATGTCTCTGTGGCCCAGCACCCAAATGAGGTGAATATTAAACTGTTCTGTCATCTCATTCAGAGATGATCGACAGTCGTGGACTAATTGAGAGTTTGTAGAGACAGACGCGAGAGATTTAAGAGCGGCTTGGCTGTCCGAGAAAATTCGTATATCTTTGCAAGATATAACGTTTTCTTTGAGCCAGGATAGTGCCTCTTTAATCGCCATTACTTCTGCCTGGAATACACTACATTGATTGGGAAGTCTGTATGATAGACTGAGATTAAGTTGTTCTGAATAGATACCACTTCCAACTCCGTAATCGGTCTTTGAACCGTCTGTATAGAAGTGTACCGCATTGTCTTCCAGGGGTCCCTCTTCTTCCCAGGAGGATCTTGAAGGGATGGACACATGGAAGCTTTTACCGAATACCATTTTAGGGGTGGTGTAGTCTAGGCGATCTGGGATAGATCTGAAATTGTCTAGGATAGTAGTATGTCCAGTATTGTTACTGTTCCATTGAGAGGTGGCTCTAAGCCTCACACATGAGTTGGCTGCCACCGTTTTGGAGAAGATGTCAAGAGGTGTTAGGCTTAAAAGCACTTCCTGGGCTGCGGTTGGTGTTGAGCGAAGTGCTCCTGTGATGCACATACCTGCTGACCGCTGGACTTTGATGAACTTATTTAGATTTACCATCTTGTCCAGTGCGGTCCACCATACGACAACTCCATAAATGAGTATCGGTCTAATTACCGAAGTGTATAGCCAGTGGGTTATTTTTGGGGAGAAGCCCCATTTTGATCCTATGGCCTTTTTACAAGTAAAAAGCGCCACAGTAGCCTTTTTTACTCTTTCATCAATATTTGCCTTCCAATTTAGTTTTTTGTCTAAAATGAGGCCTAAATATTTAGCTTGGTCGGAAAACCTTAATGGTATTCCTTTAATCTTGGGTGGGCTGAGCTGAGGAATTTTGTACCTTCTTGAAAAGAGTACTAGTTCTGTTTTATGTGGATTGACGTCCAGGCCACATTGCTTAGCCCATTTTGTTAGCCTATTCAAGGCATTTTGTAGGAGTTCCGAGAGAACTTGGGAGTGTTTTCCAGATACAGATATTGCAACGTCGTCAGCATAGGCAATCACCCTGAAACCCTCTGCTTCTAATGATGTTAGAAGGTCGTTTACTACCATGTTCCATAAGAGAGGCGAAAGGACCCCTCCTTGGGGGGTACCTCGATTCACCGATCTGGTGGTAGTAAAACTTCTCATGCTTGAAGTTATTGTCCTGCTTTTGAGCATGAGACTAATAAAATCTATGAGTGGTTTCTTTAATTGCAGCTTTTCCATTGCTGTCGTGATCGTCTGGTAACTGACGTTGTTGAAAGCTCCTTCAATATCTAGGAAAGCTACTAGTTTATATTCTTTGTATTCGAGGGAATATTCAATACTGCGTACCAGCGAATGAAGTGCTGTTTCTACTGATTTTCCCTTAGAGTAAGCATGTTGAGCTGTGGAAATGAGACATGGTCTTAGGTCATGTCTGATGTAAATTTCAATCAATCTTTCCAAGGTTTTAAGAAGGAAGGATGATAGGCTGATTGGTCGTAGATCTTTAGGGTTAACGTGGGAGGGTTTCCCTGCTTTAGGAATAAAGACTACTTTTGCCATTCTCCAGGCTTTGGGAATATATCTCAGCCTTAAACAGCTTGTCAGAATTATTTCCAATGGTGGAATGATCATGTCTGAGCATTTTTGTAGTTCGGCCGGAATGATTCCGTCTGGTCCTGGAGATTTATATGGATCAAAGCTATCTATGGCCCATTGCAGTTTTTCCCGCGTTATTAGATCAACTAAATCGCTTGTAGAAGCTTGAGACTCTGATGTTAAGTCGTTAAGTATGTTAGAGCTACCTGGAAAGTGGGTGTCTAATAGCAGATTAAGAGATTCTTCATCTGTGATAGTCCATGTGCCTGCTTCTGTCTTTAAAGCACTGGGTATTGTTGGACTTTTTGAGAGAATTTTCCTGAGTCTTGAGGCTTCTGAAGTATTTTCTATTTTGCCACAGAAGTTTCTCCAAGAAGACCTCTTACTCTTCCTTAATTCTTTTTTATATTGCTTTAGAGCTTGTTTGTATAAGTCCCAGTCAGAAGGAGATCTAGTGTACTTAGATCTATTGAAGAGTTTGCGACAACTCTTTCTGAATGGTTCTAGTTCTTTACGCCACCAATGAGGTTTCTTTTTTCCCTTTAACATGGTTACAGGGCATGAAATTCTCATTGATTCATTGAAGGCTTCAGTGAGATGATTCACAGAAAGGTCTAGTTCATCTTTACTGTAGGAGCTTTTAAGAAGGTTGTAATCAAGTAATTGTGTTAGTACCTCCCTATATCGTTCCCAGTTTGTATTACGGTGATTGCGAAAACCCGTAGATATGTTTGCCACATCTCTGAGCTCAAACTGAATGTATTTGTGGTCAGAGAAGGAATTCTCTTTTGAGACATGCCAGTTCGAAATCAGATTGTGGATCGAGTCAGAGGTAAGTGTAATATCAAGTACCTCTTTCCTATTCTTGGTTACAAAAGTGGGTTCATTACCAATATTACTTATGAGTAGGTTAGTGCTTAGTAAGTAATCAAATAAGGACTCACCTCTCTCATTTATGTCCGAGCTACCCCATACCGTGTGATGAGCGTTAGCGTCCGATCCAATTAGGAGACCAACTTTTTTCGATTGCGCGTCCGCAATTGCCTTCCTCAAGGTGTCACCTGGAATTGGGCTGTCGTGGCCAAGATAGGATATGAGCCAGTAGGTGGCTTTATCCGTTGTTAAGACAGCGGTGGTTGTGTCCTTGTCGCTGTAATTGGGGAGTAAAAATACATTTGAGTCATTTTTTACTAACATACATGACCTTGGTTCACCTTTCTCCGATGCATGCAGTAGCTTATAACCAGGAGTCCGGAGGCCTCTGATGATGGAGTTTGAGACCCACGGCTCCTGTATCAAGACGATGTCATCTTTATTCGCGTGCAGTCGGAGTATCAGGTTATTTGCGGCCATGATGGCGTGATGGAGATTAATCTGTACTAATCGCAGCATTGCTACTATTAGTCAGATTAACCTCCACCACTGTATTATCGGCGTTTTCATCGTCTGAGGAGGAATGAAGTAGGTCTTCCTCACTCAGAGTGATGCCTAAGGTGGCGTCTTCAGTCTCCATGTCGGAGTTACTGTCGACTGTAAGTTTTGCCTCCACGTCGGATGGCTTGTTTGGGGCTGTGGAGGTCGATGGTTCCACTTGTGGTATTGCATCGACCTCCATTATTGGTGGTAGTGAAGCGTTTCCTTCCGCTGAAGGGGCTTCTGTGGGGGGCGTGTTAAGCGAATCTTCATCTTTTTTGTAGATACGGATCACGATTTCATCGAAACCATACCTAATCACGCCTTTGGTCGCGGCCAGTGGAGCCAGTGATTCCCTATTGATCAACACGAGAGCTGATCTATAGTGACCCACCGTTTCCTTCTCAACCTTTGGGACTTTCTAGTAGTGCGTAGGCAGATTCGGATTACTTGCTTTGATCAATTTCATGATCATATCCGGGCAGTTGTGTAGAGCCGGGACCATTATGCGCGCTCTTGGCCGGCAAGGAATATTCTCCCTTGTAACAACCTCGAGCTTGGCACCCGGCCAGACTTCTGGCAAGCCATTGACAGCAGCCCTGTATAGATCGAAAGATCTCTGATCACCACAGGCGATGAGTTTGATACGATTCTGGTACCATACTGCATCGGCTTTGTCTGGGAGAGGTCCCGGATTCTCCTCGATGACAGATAAAAATCTGAAACCGAGGTGAGCCTTGACGTCTGCCCATTGATCATGAGAGATGTTACCATCCACATGACCCCTGTCAATGATTGCTGCTATAATCTTACCTTTTAGCGCGTCGCTAAAGGAAAGATCCTTATTGAAGGCTATTGTGCTGTTCGAATGCACCTTCTGCCTTTTTCGTTCAGGCTTGTCGCCCTCGAAAGACCTATTGCGCTTTGACTTTGGGTCGCTGCAGGTCGCTTTGGTGTAATTGCTAAGAAAGCCACTAGCCCACTCGAGTTTTCGCGTTTTCTCCGGGGTTCTTTCCGCCGCCGGTATGACACCGACTGCGGCTAGAATCCTCTCAGCATTGCGTTGGTCTCGTTTGGCCAGTGACTTCTTGGACTTCTTGCTGGCGGGCCCAGAGCTATGTCCGTGTGACACAGGTGTGGGTCCACCATCAGAATTCGTCGCCACCGATACCAATCGGGGTGCGCCCTCACCTTTCGAGTCAATTCCACATGTCGCAGATTTTGTCTCTCCGGATGGGGTGTCCCTTCTTGGGGTCGCTTGCGACGTCCTAGCAGGAGCGGGGAGGGGTTGGGGTGTGGAATTGCCGCCCTTGGAACAGCCAAGCGTCACAGCTGTTCCACTGACGGGTGGTTCCTTTAAGTATAGGTTGCGGCTAGTAGAGGGAGAAGGACTCCCGCTACTAGTGGCAACCCCAGGGTTGACAGCACGTTCACACCTCTGAGTAGGCTCGACAGCCTTTTCAGTGGATGTGACCGCATTGGCAGCCATGATACGATTTTTGTTTTTGTTTTTTATAATTTTTTTATTTGACATTTTCATTTTGTTCCCACGAGTAATGCGGAAAAACGGTCAGCCCCGGCAGAGCCGCTTGCCGGGGTAAGGCAGAAATATGACGGACCTTGCCACAGCATCCGAAAGAGCTCGTTAATGACTGGTTTATCCCCCAGCCTTTCATTCTTCGGCACGGTTTTCGTACAAGTACGCTCACACCACCACTGAAATTAGGAACCTCTAAACTATGATTGAATTGGGTTTCCGAACGTTGCACTATTGAGGAGTTATAACAATTCGGCTATCCAACTCAACCTTAGCTAATCACTAGGGCAACCAAAAATATGTTCGAACATATTTTTTGTTAACATCACTATTAACACGAGACTGTGATAGAAATGCGTTTCATTGAAATCTTAGTCTTTTTAACGTCATCTGTTAGGGCATATTTTTGCATATTTCACTGAAAACGCATATTTTTGCATATTTCACTGAAAATGCGTATTTTTGCTTTTAAAAGGCATATTATTGCATATTTTTCCTTTTTTTTGTAAAGGCAAGCAATAAAAACAAAAAATCAGAAAAAAAAATTAAAGCTCCTCCAGAGTGAAAACTTTTAGAGTAGAACCTGGACTGGAACTTCCTACACAACCAATCATAATGCGATGGGGGACATGGCTCGAAGCGGTGAACTACTACGCCAAGCAATTTGAAAAGATTGTTTGGATTCTTGATGCTTTTGACAACAAGGAAGCTGCATCAGTAAAAGTTTTTAAAGATCTTCTTAAAAAAACAGAATTGAAAGCCGACTTAATTTTTTTGGAATCAAGTTATGGGTTTCTAGTAACATCAATTTCAAAACTTGAAATACGCTCCGGTCACTTCTGTTGACGTTGAACGGAGCTTTTCCATGTATAAAAGTGTTTTTCGATCAAACAGACAAAGCTTCCTTTTCAAAAATTTGAGTACAATGTTAGTTATTTACTGCAACAAAAATTTGCAATAAATTTTCTTATTGATCGCTGACATTAAAAAATTTCTTTTATACAAAACTGCATTTGCTTTGTTAATTTGTTTTTTTTTTCTTTCTTAAATGATATAATGTGTGCGAAGTTGAACTATTCGCCATTAAACAAATTTTTTGGATGTTTTATTTATCTTCAAAAAGTTGGAGTGAAGAAGAGTTTTGATTTTTCTTTTTTTGATTGGTATTGTTCTAATTAATTAATTGCCTTAAGCAAATAAAGCTTCTTATAAACATCTTTTACATTTATTGAGCATATTTTGAGGGCATATATTTGATTTTTAAGGGTATATTATAAGCGCTTAAAACTAGTTTTTTAGGACATATTTTTGGTTGCCCTAAATCACCATCCTGCCAAAAACGCACAGGACTTCTGTGGTGATCATTGCCCGCCTGGCACCCACTTGGAGGGTTTGAATGAGGATTTTGCCAAGCGGGGTGGAGCATTAAAATACCTATCTTTTGATATGTATCTCAATCGGGTAGGAAAGAGTTTTGAAAATACTACTTTTTTTCGGCAAGGGGTTAGCCCACGATTTTTTCGGAAAACTGAATAGAAATCATTTTTGAAATTTATACATCAATTGATAGTTGGGACGATGCTCTGTATTATAGTGAAAACCGCATCTTGTTTAAAGGCTTGGTTGAGGAAATAGACCAACCGAAACATAATTTGTGATGGGCTGGGTCGAAATTCTGTAATCTTACTTTTTGACCAATTTTCCCAAAACGAGAGCTCGGAGAACCTTTTGGTTTGCAGTTCGGGGTGGAGCATTAAAATACCTATCTTTTGATATGTATCTCAATCGGGTAGGAAAGAGTTTTGAAAATACTACTTTTTTTCGGCAAGGGGTTAGCCCACGATTTTTTCGAAGAACTGAAAAAAATCATTTTTGAAATTTATACATCAATTGATAGGTGGGTCGATGCTTCGTATTATAGTGAAAACCGCATCTTGTTTGGAGGCTTGGTTGAGGAAATAGACCAACCGAAACATGATTTGTGATGGGCTGGGTCGAAATTCTGTAATCTTACTTTTTGACCAATTTTCCCGAAACGAGAGCTTGGAGAACCTTTTGGTTTTGGTTTGGCTGGGTCGAAATTCTGTAATCTTACTTTTTGACCAATTTTTCCGAAACGAGAGCTCGGAGAACCTTTTGGTTTGCAGTTCGGGGTAGTTTTGATATTGATCTTTTTATAATCTTTAATTAAAATATAACTCGATTTTTTATGTTATTAATCAATATCTTTATTTCAGAAAATGCTGTTCGGAGACAACTCTCTGTTGGTGAGTACTTCTTAAGACTAACTATCAAATATTAGCTTATGCTCTACTTGAACTTCTTCTTAGAGATACATTTCTATTTTTGAGCATCGATCGTATTTTGAATGCAACGATCGATGTTTACATATATATTTTTTTTATGTCACACATATTAATATCTTCACGAGTCGTAAAAAGTTAATGTGTAGGTAAACGCCGGCACAAAGCAGTGATTGAAAGAAATATAACGACTTTCTTGTATTTAAAAGTAAAGATGTTTATTCTCTGTATAAAAAATAAATCAATAAAGTGTTTAAAAAGTAAAATGAATTACCTACTATTTTTAGCAATTCGGTAGGCGGCTTCTGCTCCGGTCGGCGTTCATCTAAAAAGTGCAAATCTATGCAAAGCGAAAGTAGTACCACGTAAAAAGGATGTATTCCTACATTGTAGGCGCGCGCCAATTTATCTCACATCTGTTTGACCGACCGAAGCAGAACTACCTTCCGAACCATAAGGGTATGTTTACATTAGCTTCGTTCAATTATTTAACACTCCACCCCCCGTGAGGCACCCGGTCCCACCGAAGCCTCACAATCAACCTTTAGTACAGCCAGCTTAACCCCCGGCCTCCGAAGAACTCCAGTTGACGTTTGAATCTCAGCTGAACGGACCTGATCATCTGGTCCAACAAAAACTTTTAAGATTCTACCTCGCACCCATTGACATCTCGGAAGGTTCTCATCACAGACGAGGACCAGGTCTCCTACTTGGAGATTTGGGACTTTGACGAACCACTTGCTTCTTTTTGTTAGTTCTGGAAGATATTCCTTGATCCATCGATGCCAAAAGCGATCCTTGATCTGCTGACTTATTCGCCATTGCTTTCGGAGGCAGAGAGCTCTTTCATTGATGTATCCAGGCGACTGCGTCGAGTTCGTTCCACCAATCAAGAAATGATTCGGCGTTAATGGCTCTGCATCTTCGGTTGCCACAGGAAGGTGTGTAAGCGGGCGACTGTTGACTATGTTTTCTGCTTCAATAAGAGCACTTACTAATGTCTCGGGTTTAGGCGCAAGTTCATTGAGTGTGAATGACAGAACTCTCTTCACTGAAAGGACAAGTCTCTCCCAACATCCGCCGGCATGTGGGTTGGAAGGGCAGTTGAAGATCCATTCAATCCCTTTAGCGGAAAGTTCTGCTTTGATGGCATTACTATCGAAAACATCAGCTGTTAAAAGTTCTTTCTTGGCACCGATAAAATTGGTGCCGTTGTCACTTCTAATTCGCTTTGGTATTCCACGCCGATTGACAAAATTACGGATGCACAGAATGCAGGCGTCTGTTGACAAGTCAGTTGCTAGTTCAAGGTGAATGGATCTCACGGTCAGGCAGGTAAACAGGGCAACCCAACGTTTTTCCTTACGACGTCCCATTGTCACATTCACTGGGCCAAAATAGTCCAGTCCTGTAAAACTAAATGGCCTCAAGAAGGGAGTGAGTCGGTCCTCGGGCAGCTGCCCCATCAACGGCGGCAAAGGGCAAGCAGATCTTATCCTGCAAAGTGAGCACCGACCTTTTTCTTTTTTGATTAACGATCGTAGACTGGGAATCCAAAATATTTGTCGTATTTCGTTAGTGACCGTATCGTCGTTTTGATGACGCCAACGGCGATGAAAATGAGCTATTATGAGATTTGTCTATTGGTGGTCCTTTGGCAATATAATGGGACGTCTCGAAGAGAACGGAAGCGTGGTGGCAGCGTCAACGCGTCCGTATACTCGTAACAAGCCATCATCATCCAGATATGGAGTTAGCTTATAAATAGAACTCGATTTATCAACTTGCTGATTGCAACTCAATTGGCATATTTCTTGGGCGAAAACATCTTTTTGCACAATCCCACAAAGTACTCTTTCGGCCTCTTCGAGTTCTAAGGCAGACAATTCTCCCTTTTCTGTTGTTTGACGACGACAGGATTTGACAAACCGAATTAACCAGGCTGCCGTTCTTTTTAATATCAAATATTTCGATAATCTAGAGAAATCAAAGATTGACGTACTCACTTTGGCGTGCAGAACGTATTTCGGTCTCATTTCTTCTCGGCAGACATAGCTAGAGATATCATCTGGTTGTGACGGCCATTGATCTTCGGGCAACTTGAGGAAAGTAGCACCACCTATCCATTTGTTATCGGCTCGGAATACTGGTGGATATCGTGCTCGTGTTGCTTCGTCAGCTGAATTCATCTTAGTCGGGGTCCAACGCCATTGTCCAACTTTGCTACTGTCCAATATTTCGGCAACTCGAAACCCAACAAATTGTTTATGATGACGCGGATCAGAACGAAGCCAGCTTAGCACTGTTTTTGAATCACTCCAAAAAACTCGTTCGTCTGGTTTCAGGTGATGGCATTCCAAAATAGAGTCACACAATCTGACTCCCAAAACTGCAGCTGATAATTCTAGGCGTGGGATAGACATCAACTTTTTTGGAGCGCACCTTGTCTTAACACAAATAAACGTGACACATACTTCCTCGTTGTATTCAACCCGCATATATACTGCTGCACTGAACGCCTCTTCACTGGCATCGACGAAAGTGTGAAGAACAATCCTGCTGGCTGCTGATAATGAAACATGGTAACATCTCGGAACCCTAAGCTTCATTACGTTATGGAGTTCCGCTCTCCATAGGTTCCATTTCTGGAAAATTTCATCGGGAATCGGCTGATCCCATTCAGTACCATATCTCCATACTGACTGCAACAACAGTTTGGCGTGAATGACGAAATTAGCTATCATGCCGAACGGATCAAATACTGACATCGTAACGCTTAAAAGTTCTCTCTTAGTTGGACATTTTCTTCCTTCAATAATGTCTTTGCTGACACGAGAGAAATTTAACTTAAACAAGAACACGTCCTCACCTGGGTCCCAGCACATTCCCAAAACCTTCTCTACTGTGGCTTCAATATTCATGGTAACAATTTGTCTCTGTTGTTCTTTTTTGTCTGAATGATGTATATTTTTTAAAACCTCTTCAGAATTCGACGTGAAATTTCGCAGCTCGAATCCACCGCTTCTATGAATGGCTACTACAGCGTTAGTGACCTCGATCGCTTCTGCAACATCATTGAAACTTTCTACGTAGTCGTCTACGTAATGATGATCTGTGATTGACATCACAGCCCTTGGATATTCTTTGATGAATCTTTTCGCATTTAAGTTTTTGACATAATTTGCCGAACACGGCGAGCAGGTGGCACCAAATATCATTGATTGCATACTATAAACACCAATCGGCTGGTCTTCGAACTCTCGCCAAAGAAATCGCTGAGAATTTTGATCTTCAGGCTGGATCATCACCTGATGAAACATTTCTCTAATGTCACCAGTCACTGCAATACGTCTCATTCGAAAATTATAGAGAATCGCCATTAATGGCTTCAAATCATCTGGGCCTTTTAATAAGAAAGAATTTAGGCTAACGTCATCTACTTTTGCAGCCGCATCGAATACCAAGCGAAGCTTTTCTGGTTTGTTCGGATTCTTCACACCGAAATGCGGAAGGTACCAGGTCCTTGGAGTGATTGTTTTGGCTTCATCGTGCGAAAGTTCTTTGGCGTATCCTTTTTGGACATAACTTGAAATAATACATCGGTACTTATCGGCAAATTCTGGTTCTCTTCGAAATTTATTTTCCAGGCTGAATAATCTTCGACGAGCCATGTCGTAGCTCGGAGGAAGGATGATTTGGTTCTGCTTCCATAAAAGTCCTGTCTGATATCGATCGTTTTTCTTCTTGGTGGTGTCCAGTAGAATCTCAAGTGCCCTCTTGTCATCTTCAGATATCAACCTTTCTTTCGGTTTTTTTACTCCGAAATTCTCGATACAGAAGTACTCATCAACCATACGTGTCAATTTAGATTCTTCATCTTGACAGTTTTGGTCGCCATGCAAAACAAGAATTCTTGTAGAAAGTTTCGCGATTGTTTTTGTCCTACCATACACCACGTATCCAAGTTTAGTCTCGGTAACAATCGGCCCGATTTTATTAGACCCAATTGTTCGTATCGGGGCTCCCAGGTGACAGTTGTCTAGCCCAATTAAAATTTGTGGACTTGCATCATTATAATATTCCACGGCTGGGAAGCTAGATAATATATCAATTGCATGGTCATGGTCCAACAAGTCTGCTTTGGTAAGTGTCTGAGTCGGCAAACTCAGTTCATTAACTGTGTGTGCTGCTTCCATCTTATACCTCTCAGCACCATCAACATCTGCGCTAATATGCAAGTCAACAACAAAGGATTCGTTTGTGAACGATTCTTGACCAAACCATTGAAGTTTTAAATCTGTCTTTCGCCCCTTCAAACGCAAACTATCAGCCAGCGCAGCGCTCATTATGGTCTCAGATGATCCTTCATCAAGAAGAGCATATTTTCGCAGCACTACACCATTACCAAAAAGCCGAACTGGTAGTACTCGAAATAGAATTTTGTAATTTTGCAACTCAAAATGTTTTTCTCAACTACTGGTACGGCGGCGGCGGCGGCGTTGGCTTGAAATGTCAAGATTCCTGATGCTTCTCTGTCTTCATGCAACGATGGATGATGATTCTTTTCACATCCATGCTTTCCACAAGCCCTTTTCGTTTTACAGAAACGCACGGAGTGACCAAATTTGAGGCAACAAAAACACAGCCTTTGCTTCTTCACATAATTCCATTTGGTTGTAGCGTCTTGTTGGTTGTAGGAAGGACACTCTGAGAGTAAATGTTTTGCTTTCTTACATAGGCGGCAAGTTTGATTTGGTTTGACTGTTGGCACCTTTTGTTCTGCGGCATAGAGAACGTTTCTTTGATTTGGCTTCTGTCCGGATTTAGGCTGAGGCTATGGGCAAACTGGGGTAACCAAACATATAAATCTTGCTGTGCCAGTCAGCCACTGTTCGAAATGTCTTATTGTTGGATAGGGTTGGTAACAGATGCTTCTCAGAACCCACTCCAACTTCTTGCTCATAGGAAGTTTGCTAATGAGCTCGTCGAGGATTGTAGGGTTGGCTAGCTGTGACGTCATTCCACTTGCTTGTAGAAAAGTGGCCAGATTCTGGACTTTGGTTGCAAATGGTATCAATAATTCCAATTTGTCTTCTGGAATCGGGTTTATTTCACTAGCTTTGAGTAACTGGCTTCGTAACAATATATCTGGGCGACCAAATCGAAATTCTAGAGCTGCCATGGCTTGATTTATATTGCTCGGGTGGATAAGCATAGCTTCGACGACTTCTCTGGCAGACCCTTTTAGTGCTTTCTGCAGGCGTAATAAATTATCTACATTTGTATAATTATACATGGCAGTAGAATCTCGAAAGGATGTTGAAAACAACGGCCAGTCCTCAGGCCTCCCAGTAAATTCAGGCAGATCATGTAACTTACGGCTGGCTGTGGCCTGATATGAATACAAATTGGTGTCAGCACCTGCACTGTATGGTGTCGGCATTGGCGGTGCTACTGTTGGTGGTGCTTCAATTTGATTCGAGTTGAAAGACTGGAATCCAGACAACGGTGGCAAGAACGATGGCACTTGCGGAACACTTGTTGGTGTTAATTGGGTTCCGCTATTATTACAGACGGTTGTGATTGCATGTAGGAAATTTCACACCATGAACTGGGCATGTACTGTGACAATTCGAATCCAGTGGACATATTGCCAGCAGTAGTAGCTGTCACCGTGTTTGTGGCAGAGACTAATTGTACACTGGAAGACACAACTGAAGAACTTGCACATCTGCCGAAGTAGTTACGGTGGCACTATGATGTTGCGTGGCTAGAACTTCTTGCAGACGATGTTTTTCTTCCTTTTCAGTGGCTGTAGTAGACAACGCTGTTTGAAGTTGCAAGCGCATTTCATCCAACTGCTTTTGGATTTCTTCCATAGCTGTCGATTTGCAACTCTTATCGACGATTGTCTTTTCCAAATCTGTGTCGCTTCCACTTTCCATAATATGCTCGTCAGAGGAAGACTCGTCCTGAACGGACTTATTTGGGTTCAGTCTGGAACTTTGGCGTTGGCCGGTGACTTTCTTTTTCATGGAGTTCTATGGCTATATTGTTCGCTGGCTGCGCAATCTCTGGCTGAGAATAATTTGTGGGACAAGGCTTCCAATCCCAATGGCAATATTCTTAAAAATAAGAATAAAATTTGTAGGTAAACGCCGGCACAAAGCAGTGATTGAAAGAAATATAACGACTTTCTTGTATTTAAAAGTAAAGATGTTTATTCTCTGTATAAAAAATAAATCAATAAAGTGTTTAAAAAGTAAAATGAATTACCTACTATTTTTAGCAATTCGGTAGGCGGCTTCTGCTCCGGTCGGCGTTCATCTAAAAAGTGCAAATCTATGCAAAGCGAAAGTAGTACCACGTAAAAAGGATGTATTCCTACATTGTAGGCGCGAGCCAATTTATCTCACATCTGTTTGACCGACCGAAGCAGAACTACCATCCGAACCATAAGGGTCTGTTTACATTAGCTTCGTTCAATTATTTAACATAATGGGATATGGTTTCAGTTGTTTATATATTTAATTTTGTTATTGTTAGTATTTATGGAATGCAATACTTTATTTTGTCTGTTTACATAAGATTATTATTGGGATTGTGTTTAGGATTTAATTGTAAAGGGAAATGATTTAATTATCCGAATGGATAGTTAACTGCTGTATCAGCATTGAATGGTTTCGTATTGGTCAAAACAGGGTGGAGCATTAAAATACCTATCTTTTGATATGTATCTCGATTGGGTAGGAAAGAGTTTTGAAAATACTACTTTTTTTCGGCAAGGGGTTAGCCCACGATTTTTTCGAAAAACTAAAAAAAAATCATTTTTGAAATTTATGCATCAATTGATAGGTGGGTCGATGCTATGTATTATAGTGAAAACCGCATCTTGTTTGGAGACTTGGTTGAGGAAATAGACCAACCGAAAGATAATTTGTGATGGGCTGGGTCGAAATTCTGTAATCTTACTTTTTGACCAATTTTTCCGAAACGAGAGCTCGCAGAAGTTTTTGGTTTGCAGTTGGGGGTAGAGCATTAAAATACCTATCTTTTGATATTGTAATATTCGGCTTGGTCCGATAATTAAAACTTATTCACACTTCGTAAATAAAAACACAAATTCACTTTATTTAAATTACTAACAAAATTTCTTTATTCCACACTTTCAATTATTACTTTTTAAACACAGTCTTTACTTTTAAACACAGTCTTTACTTTTAAACACAGTCTTTACTTTATAGCAATTCACAATCCATCATGAACCGCTTCGCTTCCAAGCGCCTATTTATATACCTCAAATCGGTTCGAGAATCTACGAGGTTGTTCTCGATGCTTAACGAAGTTCTCCACTTTATCACTAGATGCTTACCCCTTTCGAGGTTCTTGTATGCGCTGAATGAGTTCCCCTCTAAGCCACTAGATGTTTCTCGATGCTTAACGAAGTTCTCCACTTTATCACTAGATGCTTACCCCTTTCAAGGTTCTTGTATGCGCTGAATGAGTTTCCCTCTAAGCCACTAGATGTTTCTCGATGCTTAAGAAGCGAGTTCTCCTATTAGCCACTAGATGTTTCTCGATGCTTAAAGAAGCGAGTTCTCCTATTACTACCACTAGATGTTGCCCCTTATTATTGAAAGAGTGTATACACATTACAATATGTACCTCAATCGGGTAGGAAAGAGTTTTGAAAATACTACTTTTTTTCGGCAAGGGGTTAGCCCACGATTTTTTCGAAAAACTGAAAAGAAATAATTTTTGAAATTTATGCATCAATTGATAGTTGGGACGATGCTCTGTATTATAGTGAAAACCGCATCCTGTTTGGAGGCTTGGTTGAGGAAATAGACCAACCGAAAGATAATTTGTGATGGGCTGGGTCGAAATTCTGTAATCTTACTTTTTGACCAATTTTTCCGAAACGAGAGCTCGCAGAAGTTTTTGGTTTGCAGTTGGGGGTAGAGCATTAAAATATCTATCTTTTGATATGTATCTCGATTGGGTACGAAAGAGTTTTGAAAATACTACTTTTTTTCGGCAAGGGGTTAGCCCACGATTTTTTCGAAAAACTGAAAAAAAAAACATTTTTGAAATTTATGCATCAATTGATAGGTGGGTCGATGCTCTGTATTATAGTGAAAACCGCATCCTGTTTGGAGGCTTGGTTGAGGAAATAGACCAACCGAAACATAATTTGTGATGGGCTGGGTCGAAATTCTGTAATCTTACTTTTTGACCAATTTTTCCGAAACGAGATCTCGGAGAACCTTTTGGTTTGCAGTTTGGGGTAGAGCATTAAAATACCTATCTTTTGATGTGTATCTCGATTGGGTAGGAAATAGTTTTGAAAATTCTACTTTTTTTCGGCCCACGATTTTTTCGAAAAACTGAAAAAAAATCGTTTTTGAAATTTATGCATCAATTGATAGGTGGGTCGATGCTCTGTATTATAGTGAAAACTGCATCTTGTTTGGGGGCTTGGTTGAGGAAATAGACCTACCGAAAGATAATTTGTGATGGGCTGGGTCGAAATTCTGTAATTTTACTTTTTGACCAATTTTTCCGAAACGAGAGCTCGCAGAAGTTTTTGGTTTGCAGTTGGGGGTAGAGCATTAAAATACCTATCTTTTGATATGTATCTCAATTGGGTACGAAAGAGTTTTGAAAATACTACTTTTTTTCGGCAAGGGGTTAGCCCACGATTTTTTCGAAAAACTGAAAAAAAATCATTTTTGAAATGTATGCATCAATTGATAGGTGGGTCGATACTCTGTATTGTGAAAACCGCATCTTGTTTGGAGGCTTGGTTGAGGAAATAGACCAACCGAAAGATAATTTGTGACCAATGTTTCCGAAACGTGTGCTCGCAGTACCATTTGATCAGGTTCCAGGCCAGTACCCTACATATACATACATATAGATGGCATACAAGGCGCAAATTGAAATATTTGCGTTTTTAATCCTAATTTCTAAATAGTTTTCTAGATAGTTGTCCCAAAAGTTGGATCCCTTGCAAACTAGTAAAATATGAATTACACTTCGTAAAATAAAAACACATTGCAAACAAACCTTAATCTGGAGAACGGACTTATTAGCTGTGTTCACTGACGCTGTGCTGGACTGTTCTAGACAGAAAAGTACAGCTTTTTGCTGTTCATTGAGGTTTTTTCTGTGCTGAACTGTTCTACTTTCCTGTTCATTGACAAACCTAGAACAGTTTAGAAAAGGATTTTCTGTTCTTGCTTTTGAGTCAGATCAGGTTAGAACAGATTCGTGAGAAATGTCAAAATCGAAGTTGTTATGTTTTTTGTTTACGTTTTGATTTGGTTGTGCTTTGTGTTTTTTTTCTCGTGATTTAAAAAAATTAAAATAAAGTTATTTTGCCAATTTGTTTAATTTGTTTAATAAAATAATTATAAAATACATTTTTTACATTTTACATAAATAAATCTTTTGCATTTCATCAAAGAAAAGGTAATAACATTCGTCACACTTTCATTCCAATCATCTGAAGAGGAATCCGACGAAAAATCACTATCGGTGTCTGAACCGCTAACATTTTCATTTAGTATTATCTTAGCAATCACTTGATTTTCCATTTCAATAATTTTTAATAATATTTTTCACAGTAAAAACACAAAAAATGAAAAAAAATAAGCGAGAAACGAAAAATTCACACAATTTTCAATTTGTTTTGTTTCTTTTTTTGACAACTGACGTTTAACTGACTGTTCTAACTTGATCTGACGTTTCTCACGAAACTGTGCTGTCCTGTGCTGTTCTGATCTCTTGCTTTTGAGTCAGATCAGGTTAGAACAGACTCGTGAGAAATGTCAAAATCGAAGTTGTCATTTTTTTTTACATTTTGATTTGGCTGTGCTTTGTGTTTTTTTTCTCGTGATTTAAAAAAATTAAAATAAAGTTATTTTGCCAATTTGTTTAATTTGTTTAATTAAATAATTATAAAATAAATTGAAAAAAAATGCATCAAATTGAATTGACATCCGAGGAAGGAAAGACTGTGAAGACTGTGAATCTGAAGAGGAATCCGACGAAAAATCACTAACGGCGTCTGAACCACTAACATTTTCATTTAGTATTATCTTAGCAATCACTTGATTTTCCATTTCAATAATTTTTAGTAATATTTTTCACAGTAAAAACACAAAAAATGAAAAAAAAATAAGCGAGAAACGAAAAATTCACACAATTTGCAATTTGTTTTGTTTTTTTTGACAACTGACGTTTAACTGACTGTTCTAACTTGATCTGACATTTCTCACGAAACTATGCTGTCCTGTGCTGTTTTGATCTTAACAAAACCTGGGTGAACACAACTATTATAAGGTACCATCATTTCGAGGTTTCAAGTTTATAAAGCTGATATTTGACCTTTACAAATTAGGCGTGTACCATCAACTGAGCGCTCAGTGAGCGCTCAACGTCAGATTGACGGAGGCAGAATCGTTTTGTGGGACAAGAATCTCCGTACAAACATATGCTGTCAAAAACATATGTTGTCAATTGTAGTTTTTGATGTGAATTTATTATTTTTTTCTATTGATAATTCTTTGTTACTTTTGGAAAAAAAAACTATTAAAATGGATAACAGACAAGAACAAGTTTTGCGTCAAATTTTAAGTAGTTCTTCAGATAAAATAAGAAATAAAAAAAGGAATGAGGAGCATGAAAAGATTTTGCTGGAACTCCTAAAATTAAAATTATTTAAATTACGCGCCACACCAGACAAATGACAACTGAACAGCTGTTTTGGGTGAGCAAGCAAATTGAGAAATGAATCCATGAATTTTTTGTCTCAGAGATCTCCGCAAAAAATCTCAGTGCTCAGCTGAGATTTTTTGTCTCACTTAAAAAATTAGTTGAGCGCTCGGAGCGCTCAGTTGATGGTACACGCCTATTGTGTAAAATATTTGTATTCATTTTGTCAAATGCTGTGTAATTGAATCAGCTGTTCGTTAAACGTCAAATACTTAACATCAAAATTTCTTCAAGTATTCTTCGCTTACAAATGTTATTTCGTTTTTTTATAAACTCGTAGAAAATTTTTAAAAGTAAATATTGAAAGATGCCAAAAATAAGCAACAAACAGAAATTTATCCAATTATATGAGAAAAAAACGGTTTTAATGATTTATTTTAGAACTATTGGGAAAAATTATGCATCGTGTAATTAAAAGTCACAATGACATTTGGTTAAGTCTATCCCGAAAATTTGAATAATTTTACCTACCCACGAAAATCCTTGGAGAATTTGAACCAAATTGTGCAACTTATTTCTCATTCAAAATTGTACAGTGCATTTATCAAATGATACACTTAACCAAATGGTAAACTTATCCATTGTTTGACATCGTTGCGTGAATACCCTTAATGACAAAACACGTTAAAATTATTTAAATTTACTTGAAAATTGGTGATTTAAAATTAAAAATTGAGAAGAGATTTAAAAAGAGTGAGGGCGTCACTGATGTCGTGCTCGTAAGTCATGTGCATGATCAACTTCAGCTTAGTCAAGGTCTAATAACTGAGTACCCAAAATATGATAGCCATCCATTTTAAACGCGGTAAACTTTCTCTATCATGTTTGAAGAGATTGGTGTATGATATTAATGAAGAATTAATTTAAAAAGCTTTTAAAAACAATTTATAGTCAAACATTTTTACCGGAAATGACATATTTTATACCCCAAACCACCTTTTTCAGTTATTGTATTTCTCACTTAATATTTGTCTAATCCGCCAAAAAGTTTATGAAGATACATATTATAGCAATGTAAGTATTATAGTAAGTAAAAATATATTGGCATCACTTTTTCCTTATTCTTTACATGTATGGTTCTTCAATTTGCTGAATGAAGTGTGGAATTCAAAAAAGTGCCATCTGATGGCCAGTTTTATTTTGAAACTTGGTAAAATTTTAAAACATGTCTACGATAATTTTGTTTTTATTTCACCAGATGGCATGAACGTTTTCTTCTGTAAAATTATAGCAACTATACATATATTGTTTTATAAGAAAAGACTGCTATATTGTATGGCATGGTTATCGTATTTCTTTCGGAGTTAATTTAAAAAGTTTATCAGAAACGTACCCCAGCAACCTGCATATATTAACTTTCAAAATCTGTACACATTTTATAATATTATATCAGCTTCTGTATTTAAAGTATTCTTTGGGTTAAGTAAAATCATCTTTAATCCATAGTGATGATAATTTCACTTAATCAAGCTCGTATATCCTCAAATGCAATTGCCAATCGAAAATTTTAACGAAGCATTTTTTGATTAAAATCAACCTTCGTCAATTGCAGTCGCATTTTCTTTTCGCTCCGCTATTACCTTTTACCACCTTTTCACTGTCCCCAAGTAAACAATTATCATAAAAATAAAAAAAAACCTATCAATATACTCTCAGCGCGTGTGATATAAGTACTTACCCGACCCACTTTACTGCCCATCGCCGTTTCCCATTACACCAGCATTTTTTTCTCTTGTGTAATAACAAGTATGTATATACAAAAATATAAACAATTAACTAAAAACCTAAACAAAAACCATATTTTTTTTTTTGCTGAATCAATAATAATTTCGTGCGCGAATAAAACGTGTGTGTGTGTCATCGTTGACTCAAACGCGGAATTATTTAAGTGCAGTAGCCTTCGTGGGAAATACCTTCACCCCTCTTGTGCTGGCTTGGCCAGAAAGACGAGTGTGTACCTTAAATACTTTCTACGCAATTTATTGCGATTGCATTCATCGCAATCCGTGTCAGATATTATGATTGCAATTTAATGTCTTAAGGAATCCCTTTCTAATGAACATTCCGTTTGCCAAGATCAAATTTCAAATCTCTCCAAGAAATTTGATCACGTCTGCAATATTGTTGAGGACTCTAACATCCAATCTCAACGATCGTCCACCCAGCGCCTTTCCACAATACGTTCTCTGGAAAAACAATACTGTGACGTCAACGGTAGGTTGAATTCCCTCCGTTCAGACATTGACGATAAGTTCAAGGTGATTGTCAATGACAAAAAAAACTTGTCTGACCAGTTAAACCTACTAAAACCGGAAATTGATTGCTGCTTTCAAAGTTCGTCATCCCGGCTCTCACCCTCTTCTCATCAATTGAGTGATGTTACCAACGTTAGACTTGTTAACTTGCTACGTGAACTTGAAAGCCTAAATGTCCAATCGCAGAAAATTGAATCGCTTCTCTACGACGTCATCAAACAACCCGGCATGCATACCGTCATGAGATATCGAGAACGTATCCATTCGT
Organism: Eupeodes luniger; assembly: GCA_951509635.1. NCBI lineage: Eukaryota > Metazoa > Arthropoda > Insecta > Diptera > Syrphidae > Eupeodes > Eupeodes luniger. The sequence continues at coordinate 156,637,123 of OX608073.1, read as the reverse complement.
GATGAAATCCACGCGGCAAACCTGGCTGCTGACCCTCTGCAACAAATCACCTCAGTAAATACCATTGTGGAAGACAAAGTAATTAACAAATGTGGCCATTCCTGGAAGTTATCCGATTAGAATTTAAGACTCAGCAGGCTTGAATCTGGTAACAACACATGGTTCGTGTTGAATAATTGTCCCGGATGGGACAATTATTCATCGATTCACTCCTATTTCAAACAAGAATTCTGCGTCAATATCTGCGAATGTCATCAATTGTCTGGAAGAAGATTCAAGATCCTGTTTCCCTCAAAATACAACTGGTTGTTTCATCACCAACGAGGATATATACGACTTGGTAGAATGCGGCTTTCCTGAATTACTAGCAATAATCATTTAATGAAGTCTAACAAACCCAAACCTAACCCCGAACCTAACCCCAAACCTAATCCCAAAATCCAAATTTCATCCATTCTCACACTCTTAACCCTGCATCTTCTTCATCAGTTTCCTCAGAACCACAAGGATTCCTTAACCCAATGATCCCTCCAAATGTCAAGTTAACTAAACATTTATCTGTGGCCAATACTAATGATCGGTATGTTATGTCCCTGCAAACTCAACAATCTTAGCTCAGCCGACTTTGAATTAAGTTCCCTGCACTCAACAGTAGAGTCCCTTACAAATTGGTTTTATTTGATTCTCTCTTACTGTATTGAGATGTTCAAATGGTATACATGTGCATTCGAGAGGACACAAGCGTCCACAGGTTTTTCTCAAAACCCACCTCTGTCTATCAACTCCTACTCTCACCTCCCCGCGCTGAACATCGGGTGCCTAGTACCTCAACTGGAGATTGGGTTCTAACCCCAGTGGAAAGTTGTTGGGGGCAAACGAGATAGGAGGGGGAAGGTGTTTCCACTAAGGCACCTCTCCTTATCCAGACAGCAGCAGAAGAATTCCCGAGATGGAATCAACTGTGACGTCTACAGTTTCAGTAAGGTTGAACTACTTAGTGAACACCTTATAGGGCTTCTACGAAATATTTGGAGCCCAGGCCTATAAGGAGCTGCTTATCCGGCTCCCCGTCCTTGGAGTTATACTAAGGATCTGACCCTCCAGGTTGGGGGTTGTGCCGTCGGGGACTTCCTGACCCCGTAAAATCCTAGTTGCGAAGCGCCAACAAGCCGAACGGATTTACTGTTGATAACCCAAGCAAACGAAATAATGACAACGAACTTCGGATCTGTACGTGGAATGTTAGGTCCTTTAACAGACCACGTGTAGCCGAACAATTAACGGAAGACCTAAACTGCTGCAAGGCAGATATTACCGCCATCCAAGAAGTACGATGGGATGGACCGGGAAAACGCAAACTAAAAGATTGCGATGTATACTACGGCGCTACTGCTACCGAGAAGAAAGACAGCGTCTATTTGAGTGTGGATTTGTTGGAACTAGACTCAAGCAAAAAGTCTTGAGTTTCAACAGTGTGAGCGAGCGCATTACGACAATTCGCATCAAGGCTAAATTCGCCAACATAAGCCTAATATGCGCACATGCCCCAACAGAGGAGAAAGATGAAGACACCAAAGACATATTCTTCGAGCTCTTGGACAAGGCATATGAGCAGTGCCCTGGCTATGACATTAAAATTGTCTTAGGAGATTTTAACGCCAAGCTAGGAACAGAAGACATCTTTGGTAGCACAATCGGGAGATACAGCCTGCATGACACCACCTCCGACAACGGATTCAGGCTGATCGATTTCGATGTGGGGCGAGAGGTTCCGGTAGCTAGTAAGCAGTTCACACATCTCAATATCCAAGGGGACATGCAAATCTCCTGATCAATCAACCGTTAACCAGATTGACCACATTGCGATTGACGCACGACACTTCTCCAGTATACAGGATATCCGAACATTCCGAGGGGACTACATTGACTCAGACCACTACCTCGTTGTAGCCAAGGTACGGCTACGGATATCCCGATCCAAGCAAAACAAGGAAGTACTGTGAGAAGATTCGAAGTTAGATGGCTACAATCGCAAGAGACTGCCATGTCCTTTTCCGATCGAGTCTCTAATAACATCTTAAGGAGTCCTATGCTGCCTGCATTAAGCATTGAAAACCAATGCCAACATTACCTTGCAGCCATCAGAGATGCCGCCTCTAAAGTGCTAGGTTTCACACGGCCACCACAGCGAAACCCCTGGTTTGACGACGAATGCCTGCAAGCGCACGCAGCTAAGCAACAGGCATACAAAACGGCGCTGCACAGAAGGACCAGAGCTGCTCGCGAGAGAAGAGGAGAGGGGAACACCGGCTTCTTAGATGGAAAAAAAGAGAGCATAAGAACCGCGCGATCGAGGAGATAGAGGTATGTCACAACAGAAATGAGTTTCTTAAATTTTACCAAAAGGTAAAAAAAACCTCCCAAGGGTACCAGCCACGAACCGAAGCTTGTAAGGGCGATCAGGGGAACATCGTAGTAGAACCGCAGTCTATGTTGAGAATATGGAAAGACCACTTCTCCAAATTATATAATGGCGATGACGAACCGAATTCCGCTGTAAGGGAGATAGAACCACTCAATCTAGGCGAAGCAGACCAACAATTCCGCCTACCCGACCTCTACGAAGTGAAGATAGCTATATCTAAACTGAAGTCAAACAAATCTGCTGGAGCTGACGGCATCGCTGACGAACTATTCAAAGCAGCAGGCGATGACTTGGTAGGGAGCATGCACAAACCCAACTGCAAAATATGGTCGGAAGAAAGCATGCCCGATGAGTGGAATCTCAGCATAGTTTGCCCGATACATAAAAAGGGAGACCCTCTAAATTGCGCCAACTAAAGAGGCATCAGTCTCCTTAACATTGCATATAAGATCCTCTCTGCCGTATTATGTGAACGTCTGAAGCCGTTCGTCAACAACCTGATAGGTCCTTATCAGTGTGGCTTCAGACCAGGAAAGTCCACTATCGATATTCACACTACGGCAGATCTTGGAAAAAACCCAGGAACTTCAAATCGATACCCACCATCTCTTTATCGATTTTAAAGCCGCGTATGACAGCATCTATAGGGAAGAGATCTACAGAGCAATGTCTTGTTTTGGCATCCCTGTCAAACTTATCCGTTTGTGCAGAATGACGATGGAGAATACACGCTGCTCTATCAAGGTCGGAAAAGATCTCACCGATACATTTTCTGTCAAAAAAGGTTTTATACAAGGCGATGCACTGTCATGCGACTTCTTCAACCTATTTCTGGAAAGCATTGTGCAAAACTCAACCGTCAACACTAGAGGCACAATCTTCGAAAGGTCCATCCAATTACTCGGATACCCAGATGATATTGACATAATTGGAAGATCAAAGCGTGATGTCAGTGGAGCGTTTTTGAGCATTGCGACGGAAGCGAAGAAGATGGATTTATTGGTCGATGAGGGCAAGACCAAATATATGCTGTCATCAAAAAAGGACATTGAACAACTACGTCTTGGACAAACGCCAGCTATAACTTTGAGGTAGTCGAGGACTTTGTCTACCTAGGCACTGCTATAAACACAGACAACGAAATCAGCGCTGAAATTAAACGAAGAATAACTATTGCAAATGCTTCTTTGGACTTAGAAGGCAATGGAGTAGTAAAGTCCTCTCTCGAGCATCTAAAATCACCATCTATAAGACAGTCATCATCCCGGTTCTCATTTATGGCGCTGAGGCCTGGACCCTGTCAAAGAAATATGAGAGCGTCTTAGGATGCTTCGAGAGAAAAATTCTTCGGGTGATTTTTGGTCCCGTACGCATAGATGGAGAATTGAGGAGAAGATATAACGACGAACTGTACGGGCTGTACAGCGACACTGACCTAGTTAACAGAATTAAAGTCCAACGGCTTAGATGGCTAGGTCATGTAGAGCGAATGGACATCAACGCTCCAGCCCGGAAGGTCTTCGAATCCAATCCCGAGTTACAGCGCAGTAGAGGAAGACATCGACTCAGGTGGCGCACGCAGGTGGGTGAAGACCTCAACCAAATTGGCGTGCGAAACTTGAGACAGCTAGCTGACTGGAGATCTTTTTACAGTCCAAATCTGATACCGACCACAACAACTATCTTCTCGCTTGTAAGGCCTGTGCATAATCGTTTCGCTAGTACCACTGAAAATATCGCTGATGTAAGTGAAAGTGTTGCCGAAGACCCAAATGTGTCGATTCCTCGTCGTTCTCAGGAATCGGGACTGTCTTATGGCACATTATTTTGGCAAGTACCATTTCATCAGTTATTGTAAAAGATGAAAAAGAGGTTTGAGTGCAACCATCTAAATAACTATAGTAGTGAGGATCAGAATCATGAAGATGTTCAGTATAAGATTTGCTAAAGTATTTAGCAATTTGTTATAGTTGTTGGATCTGAGGAGACTATGTTGGAGAAACTCATTGAAGGTGGGAAGCCATCAGATTTTCGTTTGACATTTATAAACTTGAAAAAACTCCTTGGATCAGAAAGAAGGTTATTTTCCATTTAGTTAAGGCATTGGTTATAAAGGCATTCCCTTAATTCAGAGAAAGAATTATAAATGTAACAAATCTAGTCTCTTCAAATTTCTTCATAATTTTGCCAATTGCTTGCGTTGTTGGACGATTACATTAGCCATAATCTCCTCTTAAAGCACGATATGTGGCAGAATCACCTTTTTTGTAGTATGTTCAACAATTTGTATGCGTTGTGCGATAGTTAAGCGATTCATTTTCGTAAATGTCAGGCTTTCAACTCCAGCCCTATACTTTTGAAAACCGTTAAATAGATAAAATAAAAATAAAATAACTTATAATAAATAAATTAAAATTAAACAAAATAAACACAAGATAAAATTAGTTTACAAAATATAAAGTAAAGTAGGGGCCAGTTATAGCTATCATTGAAATCTATCTGTTAAAATGTTTGATTAGACGATGTTTCCCTTCTACTAGAAATGAAAATTATATACTGATCGATCGGAAATCACCCAAAGATTTTTTTTTTGAGGAAAAAAGTGTAATTGCGCATTTGTTTTTCTCTAAAAATGTATTTTTCTATTTTCCGGACGGAAATTCATTTTCCTGAACAGCTGATACTTTTATGTTCAAAAGTGAAACGAATCGTTCCACTGCACACAATTCCAATGACAAAGTTCTGTCAGTAAAAATTTTTCGGTGGATTTCAGTCAGGAAATTTTTTTCAATGACAGAAATTTTTAATGATAGCTATAAACGACCTGTCAAGAAAAATTCCAATGTTAGTTTTCAATGATGGCTATATCTAGCGCCTTAACAAAATAAATACGATATAAGTAGAAAAATAAATATAACAGAATTAGATAAACTAGAATATTAAATTAAATTTAATTAACATAAAATAAATTTGTATTAAAATTAAGAAGATGCTTTCATAGACCAAAAATCTTTAAACATAGTTCTACTGAAACAGCCCAGGTACATTTTTCTTATAAAATGGTCTAACTGATGATTTTGATTTACAGTGTTTATAACTATGTACCTTCTCACGTGTAATTCATATACAGAGCTTCCATACGAAGATTAATGATAAAAGAAACGGAAAAGTAAAACAAAAATGGCTTAATATTGTGTATAATAATAGTCTAAGAGCTAGTGAACCCTCAGAGTAACGGAACGCCTGTAAGGCTAGAAATTTTTGTGGTGATGAATAGTAGCATGATGGACTATGACAAAAGCGAATGAAAGCACCTTGGGTCGTTTCAAGAGAAAAGTTATTCGTGTGATCTACAGTCCCGTATGCATCGAAGGGGAGTGGAGGAGAAGATGAAACGACGAGCTGTACGGGCTGTACTACGACTAGACTTAGCCAGAAGGGTATAAGTCCAACGATTAGGATGGCTGGGTCACGTAGAGCGCATGAAAACCAATGCTCCGGCCCGGAAAGTTTTTGAATCCATACCCACAGGACAGCGCAGTAGAGGAAGACCGCGAATCAGGTGGCGCGCACAAGTGGAAAGTGACCTCACCCAACTTGGAGCGCGAAACTGGAGACATCTAGCTGGGGACCGAGCTAGATGGAGGTTTGTTGGGTGAGGCCCTAGTTCACACAGGACTGTAGCACCACCTTAAGTAAGTAAGTAACCGGCCTTTTTAAATCTCCCAAAAAATGTTGTATGGGATTTAACTCAGGCGGTTGGGATGGTCCAATACGATGATTTTTTGCAGATTTGAATGTGTGCTTAAGGTCGTTGTCCTGCTTCAGATCCCATTTAAAAGGCATTGTTCTCGTTCGCATAAGGCAGCATCGTATCCTTCATGATATTCACGTACATATTTTTATCCATTTTACCCTCAATCAAATGTATCGGTCCAACGCCATACCAAGAAAAACAACTCCAAAGTATGCCGCCACAATGCTTGGTCATTTTCTGGGTGTATTTGAGATTTAGTTCTTTCAAAGGAGGCCTTCTCACAGTTTGTCTGTCATCACTTCCTAAAAAATGTATATTTGTATCGTCCGTCCACAAAACATTCCTCCACATTTTGGCACCTTCTGGCCCACTCCAACCAAGATGAACGTGGGCGAATTGCGTTTGCAATTAACTTGAGAGATCTGTTCATTATTCTGGCTATTTCCCTCAAAGATTTTCCTCGTTTCGTAGAACTTAAATGGCAACTTTCTCTTCTGGGGAACAATGCTTACCGCGACCCATGCTTTCCTTAGGGGCCGGTTATAGCTATCAGTAAAATCCATCAGTAAAATTTGAAACAGGAGGAATCTGAAATGTTTTACTGATGAGCGTTTATAGCAATCAGTAAATTTACGTCATTAAATTAAATATCAATTTGAGGCTTCGGGCCTCAGACAATTTTTTTGCTGTTGCTTTCATCAGTAAAATTTTTAATGATGTGATCGGAACAGTAAAAAATTGGAACACTAACAGTAAAACGAAATGGAATTTTGTTTGGTTTTTGGCAGTCAGCTGTTCAGTAAAATGAAATTTCATCATTAAAAAAATTAAAATGGATTTATAAATTAAATAAAACTTTAAATGCATTGTTTCTTTTTGAAAAAAATACTTGAATATAGGATTCATCTTATTGCATCAATCTTTTGCTAGAAATAAATCTGTAGCATGTTCAAAAACTAAAAACAAAAATTTTACTGATGGATTTTACTGATAGCTATAACCGGCCCCTTAGGATTTATTGTAATGTTATTAAAATAATTTAAAGTGCACTTACTGTTTTATAAAAGTAAAATCAATTCGATTTTATTAAATTTGGTAATCGATAAAAGAAACAACAATCGAAAGACTCCAACAAACAAGGATCCAATGCAGACCGACAATATGCAGGCATTTCAAATTAAAAACATGACAGATATGAGGGGGAGAAAATAAACTGATTTTCAAATGTCAAAAATTCTTTAAATGTTTACGAGGTGTCGTGATCTGTCGTATTCGTAATTCGTATTATTGTTGATAGAAAGTTGATCAAAAAGATAAAAGAAAAACTAAGTGATAACTAATCATCAATGGCATCAGACTGGTAAATTAAAACAAAACTATTTCCACAATGTAAACATAATATTTCACCTCTTATACAGGCAATGTGTCCCAAAAGACTACGAAATCAATAAAAACGTCCTCCAAGGGTACTTCACTTATGAGCATCCCTTAAAGCAGATGACGGTAAGTCGTTGAAAAATAAAAAAAACTAATTGTTAATAATTATTAAATTATAATGAGAGACTACACTACACACAGGTAATAGAAAGTAAAGGAACTCGAAGATCAGGCAATGCAAGTTTGTCGAGTAGTCGGACTTCATCTACTTTGTCACTCATCGATCCGTTGGGAATGGCATTGGATGGATCAGATCCACTTTCACAATTCGCCCGACAAGAGCAGGAACTAATGGATCCCCTGTCACAAATGGCCACAGATTATGTAACTTTAAGTAGTTCTTGTAAGTTTTCTCGTATATGACGCTTATCTTATCTAGCAGGAGACGTCCTTCAAAAAAACCAAAAAACGAGAAAAGGATCGCCACAGTGATGAAGAAATAATGAATTGGAATGTAAAGCGTTTAGGAATTTTAAACAAATACATTACCTCCGAGAAGCTGTCAATATCTACAAGCTTTTTGACGGGAGGAGAATTAAGTAAGTTAAAGAATTCTTTGTATACATTATAAGATATCGCTATCTGATACTTTTTCTAGTCAAAGCTCAAACAATTGTGTCGGATAAAGTGAAATATCGTCTGGAACAGCTTGATGACTTTGAGGACGGTTCTATGAGACACATGATGAATTTGACTCAACAAGAGTATATTCTTCGCATAGAACAACTCAATCAGGAGCTGGTGCAGTCATGGAATGGTGACCAAAGAGTAAAAGCCTTAAAGATTGCAATTCAATGTGCCAAAATGTTGGCGGACACTTCGGTGTTGCAGTTTTATCCCAGCCAATTTGTGTTGATAACTGATATTCTGGATATTTTTGGAAAGCTAGTCTTTGAGAGGTTACGTTCTAAAGCCGATTGTGCCGAGTAAGTTTTAATAATAAACTTAAGTTGGTATCTATTTCTTAGAGGGCGTGTATACAAAGGTAATTTTATTTTGCCTTTATTGTTTCCTTGAACAGTCTCAAGCTTAATTGCTAAAATTTTATTATTATTATAATTTATTAACATATAATTAAAACTTTAATGCTAATATACAAAAACGAGCACAAGTTACAAGACTTCCGGCTCTGAGGTAAACTTAACTAAATAGAAAAAAGAACTAATATTTAGTTAATATACATTATAAAAAAATATAAATTATAATCAAAATTATTTACAAGTTAATTATGATATTAAAGTTAAATGTCAATTTTTAATTTAATGAATAAATTATGTATATTTTGAATGTTATCTTGACTAGGGTGTTGTAGGGCTTCGTAGACGGAAAAATTTAGTGTAGCGTTTATATTCGTTGGTGTAGCTGGGCAGTTGTTCAAAATATGAATGATGTCGATGCGAGCGTTACAATACGGACAAGTAGGTGGAGCTTCATTACGAAGGAAGTGCTGGTGTGTACTGACTGTATGACCAAGTCGAAGTCTAATGAAAGCCGTCTTCATGGTTTTAGATGTGGTGACAGGAAAGATAGGTGTCTCTCCGTGTTGATTGTTGAATAATGGTGGTTGTAGTCTCTCCAGTCGGATAAGCGTTTGAATTCAAGCTTTTTTTGTATGTAGCGTAATAGATGGAGTTTGGTGGTAAGTTCAAAATAGTAGACAGAATCATGATGGGCCTGCGCGGTGGACAAATCTGTCAGCTCATTACCTTTTATACCCACATCGCTAGGTACCCACATAAGTTTCAATTTGTTTGGATTGCTGAAAAGATGGTCTCGGATCTTGTTAATTATGGCAGTATTGTGATCAGGATTTTTTACAGCTAAAATTTTAATTCTAAGTTCCGAAGGTTAACTATGCTTATGACTATACAAATAATTACATATGTATTCTATTTTTGTTAGTCTCATGAAAATATCCACTTTGTAGGTGTAGGTGCAGGCTAATTATATTTTTCAAGCTGAATTACCAGCAATCAGGGAAGCATGCAAAATACTCTAATCGAACTCAAACCAAAACAGAAAACGGCTATCTGCACTGACATCCAGGCAACTGTATTGGCTATCAATTCGAACACAACATCCTTTATAATATCGAGTTGAAATATCCAGCCTAAACATCAACCTCCGTGTCGCACTTACATATTAAGGTTCCTGGTTTTTCCATTGATAAAAATGTACGGGTGATGAGTTAGTCCGGGATGGATCTGCCCTTCATAGCTCAATTGCGAAAGTAGTAAATATTCCTTTTGGTGCTTTGAAGGGCTAAATCTTCTTAATTTATATAGTCCCATCGCGGGTGGAACTGTCTTACGGTATGTGTTATATCTATTAAGATATTGCCTTCCTATAACGAAAACCGTTCTATTGAACTCTTATGCAGGTAGGATATAGCCAGGGTCAGTGCAATAAATACCGGACACTGACTGATATGAGAACATTTAGCGATGTTGGATATCCCTCAAAATACTCACTGTTAAGGTGAAAGGAAATATGCAATTCACATTCTTTGAAAATGTCCTCCTCTGACTAGTTATGGAATTTGGAAAGTGGATATTTGTATTCAATTTTTGCAGTCTTCTTACATCTTTATCTTTTGTCTGTCACTTCTTATCCATTAAACTGTTTCGCCGACGACAGTACCCTCAGCTTTTCATATTCGTTTCTAGATTCACATCCTTGAACTTCGGATGTGGAACGGCAGCGTATGATAAGCTCATTAAATTCTGATCTTGACATTGTTCAATGGAGAATCAAAAACCGTGTAGAATTTAATGCTTCGAAAACTCAATGCTGACTTCTGTAGTTAAAGCGTAACACACCCCCGATGCCGCTATCTATGAGTGGCACTTGCATCCAGGAAACTAATCAACTGTCAGTACTCGGTATGTGTATCACATATCACCTCTTATGGAATAATCACATATTTGATATTGCCAAAAATGCTTCCAGGTGCTTAGGATTACTCCGACGGTGCAAGAAATTGTTCACCCCTTCTGATCTGACTGTAATTTACAAAGCCTTCACCCGTCCAAAGCTCGCATATCTGAATAGGTGCCCCTAAAACAAGTTTAGATCTCTTGTTTTGTCGAATTAGCCAGTTGCATTCCACCCCTTAAACGATTCAGCCGTAATACTCGCACTTCCGGGAGTGCTCATCAGTTTACCCTTGAGCTCAATTTCGGGCATACTGTCAAGTATAAAGATCCTTTCTTAAATCGCACATCGAGAATGTGGAATGCTTTGGCCAACTCTGTTTTTCCCTCCCATTTTGATGTTCAGAACTTTAAATCCTTCCCTATTTTCCTAACGCTCGCACTGTGTTTAAATTTAAACATATAAAGCGTACTCATAACCCCTTGCAAATTATAAAAAAAATAAACAAATTTTCACTTTTTTTTAAATTGATATACATACTAAAAAAAACACTCAATTTTTTTGAAAGTCCTTTCTGAATCTTTCTGTATTATTATCTGTATAATAAAATTTATTTGATGTCGACATCTCTACTGCATCTTGAAATATGGATATTTCATTTAGATTCTATGAACCTTGAAACTTCGATTTTTTCAGTTCATAAAATCGGACCGATTACAATAACTTCATTTAGGAAGTTAGTGCTTATCATTTTTTCTTAACAATCCTCTTTCATAATTGTACTTAATTTACTAAGACTTTTTTCAGTGTTATACCCTCTTATTTAGTCAACCAAACTCAATCCAAGAAAATGTTAATTTTGTTGAGAAAATTTGAAACACTAAAATCTATTATTAGGCCTTGTCACTAAACTGTAGATTCAAGTTCAAATACCTTTTTTCTCAAGTCTGATTTAAATTTAAAAACAAATTTGAAGCTGATACTTTTTTTTAGGCAAGGAAAACGAATCGTAACAGATAAATTTTCATACGAAACAATGCGGGAAAATGCAAAAGAAACCTGTCAAAATTGGTTTTTCAAAATTGCTTCTATTCGAGAACTTTTACCCAGGATCTATGTTGAAATGGCAATTCTTAAATGCTATAGTTTCATTTCACAAAAGTGAGTATAAAATCATGATTAAAAAATACAAACTAATTTGACTCATTTATTATAATTTTTTTTTATTTCATTGAGAGCTTTATCAAAAAAAAAACATAATTTTAAATTTATATTTTAGTGAGTATGGACAAGCTTTGATGAGAATAACTAAGATGATACGGGGAATTGGGGATCCATTAGTGGCCACTTACGCCAGATGTTACTTGTTGCGTGTTGGCCTTACAATATCTGTTGAAAAAACTTATATTAAGGAAAATTTTAGTGATTTCTTGGCTGTTTACCATACCGTAAGTAAAATTTCAAAAATACAAAACAAAAAACAATTTTTTAAGCATTGCGTATTTTACTTGCAGATTTTCAATGGTAATATACGTTCAGAAATTAATCGCCAGCGAATTGATATGACAATCTATTTGTCACTCTATACACCAGCTTTAGATTGGATACTTCAAGCGCTTGTTAGAAAGTCTGATAATTATTGTGATGAAATTTTAAAGAAATGTAAAGATACTAAAAACAAGTAAGTTGATTTGATTTAATTACATTAAAACAAGAATTTAATTTAAAAATTTTTAACGATTAACGCAATTTGATTAATGTTGTAAAGCGAAATGAAATGAAAATTTGCCAAGATATTCTTTTTTATGTTGACACCAAATATCTAGATTTAAGAGAGAATGCCCATTTTGGTCTATCAATTTCCCGTAATTGAAATATTAGTCTAAGATCTGAGGGCTGATTCTGACGTAAAAGAAAACCAGTTGATATTTAAGTTGCCAAGTAGTCTTATAGTAAAGGTGATAACAGTAACGTTCGTATGCCAGCACGTAGTTACAGCGTTTTGTAGAAAAAGTTTATCAAAAGACAGCTTTTCCGAAAATTGAAATATGGTAGGAAACCACATTGAATATGTTTTGCATCTTGGCGTCTATAACTTTAAATATGGCTTCGAAAAACTAGGCGGCCGCATTTTCCCGACAATCGTCGCTGAAAACAAGTTTTTTTTTGTAAACCACTTGAAATTGGTCTTATTTGGAAGGAATCGAATCCCTGATTGCGAACATGTATATGACAAGCGGCGTCTAGTTTGCCTTAATTTTCCGGCATACGTGGCCAAAAATGCGTTTTTTTTTTACTTTTGGGAAACAAATTGAGATTAGAGATTAGTCCTCAGTTCGAATGTGTACATTGTACATGACAGTCCTGTTGGTGACCGCAAAAGTAATTTCAGCTACTTATAGCAAACAAATTAAATTTAAAGCTTGTATGTTTGAGGTTGTCATTTGTATCGTCAATGAGTAGAAATAATTTGCTAAATTTACTGAGTAATAGGACTTTAGGGCAATAGTTCGATCTGCTAAAAATAGTTCTAAGAGGTAAATATCTTCTTAAGCCAGCCTTACTCATATTAAAATTCAATCGACAAAGACAGATGGACATGAAATAATTCCATTCAATTCACCAACTATAAAGGAGAAATTAAAATACTCTCTGTGACCCAAAAGAAATGGGAGATTTATGGAGTGAAGTCTTTGAGTGTATGAAGGTAATAGAAGTCCATCAGGCCAAAAAAGAAAAAAAGACAAAATCTTAAAAATCTACGTTGAATACTTTCTATTCTCTTATTATGAACGGAATAGTATAGCGCCCATACAATGCAAGCGTATTCGAGACAAAAGAAACATGCAGAGTTTCAATAACATATGGATCTCGAAACTCTTGGGAAAATCTTTTGACGAAACCAAGTGTTCGTTTTTTTTTAGCTTTTTCTTTATAATGATCAGTGAACGTTAATTTTTAAGTACAACACCAATGTCAGAAAAACTGCATTATCTATTCAAACATGACAAATTAAACAAAAAGTCATTATTTATAATATTATGTGTGCTTTTAAACAAATTGTCTTGGATTTGTCAATATTAAAAATCAAACGTATTTAAAATTATAATTTTTTTTTTCACAAACCCATGTTGATTTTTACATGTAACAGAAGAACAATTAGGAGAAATTACGTCACACACAAGGGATTCGAATAATTTAGAAATAGCAGTCAATTTTGCTATAGGACGATAATTCGTATAAAGTAAATTTTTAGGACCTTTCTTATAGACTGGCTTTAGGTATAAATATTTTCAAAGATCTAGAAACTTGGAACATTTCAGAGAAAAGAGAACAAAACACAATGGATAAGAAACATGAGAAGACATTTTTTCAACATAAATGATGGTATTCAATCAGGACCAGAACTAAAACATTAATTTAGCTATAAAACATTTTCAAGCATAGAAGCCTCAGAAATCAAATATTAATTGATTTTAGATGACTGTATTCTTGTGTGTTAGGAGAAATAATAGAAGAGATGCTTGCAGAAAAAAAGTCTTCAAGGGCAGTCTTAAATAATAAGCTTGAGGAATTCTGAAATGCCATACTTACTGGATATCCGTTAAAATTTACTATTAACATATCTACAACACATATGGGGGTTCGTTTAAAATATCACACTCAGTATTAGAAATTAATTGAGGGTAAAAAAAAGTTTAAACAAGTCGCAAAGTCGTATTGCAGTTCCTGGTATACTCTAAGCGTCTCATAACTCTTCGATACATTGCATAAAATACTATGAAGCATTCGCAAACTTTATCGCGATATTCTATGGTTTGGTTTAGTTAAAGCTTCTGCTAGCTAAACTTTCATTTTTGTAGGATTAAAAAGCTTTAAACTAATGTACATTACAATAGGTTACAATCAAAAACCATTAAAAAAAACATCAATAATGCCGTAAATGTAATCGAGGTTGTCAACCGTTTAGCAGGAGTTAATATCTTTCTGTAAACGTATAACAGAAGTGGTTTCCCTCAAAATCCTATTTATGAAATGTTTCGGATACGTGCAAGAATTGGCGCAAAAAGGTAATCGTTGATCTTCACGAGCAGCGATTAACGAATGATAGCGTATTGAAGTACCTCGGTATCTGGTTAGATCAGAATTTATATTTCGACAGACATAAATGCTGCTCCAACCAGGGTCAGAAAAGCCTTCGGTCTGACGAAACGACGTCTGTTTTACAGCAGACGGCTTGACCCCATAGTGAAGGTAATTTGCTACATGGCCATCATATGGTCGATGATCGTCTATGGCTGTCCTGTGTGGTTCAGCACTGCCACTTCCCAGATGGAGAAGTTTCGGGTTTTCGAGCAGCAGTGTTTACGACGCTGTACCGGCTTACATTGAACAGACGAATCTTCTTACGTTCATTATTTTTCAAACGAAGTCCTATACCAAGGGGATGGAATCAACAGAACTGGCAATTCTCGTTCGAGGAACAATGACTTTGACCAACAATTTGATTTGGGGGCGTTCTACGTGAACGTCGAATATTTTGAAAGTGTACGCTTGAGAGGCATTTCTCTTTGTAGATAGATGCGATCTGATGCAAGATAGATTGGCAATATGCGACTCCTCTACAATGGGTACGTCATGACACAAGACGGAGCAGATCTCCTTCGGTTCAGTAGGGCTTCGTCCGAAAAGGACCGAATTGGTAGGGTTGGTGGCTTCAATATGCACTCAGTATGAGGTTTTAACCCATGGCTGATTTACATACCTCTTTTACAGGCTTAGTTTAAAGTGCATCCGTATTGCGTAGGGCTGTCGTGTGAGAGGTCTTGGGTTCAATCCAGGGTATTGCCCCTTGTGAAGAATTGACAAATCCTCCAAGAGTAATTGCTGCCGTGAAAAGTGCTTTCTCAAATTAGCTGTTCGCCTCCTAATTTTTTTGAAAGTCCTTTATGCATCTTTTGATGTTATTATCTGTAAACAAATGTATTAAAAGTCGAAATCTCAGACGGTTCTTGAGATATGCCCGACGAATAAAGGTATCCCGAAAATACGGACGTGCGAACATACGTAACGTAAAAATGTTCATAAATGTAAATATTTTCAATTCGAGTATTGGTCAAAAAGGGCTTTTCACCTTACTGTTCTTTCACAAAGTCTTTGGCTACATTTGGGAGTTACATAAATATTCCCCCACGTTTCATAAGGAGCTTCAAATCGTTAAGAATTCAAAAATGAATAAAAAAAAAAAAATGTAACGACAAACGTACGTTTTAAAGTCGACGGGTACATTTAAAGGAAGACTGTTTTCGTTAAAGCGAGAAATATAATAAGTCTGTTCAGTGACGCTGTGCTGGACTGTTCTAGACAGAAAAGTACAGCTTTTTGCTGTTCATTGAGGTTTTTTCTGTGCTGAACTGTTCTACTTTCCTGTTCATTGACAAACCTAGAACAGTTTAGAACAGGATTTTCTGTTCTTGCTTTTAAGTCTGTTCAGTGAGGATTTTTCTAGATCAGAACAGCACAGGACAGCACATTTTCGTGAGAAACGTCAGATCAAGTTAGAACAGTCAGTTAAACGTCAGTTGTCAAAAAAAAAAACAAAACAAATTTCAAATTGTGTGAATTTTTCGTTTCTCGCTTATTTTTTTCATTTTTTGTGTTTTTACTGTGAAAAATATTATTAAAAATTATTGAAATGGAAAATCAAGTGATTGCTAAGATAATACTAAATGAAAATGTTAGTGGTTCAGACACCGATAGTGATTTTTCGTCGGATTCCTCTTCAGATGATTGGAATGAAAGTGTGACGAATGTTATTACCTTTTCTTTGATGAAATGTAAAAGATTTATTTATGTAAAATGTAAAAAAATGTATTTTATAATTATTTTATTAAACAAAATTAAACAAATTGGCAAAATAACTTTGTTTTAATTTTTTTAAATCACGATAAAAAAAAAAACATAAAGCACAACCAAATCAAAACGTAAACAAAAAAAATGACAAATTCGATTTTGACATTTCTCACGATTCTGTTCTAACCTGATCTGACTCAAAAAGTCTGTTCAGTGACGCTGTTCTGGACTGTTCTAGACAGAAAAGTACAGCTTTTTGCTGTTCATTGAGGTTTTTTCTGTTCTGAACTGTTCTACTTTCCTGTTCATTGACAAACCTAGAACAGTTTAGAAAAGGATTTTCTGTTCTTGCTTTTGAGTCAGATCAGGTTAGAACAGAATCGTGAGAAATGTCAAAATCGAATTTGTCATTTTTTTTGTTTACGTTTTGATTTGGTTGTGCTTTATGTTTTTTTTTTTTATCGTGATTTAAAAAAATTAAAATAAAGTTATTTTGCCAATTTGTTTAATTTGTTTAATAAAATAATTATAAAATACATTTTTTTACATTTTACATAAATAAATCTTTTACATTTCATCAAAGAAAAGGTAATAACATTCGTCACACTTTCATTCCAATCATCTGAAGAGGAATCCGACAAAAAATCACTATCGGTGTCTGAACCATTAACATTTTCATTTAGTATTATCTTAGCAATCACTTGATTTTCCATTTCAATAATTTTTAATAATATTTTTCACAGTAAAAACACAAAAAATGAAAAAAATAAGCGAGAAACGAAAAATTCACACAATTTGAAATTTGTTTTGTTTTTTTTTTTGACAACTGACGTTTAACTGACTGTTCTAACTTGATCTGACGTTTCTCACGAAACTGTGCTGTCCTGTGCTGTTCTGATCTAGAAAAATCCTCACTGAACAGACTTAATATTTACTACATGCCATATTTAATATATTGAGTTTTTAGATATGAACAGTTATTTTTTTAAAACACGTAATTTAATTATTATTTTAAGTGGTCTACTGCAGATATCAATGCTTAATTCATTGAAACCCGAATTTATTGCCATCAATGCCTTGGAGTTTGTCAATATTATATCGAATTCTTCAACAGAAGGCATTTCTAAAGGTCAGCTGTTTCGAGCTTTAGGAAATAATTTAAATAAATGCCCTCCATCGGCAG
Organism: Eupeodes luniger; assembly: GCA_951509635.1. NCBI lineage: Eukaryota > Metazoa > Arthropoda > Insecta > Diptera > Syrphidae > Eupeodes > Eupeodes luniger. The sequence goes on along the minus strand of OX608073.1, from coordinate 156,619,594 downwards.
AAAACAAAGAAGCTATTTACAACAATGCATTTACTACTATCAATACATTCACACTACCAACTGAGTATATAAATTGTGTAGAAATGTGGGCACAATTCACTGTGGAACATTTTTCAGTAACTAAATTATATTAACAAACAAATGTACATAATAAATTAATAAATACGATTTTATTTATAGATGAGAGACGTAAACAATCTTCTTGGTGAAATCAAAATAAGAATGAATCAAAATAAAGCTTATGAAAATCATTATCCTCAACTGCAGTCGATAATAGAAAAAATTGTTAGGCATTGCAAAGAATTTGAAATTCTTTTAACATTGGTTTGTTTAAAATATTATATTGTGTTTTATTGCAATTTAAAATATTAATTTATATTTTTAAGGATAATTTTCTACCCGTCTTAGACCTTTTCAAAAAAGAATCAACAAAAATTGACGTTTGCAAACATATTATGACCACGTATAAGAATAATGTTGAGACCACAACTTCGGATGCAGTTGTTAGCAACGCGCTTATGTATATTTGTAGAGTCTTAAATGATTCGGTGACGTAAGTACAACAATTTTTCAAAATATTCAATCCAACTAGTTAAGTTTTGGGTAATTGAGATCTATAAAAAATATCTCTAAATCTTAATATACCCCAATTTTAAAGTCCACTTTTTTTTGCAATAGAGCTCTAACTGTGGAAGATGAACGTCGTCAAATCGGAAGTCTTATATCAAATTTTGTCAAAAACGTTAATTATGGACGAGACTTCGAACAGCAGCTAACATTTTATGTTGAGTCAAGAGCTGCATTTCCCAATCTAGACGCAGTTATTACAACCCTAGTGCATTCAGTCAACAAGCTTGCAATTGAAACACGAACAGTCATTAACGGACAGCATACTCGAAAAACAGCAGCATTTGTTAAGGCATGTGCTGCTTATTGTTTCATCACCATTCCTAGTATAGCATCAGTTGCCACACAAATGGATTTATATCTTCTTAGTGGACAAGTTGCTCTATTAAATGTTTGTCTTGGACAAGGTAAAAATTGTTATTTTTATATTAAATTTTTGGAACTCATTTCGTTTTTAACAATGTTATTTTTTATTATTCAGCTGATGCATGCTTTGAAACTGCTCTCCAGCTTGTTGCCGAACTTCCACGCACAATTGAAATCGAAGGAAAACTCAAGAGTACAGAGGGGTATTTAGTTTCATATTTGTGCAATATGTTATCAACTTTGATAGTAGTTCCAGTAAGTAATAGTTTTTGAAGAGAATCATAATTCATATAAGAAACACAACATTTATTCTAGGATAGTCCAGAACAAGGAGTGCTTTATTTGCTTCGATTACTTCTTGACGTTCTCAAAAAGTTCCCTTTTGACTTGCACAGTATTGGGCCGGTAACTGTCTATTTGCATGCATTGGATATGTTATATATCGAGAGTTTGGATTCCTTTCCATATCACATTCCGAATGGTGAGCACATAATATCGAATTATACTCTTGAGTTGTTTTATTTAAATGATATTTTCTTTAGTTGTTTCTAACGATGGCCTTTATGGCGGTGATTTGAAATTTATAACTGAAGTAAATTGCATGTGCGCACAAATAGTTGAACATATTCTAAGTCAATTGAAATCACTCGGATTCGCCAATCAATTGAAAGCTCAATCGACTTTGGCATTGGAGCTTCTATTGCGAATTATTCGTTATGCAGATATTACCAGAGAAAAAACCTTTGCTCTGGCTGTTAATTTATGGAATCTAGCCATCAAACATGAAGGAAATGCTGAACCTAAAACCATTGTAAGCATTTATAAAATATTTATACGCTATGAAAAATGTATGATTTATTATTTATTTTTTTTTCTGGATAGGCAATGACAATTAAGTGTGTTGAAGATGTTAAAAATCTCACCACCAACGAAATCCGATCTCAAAAACTAAATGAACTGCTAATTCGAATGAAGACAAAATAATTTATTTTAAAGAAAATAAATAATATAATTATTATTATTATAACATTATAAATACACAAACAAAAACGCAATAAAAAACATTCACAAAGTGTAATACAATACATAGTTTGTTTCATTAACTTTTTGTTTCTTATACATTTTTTGACGGTTTTGTTTCTACAGTTCCTATACTGAAAATTGTATGAACCTCCTGCCTGGCAAAAATCCTCGTATCAAACCCTCCTAGTGGGTGCCGGGCGGTAATGATCACCACAGTTTTCTTGTGCGATGTCAATAGTTTAAACCCTCAGCAATGCAATTTGACCATAGATACGGGGTCCCTAATTTTCAGTGGTGGTGTGAGCGATTTCCATAATCCGTGCCGAAGAAATGGAAGGCTGGGGGGTAAACCAGTCGCGAACGAGCTCATTCGGATGCCTTGGCAGGGTCCGTCTTACATCTTGCCTTACACCGGTATATCGGCTCTGCCGGGGCTGACCTTTTCCTTTCCGTACTACTCGTGGGACCAAAATTACTTAACAAAACAATTCACAGGACGATTTAGACATAACAAACTTAGGACCATCCGCCGACTATGAGGATGAACTTTTGGCCTCCAGTCAGGAGACCGTTGTGGGGCAACCTGCAAAAACTGGAAGTGCAGCGAGTACCAGCCATAGTACTCCTGTGCCTCGACCACAAATAAATCCGAACTCCTCTACCAGCAATGCCAGCCATAGCAATGCTGGTAAAGGAAAAAATAAAAAGTCATCTGGTACTCGCATCAAGAACCAGTTCAAGAAGGCCTCCTTCATTCTTAGCAAGATTGCTGAAAATGAGAAGGCTGGAATTGTGCTGGAGAAGGATCGCGAGGACAAGATCATGTATCATGATGAATACAACAGTCTCTTGGCTACAAAAAAGAAGGCCGACAAAAGAAACCGGTCTCGTGAAGAGACCGAAAAACCTTCAAAAAAACCAAAACATGAACCAAATTCAAATAAAGAAGAGAAGGCATCATCTTCCGGAGCGGCGCAACAGCGTACTTTAAGTGAGGTTGTCAGAGACGACCTCCAAGTATCGGTTGTGGATGAGCTCTCCACAAACAGCAGAGGTCTGCTAGCTGTGTGGAGTTCTATCGAGGCCAAGCTCTCGGAGATGGTGTTTTCTTACACAATCTCGGCAATTGAGGGTCCCTACCCTAGTTTTGACTCTGGCGAAGTGCTCAGGGGACACAGGGTAATCAAATGCGATGACGTGTTTTCCAAGGATTTCCTTAGATCATGCATTGCTAAGATAAGCAATGACTGGGAAGGCTTGAGACTTAAGCTTATCTTAGCTAAGGACATCCCCAGACAGCCTAAGGCTTGCATTTGGTTGCCCGTCATGAGCATCAAGCCAAGTGGACAGGAGCTGATCCGTGGTCTTCAGAGGCTAAACCCGCTGGTTCCAATGCATGACTGGACAGTCATCAAGGCTGAGGAGCCGCAGAAGAACAGCGCGTCCTATCTTTTGAAGATCAGCGGGGAGAGCTTGGGGGCCCTTGAGAAGGCTGAATATAAGTTAAGATTCGGCATTAGAAATGCAAAGATTAAGGTCCTGCAGGGTCAGGGAGCAGACTGCGACAACAATGATGGCAAAGTCAAGACCGACGATGACATCATTGTTGCCGAAGTCCCCGGCGAGTCGCCGGGCCCTGAGGGTGCAGGCCCTTCTTCTTCAGGCAATTAAAAACGCGCTGCGTTCTATGCAGATTAATCTGAAGCACTCGAAATGTGCCTCAGATAATCTAAAGGTCTTCCTGAGTCAGGAAGACTTGGACGTAGCGTTCATACAAGAACCTTGGGTGAATGGCCTCAGAGTTCGTGGCCTTCTGGACCACAAATACGACCTTTTTTATAAAATCCTTAATACTGACCAAGGTAAGCCTAGAACCTGCATTCTAGCTAAGAAACACTTAAAAGCTTTTTTGTGTCCCATCCTTAGCACCCCCGATTTGACTGTTGTCAGAATTGAAGGAAAAAATGCTGGCCTATTTCTGGCATCGGCTTACTGTGGCCACGACCAGCAGTCACCTCCGGAAGAGTTGGAAACCCTGGTAACCGCTTCAAAACAACAAAAGACAGAACATCTGATTGGGTGCGACGCCAAAGCATGGCATTCTCTATGGGGCAGCACGGTAATTAATGAACGAGGTGAGTCACTTTTTGATTTCATTGTTAACAATAATTTAAATGTATGCAATAGAGGTAACACCCCAACTTTCATTTTTCCGAGCTCGGTTAACTTCGAAGGTTGGGAGGATGTACTTGATGTTACTCTATCAAATAACAATCTTTATTCTATGGTGGAAAATTGGAGAGTCTCACTTGTGAATTCTTTTTCTGAACACAGGTGGATACTCTTCAATATAAATTTTGAGTCTGAAATTCCTCCCCCTCACAGAAACCCCAAAAATACTGATTGGAAGAAATTCAGTCAAATAATTAACACGAAACTGCGTAACACGCCAAATCGGTGTCCAGAGTCGGTAAGCGATCTCGAGTCTAAAGTAAAGACCTTCGAGGCAGCTTTTGACACGGCTTACAAAGTCTCGTGCCCTATTAAATACAGTCGCAAATCACTCCCTATGTGGTGGAATGAAGAACTGTCTAGTCTCAGGAAAAAGACTAGAGTGATCTTTAATATTTGCCACAAACACAAATTCTACCAACCGTACAAAGACTGTCTAAGAGTTTATAAGCGAGCCATTGCCAAGTCTAAACAGCAAAGCTGGAGGGATTACTGCCACAAAATAGACAATATAAAAGAATCCGCCAGGCTTAGTAAGATTCTATCGAAGGACCACTGTTGTCCTTCCTTTTCTTAAAAAATCTGGCGATTCCTGGGCAACATCTTCTGCAGAATCCCTAGAACTGCTGTTGGCTGCGCATTTTCCGGGTTGTGAGAATAACAACCCTCAAACTCTTAATTCAAATGGCGTGTCGACGGAGCATATAGAACACATCGATGCCTTGATAAATAAGGAAAATATTGCTTGGGCAATAAACACATTTTCCCCGTACAAGTCTCCAGGCCTGGACGGCATAATGCCGATCATGCTTCAGAAAACGCAATTTCTGGCGATTCCTTGGCTGGAGATGATCTTTAAATGATGTCTCTGCCTAAATCATGTTCCCGAGTCTTGGAGACATGTTAGAGTAGTTTGTATCCCGAAGGTCGGCAGGCGAAGACATGAATCCGCGAAGGATTTTAGACCAATAAGCCTTACTTCCTTCGTGCTTAAGACAATGGAGCGCATTCTTGACTACCATATCAGAGGCATTTTAGATGTATGCCCTCTTGAGAGTTCTCAACACGCTTATCTTAAGGGCAAGTCTACGGAGACAGCCTTACATGAGGTAGTGCGTACAGTTGAAAAAACCATACACTACAAAGAATTTACTCTCGCTACCTTCTTAGACATAGAAGGAGCTTTCAATAACGTCTTAACAGAATCTATTCAAGAATCACTGGTTAATCAGGGTGTAGAGGACTACATTAGAAATTGGATTGTTTCCATGCTCAGTGATAGAAAAATTCAAGCTAAATTAGGTAACACTTACTTGACCAGGTGCGTAAACAGGGGAACACCTCAGGGGGGTGTTCTGTCCCCTCTTCTTTGGCTTCTGGTCATGAACAAAATTCTTTTTAAACTGGAAAGTTGTGGTGTGAAGGCCGTTGCTTACGCAGATGATTTGGTGATACTGGTATCAGGAAAGTACACTTCCGTGATTAGTGAGATTACGGAGATGGCATTGCTAAAAGTAAGCAACTGGGCTACAAGCTGTGGCCTGGGTGTCAATAAAAGCAAAACTGAACTGATGCTCTTCACTACGAAAACAAAAGTACCACCCTTCACCCTTCCCCGCCTCAACGGTGAAACTCTTTCCTTGTCTTCCAGCGCTAGATATTTGGGAGTAATACTTGACCCAAAGTTAAACTGGAAACTTAATATCGAAGAAAGGATCAAGAAAGCCAGCATAGCTTTCTATGCCTGCAATAAAACCTTTGGCAAAAAGTGGGGTTTGCAATCGAAGATGATTTTGTGGACGTATACAGCCGTTGTACGTCCAATATTGTCCTATGGTTCGATTGTTTGGTGGCCCGCGCTTAGCAAAGCCTACAATATAACTAAATTAAAAAAGGTTCAGAGAACGGCTAGTGTTGGCTCCACGGGAGCTTTGCGCTCATGTCCGTCGGACGCCCTAAACGTTTTTCTCTACCTCTTACCAATAGACCTGCATATCAAATACTTAGTATCTTGCAGCGCGTTGAGACTTAGGGAATCGAATAGTTGGTATTATAGGCCCTTTGGTCATAGTAACATTACTAATCTCATCCCAGCGGACATCTTTTCGACAGAAACCGACTACTGCACCCCTACTGTGGACCTCAGTGCGGATTTTAAAATTATCATCCCATCTCGAAATGAATGGGATGATGACTTAGTGACGAGAGGCTTCGACACAACTATCTTCACCGACGGCTCGAAGATGGAGTGTGGGGTCGGTGCAGGAATTTTTTCCGAGTCTTTAAATGTCTCCAGGTCTTTGCGACTTCCCGACTTTGCTAGTGTTTTTCAGGCTGAACTACTCGCGATCAAGGAAGCATGCAAGTTACTAAAACTAGATCCAAATCAAAACCGCAATACAGCTATTTTTTCGGACAGTCAGGCGGCTATTCAAGCGATTGGCTCGTCCACTTCATCCTCAAAACTGGTTCAACAATGCCGAAGTGAGTTAGCCAGCATGAACATTGGACTCAGGGTCACTCTCATTCCGGATTCATAGAGGCTTTGAGGGCAATGAACGAGCTGACGAGCTGGCTAGGCAAGGATCAGCCCTTCATAGCTCATTCGCGGAAAGAGTCAACATTCCTCTTGGTGCTATGAAGGGCAAGATCTTCTCTATTTTCCTCGCTGAATCAAACCACAGGTGGAACAGCCTAACCAACTGTATCATATCGAGAAGGATATGGCCCACCTACAACAAATCCCGTACTAATAATCTCATTTGCAGACCCAGGCAAGACATAGCCAGGGTCGTTGCTACATGCACCGGACACTGGCCTGTTGGAGAACACGCATCTAAGCTGGGCATCCCCCACAACACTTTGTGTCGTAGTTGTGAGGACCAGTGAGAAAAAGAAACTGTTCTTCACTTCTTATGCAAGTGTCCCGCCTTAGCTAAAACGAGAGCCAAAACATTGGGAAAGCCCTTTTTCAACGACCTCAATGAGCTCTCAGAACTGGAGATCAAAGATTTGATCTCCTTTCTAAACGCAACAAAGTGGATTTGAGGCGTATTTTTCTCTTTATAATCCCCCTTTTATCTTTATAGGTCAAGCGAGTATTTTATGGTATCAAAACGGCGCAACGCAGCGCTAATTGTGTCACCGAGCTAGACTGCTCGTGGCCACCATTTCTACTACTACTACTACTATGAACCTCCTTTCGGTTACTTACTCAAATTTATCATCATCAACTTTGGTTCGACAACAGGGGACCAGAACTGGCTCGTTCAACAAGTTTTTCCAACTATTCTGATTGCGAGCAAACGCAGCAATATGCTGGATACCCTAGTATCCTCTAAAGCACTTTCACACTATTTCTGTGACGCCGAGACTTTTTTAGAGATGGCTTTGTATACTCACAAAAAAGTGAGTAGGTATAATATTTACGATGATATATTTTTATTGTTTTACCTAATGTTTTGTATAACGATTGGCTCGATGGAACCGATTTTATATTAACAAGTAAGGCAAATGCTTCCCGATCAACTTATCAACTTTTCAAGATATGGAACCCCATTCTTTGCCTGGATAGCCAAAACAAAATTTGAAAATTATGTTCGAAACTTAAAAGTTGGTGACCTGTTAGATTTAAGATCTCCTTCAGAACTGACGAGCTGCCCGAATGGCAATGCGTCCGGTTGGCAAACGCCTAGTTGCTGTTTTAATTGAAAATGTTGCAGATCTTGTTTTTGTGGAGGCTTTTAAAAATTATCAGATCATATAGCGCAGAAGAAAACCATGCTCTATACGTTGATATGAAACGTACACGCCATTCATATAAAGAAATCTAGGTTAGGCTTAAAAAGAATGTTTTATACCGGAAAACTCAATAAATTTAAATGGATCAAGTGCTTTTATTCTTGTTCAACGTACTGCTCATCATACCGCTAAGGTTTTGGAACAAGTTTCGGAACTTTTAATACCACCGATAAATCCATACCTCAAACAACATATTTTTGATGATGCTTCATATATTTCTTACGATTCTGATATTTAAGATTACTTGCAAAATTTACAAAACAATAAATAAATTATTAGATTTTGCTTTTATTTAAATAATATAATATTTTTACGGACAATTTCTTGACGAAGTTCTAGTCTCTAAAACTCAGTTCATTGATGAATTAGAACTCAATTGAGCTCTAACTCATTTCTTCATCAAGTGTTCAAGCCTCAGAACTTGAGTTTAAATTTCAGTCTGAGACAGAACTTCGAATTAATAGACCCTCAAATCAAAAGGATATTAGAACTCAGTTCATCAATATTTTCACTTCTTCAAAAGGCCTAATTTCCACAAGGACATGTGAAAAAATAAAATATTTTTAGAAAATATATAAACATGGAAGGTTTGCCAAAAAGTCATAAATATTAGCTGCATAATGTATAGGAATAAAAACTACGGAATATTTTCTCAAATTTCTTTTTTTATTTCAAAGTACAATCCTTCCGGTTAATAATAAAAAATAATTTCATTCAAATGGCTGCCTCGGCTGGCCATGCAGTAGCCTACACGATCGGTCCAATTTTTAAGCGTGTGCAGCTGTATTTCACCAATGGCTTCACGAATCTCTGGCTTGTCAGCGTAACACTTATCTTTTACGGCACCCCACAAGTAATAGTCCAGCGGTGTCAAATCGCAGCTCCGAGGTGGCCAACCGACATCAGCTCTGCGGCTGATAATGCGATCTTCAAAAACAGGACTCAAAACATAGAGTGTAGCTTCGGCTGTGTGGCACGTAGCGCCGCGCCGGCCGTCCTGTTGAAACCAAATGTTGCCAATATCCTCCTCTTCAATTTTTGTGAACAAAAATTCGTTCAACATGGGCCATAACGATCGCCATTGACTGTAACGGCCGCTCCTTGCTCATTTTCGAAGAAAAAATGGCCCAATTATGCCTCTGGACCAAAATCCGCACCAAACAGTGACTCGTTTTGGGTGTATCGGCTTTTCAATGTATGCGTGCGGGTTTTCTGTATCCCAAATGCGACAATTTTGCTTGTTAACATACATGCCAATATCAAAATGAGCTTCATCTGAAAAGGTGATTTTTTTGGCAAAATCGGTACCTTCTCTAAGCGTTGTTCCCAGCGTTGCTCAAGCGTATACAAAACCATATTCGTTCAGCGGAAGGATAAAACAAATTATCTGTCAAATCAGACATGAGCTAAGTGTTACCATTCACGAAATAAGAACTAGTTGAAAAAAAAAAACGTTAGATGGCGGACCCTATAAATATATTATTGAATAAAATAAAAATTAAATTTAGGCAAATTAATATTTTAAATAAAACGAGTCAAAAAATGTACACCGCGACCGTCTTTACACCACGTCAAACAAATCCTTGTTTATAAATATATATTTTGCAGCCCGTTTTCAATCAATCTAAAACTCTGGTTATTATAATAATGTAAATAACCTCAGTTGATTTGCAAATTAAAACGTTATTTTAAAAAAGATAAAAAAATGGATAACATAACATATGATCCGAAAATTGGAAATTATCGCATATGAAAGGCTGAGCTATGTTTATTAGTTTTTCATATTTTCTTTCGAAAAGCTATACGTAATGGTACAAGACTATTGATCAAAGAATTAAGAGATAATGTGATTGTAGCAACTATCATTACAGGTCCCGTGGCTGGTCAGCTCGCACATGTTCTGCGGATTCCAATGATACCAACTGATTTGCCCATATCTTTTAAAAGCTTACAGATCACTTTAAAAATATCCTTTGCAATAACAATAAATAAATCCCAGGGACAAACTTTTTCCATAGTTGGTATCGACTTCAGGAAAGAGTGCTTTTCCTTCGGGAAATTGTATGTGGCACTTTCTCGAGTAGGATCTCCTGAAAATTAATACATTTTGTTGCCACCTAGAAATACCACAGCCAACGTAGGGTACAGGGAGGCTTTAAGATAAGCATACAATTTTTTCTAATTTAGCGATTCGTGGTCGTTTTAATTAGCATGCTTATTACTTAAATATCTGTACCTAATTTTGTCTATCCGTGCGAAGCCGGGACGGGCCGCTAGTAATAATATATAAAAAGTGAAATTAAAAACATTGTCTTACTCTGTGATTTTCTTCCGCAATAGATCTCTAGAAAAAGGAATATTTGTAAAAAAATAATCCATAGTCAAATGGATCACCTTAATTTGGTCCATAAATAAAAGCGGACTACAATGGTGGACAATGAAATTCTGTTTACACGGTGATTCGTATCATTGGGCAGGTTCAGGCAATATAAGGGACTTCATTTGCAGTCAACTTCATTCTTTGAACGTAAATTTTGACCAAGGCAAATCTCAAATTCAAAACTTTACTTCACAAACCTCTACTTTAAGTTCACAGTACAAAAATTGCTAAAAAAAACATTATTGTCTACAAAACACTCCTCAGCCAAGCTACAAGTCCATCACGATTTGTATTTTGTATTGTAAGGAAATATTACTTATTTCTTTTACAAATTGACAACGAACCCTTTTACAGAAAGCATTTGTGCAGAAAATAAATAAATCATAGAGTAATAAAGCTCAGCTTTCAGTTGATTGAAAAAACATGATCAACTGTCATTTTGACAGAAGTAGACTTGACTTGATAGTTAGGGAGACTAACGTCGTTTTCAATTGGCAATCTGGAATTGTTCTTCGATTCGGAATCCCAATTGAACAGTTTTTTTAATTCCGAAGAATCTGAAGTTTGGTGAGAATGTATTGGTTGAGTATGACATGTGTCACATATATGTGTATTTGCGCTAAATTTCATTTTGTTTTTGTGCTGGAAACATGGAGGAAGTGACATTTAAAATTTATGAATGTGTGAGTGATTCTGCTTCTGATTCTGTTTTTAAAACCAGAAGGGAAATTCTCTTTTTTTCAGAATCAGAACTGTCACTTTTGTCCAATTGAACGCATTCAGAATGCTTTTTTTCACTTCCAGATTGCCAATTGAAAACGACGTAACTTTCCAGTCAACTTTCCAATAAAGTTGCCTTAATTTTAAGGCAATTTTTTGGCAGCTGGCCAATCAGATAATAGAAACGTCCCTTATGTCGGCTGAACCTGCCCATTGTCTTGTTGAAAGATATGTATATATTGTATATGTTGTTTGGAGATAGCTAGATTCCATCATCATCACCGTGACAACCTAGATTCTGTACTGGCCTCCTTCGACGAGCCCCTCCATCCTATTTTCGTTTGCCAGCCAGAGTTTTGTGACCGATACTAACCTGTATAGGTTGTTAATGTCAAGACCCAGAAATTCATCGTTTATCGACGGATTAGTATAGAACACAATTTGAATGATTTATATTTGTATTTAAATATTGAACAATTTATTTCATTTTGAATTCGTGTTACTTTACCGAGCAGCTGATTGTGAAACGTCAAAATCATTCTCCACTAACTTTGTAGCCGAATTTTTTACACTACGTCGGAGGGGAAATTTCAACTACTTTTGTAGTTGGATTTAGCCAATCAGAATCCCTTGACTACGTAGCCACTAGCTTTGTGAATGCGACCTACATAATGTCGCGTCGTATTTTCGCTGTCGTCTACTACTTCGGTATTAGGAATGATTATTTATGTAAAAAACCGTCATAAATAACTGTTGGAAGGGCACGAGTACGATAACTTTGGCGCCAAGATATAATAACGGTTTTTGGTAGAGGGGCTTAATACAAGCATTTTTTACTATGGGAGGGGGGTCTATCTCCCCCCGTTTAGGCGGTAGGGGCAATTTAAAAAAATTATTATTTAAAATGGAAAAAAATAATTAAAAAATAACGGTGATATTTACAATGAATTAAGTTTTATAGATTTTTTTAAATCCAACATTCTGTTTTATTAGCCAGTTTTTAATTCAAGTCAAAACTATGCGTAGTTTTTGAAAAATTTAATTTTAAACTAAAAATTTGAGTAAAAAAAGTTTAAAAAAAAAGGTTTAAAGTGTAATTTTTCAATACTTCAAGATTATCTACCATTCTTTTTATTTCAGAATTTATTGCTCTTATTTGTTTTTGATCAAAAACTGAAAACTAGATGATTTTATGTCTTTTAGTTTTTGAGAAAATTGAAAATAACCACAACTACTATTTGAATTTAATTCTTTTTTTTGCTTGAATGGTCTTATTTTGATAGTAACAATGGTAGGTGCGAGTTTGGGTGTATGCAACAGTAAGGTGTGTGCGAGTTTGGGTGTATGCAACAGTGGGATCTGCAACCCCCCTGCTTGGGAACACTATAGGATTTGGGGTGGGTGCAAGTTGGAGTGCATGCAAGGTGGGGAGGGGGCAAGGTTCGGTGGGTGCAAGATGGGGTGCATGCAAAGTTTCTTTTGCATTTAAATAAGCAGGGCCCTTATTATGAAATACGAAACGAACGGCAGAAAAAACGAAATCCAGAAAAACGAAACTCATGGCGTAGAGCGATTATGAGAAACGAAAATGGAATCAAGAAAATGTTGCCAGCCAAAAATAAAAAATGGTATTTTTTTGGATTACTTTCCATGAAAGCTACCATCAAGGCTATTTGTTTAGCATTCGTTGTAGGCCTAAATATTAGAAATATCTTTTTTATGATTTTTAATATATAAAAATCCAGTGTCATATGTATGTTCCAAGTGAACTCTTCACCAAGTCAACCGATTTCGGTGAAAGTTGACATTTTATGTGTAATTTGGTCTAACTTGAGATATAGGATAATTTATATTTCGATGAATGGTCTAAATTGTATATAATGTTGCATTAATATATAAAAATGCAGTGTCATATGTATGTTCCCAGTGAACTCTTCACCAAGTCAACCGATTTCGATGAAAGTTGGCATTTTATGTGTAATTTGGTCTAACTTAAGATATAGGATAGTTTATATTTCGATTAATGGTCTAATGGTCTATATGTTGCAAATGAAAAATCTATAATATAAAAATAAGTCGGGTTTTCCTTTCTGACGTTATAACTCCAGAACGCACGAACTGATTTCCACGGTTTTGCATTCGTTGGAATGGTCTCGGGCTCCGTGAGGTTTATAGCAGACAAAATTCAGGAAAATTTTCAACAAAAAAGAGGTGAACTCCGTTTAGCTTCCCATAGAAAGCTATTGTAAAAATTCCGATTTGTGGAATTGAAAATTTTTAAATTTTTTGACGTTTCAAGGGCCCTAGGGCTTACTTTTGGGAACCTTTTTTAGTCAACCATATCTCTAAAAACGTCAGAGATATCGACTTCAAATAACGTTTGTTTTAAAGATAATAAGAAAAAAATGCAAAAACGACTTTTAAAAAATTTAGTTAGTGTTTTTTTTTTATCATAGAGCAATTTAAGAAAAAAGTGAAAAATTTGGTTGACCCCAAATCCACTTATATAAAATTCTGTATTACACATTCTGAGCAAATTTGGTATAATTTCGAAAAAATCTGTTATCTTTTTTTTTTAAATCAAAAAACTGAAACAAAGTCACATAGAATATTTGCCTAGAGTACGACGTGCGAACATCGGCCTCCGCACAAGACATGCAAGGCAGCAACAAGTGTATTCACAGAACTTAAGCGAAGAAAGACAAAATATATTAAGAGAAAATTCCAAATTGGCCACAGGTGTTTTCCACTGATGCGCTAGGTCGCATATACATGTACACTGTTCATCCTAGAAATGATGAATGTTTTTATTTGCGACTGCTGTTGTTAAATGTACGAGGACCAAAATCATTTGCGCATTTGAAAACTGTGAATGGCCACCAATGCCAAACATATCGAGAAGCTACTGATTGAAGTAGGAATGATTGCGCCAAATCGATCGATGCACGATGCATTGAACCAAAAACTAAATCGAGAGCTGCATTTTTTTTCGTTCGAAATAATGTGCCGTTGCTGAATGAACAGAAAAAAAAAGTATACGAAACATTGATGCAAGCGGTGGACAAAAATATTGGTGGTCTATTCTTCCTGGACGCACCTGGAGGAATAGGGAAAACATTTGTCATTTCATTGATTTTGGCCACTATTCGATCAAGATGTGACATAGCTTTGGCGTTAGCATCATCTGGAATTGCGGCAACTCTTCTAGAAGGCGGTCGTACTGCACACTCTGAGCTTAAGTTGCCACTCAATTTAAACACATTTGATACTCCAACATGCAATATTTCCCGATCCAGTGCAATGGGAAAATTGGCAAGCTCATTGTTAGGAATGGGTGCACAATGGCACATAACAAATCACTTGAAGCACTTAATTTCACACTGAAGGATATTCGACGAAGTAACAACATCCAACGGAGTTTTTGAACTCTCTTGAGTTACCATGATTTCCACCACATAATTTCCTACTCAAAGTTGGTTCAGTTATTATGATATTGCGTAATTTGACTTTGCAACTGTACTCGACTTGCGGTGAAAAGACTTATGCCGAATTTGATTGAGGCAACCATTATTAACGGAAAGTACGCAGGTGAAAATGTATTTATTCCTCGAATACTGATTCCGACTGATCTTCCACTTGACTTCAAACGATTGCAATTTCCGGTTCGCCTTGCGTATGCAGTGACAATTAACGCTTCGATTCAGTATTTACTTTGGATTCACTTTCAATTTTTACTTAGAGAAGTTCAACTAAATTACACTTCATTTTAGTAATCGAAATTAATTCATTACTGTTGTTAAATGAAATAAATTTTTTTCTTTTCAAATATAAAACAAAAAAAAATAATTTTTCTTCATCTTTTAGCCATCTGGTGGCGAAACGGAGTTCGACGGGTTTGCTAGTTTAACTATATATTTTTATGTTTATTTAACTTTTACAGCCTTATTACGGTTGTCAAAGATCAATTAATTGACAATTGAAACATTTTGTCAATTAATTGATAAATTGGTATTATGAACGCGAGTTGATCATTTTTTGATCCATTGTGAACAAAGATCAAAAATCTATTGTGAATAGTGCAAATTTTAGTATGTTTGGGATGGATTGTTGTCTTTTCTTTGGTTTTAACTTGTCGTTGATATCTAAAAATACATTAAGGAAGGCTTCTTTCGAAAGTCTTAAGTTTTGAATGAATCTAAAAGCGAGCCAAATTAGATTTTGTAATGTAACTAAAAAAGATCTTTTATCTACTATGTTCAGCCAAATCCATGGGATTTGAAGCATCGCGTAGTTTTCTTCGAATCTTTGCTTGCTCCAAAGTATTTTCTTCTTCAATTTCATTTTCACCGAAAAATAGTTTAATAGTAGACATGCTTTTGGCTTTCGCGATCCGTAAAATATTTTATCAACAAGGAATTTGTGATTGACTGAAAATTTGATAATCAACAAATATTTTGACAACCATAATACCAAGACTGTCAATTTGAATCATTCACAATAGATCTAATTTCTGAAGAGCGTTCACAGTTTATCAATTATTTGATTGCTGACAACGGTAATACCAATTCATCAATTTCATTGAAAAATGTCAACTAGCGTATTGATAATTGACAACCGTAATAGGGCTGTTACACTTTTTCTCCCTCATCAAAATGAAAGCCAAACAAAAAAAAAACAAACCAAAACACAATAATGTTTGACAATTGACAGTAACCCGCTTAAACAAAAGCTGAACGAGTGCTTGAAGGCACTCGTAAATAAAAATACGAGTATCGTTTTTTTACGATTCTCGTTTCTCGTAATCGCAATTTTACAAATACGCGCTTCTGCAATGGTTTTTTGTAATCGCAATTTCACAAATACTCCGTATTGAAAACGATTATCGTTTTTCATAATAACCCCCCTGGATTTAAGAAAAATTAATTTACCCTAGGTGTATCTTAATCCATATTCGATTATTACTATCAAAATAAGACTACGTTAATACTTAAGCAAGGAAAAAGTAATTTAAGATAGAATAGTAAAAAATGGCAAACGAGTGCAGTTGAATCTATGTATTTATTAGGTGATATTTAGTTCACGGGCAAGCTAATCAGTGTTCTTAGCTAACTTTTGTTAAGTGGCCGGAAACAAATATTCTAACGAAATAAAAGAAAAAATTATAAAAGAGTATAAATATAAATATAAATCAGAGATTTACCCATTAATAAAATTTTACAAATCCAATCATTCCAAACGAATTATAGAGGTGGAAGACCAAGAAAAACAACAAAACGACAGGATTCTGCTATAATAAAATTAACTAAAAGACTCAAGATAATTACGAGTACGAGCCCAACTCGACCTGAACGTAAGTGCGATAACAATTCGGGCGAGCATTTGATGGCGGGTTAAAATCTTTCAAAACGGTAAAAAAGCCTTTTATTTCCACCATAAACAAGCTAGTGAGATTTAAATTTCCTCATGACATCAACTGGACCGTTAGAAAATGGATGAACTTACTCTTTTCGGACGAGGGTTCCAATGGTTTCCATCGTGTTCGTTGACCAGCCAAAGAGTCACTTAATCTACGTTACACTAAAGCTACTGTAAGACACGAAGGAGGTAACGTAATATTGTGGGGATGTTTTTCAGAGATGATCAGCTGCCTCTGAAATCAGCAGGAAAACGACCCAAAGCACACGTTCACTACGGTTAAGACGTGGTTTAAAGATTGATACGTTACAATGGCCAGCACAGTCCCCAGATCTCAACCCCAAAGAAAATCTATGGGAAATTGTAGATCGATGAATCGTAAGGATTAATTGCAAAAATAAAAACGATATGTTTGATCAAATTAAATTGTCAAGTATCCCAAACAGCTTTATAAGCAATTTAAATGACTCCATGTTTCGAAGATGTGCTAAAGTGATTGAAAACAAGGGTTTTGTTACCAAATGCTAGCAATATTTTAGTAAAACTAAAACAATATTATGTATTTTTTAAAAGTTTGCTTTTGTTTTGACCAGCCTAATATTGAACTAATTGTGCTTTATTTAAAAAACTATTACAAAAACAACTATATTTTATTTTCTATTAGAAACTGTAATTATTTATTTAAATCTTAAAAACAAAAATATACAATAATTGAATCCTAAATTTGTTTTTTTAATTATTTAATAATCGAGGCAATTAAAGTTGCTTTTGTTTTGGCCAACACTGTATCTGTGGTAACATTTAAAGTATGAAAATAAGTTGAAGTCAAAGTTAAGAAACACGTTAAGTGTTTGGATACTATTTTGCTACCCTATTCGTACTTTTTAAAAACCATAAAAATTGATTGCTTGAATGTAAAAGAAATACGATAAAATATCGTAACATTTTGTAAACGTCTGTAGCTCTATTCTATTACAAGTAAGACGTAAAATTAGTTGAAACATACTTAAACCTATGGAAATAATCGCATTTTTCTCGCGATAGTTATGTAGCTGTGATTTGTGATTACCACCTAACAAAAACAACATTTGTTGCTTTCAACTGTCGCTTTATTGGCAAATCTTCTTAGCCGATCCCATTCGACTTTCATTTCTTTTGATAGTCAAAGTTGACTTTTTAAACATATAAAATCATATCCATATCCCAGTTCGTTCACAGGAAAAGGAAATTAAATTTTCCGTTGTTCTTTTTTTTTGTTTTTGTTTCTCCTTCTCTTTTATTTAAATAAAGAAAATTGTTCTTAAAATCATAAAAAATATGCACACAAATTTTATCAATGCTGGTTACAGTTAAACCTTTTTTTAGTATTATTGTTTTCTTTTTTTATTGATAAACTTCGAAAATCGGTTTTATATTATGCTTTTATCCAGAATTCTCTCTCACTAAGCATTTTGTTAAGTTGTTACACAAATATTCTATTATTATGTCTGCTTTTGTTTTGGTTGCTTGTGTTTTTCATGTTTTTCTTATGTTAAATAGAAAAAATGTATTTTAATTCTTTTGTTTTTCTTTTGTTTTCATTGATTAAATGTTGGTACACGTGCTACCACAAATTACTTAAATAAAAAACAAAAAAAAACAACACAAAAAACGCATGTACTTATTTTGTTTTCTCATTAATAATCATATATATATATATATATATAGCTTGCTTTTCACTATTTTCGTAAATTATAAATTGTTTTTTTTTTTGTGTTTTATTTTTTAATGTTTTGTATTATAATTTAATTGTTGTAATAATTAATAAATGCAGTATTTCGCGACGGCAAAGAAAAAAAAATATTCTACTTCTGTGTTGACATTAATTTAATAATTATATGTACTTTTTTATTTTTGAAATGTATGAATTAAGTTTATTTTATTTGCTTTGTTTAAATACTTTCTAATTAAATACAATATATATATAAATATATATATATATCAGTTATATATATAAATATAATTAATAATTCATTGTATCTTTGCATGAGAACAATGCCATGTTTTTTTTTTCTTTATTTTTGTAAATTTGAATTAACTTCCTTTTTAGCTTTTATTTAAAAAAAAAAATAAACATTAATTGAAGCAGAATGTTAAAATTTCTTATAAATTAAAAACAAAACGAAAACAATAAAAAATATATATATATTAAAAATAGTTTAGTTTTTAATTTCATTTTTATTGTATGTATTTTTTTTTTATATATATTTTATGCATATTATTGGAATATAAAGTAAACAAAATTTAACGGCGATAAGGATGTTTTGTGTGTATGCAAGTGTGTAAGTATAATTAAGAAATTGTATCATGTGAGAAAAAACAAACAAAAACTAATATATTGAGAAATAGCCTATTTTTTGGAGAAAGAAAAACAACTTTGGAATAATTCATGTTATATTAAATCCGATTTTTTAAAAATATGTTTAAATATGCAAGGCGAAATTAAGAAAAAAAAAAACAAAGAAATGAAGTGAAATGAAATTTAATAATGATAAGAGGCAATTTTGTTTTGCATGGAAGTGGAGGGAATAAAAAGAGGATGCACAAAAATGTTTTCGATTTGAATTCTATACTTTATTAATTTCCATCTAAAGAAAAAAAAAATTATAAAGTATTTTATATTGAGTGGGTGCTTTTTGCTGTGTTGTTGTTGTTGTTGTTGATTTTTTTTTAATACAAAGACGAAACAATACACTTATAATTTATATTTCTTATATGTATATTATTTTTTTTATATTTTTTAGATTCCTTAAAATTAAAGTTGTTGGTTTTGTGTGTGTTTTTATTGATGTTTATTTTTATTATTATATATTTTCTTTTATATTTTATATGCCATTTTCACACAATTTAATGGTACATAAATTACGACACATCCTGATCTTCAACATCTTGAATTTGTTCTTTTTGCTCGCCTTCACCTTAAAAAAAAAAAAAAAAAAAAAAAAATAAGGGTTAAGTTAAAGTTTATCTAAAGATTCAGAATAAAAATAAAACTTGTTAAGTTTACAAGTCACTTGATAATATATTTTGTGATCTTATGGGGCAACAAAATACTAAGTGGTTTATGTCAGTAGTTCATTGTTTTGATTGATAGATAAACTAATATATCGATTTGTGTACATAATCTATTTTCAGCGAGTAACTGATGTTTAATTTATCGAGTTTAAGAGCCAAATAAGAAATAATGTAAATTTATTTTTATTTTCATGGTTCATCTGAGTTCGGAATTATTCAGTGCTAAATTTTGTATTTCAATGGTCTCTTGATAACTAAGTAAATATAATAAATTAACACACTTATATAGTGCCATCAAAAAATTAAATAGAAGAACCTACAAACATGACTCACAAATCTTAAAACAAATATCGTTTGGATATATTATACCTTATGCACGTGTCAGAACAAAAATAAATTAAATAACACACTGCTTTTCTTATGAAGCTGGAATAGATGTTTTTATGAACTTAATAACATCATAAAACAAATTTATAAAATGCATAGTTCAGTTTATGCATAAAGTGGTACTTTTAAGCAGTGCATGCAACATCGTGACCGTCATACTAATTGCAGAATTTATAACTCTCAAACTAGCAATTTTTTTGTATTATTGGATCTTTTTTTAAGTAAAATAAAATGCAATTGCTTAAAATTAAAACAATAAGTCAAAAACTGAGATCGACGTTTTTTAAATCCCCATTCTCCTAAAAAGGATATTTCCAACATTTAAATAATGAGCAATTTTCGCTCGAAAAGTTAGATTTAAATTTATTTGAATTTAGAGGAATAAATATTTGTTTCCAGCTTACTATAATAATTATATGTACATATACATACATACATATTTTATTTCACGTTCTTTTAAATTTTAATAGCATAACTACTCCGAATTGGTATTCACATTAAAATCGATTTTAGTTTATCTTCCGCAAAATTATTGTTTTATATTTTTTTGGATAGTAGACGGTAACATGTTATGAATTCAAATTTAAGGCAACTTTTAATAATAAATAGAAACAACTTTTAATTATGTATTTTTATTTTGTTTACTTACCATCAGCCTGCATATCGGACGTCCATAGGGTAAGGTTGTCCCTTAAAAGCTGCATGATTAGCGTTGAGTCTTTGTAGCTTTCTTCGCTGAGTGTATCCAGCTCAGCGATGGCATCATCAAACGCTGCTTTCGCCAGTCTGCAGGCACGGTCCGGCGAGTTCAAAATTTCATAGTAAAACACCTATGAATGTGAAATAAGGAGAAAAAAAAACAACAACACAGAAAATTAATACCTTTTGTCAATTTAGTTTTTTTTTTTTTTTTTTTGTTAAATATACTTACGGAGAAATTAAGAGCTAATCCCAAACGAATTGGATGTGTTGGAGGAAGATCGTTCATGGCGATATCGCTGGCTGCCTTATAGGCGATCAGTGAGTTCTCAGCGGCATCCTTACGATCCGATCCGGTAGCGAATTCAGCCAAATAACGATGATAATCACCCTTCATTTTATAATAAAATACTTTGCTCTCGCCACTTGTGGCACATGGAATGAGATGTTTCTCCAATACATTCAGAATATCGGAACAAATATCGCGCAATTCTTTTTCCACTTGACCGCGATAAGTTTTGATCATTTCAAGCTTCTCTTCGGCTCCTTTGTTTTCTTCCTTCTGTTCGATTGAGGTGATTATTCGCCATGAGGCACGACGAGCCCCAATCACATTTTTATATGCGACTGATAGAAGGTTTCTCTCTTCAACCGTAAGTTCAACATCCATGGATGCGACTTTCTTCATGGCCTCAACCATTTCTATATAAAAATATAAATATATATACATAAGTAAATAAATAAAAGCAAATTTGCAACATAAAAAACAACATTATTATTTTCTCCATGGAATGTACATATATTTGTTCTTTTTCTTTGTATGTATACTTCAATTAATTGACTATAAAAATTCTTTAAAATTGCCGATAAAAGAAGGACTAGGTAGGTATATAATACAAAAACATTCATACATACATAGATGCTTATAAGGCCGAAAATTTGTACGTGCTTTGTTTAATTGATAAATATTATCTCTCTAGTGAAGCTAAAGTATCTAATTAGACAAAATATGAATTGTTTATTCAACCAAACAAACAAAAAGTACATGCATACTACGGAATTATATACCCTTTTGTTTAGGTAGTTTTTTTTTAACTTATGCAGAGGTTTATGATAATGTATAAGTATATACCTATATTTTGGCTTGATAATCATTCGCGAATATGTACATAGCCAAATAGTTGACTCATATCAGTACATAAATATTCCAATAGCTGTGTTATTCTTGGAATTACGTAAACAAACTATAAGTTAAAGCTAACCTACCACTAAAACAATGACAAGTCAATTTATTTGTTTTACCACTTTATGAGTGATACTCAATGATACTAAAAAAAGAAAACCAAATCTTAAGTCAATGGCTAAACATTATACGAATTTATTCAGTAAAAATATCATTCGAAAATTGGATTTTTTAAGTAACTGGAGGTAGATGCTCACTCTGATCAAAAATTTTCTACATGAAAATTTTGTTAACCAAAATTAAAAGGCTAAATGATATTTTGTCCGGATCTTATACAATTTTTGGCACAAAGAAAAAGACAACTCTATAAGTCTACCACAAGCCATTGGAATCATAGGTGTTGTTTCAAAAACTTTGCAGAAACATTTCAGAAATGTTCCTGATTTGTTTTTTTTTTTAGTGTTGACGCTTCCGAAACATTTTTGACATGTTTTTTTGTTACTAATTTGTGTATCTCTGTTTTTTCTACCTCATCTTCTTCATAATTTGAATTTTTGTTCGTCAAGTGGATTCCACAAAACTTCATTTATTTAATACGTTCTTATCAATCGATACATTTCTAGTTGCTCCACACTCTATATCTACATACAGGCACTCACCCACTGTCTACCAATATAAATGCAAAGAAACAGAAAAACATTTCAAAAATGTTTTTTAAATGTTTATTTGGTCTGGATGCACCTTTATAAGTTCTAAAACACTATAAATAGCCATTTTTACAAACGAAAAACAACATTTTGAAAACAAGAAATTTATTTTATGTACATAATTAGGTACATAATATCTTAATTAAAAAAATAAGTTTTTGAATTTTTATAATCAACAGTACGCCATCAGTCCTATCACAAATCCTATCTTAATTGGAAACTTTTACGAATCACGAAAAACTGTATCATGAATTCCGTTGGTAATGCAAAATTCTTCTAACGTATTCAGAATAGTTTTTTTCGGGATTCGTAAAAGTTTCCAATTACGATGGAATTCATGATAGGGCTGAATGTTATGGTTAGGGATTTTTTATTCATAGCTGATAAAAAAGTTCACATTAGGCTTTTATGATGCGACATTTTTAACTTCCCATAGAAAGTTATTGTAATCGGTCCGATTTGTCGAATTGAAAATTTTGACATTTCTCGACGTTTCAAGGTACCTAGAGTCTAAATAAAAAATGTTTAGATATGTCTGTGCGTGCGTGTGTACGTACGTTCGGGAAGTTTTTTTCGTCGTCCATAGTTCAAGAACCAGGTATCGACTTTAAATAAATTTTTTTATACCGATAATAATGCAGAAAGATGCAGAAAATTGAGTGTATGTTTTTTTTACCATAGCAATTTAAAAAAAGGTGAACATTTTGGTTAACCCAAAATATCTTAAGAACCAATAACGCTAGCAACTTGAAGTAAATTTAATATTATAACATGATACCAAGGTAGTATATTTTTGGAAAAAAAATCCAACTACCGGATTTTTTATAAATCAAAAAAACTTAAACAAAATATTTGTCACCTTGATTTTGAAATCAAACTATTTCATCATATGCAAAATATTTGTTGGTAATTTTTAGTTCGTTTTTTAGAATAATTTAACCTACAACTTTTTTAACAAAACACTTAAACCTACAAACCTTTTAAGCAAGACTAATTGACAGACGGGATGGGAAATTATCAGTGTGGGTCGCATCCCAGCCTCTCATCATTTTATCTCGCTCTCACTCCATTATTTAAAAAAAAATGTAGACTTCTACCTCACTCAATTATATTGCTTTAATATAACTTAAAATCGGGGGTGCAATAAAATGTTTAGATGTCAAAAGGATTCGCATCAAAAAAGTTATTCTTTGCTGTCCTTTGTAAGGGAACATTTTTCTATTCGTCAAAGCTCTGCTTCATTAATCTAGTCTTTTAAAAGCTATAAGAAAAGCCTTAATAGATATCACAACTAAGAAAGAATCTTATTTGGGATGTTTTTTTGTTGAGCTTTTTATACAGGCTTCATACTAGAGATTATGCTCAAGAGAAATGTACCAAGACGTGCAAATTAATCAAAAATTTAAAAATACCATTCTAAACATACGCAAATGCTTTCCAAGAACTCATATAATGGTGCAATTTTTGATTGATTAGTTTTCATGATACATATGTTGGTGTAGGCTTAGTTGATTGTATGACAGAAACGAATTAAAATACAGAACAAAAACAATACAAAAAATAGCCAAAAAACCTTTTTTTCTTTTTTGAAAATAAAGAAAATAGATAAATACTTTTGGTGGGTAATATAACATTGAATAAATTTTTAAACAAAAGTTCTAACACACCCTCCTTCAACCAATTCCTTCACTCGTGCTCTCAAGCTTAACCATCAACAAAAAAATAAATACAATAGATATCAGTTTTCTAGTTTAGGCTAAAAACCAAGGTTGAATTCAAAAACAAGGTCATTGTTTTTTTTGTGCTGTCTAAATTTGTATTGCTATTATTTAAAAAAAAAAAAGTTTGAACATTGGGGAGTAAAATATAGCTATGCATATGCATACGTTTAAGCAAAAAAGGGTGAAACAATAAACATAAATGTACGCAATATACATTTTCTTTTAGTAATACACAAAAACATTCATCATGAAGGTGCGGTAAAAAAAAATGAATTAAAAGTGGGATGTTTCAAAGAAAAACAATGCAATGGGCGTTTACTTGGGCATTTAAAAAACATTCATTATTTTGTTATTTTATAATTCGAAACTTTCTACAAGATTAATTTGGGTTAACATTTTTGTTTCGTAAAAAGTATTTTAAACACAGAAAACGTAAATAACTTAAGTTCGTGTGATTTGAATAAAAACGGGATTGATTTAACATAAATTTCCAATCTAATTTCTCTTTAAAATAAAACTGCTATATTTTCATTCACTGTCACTCAAAATTCGTAGCTTTAAATAAGCTCAGAGAATAAAACATCATTTTTCTTCCTTCCATTTCCTTATGTCAATTATAAAACCAAACAAAAAATAATCTTATTCTTAACTATTCAGTTGTTGTGATAGTTCTTTAAATTAATATTTAAGGATTTAATATTTTCAAGATATTAGCCAAGGGTAGTTTTCATCCGCACTTCAGGGTTTTATTGTGTAGCAGAAAGACATCTTTATCATGTTTTAATGTCTCCTTATTAAGTTGAAGGATTTAAAATGGGATCTCATAAACATTTTTAATAAGAGTTTTTTAAATTGCTTTTTCTTGTTCGAAAAATTAAATTTCCTTATTAAAAATGGAGAAAACGAAATCAATTCTTTCTTTTATTGAAAGTGTCAAAATAAAAGTTTTGTAAATGGGATTTTTCTGACGTTTTGGTGTGGCCACGTCGAAAAAAACTTAATTCTTAATACTAAGAGACGGGAGGCACATTAAGATTGGATCTATCGCGAAATTGGTTTATATTTTCTAGCTATATTACCTATTCATTTTTTTGAAAGCCTTACCCAAACAACAAACGTGATCCACCCATTTCACAAACAAAATTTTTGTAAGTTAAAGCGTAGTAAAGATCTAATAATTAAAGGTTAAATTCGAATTCTGTACTATTTTCAAATTATATTTCCTATTTTGAATATTGAAAAACTTATTTAAACAAGAGATGCCTAAAAATGAAGATTACATTTGCTATAAATATGAACTTTTGTAACTAAAAATAACCTCCATACATTTAGATAAGATTTCATCGAGAATTCTAAAGAAAATATGACCCTTCTTGTGGGTTGTATAAATGAATAAAAAAGGCTATACCTAGCTATTATATAGACACCATTCTACTTTTATTAAATTAAGTCGGTCAAATTTACGGTTGACGTAACAAATGGGGTATCTATCTTTTTTTTTAAGTCTAATCTAAATAAGTGAATTCCCCAACTTGCCTTATAAAGCTTACAAAATTTATAACTGATAATAACACAAAACGAATCTAAAAACATATTTTGTCTAGTGAAATCGAGTTTCCTTGACAATATATAAGCAGGTATCTCTAGCTACCAACAAATGTATGTATGTATATCTATGAGTTCATGCACATAAGTACCTTAATAGGTATAAAGAAAATAAAAAATAACAAAAATGACTAATTTCGATTCCGAGGTAAGCATCACTCGAAATGAACATGTATACATTGGGGGTTGTGTTTTATACCTTCCTATTTGCTTTGTTAATTCATCGGAAGTTAAATATAAGTAGATAGCTACTCAAAACATTACTGAATTGCATTTAATTAAAAAATTATTAAATGAAAAATAACTATTAAACAATTCACAATAACAAAAAAAAAATAAACTAAACTACCTAAGATTGTAGATTTTTTGTATTTTATTTTTAGAAAACTCATAAGAAAATGTACGTTACATCCTCATTTGTCTAGACAACCATAGACCCATCACCTTCTTAGGTATAAAGCCATCCCCCAATTAAGCTCCAACAGTGGCACTACCATGCGCCATTGTACCTAGTACAAAACCTTATAATATTTTTATAGCATTTCATTCCATCATAAGTGTAGCATGTAGGTTTGTACACTTTGCTACTTTTTCTTTTTGTATCTTACTGGTGGAGGTCATGACAAAAAGCTGTAGGTATCGCCACCTCAACCAACTTGGATGAGGGTTGTCGGTGTTTGGATGGAAGTTGCTGTTATAATAAAAAGGCGACTCTGTGTTGTAATTAATGCAATACTTTTCTTAAAGTGTATCATACTTTAAATCTCTCATCTTCAAAATGAAAGCGAATACAGCAAAAGTAACTAATTTGATGGGAATTCGTGTGTGAATCATTGCAAAAATGATTTACGATTACGACAACGACTACGACTACGACGACACGACAAGAACTTCAAAAAGTAGGTTCGTGTGGTCGTGGTTTGATTCAGTTGGATGAATCATTTTTCTTTCTACACCAACAGCAAAGCAACTTAACGGAAAAGAAAGAAACGACCGATTTGAGAGAAGCAATGACTTACAGCGCAGCCGGCAAAAACAACCCAAGCAAAATGAAGAAAAAAAAAAAAAAAAACAACCAAGAGATAAAGACAAGAACCTCGTCTTCGGTTCGGTTCCTTGTTCTCGATATTGGATTCACAAAAGCAAGCAAACCGGACCAAAGAAAAACCCCAAGACAGCAACTACCCTTGCACACGAGTCACGGAAAGGAGAGTTCCCTTCCTGTTCTCAACACACAAGACCTCCATCAGAATAGTTTTCAGTTTTGCTTTTAGGTTCATTATCTTTTCATGTTCTAATAAAAACGAAAAAAAAAAAAAAAAAAAGAATTTGTTCAGGAAAAACAATTTTCATAAATAAATAATTAGTAACAAGGAAAATTCAATGGAAATGGAAAATTGCACGCAAAAAATGGGAAAAAGAAGAAAAAAACCTGACTCAAGAGACATAGTAATTATGTATGTATACTATAGGTAAATATATAGTGTTTCTGTGTACAGACACACGCTGGCGCTGCTTTTCTTTTGCTGCTGCTTCTGCATGGAAAACTACGTCATGTTTTTCTATCTCGCTTGCTATGCTATAGAAATCTTTGCATCAACTTGAGGAAACGAGAAAATATGACATTTTCAAGTTTAACTATTTTTTTTTCGGTGATTCCATATTCAATCTTTACACAAACACACCGCACACACACATATACATACAATGCTGCACAGCAACACTGCTGTAGATACGAGTGTAGAGTGAAAAATAAAGAACAAGAGGGTGGGAATGGAAAGGTAGTAGCAAATATAATAGATACTTGAAAAAATTTATATACATTTATAACATATAACAATAGTTTTTCAACTGATAGAATTGCACTTAATTTTTGAAAATAAATCGAAACAAAAGTTCGTTATGAGAAAACCATGTGATTGGCATTGGGGAGCATCGTGTAGAGCGCAAAAAAAGACAAGGACGGCACCATAAGGCTCTTTTGTGTAGAAGTATAAAAGAGTGTGTCCAGAAAACGAAACCAAACTGCCACCGCCAATTTCAGTATCACTGTTTCTCAAGAAAATCAATAAAAGAAAATAGTCTCATCAAACAAGTTTTAGTACATATTTGTTTTTTTTTTTTTTTTTGGAAGAAAATTCCTCTATGAAAATTTTGTGAGCAAGTGATTGATTCTTATCAAAAGCGGCGATGGCGAATTCAAATATAATCAATTTTCATTCCAGTGTGCTATGTCGCACATTCTTTTTCTGCCCGGACCTTTTTTATTGATCCATTCATTGATTTTTTGTATTCCATAATCAGTCTGTCTCATGTGTCATGGTCTCCTTGGCTTTTTCACTCCAGTGTTCGAACTTAAACATCTCCCCCATTTTTAGTTAATGAAAGAAAAAGAATAAAAAATACCAACGAAAAAAGTTAAAAAGGCGGCATAGCAACGCATTTTAGAAGAAAAAAAAACGAGATTTTTGTCTCCTTTTTTTTTAAATTACGACTCGCCCGCCTCAAGAAAAATTAATACGAATGAAGAAATTACAAATTTTCATGTTGAGACTAAAAACTGTTGAAGTTTAAAGAAAACCAAGATAGAAATTCAATTGCCAGAACCACAGCAGGCCGCAGGGCTAGGAAACACTTGCAAATTTTTTCCCAGCCAGGTAAAGGCACAGGCAACTCTTCATTATTGGCCACAACCTCTGCTCTGACCTTTTTCGCCCCTCTTCCTTTTTGGATACATGTTCAATTTTTAAATATATATATGTACATGCATAAATATATATCTATATATATATAGGTATGGAAAATATATGTATGTACGAAGAAAAAATCATGCAGAAATGAGTAAAAAAAAATTGTATCTTTCTCTAGATCATTCCATGGGAAAATTTTTGATAATTTATTATTTTAAATTTAAATGCGTTCTTGTATCATTACACTTACCATCGTAGCGTTCGGCTTGTTCAGCCAATTTAGCCTTGTAAACATTATTTTCGCGTTCAGACATCGTGTTGTCTCGGAGAAATAAGTTGCTTTATAATCCTTGAAAAGTAATCCAAAGAAAAGAAGAAAATCTGCGAATTAGTAGCTGGGCGACTCAAACTTATGGTTTTATTTTTTGATATTTTCGATTAGAAAAAATAAACTATTTGGACACAGAAAAAATTATAGGATATGGAAAAGAAAAACGAATGAATTATGAAAAGCTATACTAAATATATTGGAGATTTATTTTACTTTTTTTTTTCTTTTCAAAAATTTAAAACTCTTCTTCGTGAGGACTCGTCGTCGGCCTGGTCGAATTCAATACTCAATACTGAGAGGAATATTGTATA
Organism: Eupeodes luniger; assembly: GCA_951509635.1. Taxonomy (NCBI): domain Eukaryota; kingdom Metazoa; phylum Arthropoda; class Insecta; order Diptera; family Syrphidae; genus Eupeodes; species Eupeodes luniger. The sequence goes on along the minus strand of OX608073.1, from coordinate 156,590,342 downwards.
TTTGGTCGGTGGGTTCTCGTTTGGTTCGGTTTTCGGTATCGTTCTACGTTGGTGACGGCGGCGAGTGGAACGTTTGCACACATGCGCGATTTTGTGAATAATATGGCAATGAAATTATATGCTGTCTTATTCTTTCGTGTGTGGGTATAAGGAAGAAGAATGGAGAAAATAGATTTGGTGCTTAATCAATATGGCCGCACCTTTTCTTGCCTCTCGCTTCAACATTCGGCTGGAATTGTTGGCCTTTGGATAATGTTTTCCTTGTCGTAATTGGTGGCGGTGGTGACACATACAACGCATACATATTGAAAATGAGAGCATACATCGTTTCTTTTTGTAAATGGCGGACATTTTTCACTTTTTTGGACAACTGAACTCCAAAACGTCCCTGCTGGCCTGCTCTGCTGCTGGTGTTTCTCGTGTTCTCCGGGTTTCGTTTCGTTTCCACTTGTTTTGTTTGTCTGGTTGATTTTTGAAAATGAAATATTGGTTTTGTGAACTGGAATGGAGTTCAGCATTGCCAGTTTTCTTATAATATTTAATTTATTTTTATTTTTCGTTCGTTTCATATCCAGCGTATGTATTTATTGGCTTAACACAATAGACGCGACCGCGACGTGAGCATAGACAAAAAACGCTGCTGGAACGCTGTTGACATTTTTCGACAATGTTTTAGAGATCGGTCATTGGTCTATTGAAAAATTAGAACTCATTTCTTACTCATTTATTCATTCAGTTCTAAAGCTTTAGAACGCTGATTTGGATCTCAGTTTTGGTTAGAACTTTGATTTATTAGGCCCCCAAATTTTTAAATTAGAATATGGTTTAGAAAATGTTTTTACTTCTTTGAACAAGGGGGCTAAGGTGATATTTTATTATTTAAATTGATACCTCCAGAATTTTGAATGTGCAATGATAGCAGCTGCGTTTTAATCCAACAATATTATTTGTGATCCTCGGTTAATTTCGTAAACCTTAAAAATAGTTTTCATTATGACGGGTAGATGGCTATTAAACAATGTTTCAAAACTAAACAAATATAAAGTCAAACATATGTCTTGGATCTACATCGTTTTATTTTGGTAAAATGATCTATATGGATCATTATAAACAAATAAATTAGGTGGCACAACAGTCCGCTGAGAACTAAGGCCTAGATACTTGTATTTGTATTTGTATTTATTTTAATTTGTTTAACAATATACAACAAGATAATGAATCTTTTAGATGTATTTAAATGAACAATTACCAGGTTTACATGTTTGACTAATACTTAAAATAGAAATATTACAGTAGAATTTAGATTTACTTATTTTTAAATATAAGTTAAATAAAAGACAATGTAAATTAAACATTAAAACAAGAAAAGAAAAAAAGGTAAGTTTTATTTTAAATTAGTTTAATGAAGCTGAGAAAAACAAAGATACCTTTCCCCTGAACAGAGTTGATGAGGTTAATGTCTGCAATTCGACTGGTAGACTATTCCACAGTCGAACAACGGACACGAAGAATGATCTCTCTGCAATCGTATGTGTGTAGCGCGGCAATATTATTTTCAGGCCTCTCCTTGATTGGGCGAAACGACTCTCAATCATTCATATGTGCAAATATTGTTATAAGGGATGGAGGGAACCTACAGTTTTTTTGCTAAATCCGAACGGATAATTTGAAAAGCACTTTTCATGGCAAGAATTACTTTTGGAGGATTTGTCAATTCCTCGCAAGGGGCAGTACCCGTGCTAAAAACCTTTATATGGCACAGGCAGAGATTGAGCCCAAGACCTCTGGCATGACAGTCCTATGCACTAACCAACAAGACACGGTATATGAATCATTAGCTACAATAAAATGCATTTAATGTATTATTAAAAAATTATTTATTTACTCAAACAGAACGTGGTCAGGTGGCGGCGGGACGGGAAACAATCTTTCCTGTCGCGCTCCCTGTCTTCTATATATATTATACAGTGTTGTTCAAAAAGAACGCGAAATTCAAAATAAAGTTGTAGGTTTTTACAAAGAACGCGATGGTCAAACGTCAAACTGCTGCGTGTTTTGTTACTGCTAACTGTTCACGACTAATTTAAATTCTTCACAAAAATTACTAACTTCTGCTGTTTCAAAAGGACACTGGTATTTTTTGGATTCGCTTGCTGAGTTATTTTTTGTCATAGTTCATAGTTCTTCGTAAAATGCGCATCTGAAGACATGCAGCTAGTAACCGATCTAGATGGAGAAGTTTGTTGTGTGAAGCCCTAATTCACACAGGATTGTAGCGACACCTTCAGTGAGTAAGTAAATTATAAAAGCAAAAAAAAAAATGAGTTTCCTTGATTTTGAGAACTTTGTCAAGAGAACGTCGAAAGATGACTGCGATCTGTTTGAGGCATCATAACGCACCCTTGCACTCCGCGTTCCACCGGACGGCATTCAGTTTAACCAGGCATTAAGTTCTATGAACATTCTAACTGCGGAAATATATGTTACCTAACAACGCCAAAGACCTTGTCACAGTAGACACTTCGTAGAAAATTTATTCAAACTAAATAAACATATTAAAAGCAAAAAAACATCAAAATGACATCGGTAACAGAAAAATATAATTGAAAATTAAATTAATGAAGTGAAATGAATGAAAAAACTGTTTACCGGAAAATCAAACCTGACAAACATTCAATGGCGACTTTCAATAGGGTATCCGGATACCTTTTTGTTAGTGTTTTACGTGTAAAAGAACAGCTGACCCAAATCATCTGATATGTCAAAAAAGGAATCCAAGGTATTCAAGAACTTCTGGTATGTGTGGGTAATTGACAGCTGATTCTCAATTTAGATATCCAATTAGTTTAATAAAGTGTCTAAAAATTCAACCATCCAGGATTGCTTATCCAATATAAGATTAAACTCAACTATTTTTTTTTTGTTAAAGAATGTCAGAATTTACTGAGCGCTATGAAAGTATTAAAAGAAATTATAGAAAGTGAAGAAAAGCTCGAGTCCCAAATATTTTGAAAATAAAGTTTCATAAATAAACGGAGAGTTATGGGAGTTATTAATATAAGACTTTTTTCAAAAATGAGTAATTTTGGATAAAGTGAAAACTTTAAAGTCGTATAGTGAGTTAAAATGCTAATGCCAATGCAATTATTGAAAAAAAGTGCGATGGGTGAAATCGATAATGTGCGAATAAGTGTTCTCACTAACGGTTTTCGGCACTTTCAAGGTTTCAAGTAGACTAAAAATGCAGATTATAGGAAGTGTCATAAAATCACTATTTCACACATATTTTTTTTTATGGCATACTTACGTATATCCCGCTCTATTTTTTTTTTATTAGTGAAAATGCAGACACGTGTTACTCCGCCACACGATAATCTTAATCATTTCCTTAAAATGGAATATCCTACAATCCGCAATAATGAAAATCTTTTGTATTTTGATATTTTTCCCCTATTCAAAAATAATTTTTTGCAAAATTAACAGGATCTGGGTATCCTAAGGTATCTGTAGTTTTTAAATTCTTTCAAAGTCCTGTATACTTTTGTTGGTTTTTCCTGCTCAAAAACTTGCTGACAGTTAAAACTTTGATGATGTTTGGAAAAAACATCGATTTTTGACTTGTTGAAAATCCAAATGAGTAGGCAGAGCCAAACCGAGCCACCTCAGTTTCCCCATACACGGTCGATTTTGAATCAGCCAGCGCTGGTCCATTTGAATCTTTGGCTGTGTCATGCATGGCTAACTCTAGGAAACGATAAAAAAAATTACAAATCAATGTTTAAAAGCATTTAATAACGTTTTGTTCTACCTTGAGTAAACCCACATTTAAAAAAAAGAATCGTAACGTATCAGATAACTGGTTTTCTTCAAAACTAGTTTTAAGCTACAATTACACGGAAATAAAATGTACGACTGGGTCTCTAGAACTTGCTTATGTCTTCCAAAAAGTCTTTTTAAAAATATTTCTTATATTTTAAGATTTAAAAATGTCATCATTTTAAATTTTGCTTTAAAAACATTTTTGGTAAGCACTAAATAAATTGCAGTACATTTTACATTTAAATTTCGTTATCGGGTTGACATTTTTGATCATCAAAAATCATCATCAATTTGATCATTTGATCATCGACAAGAGCTTGAACAAAAAAAGAAGATTATTGAAATCGGTGAATTAATTTTTGAGAAACCTTAAAAAATGAAGGTTTTATGAGGGATACCCTTCTGGAGCAATACCAAAATATGTTTTTCTTGTAGAAAAATAAGCCAAATTAAGAATACAAAATTTAGAGAAGGAGAAGGTTTCTTCTTAAGAACCCGAATATTGGCTCTTTTTCTTAGAAACAAATTGTATGTAAATAATTTAAAGCATGACTAAAGTTTTTTTTTAAATTCTAAATTGAGCGAAAACAAAAATTTGAGTTGTTTTTGACAGCAAACCGCTTTTTGGTGAATGTCGTTAAATTACTAACAAATCTTTAGATGAAATCTTTACTTATACAACTTGACTGTATAAACTTTATGGCTCATATGACCCCCCCAGATCGTCCACTGGTCAAAAGTTGATGAATGTTTGCTTTGTTTTTGGAATAGGGCTGAATAATTGGTCCAATCTTCAGTTAAAAGTAGTACTTTTAGCAACAAAGTTTAAAGAAGTAAAATACAAATTTTGTTTTCTTATACAAAAAATTACTAATTCAAAATATTATGGGGGTCATGTCCATTAACGCAATACGATTAGTTTTGAATCAAAGGGAGATCCTTAGAAAAAAAAACAAACAAATTATCTCTTTATGATCCCTACGACCCCCCCCCCCCTGGATCCGCCATTGTATTGATGGTAAGAGGATGTTTTTTGTATTAAAATGTATTTAACTCAAAAAGGACCATAACTTTTGTTAGTAAGCATGTATCTAAATAAAAGTTAAAAATACTACTTTGCCTTTGAATCAAATGTGAGTTGGTTCTTGATTGGAGGACCCAAGAAGGAGCTATCGTTCATATGAGAAAAACATAACTTCAATCTCAGCTGATCACTTGCAACATTCTTTTTCGCATCCTGTTAAAATGCACCTGGAAAAATAAACTAATGGGGAGATTTTGGACGCATTCTAATCATATCATACGAGATAAGTAGGTAGTGCCTATCGACATTTTATCTGGATTTTTTTAAATGTTTGATCTCGGTTGCTAGTCTGCCACTGCACTGCCAGCTTTGTATACAATCTTTTTAAGGAGGCGGCACCTAGTAGCTACGGCAATATTAGCTATTTTTGTACTTAAATTTATATACAAAACTTCTAACGCAACGCTACCTTGAGGCTACGGCGAACGTTAAAAGACCGTCTAATAGTAGCATTAAAGTTAAACTAGCTTTTAAGGGATTTCGAGTTTTCCTATTTTCAGAAATATTTTAATTTAAGTTCATTTAAAAAAAAAAAAAGAAAATTCGAAACCGTTTTCAAAACTAGTTTTAAATAAACTTAATAGAACGAGTGAATTCGTTTTTGAACAGTGATAATCAGGATGTTTCAGAAATGTGTTATGAAAATATAATTCCCGGTATTTTTTACTTGCGACATATAGGAACTATATGGCAAGTTTTGCATTCGTGCAAAATTTTGTCTGTCTGTCCACGCTCCTACAGCCTAAACCATTGGGTCGATTGAGTTCAAACTTGGAAGTTAAGGTTTTGAGCAGATTCGCGTTAGGCGTTTTTTTAATTTTTTTTTTAAGATCAAAACTAACAGTGGTCCCCATACAATTTTTTTGGTCAAAAAACGATAATTCGAATTTTCTCAAAAACGAACCGATAGATTTTTTTAAAATTTTCTTTAAAATTTTCTTTTTTAACTTTGCTTCTTTTAATAAGAAAAAAATATTTTTGTATTGCTCAGGAAAGGTACCGGTCATACAACCGTTTTTTTGTTTTTTAATTTTCTCAGTAACTTATGAACCGATTTCAATAATTTTTTTTTGAACGAGTTCTTATACTGCCTTAACAATATTTGATTATCAAAAGTGCAATTTTTTTTTGATTATATCTCAAAAACGGGTCAACATTTTTTTACGAAATTCAAATGTAGAGTGTATATTTATAATCACTAAACAACTGCATATCAAAAATATTTTTAGAAGAAAATTGAAAAATTTTATATATAAAAAATGAATTTAAAAAAAAACCGCTCTAACGATTTTCGAAAAAAAAATTTGAAAAATCAAGGGTTTTTCGATTTATAAAATGGCATTTAAATTTTTGAAGACAAACTTATTTTTCAGGTAAAATTTTGAACTTTAAATTATTTTAACTGTATTAAATGTAACCCCCTCCCAAAAAAATTGAAAAATGGAGGTTTTTTCGACAAATCAAATGGCATTTATATCTTTGAAGACAAACTTATTTTACAGGTATATTTTTAAATCTTATAAACATAGGTACTTTTTTAAACAGACTCTTTGAATACAAGAGCAAGTTCGTGCGACCCAGTCGTGCATTTTATTTTTTTTTCGAAATTCTTAACCCTCAAATATTTGGTTTTAGATGCTACATTCCTACCTTTTCTAGGACAACATATTATTATACTCCAGTTTATTTAAGTTTAAAGAACCAATAGTAGTACTTTTGTATATTCAGCGACATTTTAATTATTTTTATTTTCTTAAAACATCATAGTAAACGAAGCGGTTATGGGAAGCTATAAAAAGTACATTTAAAAACATATCAGAGAATACAAAAAAAAAATTTGTTTTGGCACCTATCATTGTTTTTGAACACCTAACCACAAATTTGGTGATACACACATGCACCAAAGAAGGGAAAAGGTATATAAAAGGAAATTAACAAGTTGAAGAAGATAATCTCCTCTCTCTTATGATTCCTCGAATACTTTAGTTTCTCAAAGTGATAAACTTTGAGGATAGAGGAAAATCTTAATAATGAGAACCCCATCCAATTCAACACCTAGAAACAATTGTAGATATTTAGGTGGAAATGCAATGCGAATGAAACTTGTAATCTGATTATTTTGATTTGAATACGATTTTAAATACTTGAAATGTTCAGTGGATCCCTGTTTATATGAACCATGATTTTAACACATGAGAAGGGGGTTCAATAAAATGATGGCATTACATTACAAGTGAATGTAATTTAATTTGTTTTAAACTGAATATATAGCCATTAAAATTGTAAGCTGTTGACCTTTTGTTTATTACAATTTTTATTATTTTAGTTATATTATTTTATCCATAGAAAATGATGCTCCTGCTAAGTTTTTACGAAATTTTGTACACACAATAGATTTGTAGACTGGAGATTAACAGTTATATTTATTTTATCCATAGAAAATGATACTCCTGCTAAGTTTTTACGAAATTTTGTACACTCAATAGATTTGTAGACCGGAAATTTGTTTTCTGTATTTCGATATGATACGGGATCTATTTTTATATTTCTGTTTTATATAAGCCATTTGATATTAATTGTAATTATGAAGTTACCGATGCCGAAAACATAAAAAAAGCTTCCAAATATGATCTAGCTCTGTTAGAAATTGTTCTAAATTTCTTTTTTACAATTTCGAGTTTTAATATTTGGCTCGACAGTTTATAGAATGTAAAGTTAGAGAGTGAAAAACAAGCAATAATTTAGTGATTATAACGATTTTCCATTCCAGTTGCTTGAATTCTTAAATCTTAACCTTTTTTGTGGAACTCAGAAATCAGTAAAATGTATATCCTTATTTTTTTCATATACATTAAAGTTTAATCTTTGAAACTGGTACATAAACAAAAATATACATATATAAATATTTCATTGAATAAATTTCATTCCATTTATTTGAAGTTTGCTAGAAATTAATCTATACTACTAAAACTGAAATCAAACATAAATAAATAATAACTTAAAACCTAATTTCTATGCACAGATTTTTGGCGATATTCTTTATACATTATTTACAGTGTTATTTTAATTAAAAACAAAAAAAACGCAATTTAATATTATTTGCTATGGCTTTCTTTTAGTTAATTATATTCTCCTTTTTTCGTCCTTTTCCACCCCCAGAGTGTGGTTTCTCAGGTGCAACATAATTGTTATTGTAGACGTAAGGCATAACATTGGTTTTATAATCGACTTCTTGTTTCAATATTGAACTCAGAACAAATTCAGTTGTTAGTATCCAGCATTTGGGCTTTCCTTGTCTCATTATGTCAACTAGAAGTGGCAAATCTTGCGGACAGGTTATAATTATATAGTTATCTGGTGATTCAGCGCATGTTTCATTGATTTGTTTCACAGTTCGTCGATTTTCTTCAACTTTTCCACCCGAACTAACAATCATACGCACAATTTCACTTCTTGGTGGAAACACATCGGGAGTTACATAAAAGTATTTATTTGAAAACAACGACCGGCGTTGGGTTGACATGAGTGATTTCTCCAAAGGTATTTTCATGTTTTCATCAACTTCAATATATTGAATTTTGTATTTTTCTGGCGAAAGAAATTTACCAGATTTAGCACTATCTTCCAGCCATGTGCTCTTGAGAATATAGTCTACATGACAAATTGCATGTATTAGTTTGCAAGTGCGTGCCTCTCGTGTCATTACCAAATAATTTGCTTCTGCTGGATCTTCCACAACTAAGCCTCCAAGAGAACTATAAGATAAAAACAAACAAAATATAATTAGACATCCAGATGATTGTAAGGATAAGTAAGTAAACTTACAGAACTGCCTTTGTAAGGCGATCAATATATAGAACCTGAGAAAACATTATCCGAGGAGGTTTATCTATGTCAGGATATTCCATGCAGATTACGTTTTCAGGTATATCCTCTTGAAATTCGGATATTTTTTGTCTTTTGGTACGTGACTCGTACGGAGACTCGGATGCTGATCGTTTAACTCGTTCGTGTGCCTCTTGAGTAAGATTAATTGGTGCCTTCCATGGTGCTATAAATAAATATTTTTTATTTTAATTGCCATCAAACCATAAATAATGTAGAGATTTTTTTAATGAGATGGTACATGAAATGAGTTTAATATTAATTTAATTTAATGATCTTTCAACTACATTGCAGTTTTTATCTCCGCATTTTTCGATTGATTTTTTAACTATACACAATTTTAATAAAAAAAAGAAACACAATTTCTCCAACTAAAAATCCTTGAGACATTAGGAACTTTATTGTTGGGCAAAACGTGTTTAAAAAAATTTTAAACCAGTAGTTATCCGGCCACTTTGTCTTAGTCCAATAATCTTTGTTTAGCCGAAAAGTAATAGAAAACGATGAAAATGGTACAAACTAAACTAAACTATTATTCATGCTTTAAAATTTGGTAACTTATCGACCAAATAAAAAAAAGATGCTTACTTTAAACATAAACGAAATTAGCCTACAATTGGTATTAAAAAAAAAACACAAAACTGAATCACTAAAAATAACTGCAAAAAATAATATTAATAATAATCTTCTTTACTCACCCATCAAATGACCAACAAGCATATAATCAATTCTAAATGGTGAAGTCAAATTATACTGTTGATACTTTTGATTCTCATATTGATGTAATCCACTCAAATTTCCAATAACAATATCACTAAGCCACAACGAGTTTACAATTGGTATTTGCCATTCCTTAGCTTTGTTGTACTTCTCACCATCAGCATAGCGACAAATAAGTACAGTATTCATTGGTGACAAATATGACGTGTATAGGGCTCCTGTTTCTTCAAGCATATTTTGCAGTCGTATCTCATCCTCATCATCAAAACCACTCACAGTAATTATATGTTTTTCTAATGGCTTTTGTATGCCATATATGCTGGGAAAAGGCAAATGAAGACACTGCCATGGCGGTTGCATTTGCTTCTTTAAACATGTATCACTAAGCCAAAAAGCTGTTATACAGCGTTTAGAATCACGTATTGCTTGCATCACAACTCCATGCCGTTGAGTGCGGCACAGAACATGCGTTACTCGAGGTCCATAGGCGGTTTCGACTTCACCACCAAAATGTTTTATGGCTTCAATCCAATCTGGTACATCTTCTTCATCAGTCTTATCATATTCTACTATATGGAAATGACATCCTAGTAGGAATAAATTCGGCGGCAGTTTAAGGTTAGGATTGTGGCCATAGAACTGTGGTCTGGGTGGCAGTGGAGTTCTAGTTTGTACAAATTGCGCCCCAGGCATCATTGCAGCATTTTGTTGGGGCGAAGTTATAACATTTGCACCTACAATTTGAGCATTAGCAGGCGTTATAGTTCGTCGTTGCTGTTGTTGCTGTTGTTGTTGCTGTTGTTGCTGCTGCTGTTGCTGTAGCAGAAGGAGCTCCTGTTGTGACCGTGCCACTGGTACACCTTGACTTAAAACGGCATTTCTTTGTTGGGTCATCAGACGGAGAGTACCAGCTGCAGATGGTTCAACGGGTGATACTGGAACCATAGGGGATGCATTCGCATCTACAGTTACAATTTGTGAAACATTGTTGACAATTGTGGCACCATTGTTGCTTAAGCGATTGCTTAGCATATTGGCTAAGGCAGTCTTGGTTTTGAGGTTCATTTGTTGTTGTTGAGTTTGTAGTACAGCATTTTGCGTTTGTAAACTGTTAGCTGGATCTTGTGGTAGAACAAGAGTTTGTTGCTGTTGTTGTTGTTGAATTGTAGTTATCATGGATTGACCACCACTTCCAACAGCAACAGGCGATTGCAGTCCTTGTAATTGTTGATCGGGCAATGAATTGCCAATAACATTAGCAGTAGCAGGTATAATTTGAACTGGAGATTGTTGCATTTGCGGCGGTTTTTGTTGCTGATTCTGTTGCAACTGAATTTGTTGCACACGCAACTGTTGTCGCTGCAACAACATTTGCTGGTTAACATTACTAGGATCGACAACACTGAATTGTTGTTGTGTCGCTTGGGGTTGTGGTGTGCTTGGTGGAGGTGGTTGTTGAGATTGTGGAGTTAAAGGACTCAAACCTGGAGCAGAACCTAGAATTTTTATTATTTTTTTTCAATAAAAAATAAAATACTTTGCTAAATTTTCAATAAAATAGCAATTTAATTTGTTAAGTTTATTCTTTTTTAATTTCTTCCAGCTTGTAGTGCTTACAATTTTAAAGAAGATTTTAAAATAAAATTAGAGAACTTTTAAAGACTTTAACAAAATTTGGTGGATGTATAAGTGTTTTATTTCCTTGCAGAAACTAAAATTTAAAAGATACAAACAATAGAATTCATATTGTATTTTTTTAAAGCACTTTTTTATGTGATGTTATGTACAACTCTGCAAACGAGAGGGGGTGGGGGGCGAGGTGTTTCCACTAAGGCACCTCTTCTTTCATCCAGACGGCAGCGGAGGAATTCCCAAGATAGAATCAACGGTGGCGTCTACTGTTCCAGTTAGGTTGAACTACTTAGTAAATACCTTATAGGGCTACTACGACATATTCGAAGCCCAGGCCTACAATCAGCGGTTATGCGGCTCTCGCCCTTGGAGTTAAATCAAAGACCTGGTCCTTCCGGTTGACCACATAAAGAAAACCAAGTTGTGAAGCACCAACAAACCTTGGATACGGACGGGTTTACTGTTGACAACCTACGCAAACGAATTAAGGACAACGAACTTCGGATATGCACGTGGAATGTTAGGTCCCTTAACAGACCACGTGCAGTCGAAGAATTAGTTACAAGTAACCTCTCTCGAAGTTCTCTGCCGCCAACAAAATGAATCGAGAACCAATGGAAACATTGCCAAGATGGAATCAGAGAAGCCCCCTCTGACGTGCTGGGTTTCAAGCAGCCACCAACAAGGAAACCCTTGTTTGATGAGGAATGCCAGCAGGCAAAAGCAGCCAAACAGAGGCGCTGCATAGAAGGACGAGAGCTGCTCACGAGCTCTATGAGCAGAAGAAACGAGAAGATCTACGGTCCCGTATGCATAGAAGGGAGTGGGGGAGAAGATGTAACGACGAGCTGTATGGGTTGTACAGCGACGTAGATTTAGCCAGAAGGCTAAAAATGCACCGACTAAGGTGGCTGGGTCACGTAGAGCGCATGGAAACCAATTCTCCGGCCGGCAAAGTCTTCGAATTCACACCCACAGAACAGCGCAATAGAGGAAGACCGCGGATCAGGTGGCGCGCACAAGTGGAAAGTGACCCAACTTGGAGCTCGAAACTGAAGACATCTAGCTAGGGACCGAGCTAGATGGAGAAGTTTGTTGGGTGAGGACTGTAACGCCACCTTAAGTAAGTATGTACAACTCTGCACAATAGAATTGAAAATTATACTCTCAAAAAATATGCGAGCTTTCTGACGAGGAGTAAAAAGAAGTATTGCAAAAAAGGACACAGTTTAAGCCACAGAAAAGGATTTTCAATACATAAGCAGAACTTATAACAAATAGTTATTAAAGTTTAATTTAAAACTTAAAAGATTTTCTCATATTTATAACTTTGAAGGCTATTAGTTTTATTTAACTTAAAGTTTTAATTTAAATAAAATATTAAACTAATAATAAATAATCCAAATGTTGAAAAAAATGAAAAAGTTAGATTAAAAGAAATCGAACCCAAAATTTCAATTTAACTATAGTAATAGGAAAAGACTTCCTTTTCCTATTTTGGGCATTAAGATAACATTTGTTTGGTTTTAGGCTCTAAAATATACAAATAAAGCTTGTTTTAACATATCCACTAATAATTCAATGCATTCACCCAAAACTGAACTCAATCTTAACATCGGTTTGACGAAAGCAAAATTAAAGCGCTGATTTTTGAAGAATTTAATAGAAAATAAGTCAAAAATCACGCGGCGATTCTACATAAATATACTTCAGCAAGCCATTTAAAACCTCCTTTCCCAGTAGAGAGGATTAGCTGATCAAAAAACCTTCAACATGTGAACTGACGGTAAAAGTACACAACGACGACAGCTCAAGGATATGTATTAACGTTGGTGCGGGTTTCTATTCAGAAACTCTTGAACAGCCAACTCATTCAGACTTCCTAATTTCAGGACTGTATTACCATTCGATTATTTTTATGTGCGCTGCTGACCAACTTTTGTGAAACGACCACATCTATAAATACCTCTCCGAACATTCAAATCATACGAGATGCAGAAGTGGAAAATTATTAAATGTTAAAACTTGTTAAAAAAACAAATTTATACTAACACAATAATAATCTATAAAATACAATGGGAAAGTCAGTTTGTGTGTTTGTTTATCCGTCTTTCACGTCGCGTGGATGTACTTAAGAGGCTGGAGAGTGTTTAAGGCTACTTTTAATTGGGTTAAAATATCTCTTTCCAGCCTATTCACCGGTAACACTTATAATTAGATATTCTATATATTCTTTTTTTAGAACATAATTAGTAGCATATAATTAGGTGCTTCCTGCGTTTTGGCCGATCTTCGTTATCTATCACTAGGAGTTTCTTAAAACGATATTAACGCACGAAACTTTGCTGAAACACTATTAAAAATAGGATTTGGGCGGTTAAAAACCGATACCGAGGGATATGAAACACTAACGGAAGATTTTTGTAATCTAGTACAGGATAATTCTAAACTTATTACAAGTGTTTACTCTGATTTACAAAATAAGATACATGGCAATCAATTTCCCTGTCAAATAGAAATTCTAGCATTACGAACGAATGTTGTTTTGAAAACAGGAATTATTTGTCAATGGGACTCAGAACAGAGCACTTGTCGCGGGTAACAGCTAGTAGACAAGATCTAAATAACCCCTTATTAGTTCGACTTTTTAGCAAAATATGTGCCATGTCTATTTTATGTTCGTCTTATTTAAAAAACAATTGTTGAACTTATATACAAATAAAATGCAAACGATAAAAATATCAAAAAAGAAAAAAACCAAAACAAGTCAGAAAGTTAGTAAACTGAAGGCACCACAAGATGGAATGAAAAATTGATGAAATGTTAAATGGGACAAATAAAAAAAATACTACTTACCTGTTCTTACAAGAACTTGTCGTGCTCCTTGTTGCTGCAACCACTGCATTTGTTGCTGGTGGTTCAGGCCAGCTGGCATTTGGCTTTGAACTATAATATGCGATGTTCCGGCTGGTCGTGGAGCACTTACATTATTCGCCACTACATTAGGAGCTCCAGCGCGGGGTTGATATGCAACCGATTGTCTCAACATCACTCTCTGTTTGCTTTGCAACTTTGCTATGTACTCGGCTTTCTTCACAGGATCTAAGGACATGAAATGCGCATGTGTCTTGTCATCCAATTGAATCAATTGCCTCTGTGGAGTACCTGGAATTCCTCCAGTTGCCGTTGTTGGCCACTGACCAGGTCGTACCGTCCGAATGTATTGAGTTGGTTGTGCTGCAGCTGGATTTGGTGTTTGGCGACCTGATTGTATTTGCAATACTTGCTGCTGTTGCTGTTGTTGTTGTTGAGCAGTGAGGGGGCTTTGTGAATTCCAGTGCTGTTGCTGTTGTGGAGATTGTTGTTGAATGATTATTTGTTGCTGAGGTGATTGCGGAGGAGGAGTCTGTTGAATTTGCTGCTGGTTGATAATGGTTTGAGGATTTTGTTGATGTTGTTGTATGAGAACGGTTTGCGTTTGTGGTGTCACCTGAGTTTGAATGATTTGAGTTGTTGATTGTTGTTGCTGCTGAGGTTGTTGTTGTTGCTGCTGCGGTTGGAGGGTTACTTGATGTTGGCCAATTAGAGGATCACCTTGCTGCTGCAATAGTTGTTGTTGCAGTTGAAGTTGTTTGTGTTGTTGTTGTTGCTGTTGTTGCTGCTGTAGTATCATTTGATTCTGTATGGCAATTGTTTGGCCTTGATTTGTGAGAATTTGCTGCTGTACCGGGGACTGAATTTGTTGTGGCGATTGTGGAATTTGTTGCGGTGGACTTTGCATTATAGTTGGCTGGTTGGAAGTTGAGCTGGGCTGTGTTTGTTGAATTATAATTTGCTGCTGAGTGGATTGCTGTTTATTTTGAAGAAGTTGTTGTTGTTGTAGATATTGAAGACGTTGAGGATTTATAATTTGCTGCTGGTTAATAATTATCTGCTGCTGCTGGGGCTGTTGTTGTTGAGATATCGTGTGCTGCTGCTGTTGTTGGCTTCGATGTTGTGGCGAGTTCAAAATGACTTGTTGCTGCAATTGTTGTTGTTGTTGTTGTTGTAATAAACTACTTTGCATATCAGTCTGGCCCACAGTCACGTTTGGCGTGTGTGGATACATTGGTGGCGGTGGTTTTTGTTGTTGCATTCGATTAATGGTTCCGTGAGAAGTTTGGAGGTTGTTGATTTGCAATTGTTGAAGTTGTTGTTGCTGTGGGGATTGTTGAAGTTGTTGTTGCAGAATTTGTTGTTGTTGTTGACCAATTGGTTGTTGTTGCTGTTGTTGGACTTGCTGTTGAACCTGCTGCAAGTTTCCTTGGTTAACGAAAAATACATTTTGATTTTGATTTTGTAATATTTGCTGTTGTTGCTGGGGTGTTAGTTGATTAAACTGCTGTTGGCTGATGATGAATTTTGCAGGGAATTGTTTGCTATTTGTTTGAGAGCCTACATTTATCTGTTGTTGCTGCTGCTGTTGCAATTGTTGTTGCGGTAACTGCTGTTGTATTTGTTGCACCAATTGGGAGTTTTGTTGTTGAACAGTTTGCCCCTGTTGTTGAATTATTTGTTGAGGCTGCTGCGTTTGTTGCTGGTAAGTTGGTGATTGAAGTTGAGATACGACTTGTTGTTGTTGCTGCAATTGGTGTTGACCAGTAACTGCTGTCTGCTGTACTATTTGCTGGGTTACTCCAAGACCTTGTTGCTGAATAATTCGAACTTGTTGCTGCAAACCAGGTTGCTGTGTTTGTGTTTGTTGCTGTTGTTGTGGTTGCTGGGAAAATTGCACCTGATGCGTCACACTTGCTGTATTTTGCTTTTGTAGAAGTTGCTGTTGTTGTTGCAACAAGAGCTGTTGTTGTTTTTGTTGGTGCATGTTCAGCATATGACTCTGAATGATTTGCTGGCCCTGAGCTGTCGATGTGTTTATCACATGCCTTTGGGTGATTATTTGATTATTGCCTTGGCTTATGACTATTTGTTGTTGTGGTTGTTGCTGCTGCTGTTGTTGTTGTGAATGTGGTGATTGACGTGGAGACTGCTGTTGTTGTTGCTGTTGTTGTTGTTGCTGCTGCTGCTGTTGTTGCTGCTGTTGTTGTTGTTGTTGCTGCTGCTTTTGTAACTGTTGGGCCATTTGCTGTCTAAGAATAAGTGAATCATGAATAGGGCTTTGAGCTGTTCTACTTAAGACTTGAGCAACTTGAACTGGATCAGTGGGATCAATCGGTTTTGTCATAATAAGCTGTTTTGTTTGTGACTGTTGATAAAACGAAAAATATAAGTTTATTTTTATTTTAGTAACGCTTACGATTTAGATTTTAATACAAAAGATAACTCTCTCAATTATACAAGCTATACATTCGAGAGAACTTCTCGTTATAATAATAAACGGAAGAAGAATATGATTTTTTTCTTTTAAATCTTACCTGAACTGAAACTGATGGATTCCCATGTTGTGGGGATCGCTGAAGAAGTTGTTGTTGCTGCTGCACTTTTTGTTGTTGTTGACTAAAAGAAAGTAATTGTTGTTGCAACGATTGCTGTTGTGCGCCAGTTCCTGAGCCGGCAGGTGTACTTATTTGCTGTTGAGTAACGATCATTTGTCTGTGCGGTTGCCCTGCTTGTTGCTGACGTCCTTGTAGTTGTTGTCTCAGCTGATGATGTTGAGCCGCTATTTGTTGTGGAGACTGCGGAGGTGGTGTCATTTGTGGAGCTGGAGATTGTAAAGCTCTAGGAGATTGCGATGATAGAAGACTTTGAAGCTGAGGCTGAGGAGATGGAGTTTGGTGGACACTGGGCGATGGGTTCTGTTGCATCCTCGTGTTTTGTTGATGCAATTGTAATTGCTGTTGCAATGATTGCTGTTGTTGAATGAGTTGTGCCTGTTGGTGTTGAATTTGACGTTGCAGGCTTTGTTGATGTGGTGTTAGACTCTGCCCACTTTGTTGTTGTTGTTGATAAAGCTGTTGATGTTGCTGCAAAATTTGTTGCTGGCGAAGTATGTGTTGTTGTAACATTTGTGGTGACATCGGTATTGATTGAGTTTGTGGTTGTGTTTGTTGCGGCTGCTGTACCTGTGGCTGTGGTTGAGGCGACATTGCGATGGACTGGTGTTGTGGCGATTGTATTTGGGGTTGCGGTGTGGACGGTTGTGAAAGAGATTGTTGTGGAGTCCGTGGTTGGGGAGTATGTGGTGCACTTATGGATTGCGGCGTCCTTGGTTGTTGAAGCGGTTGGGTTTGTTGTGGCTGAGGAGTGCGCGGCTGTTGAAGTGGTGTGGTGCATTGCTGCGGCTGTGGAGTTCTAGGTGTACTAGTTGGCGTTTGGGGAGTTCGCGGCTGCTGTGGTGTTTGAGGCTGAGGTGTAATAGGTTGAGGTGTTCTTGATGGGGGTGGCTGCTGTTGAAGTTGATGTTGTCCCATTTGTTGTTGCTGCTGTTGTTGTTGTTGCTGTTGTTGTTGCTGTTGTTGTTGCTGTTGTTGCTGCTGCATCTGTTGTTGCTGCTGTTGTTGTTGCTGCTGTATTTGCTGCTGCTGTTGTTGCTGTTGTTGCTGCTGCTGTATTTGCAATTGTTGCTGTAATCGTTGTTGCAGCTGGTGGTGTACCTGAATTTTTTGTTGAATAACTTGTGTTTGGATCTGTTGTGGCTGAATTTGCTGTTGCTGTTGTTGGTCGGACGGGTTCTGTTGGGAAACTTGTTGCTGTATTAATTGTATTTGGGGCGCAGAACTTGATGGCGATTGTTGCTGCTGCTGTTGTAGTTGTTGTTGTTGCAGTTGCTGCTGCAAATGTTGCATTTGCTGAATGGATGGACTCTTAAGATTTCGCTGTACTTGTACATTAACAATTTGAGGAGAAACATTGACTGGAGACTTGTTGAGTGTAGATGTTACAGCCTGCTGTGGTGCTTGATTTTGTTGTTCAACAGCAATTGAATTAGGCTGTTGAATAATCTTTTGTTGAAGTATGATTTGTGGAGGCTGAGGAATAGTGGCATTGGGTGCATTTTGACCTTTGCCTTGTCCAATAGATCGTGGGCGTACAAATATGACTGGTGATTGTGTAGCTTGGGCTTGTTTGTTGTTTCCTATCTGCGAATTCGGAATAGTCGTGATGATAATGTTGTTTTGACCTCCTGAAGATAATGTCCTGATTATTTGGGCAGGCGATGAAGAACTAGATACTGTTTGCGCAGCACCAGATGAAGTAGTTGTCAATTGAGGTTGCGAGATAGAAATTGTTTGTAATTGCTGTTGCTTTTGAGCTGGAAGTTGCTGTTGTTGTTGTTGGGACTGCTGCTTCTGAACAAGCTGTTGATGTAACTGTTGATGTAGTATTTGCTGCTGCTGTTGTTGTTGTTGCTGCTGCTGTTGTTGTTGCTGTTGTTGTTGCTGCTGTTGTTGTTGTTGCTGCTGTTGTAGCTTTATTTTCTCTTGTTGCAGAAGCTGTTGCTCCATCTGTTGTTGTTGAAGCTTTTGTTGGTCTTGCTCTTGCAATAATTGCTGTTTTATTTGCTGAATTTTTTGCTGTTGCAGTAACAACTGCTGAGCTTCTTGTTCTTTTTGCAGTTCTTGTTGTTGTTGTAGTTGCTGCTGTTGTTGTTGTTGAAGCTGTTGTTGTTGCTGCTGCTGTTGTAATTGTTGTTGTTGTTGGAGTTGCTGTTGCTGTTGTAACTGCTGCTGCTGTTGGATTTGCTTAATTTTGTCTTGTTGTTGCTGCTGCTGAAGCTGAATCTGCTGCTGCTTAAGTTTTTCTTGGTGTTCTTCCTGTTTTTGCTTTTGCTCTTGCTGTGTTTTCTGCAGTGCTTGTTGTTTTTGTTGCTGCTGCTGTTGATGTTGCTGTTGCAACTGTTGTTTGTTTAAAACTGGCTTTCCTTTCTTTTCTGTACTCTCCTCAAATCCAATTATCTTCGCTAGGGAAGTCAATGACGGTTTTTCCACTGTCGGTGTGACACTTCCTGTCGCTACTGCTCCAGGCAAAGCTACCGTTGAAGGTAAAGCTTTTACGACCTTGAGTCTTTCTACAACCTTAAGCAATCTGGGATGATACGGATCACATGAGAGAATTTCATTTTTCTTTATACAATCCAAAACCCAATCTGGCGAAATAATATTTATTTTTCCTTTTGGTAGGGCATTTGCTTTTTGGTATGCATTTCCTGATGCTGATCCACAAATTAAATGTGTGGTTTTTGAGCTGAGATTTTGACACACTTCAGCTCCATGAAATGTCAGCATAGCATATAATTTACGCCTATCAGATGGGATGATTTGTGATAAAGTAATTCGAACACCAGCAAATATTCGCGGTTTATTTGGATCAAATGCTTTTGTTGATGCCAGACGACCAAGTTTTGCACTGTGAATTATCCAATTTTCGGTAACAGGGGTTACGCTGTAAAGGTCGATTCCCATAACTAGTTCTTCTTCGGTAAAATTGCTTCCACATACTAGATGGGTTACTATCTCGTTCAGGTACGATCTTGATTGAGCACCACCAGTTTTTAAAAGCAATTCAACCTGTAATGGAAGAGAAAAGTATTCGAGTGAAAATATGATATTATATAAAATATGCTTTAGTGAACCATGATACTTTACATGCAAATTAGAGTAACCTTTTCACCTACTTAAGGAACAAAAAAAGCAACAATCAGTGATCTGCACAAATGGCACATATGGTATTTTTAAATTGTAAGTTTTACTATAACAGTTGGGTTGGAGCCTATTTTTTTGTTAGATGTTCTGCCTTACCTGAAAGATTTTAACTCAGACAAGATTCTTATAACTGGGCTTGAAAGCACCTACATATATACAAAAGTCAAGCGACTTTCTTATTTAGGTTTGACACTAGGCCCCTTTGTTTCTTATTAGAAGTAATTTCATCATAAGCTAAAATTGTAAATAATCATCAATAAGAAAATTGTACAATCCCAATAAACTGGTAAGCAAAGATCGCAGTAGTAATGGTCCAATTTATAGCCTAAATTCTTATACTTTTTAAGAACTTCAAACTTTTCTCTGCACAAATTATCAAAAGTTTAAGATTTGAATTGCAAGTTTTTGGATTAATGGATTCTATCCCAAAACAGGGCATGTTTTCCAAAGTAAACAAATTCAATTTTTGTTATGAGAAAAAACATTCTTTTATCTAGGACAACTTTTTTAAATTGACGGTTATCAAAAACCCTAGAAAACTTATTTTTTTATTCTTAAACGTCGCAGCAGATCAGTTGAATAGAGTGAACTTATTTCCTTTTTTTTGCAGCATAACTTTTTTTGAAAGTTACAGCACTATTCTGCTATTCACATGGATTATTTAATCGATTCACTAGTTCGATTCTTTTCCACACTGCCTGCGGGTGAACTTATTTGGTATACACGCTGTTCAGGTCAAAATCTTAGATAAATTGTTTTGACTTCATGAAAAATTTTAGTTCAACCAATCCGTAATTTTTCAATTTCGATATAGACTGTGCTGGACTTTTTGTATGCGGAGAAATAAGGAAGTCATCGAACAAACACTATTAAACTATTGGTTAAATTAAAGAACATTTCGTTGTCTCCATCTCCAACCTCCGAAGCTAACTCATTCAGTTTCCAGAGAAGAGAAATAAATTGCTCCTTTAAGGTTTTTTGCTGAAGGTAATTAGCAGCAGGCGTTGGGTAAAATTTAAATGTAAGCTTCGCTAAGTACACATTCAGCTTAGTAATACTGGACGTACTACAAGCCCTCTTATGTCCCAAATGTATTGCCCTACAAATAATAGCAGAAGAAAAATTATAAGCAAAACTTTCAAATGATTGCAGTAAATTAATCTTTTTTGTCGTTCTATCCCTAAAAATGTAAATAATTTTTTCTTTACAAACAAATAATGTTTACGTGAATAACAGAATCCTACGCATTATTACATACCCTGGTTACAAGAGGAGATCGAGGAATCCAATCGAAATTGAATTGAGATTTTGATCCAGGTATACGTCGTCAGTGGATCGAGGAATCGAATTGAAATTGAGTCGAAATGACATTTGGGTTTTATTTGTATGCGTACTGTGTTGTGAGTAAATTCTATCTTTATAGGTAAAAAAATAACAAATTGTTTAGTTTTAATATTCAAATAAAATAATGCTTAAAACACAAAAACGCGCACCAAAATAAACTCATCTCAAAACAAACGATAAAGACAAACCATGCCACACACACACAAGCAAAACATCACACACCAATAACTCGATTTCCCGATTCAGGTTTACAAAACAATTTTCGATTCGATTCAACTCGTTTTGTGAGATCGGATCGAGTAATCCTATTTCGATCCGATCCAGGTATATACGGGACTAAATCCTGATTCAATTCTCCTTGTAAACTAGGTAACAGAGTTACTGACTTTGATACAGGAGTGGAATCGGAGAAAGTAATGTTTGATAAATTACAGTCAACATAGACGAACTTGATTAATGTAAAGTGATATTCAAATTGATAGCTAAAAAGCTGTCACAACACAATAATGTGATAGTCATTTTCCAGTATGTCTGTCGGAATGTGAACAGAGCTGCCACACGTTATACTGAAACAATTGCAAGACTTTTTTAGTTACCTTTTTTTGTTCAGAAAACAAAAAAAAAACATTCTTGTGACCGACAAAGCTTTCGACATTCGATATACATAAATCAAGAAAATTAAGAATATTATTTCAAGTCATTCAACTTAAAACTTTAATTTAGATATATTATAGGAATCACTTTAAAATTTCACCAACAATGAACAACAATGAATTTTGTCTATTCTAATCTGAAATTTTTCAATCGAATTGAGTTGAGTTGAATCATATTACACAGACGGACCGCTCGGTCAGATAAGTCTTTTCCCATATAAATAATGAATTCTTTCTTTCTGGGCTTTTTTCTCACTTGACGTCGAACAAGATCTCTTATTAGAAATAAGAGAGGAATTCTTTGATTGAAATTTGATTATCAATGGAATCAGTTAGACTCACGTAATCAAGGAAAACATTCTTCAAGGTGCAAGGCAAGTATTCTACTTTGTTTGCTTTTTCTTTGTCTACAGTAAAAATTGAAGAGTCTTTCGAAATAGCTATGCAGCCTAAAAGTCCATCAAAAATTGGTATTTTAGAGTTTCGTTCCGAAATTCACACCCGGTCTCATCAATTAACGAGTGAGAAAACCTTGTTAATACGCTACTTTTATTTGTCTTGTTCATCCTATATTATTTTGTTCACAAAAAATTTATGAGAATCATTTTCAATAAGATTTAAGTTTTTAATCATCAAGGTTAACGTATAGGCAGGTTGATATTTTGTTTATAAAAAAAAGTTCTGTTAATAGAAATTCTATACATTTACAAGTAGAAGACAATGCAATAATTCCAATTATAAATTTTAGATAACCATACAAAATTGTTACGTTTTTTCGAAAAATCTTTGTTTATACCAAACAATGGGCAGGTTCAGACAACATAAGGGACTTCGTTTGCAGTTAACTTCATTCTTTGAACGTACATTTTGACCAAGGCAACTAGTTAGTTTTCCAAGTGTCATGAATTTAAAATTCAGAACTTTACTTCACAAACCTCTATTTCAAGTTCACAGTACAAAAACTACCAAAATCATTATTTTCCACAAAACTCTCCTCAGGCAAGCTACAAGTCCATTACGATTTGTATTTTGTATTTTAAAGAAATATTACTTATTTCTTTTCCAAATTTACAAGGAACCTTTTTACAGAAAGCATTAAATGAAGTTGTGCAAAAAATAAATAAATCATTGAGTAATAAAGTTCAGCTTTTAGTTGAATTAAAAAACATGATTAATTGTCATTTTGACATAATTTGACTTGACTTGATAGTTAGGGAGATTTTTCTTGGCTAACTTTCCAGTCAACTTTCCGATAAAGTTGCCTTAATTGGAAAGCAATTTTTTTGGCAGCTGGCCAATCAGATACTAGAAACTTGCCTTACTTTCAAGTCCCTTATGTCGGCTGAATCTGCCCAATGTAAACTTTTACTTAATTGTACGTTTTCATAATCTAGTGCAAATTCTTTGCTCAAAGTTTATGAATTTTCTTATTGATTTTAAATTCTGGGAGTTCAAGTTCATTTTTAAAAGCGTCGCGACTTATTAATAGAACCAAACAAACCAAGCCGGTTAGGTTAGGTTAGACGAGGTGATGGAACGGTAGACCAAAAAACATCTCACTCCGAACTATGTGGATTTATTGTGATCCATAGGAAATGGTAAGGGTGTAGTAGATGAGGATTTTGTATGAATATGAGAATGGCTTTAAGTTGCAAGGATGAGACGTCGCACAGTTTGTCGTATTTTCCTAGTATTGACATTCTGTTTTTTGACAAGGCTTTGACATTCGCACATAAAATGGAAGGTGTCCTCTTCCATCTCCTCGCCTTCGCAACCTCTACATAAATCAGATAAGCTAATACTTATTCTACTCATGCGGGTACCCAATGAGTAATTACCCGGTGGGATACGTATAACAATAATGATAATTGAAACCTAAAATTGAAAATATTTGGCCATAGACTTCTGGCAACCCTGCAAGTTTCAAGCTCCCCACCCACCTCTTGTTTGTGGTTTCAAGGAAACTTTAGTGGATTAGTCCATTAACTTGATCAATTGGCTTTTAGATCATATCAACAATATGTCTCGGAATAAGTATTGATACGTCTGCGAAGGGTAACGGTGTTGACCTCAATGAGTAAACGTAGCTCCTTTAAGCAATGTTTTTTCCAGTTTTGACTTTGTGACAGTGGCGGATATGGCCTTGATTGCTGCTTGGCTATCTATAAAAATATATATGTTTTTGTTTACCAAATTGTAAACAGGTGTAATAAAAACAGCTTCCTCAATTTTGTAAAACTCGATTGCAATTCAAAATTATTTTAAATGAAAACTTATTCGTCGACTTAAGCACCTGGTGATTCCAAAATAACAAAAAAAAACTCAATTGTCCGCCATTTACTTTTTTTCCGTTTAAAATAAATTCACTACACATTTTTGTACGAACTCTTTAGATTTGGATTTGTTCAATAAAATCCTATAAATAAATAAATTAATTGGCGCCGTGGTACCCGTGGCATGATGGTTAGTGCGTTGGACTGTCATGCCAGAGGTCTTGGGTTCGATCCCTGCCTATGTCATCTAAAGTTTTTTTTCACGGGTACTGCCTCTTGCGAGGAACTGACAAATTCTCCAAGAGTAATTCTTGTCATGAAAAGTGCTTTCTCAAATTAGCCGTTCGGATTCGGCGTAAAACTGTAGGTCCTCTCCATCCCTGGCAACAGTACTCGCACATAGGAATGGTTGAGAGTTGTAAGTCACTAGGCCCTAGTTCTCAACGGACTGTTGCGCCACCCAATTTATTTTATTTTAAGTTGGCGCAACAGCTCGTAGAGAACCAGAACCTAGCGACTTACAACTCTCAACCATTATTATGTACGAGTAATGTCAGAGATAGAGGGGACCTTTAGTGTTTTTTTGCCAGATCCGGACGGCTAATTTGAGAAAGCACTTTTAATGAAAAGAAATATTTTTGGAGGCTTTGTCAATTCTTTTCAAGAGGCTTAAGAGACTTAAGATGGAACAGGCAATGATTGAACCCAAGATATCTGGCATGACAATCCTACGCCAGGATTTTTTAATGCTGTTTTGAAAAAGACTTGTATTTAGACACCCCATTTCTTTTCTGTCCGCACAGAACTTAGGCGAATACTCCGCTAACAAATAACCGGGAATATAATTTTGTTTTCGTGGGCCGCATATTGAGCTGTTTTGTCTTATGCAACAGAATGAAAATGTATACATAAATAATAGAAATGGATCACAAGTAAACTTAGATTCCAAACAGCAACAGTATTTATAATCGGATGGTCTTAATTGTGACTAAATAACACAATTTTATTGTATCACAAAAAAGTTTCCTATCAATTGCAGAAGTAGAAAGAAACCTGTAGGAGTTTAAATGAAGATTGTTATGATTTAGCTTCATAATAAATATCAATTGGTATAGTTTAGCCCTTATTATCATCAGAATAAAACTGAAAAGTCAAAATTCCAATTGTTACAATGGATAATAAAATGTTTAAATCATTAGTCATAATAAACTTGAATTGGAGTACAAAATCTTCTTAAATTAACTTTTGTACCACAGAAGTTTAGTAAATCTATTTTGATATTAGATTTACTAAATCAGTTGGCGCCCAAAAATATTGTTGCCCATTCTTCTGCAAAAACCCCAATAACTTTTAAATATACAATGTATTTCATGTTTGACTTTACCTTATCATCCAGATTGCCGCTTATATAGTATTTCACACTGGAGAATAGATCCTCCCGAACTTTGAGGTTCTCCATTTTGATCAATTTTTTCCAAATTTTATTTTTACTATGCAGCGTTTTTATATGGCGCTAAATTATATTGTTCTTATACATTTGTATAAATATGTTTGATTACTTTGTTTTTATAAATTTTCTTAAAAAACTAAATCACTGAGCACATTTAAAAAAACTTAAATACTTTTAACACTGGTGTTATTGTATCCGAGGGGAAATACACTCGACACTTGCTACTTGCTTTGCTAGTTAGTCCCTGTATGTAATTCCTTGGGAAAAAGGAAAAGTTTTACACATAAATCATGAACGAATTTAACTAAATTAGTATTTGTTGTCGGTTCCAAATTAAATACAAACAAAGAAGAAAGTTATTAAAACTTATAATTGCCTACATTTTTCATTAAATTTAAGAAAATATAACACAAAAATGATAAGACTATAAAAAATGAACGCCATAAAGACGACGTGAAAGCCCGAAAAGAAGTGAAGTTTCGAATATTTAATGCAAGTGATGCCAGTATTCGTTTTTATTTAACTTTAAGCAATAAACATATTATAAAATCACATTTTTGAGATTAAGGGACAGTCTTTTATAACTTTGATGATATGTTTTATAAATTGATTTATAATTAATTTAACTATACAAATTGTATCTTGCAAAGCTTTAATGATTCTTATTTTGTGATCTTTAAAAAAAACAAGTGCTTTTTAATTTCTATAAAATACTTTTTCTTTTTAAGGAATGTTTTTTAGTAGTCCGATAATATTTTTAAATTTGCTTATAGTTTTTTTAGCTTTTGTAAGGTTGTATTTATTTCATTACATTTTCGTGAAGGTTTGCGGCATTATTTTACTTTTAAAAGTTATATTATATTATAGGAAGTTAAAAAGAGTTATTGGCTTCTCGCACTTTTGGGCTTTGAAACATATCTGCATCCCTCTATTTATCTGCATCTTGGAGGTGCAGAATTGCAGATACTTGTAAATCCACTTTTAAATTAAAAACTAAGCAAGGACCTATAGCCCTCATAGGAATTATTTTAAACATAACTTTTTTAAGTAATAGGCTAAAAAACATGATATATGTACCTATAAATATTAAAATATTTTAAGAATTCTTTAAGGGATTCACCTTGCGTTTTTGTAGAAGGGAATACAATGTCATTTTTACCACAGTAAAAATGTCACTGATTTGCGTATATCAATAATGCGTCATAAGCTACGTTTTACTATAGAATATGAATCATATGGGTTATCTTTTTATAGTTTTCACTATGAAGGCTAGGGCTATTTTGTGTTTAAAATGGTAAGTTAGTGTGAACTTCAGTTGAAAGTAAAACAACAGATAATTTTAAGAAAGTATATATGTTGATATTGTGAACTGCAAACTGTGTGCTCTCCCTTAATACCCTAGATGGTGGGTGTGAGTTTGGGTATATGCAACGTACTTTTTGCATTTGAACACTGAAATCAAAGAAATCCCAAACAAATATGGCAAAACTGAACAAAAAAAGAGGAAATAAATGTCAAAATCAACCATTTTTGCGTGGGTTTTATGTGAAAAAGTGAACTTTAAAAATTAATTTAAAATAGAAATAAATGTTTCGTCGCTCTAAAATTGCTATAATTATTTATTTATTTGCACATATTTGTCGAATAAAAAAACCGCTTGTCGAAATTCGTGCTGAGGTAATGGAAAGTTGAACTTCGTTTTATTTTCACAAGATAACCTATATGGGTCATTGATGCGATTATAAAACTTTGCTAAAAAATGTTTTGCATAAATAGTGTACAAATTCGCACGATAAGAATTGTCCCTATCACAACCGCTTAAGTTTGATCAAGCCTTAAATTCTTTTCATTAACATTTTCTTGGCTTCACTTGTTTCTCGAATCAAAAATATTGACAGTTATCTTCGAAAGGAAACACCAACATTAGAAAAACTAATTTTGAGTTGTCAAAAACGAAGTCGAACTGACAGCGCCGACGATATTCTATTTTCCAAAATAAGTTTGTAAAAAATTATTTCCGTAGAGAAATAATAATTTTTCAGTGTGTTGCTATCGGAATTATTCTGAATACAAACTTTTAAAATGGCCACAATGAAAATATTTTCCCTTGCTAAATTAGGTAAATATTTTACGTAGTAAACATTGAAAAAAACATACCTACATTATTTTTGTTTTGCGTTAGCTGCAAATTAGGTTATGAGTTCTTATGTCATCAACAAACCTACATCCAATTTATTATGAAAATATTTTAATATTATTTTATTCTAAGGACGATGGGGTATGCCGAAAAACATTCGAATGTACTCTTCAAGGGACAAAGATATTCTACCACCAGCCAAAGGATATATCTATGTTAACAACAAGGAATTGAGTATGGAACTTAACGACGTCACCGATCGATCAGCCCAGACACTCTTCCTATCCGAACTTATGCGTGGTTTTGGTGTTACTTTGGCACATATCTTCAAGGAACCTGCAACCATTAATTATCCATTTGAAAAGGGACCATTGAGTCCACGATTCCGTGGAGAGCACGCCCTTCGTCGGTATCCCAGCGGAGAGGAACGTTGCATTGCATGCAAGCTGTGCGAAGCTATCTGCCCTGCTCAGGCTATTACAATTGAAGCAGAAGAGCGTGCCGATGGTAGCAGACGAACAACACGTTACGATATTGATATGACCAAGTGTATATACTGTGGATTCTGTCAGGTACCTAACTATTTGTGTGTGGTATTGTTATTAATAAATTTATAAATTGCGTCGTCGCTAGTTTTTTGAGTTGCAAATTCATCAATTTGCAAAATATCAAAACTGCATTAACTTCGTTTAGTTAAAGAGGTTCTTGAAAAAAATCATTTTAAGGAGGTTTTTGTATGAAATTTTTATACTCGCAGTTTAGGCACCTGCTTGCCGAATTTACAATTGAAAATTTAGAATGAAACAACAACAACTTGTGTGTGCTACCACTAAGTTCATAGGCTGGAGTTATAGCATACAAAAACCTCCTTAGAATTGTTAAAAAATCTTGACCAGTGGCAACTCTTTCGCCTCATCTCCCTCCTCATACGAATCCAATCGAAATCGTTGGCTTATAAAAAAGAAAGGAGATAATAGAAAGAACCTGAATAAAACAACAACAATTACTTGTGTGTGCTTAGAAAAATGCTAATCGGTTCAGTATAGTTCGATAGAACGAAAAAACCTGCAATTGGCTTACAACTTTCATGTGGGTGCGGTGGCGTAGTGCGTAATGCACTAGCTCCTCACACGCTAGGTCGCTTGTTCAAGCCCAGCTCGGGCAAAAGTTCTTCAAAAATTAAATTGAACATAAAAGCGATTGAGCACCACTAAAAGGAGTCTGATGATCGGGTTGGTCCCCGTGAAATAGCTATAACTCCAGCCTATGAACTTGGTGGCAGCACACACAAGTTGTTGTTGTTTCATTCTTAATTTTCAATTGTAAATTCGACAAGCAGCTGCCTTAACCTGCGAGTGTAAAATTTTCACACAAAACCCCTTAAAATTGTTAAAATTAAAAATCTTGACCAGCGTCAAACTCTTTCGCCTCATCTCCCTCCTCATACGAATCCAATCGAATTGTTGGCTTATGAAAAGAGAGGAGATAATAGAAAGAACCTGAATAAAACAACAACAATTACTTGTGTGTACTTAGAAAAATGCTAATCGGTTCAGTATATCTCGATAGAACGAAAAAACCTGTAATTGGCTTACAACTTTCATGTGGGTGCGGTGGCGTAGTGCGTAGTGCACTAGCTCCTCACACGCTAGGTCGCTTGTTCAAGCCCAGCTCGGGCAAAAGTTCTTCAAAAATTAAATTGAACAAAAAAGCGATTAAGCACCACTAAAAGGAGTCTGATGATCGGGTTGGCCCCCGTGAAATAGCTATAACTCCAGCCTATGAACTTGGTGGTAGCACACACAAGTTGTTGTTGTTTCATTCTTAATTTTCAATTGTAAATGATTATAGCCTTCTTCCCTGTCTGTACCTTTTGCACAATCAACACATACCTGCTGTTAAAAACATTCGGAACCTTGGCATTTCATATGACCAAGAACTTAATTTCCTCTCCCATTTAAACGATATAATTTTAAAAGCCAACTTAGCACTTGGTTTTGTTGAACGTTGACCCCAAAAACTGTCGGACACGGTCCCTATATATAACCTTTGTTCGTCCACTCCTCGAATACCTTTCTCAAATTTAGTCCCCTTGGCAAAGAATTCATACTTCCAGAATAGAGAGCATCCAACGTCGTTTCCTTCGCTTTTGCTCTTCGTGGTTTATATTGGAACGATCCTCCTAACCTCAGTAGTCCTTCCTTAAAACTCCATGTTCTGATTCATACTTCCCCTCCATAATCTTAGACCAAGTGCTTAGTTTGTTTAAATTAGCTTGTATTTAAGCCGAATAAATGGGGGTTTTGGTGATAAGACACTGTATGCTCCTTCGTTTAGATTTCCAATGTTAGGGATAGACAAAAGACTAATGCTGAGACCTATTTTGGGACTAAAATGTTTATACATTTGCCATCACCAAAGTTAATTTGTTACATATACATTAAATTCATAAGAAAATATTTGTTGTTGTTCAAAAACATTCAAAATATCGGGTGATTTTTTAGGAGCTTGAGAACTTTTAAAAAAAAAACGCATAAAATTAGCAAAATCTCATCGATTCTTTATTTGAAACGTTAGATTGGTCCATGACATTTACTTTTTGAAGATAATTTCATTTAAATGTTGACCGCGGCTGCGTCTTAGGTGGTCCATTCGGAAAGTCCAATTTTGGGTAACTTTTTCGAGAATTTCGGCCGGAATAGCCCGAATTTCTTCGGAAATGTTGTCTTCCAAAGCTGGAATAGTTGCTGGCTTATTTGTGTAGACTTTAGGCTTGACGTAGCAAAAAATAGTCTAAAGGCGTCAAATCGCATGATCTTGGTGGCCAACTTACCGGTCCATTCCTTGAGATAAATTGTTCTCCGAAGTTTTCCCTCAAAATGGCCATAGAATCGCGAGCTGTGTGGCATGTAGCGCCATCTTGTTGAAACCACATGTCAACCAAGTTCAGTTCTTCCATTTTTGGCAACAAAAAGTTTGTTAGCATTGAACGATAGCGATCGCCATTCACCGTAACGTTGCGTCCAACAGCATCTTTGAAAAAATACGGTCCAATGATTCCACCAGCGTACAAACCACACCAAACAGTGCATTTTTCGGGATGCATGGGCAGTTCTTGAACGGCTTCTGGTTGCTCTTCACTCCAAATGCGGCAATTTTGCTTATTTACGTAGCCATTCAACCAGAAATGAGCCTCATCGCTGAACAAAATTTGTCGATACAAAATTTGTCGATAAAAAAAAACCGAACACTGATTTTGGTAATAAAATTCAATGATTTGCAAGCGTTGCTCGTTAGTAAGTCTATTCATGATGAAATGTCAAAGCATACTGAGCATCTTTCTCTTTGACACCATGTCTGAAATCCCGCGTGATCTGTCAAATACTAATGCATGAAAATCCTATACTCAAAAAAATCACCCATTATTTGTATTCAAGTCTTAAATGTTCTTCAAAAATCAAGACAATGCAATTGATGGTATCCAAGTTAGAAAATCTCGTTGGTGTCAAGATTTTGTTTAGAGTAACACGTAAATTTGTTTTGGAAGAAATAGTAAAAGTGGTGTAGATAAAAAAATAAAATACGGGAAGTAATTTTGTCAGTATTATAAATCATAAATTATTTATTATAATTTTTTAAGTTTTTGTCCTTAAATATATATTTTGACTTATTTTTAATAGTTCTTCTATATTCGACTCTCCTGTTCAACCACCGTGGGTTGTAGTTCAATTGATCGAATGACAACAAATATTAATAATTCCATCGCCCCTTTCCCCCACAAATTTAACTTAGATTATAGTTCATAGCTCGGTTCAAACAGAACCGAGTAGCTAGCGTTGAAGCAGATATCATCTACCTTACGCCAGTCCATAAACAAGGTTCTCAAAATTTTGTAACGAATTATTGTCCTATAGCGAAATTGTCTGCTATTCCTAAATTGTTTGAATCCTTTGTCTGTGACATAATTTCTTTAAATTGTTCTTTTCTTATTTGTGAAAATCAATATGGGTTTGTGAAAAAAAATCTACAATTACGAATTTATTAAAATTCTCTACTTTTTATTTGGATGCATTCAAAAAAAAACTCTCAAGTCGATTGGCATCTTCACAGCCTTTATGCTAGGCATTTGACAAATTGAGTTATGAATTCTTCTTAATAAATTAAGTAAACTTGGACTTAACGACCGTTATATTATTTGCATTAAGCCATATCTTTAAGATAGATATTATAGCGTCATGTTCAGGAGAAACCCTTCATATCAATTCAAAGTCAATTCTGGTGTACCTCAAGGGAGTCACTTTTATTAATGATTTGCCTTCTATTTTAAATAATTCCATATCGCTAATCTCTAATCAGATGATGTTAAAATTTTTCGAATTATTAACTCCACCAAGGACGGTTAAGTGTTAAACGAAGATCTAAATCAATTTTGGGAATGGTGCAATAAAAATCGTTTGATTTTAAGTATTGACCAATGCAAGAAAATGTGTTTTACACGCAAATTAAATATAATAAATTATGACTACATGTTGAATTCATCACGTTTTAGTAAAGAATCCAGTTTTTCTGATCTTGGTGTTGTACTAGACGGGAGCGTATCGGAATCCCGCTTTTTAAAATCCCGTTTTTTTAAAATCCCGAAAAAAAAGTTTTATAATCCCGTCTTCTAAAATACCGATTTTTTGAATTCCCGTCTTTTAAAATCCCGCTTATTCAAAATCCCGATCAATTACAATCCCGCTTTTAAAAATCCCGTCAAATCCCGACAATCCCGTTTTTTTTTACAAAATACGTGCATTAAACTGAATAACAATAGGAGTCAAAGGTTTGAATGTTAAATTACTTCTTTAATTTGTTTTGTTTTTACTGTACATAAACAATAATTTTTGTTTACAATATTAATTCTTGCACAAACAAAATGCATCCTACAGCAAATCTACCTCTCGATAACGGTTTTACCATTATCGTTGACTTTGTTCATTTTTAATGTAGTTGTTGTTTTTGTTTTAAAAGAATACTACTTTACTTTATATTTTTATTTTTTGATTATGTTATATTTGTTAAAGGTTACAATAAAATGAATCAAGAAAAATACCTAATTTTTAATTTGTTGTAATTTTTTATAATTTAGTTGTTTAATTTTAAAAATCGCGCGATTTTTTAAAATTAAACAACTAGTTTTGATTGCAAAATCGGGATAGTAAAAAGCGGGATTATAAAAAACGGGATTATAAGAAACGGGATTACAAAAAGCGGGATTATAAAAAGCAGGATTATAAAAGACGGGATTTTAAAATCGGGATTTTAAGAAACGGGAATATAAAAACCGGGATATCGAACCCAACCCGTACTAGACAACTAACAAAAGACTTGGTTTCATCAAAAGATTTTTCCGATAGTTCCGAGATACGTACATATGTACATGATTAAAAATCTATGTATATGTTTCTTTTTCCAGGCCAATTCTTGAATAAATTTGCGTTGTATGGCCGCCTTACTATTCTGTCCATGTTATATCCTACTTTTCATTTTATTTTATTTGAAAACAAAATAGATTATTTAAAGTTCTCAAAACAAACATAAATGTTTCGTATTTTATTATATGAGTGATTATACAAAAGTTGGGTAACTCGATGTCATCAACCAATATATACAAAGTCTTATTATATTTTATTGAGATTACAATTTATTTTAAAACGATGGAAAGACCTTTATTTAGTCACCCAATTTCAGTTCTTCATTTTGAATACAAGTTATAAAAAAAACAATTATTTCTTAAAACGTCAGGCGTTTGGAATGTCACAACCCCGAAAACCAACAATTAAGTGACTGGTCGCATTCACAAAGCTAGTCGCTACATAGGTCGCATTCGGAAAGCTAGTGGCTACGTAGTCAAGGGATTCTGATTGGCTAAATCTAACTACAAAAGTAGTTGAAATTTCCCCTCCGACGTAGTGTAAAATTTTCGGCTACAAAGTTAGTGCACACTGGTTTTGACGTATCACAATCAGCTGCTCGGTAAGGACACAAGAATTCAAAATGAAATTAATCGTTTAGTATTTAAATACATATAAAAATCACTCATATTATATCTTATATTCGGTTTTATTGAATTTGAAAACAAAACAAACTATTTAAAGTACTGAAAACACAAATGTTTCCTATATTATATATGTATTTGCCTTTGTCATTTATATGACAGTTCCGGATTGACTAGCTTTGTAGTGAAGTTTTGCGTTCACAAATCTAGTTGAATTTCGACTACGTAGCCACTAGCTTTCCGAATGCGACCATAGTCAAGGGATTGGTCGCATTCACAAAGCTAGTAGCTACGTAGTGAAGGGATTCTGATTGGCTAAATTTAACTACAAAAGTAGTTGAAATTTCCCCTCCGACGTAGTGTAAAAATTTCGGCTACAAAGTTAGTGCACACTGGTTTTGACGTTTCACAATCAGCTGCTTGTAAGGGCACAAGAATTCAAATTGGAATTAATCTTTCGGTATTTAAATACAAATATAAATCAATCATATTATCTCTTCTATTTGGGTTTTATTGAATTTAAAAAGAAAAAAAACTATTTAAAGTTCTGAAAACACAAATGTTTCTTATTTTATATATTTGCATTTGTCATTAATATGACAGTTTCGGATTGACTAGCTTTGTAGTGCAATTTTGCATTCACAAAGCTTGTTGATTTTTTACTACGTAGTCAATAGCTTTATGAATGCGCCCACTGTCTATTAAACATTATCATTGATTTGAGAAAACTTATCAATTTACTACAATCTGTGATGTATATAGTTAAATATATACTACAACTTTCATAAGGCAGTGTTCGCCACTTTATTTAAAAAAGTAATAAATGTTGTGTTCAATTTTATTCGTCAGTCCGTTGTGTGTTATTTAAATTTGAAATTCACTTTGAAATTTAATGTTGGTAATAAAGTTAGTTGCGGGTCGCACAATTTGACGGCCACCATAACTGTACCAGAGTTTGGGTTATGTTTGTTGTCTATACACGTGCTAACCCAGTCAACATGTCAGTCCTATGGTGTTTCGTTATTTTTTTGTTAATCTAAAGTTTATTTTTATTTATACATATTAGACTATGATTTGTTAAAATGTACATAGTTTGTTGATATTCGAAATTACAAAAAAAAAAACATTAGCCCGTTGGCGTCAGTACTGTGTCAGGTATATTGTTATTGTTCTTCATTCCAAGATCATTAGTACTTTGAATATTGTTAGATTTTGTTTATATTGTTTGTTGATTACTTAGAAATATTTAGTAAAACTATGTGAAAGTAGTAAAAGATAAGTTATTTGACGTTACGTTAAATGTCAAAAGTCTGTTTTGAAAACTAATATAGTATTTTCTCCCAGTATTACATATTAATAATTATTTTTAATTGTTACTAAGTGATTTTAATACTTTTAAAACACATGTGCCATTATTAAATCCTAAGTGATTTTTACTAATTTTTATTAAATTTCATTATAATACTTTCAAAACTGTGTATTTTATCAGTACTATGTTACCTCGTCAGTTCCCTGGCTGAATTTTTTAAATATCTTACTATGTACTGGCCCGATTTGGAACAACATATTAATTAGATTAGCCATAATATACACCCGAATTTGTATAAGTTCTATTTAATAAATATCGTACAATTTTCAATAATATGACAGTTCAGGATTGACTAGCTTTATAGTAAGTGTAATTTTGCATTCACAAACCTAGTTGAATTTTGACTTCGTAGTCACTAGCTTTATGAATGCGCCCATTTTGTCTTTGTTTTTTTTTTTCTTGGCCGATAGAATTTATTACCTCCATGCACTCAAAGGCTTCCCTTGATAAATCTCTTTCTTGTCACAGAGTATTTGCAATTCTGCTGTGTATTGAATGAAACGTTGCATGACCATCTTTTTTCTGTCGATTGTATTTCAATCTGAGTCAGGTTAGCTTAAACAAAAATTTACCCCTCAGAATTATTTTTAGCAGATCGAACTATGGCGCTAATAGTCCCCTTAATCAATAATAAGTAAATTTAACAAATTCTCTAACTTATTGATTCTACAAATGAAAATCTTAACTTAACTGCAAGCTCTATATTTAATTTTGTTGGTATA
This sequence comes from Eupeodes luniger, assembly GCA_951509635.1. Taxonomy (NCBI): domain Eukaryota; kingdom Metazoa; phylum Arthropoda; class Insecta; order Diptera; family Syrphidae; genus Eupeodes; species Eupeodes luniger. The sequence goes on along the minus strand of OX608073.1, from coordinate 156,554,575 downwards.
CGTAGTTAAAATTATGTTAGTTTTAAGTTTACATTTAAGTTAATATTGTAAACTTAACTTTAGCATTTAACGTTTTTAACGCTCTTTAAACCGATTTTCACGATCAAAATCATTATAATATTTTGCATAGTTGTGGAAATCAATTTTTCGACTCAATAAAAACTTTTTAAAATAATTGATAACAAACTTTCAGTTTGAATGTAGGTAAATCTTTTCTAGTGCTTCTAAAAATGTCCACAATCTAATTTTTTTTAGTCAACTTATTTTTATCTTGTATTATACTATTCATTTGGAATTGTTTTTGCAGCAATGTTTAGTCTTTTGAATCTCCTTCATTCGAAAAGAACTTGTCAAATTGTTTGGTCTTATTTCAAATGCAAAAGGATACACATCACTTTCTCTGTGAAAACCCCACTAGATACAAAAAGGCTACTCTTGAAGACTAGATTTTCAACTCTGTGCAATGCACGTTTAGTTTTGTTACTAAAGAATACCTTAAATTTCAAGATAGTTTACACCGTATTATCCAGTTCAATTTTAGTTATGAGCTCTCCAACACCGATTTTTTTGCAACACACCAATTATTTAACGCAGTGCCAAAAGAACAAGTCTAGAGGTTTTATATTGACTAAAAATATAAAATTGCAGCATGTTTATCACTAACCATAATTCATTAACTATTTTAAAACACAAATAATACCTTTTATTATATGGAATAAAAACTTTACTAATGTCATTTCAACATTTCAGGAAGCTTGTCCCGTTGATGCTATAGTTGAAGGACCAAATTTCGAGTTCTCTACTGAAACACACGAAGAATTGCTTTACAACAAAGAAAAGCTATTGAACAACGGCGATAAGTGGGAATCCGAAATCGCATCAAACTTGCAAGCCGATCATCTGTATCGTTAAACAACTCAATGAAAAATAAAACGGGGAAATGAATGGTCTAGTGATATATTAATAAGTAATCAATGTAACAATACGAAAAGAGTTCTATTCATAGAAAACCTTGGAAATCCCCATTAACTTTACCGAAATAAAACAATATGTTGGTGTTTCCATTTTAAAACTTATTTAATGGTTGTTTTAAGATTTGTTAATATAAAAAAAAAGTAATAATAATAAAACAAAGTTGTCTCTTACTGGCCTGGTCCAGAGAGTGACTTTTCCATGAACTTCTTTTTTGCAAAGCAAGTCCACCATTTATTTGGCTTTCCATCGTCTGAGAAGACTTTGTCACATACTCTGCTGCCTGTTTCATGTCGCAGCTGAAGCAGATATTGCCTCATGAGATCTGAAAATAACATTAATCAATTTGTTAGAGATATATTTTCTAATGTGAAGTGTGCACAGTGCTCCTCACCAGCATCTCCTGGTCCAGATGGTTTGGCATACACAGAGTTCAGAGGAAATCCTGCATCACCAGGCACGTCAAATTTGGAAATAGCAAGGCTGTACATTTCTTGTTGCCCTTGGCTTTTGTTGGAACATCTTTGAAGCTTCTTCAGACATTCAGTAATGTAAAGAGTTATGTATATAAGAACTCGATCGATTTCGTTCTATTTTGAAAACATAAGAAAGTTAAGAGATTACAATTTAAGGCGGTTTTATAGATGTGTAAATTGAAACCCACCTTAACTTCGTATGTACGGAAGAATACGTTTGCTTTGAAGTAGTACAGTGACTCATCGATTATATCGGTTTCGATGTCTGCAGTAGGAGCTGGACCCCGGGATTGAGTTCGCAGTGGAAGAATGGCCATATTACCAACAGATTGCTTATATTCTTTTATTTGGGAATGATAGGCCTGCAAGTGTAATAAAAAAGAAAAAACAAGAAATTATTTAGGTTCATGCAAAAATGTTTATCAAATAAATTCTGATTCAGTTCATCACTTATCAGTGAAGATAACCACGCCCGTCTTTATTTTGTTGATTTTTTTCAAGGTATTATTTCTTACCGGCATTTTGTAATTTTATTTATTTTATTTATTTAATTATTTTAAGTTAAATTGGTTTAATAGTTTAAAAAATAAACAAATATAGAATTGAAGGGAATTCAATTTTAAATTTGCAATTTTCACTTTTGACGTTTGATTGAGTAGCAGTAGATGTGTTTGGCAATGTGGTTTAATTTCAAAGAACAGAATAGAGGGAACACTTAGTGTAAATATCAACTTGCTAAACAGATATAGTCAGTTTCAGATAGATGCGTTCGTTGCCTATTGGGGGAAAAATTATTTGTGCACTCTTTGGGGCTACTTTCCATTACCGCAGCAGGAATTTCCTTCTGATTTTTTTTTGTTTAATATTTTCTTTTTCGGTCTTAACCCCCTGATTGGATCAGCATAGATTTTGGGGTGGGTGTGAGATTGGGTACATACAAAGTACTTCTTGCATTTGAACACTAAAATACATAAAATCTCTTTTTTGTTTTAATAATAAAATCCCAAACATTAAATCAATTGTGGTAATACTGAAACAAAAAACAGGTAATAAACGTCAAAATTAATCATTTTTGCTTGCGTTTTATGTGAAAAACTGAACTTTTTAAACCACGTTTGAAAATTCGTTTGTGGTAAAGGAAACTTGCATGTAGTTTTAACTTTTGTTTGTAAAAATTTAAAATTTTTCAAAAGTGCCCTATGTAGTTAAGCCCTTAACAAATGTGTTCGAATTTGTTCTTTAAATTTCTTAAGCAGAGGTCTCGTTTTTCTAAACTGGTCCAATTTGTTGTTTCATTTAAATTTGTGGTTTTGAACTCAGCCATTCATTTGACATTTCTCGTCTATGGGCCTAGCTGAAATGTGTTTTGAAGATTCAAAACTTTGTAATATCATAAAAACAAATTAGACTAAGTCGCAATTTTCATAAAATATTACAAAATGCGATATGCTCAGATCGTTATGGGTCCAGCTGGTAGCGGAAAGGTAAGTGTTTTTGATTTAAGCGTTTACATTATTCGATCTTTTGTTAATGTTGTGTTTTTTTAAACCAAGTCAACATACTGCGCCTTCATGCAGCGCCATGCTGAAGACATGAAAAGATCCATCAGCGTAGTTAATCTCGATCCAGCTGCAGAACACTTTGATTATCAACCAATAGTAGATATCCGAGACCTAATACAATTAGATGATGCTATGGAAGACGAAGAACTTCAGTACGGTCCTAATGGAGGTTTAGTCTTCTGTCTAGAATTCCTCATAAAAAACCAAGACTGGCTAAGAACTCAGCTAAGCGGTGGTTCAGATGACGAAACCGATTGTGATCCAGACGATGATTATATCCTATTCGATATGCCAGGTCAAATCGAACTATTTACACATCTAACAATGGGAAAGGAATTAGTTAACTTATTGGAATCATGGAACTTTCGTTTGTGTACGGTGTTTTTGATCGACTCGCAATTCATGATTGATGGGCCGAAATTTCTATCAGGCACCATGGCTGCACTAAGTGTAATGGCTAATTTAGAAATGCCTCATGTGAATGTGCTCTCAAAAATGGATCTATTAAGCAAGTCATCAAGAAGTCAATTGGACAAATATTTAGATCCAGATCCAAAAGCTCTATTGGGTGATATAACGGAGGAATCATCATGGGGAAGAAAACACCAAAAGTTATCACAAGCAATTGGTGCGTTAATTGAAGATTTCAGTTTGGTGAGGTTTGTTCCTTTGAATGTTGACGATGAGGAAAGTGTTCAAGATCTGTTAATGCAAATCGATAATGTTATACAATACGGCGAAGACGCTGATGTAAAAATACGTGATTTTGATCCACCTGAAGAAAACGATGACAATGATTATGAATAAAATATTGTGTTTTGAAATTTTTAAGTTTGTTCGTTTTTTTTTATAGAACTTAACACTTCAATGAATTTATTTAAAGAAGCAAACTATTACGTGATAGTTTATGCATACAAAATTACAGTTTAGAGTTATTGCGAAGATTTAAAAAATCTTTCTCTTGTTTCGAAATGTTAGGAAGAAATTGAGTCTACAAGCCACTTCTCCTTACGCCCAGTCAGCGTAGAATGCGCCGTTTTAATAACATAATTCCATAGACCTATGAGTGTGAAGCTATCCATTGATAGAATTTTAGAAAACCATCTCTGTTTAGAAACCCCTTCGTTGCGTTGAGAAAGAAATAATATTTGGTTTCTGTTTCAGAACCTCTATTATGATTTAAATCAGAGGAAACAGTTTTTCTTTTTGTTGCTGGGCAACGGCAGCCAATATCATCACAAGACAACCAGTAATGAATATCTTTTCTCAATGTTCTCATCTGGCAAACAGGTACATTTGTATTTGTGCTGATAATATAATACAAATTACAAGACACAGCAATATTCAATCTCTTATTACATCAAAAATTCGTAAGCAAGTTTTCATAAATAGCAATCTAGATATGTATATAAAATATAGAGCTGAAGACGATATTTTATGTGTTTACGTTTAACTCATTAACATAGTTTTTCTTTTAAACTATTCAGAAAATCTATGAGAAGGACATAGGCCCACTTAATTCAAAATGGCTTATTCAAAAAAGCAAATCCATTTTACTCATTTGCGAAATTCTATAAAAACAATATTCTTAATCGATATAAAACAATGAATTTTGGGTGGAATAAAATTTGTATTGAAAATTAAAATTCTATGGATTTGAAATCGTACAAAGACTGATCACGTTTTGTAGCTACTGGTGCTGTTTAAATTTTGCAAAGTGAAAGTAAGTGTTAGTTTTGTAGGAAAAATCATGTCAATCTTCGTCGTCGAAGGTAAAAAGATTACATGCCCTTTAAAATCAGTGTCATGAAAAGATGATAGAAATCGTTCAAGATTTTTTGAACGCGATGCTTTGCGTAAGCTGTAAACACAAGTTAACGAATTTATTAAAAATTTGTATGAGAAAAGCAGAATTAAATTTTATGTATTGCTTTAGAATCATTTATGGAAGTTCCATCGTCGGCTGATACGGAAAAACCTTCGAGTAGTGTTCCTGAATTAGATGAAAAGATGATCATTTAATAAATAACACTGCGGAAAAACTTCCATCATCAAATGCTACAAAAAAATTAAATAATTTCTTAAAAATGTTGGAGAGGTAGTCTTCTTGTAATTAGCCAATCCACAAATTAATAACAGTTAAAAAAAGATCGTTCGGCAATGAGCGTAAAGCAATACTATTTGAAAATGTGCAAATTGAAGCATTTAACCTAAATACGCAGGACCTCTATTTTGAATTAGATTGTTAAGCAAAATAACGTTACGAAACATTAAATATGTAACCAAAATTATTAAATTACAGCGAAGAATATTAGACACATTATTATTTCTTGGAATATTGTAGATGGAAACACATAGACAATAATTAAACGGGACATAAAGCTTTCGTTTACATTCATAGTACAGAGGATATAAATTGCAATGAAAAGTAAGAGTGGACATAACGCGATTTTTCACAAGATGTTTTCTTAAAACAGGATCCAAGATATTCTAAGAAGATCGTAAAGAACGCATAGTAAACGTATCTTATAGAATCAGAGAGCTTCACAACAGTTAAGTTTGTTATTCATTTTGAAACCCAAATAATTTACTTTTGAATATTCATGAGATCTTCGTTTAACCGGCCAATACAGTCACCAAAAATCTAAAAATATAAATGAATGTGACAGCTATGAACAACATATGGAAGATGGTTTATAAATAGCGAGAATAGGAGTGGTCCTTGAACTGACCCATGTGGCACACCCTGACTAAGAATAAATGTACTTGAAATACCTTGATCTATGGTTATTTTCTTAAAGTATATTACAGAGATAGTTGTTTAATAGTTTTAAAATTATTTAAAAAAATTGAATTAACTTATTGCTTACATAAATGGGAAAACGAAATTTGATACCCAACGTAGTCAAAGGCTTTTGAAAAATTCAAAAGCACCAAGAGTACCTTGAAAAACAGAGGTTAGCAGAATCAGAACTATGCTTGTTAGAAAAACCAGGCTGATAACTTATTATTGAAAGTGGAAAACAAAATTAATTCTAATAAATAATTTAACTTTATTCTAAACCAAAGAACTCTTTGAGTAACATAAGAAAATCATAAAAATAATCACAATATTGTTTGCAATATTTAACTTGTTCCTTTTTTAAGTTCAAACATACAATATACAATATAAGCTTGCTAAAAACTAGTATTTTACATTGTCCGTGTCCATAACCAAATTACCATCTTTATCTTTAAGCCTCACCCTCCCATTTGAATATCTCGTTTCCTGGCTACCATCTGGATATAGCAATTTTATAGTTCCATCTGGATACTCTCTCCGCTTACTGTGCGCTGTATGAATCTCTTTCTGTCCATTTGACATCAAAAGGATCTTATCACCGTTTTTCATTTGAATTAAATTTGTCCCATCAGCGAATCTCCATTCTTCTAATTTATTTTCATCTGATGGATTAGTTACTTTAATTGAATTATTCGGAAAGTGCACTTCAATTTTTCCATCCTTATATCGATGTTCGGTTTGTCCATTGGGAAATTCTAAGATTTCAAGGCCATCCAGGTAAGTTGTGTGCCATGTATTCGTTTCGGCGTAATAGTACTTGACTGTACCTTCATTAATATTTGTTTCTTTTATATCTTTGTTAAAATAGAGCATTCGAATTATCATTCCATCGGATGATATTTTCTTAAGATTGCCATTTGGATACCAAATGTCTTTGCTGCCATCAGGATTCCTAATTTCACGTTTGAATGAAGCATCTGCTGCAATTTGAGGCGAATCGTTTTGATCTAATTTGTTTGTGTTTTTTGGTGTTTTTTGAGTCGGCGGAGATGTCGTTGGTGATTTTGCAAAGGTTACTTTTGAACTAGATTTTTGATGACTGGCCTCATCAGAAGACACACTACTCAGATCATCTTCAGAGGTATTGACAGGTGTTTCTTGTCGTTTGATTAGACTCGGTTTCCGCTTCAACTCGCTGCTTCTACGTTGACTCTGTGTTTTAGTTTTTGATTGCTGCTTTGAAGTATTGTACGTTTTAGTTTTGGGTGATTCCTCCACATAGGCTACAGAATTCTAAAATTAGAATATTTTAGTATTACGTTAAATTAGCATATCAATTTTTCAGATTTTATTAAAATATGATTAAGTACGTTAAAATTGTTAAAATGCTTCTGGTCGTAAGTTCATACAACAAAGGTAGAAATTCTTTTATTCTTTACAGAAACTTTTAGGAGTCATGTTAAAATAATGCAATAGGAGGGTAAGAGTAGTAATGAGCAGGATATGCTGATGTTTTTCAAAATATAAGATAGGGACAATTCAAAATTAATGTTACAGGGAATTGTAAAGCGCGGTTTTAAGTGAAGGTTTACTTATATTAAAATCAAAGGAACGCATGGCACATTTGAGAGCCGTAGGATTCTAAACATACATAGGTTCAAAGTGACCGTTATTTGTTCCAAAAGTAGAAAGGGGGACTGGAACGCAGGTGACAGAGATAATGATAAGCAATTGGTGTGCGAGCAGAAAATTAGCAATTTGGCGACATTGGGCTAGAGACATATGTTCAAAGTGACCGTTATTTGTTCCAAAGGTAGAAAGATGGTCTGGAACGCAGGTAACAGGGATGTGACTTTAATTTGACTTAGCAGGGTTAAATAATCTATGTTGCCTCTAAGCAATTGGTGACATTGGGTTAGAGATTGTAGACCAATTAGATTAAGACGATTGTAGTAAGGGGATAAGTTACATCTATGTTCAAATGTAATGCAGCGTAAAGCAAAACGAATAATTCTCCTTTGAAAGTTTTCAATTCGACGGGAATCATATTCGTAAAAAGATGACTATATTTGGCAAGCATAGTCAAGAGTAGGTCTAAGGAAAGTGATGTAAAGAGATTTAATTATGTAAGGGTTATCAAATTCCTTAGATAAACGTTTTATATAGCCAAGAGATTGATTGGCTTTGTTAATATTAGAAGAAATGTTACACGCTTGTAAAGGAATGCAATCTTTATGAATTCAATAGAAAGATTGCATTTATTGAGCTCACCTAAGGATTGGGACTATAAATTTTGCAGTCATCAATCATTGGACCTTAAAAAGACTGCAATCAGGGGAAGGGGGAGAGGTGTTTCCACTAAGGCACTTCTCCTTATCCAGACGGCAGCGGACGAATTCTCGAGATGGAATCAACGGTGGCGTCTACAGTTCCAGTAAGGTTGAACTACTTAGTGAACACCTTACAGGGCTTCTACGACATATTCGGAGCCCAGGCCTATAAGGAGCAGTTTATCCGGCTCCCCGTCCTTGTAATTATACTAAGGATCTGGCCCTCCAGGTTGGGGTTGTTCCGTCGGGGTGACTTCCTGACAACGTAAAAAATACCTATGTTGCGATGGGATGGACCGGGCAAACGCAAATTAAAAGACTGCGATATATACTACGGCGACTGTGACCGAGAACAAAGACAGCGTCTATTTGGGTGTGGATTTGTTGTTGCAACTAGACTCAGGCAAAAGTTTCAACAGTGTGAGCGAGCGCATCACGACAATCCGCATCAAGGCTAAATTCGCTAACATAATCCTAATATGCGCGCATGCCCCAACAGAGGAGAAAGATGAAGACACCAAAGACATATTCTTCGAGCTCTTGGACAAGACTTATGAGCAGTGCTAGGAAAAGAAGACATATTTGGTGGCACAATCGGGAGATACAGCCTGCACGACACCACCTCCGACAACGGATTCAGGCTGATCGATTTCGCTGCGGGGCGAGACGTTCTGGTAGCTAGTACGCAGTTCACACATCTTAATATCCACAAGGGGACATGGAAGTCTTCTGATCAATCAACTGTCAACCAGATTGACCACATTGCGATTGACGCACGACACTTCTCCAGTATACAGGATGTCCGAACATTCCGAGGGGCCAACATTGACTCGGACCACTACCTCGTTGTAGCCAAGGTACGGCTACGGATATCCCGATCCAAGCCATAACAAGGAAGTACTGTGAGAAGTTTCGACGTTAGACGGCTACAATCGCAAGAGACTGCCATGTCCTTTTCCGATCGAGTATCTAATAACCTCTTAAGAAGTCCTATGCTGCATACATTAAGCATTGAAAACCAGTGGTAACATTGCCTTGCAGCCATCAGAGATGTCGCCTCTGAAGTGCTAGGTTTCCACGGATACCACAGCGAAACCCCTGGTTTGACGACGAATGCCTGCAAGCGCACGCAGCTAAGCAACAGGCATACAAAACGGCGCTGCACAGAAGGACCAGAGCTGCTCGCGAGCTCTAGGAGCAGAAGAGGAGAGAGGAACACCGGCTTCTTAGATGGAAAAAAGAGAGCATAAGAAGCGCGCGATCGAGGAGATAGGGGTATGTCACAACAGGAATGAGTTTCTTAAATTTTACCAAAAGGTAAAAAAAACCTCCCAAGGGTACCAGCCACGAACCGAAGCCTGTAAGGACGATCAGGGGAACATCGTAGTAGAACCGCAGTCAATGTTAAGAATATGGAAAGACCACTTCTCCAAATTATATAATGGCGATGACGAACCGAATTCCGCTGTAAGGGAGATAGAACCACTCAATCTAGGCGAAGTAGACCAACAATTCCGCCTACCCGACCTCTACGAAGTGAAGATAGCAATATCTAAACTGAAGTCAAACAAATCTGCTGGAGCTGACGGCATCGCTGACGAACTATTCAAAGCAGCAGGCGATGACTTGGTAGGGAGCATGCACAAACCCAACTGCAAAATATGGTCGGAAGAAAGCATGCCCGATGAGTGGAATCTCAGCATAGTTTGCCCGATACATAAAAAGGGAGACCCTCTAAATTGCGCCAACTACAGAGGCATCAGTCTCCTTAACATTGCATATAAGATCCTCTCTGCCGTATTATGTGAACGTCTGAAGCCGTTCGTCAACAACCTGATAGGTCCTTATCAGTGTGGCTTCAGACCAGGAAAGTCCACTATCGACCAAATATTCACACTACGGCAGATCTTGGAAAAAACCCAGGAACTTCAAATCGATACCCCCCATCTCTTTATCGATTTTAAGCAGCGTATGACAGCATCTATAGGAAAGAGCTCTACAGAGCAATGTCTAGTTTTGGCATCCCTGTAACAACGTATCCGTTTGTGCAGTATGACGATGGAGAATGCACGCTGCTCTATCAAGGTCGGAAAACATCTCACCGATGCATTTGATGTCAAAAAAGGTTTTAGACAAGGCGATGCACTGTCATGCGACTTCTTCAACCTCGTTCTGGAAAGAATTGTGCAAAACTCAACCGTCAACACTAGAGGCACAATCTTCCAAAGGTCCATCCAATTACTCGGATACGCAGATGATATTGACATAATTGGAAGATCAAAGCGTGATGTCAGTGGAGCGTTTTTGAGCATTGCGACGGAAGCGAAGAAGATGGGTTTAGTGGTCAATGAGGGCAAGACCAAGTATATGCTGTCATCAAAAAAGGACATTGAACAACGACGTCTTGGACAAAACGTCACCATGGACAGCTATAACTTTGAGGTAGTTCAGGACTTTGTCTACCTATGCACCGCTATAAATTCAGACAACGACACCAGCGCTGAAATCTCTCGAGCATCTAAAGTCTCATTTATGGCGCTAAGGCTTGGACCTTGTCAACGCAGATGAGAACGTCTTAGGATGCTTTGAGAGAAAAAAATCGACGAGTGATTTTAAGTTCCGTCTGCATAGATGGATAGTGGAGGAGAAGATACAACGACGAATTGTACGGGCTGTAAAGCGACCCTGATTTAATCAAAAGAATACGAACGATTTAGATGGCTGAGTCATATAGAGCGAATGGACTCAGGTGGTGGGAGAGATTCTTAACCAGCTTAGCGAACTGGAAGCAGTTAGTTAGCGACCGATCTGGCTGGAGAAGCATGTTGGTTGAGGCTCAGGTCCGTCCCGGACTGAAGCACCAAGGTAATTAGAGCAAGATTTAAAGAAGAAGAGTTAAGTACATTTTTCAAAGTTTGTTAAATCTCTCAAAGGAATATAAGAGTTAAGGCATTACTTTGGTTAATGATGTGTAGGTAAACGCTCTATTCCCATATACTAGGAGAGGCTTTAGAACTTATTATACACCTGGAAAAATATTGAACAAAAAACAACCTAGGAGTACCTCAAAAACCTTCAAGAAGTGCACAATACACAAAATGAAAACATTGAATCTTACCCCCTTGGGTGCCAGTTTAGCAATGTTCCTATTGATTTCTTGCAGCATTTTATTATTATTTTGTCGATTGATTTTTAGATTCTCTGCTTCTAGTCTTTTATTCTCTTTGGTAAGCACCTCAATTTCAACATTTAGTTGCCGAACATCTTTTTCCAGATTTCTTACTTGAGCTCTCAATCGCGATTGTGCTGCTATATGCGCTTCATCTTTTTTCTTCATGTCCTTATGCAAACTTTCTATTTCTTCTTGCAATTTAGCTATTTCTTTTTTTTCCTTTCCTGAGCTTAATGTCTTCTGATGTCGAATTTGCTTCTCCATTTTTTTGCGATCTGCTTCAATCTTCATACGTTCGTCGTGTAAATAGATTTCTATTTGAATCCTTTCGTCGTTGAGTTTTTCGGCGGCTTCTAAACACTCTTGTTCAAAATGAGCCTTGTCTAGTTCGTGTTCCTGCTTCGACTTCACTAATTCTAAGTTATTTTTCTTAAATGTATTAATTTCAGCTTCGAGTTCAGTTAATCGAACACGAATTAGTTCGGCTTTTTGAAGAATTTCTTGTGCCATCTCGTTATTCGATGTATTTTCGATGGTTGAGTCAGTTTGATTGGCAAACAGACGTTTTTTAAATTCTTCAAAGACTTGTGACGCATCGCTATTTTCAAGTGTTTGCGACTGTGATTGGTTTGTTTCTAAAGGTTTTGTTAGTGATATTGGGGGGTCGTCAGAAAACCTAACTCTAGCTGATAGTTTAGGTTGGGTCGTATCTATTTCCTCCTGATCTTGATCTTCTTCTTCATCAACTTCAACTTCCGTTCCAGATGAATCGGAAACCAGGGATTTCGAGCTGGAATGTATTTCATAAGGAATAGGGGGAAGCTTTAGAGCAAGCGGAGAATCAGGTTCTTGTTCTTCATCTTGATATTTATGCGTGTTTCTTAGGAACCTTTTTATATAACTAGAATTCAAATCAAAGCTTCCATCTTTGGCTTTTTGTTCGAGCAATTCAAAAATACTCATGTTATCCGTATTGTCGTTTGAATCCAAACAAATTGGACTGAAAGACGTTTTTTCAATTGGCTTAATATTCATTGGATCAAGAATTGTTGCCCAGGAAATTGGTTCAGGTGTTTCTTTGATAGAGGACTGTGACGATTGTGATTTGATATCTGGCGTTGAATTGCATGCGGTCTGAGAAGAAATTAAAGATTTTTGAAATTTTTCTTCCAATTCATCGAGGTTCGAAGTCTTTGTTTTTGGCTTATCACTGGGTTTTAGTCTCAAAACTGCCTTCGAAATGGGTCGGGAGTCCTTTTGTTTTTTACTCTTTTCTGGTGGTTTTTTAGCACAGTTTATCTTCAAACTTGGATGAGAAGAAGAAAATTTGTATGGCGGAAGGTTGTTCAGGCGAAATTGATCAGGATCGACTTTAAAACGATTTATCAATCCTTGTTTCCTTCGAAGGAAAGGCCGTTTTGTATTTGCTTGGGGTTCTTGTTCTTCTTCGTCGACGGTTTGGTCAAGAACACTCACTCCCATATCTGCCGCACTATTAGAGTCAGATTCATCTGCACTTGCATCATCATCATTTTCATCTAATACACTCGAATCGGCATGATGATAAATTCCAAGAGTTTCATACATTTTCCTGTGCTCCAGGCCAAGAAGTTTTCGTTGATTGTTTTGCCGTTCAAATAAAATTTTCTTTTGTTCCTCTTGCCACTGATTAAGCTCTTCAAGACGCTGCGCAATGCCAGAGGAATCATTTTTGGTCTCTGACATGCTAACAGTATTTTATATCAAATTAGTATTGTTTTAAATATTAAAATTGTGTTCAGCACAATTGAAAAATAATTTTAATTTTTAAACAAAAAACAAACAACTTGTTTGATATTTGTTAATCAGTTGAGGCAACATTGAAACAAAAAATGTAATAGAGTTTTAATTTCAGCGAAAATAAAGGTGGTCGCGTATGTTGACATAGCAGAGCAGATTACATCAGCAACAAAAACAATAAAGCAGCATTCACATGAGCGCGACCAACGAACGACGAATGAATTACAAAATGTGAGTTTATATACGTTTAAAGACATATTTCCACACAAAATCTTAACAAAACGATAGCAATATAGTTTCTATTTGATTTATGATGCATACTTTTACTTTTCAATATCATTATATTAATAAATTTAAGAAAACAAATTTATTCGTCGCGAACAAAATTCTAGTTGATACGAACTGTCAAACTTTATTCGCGTCCCACATACCATCCACACTGCAACGAATAAATTGATCGCGTTCCACATACCATCCACACTGCAACGAATAAATTGTTCGCGCGCTACATAACCTAAAAGTCAAACTTCATTCGCGACGAATTAAAAGCTCTCATGTGAAAGAAATGTCAAAATCGACGAATATTCGTTCATTCGTTGGTCGTTGGTCGTGCTCATGTGAAAAGTGCTTAAGGGTATTCATACAAACACACATAGAGGAAATATATTATCTAGAGTCCCGACTGGTACCCGTCTTGCCTGAAATACCCTCAAATTTTATTTGAGGTAACTCTCTTAAAAGCCCGTAACAACTACATAGAATCTGCATTTTCCCATAAGAAATGCACGGGAGAACTAACACATGCTTACGCTAATGGGCAAAATTCCCTCAATTTAGTTTGTAGGCAAAAAGAGAGCAAACCCATTAAGTCGGGACTCTAGATAATATATTTCCTCTATGCAAACACAGAAAACCCATAGAAACCTTAAAAACTGTAGAATTTTCTATCGGTAGAAATCAACTGTCAAAATTTGTATGGGAAAAATATTCTGCAAAATATAGACTTTTATCTCTCAAATTTGAAGCAGAAATCGTAGAAAAAAAAAACAGATAAATTTTGTGTTTGTTTCTAACGTTTCCGCAAATATTTCTAATGGGGTGTTCATGTAAACCCTTTGCGGAAATTTATATTTTTCTACAAAGTAGAAAATTATATCGATACATGAATACCCTTAATACATTTTTAATACAGGAGTTAATAAAAAGTTTCTGCTGTCCCGGATTTTTACGTCCACTGAGAATTGTCAGAAATATTTGAAAAAAATTAAAGAAATTAAGTTATTTCCGTCAATGACTTTTAAGACTTAACTTAAATCAAAGTTACCAGTAAAAAGTATAGGAGTGAGAAATAAAATGTCAACTTAGAAATTTAGTTCTTGTCAAAAAATGTAATTTTCTTGCAGCAGATAATTGACCATAAAACACATTTATTTCCAGTTTTGTTTTATTGAAATTGATTCACTTTCATCTGCATCTACATAAAGCATTATTCACATGAGCACGACCAACGACCAACGAATGAACGAATATTCGCAGATTTTGACATTTCTTTCACATGAGAGTTTTTAATTCATCGCGAATGAAGTTTGACTTTTAGGTTATGTAGCGCGCGAACAATTTATTCGTTGCAGTGTGGATGGTATGTGGAACGCGATCAATTTATTCGTTGCAGTGTGGATGGTATGTGGGACGCGAATAAAGTTTGACAGTTCGTATCAACTAGAATTTTGTTCGCGACGAATAAATTTGTTTTCTTAAATTTATTAATATAATGATATTGAAAAGTAAAAGTATGCATCATAAATCAAATAGAAACTATATTGCTATCGTTTTGTTAAGATTTTGTGTTCAAATATGTCTTTAAACGTATATAAAATCACATTTTGTAATTCATTCGTCGTTCGTTGGTCGCGCTCATGTGAATGCTACTTAAAGTAGCAAATTAGAGCTAGGCAGATATAGTATGTCAAACCCCAAAAGTGGAAGAGAATACACCAGTAGTAACTGTTTACTTCCTATAAAATTCTATACTATAGGAAGAAAATTTGGAAAATATTTTCGAACAACCAAAAAATATTGCTTCAAAAGAAAAGAGGTGGCTATAATAAGGTGCATAGTAACATTTGAAAATTAATAGGAAGTGTAAAGCTTTTGTTACACTTGTAACATTGAGGTAACACTGATGCACTCGAAGATGCCATAATGAAGATGAACATGTTCATCTTCGCTTTAATCACACATTATTTTATGTCTTCTAATCTTCAAATGCAAAAGAAATATTACATATAGGTACCTAATCTTGAACCTATCCCTAATCTTGTATAGTGCGAAAATTAGTTGGTGCGACAGTCCGTTGAGAACTATTTCCTAGTGACTTACAACTCTCAAACATTCCTGTGTGTTGAGTCATGTCAAAAATGCAGGGGACCTACAGTTTAATGCTGAAACCGAATGGCTTATTTTAGGAAATCACTTTTAACGACAAGAATTATTATTCTCGGAGGATTTGCCAATTTCTCGCAAGAGGCAATACCCTTTAAAAAGAATTTAACAACACAAAACGTAAGGTGGCATATGGAGAGATTGAACCTAAAACCTATAACATGAGAGTCATACGCACTAACCATCACGCCATGGGTATTATTGCTCGAAATATTATTCAATTAAAAAAAAAAACGTGTATTAATCGTGTACATCAGTGAGTTAAGTAAAATGTTTTATGATTAAAAAGTGTTTCCTTGCTTCAATATTTTTAAACCTCTTGTATTGAGACCCTTAATAAACTTTAAACTAAAAACCAAAAGTATACAAGTGTCTCGCTATAAGAAAGTCAACCGAAAGTGAATTCATAAATAAAATTTGGTGTGAAATTTCTGTGGGACTTTTTATCATAGAGGAAATATATTATCTAGAGTCCCGACCGGTACCCGTCCTACCTGAAACACCCTCAAATTTTATTCGAGGTGAACTCTCTCAAATTCCGTATCGGTGAATACATGTGAGTGGTGGAAAAAAGGCAAAATGTCAGATTGAATTCTTGTCAAAAATGACAGTTCCACAATTTCGATTTCAAAAACAAAACATTCAATTTGAGATTCTACAAGTAAGTTTTTGTAAATTATTTTGTTTTGTCTAAACATTTAACAGAATTTATTTCTTTTCAGATCAAAAACCTTAACGATTAAGAGCTACAAGTGCATTTAATTAAAAAAACGATAGACCAGGAACCAGAAGAAAACAATGAGACTTACTCTACTCGAAACTCAAGTAGGTACATTTAAAAAAAAAAGAATTTCTTAAACAAAAGAATATTTATGTTGCTTTGTTTCAG
Organism: Eupeodes luniger; assembly: GCA_951509635.1. Taxonomy (NCBI): domain Eukaryota; kingdom Metazoa; phylum Arthropoda; class Insecta; order Diptera; family Syrphidae; genus Eupeodes; species Eupeodes luniger. The sequence goes on along the minus strand of OX608073.1, from coordinate 156,538,171 downwards.
CTATGGATTGCTCCAATAATATACTTTACTACCAACTCAAGAAGATGTACATAAGAATAAAAATCGACTTTATTAGCATCTCCTTAGTGTTTTCATTTCGGGTGCTGCCGATTACAAACCATGATACAAGAAATTTGGAAGGTTTGCTCAAAACAAGGGCGCTAGTCCCCAGGTGAATTTATTTTATATTGTATTTCTCTTAATATCAATGTTTTTAACCACAAACTTTCGCCTTTATTTGTAAATAGTTATTCGAAGCCTGTTGAAATAAAGTATATATTTCTACACTCAATTGCTGCTGTATCATGATCGTTGAGATCTGTCTCAGCGGCTATGGTGGGCGCAGGCGTTGACGATAGAGGTGTCAACGTCTCTGCCAATAGTAAGATGCATGGAATGCAACAACACCACCAGAATCACGAATTCAATTCCGAATTAGCGAACATCCTCAGCTACAGCTATGTCATCGACTTTGTGAAATTCAATTGAATGGTGCAAGGGAAAGCTTTGACATTCAATAGTCGACCGCCCAGTTTTGGAATGACTTAACAGCGGCAATAGCAACGGCAGAGTATGCAGGCAAATCAGGTAAGTTTATTCATTTACTTACGAGTAATCTTAACACGGATATTTTAAATTCTATGGTTCTTTAGGATTTCCAACGTCCTTTGCCCATTCATCAGCTGCCAAGAAGTATGGTACAAGCCGACCAAAAAAAAAACTACTCTTGCAGCTGCAACTAAAGCAACATCTTCTGGTTTCATTGAGTGCAACAGCACATGAGGTTCGGTTGTGTAAGTACAAATCGAAACAATCATATCGTGATTAACTTGTTTAATCTTCACCTTCTAGATCTAAATCGATGCTTGTAACGCCAAATATCTCACTAAAGAACGGCAGGGGCACTGCTGACCGAGTCATCGGCTACTGCGGCCACTTAGGCCAACGCAGACCACGTAGATGATGAAATGAATGTCGACATTGAAGCAACCTGCTGGGAGAACACCTCCTAAATGACGGGAATCAAAAATCTTTGGTAAGTCTTTTTAAAAATGAAAATCTAATCATTTTCGTATGTACTATTTTAGAATTTTCTTATATAGACAGAAAAAATAGAAGCCGAATTCCTAAATACACAATGCTTATTAAATCACCAAAAGAACTAACTGGAATTTCCCGCAACCTTCACCTGCCGAAAATTTCCAAAAATAATACAACCGGAAATTGTGCATTTATGACATGGTCCGATTGGGATTTTGGAATTTGCCTCGCAAAAGAATGTCACAAACGACTTGCCACAATTTTTTAATCAACGGATCGAATTACCAGCGGGAGTTTTATAACTATAAACCAATCAACTTGCTACAATTTAATTGTGCGTCCATTGACGAGAAGGCTTATGATGGCAAGACTACTTCAAAGTAAGCTTCACATAAACCACAAACTTTGAAAGCACTACCTAATTGATGTGTTTTTTTTTTCAGCAACAAAACGAAGCGGTATTGCAACAAATCCTGAAGTGAAGAAGTGAAGCGGCGCAGCTAGTTTTTAAATAAAATTGTAATTTTTTTTCAAAATTGTATGTAATTTAATATAATTTTGTTTTAAATTCAACGCTAATAATGTATTTTCACTTAAAAAACAATAACTGGATGTTAAAATGTAACTTCTTAGTTTTTGAGTAAATAAAAAAGATATTAAATGTACTTTTTTCAAAGAAAAATACTTCTTTCTGGTTTTCCCAAATTTGATCTGCTCAGGTCAATTATTATAGTGGATTATACCTTTTTTTATTTTTTGTTTCGTTTTAAGCAAATAATAATAAAAAAATAAATAAGCTGTTTTAAGTAGATTTTATTTTTTTTATTCAGACATATGTTTAATTTAACAAAATTAAAAACTTAGTATTTTTAATCCTATTCCTATGTTTTGGTTCATCACGTTGGTATGTATTTCTTTGTGATTTCATATGGTCAATAGCATTAGTCAGAAACTCGTTATTTTTTGAGAGGATTAAGATATCCTGACTTCGAACCTCACCTTCAAAATTTTCTATTACATCAGGTTTTAAAAACCGGTGAAGCATGACGTATCTCTTAACTTTAAATTGCAAGATGATTTTGCAAAGTACATATCATTGCTTTTAGCTCCAGTTCAAATCATTTTGCTATTTCACTTAGTTTTCGTAATTTCTTATTAGTTATGAAAGACTCATAAGTCTTCATTTGACTTTACCTGCAGTTTTGAAAAAACTAGATTGTAATTCTTTTGTGGTTTTAAATACTTTAATTTTTGATGCTGATTACGAATCCCAACTCCGATTTTATTTTATTTTATATTTTATTATTTATTTTTGTATTTTTGTATTTTTTTCAATATATTACAAGAACTAGATGTTATAATCTTAAGACTACAAATTCGTTAGGTATAGGAAATAGTAAAAAATTGTAAAGGAAGAAAATATTAAAGGAAGATATTAAAGATTTTGATAATTATCAAACATTTTTTTGAAAAAAAAAAAACTATTTAATGAAATTGAAAGCTTCGAAAAGGCTTTTATGTATGTATATAATTGCTTTGGAATTACAAACAAAATAATATCTCAAGAGCCTAAATTGATAGAGTAGGATTCGGTTTTGAATTGAAGATGTTGACGGCATCGAAAGCAATAAATCATGAATGAAGAAAGGTATTTCAATTGAATTCCAGAGACCTACAATTTAAATTAGAAAAAAGCAAAAATTAAGATAGTTCTTATTTTATTATTTATAAACACATCCTCACCAACTACATCACAGAGTTCGCCAAAAAATGTGAATTTCTGCAAAAAAGAACATAGTGAAACAGATCAATTGGCCAATCCTCGGTGGTAGGTACTGTCTTAAAAAACTGACTGTAGATTAAATTAACTATTGTTCACATAATGAGGAAGGACTTGCATACACTTCAATCTTTCGCCTATCCGTAGCTGGCTGAAAGAAGTGCTTTGCATTGCACAGATGGTGACACATGACGTGAATGTGCTATACTGCTATCAAACGCTGCAATTGATTCAACTTGTATTTGTTCAAGTTGGCTTGGCTATGAATGACCACCAAGTAAAGAGATTCCTCAACTAAATAGCAACTCTCGACTTGTATATCCATCTCGACAAATGAAGCATGTCAGATAGGTTTAATAACGAAGCTTTTTAGTCTTCTGCGACTTCGATCCCTTCTCATTCCTACAGGGTTAAAAATGAGGATATAAGCCATCAGATTTGATTGCCAGGAACAAAGACTTGTTGAGAAGTGTAATTTTAACTAAAAAACCAAACAATATTCATATAATTTGTGTTTAAAATTAATGTGAAGAACACATTTACCTTGAATTTGTACCTCTTCGCTCCAGAATAAACATGTCGGCGTTGCTGGCTTCCTATTCGGGGGATTCCACTTTTCTTGTTGCATCATTATCCTTGGTTTCTTCTTTATCTGAGGATTAAATTAAATTCATTAAATTCATTATATATTTTTATTTCAATAAATTAATATTTTTGTTTTACCTTCATTTGCATTATTGAATATGAATTTTGTTTTGTTTACATTTTCGCAGAATTGTCAAAATACTCACCTCGCTGTTAATCTATCAAAACTGACTTAACTCAAATTGGGCCACGTTCGCATTGAAGTTCTAGGGCGCGCCTATACTTTCAGCACGATTTTTTCTGTTTTTAGCGAAATTTTTCATAAAAACCATAGAATTTGTGTGCCAAAAGCAGTCAAATATTATTTTTAGCACAGTTTTCACCAAAAAGAAGTTGCAAAATTCATTTTTCTTAAAATATTGCATTCATTTTTCAATTTTTGAATTCAACGGATCTCTTTTTTGAACGGCTGAGTTCACCTCACATTTTTTTCCCCCTAATTGTCCACATTTCACCAAAAGCCCATAACAACTACATAGAATCTGGATTTTCCCATAAGAAATGCACGGGAGAACTAACACATGCTTACGTTAATGGGCAAAATGCCCTCAATTTAGTTTGTAGGCAAAAAGAGAGCCGACCCATTAAGTCGGGACTCTAGATAATATATTTCCTCTATGCTTTTTATTTTCATACACTTTAAAATTTCCCTTCACCCAATTCTTCATTATGTATCCGACTTTAAGGTTTCTAGTACTTTCTACTTTCACAGATTTTTCAAAGGAAATAAACAACAAAAAATAAAAACCTACACAAAAGCGAAAATCAAAAGCAGCTGTCAGTAAATATTCACGCAAAAATTTTGATAGAGTTAATTTTTAATTTTCCAAAGAAGAATGAAGTAAGATTTTTTAAAAATATTTATACTCTTTAAATATTAATAATAACAAGCAATTCCTAAAAGGCCATCCGGTAATCCACATACGATGCCGTTGCCATCGAATGTCCCCTGGAAATGGGAATGTATGCCTTGGTCCATGACTTCTGCAATGCAGCAGCAAAATGGTGTTGTGCAGTTTTCCGCTCCACATCTAGTCCTGGATCCTACAACAAGACGTAACCAGAATCTGCATAAACGAAAATCAAAAATAATTCCTCCATTGTAAGTTCGTAAATTGTATGAAAATAATTTGTACCTTATTAACAAATGTTGAATGTAAAAATTACAGGCCTAACAAACAGTTCTTCTCTGAAGAAAAAGTTATTGCCCATTTCAGTGGAATGCACATATCCCGAAACTATACCGAACACAATGCTGGCAGTAGCACAAGCGCCGCCGACTCCTTCAATCCATCATCAATGGACTTTGACTTCAACAATCCAATTACACAAAAAGAACTCGAAGAAAAACTTAAGAATGCCAATCGAATAACTGTGTGCGATGAAATCAAGAAATTACATGCCGTTCATTCCAGTTTTATGCCCGCTGCATTAATGCAAAATAGAATAGAGCAACCATGCACAGCTTTGGTTTTATGGACTCCGCCACCAAAGTTAGAAGATCTTTTACCCGAAGGAACTAATCCCAAACCCCAGAACAATAATTTAATTGATTTGGACCCTACTGAAGACGATGAAGACGAGCAAGACAATAACAACTTCATTAACTCTAACATGAACACCATGGAAGCATCCACGGCAGATGGCATGGACACAGATTTGTAGTAACCGCCTTCGTATGTAACTTTCAGCCTAATATTTGTGAGAAAAGAGTATCTAACAAGTAGTGATAAAAAGAAAACAAAATAAAACAAAAAACAACTCTAAGTGAAAATCGAGAGGAGATGATAATGAAAAATGCCCTACCACAGAATCGTATCGTAATTCGAATTCTCTTACGAATATTTAAAAATCGTACACAAAAAGTTTAACTTTGCCTTTATTTTCAAGATTTTTAATCGGAATTCCAATTGCGATGAAGTCATTTATAGAGAATTCAAATATTGAATAGACTGGTGGGTCATGGGATGGGTCGTCGTATAAAGACTTATTGTCTTATGTTTCCTTTTTTATAATATTAAACTTATCTTTATTATGTATTGTCGTTAGTTTTAGTTTGTCAAGAAATATATCTATATTAATAGAGAAGTAGATTTTTTGTTTTGTTTTTGTTTAATTTTGAAGAAAGGACTAATGTAAGAACTAATTATGCATTTTGTAAACAATTTAATATTAACAAAAAAAAAATAATGATATTATCTCAACGTGTAATGTGATTTTTTTTTGTATAAAAATATGACTAAAATCAAAATGTTATAATATTGTTTCTTATTGCTTGTTGGTTTTCGAATAATTTCTGGAATGTTCGCCTTGTTGAGTCGAGAGTTAAATTTGCTAGTTATAATAAGGACCGTAATGAAATTTTAACAAAAAGATAGGTCATGATGTTGAGGTAGGTAATGATTGAAGTTTTGCTTTTAAAGACATGTACTTAGTGGTCAAAAATGTAACTTATTCTTAATAGGTATTCCTAATTTTTGATCAATTGTGCTGAGAATAACAACTTTATGGTACTTATATGTACATCTGCGATCAATAAAAAACCAGTGATTTATTTAATTCGCAAAAGTTAGGTTTTTTGTTTCAAAAGATGACTTTATTTACACAAATGCTGTTAACCATTTCTTTGCCCAATCGATTTTGCTTCTTACATTTTAAGTCTATTATTCTGCTTCAACATTAGACTGAGGTAGAGCCAATGCTATTTTAACAAGCTCTTCTAACTTAGGAAACAAAATTTCATCATTGAAATTTTAAACTTTGAAGACGGCAAATTTCATGTCACATCTTGTCAGTAGGAAGTTTTTTGTATAAACATTTTTTATTAGGGCTTTAGTAGCTTAAGTTATTATTTCTGAATATACATATTTAATAAATGATACTTCAATGATACGTTTAAATATAAAACTAATACAAGTTTTAACATTTTTGAAAAATGCTCTTTGTTTAACTGATGGCATGAAAACGTAATTAATATATATTTTAAAAGATAAAGATATTTTTGTATCAATTGCCCACAAAAAGGGCATTCGCCACGATCTGGCATCATTGTGCTGATCCATGATATTTAAGAACCAAAATGTAGCGATAGCGCCATCCATAGTAAGAAAAACAGCTCCAGATTATAAGACTGCAGTCGCGTATTTTAAAGTCTTTATATTATTTGCATGAAATACTCTCGTTAATAAGTTTGATGTCCCTCAAAGACACAGCTTAACACCCGTTAGACAACTAAGATATTAAAATATGTCGGATACTGTCTATAATCTTTAAAAATATGTGTGTATATTAAATGAAAATAAAATAAATTAATAATAACACATTTTATTTAAAACTGAATATACTAGAAAAATCACTGCTATTTTATTGCTCGTAGCTGTACGTCCGAAAAAGTGGTAGCGTTGAAATCTAAATGTAATTGAATGATGGTTTAAAAACATGTACCTATCTAAAACAAAATTAATTTTTTTAAGCTTGTACCTTGATATTATCCGTGTTTTATGGAACATTAGTAGCCATTTAGTAAAGAAAATTGGAATAGACGATTATAGTCACTAATATATTCACTCTTTCCTTTTTATCTCAAAATTAGCAATCGTAAAAAATTTTGTGAAAATTGGATGACAAAGTGTTTTAAAATTTAAAAAAAAAAAGACTAAGATGCGACCCACACTGATAACTTCCCATTATTAGAAATCAATATCTTTCTTTGTTCTCCTTATACTTCAGTCGAAAACCATTTCTTTTTTGTTGTTTTCGGAAGTATTTTGTGTTTTGTAAAAAAAGTTTTCAATTGAATTTTTCTAAAAAAAAATAACTTAAGGTTAGCAACAATACTTTGCATATGATACAATAAGTCCGATTTCAAAATCTGTTTTTTGTTAACAAGATTTTTAGTCGAAAACCATTTTAACCAGTTTTAGTAGCATTTTTTAAAAGTGTTTATTTTCTATATAAAAAAATACAGATTGGATTTTTCTAAGGCTATTATTTTTCTTTAACAACAAAATTTAGCACAGATTGAAATCATTTTCAACTAAACACCTTCATTTATTCACGAGATATCGAGAGTCGAATATCAAAAAACTGACCGTTAGATTTTTATTTAAATTTTACTGATTGTTGACTACAATATTTTTTGTAAAATGAAAATAGTTGGAAGCCCATATATATTTAATATTTTCCAAAATATTCGAGTAAAAAATCAATTTTTACAAACTTTTAATAATTTCATTTTTTTCTTTTAACTGTTACTTACATATGTTTTTTCCAAATTGTACCAGATATAAAAAAAATGTATTCATCGTTGCATACAATTATTTTTAGAGTTAAATCATTTTTTGTTTATACGAGTAAGATATTCGATGTGAAAAACTTCAAAATTGTCAAAATTAAATAAAAAATAGCGTTTTTGGGTTCGTAATTTATTTGGGGTCATCCAAAATTTTAACTTTTTTTTTAATTGCTATATTAAAAAAAAACCCACGCAACTTTTTTGAAAGTCCTTTCTGCACTTTCTATGTTATTATCTGTAAGACAAAATTTATTTGAAGTCGATATCTCTGGTTCTTTACATATGGACGATCGATAAATGGTATCCCGTACGTAGGTACATATACCCCGACATCTCTGTAAGAATCTTTGATTTAGATTCTATTGACCTTGAGACGTCGAGAAATGTCAACATTTTCAATTCGACAAATCGGGCCGATTACAATAAGTTTAAAATGGAAGTTAAAAATTAAATTAAAGTTGTATTAATTACTTAAGTGCAAATGTCCAGTGGGTTTTTTTTGGCACCACTACTGTAGGAAAAAGATATTAAATATACGATATTTCCAAGAACTGAAAATTGAAAAGGCGTTTCTACTTAATGCTAAGTTTCATGTAACGACCTTTGAATCTCAAGAGCGTTGCTAAAATCTCGAAAATTATGCACTTATATGTCATATCAACTGACAGTACACATATGTATGTACATGTTAAATAATCGGCCATGTCAGGAATTACACCGTAATTGGAAAATTTTACGAATCTTGAAAACGAATTGTTTTGTTTTCGGGATTCTGAAAGTTTTTGACCGTACTATCGTGTGTTTTTATGACGCCGGCCGGCAACTAGTGGCTAGGGTGACATTGGACAGGTTCAGGCAACATAAGAGACTTCATTTGCAGTCAACTGCATTCTTTGAACGTAAATTGTGACCAAGGCAACTAATTAGTTTTCCAAGTGTCATACATTTCAAACTCGTAACTTTACTTCACAAACCAATGTTGTCCATCACGATTTTTATTTTGTATTTATTACTTATTTCTTTTACACTTCGACAAGAAAGCCTTTCACACAAAACAGTAAATGGAAATCTGCAGAAAACTAATAAATCATAAAGTAATAATTAATAAAGTTCAGCTTTCAATTGAATAAAAAAAACTTGATCAAGTGTCATTTTGACACAAGTAGACTTGACTTGATAGTTAGGGAGATTTTTCTTGACTAACTTTCCAGTCAACTTTCCAATAAAGTTGTCTTAATTGGAAGTCAATTTGTTGGCAGCTTGAAAATCAGATACTAGAAACTTGCCTTACTTTCAAGTCCCTTATGTCGTCTGAACCTGCCCATAAGCTGTTGTAGTTTTTTTACTTAACTTTTGTATACAAACCTTTAAATGATAATAGAATAGATTTTATTTAAAAAGATGTTATTAATTCCATATTCGAAAATTAACGATACAAAAAATGACAACTGTCGAGTTAGACGTTTTAGTGGATGTATAATAGCTTGTCTGGTTTCAAATCTTATATAGCATCTAAATACCTTACATTAAGCTTGTACTACATGGTTGACAGCCAACCGTATTATTAAAGATCAAACTTCGATTTAAGACTATAATTCTACATACAGATTTTCTTAAGCTCAAAGCATACGTTGCCAACCTAAATATCTTGTCATCATTTCTAATTTCGTTCCATTTAGTTGCGTTATTCGTTCATAAGATCTATAGTTCTCTCATGGGACATTAAATTTTAAGTATAATGTATGCTTGGTGGCGCTGTTGATTTTTTCCCATTCTCAAATCTCAGTTCTAAAAGTATAAGTTCCTTTAAGACTGTCAAGGTGTCGCTTCGGTCGTTCCTCTCAAGGGTTGCGTTTGATTCTTTGTTGGATAAGCCATCCTGGATAGGTGGATTTTTAGATATTTTATTAAACGAGTTGGATACCTAAACTGAGAAAGCTGTCAGAAAAAAAAACTTTCAGTTGTTCACAAAAAGCAGAAATACATTTAGATTTTGAGGTTCAAAGTTATTTTTAAATAAAATTTTCAACTGAAAATTCCTCAGATTTTTACCAAAAACACACAAAAACTTGAAATCAATTTTCAGGCTCCTTTAAATTCAACCAAATGTTGAATCAACTTTTCTTTCATATACCCACATATGCCAGAAATTCTTGGATACCTTTGGATTTCTAGCACTAAAAAATAAGTGTCAATGACAGAACCTTAAGTTTCATATAGGTACAAGGTTTTCATTAAGTAGATTAATTTATATAAATAAAACGAGAAAAGGCAAAGATTTTCTCCGGAAGAGTTCGTATTTTACAAAAATACATTTTTTTACAACGGTGTTTTTTTTTTTTGCTGAAGTGTGTGCTTTCAATCTGGCAATACTTCATAAAGAGTTGGTATTTTTGACAGCAGCTGCCACTTTATTTACGCTCAACTTGTATTGCCATGTCAATGGGGCGTTTTTGAGCATTGCGACGGAAGTGGAGAAGATAGGTTTAGTGGTCAATGAGGCAAGACGTCTTGGACAAAACGTCTCCATGGACAGCTAAAACTTCCTCTTCTTTGAACTAAGAAGGCAATTGAGTAGTGAAGTCCTCTTTTGAGCATCTAAACTCACCATCTGTAAGAAACTCATCATGCGGGTTTTCATTTATGGCACTAAGGCCTGGACTCTTTCAAAAAAAGATGAGAGCATCTTAGGATGCTTCGAGAAAAAAATTCTTCGGGTGATTTTTGGTACCGTCTGCATATACATATATAGAGTGGAGGAGAAGATACAACGAAGAACTGTACGGGCTGTACAGCGACACTGTCCTGGTTAAAAGAATAAAAGTCCAACGACTTAGATGGCTGGGTCAGGTAGAGCTCCAGCCCGGAAGGTCTTCAAATCCAATCCCGAGTGAAGGCCAGTAGAGGAAGACCACGACTCAGGTGGTGCACGCAGGTGGGAGAAGACCTCAATCAACTTGGGCTGGAGCTGGCTGGACACGCATGTTGGTTGAGGCCCAGGTCCACCCCGGACTGTAGCGCCACCTTAAGTTAGTAAGACTTTTGGTTTCCGTTATTTAAAACCTCTGGAATATTCTTAGTGGGGTTATTTGAAGTCGTTTTTTATGCAGATAAGTCCGAAATGATTAACACCTTAAAGGAGAATATTCGGCGTTTTTTGATGACACACGGCCCTAACTGCTGCAACAATTCGTCCAATATTTGGCCTCTGCTGGAATTTAATCGAGTCAGCTGCGGCAACCAATTGCCTGAAATTATTTTTAAAACATACATACATAATGACAAAAAACATACTGAAAATAAAAATTAAACTAAATCCTCAGCCATAAAATTATATGCGTTTTATTTCTTCTTGAAAACCACGCATCTAAAACAAAACACCCTTTACAATAGTTGGACCTTTTTAAAGCGAATATTAAAAGAACTATTACATCATTATTCATTACAAAAATCATATCAATTCGACTTCGACAACCAGAACCACCAAAAACTACTAGTACTCAATTCAATACAATCTGCAAAGTAAAGTACTCATTTGAAGAGGGAAAAGTGGCAACACCCAACAACGCTGCACATGTTCCGAAAAATTCTATATCGCTGCTGTCATTAATGGCGATGCCATTGAAAGGTGTGGACGTGATATTTCTTTGTCGGTTCAATAGCAACGCGAAATATTTTTTCAACAATTCAATTCCAATAAAATTTTTTCGTTCGTCGTCGTCGTACCTATATACCGCACCGCTGCGATTATAATTAATTCTAATTTTAATGTTTTTCAAAGTATCGAAGCTGCGTCTTGTGAAAATTCAACTATATTTTGGAAAATAAACAAATTATTATCAATTTGTTCCGCCGTGCTGTGTTTTTCTCACTCGACAAGGACATTTTTGCGATCTACATAATTTTTTTTTCCTTCCGTATCCGTTCCGAGCAGCAAAATCCTCCCAAGTGAAAGAAAAAAATAATTAAGTGCGAAAATTGCAAATTAAATGTGATAAAAAGACGATGAATTGACGTGAAAACTAAGAAAAATTATTAACGAAAAAAAAGAAGCACTCGGACTTTTTTCGTGTTTTATTTTTTAAGTATAAACCTTCTGTATTTGTTCCCTGTGTGCTGTGTGTTTGCTTGCTTACTGCTCGCATCGCAAGTCGCAATCAGCAGCAGCAGCCCGCAGCTCTAGCAGCAGCAGCTTTAGCTGGTGTTGTTTTGTAGTTGTGTTCGTATAGTGTGGTGGTGGCGGATAAAATACAAGAAAAACAAAAAAAAAAGTGATTTGGACTCTAGGTCTGGGACGAGAACGACGAAGACCGAAGACGTGAGATATTTTTCAGTGACCCGTAAGTGATTGGGTTTAGAAAATCGCCCATAAAAGCAGGAAAACAGAAACAAAAACAGATTTTTGTGTTGATTTTGCTTGTACTTGAAAGTGTAAAGAGGCGATGTCCGAATCGGGGTCGCCAGCAAGAAGTCACCAAAGCCGCCGTCAATTGGTAGGTGTTCTTTATTATTATACCCAGCTTATATCATCATAGTTATTATCTAGCAATCTATTGAGTATGAGATGCAGATTGTCCATAGGTATTAAAGTGTATATCTGAGATATCCTGGTGTCCTTTGAAGCGTGGCGGATGGTATACAATTTGTTTATTTTTGATTAAATTGGCGCTAGAAATCCAAACATATAATTACATGCCTCTTATGAGCACTCTATTTAGACTGGCCTTCTTTTTTTCGTATTCTTTGGTCAAGACTTTTGCTTTTTATTGAATACAAACAACAACAACAAAAAACCCACCTGACTGGTTTTCTGGATGGATATGGAGTTGGATTAGTTATAGATGGAGCCTCATTGTGTACCTAAGCCTGTAAAGCATTGGTTACCCTACAAAAATGCTAGGTCTCGTGTTGAAAAGAAGAGTCATGAAAAATTAATTGAACAAGTGCTTTATCCCAATCAAAAGACTTTTGCGAACTACCTAGGTATTATTAATAATGTACTTCTTGGGAAAAAAATAACTTTGAAGATATTTCTTTTTAGTTCCCAATGAACACTATGTATTTACATATTCTGTTAAATTGTCTTCAATTCTTATAGCTAGTCATCTTCCAATTAAAAGCGTGACAAAAAAACAACAAAACACCGGGCGCGCAATGTTCTATGAATAATCGGAAAATTATTCTTGCTGGGTTGGCTGACTCCACGTCCACTGCTTATTGGGGCTGGTTATTTTCATTTTCTGAATGCGGTATTCTATCTTACACAAAAAGGCATACGTTTGAAGTAAATTACATATATGTTTAAATAACATCTATAGCTGAGCTGGCTGGTTTGATTATCTGCTGAAGCCTAATGTGCAAGTTTTCTGGGCTCATTTGTTCGTCAATAATTGAGTTTTCTTGCCTGCCTCAGACGATTTGCCAACTGTGCGTGTTCTTTATCCTATGCAACGTACAGCCTCGGGCTTCGAGAGAGATAGCCGACGCGACGTTGGCAATTCGGCAAGATTCAAGAAAGACTGATTTTTTTATCTACCAAGCACCGCATCAACCGTGTACCGAAGCGAACCAACGACCGACGCGAACGCGACGCTGAGTCGCTGTCTCGCTGATATTATTTTTTGTACGACGGTCGACGAAAACGAAACTCGAAAAGATATCAATGTGGTGGTAGTGATTTAACTTGAAAATTTCAATCTTCATCGCAGATTCAGCACAGATTCAGCGCTTCGTATGTTTCCCTTTTCATGTCACCCCTGACGTGTACGGTGTACGTGTATTCTTTATTTATTTTTTTGTTTGTTTTGGTCTGAACAGTAATAGGCATAGCATAATTGAATAGAGGCTGGGAATGGGGAATGCACCAAAGACCTTCACTCGATTTCATTTGTGTTGCCGGAAATCTATTAGAGATAGATGGGTACTATTTTTTGTAGGTATCATTTGTTTATTAAAATAGGAGATAAGTGTAAGATCTTTTATAAAATTGTTAAATTAAGTAAAAGAAGAGGTGTAAGAAATTGGGTATATTCATAATCAAGACCAAGTCCTTAGAAGTAAATCGAATAGCGAATTGTTTTTTCTTTTTCGGATTTACCACCTGAACACAATAGTTTCAGCTTGAATCTTAAAATAACGCTTGAAACAAAAGCTGTCATTAAAAACTTGCATTTTCGAGCCAAGAACGTCCACAATAGTGAAGCACTACAAGAATTGAAGTTTGAAGCTGTCAAAAAAAAAAAAAACAATTCATGTGCCAAATCTGCACAGCGTCAAATCAAAAGTTTTCAACTTGGTCTCCCATCTATCCATATAAACCATACAAATGTCATAAATCTGCGCAGCGTGAAATCAAAAGTAAAAGTTGACCCAACTTGCGCTTCAGCTTCAACTTCGCATTGTAGAGCTGAGTGTTGTTTTCGTACTTTACAACTTTGGCAGTGCCACAAGCTTCAGCTTCACCATTGTGTTCAGCCAGTTAACGCTACTTTTTTTTTTAAAATCACATTAGACGACTAAAACAAGTTTTTTTTCATTGCATAGTACGGCGTAGGTGCGAAGTTTCTTTGAGAACTAGGGCCTGATGACTTAAAACTTTCAACCTTTTCTGTGTGCGAGTAATGTAGGAAATCTACAGTTTTAAGGCGAATCCGAACGGCTAATTTGAAAAGACAACAATAATTTTGCATATACCTCATCAATTTCTGATGATTTTTTATCATGTGATGTTCTAAAATCAGCATCAATATTATCGAAATATTCCGAAAATTCTTCGCTGTCGATTGTTTTTTCGAAAAAACTCATGTCATTAGTTAATTCAATAAAATCCCCAAAAAATTAAGTATGGCAACACTGAAACAAAAAACGGAAAAAATGTCAAAACTAAACATTTTGCGTTTGTTTTATGTAAAAAAGTGAACTTTGACGAATTGTTCCAAAACGAGAGCTCGCACAATTTTTTGGTTTGCAGTTGGGGGTAGAGCATTAAAATACCTTTCTTCTGACGTGTATTTTGATTGGGTGGGAAATAGTTTTGAAAATACTACCTACTTTTTTTCAGCAAGGGGTTAGCCCACGATTTTCTCGAAAAACTGAAAAAAAAAAAAATCATTTTTGAGATTTATGCATCAATTAAAAGGTGGGTCGATGCTCTGTATTATAGTGAAAATCGCATCTTGTTTGGTTGGAGGCTTGGTTGAGAAAATAAAGCAATCGAAAGATAATTTGTGATGGGCTGGGTCGAAATTCTGTAATTTTACATTTTGACGAATTGTTCCGAAACGAGAGCTCGCAGAACCCTTTGGTTTGCAGTGGGGGATATAGAGCATTAAAATACATTTCTTTTTATGTGTATTTTGATTGACTTAATTTATTTTAATGGGGCGTGTAAAACTTTTTTATAATCGTTTTATTTGACATTTAAACAAGTTTTTATCATAAGTAAGCCAAAACTACAATTTAAGCAATTAAACAACAAATTATTATTAAAAACAAAAGCAACTCTATTATATAACACCTCACACATAATCAGACACTTTAGTACACATACTTTTGATTTAATGGCTTCCTCAAGTTGTTTTTAGCATACTTCATGACTTTTTTTGCAATTCTTCTTTAAGGCTCGTCTCAAAGTCCTAAATGTTTCTAAAGTTCTTTTGAACAACTTGACATCCCAGTTCATCCCATATTATATACATTTAAACCCATTAAATTATTAACTTTTCGTGCGATTTATTTTAGTTGTTCATATATTTCACATCAATGGGTGAGAGGACATGATACATATTATTGTTTATAATGAATTGTTGAGTCTGCACATATACATAGACATAAGAGCTGCTGAATTATGCCTTGAAATGACATCCAATTTGAAATAGTCAATATTCTCATGGACAGAGAACATGATTAGATAAAAGTGTAGATATGTAAATCTGTTTACAGATGACAAGACGCCCGTTTTGACATTATATGCATTTGAAGAATTATTTAAAAATACTAAACTTTTATTAATATTGCTTCGTTTTTAATCTCGACAATAATCTTTTGACTGAATTTATTGAACTCGCTATTTCTTTAAACTGTTCAATATAATTCTTACTATAATTTAAATATCATGCATGATATGATATTTTAGAGATTGCAGGACTCGAAACCAATTTCTTATGATGTTCAGTGCAAAACGAATATATGTATGTTATGTAGGCAAGTTCATTCTTTGAACGTAAATGTTGACCAAGGCAACTAGTTAGTTTTTTGAGTGCCATGAATTTCGAATTCAGAACTTTACTTCGCAAACCATTACTTTAAGTTCATAGTACAAAAAGTACCAAAAAAATTACTGTCTACAAAATTCTCCTCAGGCAAGCTGCAAGTCCATCACGATTTGTATTTTGTAGAAATATTAGTTATTTCTTTTCCAAATTAACAAGGAACCCTTTTACAGAAAGTATTTATAATAAAGTTGTGAAGAAAATAAGTAAATCGTATAGTAATAAAGTTCAGCTTTCAATTGAATGAAAAAACATGATCAATTATCATTTTGATAGAAGTAGACTTGGCTTAAAAATTAGGGGGATTTTTCTTGACTAACTTTCCAGTCAACTTTCCATTAAAGTTGCCTTAATTGGAAAGTAATTTTTTGGCAGCTGGCCAATCAGATACAAGAAACTTGCCTAACTTTCAAGTTCCTTATGTCGTCTGAACATACCCAATTTTTATTTCGAAAAAATATGTGTTCTAACGTGATTATTACCATAAAATTTATTTACTTAAACAATTGTCTTAACATGTCATGCACCCTTTTTTCTTAAAGAAATTCACACTTTAATGAAAAACTATTACAAGCATATAGGTTAGGGAGCGTTCAAGTACTACGTAACGCAATTTTTGAAGATTTTTGACCCCCCTCCTCCCCTTGTAACGCACCGTAACGTTTTTCTGTACTCCCCCTCCCACTCTCTAAACGTTACGTAACACTCAAGTGACCATTTTTACCCTAAAGTCGCAAAAAAGTATGTTACAGATTTTATCCTTGGTATAGTTTTAATGTTACAATGTTACGTAACGTGTTGTAAGAAAGACCCCCTCCACCCCTGTAACGCATCGTAACGTTTTATGAGACCCCCCCTCCCCCCAAATTGCGTTACGTATTACTTGAACGCTCCCTTAAGGGATTAGTTGCATGGGATCAAATATGAAATTTATTCGACAGGTTTCTTACGTATCTGATTGGGACTAACGTCGACGAAACGATCCTATGTTAAATGGTTTTACTTTCCTTTAAAGCAGTAGATATGAGGAAATAAAAATAACAGTTATCGTACGTTTAAAGCGGCATATACATTGTTCAAATGCTTGTCAAGCATGTGAGAGTGTATTAGTAAATTTTGTTTGACGTGTCATATACACACATCATGCATAAGCTTTCAATCCTTTATATTTATTTTAATTTTGAGGTGAATAGACGTGCGGTTGTTTTATCGTGAAAAAATTTTTTTGCGAATTTGATCGTTTCATTTCATTTCCTCTTGTGTTTCCTCTTCCACAAATATTAAAAAATAAGTTTGCTTGATCAAGCAATCAATTTCGAGTATACATTATGTCAATGCTGTCTATCTGATTGAAGAAAAATCAAAACATTTTGATTTTGCTTCAAGCATACACACATTGTATAAGTGTTTCATTTTAACTAATACTCTCTCACATGCTTGACAAGCATTGAACAATGTATATGCCGCATAAGGCCAGGAAATTCACTTTAATTTATGTAGTGGCTCCCACATCAAATTGAACAAAGAAAGTAAAAATTTTCGTAATGCAATTTTTTAAAGAAAATGTATAAGAAGTAGTAGAACTTCATCATCATTTTAGGGGCGGTTATAGCTATTAGTAAAATCCATCAGTAAAATTTGAAACAGGAGGAATCTGAAATGTTTTACTGATGAGCGTTTGTAGCAATCAGTAAATTTACGTCATTAAATGTTGTTTTCTTTCGATCATAACATCGAGCTTTGCGCCTCAGACAATTTGTGTACTGTTGCTTTCATGTAAAATTTTTAATGATGGGATCGGAACAGTAAAAAATTGGAACACCAACAGTAAAACGAAATGGATTTTTTTGGGCATCTGGCAGTCAGCTGTTCAGTAAAATGAAATTTCATCATTAAAAAAATTAAAATTTATTTATAAATTAAATAAAACTTTTTAAATGCATTGTTTCTTTTTGAAAAAAATACTTGAATATAGGATTCATCTTACACGTTCAAAAACTAAAAACAAAAATTAGAATGATGGATGTTACTGATAGCTATAACCGGCCCCTTACGGAAGATTTTTACTTACATTTAAAATAGTTTGCTGCTCCAAGTCGAAATGATACCAAAAGGAAAACATACGTCTTTCTAAAATTGGTTTTGTTGCATAGCCAGGACGGTAAATCATTACGAGAAATAAAATAAAATTGTACAACGGAGACCTTACACAGTCCATTACATTATTTCACGATTTAAAAAGAAAAATAGGATTCATAACGTGAGCAGAAAAGTAAAAGGAAGGGAGCTGAAGACGTACGATGAAAAGCTTCTTTTTAGGCTTATCAACTGAAAGACGAAGATAACTTCGAAATCTCAAAAGATTTATTTGAAAGAGACCACGAGTAAAGAAGTCAGCAACGAAACCACCAAAAGAAAAGCCATCACCATCGAATCGAAGTAATGACCGAAATGGCCGTGCAGCCGTGTATAAGAAGCCCTACATAAAGGAAAGCAAATGAAAAATTTTTTAATAGGCATATTCGAGAAGCATCGCGGAGGGTCTTTCATCGTATGAGGAAGTGTTGCAAGTTCTGGTGTTTGAAATTAACATTTTGTGCAAGGAAAAAATGTAATAAATAGCTAACATTAATATTTCGAAGCAACATTTGTGGATTGTGGTCCAGTGTCAGTGAGCTCGGAATAGAAGACAATTTCAACATCTGCCAGGACAACTACTCAAAGCACACATCAAGGTCGTGGTTAATTTATAATTGCCCTAGGTGCTTAAAACATAGAAAAAGTCAATTAACCTAGACGCGACAAAGCATATTATGTAACTTTACGCTTTATGAAACTGTCAGCGTACACGACATTTTACACAAAACATCTCCCATTTATGACCTTTTTTTGGTAAACCGTTTATTTATACATTTTCTAAAAATATTTTATTATTGCACATAAAAATGCTTGAAGTGAAAACATTGCTAAACCGAGTTCTAATATCCTAGACCCCCTTAATTGAGGATCTAAATCGAAGTTTTGTTTTAGATGAACAAATGTGTTAGAACTCAATCGAGTTATAATTTATCAATAAACTGGGTTATAGAGACTAGAACTTGGTCTAGAAATTAGACTTAAGATTTGTAACTTTAAAACTAATCGTAAACACAAAAAAGTATTTTTTCGGTTTGTGTGTCGGAAAAAAAATAATTTTGTTTACCAGTGTTATTCTGAAACTGTGGCAACACCCAATTCATAGCTTATAGGCGAAATGGGGAAAAACATTAAAAATCAAAACACATTGAAATAAGTGGATGTTTTGTGATAAATACGTAATAATTTCTTCTGGAAGTGATAACAATTTCGTACAATGCGCTGAATGCGGAATTGCAAACCTCTATGTAGTTGTGTGTACCCCTTGCTTTGAACATGATTGCTCACAGATTCAGCATGAAAAGGCAAAGTAAATATTTCTGCATAAGAAAGGGGAATTTGCTAACAATACTATCGCACACATGTGCACACACATTCTATGTTCTATTCCAGCTGCACAGAGCTATACAGTACAGCCAGCCTCTTGAAAATAGAATTTTAATATCAAACTTGATTTTGCTGCTTGAGTGCTTGAGTATTTTCTGTTTTCTCGGCGTGGGGTAATACTTTTGCTATCATTCTGTTTTGCAAAACGAAGACAAATACGAACCTTTTTTAGGGGTAAGGTTCCGCACGGGCGGAACCTTCGAACACGTCATCGGTTTATTTAGCTCTTATACGTACCTATACGGTATACCTACGACCTGTGTAGCTAGTTACAAAATATACTAGAACGTCACAATCACAAAAGATTCTTATAATCAAAAATGACTGAATGAATATTTACGGAATTGGATTAGGTGCATACCTATATATTTATAATAGTCAGTGATAAGAAAAGGGGTATTGTTTGTATTGAAGTATTATGGGTAGGTAGGTAAGGTACATAGGCAATGGAATGAATTCCTGATTTAATGTACCTACCTACATAGCTGCAGCGATAAGATAATTAATCCTTAAGAAATGATTTAATCAAGATTGCATTGGTTTTAAATCACCACAAAATCGATATCTTATTTTAATTGGATGTTCTTGTTGGTAAAATATTACAAATATAGCAACCATGATATTTACCATACCACTTTGGAAACAGCGTTCTAAGTTGTACGATAAAGTTAAACGTTTTTTTTTTAAATCTGCAAAAAAAAATCAAATGAAGGTCACATAAATCTAATGTACATAGGTATAGTTGACTCATTTATGATACATGAGTATGATGAATGACTTTTCTATAGAGAAAGGTACATATTTAGGTATAATTTTAAATTGCCTCGTTTGGCATTGTCAATTAGTCGTGTTATATTATGCTGTTATAAATCGTGACCATCGTTACCAGGTCCAGCCAGGTACTGGACGCGGACGACATCGACACCATTCAGGAAATCCGAGCAATCTGTACACGATTCCTTCTTCTAGATCAAGCAAGCGGCACAAAAACTAATTGAAATCTGGGGCTGCACATTGGGGGCCAGTCAAAATTGAAAAAGCAGGGATTTGGGAACACTCACAAGTTGGAACGCCGTCAGCTGTTCAGTAACAAAAAATTTCATCACCTTAGTGCCTATTACAAAGACTCTGGTGGGCTGGACACCTAGCTCCTATGAGCGATGAGGGACCAGCGTGTAAAGTCCTCTGTAGTACAATTAATGGTAGGCGACAGCGTGGCAGCCCATGCTTACGCTGGAAACATGGCGAACACTAGGAAGTACGAAGCCTTAGGGTGCGCAATTAGTTGGGGTCTGCTGCTATCAGGATTAATGAAGAGACTTGTTGAATGAGACTAGGACCGGATCCGGGTTGTCGAGATTATAATGAAATAGATAGAAACCTATATTATGTACAGCGATTATTAAAATTGAGCGTATATTCATATGAAAATAAGTAATTCGTTACTTTGGCGACGTTTTTGGCAAAATATTTTTATTTATTATTTTTAAATTAACTTATTTTTAAATTAACTTATTTGGCTCTGACGGATGATGGAGAACGCCCAATAAAAAATTCAAGAAAGAGAAATCGCGTGCTACTGTTAAACTTGGATCACGTTATAAGGGGTGTTTACATTAACCAGCATGCTCGACAGCATGGCTCGATTGAAAAAATAACAGTATGCACAATTTGCGTTTACACGGATAACGATGCATCAGTATTTTAAAACTTTCGAATCAAACGGACGCATAATGGTGAAAATGATTTTGACAGTGTGTTGTAAAATTAGCAAACGAGCAAACGCAAATTTATTAATAATAATACGAAAGGTAAAAAAAAGTGTAATTGCGCATTTATTTTTCTCCAAAAATGTATTTTTCTATTTTCCGGACGGAAATTCATTTTCCTGAACAGCTGATACTTTTAGGCGCCAGTTATAGCTATCATTGAAATCGATCCGGAAAATTTTTGAATCGATATTTCACGGTGTTTCCCTTTGATTAGGAACAAAAATTATATACTGATCGATCGGAAATCACACAAAGAATTTTTTTTGAGGAAAAACAGTGTGATTGCGCATTTATTTTTCTCTAAAAATGTATTTTTCTATTTTCCGGACGGAAATTCATTTTCCTGAACAGCTGATACTTTTATGTTCAAAAGTGAAACGAATCGTTCCTCTGATTTGTGTTCCAATTTCACACAATTCCAATGACAGATTTCTGTCAGTAAAAATTTTTCGGTGGATTTCAATCAGGAAATTTTTTTCAATGACAGAAATTTTTAATGATAGCTATAAACGACCTGCCAAAAAAATTCCAATGTTTGTTTTCAATGATGAAAACCAATGATAGCTATAACTGGCGCCTTAAGATCAAAAGTGAAACGAATCGTTCTGCTGATTTGTGTTCCAATTTCACAAAATTCCATTGACAGATTTCTGCCAGTAAACATTTTTCGGTGTATTTCAATCAGGAATTTTTGTTCAATGACAGAAATTTTTAATGATCGCTATAAACGACCTGTCAAAAAATTCCAATTACCGCGTTTACAAGGAGAATTGAATCCGAATTGAATCAGGATTTAACGCCGTATAGACCTGGATCGGATCGAAATAGGATTACTCGATCCAATCCCACTGAAAGAGGTGAATCGAATCGAAAATTTGTTTGTAAACCTGAATCGGGGAATCGAGTTATTGGTGTGTGAGGTTTTGCTTGTGTGCGTGCGATAAGTTTTTTTCCTCTTGTTTGTTCTAAGCTGAATTTAATTTGGCGCGCGTCTTTGTGTTATAAAATGTGAAATTTATTTGAAAGTTATTCACGTAGCAGTACGCACACAAATAAAACCCAAATGTCATTTCGATTCCATTTGAATTCGATTCCTCGATTCAGTGCCACCATATACCTGGATCGAAATCTCAATTCGATTCGATTCCTTGATCTCCTCTTGTAACCAAGGTAGTGTTTGTTTTCAATGATGAAAAGCAATGATAGCTATAACCACTGCTGTCGGTTTTGCTACTATAGTAGTATTTTACTCCTTTCGAGCCTCCTCGACGGGTCTCCACCTTGCCGTTGGTGAGGAGGCTTACGCGAGAACTTCTAGTAGGTTAAGTTGCAGATTCTAGCTCTTTGAGCAGACTCTCAGCCACCAACTTAGGTTTAAGCAAACTAAGAGAGGCCCACCCCTATGAATATGGAAGAACTACAAAAACAGAAAAAAACCATAGCGGGGATATACGCTATATGGTCGGTAGAAGTCACGGCTACCGGCTTGGGCTTTGTCTCGCGGTCTCAATACCGAGAGAAGAAGTCGCCAGTGACAATTTTTCCATTATTTTATACAACTCTACTTATAATTTCGAAACTTTTTCTTTTTCTTTTTTCTTTTTCTTTTCTTTTTTCTATCTTTTCAGTTTCTTCGGTTTCAACAAATTATAAGCAAAGAATAGATCTCAATATGAGCAATAAAAGCATTAAAGACCTCAGCCTGACTGAAGAAGAGGAGAATCTCCTACTGAACCCCTTCTCGAACATGGATATGGGGGATGGAGAAAGCGGAATCGAGGTCGACGATGACGTCAGCTCGGTCGCTAGCTCCAACCTTTCGACGGTATCCAGGGCATCAAGGAGGTGCAGAATAACCAACAGCAAGAGGACGGTGAAGAGGTTAGGTCAGTTAGACTGGGACCAACTGACTGAGCAGGAGAGGAAACGGCTGCATAACGCTCGTGCCTTCCTGGATAGAGAGGGCTTGGGAAAAGACAGGCACACCGCTAGTCAAGCACTGAACCCTCCCTCTTCAGAGAGCTCGAGCGTAAAACCCTTGATGGGACCACCTGCCCCCAACGCTGTTCCAATACATCGTAAGGAAGGGTGCTCATCAATGGTAGCGGCAACTCCTCAAGACGGACCAACTGGACGAACTCAACGGACAGACACTGACTTGCCAATCTTACCACCTGCTGATCCGCCACTGATCGCTTCGATATCAGTTGGTGTTAGTGAAGCAGGTGTAAGAGCGGCTCAAAACGAGGGGAAAGATGAGATGGCTTGTGGAGACGATGCTATTGGCCACAGCCTTAGCGTTAATCTTAACAAGACCATCGATTCTGTCCCCGAAAATCGAATGACCAATACGAACGACAGTCTTACGACGGTCATAGAAAAAAGGACGACTATACGCAAAACTAAGGTTTTGAACGAGAACGAAATACGACGACGACAAAGACGAAACGCTGAGAGGATTGTCCGGCGCTTTGCTAACAGGACTCCTGAGTCCTTGACAGCTAAGGAGAAGGCGGCGCTGGACAAGTCTAAACAGCGCCTTAGAAGCACAACAACAATAACGACTACAGATAGTGACGCAAACCCACAACCACCTCTTGAAGCACCTTGTTCCTCTAAAAGGGCAAGGAACGAACTCTCCCCGACCGACTCTTCGCCTAACAAGGCAACGAAGAGGTTAAAGATCTCCCGGGCAACCGTGAAGGGGCACCAAATGGCCATTGCCGATTTCGGCAAACCCTCACGGAAGCTGACCGAGGACGAGTGGCAACTTCTGGAGCTACGTATCCTGGAAGAAGTAAATGAGGCCATCGTCAAAAACAGGCCCCCCCCACTTTTCGGAAATCTAACGACCGTCCATGGGTTCAAGGTGATGAATTGTGAAAATGACGCCACACTCAAGTGGCTTCAGGATTTCACAAGCAGCACCTCTGCACCATGGCAAAATGCGGATCTTCGCCTAATTGATGTTAAAGAGATTAAAAACATCTCCAGACCAATAGGCATACTTCTGGTCAAAGGCCCCACTCTTCCTAATGATCGACTGGAGAGATATATAACATCACTCAACAGGGATCTTCTAAGCCAGGAGTGGGAAGTCGTAAAATGCGAAAAAACCAAGGAAGGCACCGAGGTAACGGTTAGACTAATCCATAAGTCTATACCACTGCTGAGGAAAATGGATTTCAAAGTGCGCGTCGGGATCACCAGATGCAAACTTAGATTGACATCCAATAAAAGAAAACAGGTTAGTAGGGCGATGAACAAATCTTTTGTATTATGTATATGGAATTGAAAATATTACAAATCAATCTTCATCATAGTAAAGCCGCCAGCGCCAACCTGGTCTACCTCATGCAGAGTAGACAATATGACATGGCCCTGATCCAAGAACCCTGGATAGTAGGTGGCATGATTAAGGGCCTGCACTCCAAAGACCTCATGCTGTATAAGTCAGATCTTGACAGCCAAAATAGTAATCCCAGAACCTGTATATTAGCTAGAAAACAGTTTAATCTCTTTCTTCTAACTTCTTACAGCAACATCGACCAGACCGCGGTCATTCTAGAACGCAAGGAGCACCCAACGCTCATAATAACCTCCACATACATGCCCTATGATGGAGTTGAAGGACCACCAGCGGATATAACAAATGAATTAATAACATTCGCAAGTAAGAAAAATTTTAACATTATACTAGGGTGCGACTCCAATGCACATCATGTACAATGGGGGAGCACCGATACAAATGCTAGAGGTGAATCCCTTTTTCAATTTATCATAGACAACAATCTTTGTGTGGCTAACCGAGGTAATACACCCACCTTTGTCACAAAAAATCGGAAAGAGGTGCTAGATATAACCCTCTCAAACAATTCTGACTCCTGTCTAATTGATCATTGGAGGGTTTTAGAAGAACCTTCCTTCTCTGACCATCATCTTATAGAATTTAAAATCCCTAACGTTGATAGACAGCACAAACCCTTTAGAAATAACAGGCGTACAGACTGGCTTATCTTCAATAGGGAAATTAGAAATAACATTGAGCACGTTAACACCAACGCCATTCTAGGACCAGACAGTCTAGAGAAGGCAACAGAGAATCTCACTGAGACTCTGCGTAAAGCGTTTGAAACCAGTTGTCCTATCAAAACAACTGTGAAGAAAAACAGTAAACCCCCCTGGTGGACAACAGAACTAACCTACATTAGAAAAGAAACAAGAAAGCTTTTCAATGTTGCTAAAAGAACAAGACTCGAAAGCGACTGGGACTGTTATAAGACTAGTCAAAGAAAATTCAAAACAGAAACCCAACGAGCCAAACGGAGCTCGTGGAAAAATTTCTGCAGCAAAATCGAGTGTACCAACGAGTCAGCTAGACTCAGGAAAATCCTTTCGAAAACCTCCATTTCTGTTGGTTCTCTAAGGAAACCCGACAATGACTGGACTGAATCAAATCGCGAAAGTCTGGAACTCCTGGTTGAAACACACTTCCCAGGCAGTAAACCTAACCCCGAACGCGAATCAGATAACTCTTCAATCTTCGAGTATGAAATCCCTACGGATGTTATAACGGAAGAAAGGCTAAACTGGGCTATTAACTCTTTCTCCCCTTATAAATCTCCAGGCCTAGACGGCATTTTCCCAATGATGCTGCAAAAGAGCATTGAATTTATCACTCCACACCTGATAAACATCTTTCAAAGCAGCATTAAATGGGGATATATTCCCAAGACATGGCGCGAGGTAAAAGTCGTTTTTATACCAAAAGCCGGCAAACCCAGCCATACCGAACCTAAGGACTTCAGACCTATAAGTCTCACGTCTTTTGTACTTAAGACACTAGAAAGACTTATCGACATTTACATCCGCAGTAATTTAAAACCGGAGACCATATCACCCTTCCAACACGCCTACACAAAAGGTAGAAGTGTAGAAACGGCACTACACCACGTAGTTAGAACCATAGAAAAATCACTTGACGTTAAGGAATACACTCTTGCTTCATTCCTGGACATTGAAGGAGCCTTCAATAACGTCCACAGTAATGCAATCGAGAAAGCACTTAATGATCAACGTATAGAAGAAGTAGTTATCAAATGGATCATGAGTATGCTGAAAAACAGGCAAATACATAGTGAGCTTGGTAACACGCATTTAGAGATGTACGCATCTAGAGGAACGCCGCAAGGTGGAATTCTCTCACCATTATTATGGATCTTAGTGATGAACGAGATCCTAATAAAACTTAGGAACTACGGTATAGTAGTGGTAGCCTACGCTGATGACTTAGCGCTTTTGGCGACGGGTAAATACCTTACCACTATTAGCGAACACAACAAGATTCTGGGTAGAAATTGGGGACCGAACCCCAAAATAGTAATGTGGATGTACACTGCCATTGTCAGACCGATTCTAACTTATGGCAGCTTGGTTTGGTGGAAAGCGTTGGAGAAATCCACGAACCAAAAAACACTTACCAAAGTACAGAGAATGGCCTGTATCTGTACTAGTGGTGTGATGAGGACTACCCCAACTGCGGGTTTAGAAACGATCCTCAATCTCCCCCCAATAGACCTATTCGTCCAAGAATCAGCAGCAAACAGCGCCCTCAGGCTCAGTCAAACTAATATCTGGAAAACTAGCCAGAGTGGCCACGCAGCTATTCTTACGAAATACGTAGACAACAATATCTGTACAGATTATATGAGCCCTTACTTAGATTTCAACAAATCTTTTAGTACTAGGTTCCCCAATAGACTAGATTGGGTAAATAGTGAGCCCTACACCAACGACTCAACCATTACCATCTACACCGATGGCTCGAAAATGGACAATAGAGTAGGTGCAGGTTTTTACTCTGAAAGCCTAAACCTTGCCAAAGCATTCAGGCTCCCCGACTATAGCAGCGTCTTCCAAGCTGAGATCTTGGCAGTGAAAAACGCTGCTAAACACATATCCATGATGGCGATATCACACGCGGACATCACTTTTTTCATTGATAGCCAAGCAGCAATAAAAGCTATCTCTGCCACCCAAATAAAGTCAAAGCTTGTCTCTTGCTGTCGCGAAGAGCTAAAGGTTCTTGGCACACAGCATAACGTAAGACTCTGCTGGGTTCCTGGCCACAGTGATGTACCAGGCAACGAAAAGGCGGATGAACTTGCTAGGGAGGGCTCCACACTGGAACCCTCCCTGATAGACCATCATATAGGGATACCGTTATGTGAACTAAAACATAACGTCAGTAAAACCATCATTCACAAATCCAATGACAGATGGAATCTCCTAGAAACCTGTGTTAACACCAGGAAGATATGGCCTAGATACGATAAGAAAAGATCCGACTGGATCTTAACTCTTAACAAACCCTCTCTAAGATCCCTTATCGGCATTATTACAGGTCACAACCTACTCGGCTACCATAAGAAGAAGATGGGGCTCAGTACTGATGACCTTTGTAGAGGCTGTGGTGATGAAAACGAGCATGAAGACACCACTCACTTTCTCTGCCACTGTCCTTCACTCTGTCCTGCTAGGAAGAAAACTCTAGGCAACTTCTTCTTTAATGAACTAGAGGAACTATCAGAACTGCCAGGCAAAAGCTTACTAAACTTTGTCAAGACCTCTAAATGGTTAAACGAACCACATGATTCATAGGTTATTACATCTTTTCAGGAAGTTACAACACTTCGGGGTACCACAACGGATCTACATTGATCTAAGTGTGATGGTAACAACATCAACCGTCAGCCCGTTCAAACCTAACCTAACCTACTCCTTTCGAGAGTCAACTGCTACTCTACTACCCACGGACGAAAACTACTCCCCAAAATAAAACGCAAAAGAAATTTTTATTTGGTTTACAATAAAAACCAAAATTTAAAATATAATGCCAAAACTTGCACATCTCTGATTGCATTTACCCATATTCTATTTCCATTCCAAATGTTCGTTCTATTCTTTCCAGATTGCGATAGCGAAATATTTTAAATAAAAAAAACGCAAATAATGATTTAATGTTTCCCCTGATTAAAAAATTCGTCGGTTCATTAATCAGTTTGCCCCATAGAAGTGCAACAGCAGAAAGAAAATTTTCAGATGTAAGCCCTATAAAAGATAAAAAAAGAAAATCACTCAAGTTAGAAACGGTGAATGCCTTACTAACTGCTAAGAAACTTCTTAAGAACAATCTCACCGAAAAATGTGAGCCATAAAAATCTTTAATCGAGAATTACAAAAAATTGTATTGGGCGCTGGTTTGGTTTTCATCATTGAAAACAAACATTGGAATTTTTTTGGCAGGTCGTTTATAGCTATCCTTAAAAATGTCTGTTATTGATAAAAAATGTCCTGATTGAAAACCACCGAACATTTTTTACTGACAGAAATCTGTCATTGGAACTGTGTAAAATTGGAACACAAATCAGTGGAATGATTCATTTCAGTTTTGAACATAAAAGTATCAGCTGTTCAGGAAAATGAATTTCCGTCCGGAAAATAGAAAAATGCATTTTTAGCAAAAAATTAATGCGCAACTCAACTTTTTATTTCTCAAAAAAAATTATTTGTGTGATTTCTGATCGTCTAATACATGATTTTCATTTCTAATCAAAAGGAAAAACCGGCAAATATCGATTCAAAAATTTTTCGGGATCGAATTTCAATGATAGCTATAACTGGCCCCTTAATGTTTGTAACTGAAAACATGAAACATCGAATTTACAATAATGAATTGAACATTTATTTATTTATAGGTTTAAGGGTTTATTTTTGTTGTTTTGTTCATTCAATCATTATGTTAGGGTGAACTTTTTTTTGTATTTTATGTATTTATGAATGTATTTTATTTTTGTTGTTTTGTTGGATAAGTCATATGGTAGGGATGAGCTTTTCTTTTGTATTTTATTTATTTATGAATATTCAAACAAAAACCTAAGAAGTAAAATCATGAAATTAATTTTTTGTATGGTGATGTTAAATATTATATTTTAATTTCCAATTTCTAATTTAATAATTTTATTTATGTTAACTATATTATTTTAAAATGTTAGCCTTTTAGCAGTGAAAGCAAAAATTTGCCATGACATAAGATCCTTCTATTTGTCTGTTTTCGGAACATTAACCCTCGCAGTAGGTCAATTAACTTCGAATTTAGACATTATTATTTTCAGTTTTTAATTTTGTTCATGGGCCAAGAATGTGTTTGTTGTTTTTTGTTTTACTCCTCAATTTAAGGAAATACTCCCCAAAATGACAGAAAAATACTACTCTTGAAATTTTTAAAACGACAGCACTGGCTATAACTGGCGCCTAAACAATAACAAATAGGTAGCCGACGCGCACTCGATTAATAAAATCGAGATAAATTATAAAATAAATAAAAGATATTTAGCCCTATCATGAATTCCATCGTAATCGGAAATGTTTACGAATCCCGAAAAACTGTATCATGAAATCCGTTCGTAGTTTAAAATCTCATACAATTTTGCATTACGAACGGATTTCATGATACAGTTTTTCGGGATTCGTAAAAATTTCCGATTACGATGGAATTCATGATAGGGCTGATTAAACCCGGTACAGGGGTGTACCAAAAAAAAAAGCAAATCGTAAAAATGAGCGCCAGGAAATATACTGGTACTTATTATCACCAATCAAGCAAAAACTGTAAATAAGAGTGGACATTTTTTCCCAATTAGAAAAAAAATAAAAGAATTAATTTTACCTGAAAATGTAAAGTCTTTTATTGTTACTAAGAACTGGGAAACCTTTATAAATATAGGTAGAAAACCCAGCATTTTTCGAAAATTTAGTACAATTTTGTTAATAAATATTTGGCAGTAAGTATGAATCTTTAAAATAAAGCAAAGAACAAACAAAAAAAAATTAGGTGTGTAACAAAGGACACAAAGAAAGGTCACCTTGGGAAAGTTCCCGAAGAACAAAAGAATTTACTACAGTCGCGGGTTCCGCAATCTCGGGAGAAATGGCCGAAAGTCTAACGGGTTAGATTTTTGACTCTTTAAAGACAACCACAAAACGAAATGGAATAAAAAGCACAAAATACTCACTTTAGAAAAAAACATATAGGTACTTAGCTTTTTTTTTTAAATCGATTCTGTCTCTTCCTTATGCCCTCCTTTCAACTCTCAAGAACGCCTTCCTCACAAGTTTTTGTATCAGATATATATTTTTTTTATTTTAAATATTTCCCAACTGGGATTTTCTTCACAAAAAAAACGTAACACTATTGTATTGTTTGGCTGTCTTCAATACATTTGCACAACCTTTACTTTTTTCTAAAACGTGTGTAAAAAGTGCCATCTTCATGGCTAACTTCCCTCATCCAAGAGGCCACGACAAACATGTCATTCTACTCCAAGAGGCCACTACAAACATGTCATTCTACTCTCACCTTTTGTTATGAGCTGGTTTTCTATTTCAGTCTAACTGCGATACCCGGGTTTTTCGCTGTGGTACAGCCGTTTTCAAAACCAGGCAAACTTTTATGGTCTCTTTCACCTTAGTGATTTGAACACGAGTTCAGTTCTTATCCTTCGAATCCAAATGGTCAAAAAGTAAACGAAACATTATTGAGAATTCGCGAATAAAATCCCAAGCCCAAACCGGCCCAGTTAAATAACTTGAGGAAAACGTTTCTCAACCAAGACTGAGAGACATGAACCGATAGTTCACGCGAAGTTTAAAGACTAAACCCATAGACTTCCGTGCAGACAATTTTAGGGAAAGGGAAAACACATCGCAATGTGACTTTTCTTAGTATTCCGACACTTTAGGATGGGCATTAAGCCATACTAATTTTAGGTTGTGCAAATTAGAAAAAGGTTGCACACTATTCGTTGAACATTGGTTAACTAAATAAATATATATATAAATATATATTTCTACGTCAGACCACACTGAATTTACCAGCAACATTTTACTCTCAATAAGATAACGGTCCTAAATAAACATCGTTTTTTGGCTTAAATTGCTAGAAACCAACTCAAGACTCCACCTTACACACACAACGTTCCTTCTTACTTTGATTTCCAAGTTTACGTTTAATTTTGTGCCATGTATTTTAAGAATTTTTTGAGTTTTTTGTTTTTCTGTTTTCTTAATTATTTGTACAGTTTTTGATCTTGTTAATATACCACATTCTATTAAAAACATCAAAATGTTAAAATATTGAGCAACAAACATTGCATTTTAATTATTCAAATCAGTAAAATAGTTTTTTTTTGTTAGGTAAGGATTGATTTCTTACCTTCATCTGTTATTTATTTGGTTTATTTAATTCCTTTTCCAAAAGTATGGAGTTGCACAGCTAAAAATGTTACAAAGTAGGGTTGCCAAAACTTTTAAAATTGTCAGTAAGTGTAGAAAATTCATAATATCTCGTTGTTTCATCATTACGCTCCAATCACAGCGATCTGTCTTAAACGCATTCCTAGTAATGCGTTTGTGGTTAAAATGCATTAAAAATTAAATTTAAAAAAAAGCACATACAATTGGACATTCTTTAAACATGATATTATATTATATATCTACATATTAATGCATAAATATACATCCGACTTTAGCTTACAGTCTCTTTCGAAAAACTTTGCGGTATGCGTTGAACTATAATAAATAATCGAAAAAAGGCTGGAATGCGACCAAAGCTGGTTACAAGTCTGAAATTCATAAAATAAATCCTGGTGTTCCTCAGGGTTCCGTTTTATTTTCGACTCTCATCCTTATGTTGTGGTCTTTCATCATATACCCGATTTTTTTTTAAATAATTAGTACCTTGGGGCCATGTTATAGCTAGGCAACCCAAGCTCAAATTGTTATTTTAATTAAAATCTTTGATAAAATATTGCACATTATCAAATAACGGATAAGATCTAAGACTATGCTTTCTTGAATTCAAAAATGTATATATTTTCTATAGAAATTCATGCTTATACTTAAACTACTGCTCGAAAAACAATAAGTAAGTTAAGTTGAATTTTCGAAATCTAAATCTCAAGGCATTGCATGTAAATTGACCTAACTAACTGTGACTATGATTGTGTAGCTCATATCTACATGCATTTGATTTTAATATATATTTATATTATCAGTACCGGTAAAGCTAGTCCTTTCAAAAATATTAAAATTCGAAAAATTCAACCTCTCAAAACATAATAACAGAAATTCACATCAATTTGACTGAAACAATTTCGTTTTGTTTTTTTTTTACAGCGCGAAAGAAAACAGAGGAAACTTTACCTAGAAGAATGGACATTGGGTGATGATGAGGGGGTTCGAGGATTCAGCGTTGCTGAAAAATTGGAATCTCCAAAGTTTGCTCAAGCTGGTATGGTACGGGAAATGAGGGGTGCTGATTTGACTGTTGGGTGAGTATATTTGTTTTTGTTGTCTCTCGGTCTCAACTGTTAAACAAAACACCTGTTGCTCTCTTTTGAAAGCGAGTGTTAACTTTGTTGATGATGCAATGAGCTCTTGAATTGTTATGTAATGTTGTACTTTTTTTTTTCTTATAGCTTTCTCCAACAATATGGCTTCAATATTCCACTTTTATTTCGAGATAAAGCAGGCCTGGGTATCCGTATGCCATCGCCTCAAGAATTCGAGGTAAACGATGTTCGTTTGTGCGTGGGTTCTCGTCGCATGCTGGATGTCATGGATGTAAACACACAAAAAAATCACAATATGACCATGAAGGAATGGGAGCATTATTACGAAAGCACAGAAAAACATCGGCTTCTGAATGTTATCTCCTTAGAGTTCTCGCACACTCGATTAGATGCATTTATTCAAAGTCCTGATATTGTACGATTAATAGACTGGGTCGATGTAGTTTGGCCGAAACAGCTTAAAGATGCACAAACTGAAGGTACGAATGTGCTTGGTGACATGATGTATCCGAAGGTACAAAAGTATTGTTTAATGTCGGTAAAGAACTGCTACACAGACTTTCACATAGATTTTGGTGGAACGTCAGTTTGGTATCACATATTAAAAGGCAGTAAGGTGTTTTGGCTCATACCGCCAACTGAAAAGAATCTCCAACTCTATGAAAAGTGGGTTTTATCCGGGAAGCAGTCGGATATCTTCTTTGGTGATACAGTTGAGAAATGCGCCCGGGTCTACCTGACAGCTGGAAATACCTTTTTTATTCCAACTGGCTGGATTCATGCAGTTTATACTCCAACCGATTCGCTTGTATTTGGAGGAAATTTTCTACATTCCTTTGGCATAGTGAAGCAGCTAAAGACTGCTCAAGTCGAAGATGCAACAAAAGTGCCACAGAAGTTTCGCTACCCCTATTTCACAGAAATGCTGTGGTATGTTTTGGCGCGATATGTTTTTGCTCTGCTTGGCCGTTCTCATTTAGAAGGTGAACCATCCATCCCTGAGGCAGAAATTGAAAATCGACCACATGTTCATTTGACTCACTACGAACTATTCGGTTTAAAAGAGATCGTAATGTATCTCTATGATCTACCACCGCAAAAGAAAAATGTCCCAGAATTGGTGCGTGATCCAGTGGCATTGATTAAAGATGTTCGAACTCTGGTTGAGCGCCATTGTAAAGATAAGCCAGATATGGCTATAACTGGAGAACCTGTGCTTAAACCTCAACCGAACATGCAGCCAGAGTTTCAAATTTATGACCGTATGAGGGTTAAAGAACAAATAAAGGTTGAAATTGCCCGGAAAAATGAAGAGTTACTGCAAGAGCATACCCAACTGACAGAGTCTTCCTGTTCGGTTGCTACGGCTGAAGAAGAAAAACCGCTTGAAGATTCTGTCAAAGACGAGCCCTTCTCAAATGGCCATTTCGATATATTGGCTGTTTCGAGTTGCGGTAGCAGTTCTGCAAGTGGAAGCACGCCATCAATTGAAGATATGAATTTTATTTCTCCTTCAATTACAAAAACTAAACCCCCAAAAAAGATGATAACCGCTGCAGTTGCTGCAGCTGCTGCCGCAGCAGCGTCTGCATCTGCATCAGCAACAAGCGTAAGTTGTAGCAATGTATTACCATCTGATCTGCCATATACAACAACCAGTGCGACAGTCACCAGTGCTGGTTTATCAATGAATCAAAACAGTGTGATAGTCAGTGCCTCATCGTCCAGCCAAATTAATTCAGTCGATTCCAAAACAAATCAAAATCAGCCTAGACGTCGTCGTACTCGCTGCAAAATCTGTGCGGCATGCCAGCGTTCTGATTGTGGAGAGTGTAGCTTCTGCTTAGATATGGTCAAATTTGGTGGTCCAGGACGAGCAAAACAAACTTGTATGATGCGACAGTGTCTTTCGCCAATGTTACCAGTGACGGCACAGTGTATTTATTGTCATTTAGATGGTTGGCGTCAAACTCCTGTTTCTCCACAAGCCAAGCTGCAAGCTGCTTTAGAAGGGCCGTCGGCACTGATGGAATGTTCAGTGTGCTATGAGATTGCCCATCCGGATTGTGCTGCACTGGCAAATGGAATGACAGAAGACGTCAAAGGGATTATAAATGAAGATCTGCCTAACAGTTGGGAGTGTCCGACTTGTTGTAAATCTGGGAAAAACACCGACTATAAGGTATTTCGTGAATAATTCACTTGAATTTATATTTTTAAAAATGTCTTTTCTTTTTTTTAGCCACGACATTTTCGTGCTCGACAAAAGTCTTCAGAAGTTCGGAGAGTCTCCTGCAGCAGCGATGTAAATTCAATTTCTGATGGAAGGCATTTTCATGATAATAATAGCAGTGGATCAAATCTAGTAGTAAATACAAACAACAATTCTCAACATCACGATTTTGTTTTCTCAAGTGAATCTGAAATGGATACAACAAACTATAAAAAAGATCTTAAACGTTCATCAATGTCCAATAAAGAAATTTCAAGTATTAAAGTTGAAAAACTCGACAGTAATAATCACAATTCTGATGGGAACAACTGTCGAAATCTTAATGCCAGCTCAACAAAAAGAAGAAAAAGTGATGAAACAAGTTCAAGTTGTACTGCGTTGCAAGATCAAAATCACCACCTTAACTCGGAGGCATTGGAAACAAATTCAAGTGGCTTAACAGCATTGTCAGCAGCAATTCCAACCACGACGACGGCACCCACTATAACAAGTTCAACAACAGCATCCCAGCGTAAAAAGAACTCAATAAGATCGCAATTAGCCCAACAGATGCTTAATTCTTCAACAAGAGTTTTGAAAAAACCATTATATGCCATCCGACCAACACCATTTCAACAGCCTCAAACGCAATCGCCTTCCAATTTGGCCCTAGATGCAACTCTCTTGAAGATTGTTTTTCGTTACTTACCGCCTGAGTCATTGGTCACTTGTAGTTCAGTGTGTAAAATCTGGTCGAATGTATCAGTTGATCCAGATCTATGGAAAGTCATGAGCTGTGCCGAGCACAAATTATCAGCTTCTCTTTTGATGGCGATTGTACGCCGCCAGCCGGAACACCTCATTCTCGATTGGACGCAAATAGCAAAACGACAATTGGCTTGGATAATTGCTCGTATGCCAGCTCTAAAAAATTTGAGTCTGCAGAATTGCCCTATCCAAGCAGTTTTGGCTCTGCACACTTGCCTTTGTCCTCCATTGCAAATCTTAGATTTGAGCTTTGTGAGAGGGCTAAATGATTCGGCAATTCGGGACATTCTTTCACCACCCAAAGATTCACGTCCCGGGCTAACCGATTCGAAATCCCGGTTAAGAATTTTGAAAACTCTTAAAATTGCAGGCACAGACATATCGGATGTTGCCTTGCGTTATATAACACAAGGACTTCCCTCTCTGATTCATTTGGACTTATCATCATGTCAGAGAGTTACTGACGCTGGAGTAGCACAAATTGGCACTTGTGCGAGTGCCATAAGTACCCTTGTTGAGTTGAACTTAAGTGGATGTCGCCTGATAACCGAATTATCACTTGATCATCTGAGTAAATGTGAAAAGTTGACTTGGTTGGATGTAAGACATGTTCCCCAAGTTTCAACGCAAGCTGTGATCAAGTTTGCTGCCCGCTCTAAACACGATCTCTGTGTGAAGGATGTTAAATTAGTGGAACGACGGAAATCACCACTTAAATATTAAAGAATTATCAATTAAAGACAATCAGGCAACCTATATAATAATTGTTTGTTTTCAAAACAAAACCAAACCGTATTGGTAAGTGGGCTTTTTAGTTAAAATAAGTATAACGTAAATGTAATTTCTTGCCAATTTTTGTAAATGTATTTTTAAATATAAATATAAGTTAAATAGAAATTCTTGTATGTTCAAAAATAACGTAACCAACTCTTATGATCAAAATAATACTACATTTTTATAAACATAAAACGTTAAGCTTGTGTTTTTTCACTATTTTTTGTTTTTAATTTTTCGGATAAAATAAGCAAACGAATCATTCAAGAAAAAAACAAGTACTTGAACGCCATTAGCATCAAGACACATCGGTGTATTCTTCTCGAGTTGTTTGAAATCGGATAAGAGAAAATATGTTGGAAGTTATATTTCCGTTGTCAGCATTGATAGCTCACTTTTTATGAATAAACTTTGTCTTACTTTTATTTTTTGTTGAAGTCTCTTGGTGAGTTCCAAGGTGGATAGACGGTTGGATTAGGGTTTTGAAATGAATGACACTATTGCTATTGTTAAAACGGATTTGATAGACATTTATACATTAAAAAATGACCTGTAGTCCACCTTCTTTGCAATGGAAGCTTTATTTTTTAAGGGTTTTGTTCCTGGCAATCGAATTGCACTTTTTCGATGGGTTTTCATTCAAATCCGACTCCAAAATCATTCTAACGTCAGGTTTTTGAAATATTACTTTCTAAAATTCAAAAAAAAAAAAACATAAAAAAGACGTTTTTTTTAAATAAATTTGATGGTTTTCCAAATTTATACTCGCTATCTTCAATATTCAGTTCTAATATTTAAAAAATTCTTCATAAGCTATTAAATTTAACCTGTATTTCATACATTTTAAAGACTTGAAATAGGCACCAAAAATTAACCCAGAAACATATTTTTTTAATCATGAAAGCACAAAATTCAAGGAATCTTAAAATTTCAAATAGAGTCAAATGAAGACTCAACTAATGGAAATTTCCAGAAACTAAGTAAGATACTTAAATGATTTAAATTGTTTGTAGAAGATTATACTTCGCAAAATTATTATATAGCTTAAAGAGGCATATTTTTAAAAACCTGATGTGATATAAAAAACAATAATGCGATATTCGAATTCAGGACAACTTAATCCTTAAAAAGTATAGTTTATTTAATTTTGCCCATCAGTATTTGTATAGCTATTTTTGTCGTAATGCTTATGTATTTTATAAATACAATCATGCCTATTACCGATGTCGTCTCGTTTTTTCGACGACTCTCGTATTCTTTGTCGTGTCGTTTTTTAAGTGGCATTCTATAACCTTTTCGACGCGACTATTTTGTAGCAGATTTTTAAACGATGAAAATGTATCAGAGATCTGTCAAACTGAAATCAAATTCTAAATCATTTCATTACTCGATATTCAACTTATGTGTTTTTATTAAATTATTACCAAATAAATACATTAATAAAATGATAAATGTATTACAACACAAGCAGCGATAGTGACAATGATGAAGAAGGTAGAAAGCGAAATATTGCAAAGGCACAATTAATTGGACAG
This sequence comes from Eupeodes luniger, assembly GCA_951509635.1. NCBI lineage: Eukaryota > Metazoa > Arthropoda > Insecta > Diptera > Syrphidae > Eupeodes > Eupeodes luniger. The sequence goes on along the minus strand of OX608073.1, from coordinate 156,500,147 downwards.
TGAAGCGTCGGCATCTGCATTTGTAGCCTGAATTTGCTTTGATTATGTATGTCCGGATGATGAAGACGTTGAAGTGGTTGGGAGCTGCGATACAACAATTGCATTTCCACTCGGGCTTAACCATCTGTTTATATTTGAGTAGATTTGCAACAGCAGCCTCAAGCGCAGATAGGATGTGCAATTGGTTTGGCCTTCCTCCATTTCCTTTCACTTCTTTTTTGTTGTTGTGAACAATTTTTTTTACTTTAAATTCAAAGTCAGTCCAAACCTGAATAAGCAAATATTAAAAATGTGTTAATGTAAATAGAATAAACTGATTTAAACCTTTTGCCAACCATCACCATCTCTTATTGGAGGACCTTTGCTGTTGAGTTTATCAGCTGTTGCATTCCATTCTTTTTTAAAATCGGCTTTGTTCATACATTTCAAAAATCCCCTAGCCAACTGCTCGTTGCTTTCCATCAGCTGGACAAACGCCTCGAATTGGTTTTGCTTGGTTAATTTTAACTGAAAATGTGTAAAAATATTTATTTTTTATTTATCGCAAATAAAGTACTAATAAATTCCATAAAATTAATTATTTAACAAGGAAACTTACTGTTTTGCGAACTTTAATTTCTTCGTCGTGAGCAAATTTTCAAACGAGAGATACCGTCGTTTTTTTTCATTGTCGTCGTTTCTTTTCGTCTTACAGAATGCTGAATTAGAGCGTTCAACACACTTGACGTTTACACACGAGAACAAAACGAGTGACAAAAGTTGAAAACGACTTATGGAATGCAGTGTCGTGTCGTATATTTTGCTGTCGTTTACGACATCGGTAATAGGGGTGAATAAGAAGCCTGATTCATTTTCGTCTTCGACGTCTTCATCAAAACAATTATATTGACTACCCTCGATTCCCAGTAAATAATAATAATGACTGTTCTACAGTACAAAAGTCAAGCGGTTTATAGACATGGAATGAACATACGGCCAACTTTAAAAAAACTCTTTCGATTTGAGCGGCAGAGACTGTAATAAGAATAAGTTTTTTTTTGCCAAATTTGCCAGATTTGGATGTTTTATAGAGGCCATATTCCAAAAAAACAATTGGTTTTTAAACACTTTTTTCATAAAGAATCTTAAAAAAGTTGATTTTTGTATTAAAAGTTTCCCAATCTTCAATTACCTATTAAACCTAAATACAACCGTTCACTTTCGATTAAAAAAACAACATAAACTGATTTTACAAATCTGAGTATTCTTTATACTAAATAAGAACAAAGAATTCTTGGGTAGTCCACTTTATTAGTTTTTCTGGCGTTAAGGTTAATAATTTAATCAAGGCCATTCTTATATTTATTCTGCTTGGTGTCCTTTAATTTGTTCCTCTCTCTTGACACGTTCTCGTTCACAAGATTACAAGTGAACCTGCAAATTCGGGTTATTGTACCTTTTGAATACAGTTAAATTAAAACACGAGTTTATTGTAAGAGATCTTATTACAGACTCTCGCTGACGTCTTCTTCGCTGGAAAAATTTTTTCGTCAAATTTTACATTTCGTGCAACTACAATTTTTTGTGGGATGGGATCCCATAAGCGGTACCCATTTATAGCGTAGCCAATTATTACCAACTCTTTGTTTTTAACATCGAATTTTGAACGCTTCTGCTTTGGTACCAATAAGAGATCCAAAAATTCTTAATTTTCCTGGAATGTGAACACTTTCCTTTTTTTATTTCAATTCTTTATTTCTGGAGAAGATAACATTTTTGTCATTATATATTTTACTTTCAGCGATGACATCACGAATTAAGCGGTGACGAATGTCTATGTGTTTTGTCCCTGGCCTGTAGATTTCATTATACGCCAATAAGCCAATGTATTTTCCTTTCTCTGTATTGTAGGTTTTTCCAAATATGTATGTCTATTATCGAGTCGCTAATGGGTGTTGAATGTTGATATCCTTTGTTGTGACTGCCTTTTCCTATCGAGCATAAAAAGAAATTCATCAATTGTTGCTTACGCCGTCGTAGATGCGTTAGGTTCAGGTTCAATTGGATCATTGTTTTCACTGCCGGAGAATAGACGAATTTGCTTTGCACTGTGTTTGCTTGCTATGTGTGCAGCGTATTCCTTTTGCAAGGTTTGGACAGGGCAGTCCGCTTCATGCGATGTCCGAAATCCATTTTTTTACGAACAAAAATTAAAAAAAAAACACACCTTATTGTTTCACACAAACAATTAAGTCAAATTAACGAAAAAAACAAATTAAACATTAATTATAAACGACTTACACGTGAATGCATTTCGAACGCTTTGGTGGCGCTCATCATCAGCACTAACTCAATTGACACAAACAATTATTAGTTTTGGTAAATCCAGAGCGAAGAAGAAACTATACAAGAGAGAACAAAGGTGATTGAATGTCTCCTCCATCCACATTCAAATTGTTGTTTTCTTTTTCGATGAAATAGCTTTCATAAGCATCAAGTCTATTAAAGTGGTTTACATTTTTTATTTATGTTATGATATGCTCTTTCTCATCAGAACCATGACCTTCCGCAATTACATGATCGGCAAAAGCCGATTGTTTTAGTTTTTTCTTTTTGATACAATTGCAATGTTCTTTAAATCTTTTTGTTTGTCCAATGTAACGTCGTTTGCAAACTCCACATTCAATAGCGTAAATTCCCTATTTTTGTTCTTGGTCAACTTTATCTTTTGTAGATGCAAAAATGTTTTTTAGTTTTTGGCTATTAGAGAAATGTTATGTTGATTTAAACGGTTTTTAATTTTGTTCATTATTTCTGGGACATAATTAAAGACTTCTCTTTTCATTTCATTCCTAAAATCCAAACAATTTTGCTTAAACAAAGTTGATTTTTCATTTTGGTACACTTTTTTAAAATTTACTATAGATAGTGGAAGATTGACAATACGATGTGCCATGGAATGAAACGACGCTTGTTTATGTTGAATAGGGCAATAAGAATCACTAGTTATTATTCTTTTTGTACTAGTTTGCTTATGGTATATTGCCACATCAATTTTGTCCAACTTTCTTGTCAGTTCCAAGTCTAAAAAGGCTAGTTTTTGATCCACTTCTTTTTCACTTGTAAATTTTATTGATTCGCATTGATTATTTAAAAGATTTAAAAAATTATCACTTTCCGACTCTTTTAAAATTGTAAAAATGTCATCCACATACCGATAAAAAACTTCTGGTAAACTACCTTCAGCTTTCAATTTCATTTCAAGCTTTGCCATATAAATTTCAGCAATGAAAGGGCTAGTGGGTTACCAATACTTGTACCTTTTGTTGACTTAAAATATTCACTGCGAAACTGGAAAAAACTATGGTTCATACACATGTTGGCAGCTTTTGTATAAACAGATCTTTTTTCACTTGGCACATTATTTTCTATAAGATAATCATCTAATGCCTTAATAGCTTCATCAACAGGCACACTCGGAAAAAGAGACACAACATCATACGAAAACATCTTTTCACCCGGTTTTAAAACTAGGTTTTGTATATTTTTACAAAACTGTAGGGAATTTTTCACCGACGCACTTTTCATGGGATTTAAACAACTCATTTCCCGTACCAACCACTTAGCCACTTTGCTACACGCAGTATCTATGCTCGGAATTATGGGTCGTAAAGAATTTCCCGGCTTGTGAATTTTTGGCAAACCGTGAATACGAGCAACTTTTGGGTTGGGTACAATTAACGAAAACAATTTTTTGTTATTAAACACATTACTTATTTCTTTTCTTAGGCTATTCACTTCATCTATCATTTTTGGCAAGGGATTTTTCTTAACTTTTTGACAATTTCCTTCTTCAATTAACTTTTTCATTTTTTTGTCATAATCATCTTTATCTAATATAACTAGTTTGTTTCCTTTATCTGCCTTAACGAAATAACAATTTTTCTTTTTAATTGAAGCAATAGCCTTATTATATTTATTTATCACAGATTTTCGATCTTTTGATTTATATGAGTATATTAAATTTAACACAGTAGATCTTATACTTATCTGCACATCGAACGGTTTGTACTTGAGCATGGTTTCAATGTCAACAACCAAATCAAGCAAGGGTTCTTTTTTAGGGACCGGTGTGAAATTAAAACCTTTATTTAAAAGTTCCATTTCCAATTTCGAAAAAACAACACTCGACTGGGTTACGACATAATCTTGAATGATTGCAGGTTTACATACACTTTCAATTAAATGTTTTTTATTTTTTTCCCAAAGAAGGGAATTAAACTTTTGTTTGTGAATTGATTTTCTTTTTTCCAATTTACATTTTAATTTTTCTTCACAATCATTTATAAACTCAGACCACTTTTCATAGCACAGACCATCCATTTTCATATGTAACTCATATATGTAGCAATAATTCAACCTCGACTAATTTGCGGAAAATGTGTTTTATCTCACATTTCAAATATTTCACTGTCGCATATTTTACAGCTTCTTCTGCTCTACTGTTTTTTACCGTACAGAATATCGACACAAATCGCATTGTTTTTAACACATTTTCGGAGAAATGCTACGTCAGCACAAAGAAACATTACTTTTTGTTTCAATCGAGTAAATTTGTTCAGATCTGATTTTTTTAAATTTTGGGTCAAATAATGTGGACACTATGAGAGATGTTCTTAAAAATACTTTCCGTTAGTGAATGCAAAACTTCTTGACCGCTCTGTTTAGTTTGAAACAGGTTTAAGGTATATTCTACTACAATATCACTTAAACCTATACAAAATGGCTTGTAGAGGGGATTAAAACAAAATGCGTTAGCTGGATGGCCAACATCTTTGAAATCCTTTAAAATATTCTGTTTGCGTAATTCATAATGCTAACTCGGAACGGATCTGTAAAAGCCGTTTTAACATTACATAAGTGCTATTCCACTTTGTACTAACTTCTTGCATCAATTTTAGCTGGCCAAAGTACCTACTACTTCTGAAAAAAGTAACAATACCTTTGGCTTTTGCCAGAATTGAATTAAATGAATCAATTTTAAAGCAGTCTTGAACAGTTGTCTAAGTTTTAAAATTTCTGTGGTTTTTTTCATGTTTTGTGCACTGTCCGTTGTCATTGCAAATATTTTTTGACGAATACCATATTCTAATAGAATTTTTTTATTGCCTATAAATGAAGCATATATTATTAAAAGATATCTTTATTTATACATATACAATGCGGTTCACATGGTTAGACGCACTGTTGCGGCTGGCAAAACAACTTTAATAATCCGGCACAGCTTTGATGAATCGCGCGGACCGTCAGACATGTGAAGAGAGCCACCCATCTCTTTTCTCTTTGGCGACGAATGGTGACAGAAATAGGTCCGAAGTAATCCAGCCCTGTGAAGGAAAAGGGGCGAACGTATGGTGTTACTCGGTCAAGAGGTAGTGCACCCATCTGTGGTTGTACAGGTTTAGCCTTTCGCATCTTGCAGTCTTCGCATCTTGCCCGCTCACTATTCATCAACCTTCGGATAGAAGGTACCCAAAATTTTCGTCGCAGTTCGCTTATTGCTGTTGTCGTATTTATGTGGTGAAATTTTGTATGATAAAACCTCACTATTAATGCGGTAAGGGGGTGTTTGGTTGGTAGGATGACTGGCTGTCTTGCTTGGAGGGATAAACATCCTGCGTTGCTTATCCTAGCGTTCACACACATGACTCCATCTTCGGCAATAAAGTGGTTCAAAGTTATGACAGTGCTGGCTCTAGAGATAGGTTCATTTCGTTTCAAGGCTGCATACTCTTCAACGAATACCTGCTGTTGCACCCATTGACAAAGTTGTCTTTCGGCTGCCATTTCCTCTTCTGCCTCTAGTTCGCCGCTAACAAGATCTATTTTGAGTGATTTTTTCTTCAGGTTTCCCATATATCGGAACAACCAGGCGATAGTTCTTTTGAGCCTGGAATAATTCAAAAAAACGGTTAATTATATTGTTTATTAAGTTCACCTTTTGATTTGCTAAAAGTAGGTAATGTTTAGTGCGAATCTCTTCATGACTTCTGTCATCCTTTAATCCTATTAAAGACTCGTCTGGCCAGGCGTCTTCATTTTCATACAAGAATTGTGGACCTTTAATTCACCTGCCATTCGACTCCCATCGCATAGGAAACTTAGCCCGCGTTGCCTCATCTGCCGGATTTTACACACCAGGGCACCAGCTCCATTCTTCAACTTGACTGCATTCCAGTATCTCCGAGACACGATTTGCGACGTACTGCTTATATACTCGATGATCTGAACGTATCCAACGTATCACGGTGTGTGAATCGGTCCAAAATTGACGTCTGTTAATTTTCACTGTGTGACACTTTACGATTGATTCCATCAATCGAACACCCATTACTGCTGCCTGCAGTTCCAGCTTAGGTATGGTGTGAAACCGTGTCGGAGCCAAACTACTCTTTGCTGCTACAAAAACCACCTTGATTTTACCTTTGAATGTTGCCCTCCAATATGCCACTGCAGCCATCGCTTCCTCGCTCGCATCCACGAAAACATGGAGATCCACTTGCGCTATTTCAAAGCTCGAGAAGTAACAGCGTTGCACTTGAAGCTCCTTCACTTTTGGCAACTCTTCTATCCACATTTTCCAGCAACGGTAAATATTTTCTGGCAACGACTCGTCCCACTGTATACCTGCCTTCCACACGAACTGCATGAGCACCTTTGCTGTGATCATAAAGTCAACCAGAAATCCGAACGGGTCGAATACCGACATATTCATACTAAGCATTTCTCGTTTGGTCGGTTTTCTAGTGAAATTCAATATTTCTGACGGCACTTTGTTAAACTTTAAAGTATAAACGAAGACGTCTGGTTTTGGCAGCCAATGCATACTCAAATTCGCTCCAGATTATCATCCATGCTCACGGAGTTTGTAACGTAAATTAAGAGGACCAGAGACCTGTATTGAAAACATTCTATCCTACACACCGGTTACAAAACAAAGAAACCTGACCGCATTGGAGTAACCCCAAAAAAAAACTTAAATCTTCGCTACAAAAAAAAATACCTTCCCATCCATATGCGTCGCGCCCAAGACATCAACCACCGCTGTCCGTGGTTAGGGCCGATCACGTATGGAAGGAAAGGGTGCCTTTGCTCGACCATCGCTTTCTTGATCTGCAGCAACCCTGCCCCAATGTAGCTCAGTCAAGGGGGTTGGCTCTTGCTCTGGTATCATAGGCGGTTGTTACATTAGTTTATCCTGCAGATCTGGGTTTTGGTGTTCTAAACCCTAATAAATTTTTAAAATCGCTGGGGCCCGATCAACACAGACTTTTGACCGAATATATGCGTTGTTGAATCCTCACCCTAAGTAGCTCCACAAGGTAGGATGCCAACAGAGGAGCTAGAAAGCCCAAAGAGTCAGAAAAATATTTCATAGCAGCTCGCCGCAGTTCCGGCACGAAATAGACAAGAGGCATATGTAGGTGATCGCATATGCATAGAACAAAAAAAATACAAATCCAATTCCATTAAAAATTGATGAGATGGAAGGATATGAGGGGTGTCGATCGCGACACAACAAGGGGGAGGGGATTAAAGGTGTTGTAAAAATCCCCAATGGCCTCTCAACCCACCCATGATCAAAGTAAGGGCCTACTTTTCCCCTCCTTCAACCGTCTCGTCGTCCTTAATGGACCAAAAAAGCAAATATTAAAAAAGGACCCCTAACTCATCCGGAGTATAATCGGCTATACTCCTACCTTCCACATACTCTTACCTCAGGATTGTTGCATCATCCTCCCTTGACCGTTTAAGAAATCGTGTCCACTCCGAACATATCTGATCTAAACAGTCATACTGAAATGTTCTCACCAATAAAGAGAGACAAAATAATTCTTAAAAATTCAGATTCTACTTCGCGATATATTTTTATTCTTTTTCTTTGTTAAAGTTCCTTAATCCTAACAAAATTCATTCTTTCGGGACCCAAATAATTCTTAACATCAGTTAAAACTGCTTCGCAATTCACAATCGATTATTTAAATCAAACTCTGAAATCATCTCATAAAAAGTAACATTATTCATAATATCGACCATCATTTATTGATCTTATAGTCTAAATTCAAAATTCAACACCGTTTAAATCCAAAAGAAAATTCATTACGTGATCTTACTGGCCTGATTTACTGCTTTGATATTCTAACTATTCTCTCCTACAATCCATTGAATCATACACCATACACTGACTCTGAGCGCTTTATCTCAGGACAATGGACCTCGCAAAACTTCATAAAAAAATAAATAAAGAATATGATCTAATCGAGTGATAATTTCGCGATCCCGATCTCCGGATCTTAATACCATACACGGAACCGAATGTTTAGAAAAGGGAGAAGGTTTGATTCCCAAAAAAATTTTCCAAACCGTTTGTTTGGAGGGCCAACAACTACTAAATTTATATATGTATGTATCAATAAAAATAGATATGTATATGTAAATATGTCATAATCATTCAATATAAAAAGGATTTATATATTATATATATTTTTACCATCTCTCATGGGAGTTTCCAAATACAAAACTTCCCATGGGCCGTCGCAGCAGTGCACTCCTGTCTGGCTGAAAACAAGAAAATTAAAAAAGGTGGACAAAAAAAAAACAGAAAGGATACTAATGACAACATATGTACATTCATATACGAGGATAGACAAACACCCGACGATGTCTCGATGTTTGCTTTGGATTATCAAAACTTTCTTTTTTCTTTTATTACTTTACGATTCTGGGCGCGTTGCCGTATGAAGATATGATGGTGCTTATTCTCGGCACTCTTTCATACTATAAGACTATAGGGAGGCCGATCTCGTATCAATGATGAACCACGATGGACAAATAAAAGGAAAATACGTATACAAAAAGATAAGGAAAATTTACTGACCCGAATTCTGGCTCGAAACGATGAACCAGGTCGCGGCGCGGCGTTTGCGTTTCTAGGTACCGAGTACTTGTGTCTTCCAAGTATAAGGCACTGGTGCAATGTTCTTGGTGACTACCGGAGAATGGCAATGAATGTATGTCAAATGGACCGAGAGTCTAGCTTTACACTTCATGTAATGTGAATTTCAGGTATAAAAGGAATTCCTCATTAAGGTCGTTAAGTGCAAACAAAAGAAAAAGTGATAAACAACAAAAAAAAAAAACAAACGAATAATAAAGGATATCTTAAAAATTACAAATATTTTGAAAGTAACTAGCCTAGAGCCTAGGATAAATAAGCTACATATAACATCCAAAGGATTAGTGGCACTGGATTCCGGCCGCAGGTAGAGATTTCTTGCTTGTTCAATGTTGTGGGAGATTCCCATTCATATCCCTCAATAATGGGATTGCGTAGTGCTGTCGTCGTTCCTCTTCGACGTTCGTGGGCAGAGACCAATCTGAGTCTTGTCTACCACATTCGCTTACAATACGTATATAAAAGGGCGGTCACCTGGTGTATCTGGTTAAGGTTAGGATTCGCTTGATTTCTCGATTTGCTACTTCCTGAAGTACCTCTTTCGAGTGATGCGGGGTCTTGGGACTCCTTACAGTGGCTCTTATATTGTTGGGTATTGTTGCTTGCGGTTAGCTGATAGCTGGACATATCCAGTTGAAGGGATGACGGCGCCTCCGTGTGATGGACTGCGGCCGACACAGGGCGTAAAGCTTCCTTGTCTTCCGCGACAGCTCTTGGGCGTTTTGAAAATGGGAATGGCTTGCCACTGGGTCAACTTTGATCCTCAATGGGAGTAGATATGGTTCCTGATAAAGGAATAAGTAAGAAAGTTCGCATTTAGGAAGTGCGTCACATTTTTCGTATGGATTCCCATAAGAAAGTATTCTCACGTTATGGGCAATCCGATTCACAAATAATAGCAAAAACAATTAAATATTGGGAGTGAATATGTCTTTTTGTGGTGTTGTGATAAGGTCCTGTTGACAAGTTCGTTTGACATCGGAAGCGACTGATGACTTTCTGAGGGTAATGTAGCTTGTTGCTGGTCAGTTGTCGTGTATTGTTGTAACCACTGGTTTGTAATGATCGGCTGAGGCATTGTTTGTGACGATAGTAATTGCGCATAGCTTCGATTTTGCTGCTGAGGCTGTGTTGAGCTAGGAACTAACTTTTGGCAATTTGCTTGGACAAACGTTGACTGACTTGACTGTTGTGACGATGATTGATCTGCCACGAGCTGTTCCACATGATTGTGCTGGCAATTGGAAAGTAGGTAGAGGTTGTTGATGTGAGGCTGGCTGAACTTGCTGTAAATTTGTAGGGGCAATTGATATATTGTTTGAAGTGGGGGTTTGCACTTCGCTCCGACGTGTTCCAACGTCCTTTGACAAGGTTGAAGTGACGTTTTTAATCGACTCATTAGTTTGTTTAAGAAGGGCTTGCATGGTTTGTATTTGTATACTAAATTCGTTTCGCAAATCGTTCATCTTACTATTAAATTCGTTTATTCGTAATCCTGAATCAATATTAAGACTACTAGAATTGGGGTTACTTACTGTGGCATTTTAGGTGGCAGCGGGAAGCGTAGGTGCACTTAATTGGGCTGTGGGAATGTTTAATAGCGCCCCACCTTCACCTACGACGATAGGTGTTTGTGCATTCTCTGTTGTACTGGCAAGTAGCATGGCGTTGGTTGTACTGGCAGGGGGCGATTGTTGTAGTGGCATGTTAGTTGTTGATGACTCGGTGTAAAAATCTGTATATTTTTGTGGCTGAACTCCCTTATTACTTCTTTTACTTGTCCTTCTGAGTGAGTCTTGGGTCGATGGCATTAATTGAAAGGGGAACAAGAAAGAGAACCTGGCATAGGCTCCCTGGCTAGTTAGCGTTAAAAAACTAAGTATGGCTGTGAAGGTTTAGTAAATTGGCCTAAACTTTATTAAGGCAATGAGTTTAGGAACACTTTATCGCTCAAACAACTAATTTTTATTTGTAGTACAATAAGCTTTTCTTATAAATTAGTACTTGCGTGTTTTTGAGCACAAGAAGAAAATGGTCCAGAGTATTTGTGGGCACAATTTACATGCGGCTCGCAAGATTTTGACTAATCTTAATCGGTGGCATACGGCAGGTTGGATGGTTATGGCATAAGATGACTCCCACGATGATATTAGATTTGTCTGCAGTGGTAATAAATGCGACCACCTGGGCAAAATGACAAATCTCCTTTCTTCAATAATCCGTACTGGCGATGAAAACCATGGATTCACAAAATGGCGGCGGATGGGCAAAGGCTTTTATTTTTCAATCGTAGGTAGATCGATGGCAACAGCATATATAATATGTTCAAATTATTCTCAATCGTGATTCGATGGCAATGACAAATATAACTATTATTCTCTATCGTAATTCGGTGGCAATGAGAGAAAATTTAGAATAAAAATTGTTGCGGCTGGCAAAACAACTTTAATAATCCGGCACAGCTTTGAATAAACTTTTCTCCAAAATGCAATAAAGACGGATTGCTTTAGCTTTAGTGTAACGAAGTGTTTATTCTCTAAAAAATTTAATAACAATATTTGAATAAATTACTTAAAATAAATAGCAACATATTAATTAAATACAGAAACTTACAAATTTTCCTTGCTGCTGGATCTCAAAAAAGTAAAATGTCTAATGAGCCTCCAAATTATAATAATTTAACAAAAGGGCGCAAATCTTAAGTAGGTATAAATTAGAAAAGGACAAATATAACTTTACTTAAAGAGGCAACTAGATATGTTTAAATTGACAGAATAAAAAAATGATAGCATACAGTCATCGAAGTAAAAGGGCTGCGTTCCATTCTCGACACGCAAAGTTTTTCTCCGAATGAATTGTAGTTTTTCTGTTTTTTTTTGTCATCCGCTAAAGTGGATGGTCTTTGGCTATTTACGAAGGTGCCAATTTCTTCTTTTAGACCATTAATAAAAGCATTCAGAATATCTTTCTCAACCATATACAGTTGTCCTTCAAACAACCTATCACATTGATTATTCAAGTATATGTCTTGAATTCTGCGCCTTTGTAATGTCTCAAACTTTTGAGTATATTGCAAGACAGTTTCAGTTCTGCCCTGCTGAAGACGCGTCATCTCCATATTATTGCACAATTGCATAGGAGAGTATGTTTAATGTGATAGTTTTCACACTTTAAATTCAATTTAAGTAAAAGAGAGAATTCAACTTTTTTAAACGGGATAGATAATTTTTATTTCGACTTGCTGCTAACTACTTCTGTATTGCTTTACAGTCTGTTACATAAAAACGTGGTCACTGTTAAATAATAACAACAATTGATTTTTGGTCGTCAATACTTAATGCAAATACATCAGTAGCAATTCAAATCTCCTGCATTGTCAATTATGGCCTGGCACCGTCAGGTCATACTTTCCACTAGTTTTTCTGCATATTCTACCAGAAAAGACGTCCAAATGTTCCGAATTTTGTGGTTGATGCTCGGAAATGGCCAGAAGGAGGATTCATCAGAAAAAATTACGTTGCTCCAATCGCGGTCCAAGTTTTCCTTCGCCCATTCCACTCGTTTTTCAACGTGTTTTGCACTCAACATTGGTTTTCCAAAGTACTGCGATATTTCAGTTTATTGGCAAGCAAGTGCCTGCAAATCGTTCCGTAAGATATGTCAACACCTTTTGCTTTCAATTTCACATCAACTTCACGTAAAGTCAAAGTTGGATCTTTCGAGAACAATGCGAGAACCTTTTTTTCGTCTTTTTTTTGAAACTGCTTGCACTTCCGCGATCAGGAAAATCATCAACGTTACTGACCTTTTTATAGCGATGTATCCACTTGCTAACGAACTGCTTTGACTTTCCCATATATTTCGCAGTAGCAGTTTGCGTTAATTTGGGTCCTTTTTCATGAAAACATAGAAAAATTGCCTCAAAGCGAGAGGCGTAAACAGCACTCATTTCGAAAAACCACTCAATTGAAGACTAAATTTGACAGACAGCTGACTTTTTACAAAAAGCATGAAGGACTGAGGTGCCCTCTATGTCATAGAAAAAGAAACAGGACGCTCTGATTTTTTATCTACGTGTAACAGTGACCACGCTCTTATGTAACGGACTATATGTGTTCAACGATATTCAATATAATAATTCTTTTGTTCAATTCAAGTATGTACCTTTTATTAGTTTTTTTTTAATGAGAGTAAATTCAGTATAAATTTAAGTGTTTACTTTTTAGTTAAATCTATACAAATATTTAGTACTATTTATAATTCATTTTCAAGTACTTTTAATATAAAATACATAATTCATTTATTGAAATTATAAATTGCAATGGCATTAACATTCTGCCCACTTTGAAGTATCTGAAGGATATCTTCAATCATCAATCGGGATGGGTGCTAATCGATGAACTGCTCTGCGAATGGTTCCCTTTTTTGTTTGCATATCAACGAGTCCTTTCATCAAGATATCATTTAGGGATTTACCTGATGAAGTCTTAGCACTATAATCGAAAACAACTGATCGAAATCAAATTCCTTTATTTGATTTATAAGAAACAATTAATTCAAGAAAGTGCATGTACGAAACCAAATTCTTTCAGTTGATTTATATTATAAAAAAAACAAACAACAACCATTTTATGGGTAAACAATTAAAAGACGCACAAATTATTTCAATTTTTATAAACTATTTTATTCTATTTGTTAATGTGGCGGCTGGCGAAAGAGGACTGACTGTTACAAAAATGCATCAAGAATCAAGAACCCTCCAGTATTGGTTTTTTTTTTATGGAAACCAATCCCAAATATAAGTTGCCTTTAGCAACCTATATGCTGTCCATAGCTTTGACACTATGTGTATACAAAATGCAGCGCAGCATATTCCGCTGACTATTAGAATTATTTTTACTGGTGGTGGCATCATGAAATACTTTAATAAACAAAACTATGCATCTTGCACAAAATGTTCATGCTATTTATATGATTATAGCGATGAAACATTAGGCAAGAATGCAGAGAGTGACATTCTATGCCTGAATTATGTGAATCATACATATTTTGTTTCAACACTGGAGAGCTCTGTTTTCCTAGTAAAATAATATCAAATTAGAACACTATTCAGATAACAAGACAATAGAGTTGGATGAGAAAATTATGATGATTAATGTAAAAACAATGAATTGAATTAAATAGATAAGAAAATTTTGATGATTAATGTAAAAACAATGAATTGAATTAAATAGATAAGAAAATTAGCATTTAAATAAAAAAAAAATGATAATCTTTACTTAACAACAACTCTTAATTTCGTGGTAGAAGAATCCGACCTAAGTATTCTTTGTAGTTGTTTTTAAAAAGTGTTCTTCACATTTTATCCCTTCAGGCTTTAACAATTTTGAAGCAGTGGGATAGTTTTCGATTTCCCAAAACTTTTCAACAAATTCATTGAGATTTTCATCTTTTGTCTGCCGTTCACTTCCTAGCAAGCAAACTGTGGAAGTTTTGGCGTTTGACAAATCATCCAACCAAAAAGAGTTTTTTGAAGTGTAATCTTCTCTTCCAATTTGATCTACCCAATAGCTAGTAACTCAAAGAAATGATCTGCACCTATAAGCAAATCTATCTTAGCTCATTGAAGTTAGGATCCGCTAGCACAATATTTTTAGGTATTCTCCAACAATCTACCGTAAAGATTGACTAGGCTGAAGATGAGTAATATTTCTGATTACCAGCAAGTCTAACTGAGTCTCAAACTCCGAAATCCTCGATTTACAAGTCGCGTTTGTAGTATATCGAACGTTTGTCACCTCATTTCCTATTCCGCTTATCAGTATCTCTGACTTTGATTTTGGCAATCTTAATCTTTGTGACATACTTTCAGTTATAAAGTTCAGTTGAGAAGCCGAATCTAACAAAGTGCAAACAGGTTGATATCTACCAAAACTATCTTGTATTAAAACCATAGCCGTGGCTAATATAGTTTGATTGGAGGATCTCCCCACTAATGAAGCTGAATGAGATGCTCCTTGGCCTGCATTTTCAACACCCTTGTTGACTGTAAACCTATGAAGCAGTTTGTGATGTGGTAACGAACATATAGTGCATTTTGGTTTAGTGCAATGTCTTACAGAATGCTCTTTCCCCAAACAGTTGACGCATAGGATTCGTTTTTTAACTTCCAGGAACCTCCTTCCCACTGGTAAGCTAAGAAAATCTGGACATGAGGCCACAAATTGTTCCAAAGACTGACAATATTCACATTTAATACGCTCCGCTGCTAAAGTTGTACCTTGAAACTTTCTAAATTGTTTCTTTCCACCTTTTTGTGGACTGGACTGGTCAGATTTTGTATTGATTTTAGCAGCACTAGTTGGTTTTTGTAGCCTGGTTTCCTTGGCTTCTAAGCTTTTGCAACGGGCGGTCCAAAACCTTACTAAATTTTTCCCACGTTGAGAGCTTTTCATAACCTATTGCATCCTGCCATTTAGTTTGAGTTTCTTCATCAACTCGATCCAAAGCTAACGAAATCAATATAGAAGTTGCTATAACTTTGTGACTTCCAATAGAAAGCATTGCATTTAAATGCGTATTAAAACTATCTTCTAAATGGCGCAAAGATGAAGCAGATACTTTGGACATTTTTGGAAACTCTAATAAACTGTTGATATGCTCTTGAAAAATAAGAGTTTTATTATCAAAACGAGTTTTCAATCTATCAAGGGCTTTTTGATAATTTGTTCCAACGAAGTTAAAATCTCTAAAAGCACCCAAAGCCGATCCTGAGAGACTTCTAAGTAAGTAGTTAAACTTTTGTAAGTTTTGCAGTTAAATGCGTATTAAAACTATCTTCTAAATGGCGCAAAGATGAAGCAGATACTTTGGACATTTTTGGAAACTCTAATAAACTGTTGATATGCTCTTGAAAAATAAGAGTTTTATTATCAAAACGAGTTTTCAATCTATCAAGGGCTTTGTGATAATTTGTTCAAACGAAGTTAAAATCTCTAAAAGCATCCAAAGCCGATTCTGAGAGACTTCTAAGTAAGTAGTTAAACTTTTGTAAACTGTCGAGGCTCTCATCTTTATGAACAAGATTCATAAATAAACCTATGAAATTGGGATAGTCAGAAAATTTTCCAGAAAATGTAGGCAGTTTGATAGGTTCTAGTTATGAACGAGGGCGAGTCGGTTCAGGAAAATACGTTGCATTTAAATGCTCAGCAGCAGTGGTATTTCCTCTGCGTTCAGATAAAATTGACATTATGCTTGTTTTTGAGCTAACATAGATGTCTTCTACTTCTTCTCGAAAGGCTTCATTAGCCGCTTCCGTCATCAGGATTATTAAACCGTTCAATGGATGTTTGAACATTTAAAATCTGCTTAAAATACGATTCCAATATTTCTAATCGACATTCTAACTCAGGTTCTGACAACGTACGTCCCTTCTGCACAATAATATTTTTTGTTCGTCTCATGCTTCCTTTCGACGATGACCGCAACGCTTTCAAATCTGATAAAGTTTTTCCTAAACTATTCTCACTTTGCGATGATTCATCTTTGCCCTTCGTATTATTAGTATCTGTCATCGTTACTACTTTTTATAAACTTAGCTTTTTTTGATTGAAGAAAATCCAACTATCAACAAATCTGCACTACCTTACAGGAAATCAAGAACAATAACGAAATATTCTGACCACCTCAACAACAATGTTTATTTGTAGATTTGTCTGCAACAAATTTTCTCCTCAACCTTAGCAGCAACAGCAACTCCAAACACAGCAAATTTATCAAATCGATTCAAAGATAGTAATAAATGTTTATTTACCGCCGCGCCGGTGAAATGATGTTTACACGTGTTCCATCAATACATCCAATAACACCTGGTAGGTTGTATTTTTCATAAAAATGTTGAGTAATTTCACGTTTTTCATCTGGCGTTAGCCAAGATATCCACCGAGGACAAAGAGTCTCTTCAAGTATTCCGAGAACTTCTGATAGTACTAGGCTGAAAGTGCTTTGCGCTAACCCAATTTCGTAGTCCTTACCCACTCCTTTCAGATATGCACCCTCTGCAAAAAATCGCAAACAAGCGGCGAGCTTGACAGTGGAGGTACTGCATTTGTAATAATATCCAGCAGAAGCTTAAAAGCCGGTTTGTTTAGTCTATAATGCTGCTGGAAACTGAAAATTATGTAAATACGATTAACAAAAAAAAATGTCTTTAATTCTTACAATGGTTCACGCAACTCCAAAGGATTGGAATTATCCCTTAAATACCTTCGAACAGCTCTTTCTTCAGTCCTTTCTTCTTCCTCTACCAACATTTGAAGGGCAATGCTTATCATAATTTTGTTTATTTTTTGGATCTTTATTTAATAAAAAAAAATATAAATCCTTTGCTCTCATCACAAAACAATTTTTTTGTGTCACTTTATTAAATTCTTGCTGGTGTCAAAACAAAAATACACTTCACTAGGTTTGTTTATTTTCTAAACACGAATACTCACATGTTAAGAAACAGAGAGGGAAATTATGTATTTTTACAGATTAAGTTGTTTTTTTTTGCAGGTAAATCGATTGGAAATGGATTTAAAAGCGTGTTTTCACAATCAGTGTCCTCAATTTTAACAGGAAATTGCAGCACTACAAACATTTATTTGGGTTTTTATATTCAACAGGGGAAGTTGGTTCGGATATCATTCTCTGTTTTTATCAGAAATGGGGAAATTTATTGCGAGCTCAGCTCTATGAACACGTCAATTATTCGAATTGTCAGTCCTGATTCGAAGTAAAATTTTATTTGGGCGAAACTCGCAATAACTTTTAAAATTTCGGGCGAACACAAATATTTCGGGCGAACGATTTTCCGGGCGAAACTCGCAATAAGGCTGAATAACTCATTTGACCATGTACTGGATTAGTACGGTTTGGAGGGAGATTAGATTTTATATGTTTTTAAATTATCCCCTGGAATCGGGCTTTTGAAACTTTAGTCAACTGTATATTTTTTTTTGTTTGGGTACTGCCCCAGTACTAATTTGAATATTCACCAATATTCATTTCTTTTATCATATTTCTCATTGTTGTGTGAGAAATGACTACGTTACCAGTTTCTTGACATTTTTTAGCATAAGCCCTATGAACTTCCAATACTGTTTGGAAATTTTGCTCTAGGTACAATTTTGTGGTCTCCTTTCTGCAGTAGTGGGAAGGCAACTTACTTAAATTTTGTAAAAACTCTTTCATGAAATTTAGTTCTGCACTTTTAGGACATTGGACATTTGTGTAAAGATTTATTCTTGTCTTTGATTCCCAACTGGCTCTTTTTCAACCAATTTAAAATTGACCATTCTTTTATTCCAGTTGTAGCAATATACATTTTCTTGCAGACCCGAATGTTGTCTCCTTCTGAATTTTTTAAAAAATATTTCAAAGTAGTTTGCCTGCTGTTAATTCCATCGACATTATTTATCAAAACCGTTGCGCAGACAAAAGCTTTTATTTCATCCCAGTTAAGATTGTTCCAAACACGATCAAAAATTACCTTTCTTTCCTCATTGGACAACTTGTGGCATTCGTTCCTGGAACCCTTGTGTACAACCTTGCACTTGCATCGTTCTCCCATTACACGGGCTTATTTTTTTGCAGTTTAAAATGTATTTTTTTTGAATTTTGGTTTTGAGAACACCAAATAGGACTTTCCCTGCATCCTCAGCTCTTTATTTATTTTTCTTTTATTTGGTTTTGACTTCGTTATAGGAACCGGGTCATTAATATCTTAAATAAGTAGGTATTATCTTAATTTAAGTATTTCGGATGGCAATGACTATAAAACAATTCTCACCTTCTGTACCTTCCGTATTTGAAATAATATCTTTATCATCATTTACCTCAAGGATTGAAACTTCGCTTAACATATCAATGAATCCACGGTCTACATAAGAAAATGTTAAACTCTGATTTTGATTCTCATTTGCTTCATTTTCATTAGGGGAAAGAATTAAATTTTGATTATGATCGTCATCAGAAAAGTGAGTTGTGATGTCAATCTGATTTCCATCACCAATGGACAAATTCTCGTATTCCATCGCATCATCTTCATCATCTTAAGTTATACAAAAGTAATTCTTTTAGCTGTATCTTATATAAATATAAAAATTCTTAATGAATGGGTCCTTACCATTGAGCACATGATTTAAGAATTCTTGCTCAATATCATTATCAATCCTTGAATTTGATTTCGAATCATGAGCCTTTTTCAAGGCTAAATTAAGCATTAACAGTGCTCCAGAAGTCATTTTTAATTAATGCAGAACCTCGTAAGTATATTTTTTTTTAAATTAGCCAAAGCAGAACTTCGTATTTATTCGTTGAATTGAAATCTCTAATAAACAATAAATAACATAAAGATACTATATAATTTTGTGTCTTATATAAACATTTATCAATAAATATTACCAATTTAAACTTTTTTTTATTATTTATGCACTTTACCCAGACGTGAAAACAAATCTATTAACTTATGTACGTAGTAGGAGACTTACGAGGTACTGCTTAATTTTTTATTTGATTTATAATACGAGTTTTTGAATTGTGTCATTCCTGAAAAATATTCGGAACAACAATGTTGATCTAAAAATACCAAAAGATGGCTCTGAATCTCCTGATTTTTTTGCATCAATAATATTTTTTCGAATTTTTCGACTTACGAGGTTATGAAGTTTTTTCATGAAAAACTACATAACCTTCTTCAATATCTGATTCACTGATTTTATATTTTTCTAAAATTTGGGCTAATGTTAAATGAACTATAGTCCCACTTTCTTTAGTTATGCAAGTAAACTTCTTATTTAAAAGTTCCTCATTGAATTCAAATTCAGAACCCAAGCTTGTCATTTTTCTGATATTTACAGTCAGTCACAAAAGTCTACGTAGGTATAGTGCTAAAAAGTGCTAAATTACCGCTTTTAGTTAAAATTCATTAATTGTATTAATTTAAAAAAGAGTATT
Organism: Eupeodes luniger; assembly: GCA_951509635.1. NCBI lineage: Eukaryota > Metazoa > Arthropoda > Insecta > Diptera > Syrphidae > Eupeodes > Eupeodes luniger. The sequence goes on along the minus strand of OX608073.1, from coordinate 156,480,151 downwards.
TATTATTTAAAAACAATTACTTAAAATTAGTCATTTTATTAGAATTAAAGAAAAAACGAGAAAAAAAAAAAAAATTGATACACGAAAGTCTACATATGATCAAAATTAAATTAACTAAAAATTAAATAAAATCAATTTAATATTTTGTTGGACCACCTTGTGAGTCCTGGACAGGTTTGAGTCTTCGAGGCATAGACCGAACTAAATTTTCGGTGACGTCAGGGGTTATTGAAGACCAAGCATTCGCAAGAGCCGTTGTCAATGAATTTTGATCTGTTATCCTAAATTTGCGAACCCTCCGTTCCAGTTCATCCCAGATGTGCTCTATGATATTGAGATTTGGAGACTGCGGTGGTGGATGAAGCTGTTTTGGGACCCTAAACACCAACCACTCCTTAATAATCTTCGCCGCCGTATGTTTGGGGTCGTTGTCTTGGTGCAGGATCCAGGTGGTTACGAGCCCTAGTGCTTCAGCAGAGGTGTGCAAATTATTACGCAAAGTATCCAGATATTGAAAACGATCCATATTCCCTTCAATAAAAACAAGCCTCCCTACACCAGAGGCTGCTACAGCCCCCCAAACCATCACATGTCCTCCTCCGTGCTTCACTGTAGCAACAAGATTTTTCATATCCATTGCTTGGTTCACCTTTCGCCATATTTTTCCCCTGCCATCGGATCCAAAAATATTGAATTTACTTTCATCAGGAAAAAGTACCCTTTTTCAAAAACCGTGGTCCTCCGAAATATGTAGACTTTTATGACTGACAGTATATTTTTTTTTTAATACAAACAAATAATTTGTATGTAATTTAATTAATAATTACAATATAATTTTGTTTTTGTTCCAGACACCTATTCTTTTTTATTGAACAAAGTATTATATATTTCATTTTGTGCTTCTTTGAGAATTAACTTTAATTTCTTTGCTTTGTTAACCAAGTGGTGTTGGTTTCTAGTTACTGATACTTTTGTTTTTACACTATTTTTGTTTTTATTTATGATTTCTTCCTTAGTTAGATCTCTTTTTTCTTCTTGCATTTAGGTAATAGATAATTTACAAATAAAAAAAAGAACTAACCTAATTATTTTTTAGAATATAAATTATATTCTTTTATATAATTTAAGCTGCCGCCTACCGCTTAATTTATTGAAAAAATGCCTTATCCTTTCAACACACTTGAAATAATATAATCTTTATTGTCAGTCTACAGATGAACCTAAGTCAAAGAAAAATGATAGCTATATAAATGTTATAATATACACATTCAAGTCTCACATATAGATATGCACCCTGCTTCCGAAAAGGTTAAAGAATGCAACAAATCGAAATCGAAAGTGCGTGGACTCCCATAATAGCTAAGCCTAGTCAATGTGCCCACTTTTATATAAGCCTATAGAACTCAAAATCTTAACCAAACTGTTTTGAAAGATATAGTTGCATGTGCGCGCCTGACTTTTTATTTTATTCTTCACATTCAGATAAATATATATTTGTAAAATGTTGTATTGAGAGTAAAATTAAAAATTATTAGCGGGTCTATGAAATAACTCCCACGAAATAAGTCCCACTTTTAAAAACGAAATAAGTCCCACCAAAAATTGCTTAAAAAAATGAAATAACTCCCACGAAATAAGTCCCACTTTTGAAAACGAAATAAGTCCCACCAAAATGAAATGATTTAAAAATGTTCTTGAAATGAAATAACTCCCACTCAAAATGAAATAACTCCCCCTTGAATAATATATTTCTTAAATGAATTAAGTCCCACTTTCATAAATGAAATAAGTCCCACTAGTAACAACGTTTGGATTCGTAAAGGTGACGTGAAATAACGCCAAATGAAATAAAGCCAAATTCAAAAAATTTGGCATTATTCGTTTTTGAAAACGAAATAAGGCCAAATTTTCAATTTGGGTTTACTATTTCACTTTAGAAAACGAAATAAAAGCAATTTGGCATTGTTTCGATTTAAAATTTTGCAGAATTAGGAAAAAACATAAAGTAAAATTATCTTTTGTTTTCTCTCTATGCTAAAACAAGTTTTTTTGAATTGATAGCACGTCGGCGTACTAACAGCTAGGTATGTAAGGATCCCCCTGCTTGGGATCACTATAGGATTTGGGGTGGGTGCGAGTTTGGGTATATGCAAAGAACTTTTGCATTTGAGCACTAAAATCAAAGAAATTCCTAACAAAAAAAAAGCAAGAATGGCTCACAGTTATGAAAGAATCACAACGCATTCGTGTTCTTTGCATATACCCAAACTCGCACCCACCCCAAATCCTATAGTGATCCCAAGCAGGGGGGTTGCAGGGGGGCAGCATGCCCCCCCTTACATACCTAGCTGTTAGTACGCCGTGCTATCAATTCAAAAAAACTTTAGAAAAGTAGCTATTCTAGACAATAAATCAACCATTTTTGCGTGTTCTTTTTATAAAGCAACAAAAAGAACATTATGAAATTCAATGAGAAACAACGTGAAGAGCAACAAATAACGGCAAAAATTATTAAGCATTCACTTAAAATGCAAAATTATGAAAATGAAATAAGTACCACTTAAAACGAAATAAATCCCACCAAAATATAAATTTAGGGGTATGAAATAACTCCCACTTTACAAAACGAATTTATTCCCACTCAAAACGAAATAAGTCCCACTTAAAATAAAAACGCGTAACGAAATAAGTCCCACCAATTTACGAAATAAGTCCCACTTTTAAAAACGAAATAACTCCCACTTTCAAAATAGCAATTTTTGGTGGGACTTATTTCGTTTTTAAAAGTGGGACTTATTTCGTGGAAGTTATTTCATAGACCCATTATTAGCATGTAGAGGCGAAACTATAACCATTTTACTAGGAATAAACTTCCACCGAGAATAACCAATTTTATGTGTTTCACAATTCCACATGCGAAATGCCTACATACATATATAATAGATGAATTTACAAATAGAAAAAAGAACTTAGCTTTTTGTTTTTTAGAATATAGCTGCCGCTATATTCTATAATATATATATATATTTATTAAAAATGCCGTGTGCTTTCAACACACTTGCAATAATATAATCCTTTTTGTCAGTCTACAGATGAACCTATAAGTCGAAGAAAAATCATTGAGTTATATAAATGTTACATACATATAGAAAAAAGAACTTACTTTTTTATTTTTTAAAATATAACTGCCGCCTGCGGCTTAATTAATTGAAAAATGCCTTGTCCTTTAAACACTTGCAATAATATAATCCTTGTCAGTCTACAGATGAACCTAAGTCAAAGAAAAATGATTGAGAGTATTGAGTGTATTTTATTCTTCACATTCAGATATATACATTATATACAATCTTGGGACATTCCCGATTGAAAAAATAACTCTTAAAATTTGTAAAACGTTTATTGCGACTATATAAGAATAAACTTCCCGCGAAAATGCCCCATTTTAGGTATTTCACAATTCCACATGTGAAATGCCTACATACATATATACCTAATTTCAATTTCATTTTTCTTTTATAAAACATGATCTTATACTTATAGAAAATAATGATTTCACGTGAACAACCCACAAAAAGCTTTTTGTTGGTTAATCGTCAAGCACAAAATGCTGTTTTTGATTTCACATATTGGCTTGCCAGTATGCCTGTTCAAAGCTACATGTATGTGTCTAACTATAAAAAACTTCGAAGATTGTTTAGTCTCTCAATTTAATGTCCATAGAGACAAAGAAGAACAGAAACTGTTTTAACAAAGAGTACTAAGAAACATAGGGTGCATGTACATTAAATAGGTATTGTATATTCTATTTCAACACCCCCACTGAATGTACAATCTATTTGAATTTAATTCCAATAGCTGAAGAGCAAAACAAATGTTTTTGGTGATTAACTGACTTCGTCAGAAAATCGGCTTACATCTCTGATGTATTGATGTAATTGAGCTTGACTTCACCTTCGTTTATCTTGTCTCGTACAAAGTGGTGCCTGACGTCTATGTGCTTCGTTCGTGGGTGATAAGCAGTAGTCAACGCCAAACAAATAGCACCTTTGTTGTCACAATTAATCGTTGTTGATGTTGAAGTACATGGAACAAGTTCCTTTTCCGAACTCTTGAGCCATATAGCTTCCTGCACGGCGGAGGATACTGCCATATACTCAGCTTCCGTTGATGACAGGGCGACAGTCGGTTGTTTCTTCGTATTCCACGAAACTGCCGCTTTTCCAGAATAGAAAACGTAGCCTGTAGTTGATCGACGGTCATCACTATCGTTCGTCCAATCTGCATCGCAAAATCCAATTACTTCACGATCCTTGGATTTACAGAACTCTAGCTTAGCATCAGCTGTTCCCTTCAAGTAGCGTAGGATTCTTTTAACAGCGGTCGAGTGTGGCTTGCCAAAATTGTTGCTGAAACGAGATACATTACTTACAGCAAAACTTACGTCGGGCCTTGACACCTGCGCAGCAAACATGATGCACCCAACCGCCTCTTGGTATGGAATATCGGAAAATTAATTTCTTTCTTCTTCAGATTGAGGACACATAAGTTTTGTAAGCTTCTGGTTATGGTCCATCGGCGTGTTCACAGGATTGCAGTCTGACATTTCGAAACGTGACAATATCTCCCTGATGTAATGTTCTTGGTCAATGCTGATAGACCCCTTCTCACTATTTCGTTTTATTTGAATTCCTAAAAAAAAACGGGCCTCTCCCATGTCCTTCATATGGAAAGAACTGTGAAGATACAATTTTAGTTTTTTCTTTGTTTCAAAATCTTTGGAGAAAATTAAAATGTCATCGACATATACAGCTACAATAATCGGACTTGCATTCTTGTGAGAAAAATATACACACGGGTCAACTTTTGATTTCTCCAATCCAAACTGTAGAAGTGCGGTGTCTAGCTTCTCATTCCAAAGCCTACTAGCCTGCTTTAGACCATACAGAGATTTCTTCAAGCGACATACTTTACCAGTTTTATCAGAAAACCCTTCAGGTTGTAGCATGTAAATCAAGTCCGGTAAATCTCCCTGCAAGAATGCAGTCACTGCATCCATCTTGTCTATATCGAGATCATACTGAGCGGCTAACGAAATCAAAAAACGTATTGTACTGTAGCGCACCACCGGAGAAAAGGTTTTCTCGTAGTCGATGCCTTTTCGTTGTGAACAACCTTTTATTACCAAGCGGGCTTTATAGCGACAAATTGCACCATCGGAATTGCGTTTAGTCTTGAAAGCCCATTTACAGTTTATAGGTTTTTTACCAGATGGCAAATCGACAAGCTCACAAGTATCATTCTTCTTCAATGAATCTAGCTCATCTGCCATTGCTTGTCGCCAACATTCCGAATCTGCTCTACTAAGAGCCAGCGTTACCACTTCTGGGAAAAAAGTCGAAGTGATTTCCGAGTCAAAAAGGAAGTGAAATGAGAAAAATGGAGGTGAATCTGAAATCAACTTTTTTGTAAAAAAAAAAATTCTTTTTTTCATTAAAGTACATTATTTATTAAAACAACAAAACACCGAAATATACATATAAGACAAAATATACATATCAGACTTCTTTTTTTAAGTTTAACAATTAAAATAACTTAAATAAATTATTATCATTATAAATAAATAACTTTTTATTTGTATATAATGTAAAACTATTAGGTAATACTATCTTTTAAAACAAAAGTTAGGAACTTTAGTTTCGTTTCATTCTTTCCTACATATTTTTTTCTCATTCAGTTCATATCTTCCGTCAATAAATTTATATTTTTTAAAATAGTCCATCAACTTTTTTGGTGGATCAAAAATATCGTTTTTTGATAAATTCGCTTGTTTCAAGAGCTCTCTACACAGCATTAAACTCTCCACTGTTCCACAGAGCAGTTTATTTGTTTTAACGTTTTTAAGATTATTCATCTCGGAAAACTTACGTTCTGCTGCTGCCGAACTGTGGGGTAAAACTGCTATATTGAGCATAAGGTCGGAGAGCTCTTGAAACATTGGTTTTCCGATCGAATTTTTAACATTTTTCAATTCGTTCCAAAATTTAACTACACCTGTTTCAGGTGAGAAATTGCTAACTAGGTCATTATTTACAACGGCAAGTAGACGCCACTGTGAATTCAGTTCCTCCACATCCGCATCGCCATGAAAAGGAAATGCTTTTAAAATTGGAAGAATTGTTCGCAGGCTTCCAGTCTCAATAATTGTCTTAGGATTAAGATATTTTAACAAATTCATGTGCTCATTGTCGAACTCAAACCTTTTAGTTATTTGCTTGCATAACTCTAAATAAAATTGTAAGCAATTATTTCGTATCTCTTCAAGTTCGGGAATATCATTTTCCGATTGATGTTGATCAAATTTAATTCCAAAGAACATTTCATTTTGCGGTAAATGCAAATTTGTATTTAAGAAATCAGTTTTAATTCCGATATGTTCAGGAATTAAGAAATTTGATTGGATTTTCAAAACAAAATTTTTCATTTTCGGAAAAATAGTGTAAGCAAGCGAGTCTTCACTTTGAAATATTTTATTTATAATATTTATTTCTTTTAAAATATATGACAGGAACATTAAATATGCCTTGTTGGTGCAATTTATACTAGAAAAAATGCATTCATTGAAACCATCAAAAGCCAGAAGCCGAAAATAATTTAATAAAGCAAACCACTATTCCAACACCCTATCTACAACACTTTGCAACGATAGCCATCGTGTTGCACTGACACGTAAAATTTTATGTAATTCCATATTGTAACTTTCTTGGAATTCTCTGAATGCATCCTGTCGCTTTGGAGAATGAGCAAAATGATAGAACAAATCTCTAAGCAATTTCTCAACAGAAACAGGCAACGATTTTGATGCAGGAGAAGCACAAAGATGTAATGAATGACATGTACAGCCAAGATAAAATAATGACGGATTTATTTCTTTGAGTTTTGCCCTAACACCATTGAGATCACTTTTCATCACAGATGCGTTGTCTGTGGCTAAGCCTATCATATTAGACACTGGAATATTTAGATTTATCAAATAGCTTACAATTGAATTCTTAATTCCGTTTGCTGTAGAATCCACCAACTTTTGCAACCCTAAAAAAGCATCGCGTATGCCAATTGTGCCATTTTCACATAAACAAACATGTTGACGAACTGACATCGGTAGATTCATCGATTATCAATGAAAATTTTTGCTTTTGGAGGCGAAATGTTATTTCATCTCTCGAGTATTGTGCAAGAACATCATTGATAATCGATGCCGTTTTTGTTCGAGCGCATTTCATAGGTACATTTGCTTTCCCGAAAAGATGAGACATCAAGTTTGGAAGTGAATCCATTGTAGAGAAGGGCAATGAATGCTGTACGCAATAAATCACACAAACAATTTCCATATGTAATTTTTTTCTTGCTACCTCCGTGTCTTTGGTATTATTTGTAATTATAGCCTTTGAAATTAAGGGTTGTTTTAGAGCAGCCTTATAAATTCTCACGTGGCGTTGTGTTACTCCATGCCGTCTTAGATTCGTGAAATTGTTAGCCAAAGTTTCTTTACATACCTGACAATAGGCATTACCACTTTCGCTACGCAACCAGTCTAAGTTTTCCTCCCATTCTTTTTTGTATTTTTGGCAAAAATTTGTTTTCGACACACCTGCTGTTTTAACAACTGGCTGGTGGTGATCAGTTTTATGATGGTCAGGTTGATGGTGATCCGAATGTTGGTGGTCTGGCTGGTGGTCGTCAGATTCATCGTCATCCTCATCGGAATGTTGGTCTGGCTGGTGGTCGTCAGATTCATCGTCATCCTCATCGGAATGTTGGTCTGGCTGGTGGTCGTCAGATTCATCGGCATCCTCATCCGAATGTTGGTTTGAATGGTGGTCGTCAGGTTGATGTTGATCCAAATGTGGGTTATCTGGCTGATGGTGGTCAGAATGATGGCGATTCAAATGAGGGTGGTCGGGTTCCTGGCTGGTTTTTTTGACGGTACTTTGAAAAAAAAACAATTGTTTTCAAAAAACGCTTAAGCGGACATGTAAAAGAAAGTTAAAAGTTATGTTTTTTACCTTGTAGCAGACAATGACGAATTATTATTATTGTTATCACTAAATTTATCAGGAAGCGGCTTATCAGGAGCTTTTTTCTTATTTTTTGCATTTGGAGGACTAGAAAAAGTAAGAATTGATTCACGTTGATATAACATTTATACATATTTTAATTTTTTTAGTAATATTTACAAACCTTTCTTCTTCTTTTCGGGACAAAACTTTGAAATATCTTTTCATTTTGAAAAAAAATCTTTAAAATCACTTTAAAATTATGAAAGAAACGAAAACGAACCGACCAAAAACAGTTATTTCAAGAGCCAAAGATTTTAAAAATGGTGAACGACCATTTGATTGAAAAAGAGAACAAAAATAGGGGAAACCTCGAATTTAGTTCACAGACACAAACAAACTTATCATGCGATTAGTATCTATATGAGCGTGGTAAGTTTCTAAACTACTCAATTGTGTGTTTGTATTTTATTCAAGCATTGAAGGTTTATTATTTTTTGCTTTCTGCATTTTTCAAAAATATTTAGTCTAATAAACAGGGATGAAAAAGAGGAAAAGAAGTGAATTTGGCTTTTTTCTTCTAAAATTGAAGTGAGTTTTAACGCATTTATAAAAATGAAGTGAATTTTGATAATTTTGTTATGGTGCGAAGTGTGAAGTGAAATCTAATTTTTTTCTTAAAATTGAAGTGATTTCACTTCAATTGAATTGAAGTGGTAACGCTGCTAAGAGCTTCATGTAAAGTAAAAGGGTCATGCAACTCACCTGTTTTTACTGCATACGGTATGTAGTCGTCTCTCTTTATCGGTTTCGGTATTCGATTGCTTCTCCTCATCTGGTCTGGTGCTTCTATCGTGCTCGAAACTGAATGCGGTGGAATGTATTCGATTTCACTATTCTCACTTCTTTCAATGGTTGGCTCATCAATGGTTTCCGGAAATATCTCCTCGATGTTGTTGATCTCACTTGCAGCATCAGAATATTCGTCAGAATCAGACGAGACCTCGCTGACAACGCCTGGAACTTCACCATCTTTACCTGAAGCTGAACCAATCTCGAAAAAATAGGAACTTGAATCATCATCCACTGGATATAGATGCTCATCTTCGAAAAATATAACGTCACGGCTAATCACTATCCTGTCTTTGTCTTGATTGTAGAGTCTTTAATTTTTCGTGCCATCACAGTATCCAAGGAATACACATGCCTCTGACTTCGCATCCAACTTCTTCCTTTTCTGCTTCGGTATGTGCACCATCGCCTTGCAACCAAATGTTTGCAAGAAACTCATATCAGGCGCAACAGCAGTCCACGCTTCCTCAGGGACTTTACATGTTGATGAACTCCTCGGAGATCTATTGATAAGGAACACTGCTGTAGAGACTGCTTCTGCCCAAAAATGCTTTGGGAGATTAGCATCAAGGAGCAAACATCGTGCCTTTTCAATGATAGTTCTATTCATCCTTTCAATTAGTTCGTTGTGTTTGGGTGTGTAAGGTGCTGTTGTAAGATGCTGAATTCCTGACTGACGAAGTAAACTCTGAAATTCTTTTCCACAGTATTCAGATCCATTGTCTGTTCTCAGTGCCTTTATATTCTTGTTGTATTCGTTTTCCACTCGGGCCTTAAATTCTCTAAAACGATTCAACGTTTCTGACTTCGCACGCAAAAAATACACAAACGTTTTCCTTGTGAAATCATCCACAAACGTCAAAATATAACGTGCACCACCCATGCTCGCAACATTGATCGGCCCACACAAGTCGGAGTGTATTAACTGCAACACATCAATTGCCCTGGCACCTGGTTTCTTAAATGGCCTACGGCACTGTTTGCCCTTGGCATAGACCTCACAATTTACATTCTCCTGAGTACTTTCTGAATTTGAATAACCAAAACCATTGAGCATGCTTCGAACGCTACTAAAATTTAAATGACCCATTCTTCTATGCCATAAATTTATAGCATGATCTACACGATTTGCTATAAAAGCAGAATCTTTACCTGTACAGTCCAGCTTGAAAAGCTCTCCATCAAGAGAAGCTGAGGCCAATAAATTATTTTCTGGATCATAGATTTTACAACCTTTAGAGTCAAAAAACACTTTATTTCCTTTGCGTACGATCTGACTCACAGAAAGAAGGTAAGCACAAAGGTCAGGTATGCATAACACATTTTCCACCTTGACCTTGCAATCATCAATCGGTAAATACACATTTCCAGTACTCTCTACATTCAATCGCATATTGTTAGCCACTACCACTTCGCTGTTCACCTTCACACCTTGATTGACATCCGACAAAATCCTTGGGTCTGAGCACATATGTATGTGCGGATGCACCGGAATCAACATACCATGCACCTGGTTGCACGGATGAAACAGAAAACGATGTGTATAAAGACGTCGGTTTGACTACCTGTTTGTTGGATTGCTTCGAAGGACAATTTCGTGCCAAATGTCCAAAATTGTTGCACTGGTAACATCTAGGACCACTGCTACCACTAACGCCACCACCAACGCCACCACCGCACCATTGTATCTCTTCTTCTGAAAGCGACGTTTGCCACCATAAAGAGCAACTGCATCCGACTCATTCAACTTCACATCCTGAAGTATCTTTGTCTTGACTGAATCGCCAGTGATTTTCATGCCACAGCTCTCAATGCCCATAATCATAGGCTTGTAATTGTCACTTAATCCAGCCAATAACAAAGTACCTACCCATTCCTCCGTAACCTTTAGACCGATGCCATTCAGTTTGTGTGCTGTCGAGGTAATGTCGTTCACGTACACCTCCACGGATGAACAGTCTTCCAGCTTTGTGCTAAGGAGTTTGCGCAACAAACCCACTCTCCGAGACAGCCCGTTGTCTTCAAAAGCAGACTGCAATCTATCCCAACATTCCTTTGCAGTTGTTGTGTCCTGGACATGGACATAGTGGATGGGTTCTAAGAGAAGGATTATTCTCGACCTCGCCATGGTGATTCTCTTGATGTCTTCTTCCTCATCGCTCACAACGCAGGACCACAAATCCTCAAGCTCGAGATATGCCTGAACTGCGAAGCGCCACGTGTCGTAGTTTTCTCGCCCTTTGAGTTTCTGAATAGATGGGAGGCTGTTAGCCATTATTATAAATTTCGCCTGTTGTTAAAAATATAATAATATAAATGAATAATATAAATGCTTTATCTATTTAGGAGCTTCTGGGCCCATAACATGTTGTTGAATATGTGCGCAGAAAAGATTCTACAAACTTCCAGACTAATCGAATCGAATAAAAACACGTCCGTTTTGGATGAGAACAAATTAGAGAGTGATTTATTACATTACGTTATTATTTAAGATAGATAGATAGATAGATAGATAAAAGATTTTATTAATAATTCATTGTTTACAAAATCAGTACAAAAATTTTCACAAAATCTTAATAATGTAATGTTAATATTACAGTATTATTGACATAACTTTTATTGTTGTCTGTCAGGTTGGCTAAATATATACTAATATAAATCTTATTATAAAATTATTGAAATAATAACTACAACGTTATTTTTTATATTTCGTATTCCAAAAGTAATTAGTTAACAAAGAGTACTAAGAAACATAGGGTGCATGTACATTAAATAGGTATTGTATATTCTATTTCAAAAATTTTTCCGTTATTATTGTTCAAGCGATTTATTATTTAATATGAAAATAAAAACCAAAGTTATTAATTTTTCCATGTTATATTTTACTATGTCAAAAGTAAGAAAAGATAAGTTAGTTGCAAGACATTTTAAAAATAATTTGTATGGATTCCTATGGTAACTCTGATGCACATGTACGTGCGCGTATGAGGCTTCGTTTTGGTTGCCTTCCTTATTTTGATTTTTTTTTGACACATACATATATTGAACGCATGTGTGGTGTGTAGTGTATGTATGTACATGTATCCATAGATAGTAAAGGCACTAGTACCCGGACACTTAACGCAAATCTGTACTTTGACTTTGTCTCTTTTTTTTTTACTATCAGAGCTCCAAAGAAAAGGTTTGTATATATAAATAATGCAAGTAATTTTTAAAAGAATAGTTAAACTCCTCAAACGTATTTATTATTGCGGACCTGACGTTTTGATTTCAGAAAAGACAGACACCAAAAATTTCATATCAACTTTTTACGTTTTTTTTAGTAATTAAACTTTTTATTTAGTTTTTAGCGAAAAAGTAAGATTTATTCACATGTAGTTTTATAAACAAAATTAAGTTTAAATCACATTTTTGTTGACAATTTTACCTTCATAACTTAAAAAGTAATTGAATTTAATAGAAACAAAATAAAAAGGAATTCATAAAAAAAGTATTTTATACTTTTATAGAATAAAATATAGAATACTTGTAAAAGTACACAGTTTGCTAAACGTTTTATATTTAGTTTATTTCAAACGTCTGTAACTTATACTTAAGAACACTTTTTGGTGCACGTTTAATAAATTAAAAATTCAAAATAAATATAAAAAAAAACTATAACAAAAGAAAAAAAATCAGACTTCAAATTCAGTAAATAAAAAAGAAACTTATTTGTTCACAATATTCGTAAAATTAATAATAAATAAATCAAATATCTTTAATTCAGTCCAGTTTCTACCTTACTCAATCTTAAACTTAATACACTTAAGGTGAAACTATCTAATGCACGTATCACACCCAATATTTTTCAGATTATTGTCTTCAACATCGCTTTGCAGTTCGTCGCCACATTCTTGACATTTTTATTTTATCTTTTTTTTTTGTTTTGAAATTCTGTTTTCCTTCTTTTCTAAACGCTCTGCTTTCCGTTTTTGAATAGCTTTGATTTTTTCTTGTTTTTCTTTTTCTTTGCTGGCATACATTTCTCTCCACGCCTCAGATGAAATTGCACTTAGCGTTCTATTCTCTCTAATTCTTCTTTTTTTGTGAAATACATTTAACTTAGGATAAAAGAAGTGCGAAGAAATAGTTGATCTTGATGGGGATGGTACGTTTAATGTAGATGGAGAAAAACTGCCTTTGTTTGTTGCCAAATTTCTGCACTTTGTGCACTTGTCGATGGAGTCATTGCTAAAGCGACTTCAGAACTTTTACTAATAGGAACTCGTTCAGGAGAGTGTTGTGAAACATCCTCATTGCCCGGATTTAAGTTTCAGCTGGTCGCTGTGTCTGTTTCCTTTTCTAAAGTGCCATCATTCATTAGATAATAAACCCCAATGCTTAAGTCATTTAAATTTCCATCAGTTAGATGTGGATTAATAGTAATTTCAAGATCGCTTGGTGATGATTCTTTGTCAGCTTTCGAAGCTTCTGCAATAATATCCAAAACAGGCTTAATTGTAACGCCAATAGCACTCAATTTTTAGAAAGGCTTTCAATCACTGCAGCAGCAATTTTAAATTTATCCAGTGAAAGCGATTCTATCGATTTTGGAGCTTCAGCAATTACTAGGTTTTCAGCTGTGTTCTTCACGCATTTTGAGAAATCGACAGCAGTTGGATTCAAGGAATAAAGTCCGCATTTGCGAAATCTATTCCTGATTGTTGTCGCCATATCTTTATTTTTTATTGTGCAATCATTGAAAAGATGGCAGAAATTTCTTTTCGTTAGTGATTTTCCAAGATTTGTAGTTTGCCATTCACGAACAGTCTTAATGTTAATGTTTCTTTCTCATTACCAGCACATGTCTGGTAAATGTTCTTGTAACCTTTTGGTGCAATAATTTTGCCAATTTTTGGACAAAGGCAAAAACTACTTTCATCGCCTTTGAGAATCCTTGATGGGTCTTGCATGATGTCCCCTTGGTTTATACTTTTCAAGTAATCTTGCAGCTCCTTAAACCATTTTAAATGTTTTCCTTCGTGACAACGGTTCTGCCTCAATACTTAAGGCAAAACCTTTAAAACAAAACGTTTTGCTTCTTGAATTAATAGGCTGAATGTTGAGAATATACATACATATGTTTTCATTTCTCTTATGAATATTAGATTTTGATCATTTTTTGCTGGTTTTCCATTTAAAAGGCGAAAAGCCGGTTTATTTTGTTTATAAAATTAGCTGTTGGTTTGCAAAATGCGCTTTATTTATGGAAAATTTATTTAGACCTAATAAAGCTTCAATTCCACAAGCTACTGATCTACTTAGAACTTGTGCCGGCAACTTTACATTAATTTTTTGAAATTCTGTTGGGTCAATATGCGCCCATGTTAATTTTGGAAAAATGTTTGTTGCATTTAATCTTTCAGAATTGTACATATATTGAATTATTTTCCAACTTACAATTTCATCATCCGTGGAAATTATTTCTAATGCTTTTTAAAAGATGAGGAATATCATACATACTATTCTTTTTTTTTTTTTTGTAAACAAAGTTACAACTTTTGTCATCTAGACATAATTTACTAAAAAAAACTTCTATTTGCAGGCCCTTGATCGCAGCAAATAGCTCGTACATTTATTTTTAATTCTTCGCGTATATCCAAACAGTTATGCACTTCTACTCCAAGTTGTTGCGAAGGGATATTACTTGGGCAAATGACAAGATACAAAACTTGTTTAATGTCGCCGCATAAACTACGTATCAACAAAACACAGGCTGACTTAGCACATACTTATATCAGATCTTTGGTTTTTGTCATAATATACAAAACCTTACATCTTTGTATTCATTGTAGGTTAAACTTGTCTGAAGGCTCATTTCATCAAAAATTAGAACCACTTCTCGCTCTTTCGTTGCCAATTTTGAGGTATTTTTTTCTATCTCTTCTAAAACGTTTTTGTTTAAGTCTAGAGAAAGGCCTTTAATGCTTATCCATCTATGCAAAGAAGATGGATGAGGGAAGTGAAATTCTAATTCTAATTCTAATTCTAATTGATTTCTCAAAAAGTTATAATCAGCGAATGAGCGGAAAAATATACACTGCCAAATCCATTTTTCTTCTTCAGTGTACTCTGTTATAACAAAATGAGTTTTGCAAACGTTTTTAAGTTTTGGTTCATAGGTAAAACGTCAATTTTCTCTTGTAAATTTAGCTTTGCACGGGCTTTAAGTATTTTATTTTCTTCTCTTAAACTATTATTTTGTTTCCAAAAATTTGTTTTGGTCTTCGATTTTTTTTTAAATTTCATTTTAAGATCATTATTAATTTTCTTAAGACTTGCAATTTTTTTTATATAAAAAGTTTGCCTTTTAACATGAGCCTCACAATTTGTGCAAGCAAATTGAACCTCTTCATCTAAACTTCTGCTTGACGATACCCTTAAAGCTTTAACACTTGCAAAAATTAAAACACTCTTTATTTTATAAAATGCTTTATATTTTTTCGTTAGTTTAAAAAAAAAAACAGGAAATAATATATCAAAAGAAATAATAGAACTTTACTTATGGACTTTTACTTTAAGAGTGAGTCAGTCGTTATTTTATTTGTATTGAAATCAAATACAACGAGCTATCCTATTGGGCGATAGAACGAGCGATTTCATTGGTTGAATATTTCGGGTTCTTTTTGACAGCTCGAGACGATCGCCCAAAATAATAGGACGTTTACATTTTGCATTTTATATGAGTCAATTTTCATATCATATTAAGCAGCATGCTGAGACAAACCTTAAATCTAAGTTATTAGATTAAAAAAAGTAAACTTAAAACTATATTATCAAAATATTAATGATTATTACAAATGTGGTTAATTTGATATAAAATAAAAGTAATGGTTGTTTAATATGGTATATATTTAGATTTTTGGTTATCTTATTTGGATATGAATACTAATAATTTTAGGTAATTATATTATTGAATTATTCTGCTGCTTAGCAAGATTGGAATATTGCTAAAGACACCTAAAAGTCCATTTATAAAACCTTCACTTTTAATTATACCACTTAAAACCTCAACTTGTGTTTCAACAGCATAAATTGGCTTTGATGGGTCAAGCTGTCCAATAAATGAAAATTCAAAGTTTACATGAATTGATATACATATTTAGAGCTGGAACATTAATATGGCATATTGACTGATAAATCAGATAAAGTTAACTCATATGGATCCATATTGCATGATATAAAGCTTTGATCAAAGCTGCAGTTAGAAGTTATAGGTAATATGCCTTCTTGTTTAATATCATATGGTTGTAATATTGCAAATGGTTTAGTTGAGCAATATGTACAGCTGTATGTTGTAACCACTTCTACTTTACATTGTGCTTGTTCTACTTGTAAATTATTAAAGTTAACATTTCCTATTAGGACTTTTGTAACTGTTTTGGTGTGCCTTATTGTTGTACTTGTTACCAATTGTTACAGTATTATTACCAATCGTTACAGTATTTAATGACTCAAGCTTTGATAAATTCTTAAGGAATCTTTTGAGTTTGGGTTCTCCAGCTGTACAGACACTTCTACAGCTATTAACTTAGCAACTATTTGACCTTTCATTGAACCCAAATGTTCATTTATCAATGCTTATTTGGTAATCACCAATAATGTCTGTCTGAGGCATATTAATGTGGAATCGAAATAAATATACAATTATTTATTAAGTATTTAACAATTTAATTAATAATTATAAAAAAGAACACTCCGCCGAACACTAGCTTCTGTTCTGTCTTCGGTATCTAAATCGACTGACTATTTTTTTTACAAAAGAAGGATTGCCAAAAAAGAGATGAAGGAGATGGACAATAACAGAATAAAAGTGTCTCCGTGTGCGTGAGTTGGGCAAGTTAACCCAGGTGCGGATCGGATGCATTATCTGTCTTGCGTCGCGCTTGCGCTCTTGTTGTGGGGCCAATATAACCCACATTAATATCTGATATTCTAGCCTGATATCCTAAGCCTTCATTAACTATAAGCCCATTTTTAACCATTGTTGTCTCTGAACTGAAACCAGTTATGTATAAAGGCATTGAACTCATTATGCCATCTAAATTAAGTTTTGGATTGTTTACGTTTACTTTATATTTGGTAGCTATATTTTTGTAATCTACCTTAGTTACCAATTCCCATATTTCAGATAGTCTAGCATAAACAGGATATAGTTGTCCTAATGTTTCAACTCACCAATTGTACCATGTACATGATGTCTGGTGATAACAATAATCATCACAACCAATGGTTTCACTATGCAACCATAACCATCTATTGTGCCATTACTATCTAATAGAAGTTCATTGTTTATCGTGTTGGCCAAACATCCTCCGTCCCAGCACTCACCTGCACCCTTGCATCTAGATGTTGACTTTGTCTCAATTACATAGTTTGCAGTATAATATTGTAGGTAATACCTAAGTAGTTCTATAATATGATTCAAATATTTTTACTTTCATAATTTCACCATCAAAATCCTTGAAACATATTACAGACCCAGTTATTAAAGGAATATCATACATCCCTGATTCTACACATTTATTTGAGTCACATACTTTACCATTTGAATATATAAACAAAGTGTTGTCACAACAGTCTTCTGGTTGCAATCCAGAAGTAACTAACAATGCTCCAATTGCAACATTTGTTAAACTAGGATATTTTTTAGCAGTGGAAATGTTTGCTTTAGTATCATAGTTGTTTTCATTTCTTGGTGCAATCTTTGGTGTTTCAGCATACTCTTTTATAGGTGTACTAGGTTCTTCTTTTTTAATGTTTAGTTTTTGGGAGTATAACTTAATGTAGCATAGATCATTAACCTCTCGTCTATTTAAAGTTTTACTTATATACTATTGCTTAGTATTTAATGGGTCTTTGTAAAGTGGTCTTGCTTCAATTCCAGTTCTTAGTTAAATTGACCTCACCTTCTTCTGCTCTTTGGTATCTTTATATTTATTGTATTTATAAACTATATTCTCTACTTATCTTGTTATTAGTGAGTTTATAATGTGTCTGAATAGAAGCAAAATTATAACAATTGGTAACAATACAATAAGCAATCCAACTAAAAAAGGTCCTCAATATTGTTGACAACCCACTATCAATTGATTGTAGTTACAGAATAATCCAAACATTTTACATTCCAACTTTGAAACCAATATACCAGTAGTATTATTATGGTTTTACAAATCTAGGTTTAGTTCTTCAAACGTGATTTCACTACCAAACAAAAATGTTTCTTTTCTTGTTAAATTATTTTTTTGGGCATTATTTTAATCAAAACAAATGGAATCATTAGCGTCAATCGAATAGTTTTCCTTATTTTTGAGATATAGTGATGGATAAGCATTTATTTTTAATTTATTTTTCCCAAGCTTTTTAAGGCTATTTATATGTATAGCAGAGCGAGAGTTAAAAGACGCGTGTTTATTTGACGAAAGTAGAAACAAGAGTGAGGTTTTATTAAAATAACGAACATAACGAAAGTTACATAAAACGAATAAATAAATAGATCAGTTCACATTGATGAATGTTCAGATTACAGAACACCTTTTAGGGAAAGCGCACACAGCTTCATTTGAGGAGAATCCTTTTTTTTAATTGACAATGTACAATTGCACATTTTGTTCTTTTCCAAGACATTATTAGTATTGAAGCGTGGGTGTTATGCTTGGGGGGGTGTGCGGGTGCAAATGCGTAAATTCGTTAATGTTCGTGTGTGAGAATGCAGTGGATGTGCGTGACTGTGAATGCAGTGGATGTGCGTGAGTGAAAAAAACCTGTTTTGTACTGGCGACGATAACAGAGCCAGGCAACCTTCAGAGACGTTTATGTGACGAAGATTACGGAGGTGAAGAGCCAGGCGACCAAAGAATTGTTCAGCCTGTCTACTTATGCAACAACGATGATTAGCGAAAGCGCAAATACCCAATTCGATCAAAATAAAAACACAATAAATAGTTACTCCAACGAAAAGTTGTGTGTTCACCATTAAGCTTTATTAGACAGAATGCAACTTCTACTGATTTGCTGCGGCCTTTTATACTGTAGAAGGCGGCAGCACATTTCAATGGTTATGTTTTATAAAATGTGTTGTTTTTGGGTTTCTGTTTTTTTTTGTTAGCACAATAACGAACTTTGGTTATTCGAAGTTCAAAAAAATTATTTATTCGGACCTCCACTGGTCCGGATATAAATGAAACGCAACTTTTTCCAATAACTTTACAATATTTATTTCAGCGCTACCGCACTGCTCAAGGTACCAAAATTGAATGCCCAACTTAAATTCTAAATTACATTGCACTGACTTGATTTTACTTTTATTCTGCTGATATGCGGTTTCCATGCATATCTTCGCCTCAGATTTCCCGGTGGCAATGTTCGACGACATCCGTCGCTCGTGTGCCGCGTATGCACTTTTTTGTATCTGGTCAATGCCCGACCGTGATAACTGCACTTTTAAATTTACATTGTTTGTCAAAATGTGTTTGTTAAAATTAATGAATTATATAAACAAAAAAAAATTAAAGAATTTAAGCAAATAATTTTAAATGTATGCATGTTTAAATGTTTTTTTTTTTATATTATTTATGTTGTTGGTGTTTAAGGATGTTTAAGGATGACTGTTACAGTATATTTTTACCTACTAATAATGCTGAAAATTTATTGTCTATGTACTAATAACTTATATTATTTTCAATCGGATTTAAAAAAAATCGGAGAATTATTAATAAATATATTTATATGTATATATGAGAAAATAATAATAGTAATGCGTTACGCACCGAATGCGCTACGCACCATAAGGAGGTATCCATACCTCCCCGTGTGGCGGACTCACCAAGGAAACATTTTAAAACCTTATAATGGCATACCGGCTAAACCTCCAAAAGTGTCTCGAAGATCCCCCCCTCGGGACCACGGGATTGCATTTCTTCAATAGGGGGTCCTGTTATTCCTCCCATTCTGGGCTCACGTCTTGTAGCTGATCTTTTCTTCCTCTGCTTTCTTCGTTCCTAGGTTAGAAAGGGTTAGGTTAAGTATGTTAGGTTAGGATTAGGTTAGATTAGTTGAGTTTCGTTAGTTTTAATTAGTTTTTATTAAGGTGAAGTTAGGTTACGTTAGTTCAAGTTGGTTTGGTTAGATTTGATTAGGTTAGTAGGGTAATAGGTTAGTGGCTCTTGCCACTTGTCGTAGGCGTACTTCCTTTCTGTCGCTAGGAGATCGATAGGGGTCACTCCAGTTATTACAAGGACAGCTGGTTCTGACACCGTTTGATAAGAGCTTGCTACACGTAGAGCTCCGCGTCTTTGTACTGCTTCCATCTGCTTCCGGTACTTCTCCTGTTTAAGGGCGTCCGCCCATATTTCGCTGCCGTACAGAAGGATGGAATGCGTTGTCGCCATCAGTAGCTTCCGCTTACTGGCTGTTGGCCCCCCCACGTTCGCCATCAGTCTGCTCAGTGATGTGGTAGTTTTTGAAGCTCTTTCCGTTGCTGCCTTTATTTGTTGCCAGTAGGTTAGCTTTGTGTCGAGCCTCAATCCCAAGTACTTCACTGTCGCGCTTCTTCTTATTACTTCGTCCCCAATTTGGAAGTCCGTTTGTGTGGGAATCCTCTTCCTCGTCAGAAGAACTATCTCTGTTTTTTCCGTGGCTAGGCTGAGTCCATGCTCTTCCATCCATGAGTTTGTCTGTCGCATGACCTGCTTCAGCTTTCTTTGCGCGCTATTGGTGTCTCGTGCCGTAATCACCGCGGCAATGTCGTCAGCATAGCCAACCAGGAAGGCATCTCCATACGAAGTATATCATCATAGGAGATGTTCCACAGGTCTGGTCCTAAGATTGATCCCTGCGCTGCCCCAGATGTGACTTCCTTCCTTCGCTGGCCTTCTGCGGTCTCGTAAATCAGCTCTCGATCTCTGAGATAGTTCCTCGCCATCCGTAGAAGATAGGCAGGAACGTGGAATCTCCATTCGAGCGCATGTTAAAGGCATTTCGAACATCCAGCGTTGCCAGCAAGACGATCTCCTTCGAGTAGTGGTTTCTTTGTTGGGCAATTTGGGCGGCGTGCACTACTTCTTGTATTGCTCCAATAGTAGAGCGGCCTCTCCGCAAACCGTACTGTCTCTCTGATAGATCGCCCGACACTTGTACTGCAGCTGAAAGTGGCGGTTTTAAAAGCTTTTCCAGGAGTTTTCCCGCGGTGTCTAGCATGCACAGAGGTCTGTATGCCGATGGGGAATCTGGGTCTCCTTTGCCTTTGCTGATTAGCACCAGCCGTTGTTTCTTCCAACTCTTGGGGAAAACGCCTTCTATGAGGAAGCTATTATACATGTTCAGCAGTAGTTGGGGACATGCTTTGGCGGTCGCTTTCAGAGCTTTTGCGGGGACTCCATCGGGACCAGGAGCTCTTCGGTTTTGCAGGGAATGCACATCTATGCTCAACTCCTCCTGGCTAAAAAGTGGGATATCCTGTCTTTTGACCGGTGTGTTGTCAGGTGGTCTGACAGGATGAGTTGGGAATAGTGTTTCCTAGTTTACGTGTAACAATCTTGTAGTCTAGTCCCCAGGGGTGGCTATTGACATCCCTAGTATCCCTATGACTTCGTATGCTCCACGAAAATGTACATCTAGTTAAGATTTACGAAACTGAGGGCTCTTGTATACTACTTTTGATCCAATCTCCAACCGAATCGGAGTATATTTCCCCTTGTCAAACCTAACTTTCATCCTAGCAGCATTTTATTTAATGCGTTCATCTGCCAAGGATCGTATTGGTTCAACATCCACGTAATGAGGTTCAATATTAAGTTCTGTGAGCAGAGCACTGATCTTTAATGGTGATTCGATTCAAAGCCCTATAATCTACGCACATTCTGTGCTCACTATTTTTCTTCTTTACCAATATAATTGGACTAGCAAATGGTGAGCTACTCTCACGAATTATGTTTTTCTTTATTAATTCCCCCACTATTTCCTTCACCACGTTTCTCTCTGATAGAGCCATACGATAAGGTCGGTGGTTGACAACAGCGTCCTTTGACAAACGGATTTCTAGGGCACCTGTTTTGACCTCTTTAGATGGTATTCCGGTTATAACGAACTCCGAATACTTATCTAGTAACAAGTCTAACTGCTCTTCAGATGATTTTTTCTGCTCAACTATTTCGATATCAGTGTTGGCTATGAGGCAGTTCCTCATTTTTCTTTGTATTTTCGTCCCATCTTTGTCCATCCGTATTTCTAACGTGGCATCTTCAAGGCAGTTATATCGATTCCCTTCGATTGATACTCCTGTAGTATTTTTAGGTATTTCCTTAAATCCAACAATGCTCACATTTTTACGCTGTGATAAACGCTGTTTGGTCCAGCAATTGTCTTCAGTATGCCCCTTCTTTTTACATTATGAGCAACTCTCTATAACTTTGTTTGTCACTGGTTCCTTTGGCAACACCAAACCACTATTGAAGTTGTTATTTTTGGGCAATTTGCCCTCAAATGACCTGCCAAACCACAACCAAAACAGCGTCTATCATTTTCGAGACGTGGGCGTTTACTTGGAATTGGACTTGGTTCCGTTCTTTTTACTAATTGGTGTTCTTTAAATTTTCTGCGTGGACGCTCACGGATAGACGAAAGGTGTTCCGTAAGGTCTTGTATTGTCTTTGGCATGACAAAGGTTAGAGAATTACGCAAACTTACATCAGAAATACAACCTATTACTATTCTTACGATTGCGTCTTCAGACAAATCAAAATTCAACCTGTTAATTTGTGCTACCTTCTCCATGACAAAATCGGAGTAAGAGGGGAACGTTTCACTCTCTACGTTCGCAACGCTTCTCAGCAGCTCAATAATGTTTGATGCGCTCGAGAATGTGTTAACCAATGATGCGGATAGATCTGGCCACGTATAGATTTGATACCCATGCTTGTCATACCAGACCCTAGCCCTACCCATTAAAGCTGACCTTATCCTAGGTATGATATCGAAGTCGGACATTTTGTCCCGTGCCGATCTTGTTTTGATGTCTGAACACCATTTATTAATATCGACTCTAGAGTGATCTGGGTCAAAGCAAGGAAAACCTACTGAATCGTCCTTTTCTTGACGCTGCGTAGCTTTTAGGATTTGATTGATGGCATCAATCGTTATTACCAATTGCTCTCCCTGCCCTGACCCTCAGTGTTTTCATTTTCAACTGGCACTTCGAATAAAGAAAAAGATTGGAACGAACTCACCAATACAACAGTCAGCAACCGCAATTCAAAAATTTTGCACAGCAACCTCACACTGACTAACAAGAACACCGTTTGCAGATCACGGTGAACTTAATTTGTTTTTGTTCCTCCTTTCTGTTCACTGTTTGTTATTTGGAGAAAAAGAACACACAGCTAAGGGTAGTAAATAACAAATACTAGTAGTAGTATGCGTTAAGGGTGACAAGTCGCCTAGCAAGAACAATGAATCGAAGTACCTCAAATGTAAGATCGTTTTTTTTTTAGGGAATGTAATTAATTTATTATTCTCGTTCACTGCACTTGATTCAGGAGAGGCACACAATGGATTTAGGTACAATAACAAAACGGCACTGCGGCAGCGCGATGCACTGGCGGCAACCGGGAAATAACAATGCTAAAGAACAACAACGAAACGAAGTAACACAAACGTAAGATCGTATTTAAGGAATTTAATGAATTTATACTCGTTCACTGCCCTCAATGCAAGGCACGAGATAGAATTATATACAACAAAACGGCACTGAACAGTGCGACACAACGGCACTCAGCCCTACTTTTCTTCTTCTTTTTGTTTGTTATAATTTCTATTTCTAATCACTGTAGGCAAGGTTTATCCCACTACTGATGATATTTAATAATAGGAGATATTTAAAATTTAACGATTCTGTGGCGTTGCTATCACGGCGGCTGTCCAGAAGTTTCTGCTCCGCTTCTTTCAGCACTCACAGATTCGCTTAGTACCAATTCGCCCAAAACGGTAACGTCAACGAAAATATAAAAGGAGAGCATATCCATTCTCCTTTGTATTTAGTTAATATGAAGTATATGCTAAGCACATACTACAGTGAGGTACAATATTTTTGGTTCACTCTAACATGCGTGTCGTTTACACCCAATACCCATCATAACACCTTACAAAACACCCAATTCGAATGAAAAAAAGTTCAACACCGCACATAGTAAAGCCAGAAACGTTGTTGAATGTGCTTTCGGAATAATGAAAAGCAGATGGAGAAATATTTTTAATAAAAGGTTGGAGCTTAAAATTGAAAACATTATCAAAACCATTTTAACAGCCTGTATTTTGCACAACATCTGCGTGGAAGTTGGTGATTTAGGTTAGTATTCTTAAAAACAATGATCGAAATAATTATAATTTCAAGTCACTTTTGTTTTATCGTTCTTAAGGTAGAGGTGATCCAAAAGAATTATTTCATTCCAATGATAACGCTGGGGAAAATCTAGGAGTTGATGAAAGTGGCACAGCTGAAGCATTACTTTTTCGCAATTCGTTGCTTCAAAGATTGATGCAAAATATTCCAAATAATTAAAAAACATAAATACCAAAATCAAAAAAATCACTTCAAATTGTATATTTGTTACGTTTATCACACTTTTTGAATAATGTTTAGTATTTTGTATTCATCTTCTGATGAGGAACAGACAACCAGATTGTCTACATTTATATCTGGGTAATCTTTTGCAACCATTTGCCCAAAAACGGCCATGAGTGCACCCATTTGTTTGGACAGCTTTTTGTCACGGTTAATGCAGTGTTTTTCGTATGGACTAAACTTTGGTGTTGCAACGAAAGCTGATGTTGATGGACGTGAGGTTGATGCAACGGGTGATGTTGGCGAATCAATCTCATTGAACGTAAACTCCAGAGAGGAAGATAATCTCGGCGATGACATCAGCTCCGAACCAATATCTTCAGTTGGTGGCGGAGGTTCCAGCGAAACTGCTCCCGATCAACTTTCTAATAGGAAAGGCGGGTGGTAGTTGTGCTTTTTGGAAGCATATTGGTAAAATAGTTGGAAATAGGGTCAGGATTCCATTTCCCTATTTGTGGCTGCATCATCACCGGCACCATCACCACTTTGCTGCTCAAAGAACGACTGTGATCGAAAAAATATTATGAAAAAGTGTGTGTAAGGTATGGCAAAACATTCACAACAATATACCTTGTATTTTTGTGACATATTTTTCCATAGCTGCCTGCATGCCTTTAAATCCTTTCTGGGGTCTCCAAAGCGCTCCGCTATAGGTACACCTTGAATTAAAAAAAAAAAACAACAGCTATTTAACAGAAATTTGTTACTGTTTTAAAAACCTCCATCCATCATTAATGTTTGCATTTTTAGATGTAAACATATCATCCAAACTTATCCTAGTTTCAATAAGTTTTATTTTTTCTGCATGAGACCCTAGAAAACAAAAGCATTGAATTTATATAAATTAATTCATTTCAAACTTACATTTATTGTATGGTTTTCCAGCTTGCCTTCGTTTTTTTTCTTGCTCCATTTTCGTTTGATTTGCAAAAGCAAGAGCAAAAATGTTTAACGGGACTATTCCCACTGAAAGTAATAAGCAAGGATATCTTCAAAGTTAAAGACAAAGTTTCCCAAATGTATTTCATTTTGGTACTTCTGTCTCGGCTTCGTAATATTAACTAACGTCCTGTAAATGGGAACTCGTCGTAGGGGATTCGTTAAGGTTTTTCCCCTAATAAGCATAGACCCGTCTCACTCTAAACACTATTGTCAACAGAATGGTTTTTGATAAATCTGATAAGATGCGGAACATCAGCGAATTTCTTTTTTTAAGCAAGGACCTGTAGAAATAATAATTTAATAAATAAAATAAAATAAAAAAATAAATAATTCAGTATACAGCCCTCGAAATGAATCACTTAACCCTAAGTCACTTGCGACTGCAACAGCAGTAAATCCACACTTATCGATGTTATAAAACAATATATTCTTCGTCATTTCGTAGTCGAAATTTTGTAGTCGAAACTTGGCTTTTTCCATTTACCTATAAAGCCTGTTATAAGAATATTATAGTGATAAGTAATGCTTTAGTAAATATTTTTTTCACCTACATTTATATGAATCCCTACTTGTACACAAGATGCTGGTTTCAGTGTTGTGTCCGTTGATCTATCATAGCAGTATGCCTCTTTAACTTTTAATCTCACATCGAAGCAATCAACGCTTAGTTTTTAGTTAACTCTTTGGCAGCTTTCATGATTTTTATAACAAGCATCATGACTCCCGGTTCGAACTGCCGGAAGCGAAACATTTTTTCTGTTAAGCAATTTGTATGCTCGAGAGCTTGAGGAGTATAATGTTATCGATCTTGCTATATCCTCCTCGGACCAATTTCATCTCCTTAAATAACCTAATTTCAGTTTCCGGGTGTAAGCATTTCAAGCAATTTGCACTCGTAATTTGTCTGATGAAATTGCGCTTCCTTGAATCGAGTTTCTAAAGACGTCATCATTTTTTCGGAGCCCAATATTTCAAATTCAAATTCTCATTTTCCTTACGTAATGTTTTTTTCTAGAATTGTAATAAATATCACATAATATGTAAGAAACGGTAAATTTAATAAACTTATAGCCCTTTCACACCAAAACCAAAACCACCAAACCCAAAAAATTAAAGCTTTTCTTTTCTTTGCAAGTTCCAGGATTTGCAAAAGAAAACTACTTTTTTTATGATAGAGGCTTGAGATAATGAAAAAAGGTTAACAAAATCTTCATATTATGTTTAACTTTCTTTTTATGTATTAAAATCAATTTAAATTGGTTAAAATTCATTTTATTTCCACAAATAATAATTTGAGAAGACCAAAACTTTTTACTTAAAAATTTTTTCATTAATAGAAAAAATAAAAAATTAAGAAAACTTAAATGTCAAACGAAAACGTATAAATGTTTGGTGTGAACGATTTTCGGGTTTTCGAAAACTTTTTGCCGAAAACCCGAAAATCGTTCCCTCTTAGCGGCTAGGATTCTTTTACGGACTGGACATCCCTCGTAGTTCGCTGGGTGTCCTTCCTCCTTGAAAAGGACGCAGTACGGCTTTCCAATGGTTAGGTCCGTTCGCTTGCACTGACCTTGTTCGTGACTTTCGCTGCATTTAAAGTCTCTGAACACATAGGCGACATTAAAATGGTAGCACTTCAGGGCAGGCTGTTTGCGTCCTGTGACAGGAGTGAAGTTAGCATCATTGAATGGAGCAGAACTAGATACCTGTGTTGGTGGTTCCATATTGAACTCCATCGCCATACCAGGCAGTTTCTTCTTGGGAGGGTTGGATGGTTGTTGTTGTTGATGGGCCTTCGGAGTTTTTGTTGGAATGCAGCATTGACAATGCATGCCTCAGAATCCGCAGGGGAAGCTTCGTCGGTTGATTCCATGATGTGGCCTAATGTTGAAAATTCTTCAACGGGTGCAAATTGTTGCAGTACGATGTCGACTTCGTATCCAAGCCTGGAGGCGAAGTCAGTCGACACCTCAGGCCTATACAATACATGTTCCGCAGCACACCAACTTCCCTCTCGATTATGAGTTGCTCTTTGGCTGCTTTGAGGTTCTCTCGCTGACCCATGAGAGAAACTCGGTGGTTTTTAATTTTTAGGGTTTTTTTTTTTAAGACACAATTTTCAAAACATTTTTAATTAAAGACAAGTTAACAACAAGAAAATCACTCACCCAAAAATACCGATGCAGTGGCTACTCCCTCGATGAATCTTGGTTCGATGAGGCGATCCTTAGTACGCCTTATATTTCTATTTAATAAATGCTATAAATATTACCACTTCACAAAAAATATAATTATATATGAACATATATATATATAATTTTTAAATAAAACACGATAGTTTCATTTTTTTTAAAAGATTTCTTTATTGAATAAGAACTCCTAGTGAGCTAAAAGAATAGTTTTGTTTTAGGATAACTCTTAATAACTAACTCGACTGAATAACATGCAGTCGTATTTATAATCTTAATTCTTATGTTCTATTAATAAGTCCTAATCTTTTAATGTAAGTATATTATGACTGCTGATAATGATGTCCGTTTGGGCCCGTATTGGATATAGGATTGTGTGGATCGAGAACATGTGGTCGTTATCTTTGTTTGGTCACGTACCTTCAAAATATTGACACTTTGGATTTGGGCGTTGGCTGCAAAAGCGATAGCGATTCTTTATCATCATGTTGTTGTTGTTTTGTGTTAATTATACCCATACCAATAGCTCCAAAACATTGAGGGAAACCAAGTTTTTCGAAACCATTCACATTTTCCTTAATAATTTGTTCAGTGAGTTGATATGTACACATATCAGTGAGTTGATATGTACACATGACAAAATGTTGTCACAATAATGCATACTGTGGATATTGCTATCCCAAAGATAGCTGAAACTGTCCCGTATTCAGCGGATGATCCCAGTGTATATATTGCAATGGCTATTCTTTTTTGTAATGGTATACACTTCCTAAAGTTTGTATCTTGCATTTCCAGATCCTTTAGTTCATTGCAAAGTATATCGAAAGTTCTGCGGCTCATTTTGAAATGTTGTTTGAAATACTCATCATCGTTTACTAACATTTCCTGTTCCCAAAAAGTGCTGGTGGGCTAGTATAAGGATGTTTCCAGAATCAGTTTTGTGGTATACGCAGGAATCATACTTTGATTGGTCTAATCCAGAGTTCATATTCCAAATGCGACTGGACTGTTTTAGTCCATATTGTGCCTTGTTAAGACGGCACACTTAAGTTTTGTTGTTCTGGTCCACAAATAATGGAGGTTGCTCCATATACATAGATGTCTTCAGATATTTCTCCCTGTTGAAAAGCGGTGATGGCATCCATCTGTTCTACATCCAGGTTAAGTTGAGCAGCGAGTGCAAAGAGATATCGCAAGGAACTATGACGTACAACTGGAGAGTACGTTTCCTCATAATCCACCCCTTTTCGCTGCGAATATTCTTTGATAACGAGCCTCGCTTTGTGACTATCAATTTCACCTGTGACACCACGTTTGGTTCGATATACCCATTTGCATTTTATGGGTTTGCGATGAGTGGGCATATCTACGAGAGACCAAGTATTGTTAGCCATTGATGACTGGAACTCTTCCTCCATGGCCAGCTTCCATGAACTTGCGTCTGAACTCGACAAGGCTTCTGCTGGCGTTGCTGGGTCTTCTGAGATTTGCTGTGAAAAATGCTTAGCAGTATTTTGACTTTTAACTGAGTTTACTACTTTAGGATACTTGCCTTGGGGGATGCGCCCCGCATCGTGGAGGTTTAGTACTAGCTGGTGTTCTACCGAAACAAGACTATTTGGGTACGACGGAGGCGCGACAAGTCCAGTAAATCCAGAGTTTACATTTGCTTCAGCATTTTACATCGAAGATTAACTTCTTTCCTCGTTAATCAGCTTAGGTTCACAGTCATCAAACAGGTCATCGTTGCTAGATTGAGAAGGGGAAGGGGAACTACAATTGTTCTCAATAATAAAATCCTTAAACTTGCCTGGTATGTGGCTCCATGTCGCTGCGCCTCAACATCGGTGTTTCAGATGTATTTGAGTTTGGTTGCTGAGGGAGCGCATCGGCATTCGTAATGGTGACATCGGGGTTGATGATATTTGAATCGTTACTGTCATCTGCTGCATCGGATGAATCATCTTTATACGATGAAGGTGAATCCGTTGGTTTGATACATTCTTCCTCGGCTTTTGTATCATTTTCGTTGAATAGTTCCAATTCAACAAATCGTGCTTCACTTAATGTACTGCTTTCGCTACGTACCTCCGGCATTCGAGACTTTTGTGAAGATTCACCTGCACTGCTTTCGTTGATGAATGTTACGTTGCGGCTCTTGAAAATTAAATTTTTCACCGGTGTTTTGGATTAAACGATCGACAGATTTGTTCAATTCTAATTAAAAAAAAAAACAATCAAATAAAAGAATAATTGTTCAGTTCAGATTAGTGTTATAATTGTTCGTGTTAAATGATATATATGTATGTAAATTAGATATATATGTGACAATATAATATGATACAGGTCAGGTTACCAAGAATCGGTGTTACCTGCTTGCCGGTTGAACTAAAAAAAAGATCGATATACATATATTGATTGTCTTATTCACAAGGTTAGTTTGCAAAATACGAATGAGGTAGGAAAGATAGTAATGATAAGTAGTTGAGTGATAATTGTTATCATGTATCAAAAAAAAATTATTCTTATTGTATTAGGGTAGGTTAACATTTTGTTGGAAAGTTTTTAACAAATATAATTTTATTGTTATTTTATAGCAAATATTAAATTGAATAAAATTAAATAAAGGTGTGAATGAAATATGTGTGAATGATTGTTGTTGTTGAATATATATTGTTATTGAATCTTGAACAACCGGGTCATATAGACGATATCCTTTGGTATTTTCATCAAATCCAGTAAGTATGCATTCATGTGGCCTTGGATCCCACTTGTGGGATGTTGCACCTGAATTAAAATACCAACAGTTGCTGATTCCAAGTCCAACTGTAGAGAGCGCAGCACCGAATGCATGATGCAATTTCCTGCCATCGCCGTTCGAATGCACATATTTTATTTGGCAGTTCTTGGCAATGTGGCCGAAATTTTGACATCTCCGATATTTTGGGCCCTTTCGCTGCCCGTGTTGCTTGTTTGACGCTTATGGTATTTACCCGCAAAAAATGCAGAATCTTCTTCAGCTGGTCGCATCTCCTGTAGAAGCTTTATAACATCTCCGGTGATCTTTGTGCCGGAATTTTCCAGCGCCATTATCATCGGTCGGTAGTCATCAGATAAGCCAGCTAATAAGAACGTTCCAATCCATTCCTCATCAATTTGAAAGCCAATGTCGTTTAGTGACTGTGTTTACTCACTTTTAAGTTTCTAATTTTTTCAGTTGATAATTAAAACACTTTTATTTAAATTTTGTTCTTTATTTCAATTAACGTTAATACTATACTTTTATGATTTACTTTAATACACTTTACGTTCTTTTTAGTTTTTTCCTATTGATGGTAGTGGTGGTTTTCGAGAAGTTGCGGTGGCGGTGGTTTACAAGCGAATGAAAAATGAATTGAACTAGCACATTGCGCATGACACATAGAAGAAGTTCATATATAATGAACCAGCTCTACTTTTCGGACCGGGAGGAATCGAAACACCAAAAGCCGGCGATTAGCGCGTTGTATATAGGAACAATTCATATACATACAGATACAATGAACTAACTCTGGTTTTCGGACCGGGAGGACTCGAAACTGCAAAAGACGTGTTTAATAACGTGCCACCTGAACAGACTGAGAGGTGGAGATAATTTCTTTGACGTAGCGCTCCATAGAACCGCAGTTCGACAGTGAAGTGGTTATCAGCTTACGCAATAAACCTACATGACGTGTCAAACCATTGCCTTCGTAGGCATCTGCTAGCTTTTGCCAAATTTCTTTTGCTGTCTTGGCACTTTGGGTATGGATGTAGCACAATGAATCGATTGCCAACGTTATTTTGCTTCTCGCCCGTCTATCCTTATCTTCTTGAACTGGAACTTTAGGCTCGCCATTCTCATCTATGTCGTACTCAATGACTCCGCACCAGAGATTATCCAGATCGAGATACGCCTGTACTGCAATTTGCTAGTTCGAGTAGTTCTGCCGTCCCAGCAGCTTTTCAAAGGAAAGTCCATCTTCTATCTTTGCCATTATTTTAATTCTTAAAAAAAAAACTTATTATTTAATGAAAAGAAAATCAAATTTATAATTTTATCGAGAAAAGTTACAAACTTTTTTTTTGGCTGGAGGGGCCCATAACCTATAAGAGCAGAGTAATAAAAAAAGGCGCGTGGTTTTACCAAGAAGGTTAATGAAAGAAGAAGGATAAAATTTATTAAATTCAGAAATGAAGTTAAGTGAATGTGTTCAAACTACAATACATGAAAGCTTTTAGATTATATACAAAATATTGTAGTTCCACTAAATTTCCACACGTTGTTTTTTTTTCAAAGACAATTTACTCACTGAAACTCAAAAAATTTTAGCAACCAAACACCATAATATTCAGTTATGTGATTACTTACCACAAAATATTTTAAAAATCCAAATTCCAAAACCCTTAACAGAAACATCAAAAACTATTAATAAAAACAAACCATAGACACAACACAATTTGACTTTAGATCAGAGAGACAGGGATTGAGATTGTAAGACAACCACAACGAGATCAACCACAAAAAATTAGAATCTTTGGAGTTGGACTCACAGAACGAACATAAACACATTGTAAGCTTAAGTTTAAGTGGACTGTAGTTTTTTATATGGTTTTTTGTAAGTTTGATATTATTCTTCTCTTTTAAAATGAAACACCGTTTGTGTACCGTTGAATATAAAACTTTATTTAGCAATGATAGCCATGGCGGAACTTTACAACAACTTTTACGAAAAAATAGGATAAGGAAAGAAGAAACTTTAACGAAAAAATAGGATAACGAAAGAAGAAATTCATTAGCTAAAAAATTAAAAAATTTAATAAAGTTAATAATGTAATGATAATATTTAAAATGTGACTGTTAAACGCACATACTAGTGCATTTTATTAAATTTCTGGTGGTGATTTTCATAATATAGAAGAGAGGAAGTGTGAATGACATTTATTACTAATAAACAAAAAACAATCTATAGTTTCTTAAACTAGGATCGTTGTCCTGTTGGAAATAAAACGTGTTCCTGGCCCCCAGTTTATCGGCGCTTTGGTACAGGTTTTCTATTAGAATGTTGAGATAAACAGTCTTATTCATTATATCCTCAATTATTACAAAATTCCCAACACCGGCGGATGACATACACCCCCATACCATTACTCCACCACCCCCATGCTTCACAGTTTTAACTTTGTTTTTGGGATTAAGAGCTTTTCCTTTTTTCTCCAAACATTTTGTTTACCATCAGAGCCAAAGATGTTGAATTTAGACTCATCTGAGAATATGACGTTATCCCAAAAGTCGGTGGTTTTGTTTTTGTATTCATTGGCAAATGTTAATATTTTTTTCTTATTAACATCACTGACGAAAGGTTTTTTTACGCATTTATCGCATTAAAAAAAAACGTGTTAATACAGATGATTCTAGAATGAAATCAAAAGATGACAAATGATGATATTAAAATGGCCGGTCGGTGTAATGGTCTGTTCAGATTTATGTCAAGAACTATCTTGATCACAACACTGATGCTTTCAGCTTCCCTCATAGCCAAAGAAGGGTTTCTTTTCATGAAAGATTTGAGCCATGTTTTTCGTGGCCTATCATTTTTGAAAGCGGGTTTCCTTTTCTCGTCCTTAATTATTTTCTGCACCGTATTAAGAAGATCATCTTTTTTTAACCCTTTGTTCCCGCAGATATAATTTTTTTTCAAATATTTGATTTAAAAGCTCAAATGTAGATAAAATAGTCATTCTTAAGAATAAATTAAAACAATTTTTTTTTTTAATTGTTTATAAGCCTTTTATTGTTGTTTTTAAAAGTGGTTTCACCACGTTACTAGGAGGAAGCCAAGACAAAATGTTTTGTTTACAATTTTGATTATATTTTTTATCTTAAACGTTATGATATGCTTCAAAACAATTTTGTTTGTCATTCAAACATAGTCCAACCTCGCAGCAAGAAGAGAACCACCTTGTACGGTGAGGCTCAGATGCTGCACTGCAATGTGCACACCGCCGCGATGAGCCATGTTTTGGCATATGATCACATTTGTCAAACCGTTTTTCGTATGGCACTTTGGTCTTGAAATGAGTTACTGGAGAACTTGGTCCTGGTTTTCTTTTTGTTGTTTTGACTGTCTTGCTTCCAACAAGTCCTGAGCTAACAGATAACCTGAACATTTTGAGGGACAATGTTGTCGAATCAGCTTTTCCATTGAATAATATGTACGAATTCAAGAGACACATATCCAGCAAATACCACATAATCCGATGCCACCATTTTTTTGATTTGCAGTCTATTTCATAAATTGATTTTAGCATATCCACCTTATCAACATAGCCCATGTGTTTGTTGTAATCACTTACAAGCTGTGGACAAGAAACCTCCTTCCTACGGCCATCTTTTTGCATACGCATTGCAGTTCCTGCAACTGATGAATCATGAAAGTTACTCAGAAAATGCACTGATTTCTTATCCTTCCATTTTCAAAATGCTAGACCGTCCTTACTGACTCGCCAGTCAGAGATTATCTTCATTAATATACCACTAATGTTGAAAGAATTAACAATTTCCAAAAAAATCATGAAATGAAGAAAAAGTTTTCAACTGAAAAACTTTCAATTTTTCAAGATGCTTATACCCAGAAAAAAAAACGAGTTTCAATAACAATAAGTTTTCCAAAACAGCATTGGCTTTTTAATTTCTGTTGTGCAATTGAACCGTAAAACTTTTCGGTTAGCCTTACATTTTACGATGACCGTAGCTGTTCAATAATTTCAAACAATTCAACAATTAATGGGCCTTCAGATTCTAATTTTTTAATAGCAGCGTATTCAACATCGCAAAAATCATATATTTAATTAATTCCTGTCGTCGTTTTGTATGCGATGCAAATTCATTAAACATTTTTATAATTATAACTTCAACATCAAAAATTAAATAGCTGGAAGCTTTTTTTGTGCAGTATATGACAAACACAGCCTATTTTCAAAAGGTTTGGACTAAACTTTTTTAGCTCGGTAAACACACTTTGGTTAACCCCAAAATTTACGCTTGCGTTGTCGGCTCAGTAACTTACAATATTTTTAGGCAGAATACTTGCTTCTTCAAGATTATTTAGGATACTTTTTGCAATAGTGATTGATGTTTCGGATGGTAAATCATAAAACTTGAGAAGCTTGGTTTCTATACCATTTTCTTTGGTATAAACGTTTTTATGTTTCCTTTATTTGATGCATCCGTATCAATTGAAAAAGGGTGGTTTTGCGATAAATTCCAACAATTATTCTTTGTGATTCAGTTGCGAGAACCTTCCCAATTGTTTGGCACTTTGTACGTCCGCAAGAAAATTTATCTTTTCAAAAGAAGTGTAGGTTAAAAAAATACATTTACATACATGCTATGTTTTCATAATACACACCTGCAATTTTTAATCAGGAAAGATGGTAGCGAAAAGAGAACTTGTGCAAGCAGGCAGAGTTATAGCTGTGAGCGTGAATTATCGGATGGTATGATAATGTTGCCTCTGCAGCAAATTGTTTTCTTTCTTCTTCCGACAGGTTAGAACTTGGTTTCCCCAATTTGTTTAGAAAAGTGACTATTTTATCACGCTGAAGTTGACTTGTTTTTGTCTGATGTTTTATTTGTTTTTCGTGTCTTTTTGCATCGTATTGGCCTCCGTTAGAAATTTTAAAATCGCATTTGCAAAAAACACATTTGGCATACTCTTGGCCTTCCGCACTTTTCGTTATCCAATTAAATGTTTTTTCCCATGACTTGTAAAACACTTTTCGTTTTTTATATTTTTTCTGCTTTTTTACCTCTTCAGTGTCGTAGGAAACATTTGAGTCCGACATTTTAACAAATTTAATTGTATTTAGACACAAATAATAGAACTGTTTTGAAATGAAAAACGAAGTGACAGATGGAAAACAACTTTTTGCGAGTGAAGTTGGTAACGTTTTGTTAAAAGAATGGATGTGTTCAGCTGTGAAAATTTAAATAACTAAGATGGAAGTATTCACTTTTTTTTAAATTAAAGAATAAAAAAAGTGGAAAAAGTTTTTGTGATAGAAAAATATTGCTTGAAAATAAAAATAATTTGCGAATGTTTAAAAAAGGGGGACATTATGTCCCCCTTTCACGTTTTATGTCTTGAGGGACAAAACATCTCCTGAGATCTTAAAGGGGGACAATCCCCCCAAAATGGGGACGAATGGTAACCCTACGTGTGATCAAGAAACGACTGAAGAGATACCTCAGCTTTAGTTTCACTAACAGAAACATTATTAGGATAGTATAAAGTCTTTTCTGCCTGAATCATTTTATATGATGGAAACAGGTCTTTGCAAAGTTCCTGACGGTGTCGTACTGCTTTCTTGAAAGTTGAGTTTCAATGATTTTCGAAAGTGCTTCTCGTGGCGACAATTTTTTAATTTTTGAATTAATATTTAAATCTTTTGCGAAGGTATGTGACTCTGCAATTTTCTTTATAACTTCTGCTTCTTGACTTTTACCTGAAGCCCTGAAGGACATCTGAGCAGCAAAAGCCAAGGCATTTGCAGGAATCTCAGAACGCAAGCTAGCCATTTTTCTACGTTTGGTTTGATCACTGCACTCCTCAAACTCTAACGTACGTCTTCCCATCCCCACCCTAGGAACACATGATTTTTGGAACACACAACTCTGTTCCAACCAAATTTTTTCATTTGCTACAAGTCGTTCATTGTGCTTAGAATACATTATCAACTTACTACGTAGCTGGGTCTTGAAGTTCCGGAGCTCCGTTTTAATTTTGTTTCTATTTTCAGTAGGACAAGCCGTTATTCCCATAACAAAGTCAACAATGTGATCAAATTTAGAAGAACTAATTAAAAAAAACTTCAAATTGCAACAGAGGCTTTCACTTCTAGCTTTTGTTTCTACTAAAAGAACATCTACATATATTATAAGTCTACATACTCAGTTTCAAAAGCCTCTATTGCAAATTAGAAAAAAAAATGTTTTAAACATTTTATATGGATATTTGCACTTTTTATTTTTTTTCCACGAGTTTTATTATTTATGTTGATAAAAACACTTTTTTCTTATCTACTGGACAATCACGGATATCGGTACGCTGTGATTCCGCTGCTTCTGCGATGGTTTTAGGATTAGTGCTAGTTTTTTGATGTTCTAGATTCTAGACTTTTGCCTAGCGAAGCAGAGAAATCGTAGAACCACAGATAAGAAACTATACAGATGTCTCATCTCTATAGAAGAAAATGTCCCACATTTTTTCCACTGCTCCTTGGCTATCAATCGTTATCGTCAAGCACAACATGCTGTTTTTGATTTCACATATTGGCTTCCCAGTATGCCTGTTCAAAGCTACATACATGTATGTATGTGTCTAACTATAAAAAACTTCGAAGATTGTTTTTTCTCTCAATTCAATGTCCATAGAGACAAAGAAGAACAGAAACTGTTTTGGTTTCGACGATCTTTTGGTCCCGATATTACCATATTTCCGTTATTATTGTTTAAGCGATGTATAGGTATTTTATGCTATTTATTATTGAATATGAATATAAAAACCAAAGTTATTAATTTTTAAATGTTATATTTAACTATGTCAGAAGTAAGAAAATATAAGTTAGTTGCAAGACATTTTAAAAATAATAAGTGGCCGCATAAGCCTTTTCAGAGGCAACAAGGAATAGTGATTTTTACTATTTCCGAGAAATCGGATATAAAAGATTTCCATTTTTGATGGGTGAGAGGCTTTAGATTTTGCTTCCACTCAGTTCCATCTTTCCAAATTTGTTGCATGATTATTTTCGCAGTTACAACAACAGGTGCAAGCCAACCTGCAGGATCATACAATCTTGAGATGGCCGATAATACATCGCGTTTGGTGGTATCAACCACGGATAAACTTTGTGGGTTGATTGTTTGTGTTGTAGTCTCCATGTTGTGTATTTTTTGAATAATATGTAGATTAAAATAAAATAAAATCAAATTTTTGTAAATTTTCTTTATTTATTTATATTACTTTACTAATTTTCACAACATATATTAATTTTTTTGGCGACGCGTTTCGGATTTATTTATCCATAATCGGGCACTGGCTTATGTTTTCGGACTGTGGTGTTGTTCAGTCTTTGTTGGTTGAGTTTGTTGGGCTATTTAAATTGATGTATATGTTAGTCTCTTTTTTAATATAATATTTGTTTATTTTCTTTGGTGGTTTATTGCGGTGTTGTATAGTATGTTATTCTTTATTGTTAATTTATCATTCAAAATACAAAATAGTCTTGTTCATTTTTGCTTGCTTTATAGACTTCAAATTCTTCTATTGCGTCGAGTGTTGTCTTTTGACATATGTGCATGGGTGTGAGATTATCTTCAAAGCTGGTGTAGTTATGGTTCTCTTCTATGAGGTGTTGTGCAAAGGTGGATTTGGACTAAGTGCCGTATCTGGGAGTCGAGATGTACAAAGAAAAGTAATGATTGCATTCCACGCATCGGTTTGGATATCTTACAACTTTAGTGCGATCAAAGCATCGTTAATACTACTTTGCAAATTTTGAATATCCTTTGCGGATTCGAAAGAAATAGGTTTTAGATTTAAAAGCATCTGTATTTGATTGTTAACATAAATTCGCTTATTCTCATAATGCTCCTTTAGAGCATTCCACGCTAAGTGAAAATTATTGTCGGTTAAAGCGAATTTATTTACGATATTAAAAGCCGCGTTCTTTGTTTTAGACCGCAAATGAAAAAGTTTTTGTACGCTAAGCTTTGAATGGTTTATATAAACAGCAGTGAACATATCCCTAAAAGAAGGCCATTCTAAATAATTGCCATGAAAATCTTGCGCATCGCAAGCAGGGACTTTTATGTTGTGGGAATGTTCACTGTTTGGATGAGTACTTAGTACACTTGGATGATTAGAAACCTTAGGATTCGCATTAAGTGCTTTTACTAAATCCGCAATGTCACTTGAACATTGAAAGAACGTTGAAGAGGAACTTTGATATTTTGCTTTAACTTCGCTTAGTGAATCTTTAAGATCTTCGTTTCCTCGTATGCATCGCGCATAGGCAAACTCAACGTCTTGCCATAAACTATTTAATTCGCTTTGAAATGCTTCAAGCAACGAAACCGAATGAGTACCGGCTGGTTTTGCCTTAAAGGCCGCATACAATTCAACCAATTCATCAGATGCAAAACTTAAATCGTCCAGCAAACTCATTATGACGCTAATAATTATGTATTTTTAACCCACGTTTATAAAGATTCTCACCAAAAACAAAATGATTAAAAAAATCGATAGATACGATTTGCAATAAGTGAGTTGTACGATATTGATACCAAATACGTATAAAAAAGTGAAAACGAATCAAAATATATGTGAAAACAGTAAATGTAAACATTTATAATGCAAAAGTATAGTTTTCTACAAAAGCACTAAAGTATATACTTGTATAAAGTACCTTGTACATTTAAATTTTATGATGCTGATGTTATACAGGATACTGATGATCTTGAAGATGATGATGTCTTCGCATATGATGATAATTACTTTGAAGATGATGAGTGATGAGTTCAAAAACGACGAGTGGTGACTTTAAACACGATGAGTGGGGTGGTGATGATGATGGCGTGATGATAGCGGTAACTGTAACGGTGAAGATGAGTCACAGTTAACTCCAGCGATCAAAACATGTGCCACAATGCACAAACACGACGAAAAATAACGGAGACTGTAACGGTGATGAGTCACAGTTCACTTTGTTGATCCAAAAATGTGCCACAATGCACATTCACGATGCAAAATAACAGTAACTGTAACGGTACTGAATCACAGTTAACTCCGTCGATCAAAAAATTGTGCCACAATGCACAGATGCGATGGAAAATAGTGGATTTGATGTACCACTTCGTAAACGACGATTAAATAATATGCCACAACGCACAAATGATGAAATAATGAGCCACCACGCTCCACAACGATGTAAATAAAGTGCTACAATGCACAACTATTGTAAATGAGTTAATTGAGTTAAACTCAATCGTATTCCATTACATTTCATTCTTCACCGGTAGTCCCTTTGTATCTTTAGTATTTTTGTATGCGTTTTGCCTCTTACAGAATTGGCCTGTTACAATACTGAATCCAAAAGCCGTTGTTTTAGACCCTCTTTTCGGCAAAAATATCGTACCAATGTGGGAAAAAGCTTTATGTCTTTTTTGTTAGATGCATCGGAAAATATTGAGACATAACTGACATTTTTTTATTTCTCTTGGTGCTCTTTTGTGGCGAATGGGGATACAGGAAAATTTTGAGTTGAAAAGTTTTTGCAATATTTTGGAAGTGCAATCCATCGACCTGAAGCTCTGATTATGGCAAATCGTATGAAAGACCATGACGGCTTTAGAAGTTGCCAATTTTTTTTTCACTTTCACCGAATTGGGAGTTTCGGAAAAAAAATCTCCAGCTTTGTCGTTCCTATTGAACCTTCGACTTTCATCCTGTGTTTGTCGGATTTTATGTGTCGGGTTATATCATGTTTTCCTTCAGAAGCTATGGAAAATTCGCTGCCACAAATATTGCATCTAACAAAAGAATCTGCTGGTCAACTTTAAGAAAGAGTATTCTTTTTGCATCTCCGCAGTGAATTTGCATTCTCTTTTTGGTTTTTTATTTGCCCTAGATGTTGACGCCATTCTAAATAAACAAAAAAAAATTTGTTTTTTCAATAATTCACCTAATTTTTAGAAAAAATACTTACTTGAACACAGAAAACACTGCAGAAGAGAGAGACATTCCATTTTGTTTTAACATTGACAGCAACGTCTGATCAAAATGAAAATTATAAAGCAAGTTTTACATGCGCACTATTAAAAGAGCTCTTTAAACATGATACGGAGAGTGTGCATGTGATACATTTGGATTACTTTTGTATATTTTTTAATTTTGCGGGAATTTGCGGGAAAAATCTGAAAATGAGAGCATTTTGCGGGACAGTTTATGACGCGGGACAGACATTTAAAATGCGGGACTGTCCCGCAAACGGGAAGGTTGGTTTGCATTTAATCTTTCAGAATTGTACATATATTCAATTATTTTCCAACTTATAATTCCATCATCCGTAGCCGAATTATATTTCAATAAACTATTTTTAATGCTTTTCAAAAGATGAGGAATATCATATACATACCATACATTTTTTTTTTGTAAACAAAGTTACAACTTTTGTCATCTAGACATAATTTACTAAACAAACTTCTATTTGTAGGCCCTTGATCGCAGCAAATAGCTCGTATATTTAATTTTAATTCTTCGTATATATCCAAACAGTTATGCACTTCTAACTCAAGTTGTTACGAAGGGATATTACTTGGGCAAATTACATGATGCAAGACTTGTTTAAAGTTGCCGCATAAACTACGTATCATAAAAACGCAGGCTGACTTAGCACATATATATCAGATCTTTGGTTTTTGCCATAATCTACAAAATCTTACATGTTTGTATTCATTGTAGGTTAAACTTGACTGAAGACTCATTTCATCAAAAATTAGAACCACCTTCTCTCTCTTTCGTTGTCAATTTTGAGGTAATTTTTTCTATCTCTTCTAAAACGTTTTTGTTTAAGCCTAGAGAAAGGCTTTTAATGCTTATCCATCTATGCAAAGAAGATGGATGAGGGAAGTGAAATTCTAATTCTAATTCTAATTCTAATTCTAATTCTAATTGATTTCTCAAAAAGTTATAATCGGCGAATGAACGGAAAAATATACACTGCGAAATCCATTTTTCTTCTTCAGTGTACTCTGTTATAACAAAATGAGTTTTGCAAACGTTTTTAAGTTTTGGTTCATAGGCAAAACGTCAATTTTCTCTAGTAAATTTAGCTTTGCACGGGCTTTAAGTATTTTATTTTCTTCTCTTAAACGATTATTTTGTTTCTAAACATTTATTTTCTGTCTTCGATTTTTTTTATTTTCATTTTAAGAGCATTATTAATTTTCTTAAGACTTGCAATTTTTTTTATATACATAAAAAGTTTGCCTTTTAACATGAGCCTCACAATTTGTGCAAGCAAATTGAACCTCTTCATCTAAACTTCTGCTTGACAATACCCTTGAAGCTTTAACACTTGCAAAAATTAAAACACTCTTTATTTTATAAAATGCTTTATATTTTTTCGTTAGTTTTTAAAAAACAGGAAAGAATATATCAAAAGAAATAATAGAACTTTACTTATGGACTTTTACTTTAAGAGTGAGTCAGTCGTTATTTTATTTTTATTCAAATCAAATACAACGAGCTATCCTATTGGGCGATAGAACAAGCGATTTCATTGGTTGAATAGTTCGGGTTCTTTTTGACAGCTCGAGACGATCGCCCAAAATAATAGGACGTTTACATTTTGTATTCTACATGAATCAATTTTCATATCTTATTAAGCAGCATGCTGAAACAAACCTTAAATCTAAGTTATTAGATTAAAAATAAGTAAACTTAAAACTTTATTATCAAAATATTAATGATTATTACAAATGT
Organism: Eupeodes luniger; assembly: GCA_951509635.1. Lineage (NCBI taxonomy): Eukaryota > Metazoa > Arthropoda > Insecta > Diptera > Syrphidae > Eupeodes > Eupeodes luniger. Next base: position 156,437,892 of record OX608073.1, on the reverse strand, counting down.
GGTTAATTTGATATAAAATAAAAATAAAGGTTGTTTAATATGGTATATATTTAGATTTTTGGTTATCTTATTTGGATATGAATACTAATAATTTTAGGTAATTATATTATTGAATTATTCTGCTGCTTAGCAAGACTGGAATACTGCTAAAGACACCTAAAAGTCCATTTATAAAACCTTCACTTTTAATTATACCACTTAAAACCTCAACTTGTGTTTAAACAGCATAAATTGGCTTTGATGGGTCAAGCTGTCCAATAAATAAAAATTCAAAGTTTACATGAATTGATATATTTAGAGCAGGAACATTAATATGGCATATTGACTGATAATCAGATAAAGTTAACTCATATGGATCCATATTGCATGATATAAAGCTTTGATCAAAGCTGCAGTTAGAAGTTATAGGTAATATGCCTTCTTGTTTAATATCATATGGTTGTAATATTGCAAATGGTTTAGTTGAGCAATCTGTACAGCTGTATGTTGTAACCACTTCAACTTTACATTGTGCTTGTTCTACTTGTAGATTATTAAAGTTAACATTTCCTATTAGGACTTTTGTAACTGTTTTGGTGTGCCTTATTGTTGTACTTGTTACCAATTGTTACAGTTTTATTACCAATTGTTACAGTATTTAATGACTCAAGCTTTGATAAATTCTTAAGGAATCTTTTGAGTTTGGGTTCTCCAGCTGTACAGACACTTCTACAGCTAGTGTCATTTTATCAATGCTTATTTGGTAATCGCCTATAATGTCTGTCTGAGCCCTATTAATATCTGATATTCTAGCCTGGTATCCTAAGCCTTCATTAACTATAAGCCCATTTTTAACCATTGTTGTCTCTGAACTAAAACCAGTTATGTATAAAGGCATTGAAGTTTTGGATTGATTACGTTTAGGGGAAAGGTGCGAACAGTGAGACACTTTTCTTTTAAAGTAGTATATCTCTGAATGTTTTCAAGCAATCTTAACCAAACTTTGAGTATATTTTGAGGCATATTTTAAAATAATGTAACGAAAGAATTTTAAGTGAAAGAACTCATGAGAAAATCACAACAAACTGAAACGTATAAAAAGTCAAACTGTCTCACTGTTTGCGAGCGGTGCGATGAATGAGACAGTGTAAGGCGAACAGTGAGACGGACAAAAAAAAACAACAAAATTAAAAAAAGTTAAATAAGTACATAGGCAATTAGTGTTTTATTAATTAAATTAAGTAACATGAATATATTTCTTCATAAAAAAGTAAAAAGGAACAATGAAATTTAAAAAAAGTAAAAAACAAAAAAAAACAGATATGGTTACGAATAAAAATAATAATCACTTGAGGCTGCTTCCATAGCCCTGGAAGTCAACATCAAACATAACAGATGCCTTTTGGCGATTAGTCTGACCACATGGAGTCGGCGTTGGCAGCACCAGCTCTATATCTTCGTGTGCTACTGACGCAATATCCTCAACCTCAGGGTCAGTGAATTTATTCCTTGTACCGCTCCTCCGCAGGAAAAGAATTTGGTAGTGATTGCTTTCGTCCTTGTCCTTTATTATTTCGCCAATATAATAAACTCTTTTATTTTTGTCCGCATTGAATCGAACCAGGACATAGGCCCCAATTTTAACTTCCTGTGAAAAAATCTCCTCCGTAGAGCGCACACTGACGAACGAACCGGTTAAAGAGCAATCTTGAAGAATTATGTCATCATTGTCATCTGATTCAGACTCATATTGTAGTATCTTTCGTTTTTTGACAGTTTGAATCTTCGTTTTTGGTGTCTTTTTTAACAATTCTTTCTTTTCTAATTCTTCTTTTTCCGACGTGTCCGTCAGTATCGTACTTTTTCCTTTTTTTCGTTGTTTCCTGTTATTCTGTCTTGGTGCAGCCTTGGGGTAGTCTTTGAAGTTCTGGGCTGATAAAATCAGTTTGCGGTTTGATTTGAAATATTCAAAATTGTTTCTCCTTCAAGGTCAGTTCTTTCTGGTGTGTTGAGTGTCGATACTCCATCGCTTGGTTCTGTTTCCTCAGTTGCATCAATGTGTCTTCCTTTTCCTCTTTGTCTTCTCTATAACAGTCACTTCCTCCACTGCTTGAGTACTCGGTAGTACTCCGCCGTCGTACTCTTCTAGTTCTTCCCGATTTGGAAATTCTTCTTCTTTTTCGGAGAGTCGTCTTCCATTACAACAGGATCCCGAATTGTCACTTTCTTGTTCATTTTCATTTTCTGAGTAGTTATATGAGCACACACTTGAACTATTATTGTTTTCACTGTCACTTTCAAAACACATTTAAATATATTTTGCAAACTACTGCCTATTTATACAAAAATTTTCAATTATGCATGGTAAAAATAATAAAACATTATGACGACGACGACGATGACGACGACAGTTGTACTGGGCCTGAAAATATGCAACGATTAAACTGGGCTTAGAAATTACAGCCGGTGTCTATCGGCCGAAGGCCATGATTAAGCCAAGCCATGGCGTTGAGTCTTTAAAATGCACTCTGGGAAAAATCATTACTGGAGGGATGTATTGGCCAGTTGCACTTACAATGCAACACAAGGTGACTAACGTTCCTCTTTCAGCGCTGATTACTTTACTAACTTGTTTCATACCTTTTTGTGCAAGAATTTTCGCAGGAATCTGGACCGTTGTTACTCCGGTTTCGTCCAGGTTATAAATACGAGTTCCTGAAGAAAATCCGTCTGAAGATCGTGACAGGACGTCGAATAAGTTGTCATAAAACTTGTTAACATTGTGCCTATTAAACGAAGTTGCCCGAGATAGGCTGCATGCCTCTGGAGTGCGAAGGGCAAGTGAAGGATTTCTTTTACGAAAGCGCTTGAGCCAGTCAGTGCTCGCTTTCTTGTTTTTTATCCAATATTCTGGCATTTTTTTGGAATTAGCAACTGCCGTCTGATAAGCCAAACGCGCTACATCTAGCAAAGTCAATCCGTAAAACATAGTGGAGTAGTTTTTTATATAGGCCGCTAGAGATAGTTCTTCTTCCTTACTAAACACGGCATTTACTGCGTAGTTCGGGTATAATCTTGCACCTTTTTGTGCGCATCTGGTTTAGTTGGAAATAGTCTTGCATCTCTATTGGTATTGTGTTATAGAGATGAAGTGACTTGAAATTCCTTTTGGCGCATAACCGGTTTAGTTGGCAAAAGTATTGCATCCTTTTTGGTACTTATAATAGAGATGATGAAGAACATGGAGTCTGTTTTCATTCCTTTTTGTGCTTAGCCAGTTTGGAATGATTTTGCATTCCTAATATAGAGGGGAAATATAGAAAACCCTTCGAATAGGCAGATCTGCGAGTGCTTCAAAACTTAACGTGTGACGAACAGTTGATAATTATTAAGTGCGAAGCCAGTTGGAAGGTCCACCGCAGGATTGCCTTTCAATAATTTTATTTATAGTATTTATCATGAATGTAAGTGCAAACAGTGAGACATGTCTCATGTTTGCAGAATTACGGGACGCGGGCTTGCCATATTTTTGTAGGTAAACAGTTATTACATTTCGCCGGAAATCGCAATAGGTTCAGTTGTTTTCTGACTGTCTTTTCATCAACCATGCATTTTGACAACCTGCATCCAGACCAAAAGCAAACAGAGGGAACCACCACTTTTTGCCGCGAAGAGCTACCCTCCTTAAAATTGTTGCTACTCCTTGTATTTTGTGATGTAAGGTGATGGTAGCTTTGATGATGTTGGCTTGTCCTATAATTTTTCCCATCAGGTATTCCACCGCAGGTATGAAGAGTGCCAAATTGTCTTCCGAGGCACCTCTGAAAGGTGGTACTTGCTGGAGTTCTTTCAGCAAAAATTCTTGCTCCTTTTCTTCTGCTACACTTAGTGGTAATTCCTCATTAGTTGACATGTTGATTTATTATTTACTTTCACTTTCACTGTTATTTTATTCGTATTTCTTTTTTTTTTCTTGCTGTGACCGATAACTTTTATTATTCTGAATATAATATGAATATATATTTTCTTTTTTTTTCTTTTTAAATAAATTAAATCAATAAAACACTCTGTCTGCGAGAATTCACAATATATGTCCTTACGAATCTTGAATTATTGTTGTTTTTCACTGATTTTTATTGCGCAATTTTTATTATTTATTTTTTTCGTAAGTATTACGTCGTGTTCCAATATGCGTTTGGGTTTCACGGTTACGATCACTAGATAAGCGTTTAATATTAATTTTCGTTTAATCATTTTTTCACTTATCCTACCGACTGCGCCAGTTAAAAAATGCTTTTTTCACATTCAATTATTTTTTCTTGACGACACTCCAGGTCATAAAATATATATAATTTGTTTTTAAGATTAGGCTCTTTAGTGTTGGGGAGAATATAACATAAATGACCTTTTGATTCATGGTTTTTACAATTCTTGCAAAAGAACTCTTCACAAATATGATCTCGTTCACCACCGTAGCATCTTAAGCAAAGGTGACATCTTTTTATTTGGTCACAAATGGAATTTTTATCTGATGATCCGGATATTTTATGATTGTCATAACAATTAGTTCCTTTAAAGATACGATTGCAGTCTGAACATGTGATTTGTTTCTGTGTCTCTGGACATATTGGGGAGTGTTGGCATTGAGAGCACAATTTTTTGCATTTATAATGTTTCCTTTTTTCATTGTACGAAACATGACAGCTTTCGCAATAATATACACAACAAAATGCAGCAGTAAGGGAGGTTATTACATTGTAATGATTATTGAAATACAACAGGTTTATCTTCTTCTCATTTGGAAGTCCTTCATAAACAATTTTTCTACCCTTGGTTCCATATTCATAGACAGTAATTTAATAGTCTTTCAAATGATTTTGAAATAATTTTAATTCTTCTATACCACAACCTGATGTTGGTATGGTTACTTGAGCTTCTTCCAAAAGTTTTATTGCTCGTTTAGTTTGCACTTTTCCAACGCCAGATCTAACATTTTTAAAAGCTAGTTCTTTGTCTGCAGATGCCTTGGCAACAATCAATGCTCTTGGTAGACATAAATTGTCTTTATTTTGTATGGTTATTATACCTCTTCGCTTAATGCATTCTTCGACGAAAGTGTTGTACATTTTGGAAGATTTCCTTACATTGCCTTGCCCAATCGGCATGTGTACGGATGTAACTGATAAGGTAAAATCATCAGTACTTATTCCTTTGGAGTTGCTTTAAAAAATCTTGGTCATCATTTCCCATACATCCGAGAAGCTCAGTTCGGAACAATTTTTAAAATTAATCCATCCACTACCGCGAAGGTTGGAAAAATTCTTACCTCCAAATGTCACTCCCACCTTATCATGGGGGTCAAGACCACTTACAGCTAATGTGAGGATATCCTCAACACCACTTCGAATCCATGACGACGTCGGTTCTTCATGGTTAGGGACTGGTTTGAGAGAGAAATCAATTTTGCGCCCTCTCAAATTGAATCTCTTAACTTTGGTTTCTTGGTCATTCAAAATAATCAATCGCTGTAAAAAATCAATTAGAAAAAAACATTTTTTTTTATTTTTTGTTTGTTCAAAATATTTTTTTAATTTATACATTATATTATACATTCATAAAGCTATGATTACACGGTCAACGAAATCGGTCAACGCGTTGACTCTCTGACGTCACAAAAAATACATATTTTCTCCGTCATCTCACCGTCAACGTTTACAGTATCAACGCTTAAAACATTGACTATCACACGATTGACACTATTGGGTCAATGTTGTCCCAAATTACGTTGACGCACAGGTGTGTCAACCTGACTTTTACTCATCAGTGTCAATGCATTGACTCGCAAAACTTTGATGATCACACGGTTTGACACAAAGCAAAAAAGCCGTCAGCACAAGTCAAAGTTATTTTGAGGAAATAAAATAAACATTGTGAGTTTATTAATGCACATAATTATATAGATATTTTTAACTTAAGTGCAATTCATTTTCAGATAAAAAGCAATAGCAATGACAAAAAGAAATATGGAGATAGCGGTTTCGCTCGACGAGTTCACCAAAGGCCGTGTACCTATCATTTTGCTGCGGTCTTGTTTGCAAATTCGTAAGAACCTCGGCAGCCAAATCCTTCATGCTCCCGGATTTTCTGGAATTTGTTCTTGGTGACGCTGATGAACTTTTTTGTTTTTTTCCAGCCGGAAGTAGATTTTCTTCGACGTTTTCGAAGCTGAATTGCTGATTCAATTCATGCAGAATTGAAGCATCCGTGTAGGCTCCCTCCTTAAAAAATATATGTATATGTATATTTTACGATTGAATTTATACAAAAAATATAAGCTTACCAAGGGCAATGTTGAAACTGATTCTACTGATTGAAGCACTTCGGCAGACTCAATGAACATCATTTCGGAAAAGTGAGCCCATGACACGGTCGCTATTTCCGAAGTGCCTTGGCCCGATTTTTTGGCTCGGATCTTGCTTAAATTTGCCTTGAAGAGGCTACGAAGGGCGTTCCATTTGTTTCTAGCTTCCAAGCTATCGACATTTTGGATCCCTAGCTCCTCAGCAACTTGTTTCCAGCACTCACATTTTATGTGAGCCAGCTTATAATCGCTGCATCCTCCATCCCAAATATGGGACATATATTTGGACAGCTGAAATCAACGCCGATATTTCAGTTTTTTTGGCCCAAGCGTATGCAATTTTTCTTTTGCCTTGCGCTTTTTTCTTTTTTTGGTCTTCATCTTGGGCAAGTGACTCCTGTCTTGGAGTAGCATCGTCGATATCTTCCATCATAATCTGATAAATTTTTTATCAAAGAAAGGGACATTATTTTAAATTAAAAAAAAAAACTTACCAGCAGCTTTTAAATTTCAATATATGTACATAATGTCCTGTTTTGTTTTTTAATTTTTTGAATTAAATGATGTTAAAAAACCAGGGCCATGTTTTTTTTATATGTATAAAAATCACAGTCAAACTGAGACGATGACACGGTATTTAATTCTGCCCCGTCAACGCTGGGACACGGTCATTGCGATGACACGACTCCGTCAACGCGTCCCAATGACGTTGACAGAGAGATTACACGGTCATCGAAAAAAGTCAATGCGTTGACCCAAAAATGTGTGTCAACGAGAGTGTCATCGTACCCGTCAACGCAATGACACCAGTTTTCGTTGACAATCACACGAAGTGACACTCTTGGGACAGATTGTGACGTCATTTTTACGTCAGAGAGTCAACGCATTGACCGATTTCGTTGACTGTGTAATCATAGCTTAAGTATTTTACAAAAAAAATTGTGAATTAAATAAATTATTATCTTTGTCAAAAAACAGTGTTGGAGGAGGCAGTTTTACCTCTTCTAGATTTTTTTTGCTTTCGATTTTTTTGAGGTGTTTGAGGTGTTGGTGGTGGTGGTTGTAGTAGTAATTGTTGTTGTTGATGTTCCTGCTGAGTTTGAGGCTTTAAGTGGAAGTCCACGTGGAAAGAGTACTGTCCATATGGCTCCACAACTTCGAAGCAACATCTTGGAAGTTCCTTGATGTCCTCATCGGTTAGCTGATTATTGCATCTCTTTGGCAAATACACAAAACAATCGTCTAATTCTAACATAATTTGTTCTCCAAACTTTGTCTGTATTCTTTTTGCCGATGTTATCGGAAAATTTTTCTTCTGTGTAAGTTTCGAGAGACTTGGTATTGGCTTTCGCTCATTGAAAGACCGAACACTAACTGACTTTTTTATTTTATTCAAGAAAGACATGTTTTTAATTAAGTTCTAATACACAAACTGAATTGTAGAAGCTAAGAACATTTTGCTTTTATACCCTAAAATATCATTCAAAATGAGCGTATCCCACACACACACATCCACACACAATAGTAGTTTCATGCATTACCACAATAACTTTAAAATTTGATCTCAAAACCGGAAGACTTTTTTTTCTATATGCGTCTTTTAAAAACACTTTATTTCTAATTCAAAACCCAACAATTTGTTGTTCATTGAGTTTACATCCAAATTTTATTACGGGAACATAACTTACTTATTTTACTATCGACAAAACAAAAAATATTGTCACGAGTGTCGATCTTACGACCAAAATAGAGCTATGATTTAATTCATTGTTTACACAAGTGTAGATCTAACAAACAAAACAGTATAGCTAATCCCTATGATGCAAGAATCCATGGACACGAATGGTCCAGTTGTAAAGCTAGCTATGCTATTTGTTCTCAGCTCTTTATGGATGTGACCACAGTAAAATCTTATTGCTTTGCATTTATAATGTAATTAAAAAGAATCCCTAACCGATGCAGTTTGTGAAATTTCAAATTCATTATGGGTTCACCACCACCGTTTACCACTGCCGTAAGTGTCGATAAATTGATTCGGGGTTCAAACACTTGAAGAGGAATTTTAAACATACAAAAAGAAAATAAACCATACATTGATTCGTTCGTAATAAACAAAAATAAAAACCACAACAACAACTCCTGGATACCTATTCCAAAAGTAAAGAAATAAAAAAATCTTGTAAACATTTTAAAAAACCCAACAGCTTTTTTTTTTTTATTATTATTCAATCTCATTTCAGTTACAGGCAACAATATCTATATAGCTATCCATTAACACACTTTTAACTCAAAATCCTCACCACGCATCAATTCTTCTTTTCATCACCATAAAAATAACAAACATTCTTATCATCTAACCATAGCATAAACTACCGACTCACTACACTACCCCATTTTTGACATTGCCTTTTAGCTCGCACACACAATAATATCGTTACAAGTTCCCATCGTTAAAAAACATGCTCACACTAGTCTTGATCTTACCAACATAAAATTTAATTGCTCAACCTAATTGCCTCCCTATAACCGATGCATTTGACTCACTACCCACTTGACATTGCCTTTTAGCTCGCACACACACAAAAAAAATTGTCACAAGAGCCGATCTTCAATTCATTATTCCTCACACAAATTACCATGACAAGTACCATCCATGAAACTCGAACTTAATCAGATTGGTTCACATTTTGTCCACAGTCCATCTAGCAGAGACACAAACCCAATTGATTTAGCCGAGACACATTTCTGCCCAACCGCCCCTATTCCTACTCACCGGTCTAAAGACATACTGCACAACCTTACTCCTCCTATTCAATTCTGCTCCTAAAAATTCCCTGCATCTTACAACTGAGCAAACCTTCTACTCAGCTAGGACATGGAATATATAAAAGTTGAACTAACTGAAGGAACCAAGCGATCGCATCTGTTCAATGCAGCAGGCTGGAATCGAGAATACTTCTTATCGATCCCCCGGTCACCGAAACAAAATACGGACACTACAGAACCTTCAAACAATACATCAAAGATAGACAGACAAAAGCAAGTTGCCTTGCTTTACACTACCCATCTTCAAAAATAAATCTCCAAAATAACTTCGAGGACTAACGGTGTCGAGTCCTCGGTACGACTGAATTCACCGAGATGGAAAGGGCGAAATTCGTAACCGACGATACCTTCAGGGAACAATCGGTTTCGGGCCCCACGTTGGGAACCAACGGGGTCATCACTAAGATGGAAATGGTGATGTTTGTTACAAACGTTACCTTCAGGGGACTAACGGTTTCGGGCCCCACGTTGGGCGCCATCTGTAACGATGAAAAGAAAATCGTATGTAACAATAATTTCAGAAATTTCAGAAATTATTGTTACATACGTAAAAAGACTGTACTTACAAAAAAAAAATACTCAACCAATGGTACTCGACCTCAAAAACCAAAACTCAATAACCGTACAAAAATTCTATTCAAATCAAGGCACAGATAGTAGAGGGTTGCCTACCCCCTCTACCTTAAGGGGTTGAATACGCGTTGCTGTTATGCGCATTCAGTTTCATCATTAACACTTCGAAAACAAACTCGACCTTATGATAGTACATTTCTAGATATCCCAAGCATAAATGAGAAATCACCACAGGTACATATCTTCTCATAGAAACTTAGTTCGTTCTTTTTCGAGACAAAACCGCTTCAGACATTTAGGACCAATGATTACGTCTTCATTGGCCCGTCCACGCCGGAAACGGAATTGCTGCCTAGGTTCCCTTTAGCAGCAGCGGCCTGCTTTTGGATGCCATCGCTTAAACTCGCCGGATGGGGGGGGGGGGGATCTTGTGCTGGGTACTAGGCTGTGTTACAGTTTAAATAAGCAGACCTGCCCGATGTAATTGGCGTAAGAATGTTGAGATTAGGCTGAGGCCCGAATACCGTTGAGCCCAATTCTGAAGGTACCGGAAGGAAGGTATGAAGGTGAAGGAGATTCATTAGCCAGTCCACGTTAAACCAGGCTAATGTTCCTTTACAGTAAAGCTTAATGCTCTGCTTCACTCCGAGAAGCGGTGAGAGAGCAGAGTAGAGTCGACAGCATTGGAGCACATAGATGTTCGTGGCTCCGCAGGGTGTACGTGTCCACAGACTACAACTACTATCCCTAAGCTATAAGAGTAGTCGTGTCACAAGAGGGGGAGGGGGAGATTAGGTGGTAAGTTTCCCCCTCGCAGTCTCAAAACCCGCCCGTTGACTTGATCCAGACACACATCCTTAGGTCAAGCCAACCTATGATTTGCGTGACTGCTAAAAGAATGTTATTGCAAATCCCCAATATCAAAACGTATCCAAAAGGATACTAACCTTATTACATTCTAATCTATACTCAATATCAAGAATCTGTTGAACGGATCAAAGATAGCTTCAACAAAAATCTCTAAACTCATAATTATAATCTAGACTTACTATACTTCACTTACATTTTACTTTCTCCAATTCAGCTCTCCGTATTTCCAAGTTCACTCACCTCACTAGTTCTAATACATAGTTAAACTAAATTCATTGCAAAAGAATAATTGCAACTCGCTTGCAAAAAGATTCATAATGGTTCAAATAAAAAGTTCGAAATTTAACTTTAATGATAAATTTATTCACTGTCAAAACTTAAGATGTATCTTAAAGAAAATATAAATCGTAAACCTTACTAAATATGCCTACTAATACTAAGATTCACGAAGGTTCAATAATAACTTAACATTATCAACTTTGCTTAGAGTCATTGGTTATTTATCAACATTTTGTCTATCAGTATGCTTTCAATAGATTCCTTTTTGTTCACCCTCAGGTACACGGGACCTGTGTAGGGAATTGACACACGCAGGTGTCTTACGATCTTGATTTTATACACACACAAAAAAAATATCTTCGGTTGGGTAACGCTTAGTTACTTTCTCAACCTCGCTTTGATTATCGATTCCGATGTTTTAAGACAGTCAATATTTACGCAATAAAAATATAATATCTATCAATTTGCAGTTCTTTAAAATCTTTACGTTAAACGATAACTCAACAAATTCAAATCCAATATGTCATAAAAGAAAAAGGTCAAAAATGACTCACCGATCTTTTGTTGTCTTACAACAACCCACAACTTTTACTTTCATTCATCCCTCGAGGTAATGTGCACATTGCCGTACTTGGATGTTGATGACGATGATGTTCTGTGAAGGTTGCAAAATTCGTATGATGGATTAGGATATTGGATTTGATTCCTCTTTGCATGATTGACGGTATTTCTTGATTCTCAAAAACAATACAGATTAAGCTGTTCACCAATAAAAGATTGAAAAGGGTGTATTAGCTACTTGACTCTTTGCGTGATCACAAAAATAGATATGATAATCTGTATTTAACTTTCGGAAATTCTCGTACTTACGATAGGACATAACACACAGTAACAATTATGATCGTTATTATTATTCAAATTCAAAGGATAATAAGGATTAGTGCCTAAAATAAAAATAGTGCAGAAAATAAAAATAAAGTAACAAATAATAAAAAAAAATAAACAAGTGCCAAGAAATTAAAAGATTAAAGAGGATAATTAAAGTCATAAAACAATGGACTTGGCTGGGGATCTCATGGGGGATCCGATCCTTCGACGTATCTTGCTTGACTTGAAGGACGTAGGGGAGGAATGTCTTGATACTCCCACTGACCGGATACTTTTCATCAGCGCTTTTGCTTGTTGTTCGACGACCAATGCGATGCTAGTTACGGCCACTGTAGTCGCAACCAGGATCTCGATAAACTTTTCTTGATAATTTTGACGTTCAGATATGGAACCGTAGTTCGTGTGTTTCCTTCTCGGGAACACCCTGTGTCCCAATTTGCACGATACACAGGAGTGGGTGTTCGAAACACTCCAATGATCTTGGAGAATGTCCTGACTCGTTAAAACCAAATGGAATGATGGATTGATGCGAATTGTTTAGATGTAGGATGTTTTAAGGACCTTAGGTCTTTTATTGTAAGTGCTTAGAGTTTTCGGTAATCCGGATAATTTAGTAAGGAATAGAATTTGCGCTTCCGGACTGAATTTTTGGCTGAGGATTAATCTTTTGCTCAGGATAAAACTTGTTTCGTGATCCTAAAGGAATTTTCGGACTGCAATTAAAGTTTCTTGCTACCAAACTAAATTTTTGGGATCGCATCTAAAATTTCTTGCTCAGGATTAAAATTTTGGACCGCGTGTCTTGATTCCGTCCACGGACATCACCTGTCAAGAAGAAGGGTTAGGTTCGGTGTCGTCCTCCGGAGTCTTGAACACTACCTAATTGGGGATATTCCCCTAGAACTATGAAATATGACATGGTTACCTGAATTAACTGGTGCTTCTTCCTTCAACAAATTCATAAATCGATGATAAGGATGTGTTTGCTTCCAACCAGGGAAGTTTAAGGTTGCTGCCCAAGGATTTATAGGATTCTGAACACGCGGTGCACAATTTTTTGTAACCTTTTTAATGGAAATCTTGTTATTTTCCACCGCTCAACAAATTTCACTGAACCAAATAACTATTCTTACCGAGGAATATAAAAGGATGATGAAGGAATATTTGGATTAACACTTTTTACTAATTTTCTTAAAACACTTCGCTTGTTTCATTGGATAAAGTTAATGCTTAGTTAAAGGAATGGAAAATTCTTCTTACTAAACTGTTCTGGTCGGCTGCTTGCATGAAAAGAATTTCCAATCAGAATTTTTAAATGCTCATCGCATCGTTATTGCTTCCCGTTATAAGATTTCTTGTAGTATACCCATTGAATTGTTGTTGGTTATGCCACGTAGGCAAATTCTGCAGAGATGACAATTAGACAAAGCAAAAACTGCATTACCTCTTTGATTTGAAATGTCAGTTTGCGTTTCGACGGGTAGATGGCGTGCGCCGAATTTAATGGTATGTTCACATGATAGGATTTGCTTGTGAAAGTAGATCTTGTGTAAATGTTTTGGTAAATCCGTGAAGGATAAACTTGATGGAAATAATTATGAATATGAGTTATCACATTCATGAAAAATAGATGGATTATTATTAATGATGGTGTGAAACCAAAACAATAAATACATTTTTCTTACAACCACATAAAGTCTACTTTCCATTGCTGCAGAAAAATTTTGTCCTTTGAATGATTTGTCTATACTAGTATAGAAGCATTGTTGTTTTCTTTCAAGAACAGCACCAAAAATATATCAACACCCCGTCTCCACAAAAGTCAGGGAAAAAAACCATGCCAAACTTTTGATTTCGATATCTCAAAATAGAAAGGTTGGAACAGTGAGACACTTTTTTTTCAAACTGTTATAATTCCGAATTCTTTTGAGCTACGAAAATGAATTTTTGATGGTATCTTACGACATATTATTACCCCAACGTTTTGCCTTAAATATATAACTAAATAAATCAAAAACAACTTCCTTATAAGTTGCATTATTGTAGAAGGTCAAACTGTCTCACTGTTCGGCGGGGGTTCGAAGACTGAGACAGCGTAGGCCGCACAGTAGGACAACATAATATTTTTGATAAAAACTCGTCTTAAACTATTTCTGATTAAAAAAAAAACACGAAATATATTTGTTTAACGTATTGCGTATATTTATCAATTAATTCAAACAAAACCCACATTCAAGAATAAAATAATACAAACTAAACTCACAATTCAATTCACATTATAAAATAAAAATAAATCACATACGAGTTGGTAAATAATATTTTTCATTTGTTTTAAATACAAATATTTAGCAATAGGTATAAATAAAAATAAATAAAAAAAATAAATTAAAAATCACATTTCAGTTAGTTACCTAATGGTTATTTGTAAAAAAATAAAAAAAAATATTTGAGGTTACTTCCATAGCTTTGGAAGTCTAGCTCGAAAATTACCGATAATTTTTGTCGGCTGGCGTGACCACAAAGAGCCGGTGTTGGCAACACTCTTTCGATTTCATCAATTTTTAAAGGGGCAACACCTTCAACCAAGGGCTCTGAAAATTTGTTGGATGTTCCATTCCTACGGAGATAAGGAACTTCGAAGTCCTTGTTTTCATCCCTTTCTTTTAAAATTTGGCCGATAAAGTGAACATTATTATTTTTGACGTTAAAACGGACAAGAACGTATGTTCCAACTTTAATATCTTGTGGAACAGGATCCTCATTTGAACAATTTCCGGTGAAAGAACCATCAAGAGAAGAATCTTGGAAAATCATCTCTTGGCCGCCGTCGTCATCTGATTCTGATTGTAGATATTTTTGTTTTCCTGATGTTTGTTGGCGTTTTTTATTTTGCTGTTTTTTACCATCATCTGATTCGGAATCTTGTTGCAAAACTTTTCTCTTAATTGCAGCTTGTTTAACTCCTTTTTTAATTGGCCGTTGTTTAAGCATCTTGTTTTGAAGCTCCTCTTTTTCCGGTGTGTCTGTAAGAATTATGCTCCTTCCTTTTTTCTTTGTTTTCGCGTGTTTAATCTAGGCGAAGATTTGGGGTATCCTTTGAATGGATCCGGGCTAATAAATCCAGTTACAGATGCAGTGTCAGCTAATTGCTCTGAAACTGTTTCTAAAAATTGGTTTATTTAACAATATTATACCTAATGATCAAAATCGAAATGAAAAACTATTACCATTTATGTGGATTTCTTCAGTTTGGTTGCTAAGTGTTAGTGGCCTGTCAGTTACATCGCTGCACATAAAATCGACATCGGTGAATACCTCTCTATCTGGTGGATAGGTTCCGGTCTTACGAAAGCCTGCTACAATAATTGACGGGGTCATTGATTTTTCAAATGCATACCCGGCTGCAGCAGCAATGTCGTAGATAGTAAAAGTCTTTCCTGGATTCTGCATCATAAAGTTGTCAATTGCATTGTTATAAGCTGTTTTGAATGTCTTATAAACGGTAACATCTAGGGGCTGCATTTTGCTGGAGGACTGCGGTGGTAAGGTTAGTATTACAACTCCATTATCTTTGGCAAAGTTAAGGGCGTTTAAATTTAAGTGGCTCTCATGGTTATCCATTATTAACAGAGTTGGGTTTTCTTTCGAACTTAAAGTGAAGTTTACAAAAAGCTCCATGACTTTAACGAAACATTCCGAATTCATCCACCCAGATGGATTCGCCAGCCCAAGTGGCTTGCTTGTGTTCTATCCAATATTTTGGAATCGTTTTAGAATTTGTTATGGCAGTTTGGTACGCTAAGCGTTTGACGTCGTCTAAGGATAACCCATAGAACATTTGTGAGCATTTTTTTACATACGGTTACATTATCAGAACACCCTCATATAACTTTGTAAAATTATTAAACACCCTATAATAATGAAGAAAGATACAAAGTATCTTTATATAAACAAAATGTAATGCTCACACATTGATTCATAATTTCATCTCATAGCGGATGATGATATCCGATATTATAAATATCATATCAGCACTTTTTGCCTTCAGTAACTTGTGTGCCCAAAGCATCTTTTAATAATTCTAAAAGAATTCTTGTGTCAGCAATTTTAAAAGTCAAAGGAAAGCAAACGATCTTCAGTCGAAGATAGATTTGCTTAGTAAACATTTTATAAGTATAAAAAGGGTTTCATCGATCAATTCAAGTTCTGTTCACAGTTTGTCATTCTACGTATAGCCTAAGATTTCCCCCCACCAGTGGTAAGGGATCTGAAGCTTTGATTTAATAAATAATATTAAGTTTAAAATACATGAATGCGTTTTATTTAATTGTTAATTGTGATCTTCTGCGATCACAAAAATATATCTTTTTATTCAAATAAAGAATCGGAAACGAAATTGGCGCAGTCGGTTTGTTGTATGGTGTATATTTCTTCATTTATCGAACACGTTGGGGCTTTCGACTTGGATAATTTTGCCACGTACAGTTGTTCTTCCTTCTTTTTATTAATTTACACTTTTTAAAGTAATGTCATATATATATATTTTTTTTTTTTTTTTTTAGTAGCACTTTTAACTTTTTATTTATCTTTAATTTTATTTTGTTG
Organism: Eupeodes luniger; assembly: GCA_951509635.1. Classification (NCBI taxonomy): domain Eukaryota; kingdom Metazoa; phylum Arthropoda; class Insecta; order Diptera; family Syrphidae; genus Eupeodes; species Eupeodes luniger. Next base: position 156,421,511 of record OX608073.1, on the reverse strand, counting down.
AAGTTGTTTTCTTCTCAACTTTTGCTGAATTGATCTAATATGTTCCTGGAAATCAGCTGTTGCTTCATCGTCTATCCAACTTTGTGAGTTTACTTCTATATGTGGTTCCTTTACTTGCGGGGCCTCTGCTCCGTTTTGAAGATTTATTTTTTCTGGTTGCATTAAGTAGCACTTTTTGTTAATTTTAATTTAACACTGAGTTCACTTTCTGTATGCTTCCTTTTGAAGATTTCCTTCTGGTTGCATTAAGTAGCACTTTTTGTTAATTTTAATTTAACACTGAGTTCACTTTCTGTATGCTTCCTTTTGAAGATTTCCTTCTGGTTGCATTAAGTAGCACTTTTTGTTAATTTTAATTTAACACTGAGTTCACTTTCTGTATGCTTCCTTTTGAAGATTTCCTTCTGGTTGCATTAAGTAGCACTTTTTGTTAATTTTAATTTAACACTGAGTTCACTTTCTGTATGCTTCCTTTTGAAGATTTCTTTCTGGTTGCATTTAATGTTTTATTTAATTGTTTTATTAGTCAAGCATTCTCTCTAAGACTTTGTAAAATTGTCCTTTCGGATCTTGATTTACGATGCTTTTCACTGAACAAAATATATATTTTTATTTTTCACTGTCCTATAGCACCATTTAGTAATTTTACTTTACCGGTACTAACTATTTTATTTAGTTTTAGGACGATCCCGAATTAAACTTTTAATAAAGTAAGATTCAATATATTTTGATCTTTCGAGATCCTACCGACTGCGCCAATTTCGTTTCCGATTCTTTATTTGAATAAAAAGATATATTTTTGTGATCGCAGAAGATCACAATCAACAATTAAATAAAACGCATTCATGTATTTTAAACTTAATATTATTTATTAAATCAAAGCTTCAGATCCCTTACCACTGGTGGGGGGAAATCTTAGGCTATACGTAGAATGACAAACTGTGAACAGAACTTGAATTGATCGATGAAACCCTTTTTATACTTATAAAATGTTTACTAAGCAAATCTATCTTCGACTGAAGATCGTTTGCTTTCCTTTGACTTTTAAAATTGCTGACACAAGAATTCTTTTAGAATTATTAAAAGATGCTTTGGGCACACAAGTTACTGAAGGCAAAAAGTGCTGATATGATATTTATAATATCGGATATCATCATCCGCTATGAGATGAAATTATGAATCAATGTGTGAGCATTACATTTTGTTTATATAAAGATACTTTGTATCTTTCTTCATTATTATAGGGTGTTTAATAATTTTACAAAGTTATATGAGGGTGTTCTGATAATGTAACCATACGTCGCCAAAGACTGTTCTTCTTCAGCGGTGAAAATAGCATTTACGGCATAATTAGGGCTCATTCTGCCCAGGGATGAATCATTACATTTCTTTACATAGCGTGCAAGCGTTTGGTGGGCCACTCCATTATTTTCTGCAGCCTTTCGCAGGGAACATCCATCTTTTACCATTTCAACAGATTTTTTCATGGCATCTAGAGGCGTCTTCCCGTAGCTGTACCGTTTATCCATAATTTACTGCCTCAGGATGTCAAGGATACCGAAAAAGCTATATAAAGTAATAACATAACAAACAATAAATAAATTGATCATGAAGGCCGAACAGTGAGACATGTCTCACTGTTCGCCCTTTGAATCTGTCTCACTGTTTAAATTGTGTTTTACAAAAAACTGGTAAAGCTACCGAATACTTTTTTTAAACAGTGATAGCACACATAATAACAAACCAATTAAAAAAAACACTAGTTCACTTACCTGAATAATTAAAGTTGCTACACAAATTTTCAAAACACGAAAAAAAAATACTTTTACTCTTTATTTTCGGTCTTCACTCACAGAAAGCACACGCGCAACTGGCTGTTCTGCGGAACAGAAACAAAAGTTGCGGAATGGAAAAGAAACGTTATTGTCTGCATCGACATGTCTGTGCATGTTTTTGGGAAGCTAAAAAATAGAATGTCTCACTGTTCGTACTGTCTCACTGTTCCAACCTTTCCCCTACACCTAAAAATTTCACTCAGATTTTGGTTATTACTCACTCCCAAAAATTTCTGTCGGATTTTGTACCAGCACTTTTTCACTTGATTCCTGTAGTCCTGTTTATTCCAGTAAATGACTCACCTTTTTTCAATTTGTTTCATTTTTGTAGAAAATAGAAAACAGAAAACTATTTCTTTTATCTTTTAAATAACTAGCAATTCATTCATTTTATTACAAAAAAAATAACAAAAAAAAACTTTAAAACTGTATAAATATACAAATAAATACACTTCACTGTTTAAACTGAATAAAATAAAAAAACAAAACAGAAACACTAAATACTCCCAAATGATCTGTACTGCCTCCGCAGCTGGGTAACTCGCGTCAGCATTTCCGTCTTATAGGCATCCTTTGCATCTGGTGGCAGAGCTCGCATCATTGCCATAATGGATGATAAAAACTTTTCATCCCCATCATCAGCGATTGAGTGTGAAGGGACAAAACTTCCATCAAGCTTTTCCACTACCTTGCCAAATTTTTCGCATAACCCATCAAATGCTGTTTTCCTTTTTTTTTGATGAGGCTGTGCCAGTGGAAAAATCTTCTGCGGTAGCACCACCATCATCACTGAAAAACTGTGCCGTTTCAATGTTGTCATCAATTTCGTTGGAGATTGTCCTTTAATAATAAGAACAAATTATTAATCTTTAAAATTAATACACAATAAAGTAAAGTTTACTTACTTCCTTGGCTGCATGGAGTCTTTTAGGAAACCCATTTCCTCCATCAGCTCCCAAACGCAATATTCTGACACGCCACTTCCAGAAGGTTGATTTAGCTTCCTAAGTTCCCTCGAGTACCTTTCTCGGAGGGCCTTCCACCGCAACCGGCATTCTGAATCTAAAATATAAAAACACGTATGTACATATGTAAATACTTTTTGCAAATAACATATTTTATGAATTGCTTACCTGTCCTTTTGCTTTCTTCAGCTATTGCCTTCCACGCCTTTTCTTTTTTTAATTTATTAAAATAGAAGGCGTCCCTTTTGTCATAAAGACATTTATTTTTTCGGACACCTTCTATTAAAATTAAATCGAATTCAGCATCTATTTTAATAATGTTTTCCATTGCTTTGTTTATTGTTTTGTTTTGTTTTGTTTTTATCTTTTCTTTTTCCTTTTTTTTTGTTTTGTTTATTTACTTTTGTTTATTTATAGGTATTTGTGTACTCCTTATTGTATTCATAAAACGTTTCACGTATTGCGTTACACTATTTGTTTACGTATCAAATTTTTCGCAAGAAGTCAAAATATATTTCAATATGTAAATATCATTCAATAAAAATATGTTTTCAACCAAAATAAAGTAATAAAGTTACAAAATAAAAGTATTCACTCACCAGATCTTTTCCTTGTTGAAGTGCACTCGAACTCGGACGATTGAGGTAACAGCATTCATTAATTATTAAAATTTGTTGTTAAATAATTTGTATCAAATGAAATATACTCGTTCTCACAATTATCTTTACTCACGATATGATTTCCGGTTGATCTAAATTTAGCTGTAAATTGTTTTCCAAAAGAATGGGAACATCTACCAAAGTTTTCAACTAAACTAAACAAAACTTCCTTATCGTTTTCGGAATACAGGAACTCTACTGTACTTCCACTCAAAGTATACGAATGTAATCTTTTCTATCATTAGCTTTTTCATGAATCTTTACTTTTCATTACTTTTTTATCATATTTTCAGATACTTTCATTCCTAGGTTTTATGTTGGTATCATATTTTCAGATACTTTGTTTGGTTCTCAAAAATTTGACTCTACTGAATTTTCGTTTCTTTTCTTTTACCGTATTTACGTTCAACGTTCTTTTACTGTACTCTTCATTTACCGTGTTTCAAAAATTAATAACTGCTTTATCAAAATGACCATACTAACGTTATCTCTTTTCTCAACTAAACATTTCTTGAAAGTAGGTATTCTTCTTATCAAAACTTTCTGAATCTAACTAGCACTTTTCTCTATGACACTGCTCTAACTATAAAACTCTATATATCCAAGAATAAATATAACACAATATAATAATACTTAAATATCACCACTTTTTGCTTGTTATAGATTAAAGTCCTCTGAATTTTTATTGGGTCCTTAGGTAGGTTTTTACAGGTTACAGGTGAGTGTCGAGTTATGAAATTTCTTGACTTTTCTTCATGACTCTTGTGTCACTGATGAATTCTCTTGACGAAGTTTTTGTTGGAAGACAAGATTAAATGAAATTGGGTTTTTACTGAGATTGTCGGTTATGTTTCAGAATTCAGTTTTCGCTAATGACATTAACTGACTTAAAACTACTAAATAAATGTATATTCTAAAGTTCGGTTTATTCTCGCAGATGTTGTTGCGAATACAGAGTGTGTTCAAGGTATGTTTTCACTTTGTGGGCCTTTTATTTGGCCACATAAAAAACAACGATGATCACGAAACTATGCCGCAGCAGCAGCAACAACAGCACACCTGGATTTTTCTTTTTATTTTGAGAAAATATGCCGCAGCAGCAGCAACAACAGCACACCTTTACTTTTCTTTTTATTTTGACTTTATTTAGTTTTCAGTTTATACAAAAAAGTTTATTTTATGGTTTTTTTACTAAAATTTACTGAATGCCAAAAGGGCCAAGTTTTTTTAGACGTCCGTCCGTCAGAGAGGATGAGAAAAATCTGAACATTTTTCATGAGGCCGGAAGGGCAGACATTTTTCTTTCGTAATAATTTTATTTCGAAAAAGGAGGGGGTTTGTTCGTAGAGTGAGGCAAAACTGTAGTGAGCTACAATTGTGCCTGGCTCATAGATGGCGTTAACATTACCGCCCCCCTTGACGCATTGCGCCAACAAAAAAAAGAACTATAATTACTTAAGATAACTTATATCTACAGGAACCATAAATGCAGTGCTTTAAAGAAAATTCAATGTATTTAGTTAGAAGTTAAGATAGATATTATCAAATATATCATATACTCAAGCAACGAGTTTATATATACAAAATTTTGTGCAACTAGGTTTTGTTTTTAAATTAAAAGCGGTAGTTAATAAAGGAAGCAGTTTATTCTGGTGGTACGATACAAAAAAATATGGCTTTAAATTGATTAAGTATTTGGCAAGACGCACAGTTTGACTACAGGTCGAGTGATTTCACCCTGCTGAGTTTTCACTATCGCAACTCTTACCATTCCGTCTGTCCCCGGGCACACCTTAATAACTCGACCGATCCGCCATTCATTACAAGGCAAATTCTCTTGTTTCACGACAACAAGATCATTAACTTTTACATTTTCTTCAGGAAATTGCCATTTGAAACGTTTATGTAATTCTTTCAAATATTCCTCTTTCCAACGCTGACAAAAGTTCTGTTGAATGCATTTAAGCCTTTCCCATCGATTCACAAGAGAAAGCGGATTTTCATTACAGTTAGGTTCGGGAAACGTCAATAAAGGGCTGCCGCGGAGAAAATGTCCAGGAGTCAAAGCTAAAGGATCTAACGGGTCATGAGACATAGGCGAAATTGGGCGCGAATTAAGACAAGCTTCAATACGAGCGAGGACAGTCGAAAATTCTTCGAAGGTAAATTTACTGGTATCGCCAAGTTTTCGAAGATGAGTTTTTAGGCTCTTTACCCCAGCCTCCCAAAGGCCACCCATATGAGGAGCCCCCGGTGGGATAAAATTCCACTTTAAGCCCTGAACCCCATATTTTAAACGAGTTTCATTCGATGATGAGGCTAAAAATTTCTTAAATTCACGTTGGAGCATTACATTTGCTCCCGTAAAATTTGTACCATGATCTGAAAACATCTCCTTAGGGAGCCCCCGACGAGCAACAAATCTGGCAAATGCCGCTAGGAACACTTGAGAGGATAGGTCGGAAGCTGCCTCAAGATGAATGGCTTTAGTCGCAAAGCATACAAATAGGCATGCATAGCCCTTTGTTATACGACAACTTCGACCTAGGTAACTTTTTATTAGGAATGGTCCTGCAAAATCAACACCCGTATAAGTGAAGGGTGGTGAAAACGTACACCTTTCAGTGGGAAGGGCTGCCATAATCTGAGTTCTAAGTTGCTTTTTGTGAATGACACAGGTTTTACATTGTCGAATGATAGACTTTATTAAGTTATTAAGTTTTGGAATCCAAAACATTCGTCTTGTGACAGAAATCATGAGTGAGTTTCCGCCGTGTAGAGTCAAATTATGGATGAAATCGATAAGAAGTTTTGCAAAATGAGAGGAATAAGGAATAATAATAGGATGTTTTTCCCCATACGTGAGATCGGAATTTATTAGTCTACCGTTGACGCGAAGAATTTTATCGGAATCCATACAAGGATTGAGGGACAAAATACTGCTCTTAGGAGACAAGGGTTTACAATTCAATAAGGATTCATATTCTCGGGGATAATGAGATTTTTGGCTCAACAAAATTATGCGAGTTCTAACGAAATTCATTTCTTGCTGTGTGATATTTGTAGTTTTTTGGCGAAAAATAGGGATTCTTTTTTTGCAGAAACGGAACATGTAAGTTAAAACACGCAATGCGCGTGGAAGAGAAGAAAAACGTTCTAGGATGTCACTGGAATGGATTTGTGCTACAGAACAAGAAACAGTTTTATGTTCTAACTGATCATGAAGCAGTGGCCCTGGAGGAGTACTTGGCCAAAGTTGCTGCGGTTCTCGTAACCAATAAGGTCCGTTCCACCAGAGGCTGTTAAACCGCAATTCCTTCGGATTAAGTCCTCGGGTAGCAAGATCAGCGGGGTTTTCCCCTGACCTCACGTGCTTCCAGTTAGTATTCCCAATGTTATCAATTATTTCGCTTGTCCTATTGGCAACAAATGTCTTCCATGTGCTCGGATGCTTGCTAAGCCACGCGAGCACTATAGAGGAATCAGTCCAAAAGTTTGTTTGGTACGAAGACACCGGAAAGTTAGGAAGATGAGCTTTTACAAGTTTTGAGAGAAGGACTGCCCCGCAGAGTTCCAGACGCGGCAGTGACACCGGCTTTATAGGGGCTACCTTAGATTTGGCACAAATCAAGTGCGAGCTAATCACTCCGTCAGGTTTTTCAATTCGTACATACAACGCTGCTGCATAGGCTTTCTCTGAAGAGTCACAGAAACCATGAATTTGTAACAGAGACGTTGGAGAATATTCTAACCAGCGTGGAATCTGAATTTCCCGGATATCGGAGAGGGTTTTAACAAAGGATTCCCAGATGGTGTAAGTGTCACTTTGGATAACGTTATCCCATTGTGTAGCTTCTACCCAAATTCGTTGCATAAGCATTTTGGCTTTTACTATGATAGGTGCCAACCAACCCGCGGGATCGAACAGTTGAGCGATCTGAGAAAAAACTTCTCTTTTGCTTGGAGTGGTCGAAAGTTTAAATGAAGGAGTTGTAAAATAGAAATAGTCTTCCTTGGCATTCCAGCGTATGCCGAGTGTCTTTGTTGTACTGTCTTTATCCAATTTAAGGAAATTTTCGCTTAACACATGGGTTGGAGGCAAATGATCCAAAAGAGATGTCGTATTGGATGTCCATTTGCGTAGAGGGAACCCACCAGAATCGAGAAGTTTGATCAGTTCTCGTTAAGCTTGTTGAGCTGTTCGGAGGTCATGGGCACCTGAAAGAATATCATCGACATAACATTCCGACGAGATAATTTGTGCTGCGAGAGGGTAATCCTTGCATCTATCTTTGGCTAGCTGCAACAAAGTTCTGATAGCTAGGTATGGTGCACAATTCACACCGAATGTCACTGTTAATAATTCATAATCAGTCACTGTAGACGAGGAAGGAAATCTAAAAAGAATTCGTTGAAAAGCAGTATCATCTGGATGTATTGCAATTTGCCGATACATTTTTTCAATGTCGGCATTGAATACAAATTTGAAAAATCTCCAACGGATGATTAAAGAGGAAAGATCTCGTTGAAGTACTGGACCTGTATATAGAAGGTCATTTAAACTGATACCGCTAGTGGATGCACTAGATGCATTAAACACCACACGAACCTTGATGGAAGCATTTTCTGGCTTCAAAACGGCATGGTGTGGTAGATAGAAGGAGGAAATAGTTCCATCCTTTACCTTTTCAATACTGTTTACCTTTCGCATGTGCCCAAGGTTTACATATTCAGAGATTACATTGGAATATTGAAGTTGCAAATCGGGTTTACGTGTGAGATTTAATTCAGTACGTAGAAATTGTTTCAGGGCAATGCCCCTAGATGCACCAAGCGGTGTAGATGACAAGGTTGGCTTGAATGGTAAGCGCACAACATATTGTCCATTTGGCCTTTGAAATGTTGTTTTTGCATAGAAGTTTTCACAATATTGATCTTCAGCCGATAAAATTCGTTGACCATCATGTACCTCCTCCAATTCCCAGAAACGTCTTATCTGATCATCTAATGAGTCAGTTCCTTGATCAGTCACAAAAGTACTAAACGTATTTATAGTTTGTGGAAGGGGGCCCGAAAGAATCCACCCGAAAACAGTGTTCTGAGCGACGAGAGTTTCACAAATACGTTGCAGTCCATTGCGGACAATGGCCGGATATAAATCCGCACCAATTAGCAAGTCGATTTGGGCAGATGAATTGAAGGCGGGATCAGCAAGATTAAGACCTTTCATTTCGGAAGGATCAATATTCGAAAAAGACGTACTTGGCAATGCATTGGTTAGCTGCTTCAACACTATAGCTTGTGCTGCAATAGGAACAGCGGGAGTCTCTCCGTTATAAATCGAAAAGGTGCAAAGTTTCTTAGAAGAAGCCGCATGTGTTGCATTAACACTTGAAATGGAGATATTGATAGGGAATGTCGGTAAATTAAATCGTCGTTGTACTGATTCTAATATAAAGGATACCTCAGACCCAGGATCTATTAGGGCACGAACTAAATGACATGATTCTTGTCCAATGATATTAACCAACGCTGTTGCAAGCAAAATGTTTTTGTGTGATGAAGCGAAATGAGTTTGACCGGTAATCGGTGGTACAAATGGTTGTGCAGTGGACTGTAATATGGAAGGCGGTTGACTTGACGATGAATTGTTTTGCACGTCATCCGATACCGGTGATCCTGCTTTGGTTGGGAAATGTAACAACGAATTATGTCGCTTGTTACATGTGGAACACGAATAATGACTTTGACAAGCATTGGAACTATGCTTTTCTGATAAACAATTAACACACATATGGTTTTTCCTTATGATTTCATATCTAGATGAAGGAGTCATAGTTAAAAACTGAGAACATTTGTTAATTAGATGATTCCCTGAACAAAGCTTGCAAGAAGAAGTTTGGGATTTAGAGTGAAAAGTTTTCACTCGTTGCCTTGGTTGCGAAGCATTTTTTTGAGTCTTAGCAAATTTCTCAGAGGTCGAAGCGGCAGGAGAGGTGACATCGGCGATGGTTTCAAGGACTTGAAAACGAGCATTGAGGAACTTATCCATTTGGTTCCACGAAGGTATGGTTGTAGGATCAGCTAAAGATTGCTCCCACAGAGAAAGAGTGTACGGGGGCAAACGGTTGGAACAAGTGTAAACAAGAATCGGGTCCCAACCTAAAATGTTGATGCCATGGGCTGTGAGCGCCGCTAAACAATCATTTATATGACGTTGAAGATTTTTAATAGTTTTTCCTGATTCTGTAGGACATGAGGGTAAATTAAGTAACGTTTTGATTTGATTATTGACAATGATTCGCTTGTTCTCATAAGTGGAACGCAAAGATTCCCAAGCTTGCACAAAGCTGGTATTAATCAAAGGAAATTTTTCAACAATACTGAAGGCATCTCCAGTAGTCTTAGATCTGAGATGGAAAAGCTTTTCTACTTCCCCCAATCTAGGATGCTTTATATAAATTGCTTCGAACATATCTCGAAAAGCTGGCCATTTAAGGTAGTCACCGCTGAATGTTTCAGTATCGCAAACTGGTAGTTTGACACCGTATGATTTCGAATTAGTTGTATTTTCAGAAACGGTAGAAGTAGAATTCGAAGCAATTACTTTAGAAAGCTTTTCTTCCCATTCTAACATCAACGCAAAGCAGCTAATAAAAGTTTCGTTGGAGGAGGTATATTTCTCCTCTATGGTCGCAGCGTCAAAATCATCAGTCCCTACTCCCTCACGAATGCATATCATATAATGGGACTTCACTTCAGCCCATAACTCTTTTAATTCCATTTTTCGTGCCCTCAAGGCGAGCAAAGAATGCTTTGCTTCAGGCAGTTGACTAAAAGTTGAATTATATTTCACCAGCTGATCAGCTGAATGATTAAAATCAGTTAGGAAACTCATGATTCTACAGAAGAGTATGACGCACAGACGGACGCGCAATATATAACTGCAAAATATATTTGAGAAAATCCAAAATAAATCAAAGATATTCAGATGCAAGAAAATATTTGAGAAAATCCCACAAAAATAATTTTTTTTTTTTTTTTTAAACCAAATTTTCAGATGGTAACCCAACGCACTATAAGAATGAGCAAAGGCTACAATAAAACATTTAAGAAAATTCTATAAATATCTTCACAAACTTATAAAAACTTTTAAGCAAATGTTCAGATTGTAACCCAACCCACTATAAAAATGAGAAAAGGCTACAAGGAAATATTTAAGAAAATTCTATAGAAAAATATTTTCAAAAAACTTATAAAAACTTTTAAGCAAAAGTTCAGATTGTAACTCAACGCACTATAAGAATGAGAAAAGGCTACAAGGAAATATTTAAGAAAACTCTATAGAAAAATATTTTCAAAAAACTTATAAAAACTTTTAAGCAAAAGTTCAGATTGTAACCCAACGCACTATAAAAATGAGAAAAGGCTACAAGGAAATATTTAAGAAAATTCTATAGAAAAATATTTTCAGAAAACTTATAAAAACTTTTAAGCAAAAGTTCAGATGGCAACCTGCAACGCACTATAAGGAATGAGAAAAGGCTATAAGAAAATATTTAAGAAAATTCTATAGAAAAATTTAACTTATAAAAAAAAAGTTGTAAAACCAAGAGTTCAGATGGTAACCCAACGCACTATAAGAATGAGAAAGGCTACAAGAAAATATTCAAGAATATTCTATAAAATATTTTCAGAAAACTTTTAATTAGATCAAAGAAATGTAGGACGGCAACCCTTTTTGCGTTTAACCAAATTCAACTTCAAAAAGATACAATAAACACTATTTAAGAAAATGATTTCAAAATGTATATATTATATTTACTTCAAGAAACTCAAAAATAAAAAAAAACTAAGAAGTATATTTGTTTAATCACCTTTAAGATCACAAATGGCACCTCACTGACTAATCACACAAATACAAAATCAGATTTTTTCGCGTTTTGTTATTACGAGTGCATAACATTCACCCAAGGACCCGAGAAACGGTACCACCAATATAAATAAAAGTAATTTTTTTTTTTTTTTTTTAAAAAAGTACCACCCACCAGAACAGTTAGCGACCAGACCGCAAAAATTAAAATATTTTAAATAATATGCTTGATTATATGAATTATTTTTCAATAAGAATTTTTATTTTGTTTATACATATGTTAAGAAGATATTTTTGATATGCACTGAACTTATGATTACCTGGTTCTACTCCTACGACTGCTACTGTTGAGTTCGAGCTGGTGTGATGATGATTTGTCTGATGGTGTGATTGAAGGTGTGATGGTTCAACTGATGACGTAGCGGAATTATCGCTCTTCTTTTAGATGATGATGACGATTAAAGTTGTGGTTGAAAGTTGAACTATGACGTAGGCATCACTATGCATGAGTAGATTTAAGGTGATGTCGATGGCTTGTTGAAGAAGACGACGATATCGTATGTACTTTTGGTGACGTAGATGTTGCGAATTGCGTAAATGGCGTGTTGGCAAGAAAATGGTGGATGTAGCGACGATGACGGCGTATATATATGTGTGAGAGCAGCGTGGTGGCGTGTATAGATATGTAACCACGTTGCTAGATGCGACGCACGTGGCTAGTACATATATATGTACATTCAATAACGACAATGCCGACGTAGACGAGAATCAGAATGCACAAAATATGTGCATTGGTACACATATGTATTTGCATGTACAATGCACGTATGTCCAAGAAAATGGTGGACGTAGCGACGATGATGGCGTATGTTGTATGTAGGTATACGTGAGAGCAGCGTGGTGGCGTTTATATATATAGAACCACGTTGCTAGATACGACGCACGTACATATAAGCATGTACATCGAACGACGATGACGTAGACGGGCATCAAATTGAATGCACAAATGTGCGCATGTACAATGTGCATATGTATGTCCTTGTTGGTTAAGTTGTTGGTACTACTTGGAGCATGGATCGTTTGATGGAGTGGTTTTGGTATCCGGCTCGTATGGACCAATTTGTGGGCCTTTTATTTGGCCACATAAAAAACAACGATGATCACGAAACTATGCCGCAGCAGCAGCAACAACAGCACACCTGGATTTTTCTTTTTATTTTGAGAAAATATGCCGCAGCAGCAGCAACAACAGCACACCTTTACTTTTCTTTTTATTTTGACTTTATTTAGTTTTCAGTTTATACAAAAAAGTTTATTTTATGGTTTTTTTTTACTAAAATTTACTGAATGCCAAAAGGGCCAAGTTTTTTTAGACGTCCGTCCGTCAGAGAGGATGAGAAAAATCTGAACATTTTTCATGAGGCCGGAAGGACAGACATTTTTCTTTCGTAATAATTTTATTTCGAAAAAGGAGGGGGTTTGTTCGTAGAGTGAGGCAAAACTGTAGTGAGCTACAATTGTGCCTGGCTCATAGATGGCGTTAACATGTATGATGGACTTTTACACTGACGAAGTCAGCATACTTTTGATGCATCAGACTTCCTGAATAGTTCAGACTGTCTGATCGTGACGTGTTTCCAACAATGCGACCATATCCCGGAACCCTTCTTCAACCAAAAGAAGAACATTTTAACAAAAGGCTTTCTCACGCTCGTCGCACAATTGAAAATTCCTTTGGAATATTGGTGGCCCGTTGGCGAATTTTGTTAACGACGTTACATATGCTTCCAGAAAACGCGGAGAAAATTATTTTAGCATGTATTGCTCTTCTTAATTTTATAATGCTAAACAAAGAAAATGAGGGTTATTGTCCCACCAATTATGTAGATTGGGAGGATTCTGATGGTCAACGGCATGATGGATTATGGTGGACGGAAGTAAACACCAATATTCCATCAATAGCACCATCGCCAAACATTCATCAATATGGCGGCAAAACATCAACCACGATAAGAAACAATCTTCGTGATTTTTTGTAAACTGAAATAAATAAATGAAAGGATCCCTAAAGTATATCTTTCATTTATCTACTTTTCTGCAAAACCTTCCTTTGACATGCATTGCACAACTTTATCATGCTTGCATACATATCATAAATGTAAAAGTTTGGTACCACATAAAGTCTACTTTCCATTGCTGCAGAAAAATTTTGTCCGTTGAACGATTTGTCTACTAGTATAGAAGCATTGTTGTTTTCTTTCAAGAACAGCACCAAAAATATATCAACACCCCGTCTCCACAAAAGTCAGGAACACTTTTTCACTCGATTCTTGTAGTCCTGTTTATTCCAGTAAATGACTCACCTCTTTTCAATTTGTTTCATTTTTGTAGAAAATATAAAACAGAAAACTATTTCTTTTATCTTTTAAATAACTAGCAATTCATTCATTTTATTACAAAAAAAATAACAAAAAAAAAAACTTTAAAACTGTATAAATATACAAATAAATACACTTCACTGTTTAAACTGAATAAAATAAAAAAAAACAAAACAGAAACACTAAATACTCCCAAATGATCTGTACTGCCTCCGTAGCTGGGTAACTCGCGTCAGCATTTCCGTCTTATAGGCATCCTTTGCATCTGGTGGCAGAGCTCGCATCATTGCCATAATGGATGATAAAAACTCTTCATCCCCATCATCAGCGATTGAGTGTGAAGGGACAAAACTTCCATCAAGCTTTTCCACTACCTTGCCAAATTTTTCGCATAACCCATCAAATGCTGTTTTCCTTTTTTTTGATGAGGCTGTGCCAGTGGAAAAATCTTCTGCGGTAGCACCACCATCATCACTGAAAAACTGTGCCGTTTCAATGTTGTCATCAATTTCGTTGGAGATTGTCCTTTAATAATAAAAACAAATTATTAATCTTTAAAATTTAAACACAATAAAGTAAAGTTTACTTACTTCCTTGGCTGCATGGAGTCTTTTAGGAAACCCATTTCCTCCATCAGCTCCCAAACGCAATATTCTGACGCACCACTTCCAGAAGGTTGATTTAGCTTCCTAAGTTCCCTCGAGTACCTTTCTCGGAGGGCCTTCCACCGCAACCGGCATTCTGAATCTAAAATATAAAAACACGTAGATATGCCTATTATAGTTGGGCCTTAAGAAATGAAACAACCTTTTTAGTTGCTATTAACTTGAGGACTGACTCTTGATTAAGATTGTGTGCACCAAACAACTTCCCTACAAGATTCCTTCTTTTAACACAATCTGCATAGCATAGCAAACATAATAATAAAAGACTACACGTATGGCCAGTGTTGCCATACGTAACAGTCCCGGCAAAAAACATGGTTTTTTAATATCATTACATTTCATGTTTGGTTAATATTTTATTTCTTCTCCCTCGGTATGATGCACAGCTTCTGAATAGGTCTCCTGAGCCTATTGGTGGCCGTTTGTACAACAACATTGCGTACTAATCCGTCCTGGCTAGGCAGCAATTCACATACTCGAGCCATAGCCCAACTCGTAGGGGGGAAGTTCTCACTCCTGAGTACTACCAGTTGTCCCACTTTGATGTTCTCCTTTTCCCTTCTCCATTTTTTCCGCTCCTGCAAGGTGGTGAGGTATTCTGATTGCCATCGTACCCAAAAATGCTGTATCATCCTTTGCCGTTCCTTCCACAGCGCAGTTCCTACTGAGTCCGAACGATCGTCCAATCTGAAAGGAAGAGGTAAAATTAACGGTTCACCTTCCAAAAAATGTCCCGGCGTTAACGCCTGAATGTCCATAGGGTCCTCACTCAATGGGTGAAGAGGCCTGGAATTGAAAATGGCTTCTATTTGAGTGAGGTGTGTTTTAAATTCTTCCGGTGGCAACATCCTTTGCCCCATGATTCTCCTTAGGTGAAACTTCATAGATTTCACCGCTGCCTCATAGATCCCTCCTTGATGCGGGGCGGCTGGTGTCATAAACCTCCAGTCCGTAACCTTCCGGTGCAAATGATCTAACATGTCCTTATCTGAAAAGATTCTTAATGCCTTATTTAATTCTTTTGATGCGCCAACGAAAGCCGTTCCGTTGTCGCTGAACATTTTTTCACATCTTCCCCTCCTGGCAATGAACCTTTCATATGTAGCTATGAAGGCCATAGAAGATAAATCCGTGACAGACTCAATATGTATTGCTCTAGTCCTTAGGCATACAAATATTGCAACCCACCATTTTTCCCCTTGTCCCCTATTTTTCCTACCTACTCCCCCAGGCTTCCTTAATTGGAACGGCCCTGCATAGTCGACTCCCGTAGATAAAAATGGTTTCCCCACCTGGACTCTTTCTGACGGTAGTTCCGCCATCAATTGTCCCTCCATTCGTGCATTTAATCGCACGCAAACCACGCATTTGTGGATGTAATTCCTTAACCCATTCCTGAGTTTTGGTATCCAATACTGTTTTCTGATGAATTGCATCATGACTTGGATCCCTCCATGTTCTGTACTCCTGTGTGCATATTCCATTAGCAATCCTGCTAAAATTGATCCATTTGCTACGATTGCCGGATGTTTCATCTCGTAATCGATTTCTGACCTACCTAACCTCCCCCCTACCCGCAAGATATTATTTTTATCTAGTATCGGCCTTAAGCTTATTATTTTGCCCTTCTCCGGAAGTGCTCTTCCCGCTTTTAGTGCCGTAATCTCCATATTATAATATTCCTGTTGACTAATTCGTATTAGATATTCCATGGCTCCCGCCTTCTCCTCTCTTGTTGGTGGCATTACTTCCTGTGGTCCCTTCCTTCTTTTTCTCCTTGGTCTCAGGTTCCTCCTACTTTCAATCCAATTGTCTATATATCGGTTTACATAACTAACGATGTTCACCGCCTTCTCCAGTTTGCTTACATATTCCAACAGAGGTACTTTACCCCTTCCTCTCCCGAGGCCAATGCTTATTGGTTCCTTAAATTGCGAAATTGAATGTATTTTCATTTCGTGTTCCATCTCCTTGTTAATTCCTTCCATTATCCCACTCTTTGGCCACTCCTGTTCTTCCTTTATTATCCAACTAGGACCGTGAAGCAATAAATTATTGCCTACCAATTCCATTGGTAACATCCCCCTTGTCAACAAATCGGCTGGGTTCTCCTTATCATCTATGTGGCGCCAATTTCTTATTTCCGTATTTGCCTGAATGGATGCTACTCTATTGGCAACATATGTCCTTAAGTCCCTTGTTTCTTTCCTTATCCAGTAAAATGCTGGACTTGAATCAATCCATAGCACATATTCCGTTCCTTTCCATTCCATTGACTCCATAATTTCCTTTATCATCCTTGATAGTAACTCCGCTGCCGATAACTCCAAACGCGGAATGGTCACCATTTTCAAAGGTGCCACCCTTGTCTTTGACGTTAAGAGTTTGCTTGTTATAACTCCATTTCCATAATTCGCTCTCAAATATACTACCGCCCCTAACGCTGCCTCACTACTGTCCGAAAACCCATGGACCTGTATACTTGTACTTCCCCCCGAACCTAACCATCTTTCTATTTTGAAATTTTCTAAGTATCTGATAGAATCCCAAAATTCCGACCATCGACGTTCTATTTCAGTCGCCGGTCTATCATCCCAATCAATTCTTGGCCTCCATATGTCCTGAATTAATATTTTCCCTATGATCGTTACCGGTGATATGTAACCGTTCGGATCATATAATTGAGCTACATGGCTCACTATTTTCCTTTTTGTTATAATCCCGTCAAATTTGGGATTTTTAACCATGAAGGTAAATTGGTTGTCCAGTTGTCTCATCTCTTTCCTTCCCTTGCTCCCCAAATACAACAATTCCTAGTGTTGTCTCCATTAATGTAGTACCATCAATGTTCCTTTGAATCACTGACATGACTATTTTTGCAAAAAATCCTACACCGAATAGCATCTGCAAAGATCCGGTTTGCAAAATGTGGGATCAGCCAATGGAAGGCCATTGGTTGGGATTCCCATCCTCAACACGTTCAATGTTGCTGATGGCATTGTTGGTTTCCATCTGCTCTCTTTTGGAAGAACCCAAAATATTTCCTCCTTATACTCCTGTATTTCCGAGTCATACCATGGTAGTACCATCGCTTTTGTCCATTGCTTTATAGTAAACGGTTCTCCGTCTATACCGACCGCTCTGTGCCTTGTGGAATAAACTGTCAGTTTATGTTCCTCTACTATCCTCTGACTTACCACATTTGGTTGTGACCCCGTATCTAGGAACCCTCTTATAGGTCCTAAATTAAAATTTTCCCCTATTAGCCTCACTAATAAAGTTGGCATAGGTAAATGAAATTTTCTGACCTAACGACAATTGAAAGTCCATAGTGTATGTTTCAGATTTGAACTCTTTTTCTTTATTTTTATTTTTTCCAAATTTAAATTTTTTGTTTTGTATTTTTAGGCATTCTTTGCCCTGGTCCTCCAGCTTCCGCTTCCTTGAACCTGCCTGGTCCAGTCATAGGTTCCTTGTTTTAAGTTGAGGGTTAATGCTCTTCCTGGCCGGCGCCCTCAGTGTAAATATGTCCTGCTCCGGCTGTTTGAATGGACATAAAACGCTATTGTGCCTCGGGTCCCCCTGGCACGGTAGTCTTCGGCATTGTATGACAGTGCAATGCTCTTTGCTATGCCCCTTTTTTAAACAGTTCGGGCATAGCTTCCTCCTTTGAATAAAATTTGTCCGCGCTGACAGATTTAGTACCAGGAATTCCGGACAATGATATAGGCCATGGGCCTCGACCCCACATGCTTCACATGGCGCTCTCACCACTGGCGTCGTCGAATTTGGTGCTCCTGTCCTCCTTGGATTCCCTGGTCTTCCTGACGGTCCTGCCACGGGTGCTCCTGCAGCCCTTACCATCCTGGTGTCTTCCAGCGATCCTGCTTGCTTATCGAGAAAGTTCAACATCTCGGTCACTTCCGGTGCCTCCGAAGACCGTTGCAGTTCCCACTGTCTTTTGGTGTCTGGATCTAATCTTTCGTGTAGACCGAACACAAATACCAGTCCCCAGTGTTCTACTGGCACGTCCAGGGCCTTCAGCTGTCGGATGACCTCATATGTCTCGTTTGACATTTTTTGCAGCTCCTTGGCCGTTGGTCTTCCTGACAGGAACGGCAACCTATTAAATTTGCCTAATTGTTCCTTGGCAATATGGTAAGGCTTGTGATATAGTTGGTTGAGGCGTTCCCAAGCCTCCTGGTAGCTTCCTTCTGCCAAGTTGCTTTGTCCTAGAGCTTTCTCCGCCCTGTCAGAGAATTCCTTAGATAGGAATACTTGTAGGCTGTAGACACCTCCGGGTTGTCATGGATGGCAGCCTTAAACCGGTCCCTGAAGCTCATCCAATCCGATAGGGCTCCTCCGAATTTCCCCCATGTAGGCCTTAGATCATGCTGCTGCATTGGTAATGTGAGGCTCACATTGACTTGGGGCGCATTTCCATTTCCGCCTCCTGTGGCAGCTCCTGCCGCCTCCTGGTTATCCTTGGCCGTGTTCCGCAAATGCTGGCGTAATATCTCGGCAGTCTCATAGTATTCCAACTCGGCTGCTTCCATTAATTCTTCCAAATCCGACAAAGACTCCTCCTCTGCAGTTTCCACTAGTGTTTGGAATTGTTCGTTGGCCTTCTCCCAAAGCCGTATCAGCCTGTCACTCCTCAACAATATCCCATCCCGGGATGCCGTGGTCGCTTCCTGCGATTTGGCATAGCTTGCCAGCCTCGCTATCCCCCTCCTGGTCGACTGGAATAGTTTGTGCCCGACCTCCTGGCCTTGCCTTCCAGTTGTCTTCCTAGACTCTACGTCTTTCTTTCTATTGGCAGATAGATTTGTTCCTGCAATGAAATGTGTATTACTTTTTGACCAATGCATAACTAACGCCTGCCTAATTGTATCCTAAATTCCCCCCAATTGCATTCTCAATGCTCGCAAAATTCCCAACTACATTCTGTGTGGTACAATCCAAAATAATTTTCCTAATGAGACTTTTTATCAGACCCCTCCAACAAAAAAAATTTCAAATTCCCCATGTGTATGCCGAGTACCTTTAAACTCGGTTATACTGATTATTCTTGTAGCCAAGTCCTTCTGGTAATTCCTTAAAATTCTGCACATCTTGTGCTAGATATTTCACAAAAAGTTCTTCACATCCTGTGCTGGCCAGATTCCAAAATTCTGCACTTCCTGTGTCAGAAAAAAAAAACTCCAAAATTCTGCATGTCCTATGCTAGAAAAAAAATTAAAATGTGCACGTCCTGCGCTAGTGTAATTCCAACATCTGCATATCCCATGCTAGAAAAAATTAAAAATATGCACTTCCTGCGCTAGTGAAATTCCAATTCTTCACATCCTGTGGTGATAAAAAATTCAAATTTGCATTTCCTATGCTAGAAAAATTCCAACTCTGCATCTCCTATGTTAGAGAAATTCCAAATAATTAAATTATATAAGGTCCTTTTTTCTCTGAAAAATCCCAAATTATTTTTGTACCCATTAGCGTGGACACACTTGTAAATTAAATTTCCTTCCCAAGACAACAATTATCCCAACAATAGCATCTATCTTAGACACAATCCCTCTATCCAATCCACAACCAAAATCTTTTATCCACCATAATATTTCCTTTATCCTATATCAACACCAAAATATTTCCTATCATTTTATATCCCTACCAAATTATTTCCTATAATTTTATATTCTCGACTTACTTCCCACTCTTTCCCTTTTTTCTAACCACACTTTCACCACACAACACAAGCACTATTTATTTCCTCCGTTTTATTTATCCTTTTGGTTTGTTTTAATTCACTCACCTTTTTTATCCGCCATTCCTGTTTTGTTTTTTCCTTGTAATTCCCAATTGTTTATAGCTTAATAAACGAATCGCGAATTCGTATGTCAAAAAAGGCGAACGCCAACCCCTGAGGGGTTGGCCCAACGGTTCGACTTACTGTTTTGAATTAAAAGACTTCTTTTCTTCCACGTTATAAATCTTTATTATTACCGCACTAGTCTAGTCCTAAAATTGAACTGCCTTACTTAAAGCTAATTCCCTAACATTACACCTAACGGCGTGCACCGTTGATTTGCTTCGTCAGCGACCTTGATGACATTCGTGCATTCACCTCAATGCACCGCAATACGATACCCACCAATCGTGGGAACTTATGGTTTGATGCCGTTATGCTGATCTGGCAAATCATGGTCGCGCGTGTTGGCGCGAGGTGTTAACTCCTCCCCCTTTAAAAATCTACGTCCCGTAGATCAGCTGTGACGTCAGAACTAGATGACTGATTTGTCCGTTTCGATGGGGTAGGATGCTGACCTTTGATAGGAAAGGGATGCACTGATGCTTGGATTGGTGGGAAGTTGATTTTCGGGTGCATCTTCCGCCACAGGTAAAGTATGATGATGATGAACAGTAGGATTACCAAAGCTTCTGCCATAAGAGATATCTTAAATCTTTCATCCAAATCACTTAGACGTTCTATGTTCGTTAAGCCGATGTTGTGGACATAACCCAAATCCAATTTGTTATGCTGCTTGGTGATACTCGTCAGTGCAGGAGGAAGGGCTTGTAGGGTTGTTGCAGTGTGACTTCTGAAGGTTTGGTTGTTCAATTGTATCGTTTCGTTTTGCATCTGTAGGATGAAGGTTCCCTCGAGAGATCTCTGGATATTGTTAGGTTTGACCTCACCCTTAAAATTTGTCAGGAAGATAGTATCGGGATTAATTAGTTCAATAATCGTCCTCGTGTTTGTACGGTAAGTACAAGTCGCCGAACCTACTTTCAACAACCTTGCCACGCAATGATCTTCAGGAACTTTTTCTAATGCTGTTTCACTGCTAACGGTCGTGTTACTCATCGAAAGGCAATCATCTATGATGCCGTACGTCTCTTCGTGGTTGACTAGCATTTTGTTGAAATTGAGATCAATTTGTTTGTTGCCTATGATCGATGCTCTTGTTTGTAGGAGGTTGAATTCATCTTTTCTAACCTTAGGCATTGATAGAATGTAGAGCAAAATAATCTCGTTGGTAAAAACAGCTGGTGTCCCATACTCTATCGCCTCGATCTCGTTGGCATAAGGTAACGTTTCAATTTCATTGACGAGTCTAGCTATTTCCTCTTTATCTAGTAGATTGGTGTTAATCAGGCCTTTTTTCGCAATCTGGCAAGCACGAACAATTTCATTTATTTCTCCTTTAACGACGAGTATTTCATTTAGGACGTCTTGTTCAAGTCTGTCGGAAATCGTGTCTTTTATACCATCGTTGATTCTGTTTATAAGAAGATTGATTTTTCCTGTTATCTCTGCAGTGATGCCGAAAATTTTGTTGTTAATCTTGTACTGCTGATTGTTGTTCATTGCAATTTGTTCCTCAGTTCGAAGGATCTGATCCCAGTCTGCTGCGTCAGGGTTGCCCGCTATCCACTTCCAGGCACTTCCTATCCAGTTTATCGATCTTGTTTTGCGAAGCGATTTGCCTTTCAGGAGATCTATGCGCTCCCTAGTTTGGTTGAGGTGATACTGGATTAATGGTTTGCGATCTTGTTCCTTAAGATTGTTGTCTATGATTTCGTCTAGTTCCCCAAGCATTTTCTCGAATTTCCCAAGGTCAATCACGTGCACTAATTTGAAACTGCCGTCGATAATCCATCCTCTGCCTTCTTTCAGGGAAATGAGGGGCGCCTTGTAATTAAAGATGTTTACTCCTTCAGCTGCTGTCGCTAGCATAATGGTTAGTCTTGTTTGTGTAAGGAAAAGATAATTGTTAAATTTATATAATTGCAAACTTACAAGCTAGGGTATACATTATACATATATTGATTTAATAGAAGTAATTTGAATTTGTGTATTAATAATTTTGAAAATAAATTTTTTTGTATAATTTTATGACAAAAGAATATTTAATATAAGTTTTAATCTCCTTGAAGGAATCAGGGTTTTAGGGATTTTGTTTTAGAGGCTAAGCCATGCTTTCCTTTTTTTTTTTTTTTTTTATGCATTCTTTGTGGAATATACATAGTTAATAATTATTGGTTACATTTTTGTTTCTATAATGTGTTTTGTTACATTATTTTATTGAACATATTTCTTAAATGTGCATATATGTTCATAATATGTGCTTTGTGCTTGAATATGTGTGTTCTTTAGCTTTATACGTGCTTAACTTGTGTCTTGTGTATCTTCCGACCTGTATCTGTTACTATTGTGACCTTGTTATCCTTGGCCACAACTTCCTTTCGGTACAGTGGCTTATGTTTGCCCTGTATCCTCTTAAAGGAAGTGTAAATTATATCCCCTTTTTTAAATTTTTTAGGAATTGACTTCTTTTTATTATACCATTCATTCCTGGTTTTTTGTTTTTGCCGTATTCTTTCTCTCAGCTCTTGGTTAACTTTTATTCTGAAATTTGCCATATTTTGAAAATTCACTCTGGTACTCCTGTTAAAAAACATATCTGATGGTTTTCGTTCAGTAACAGAGTGGATTGTGTTATTATACCGATCAACAGAGATATTAAGCAGTTCTCTCAGTTTTAGCTCTTTGTATTCAGCCTTCAAGCATCGATAGATTTCTAGGATTGTTGAATGAAATCTTTCAACTTGACCGTTAACTTCGCTACGATTGACAGGTGTCTGATACATTTGAATGTCGAGCATTTTTATGAAGTTAACCATAATAGGGCTCAGGAAACTTCTTTCATTGTCAGTGACAAGCATCTTTGGGACAGTGAAGTAATGAAGGACTTTTATCACTTTATCCCTTAGATGGAGAGACGACTTATTCTTTATATGAAATAATTTGGCAAATTTTGAGAATTTGTCGATGCATGAAATGAACGTTTCCCCTTGAATTTCCATGATGTCCATATGCAGTATTTCACAGGGGTAGGACGGAACAGGGGTAGGTTGAAACGTTGGGGTTGCTGGGTGTCTATCGTATTTGTTGGCGAGACAGATGTCACAGGTCTTTACGTAACGCGTTATCAAGCTATTCATTTTTGGGAAATACAATTTTTCGAGAAGTTGTTCTTTATTCTCCCGAGCGTTTCTATGTGCTCGCCTGTGTTCTTTACTAATAAGTTCCCACACTCGATTCTCGTTCTTGACATCTTCTACCAACCTTTGTGTGAGTCTAATTTTGTAGTTTAAAAAAGTTTCTAAGTAGACCTTCTGCAATAATTCCATACAAAGCTCCGGAATTTTAATTCCATTGACAATGGTAGGCCGCAGTCTCGCCTTCAGAATATTTGTCAAAGCTTCTTTGTCTAAGTATGGGGTTGCAACGTAATGTCTAGAGTAACCGGGATGCGGTTCCTCGTAAGCCTCAGAAGTTTTTGCTACATTTATAATTATCTGATTCCGGAAGACGTTAAGGGGTACCTCAACATGCGGAATCAAATCTGTTGAGTCCTGCTCTGCACTGTGCACTGTTTCGTTGGCTGATTCAGTGGAAGCTGCTTCGTCATTGGAAGGTTCCGTGGAAGAGACATGCTCCAAGGCTGTATCAGTTTGGGATCTGTTGTCATCTATTAAAGATTGTTTTTCAGAAGCAGTTTCCGTTGAGGAATCACTATGTAACGTATTCACTTGGCATTCCGTGTCAACTTTAGCTGAGACGGCTGAGTGTTCGTTATCAATTTTAAGTCTAGAGAGTGCATCCGCTACGACATTAGATTTACCGGGCGTGTAAATCAGTTCGCAATTGTATTCTTCAATCCTCGACTTCCAACGCTTCAATTTCGCATTGTAGTTGCGGTTACCTAGGGCGTAAGTCAGCGGTTGATGGTCGGTGAATATTCGGATTTTTTTCGCTCCGTAAAGATAAGACCTGAGGTTGTCTAAGGCCCAGACTATCGCCAACATTTCCTTCTCGTTCGTGGCGTAATTTTCTTCACTACCACTCAAAGACCTTGAAATGAAGGCAATGGGTCTTTCCTTGCCTGTTTCACCTTGCGACAAAACTGCACCAATTGCTATATTTGAAGCGTCCGTCGTGAGAATGAACGGCTTATTAAAGTCGGGGAATGCCAGGACTTCGGCAGAGGTAAGGAGTACTTTTAGATTATTGAAAGCTTTTAGCGCACACTCATCTAATCTAATTGGTATTTTCCTTGACTGGTTGGCTTTAACTTGGGCATTTTCTCCCCTAGTTAAGTTAGTCAAGGGCTTGGCGATCTTGGCATAGTCACGAATAAATTTCCTATAGTAGGAAGTAAGCCCGAGGAATGATTTTAGTTCCTTAAGGTTAGTAGGAGGCTGTATATTCTGGATTGCCTCGATTCTCGTATTATCTGGTCGTACACCATCAGCAGTTATGACGTATCCAAGGAATTCTACAGTTGTGTCCATAAAGTGGGTTTTTTCAAGGTTGACTTTCAAGTGCGCTTCACTAAGCCTTTTCAAAACCATGTCAAGATTTTCTAAGTGCTTTTCCTCATTCTCACTGAAAACGATTATATCGTCGATATAAACGTAACATATTTTCCCTATGAATGGCTTGAGCACATCGTCAATTGTGCGTTGAAAAATAGCTGGAGCATTTTTGAGCCCGAATGGCAGCCTCAAAAACTCGTATTTGCCATTCATAGTGGAAAAAGCTGTTTTAGGAATATCCGAGGGTTTCATGGGAATTTGGTGAAATCCCGAGGTCAAGTCTAGGGTTGTGAAGTATCGAGCGTTCCCTAGGCTAGCAAGAGTGGCATTTATATCCGGTATTGGATATGCATCAGAAATTGTCACGCTGTTAAGTCTTTTGTAGTCGATGACCATTCTGAATTGCTTCTCGCCATTCGCCTTAGGTTTCTTGGGCACAACCCAAATTGGTGAATTATAAGGACTTCTGGAAGGCCTTATTATCCCTTCGTCTAGAAGTTTACTTATTTCTTCCTCAACAACTTCTCTTAAGGATGACGGGTACGGGTAGCTCTTTGTATATATAGGTTCATCTGTATTTGTTTTAATTTCGGCCTGAATTGAAGTGTCAATTATTTCATTGACATCAATTGGTCCAAAGAGGGATCCGTACTTTCCAATTAATGATTGTAAACCCTGCCTAACCTCTTGGGAAAGGTCTTCGCTAAAGACAATGTTTACCTGGCGCGATGTTTTTTTCCTTTAATGGGATTTTAATATTAGGCTTTATCGTCAGCAAATTATTTTTCCTATCGATAACAGCCTCAAGCTCTTTCAGCGTGTCATCTCCGATAATCCCATCGAAGGAATCAAGTCCCGGTAGGACAAAAAATCTGATCAGTGTATTATTGCCCGCTTCTGCAAAGAACCTTCCCTTGACATAACTTGATATTCTAATTTTTCCCGCGGCAGACTGCACGTCAAATGGTTTTTCTAGTAATACGGTGGGCTGATTTATTTTAGAGCTTACAAAATTCTTGTTGGCCCCCGTGTCAACAAGAAATTTCAACAAGGCTCCATCCTTAGTTGCGTACTCTATGTATGGTACGCTGGATGGCCCCTTGTCATAAAATTTGCTTCCTCACAAGCAGCATCTTCAGCAGCAGTGGAGTATTCATCTAACTCCACTTCATCCTCTGCCTCTATATTGTATAGACGTTGCTGCTTATTAGGAAAATTGTCGGAAGCCGCCCTACGCTTGAATGGATTTGGTTTTGGGCGATTTACGTAATTGACCTGTTTGCTTTGTATGCTTCGGTCCGTATCCATTTTTTCCAATGGCTTTGGCCCAGTTTTAGGTGGAGGACCGTTATCTTGGGGAGAACTCCAGAATTTATTATTTTTTCCCGCAGAATTATATTGTGGCCTTCTCGGAGGCATATAGGGCTTAAACTCCAAACTTTTGAAGTTTTGATTAAGCGGAGCCGTAATAGTATTGGAATAGGAATAATTATGAAGAGAATTATTCCTATAGTTCAGATTTTGAATCTCTAAACAAGCGGAATACGCTTCCGGTAGGGTTCTAGGCCTCTGAATCATGAGCATTCGTGATATATCGCCGTTAAGGCCACGCACAAATACATCCAGAGCCCTATTCCTGTACGTTTCCACAAGAGCTCTTATGGTCTCTTCACTATATGTCTCAGTTTTAATTTTGTTAACCATCAATGACAATTGATGGTTAACAGCCGCATAGAATTCATCCAGCTTGCTGCCCTTTTGAGCAAGCTGGTTGAGCTGGTGCTCCAGAGTTCGAAGGTCTCGCTTATCTGCATAATGTAGAGATAAGCAAGTCTTCATCTCACTCCAGTCACCATCAAAGATATTGTAACTTACTAGAGCGGCGTCAGCTGGACCCCTAATCTTACCCCTTACGTGCTGGAGTATAGCCCTATAGAGGGGTTTCGTCTTGACTATGTCATAGTCCTTCAGGATCCCCTCTACAGCGTGTATCCACGATACATACTGCGTAGGGTTACCATTAAAGGCCTGCAGCTCCTTGACGCAGTCGGGCAATTTACTGATTTCTCTGAGCTCAGCCTCCGTTTGTGGAGGATTGAGCTCACAGCCACGACCCACGCCCAGAGCCGCCACCGAAGGAGTAGTCGAGCTCGTCGATGCTACATTGTCCTCGATAAGCTGAATACGCCTATCAAACCCCTTCAACTGGCTTATCAGATTACTGACAGCGCCAGTCAATTCCACAATTTGCTGGGTTACTTGGTCCATTATATGTATTTACAAAATATGAAGGCTTACCTTACTTTAGGTTCAGATAAAGGTACAGCTACACAGTATATAATAAAATATTTATTTTTCTCCTTTTTTTTATTTGCAATTTTTTCACACAATAATTTTATTCTTCAACACTAGCACATAAGCACATTTATAAAACCTTTTTCTTTTTTTTTTTTTTTTTTTTTTAGGAAACTTCTTAATAAGCTATTTTCTAAGCTTCTTTTTTATTTTTTTATTTTTTTCAAAATATAGCTATTTAAACAGGATATTATTCCTTTTATATTTTTGTAAAAAACAAATTTTATAATTTTTTTCTTTTCACACAAATTTTCTTATTATATTATTTTTTACAATTTGTTCACTTGAATTTTAATAGGTTAATTTTCCTTCACTCACACTATGAGCATTTCTTTTTCTTTTTTGTTTGTTTTTTATTAGTGTTTTTCTTCTGTGTTTTTTTTTTATTTTTTTAGAGAGGTCTGAAAGAAAGAATCGTTTGCGGTTCAATACGTGAGACTGGCATGAAAGTATCGTGTTATCCCGTTTGGACTTTTAAAGAGTCCTACTAGTGGCACGATTAACTTCACACCACATCCTCTAGCCCGTTGGAATATCCACATGTTCCCATGGTTATGTGAAAGGTTATGCGCAAGCTTGGATTGTTAACTATGTTCCCATGGTTATAGTTATGTTCGCTTCTGAGAAGCGTACCAAACTTGGCATTGATTCCTGGGCGAAAAGGATGCAGTTTGCCAGTCCCTGCTCGGGCGCCAATAAACGAATCGCGAATTCGTATGTCAAAAAAGGCGAACGCCAACCCCTGAGGGGTTGGCCCAACGGTTCGACTTACTGTTTTGAATTAAAAGACTTCTTTTCTTCCACGTTATAAATCTTTATTATTACCGCACTAGTCTAGTCCTAAAATTGAACTGCCTTACTTAAAGCTAATTCCCTAACATTACACCTAACGGCGTGCACCGTTGATTTGCTTCGTCAGCGACCTTGATGACATTCGTGCATTCACCTCAATGCACCGCAATACGATACCCACCAATCGTGGGAACTTATGGTTTGATGCCGTTATGCTGATCTGGCAAATCATGGTCGCGCGTGTTGGCGCGAGGTGTTAACTAGCTTTAATCTTCAATTATTTTCCTGTTTTGATTTTTCCCTTTTAATATTTGATTATTTTTCCTTTAAATTATTTGTTCTTTAAATTACTACTTGTTTAATTCTTAGCTCACTTCTCGACTTCTCGTATGCAACTGACTACCTAGAGGAAAAATTTGCACCGAGCGACGCCGTCGCTGCTGCCGTTCTCTTTCGGCGTGATGTTTTCCTCTCTCTCTCTCTTTAGTGCTATGGATGGCTGCTTCGATGGTGGTGGTTTGTTTTGGTATTGTTTGTTAGTATTTTTATATACTAAGTCGAAGCATTGACGCTCGACCGGTTTTGTGTTGTTGGTGGTGGTGGTTTGGTGGTTGAAATTTTTTTCCCCCACCTATTCTTGTGAGGCGTCGCTGTGTTGCTTGTTTAATGCAAGCTATTGACGCAGTACAAACAAGTCGGACCGCGCACACAAAGAAACGTGGGTATTTCCTTGTGATGTATGTTATACATACTTTGGCACTCCATGCCAGACGCAAACAAAAATTCCATTTTGCCAAACTGTACATTTGTAAGATGTACAGATGGTCTCACGCAAACTACAAAAAAAAGTAAATTGAGCAATCTATGCATTTGTAAGATGCACAGATGGACAATTTAAGCCGCAAATAACGCAAAAAAAAGTAACACTTTGCCCAATCTGTGTGGTTGTAAGGCACACAGACGGACAAAATAGCCGCAAATAACGCAAAAAAAAATAATACTTTGACCAATCTGTGTGGTTGTAAGGCACACAGACGGACAAAATAGCCGCAAATAACGCAAAAAAAATAATACTTTGACCAATCTGTGTGGTTGTAAGGCACACAGACGGACAAAATAGACGCAAATAAACGCAATGAAATTATTACTTTGACCAATCTGTGTGGTTGTAAGGCACACAGACGGACAAAATAGCCGCAAATAACGCAAAAAAATAATACTTTGACCAATCTGTGTGGTTGTAAGGCACACAGACGGACAAAATAGCCGCAAATAACGCAAAAAAATAATACTTTGACCAATCTGTGTGGTTGTAAGGCACACAGACGGACAAAATAGACGCAAATAAAATCCAAAACATAACGGAATTTCCCAATTCATGCGTTATGTATGATATATGAAATTATATTTTCTTCATGATCAAACTGTACATTTTCCAGTTGTACAGCCGACCCTGTTACCTTAAATTTACCCGCTCGTGCTTCCTCCTTGCAACTACCCTAATTCTTCCCTACTTTTTGCTGTATAAGCGCAGCTCGCTTTAAATGGATGGCTAGAGAGCCGCAGTTTAATAATTAATACACACTCAGTGTAAGAAATGGAATTGAATTTATTTACATTTTCTTACAGCTATTTATACCTAAATTATATTACAAATCTATTTGGGATATCCCCTCTTATGAACTAAATTACAAATAAGAATGCATCAGCATTCTGCTTCTAATAAATAAATTATTGGGGCAGTCGTCTCATTTCTAATGTTGACGAACTTGCATTCGGGAGTAGTGTAACAAAATACATTCACTGAGCAATCACAAAGCAACGTAGTCAAAACGATGTCTTTGAACTTAGCTGGCCAAAGGGGGCAACATAATTGTGTACATCGTTTTACTATGATATTAAGTATCAATGAAAACGTGCTTGTTTGTTTGTTTCTAGTATTTTGGTTGTGGCTTTTCGAATGAATGTTATTACACTACATCCCTCCCCTTTAAAAAATGATATTTGTTTATATTTCTAAAATTTAAATAAATATTATTCGTCTCTCTTTTTTTTTTTGTATGTACCTATAGATGGATTTAGGTTTGTGTTATTTATTGATATTTATTGTAAGTTCGTATTTCTGGCTTTAATTAAATTGTTATTATGTATTTCATATTTCTTATCATCTAATAAAATAATACTATTTACACCGTTTTGTGATATAATTTTATATGGTCCTCTAAAAGGTTTATCAAATTTTCTTTTTTTTTGATTTTTTAAATATACATAATCACCTACGATAAAATTTGATTTATTAACATTTTTTTGAACATTCTGTCTTTTATATTTAT
This sequence comes from Eupeodes luniger, assembly GCA_951509635.1. Lineage (NCBI taxonomy): Eukaryota > Metazoa > Arthropoda > Insecta > Diptera > Syrphidae > Eupeodes > Eupeodes luniger. The sequence continues at coordinate 156,391,273 of OX608073.1, read as the reverse complement.
CATTGATTAAGTTGTTTTTTGCTTGCTCGTGAGCATATCTTAATTTACATTTTAACTCATTCAGGTAATTGTCAATATTATAGATTGTATATTTGTTTTCTATTACTTCACATGAAAGAGTACATAACTTTCCAAAAACTAGTTCAAATGGTGAATATAAAGTACTACTATGTGGTGTTGAGTTATAACAATAAGTATAGTATGGTATCCATTCTTCCCAGTTATCTTTATCTCCTACGCTAATAATATATTCATTAAATACCCTATGGTTTCTTTCTATTGATCCCATTGTTTCATGGTGAAAAGGTGTAGAAACAATCTTTTCTATTTTTAAAAGTGTGCAAATATTCTTAAGCAATTCATTTGTGAACTCTGTTCCCTTATCTGTTTTAAGTTTTTTAAAACATCCGTATTTTAGAATAAATTTTTCTACTATTGTTTTTGCTACAGTATTCGCTTCTTTATTCTCTATCGGAAATGCTTCTACAAATTTCGTTAAGTCACATTGTATTGTAAGTATGTATCTATAACCATTAGATGGTCTAAGTGGTCCTATAGTATCAATTGATATTGTTTCAAATGAAGTATTGGGTGTATCTGTAATGACAATATTTTCTTTTGTATACCTTGTTGTCTTGGTTTTATTGCATGCTTCGCAGTTGTTAATAAACTGTTTAACCATTTTATTCATGTTTTTCCAAACATATCTTTGTTTTAACTTGTTGACACATCTTCTGATACCGCAGTGTCCTCCTAATTTCGATTGATGATGTTCTTCTATTAATTTGTGCATTTGGTAGTCTGTAATTCTTTATATAAACTGGATTTTTATCTGATACTGTGATATGTTGTTCATACAAATTATTTGTGGTCAGTTCTTCATCTTCGTCATGGAAAACATCCTGAAATTCTTCACAAATTTTTAATACTGACTGTGCAGCAGCTGTATCCAAGTTATCTACTTGAATGTTTTTTATTATGTTTTGAAATTTTTGTCTATTTTTAAATTTTGTGTTGTTTGATAATATTCTATATTTACTCAACGGTTCTACTCCTATCATTACGTTTTCTATTGTTTCCTCTTTATCTGTACTGTTTAATATCTTTACATGTTTAACACCTTTTGATGGTAATATTGAATTTGATAAGAAGATTCCCTTTTTAATCTCATTCCCAATGACACTATCTTCACTTAAATCTAAATGTATGCTTTTTATTACTTCTGATCTTGGTGGAATTTTTAATTTTCCAATGTTTTTCATAAAAATATTTAATGGTAGCACAATCTCCTCTTCTTGTGTTAAGATTGTCAGCACACAAGTTTCATAATCAATTTTACAGTTATAAGTTTTAAAAAAGTCTCTTCCTAGTATTGCATCTGTTGATATATTTATTTCCTCACTAACCACGTGGAATTGATGTTTTATATTTGTTTCTCCAAGAATGAGTTCTAGTTCTGTTATACCTTTCGAAAATATTGTTTTATTTGTTATGCCATTTATTTGACATGACGAATATTCATTTAAATCTTTTGCCAGAAACTCTTTACAAACAGAAATATCTGCTCCCGTGTCAATTAAAAATTTGAAAGTTTTGTTTAAATGTTTTATCCTTATGTTAACGAAATTTGTGTCACATTCCCCATAGAAATTTAGAACTTTCTTTGGTTTCCCCGATTCTGCTGCCCGGGGATCTCTAAGTTTTTCGACCTAGTGTTACTATTGAGGTATCCCCTTGCAATGCCTCTACCTCTATTGTTATTTTTGTTCCTTTCATAACCATTATTATAATTGTTGTTATTGTACTGTCTATTGTTGTTTCTACCATTATTTGAAAATTTTGGATAGGAAGAATAATGGTATCTACCATTATGATTCGTCCTAAATTGCATGATGTTATTCTGTCGTGTAGACGCTTCAACCTCAATTGCTATCTGTACAGCTTCATTAAATGTAGCTACTCTTGATGCTTGTACTACCTGTCTACATGCTTCATTTAATCCATTTTTAAAAACATTTAATCCTAGTTGGTCATTTAACTTTATTATAACTCTTTTATTGGCTTCATCCTGTTCAGCTATCTGAATCTCATTTAATTGTGAAATTAGTACTTCTATTCGCTCTGCATATTTGTTAACTTCTTGTGTTCCCTGATGCTGTCTAGCTAAATCATTATGTAGTTTTAATGGGTTTATTTTTGTTTTGTAAATATATGTTAAAAATTTTTTTAAATCTGAAAAATTGTCAGGTTCTTTGTCTAGAGTCAGTAGCCTATTTTTTGCTTTGTCAGTAACTTTAGTTGCTAGGTATAACAAATCTAATTAATTTTTTCTTTTCACTTTCTTCACCTAAGGTGTTATGATAGAATTCAATTAGCCCAACAAAATTTGAAAGGTTCTTCGATTCACCGTTAAATTCTGTAATAAGCTTTGTAGCTGTTAACATATTAAATTCTGCCATTTTTGTTGGTTCAGTTTTTTTTGTTTTTGGCTTAAGTATTTCTAAGATTTGTTTTTCTATTACTTTAAAGTGTACTGATATTTCTTCTATTTCCGTTTTATCTGTTTTTTCTATAAGTATTTCTTTCCATATATTGTCAATTTCTTTCTTTGTTTTGTCAATGTATTCTTGAGTATATGCTCTGTTTGGACTTTTTTTTAAATTTGCTAATATTTTGGAAATGCTTTTTAAACTATCCATAATGGAAATGACTTCAAATGTATTTTATAATTTTTTTTTATTATTTTTTTTTTTTAGACATTATTTATTCTATTTCTTATAATTTGTTTTCTAACATATTTCTTATAGTAAGAATGAACTTTCGCTACTAATAAAATGATTAGTATTACCAGAGTTATATTGTTAATATTCGAACTGCTTAAAATCTGCTGGCTACTACTCAGGTTGTTGTTAATCACCTCCTTTGATTGTGGTTGCCCCATTTTCTTAATTCCTCGATCAACTTGTTTTTTGAGGATTTGTCAGTCGTAATAGCAATTATTTTATGGAGTTCAGCTCGCATCTGTCGTGCCTTTACTTTTTTTCCGGCTCTCGGTCTTCTTGTCCTTTTTGGTACTTCTACTTTGGACGTTCTAGATGATGATGGCGTTCTGATGGATTTATTTCTCTTTAGGTATTCCTCTATTGTAAGAGGTTTTGGTCCTGCTGTCTTCGGCGTTGGTATATATTCTGGAATACTGTCTTGGACTTCTTGCATCAAAGGAATATATTCTTCTACTGTTGTTGGCGCGTTGAGATCCTCAAAAAGATCAAGCTCTTGATGTGAGTAGCTCATCTAGGATAGAAAGTGGACGGCCGGTGAGGTGAACGTTGAAGACACACTAACTGACTTTTGGAAGATCTTTAAATACGATATTTTTGGTCCGCGTCTTGTTGTTAAATTAAATTTAACCAACAAGTTGGCAGGATCGCCATGTAAAGTACTACCCTAATTCTTCCCTACTTTTTTTGCTGTATAAGCGCAGCTCGCTTTAAATGGATGGCTAGAGAGCCGCAGTTTAATAATTAATACACACTCAGTGTAAGAAATGGAATTGAATTTATTTACATTTTCTTACAGCTATTTATACCTAAATTATATTACAAATCTATTTGGGATATCCCCTCTTATGAACTAAATTACAAATAAGAATGCATCAGCGTTCTGCTTCTAATAAATAAATTATTGGGGCAGTCGTCTCATTTCTAATGTTGACGAACTTGCATTCGGGAGTAGTGTAACAAAATACATTCACTGAGCAATCACAAAGCAACGTAGTCAAAACGATGTCTTTGAACTTAGCTGGCCAAAGGGGGCAACATAATTGTGTACACCGTTTTACTATGATATTAAGTATCAATGAAAACGTGCTTGTTTGTTTGTTTCTAGTATTTTGGTTGTGGCTTTTCGAATGAATGTTATTACACTACAAACTCCTGGGCTGGTTTCCTCTGTTTTTCATCCTCCTAGATGGATTCCTTTTGCTAGATAGATCCTCCTGCCTGGTCTGCCTCCTTTTTTCACTACCGCGTTCCTCGCACTGTATTTTTCATTTTTTCACTCCCGTGTCTTTAATCCATAGGTCGCTTTTTTTTTGTTTTATAATCGCGGCTCGATTGACCATAATGTTCGCACCATTATAAAGTCCGATCGAAATAAAAACTCGGTAACTTTTTCTGTGGGAAAAAGTATATAAAAAAACCCACTTTTATTCTCCTGAATTGGTGTAGAACAAACCTCTCTTTTCTAGTGGTCGAGAGCAACTGACTTATTCTAACTTATTATATGTGTATAATACAAATATATTGCTAACAAAGACTACACGTATGGCCAGTGTTGCCATACGTAACACCGTGTATGTCGTGAAACCACAGGAAATGCGGATGTTTACATAAACTATCCGATATAGTTTTAAATATCTGTTTCAGCAGAAGTAGATAATTTATTGTTAAATAAATATCACTTCACGCAAAGTGGTAAGTGGACACTTTTTCTGAATACAGATACCACGATCTTGGGTCATCTTGAATAAATTGGAAAAAACCATCAATGACATCATCATAACAGGATATTGAAATCTAGTCACACGGTGTTTCGACATAAATAATCTGAAATGGAACGAAAGCGGAAATGTGCAGCTTTTGGGTACGTGGCAACTTTAAAAAAAATGTAGTCTGTATTATCGACTTAACCTTATTCTGGTCACAGAATGCTGCTTACGCGTAAGCGACAATAACTTTTGTTTTTTTAACTCAGAGAAAACAAGATTTGTAGGTTTTTGAACAGTTTTGGTGAATTTTGATTCATATCAAGGATTTTTTTGAAGATTCTTATGAATCTTTTTATTAGCGTCAAAAGTTTGAGGATCGTTTCCTACAAGTCACTGAATTTTAGTTCATATAAAATAGCGGAATCTGAAACTATGTCTAACACATGCATCCCCCTTCTTTTTACCTGGCCTTATAGACTTGAAGAAACCAACAGAAGTGAAACTGAGGAAATAGGTGCGATCCAAATATTGTACCTCGTATGGGTTGCTCTTTCCTGCTTTTTTGCAGATATCAATGTAATCAGCTGGAACGTTTATATCGGTTTTTCTATAGATCCGTTCAATACAGGAATGTATCGAGTCAGCTTCCATTTGCGTATGGCCTTTGCATTAGAATTTTTGTTCAATGGTTATGCTATGGGAGATTGAAATGTTAAGCATCGCATTAGCCAATGTAGAAGCAATAACCCTTTTTGGACTGAATGTCGAAGATCGTGAAATTGTGGATGACTAACATCGTCTTGTAGTACATGGTGGACATATAAGATTTAGCGCTTAAGAGAACCGATTGCAGATCCATCGTCAAAATCATAACACATTCGTCAACGTTACCTTTATCTGCCTCTTTTTCTTTTCGTGCTTCATCCACCTTTTGTCGGTGAAGGTTGATTGAGTTATGAAAGTCGATCGATAATTGGGTTCCTTCCACCATTCCGTTTTCGGCTTCCTGCAAATCTTGGAAAAATTGTACACATCTAGTTTCACGACTTGGAATCCATGTTCTCCTGTCGATGTTAAAGTAAACGATTTTCCTTGAGTCTTTCTGCAAATGTTATGCACTCTTTTAAAAAAAATACTGTTTATTGGAAAATAAGTTTGTTTTTATTTTTTTCGATCGGTTTCAGAGTTTTCTTAAGACTAATTTTATAAAAATGATCTCCATCAAAATTATCCACGGATTAAGTTTCTTGGATATATGAGATCCATATTTGGTAATATTAAGAAAATAAAATCATTATTATAGTTATGCATTGCATAACACAAATAGATTGACAGATTGACCCAGTGTTGGAGCGTATATTTCCAACTTGGAATAACTCGTCTAGCGATTTTATTTTCGAAACACTGGAAGAATGAACATCTGCAGGAGTTATTGGAAAATGTGCAATCGTGGATGACATGTATGTGGTTTCCATGGTGTGCGATGATGAGGATGACTGCTCCAAATTTTCGGCAAATTTTTCCGTAATCCAATTGTCTCCAAAGTTATATTGGGTTCCAAGAACATCGTGGACCACTCGCTGTTTATGAGTATTGTCACCACACTCTTAAGCAAACAATTGCTTAATTCTTTCATTTGGGCAATTGTTATTTTCGGAGCGTATAGAAGGGATTCCATCAATATACATGCAGGAATGAATGAAAACAACTTTACTTTAGTTTGGATATTTTAATTAACATAATAATTAAATGTAGGAATTAATGGAAACAACTTTACTTTCGTTTGCTATTTGCTCTCAACCAGTAGCGGCGCTAGATCATAATTTTATGTGGGCAAGATACATTTTGTGAGGCCCTCTCCTCGGGCATAAAGACAGATTTGTTTAAATAAAAAACATATGTCATTTCATTATCAAACTTTTATTCATGCAAAATTTAGTAAAACTTACAACGAAGACCAACGTTAAAAAACAATTTAATTTAAATATTACAGGAACAGAAATTTTCTACTTTTTACACTGCTGAATTGTTTAATTACGTGCTCGTAATCTAGCTTGGATGCTATATCAGCCTCGATAGACAAAATTGCGACCGCAGAAAGTCTTTCCTGTGACATCGTACTCCTTAAATAATTCTTAATGAGTTTTAATTTGGAGAAGCTCCTTTCAGCGGAGGCTGTACTAATTGGTATTGTTAATAATATTCTAATGACGATGTAAATGTTTGGGTATATTTCTTTTAAGTTATTATCTGTAATGTATTGAAGCAACTGTTTACGTCTGTTATAAAGTTAGGTAAATTAGGGATCATTATTTGTAATTCTTCATATAATTCGTAAGGTTGAAAGTCACTGCTCTCACCCACTCGTAGGACTGTGTGTAAATCTTGACAATTTTTTAATATTTGTTCGTGTGGAATATTTTTTAATTTACTTATATCATACAGAAAACCGAAATTTTCATGATGTTGATTTAAAGCCATAAATCTCAAATCCATATTGGTAATAATTGAATCAAGCATAGTGTTAAAAAAATTTGCTTCATACCGGCTTTTGGGACACTGTATAGGTTGATCCTCGCCCTCATAATCAAAGACCCTTTTCTTTTTCACTACTCTTTTGGTTTTAAATTCGTTCGGCAGATCATAACAGCTTCTGTCAATAAATTGTTGTGCATCAGACAAGCATTTTTCAAATCCAGTTTGCCGATATTCTTTGATCCAGTCACAAAATGTATGCAAATGTTTAAGGGCAATGCTCAAATGGACTTGTACAGATTGCCATAGTTTGCTTATCACATTAACACGCGATAACAATTCATACCATACATGTAAAGATATTACAAATTCTAAACTAAGCATTTCGTTTAATACTGAATCACAATCACTGAGAGTGTCTGATTGATCCGTTTGATTTTTCAAACTTTCTATGCATCCTACAACATCATGAAATTGAAATAGTATGGACTTAACTGCCTCGATTCTGCTTTCCTATCTCGTATCCGATAAAGGCTTCATGGTAATAGAGAGTCTCAACTATTTTTAGACCGTCGCCTTCGGGATTCGCCCATCTTTGTAGTAGTCGGTACCAGGCCAGTGCCCTGCTGGTCCAGCTCAGCAACCAGGCGCCTCCGATTACTGCTCCCATCAGCAGTAGTACCTTAGCTATGTTTCTCGGCATTGCTTGTTGTCTATCTATTGTTTTTGTCATGACCATGACTGGCTATTTAAATGCCTTAAATAGGTCATGTTTCTGTCATGTGCAATCGTATCACATTGTATTCGTCATCGTCGTCGCTGCGCGGCGGTTGCTGTGTCATCGTCGTCGCGGCGGCGCGGCGGTTGCTGTCGCCTTCTTCTATTTTTTGTTTGTTCACTGCATTCATTTATTTGTTTTACACTTTTATATATTTTTTGTTTGTTTTATTCACTGCTTTAACTGTAGGCAAAAGCCGGGCCAAGAGCATTGCTTGCAAAGAAATATAACAAAACTTTCGTATATTTTGAAGTTTGGATGTTTATTCTCTGTTTAAAAACAAATAAATAACAAGTGTTTGAAAAAGTAAAATAAATTACTTACTATTTTTAGCAAATTTCGAAAGGCGGCTTCTGCTCCGGTCGGCGTTCATACAAAAAGTGCAAAATTATGTTAAGTGAAAGTAGTACCACGTAAAAGTAAAAAATAAAAGATGTATTCCTACATTGTAGAATTACCTTCCGAACCATAAAGATCTGTTTACATTAGCGTTGTTCGATTATTTAACATCAACTTTCGCTGAATTAATTTCAAATGTTCTTGAAAATTAGCTGTTTCATCATCGTCTATTCAACTTTATAAGCTTAATTCTTTAAATTGTTCTTTTTCTTATGGGGCCTCTGCTCCCTTTGGAAGATTTATTTGTTCTGGTTGCATTGATTTCAAAAGTTAAGCACTCTTTCCTTCGATGGTGAAGGATGCTGATAATGCTGGTGGACGATAATGATATTTGGTTGTATGGGTAGGCATGTGTTCAGTATTAGTAGTAATACTTCATTATAATATTCTGCTAAATGCTTCCTGTAGAGCTAGGTATTTCGTAGAATATCGTTTGTTGCTTACGTGTTTGGCCAGTTCTAGTTCGCTTGACAGAAATGAAATTGGCTATAAAATTTCTCTTTTCAATAATACCTTTGCACTGGTAGTATTTTTTATTAAAAAATTCCAACTCAGATGTGACTTCAAGCTATATTCCATGGTTTTTGTCTTTCGCGCCTTTTGTTTTCTCTGTCTATGTTTTTTTTCCAGCCGTCTGGATTTGCCTTGCGCTTCCTTGTATTTGAAAAAGAACTGCGGGGTGAAGAAGAAAATTCTTCCAATATATCTATTTCTAAAAATTAAGTGGGATAAAATTTACTTTTTTAGGTATTTTTCATTTATTAATTATTAAAAAATAAAATAATTACCAGCGAATTTGTACTGAAAAGGCCTTTTTGGAAAGAAATTTTTGCTAAAGCCATTTTGGAAAAGATATTTGGTGTTTAGTAGGCTGTTTTGGAAATAAACTGGTTTTTTGACATTGAATTACTATTAGTGTATCCTGTTTAGGAAATTATTTTTATTGCATAATATGCGTGTTGAAAAGACCTAAAAAATAATGTGCATATCTTATTTTCGGATTTTGTTCCGATAGCTGGTTTTGGAAATCATTGTCTATTGTTTGCTGCTTGATGATGACGTTCAATGTTGATGTCCTGGAATGAATAACTGTACTTTGTTCGACTGTTGTGAGTGAAGCGATTTATTAGTTTTTTGGTCGATTTGGATTTACTTTCTTTAAGTTCATAATTTAAAAAGCGCGCTGGCATTAATTCTCATGTCAGGTTAAGGTAGATTTCTGTTTGAAATATTGGGAATTCGAAATGATAGGTTTGTTTCGTTTGTTAATTTTTCCCCAACTGTCACTTTTTAGACATGTTCGGATGGCCGTTTTTAAATCAGAGGGAATTATCAACTTATTAGTTAGCAAAACGAAAAGAAAGGTTTAAAATTTTAAAAATATTAAATATACGGGAAAATATCTCCACAGACATTTTTAATTAGAGAAACACTGAATGTTGAATAAAATTTATAATCAAATCCCCAAATATTTTCAGTCCTTCTATCTAAAAAAAAAAATAAAACAAATCATTTAAAATAAATATTTTTCTACAATTGGCAAGAAATTATATAATTACATATTACTTACTAAGCCCACTTCATGTTAATTAAATAGTAGTTACCCTTCTGTAAATATATTAAAATAAATATTTAACAATTTAATTGTGTTATTTTCAATATAATATAAGATACATTTATGTACCATTTATAAATGTAGAAAATATTCTACATATTCATATTTAACTAGATATTAAAAAACTAAGTTTTATTTAAATTTAACAAACATTTTAACAATATTTTAAATAATTTGGATATTTTAATTCAATACTTTTCTTAATTTTAAAGTGTTTGCATTACATTAATGAATTTCATGCTCTTTTTTACATTGTAAAATTTAAAAACATGTATAGATACAAAGATAAATGTATTTATCGAAAATGAAGACACCACTTTAGTTATAAAATAATTATTAACATGAATAGAACTTGATTTGAAAGCAGCAATATCGTGCAATGTTGATTCCAACATAAAATAAATTGGTATGATTTAAAAGATACTACGAGTATCGGAAACATCAAATCGTTTTCAAAACATTGTCACAAACAATTTCTCACTTTGGAATTCGATTAAAGGTATTTTTAAATATATAAAACCAAAGATTTTGTTTGTTGAGTTTTAATCAACAATTTTTTGTTTGTATTATTTGTAAATAAATTAGATTTAACACAAATTGTATTTCTAAACTAATAAAAATATAAAAAATAAAATAAAATAACATAACTACATTTCAATGATTATTTTACCAGAATGTTTATTTCTACAATAACAACAATAAATATAATAAAATATATTTACATTTTAAATATTATGCATGATGTTGGTATATTAAAATTTATAATGAAAGTGAAATTAATAATAATAATGTTCTATAAGTTAAAGTTTAAGAATTATAAAAAAAATAAATATAAGCGTACCTATATACACATAAATATATTCGGCGTATTTAAAAAATAAATAAAATGTTTTATAAATAGTTGCAAATAACATTTGTTTTTATTAAGTAAAAAGGAAGCAATGATTCCCGATGGATTGAAATCCTTTTAATTTCTATATAACTGAAGCAGTAGTAAAGGGTGTTTTTTAGACGTGTGGTTTTCAAGAAAAAATAAAACGCATAATAATTGAATGTTGTGGCCACAAAATTTGCTTTATTATAAGGATAAGGGTTATCTCGTGTTCATCATATAACCCCAGAAAAAAATAGTCGAGCGGTGTAAAGTTAATCTTGTAAGGAACGCCACAAGCCCCCACGACGCGAGATAATTCGCTCACCAAATTACAATAACGTGCATACAGATGCAAACTACAACAGTGGAACACTTTTTTCCTTTTTTCCCTTGAAGAGCTAAATTCGCTGCTTATGGAAATGGTTACTAAATTATCAACATGTAAAACTAATGTAGATCAATTCAACGTTATCGCACATTTAGCAACTATAAGTTTTTGTACAATCATGATAAATAACGTAACAGATAGATACTTGTATATAAAAATTATTACTTGGGATGCTAAAAGTATTTATAGCAAACGTTTAGAATTTATTTATTTCTTAAACAGGCACAAGATTGACGTTGCTTTAGGAACGGAAACTTGGCTTGATAATGGGCAGGTTCAAGCAACATAAGGGACTTCATTTGCAGTCAACTTCATTCTATGAACGTAAATTTTGACCATGCAACTAGTTAGTTTTTCAAGTGTCATGAATTTCAAATTCAGAACTTTACTTCTCAAACCTCTACTTTAAGTTCACAATACACAAATAACCAAAAACATTTTTGTCTAAAAAACACTACTCAGGCAAGCTACAAGTCCATCACGATTTGTATTTTGTATTGTAAAGAAATATTATTTATTTCTTTTCCAAATTGACAAGGAATCCTTTTACAGAAAACATTAAATGAAGTTGTGCAGAAAGTAAATAAATCATAGAGTAATAAAGTTCAGCTTTGAGCTGAATGAAAAAAACATCATCAATTGTCATTTTGACAGAAGTAGACTTGACTTGATAGCAAAAATACTCCATTTACCAAGATCGGAATCTTTCGTACGTTTCACTCTCCAAAACCCGTTTGTTTACATTGTTGTATTTGTATTTTTGACAATTAATCCATGAATAGATGTGAAAAAAAAACAAAAAAAAACGATGCCGTGGGCTAACGGCACTTTGCAAAGCAAAAACAAAATGGGGAGGTTAATAAGTTTTTTTCCAGGTTTTTCTTTTTTCGATGAAAAAGCCAGTTTTAATCTTTAATTTTGCAGTCATTTTGTTGATAGCGAACCAATGTACATTTTTGTCTTGTAAAAAGCATGTTCAACATCAGTTTATTATAATTAATTCACTAATTTACAAAAATCACTACGAAATTGATAAATACGTAGGTGGAAGCTAAAGCGGGAAAATTAAACACCTCGTGTCTTTGAATGTTCGTCGAGAAGTGACGTCTTTTATTTCATAAAGTGTCAAATTGTATATGACATAAGGGCCATTACATACGATTCGGATAGTTCAGGTTATGAGTAATTACTGCCACATAAGGTTCAGTATATAACAGTCTTCCCCACTATTTAAGGTTTATGTTGATATGGAACAACTGGACGTCGGATCCTGGTTGATCTTCTTGCTTCAACAACTTGGTCTGAGTCCTTTGGTTGGTCTGGTAGCCCTGCAAGTTTGCTGGACCCTGCTATTGATCCTGATGGGAGTGGTGATAACCCAGCTTCCATGTTAGAAGTATCATTCATGTTCTGAGGAATTCCTGTTGTTTTGTCATTAGATGTCACTGTATTCTCTGAGGGCAGATTTAACTTTTCAGGGATTTCTTTATTTATGACTGTGGGATGTTGTGTATCTGTAGGAAGAAATTTTGAAATTATTTCAGAACTAGTATTACCTTCGACATTAGTGCATCTTATTTGATCTATATGTCTACGGTATGAAACACCATCAATATCAACAATGTAATGTAAATAACCATCTCTTTTTACAACTCTACCGAATTTCCATTTACATTCTTTATTTTGATAAAATCTCACTTGAACACGATCCCCCACGCCTACACTTCTTTTACAATCGCCTAAGTCTCGTGTATGATCAGTGTTGGCTTCTCGCATTAAGTCCAATCTCGTACGAAGGTTAAATTTGAGCATCATCTCTGCTGGGCTTTTACCGGTCGTTGAGCTCTGTGTCTTTCGATACTGCATTAGAAGCCTGTGTAGTTTAGTATGCATGTCCCCCGAATCGTTAACAGCTGACCGTAACCCATTTTTTAGTGTTTGGACGAACCGCTCTGCTTGTCCGTTTGTAGATGGGTGTGCAGGAGATGTAAGTTTGTGTCGAATTTTGTTGCTATCTAAGAATTGTTGGAACTCTCTAGATGTAAAATTGGTCCCATTGTCAGAGACAATTGTTTGTGGAATGCCGAATCTTGAAAATAGCTCTCTCAATGCTCGAATCGTATTGAAACTAGTAATTCTATTCATTGGCATGACCTCAAGCCACTTAGTCTTCGCATCAACAACTACAAAGAAGTATTTTTCCATGAATGGTCCGGCAAAATCAATGTGCAATCGTTGCCAGGGGTGCGCGGGTATCTCCCAATGATGGTTTGCAGTCTTTGCTGGTTCTTTTAATACTTTTGCGCAGTCCCTGCAACCTTTTACAAGCTCTTCGATGTCACGATCGATTCCGGGCCAAAAGCAATAACTTCTTGCCAAAGACTTCATTTTTGTTATGCCTACGTGTGCTGAATGTAGCTCAGTTAGGACCCGAGATCGTAAGGAGAGTGGAATTATTAATCGGATACCCCGATAAATACATCTTTCATTCAACATCAGCTCGCTTTCCATATTATTGTATGGGGTATTCTTCAAGCTGGCACCCGTTTGTAACAAGAGCCAAAGTGAAGAAAGTTCCTTGTCACACTTAGTTTCTCTGGCCACTTCTTCATTTGTAATGGGTAAAGCTTCGTCCCAAATTTGATGTACTTCAAAGCTTTCAACTCCGATTTTGGCTAAGGGATTCCTAGAAAAGAAATCTACGTTAATGTGCTCCTTTGTATTTTTATATTGAATTGTGTAATCGAAACCACTTAAAAATTGAGCATAATGAAGCAGCCTCTGCGCTGTCAGTAGTGGTAAACTCTTATTTGGGTTGAAAATGGATATGAGAGGCTTGTTGTCTGTAATCAGCGTAAACTTCCTTCCGTAACAATGGTTGAAAAATTTGTGAAGCCCCCAAAATATGGCTGTTGCCTCTTTATCCAGCTGGCTATAGTTGGCTTCTGCTTTTGTCAGACTCCTTGACGCAAATGCAATCGGTCTTTCCCCTTTATTAGTTGTATGTGACAATATAGCTGATAAACCGAATGGCGAGGCATCCGTGGCCAAAATAAGAGGTAAATTTGAGTCAAACGGAACTAGTACATTATCACTCATCATTTCCTTCTTTATTATGTCAAAAGCATGCTGACATTCTGAAGACCAAAAATATTTTGTCTCTTTCCTTAGGAGCTGGTACAGAGGGTGTAATTTAGTAGACAGGTCAGGTATGAATTTATGATAATAATTGACCATACCCAGAAATGAACGCAGCTGATTTAAATTTGTAGGTGGTCCCATTTTCGTGATTGCCTCAACCTTTTCTGTCGTTTTGTGTAGGCCTTCTTTATCAATTTTATGCCCGAGGTATGTAACACTCTTTTCAAAAAGCTTGCATTTTGATTGATTGATATGAAGGTTAAATTTCTTTAATTTTTCCAATAAAAGCATGCACCTATGAAAAGCTTCATCTAAAGTCCTGCCCATTACAATAAGGTCATCGAAAAAACATGCAGTGCCCTCAAGGTCATTAACTATGTTATCATCCATAAACCGCTGCCATAAATTTGGTGCCGTTTTAACACCAAACATTAATTTCCGTACCCTATAAAGTCCTTTTAAAGTGCTAACAGTCTGATACATCGAACTTTCATCAGACATGTTCAGATGAAGGTATGCCTGATAGATATCGAAAACGCAGTAATATTCGCCGTATTTAAGCTGTTGGTATAGCTCATCAATATTTGGAATCGGATGTCCATCGTTAACAACACAATTATTTAGTGTCACCTTGTAGTCGGCACACAAGCGAACTGACTTATCAGCCTTAATAACGGGTACAATTGGGGTTCCCCAGTCAGAATGTGCAACCTTCTCAAAAACTCCGATTTGTTCTAATCTTTCTATCTCATTCTCAACCAAGGATCGAATAGCGTATGGAATAGGTCTGGGTTTCATATAAACTGGTGTAGCTCCTTCCCTGAGTTTAATAACGCCTTTAATGTTTGGAATACTGCCTACACAAGGTTCGAATACAGCCGCAAATTTTTTTAAAAATTTGTTGCTTAAGGCGACCAATATCTGCATCAGTATGAATCTGAACTGAGTTAACTTCTAATAATTTTAAGGCATGCATCCACTCGCGTCCCATTAATGAATCAAAGCTACCTTCGACTAAATATATATCGCATGAGCTACCTTTATTTTTATATTGGACTTCAACTTTTGATTTCCCAACAGCGGGAACGATTTCGTTACTGTATGTTTTAAGCATTATATTGGTAGGGGTTATATGGGCATAAGGCCAGTAATTTGTAAATGTACGCTGGTTCATTACAGAAATCGCAGCTCCCGTATCAAACTCCATATCCATGGATTTTCCATTTATTTTTAAAGAAATAAAGTACTTACCCCTACCAAATGTGTCATCTGTTTTTTTGTGTAACCTCACCGCATGCACCTCTTCCTGCTTCTCCACCAGACCCAGCATATTTATTTCGTACATATCATCATGCATGTTTTCTTCATCATCTTCATCATTGACATCAACCTCTAAAGTATTGGCAGCTCTTTGGGAATTCTTCGCTTTGATGCAGACCGAAGCTAAGTGGCCTCTCCTTCGACAAAGAGAACAATGGAGATTTTTAGCTTGACACTTGTTTGCCACATGTCCCGGCTTTCCGCATCTGTAACATATGATTTTAGAAGTTGTATTAAGATTTGATCGAGATGAGTTCAAATTTGGAGTAATTGATTTGGTTTTTGAGGTGCTCCCTTTTAGCTGAACTTGGTGTAAGTTTTGCATTGCGCGGCTTTCGGACTTCGATGCCTCCATTGCAACTGCATAGTGAATAGTCTTCTCTAGTGTAATGTTAGCTGACTCTTGCAGTAATTTTTCCTTTATGTCCGAATCCCTCAGCCCCCGAATAAATTGCGATCTCAAATGTGTATCCAATGTTGACTTCTTACAAGCAGAACAGGTAAAGTTGCAATGAGTACTCAATTTTTTTAACTCTGCCAGGTAATTCGAGATTGGTTCTCCTTCATGCTGCAGTCTTAACAGAAACTTGTGTTGCTCCGTAACCTCGTTGGGTTTTGGGCTGAGATGATCCTTTAGTGTCTTGATTAATTCCTCGTATGTTTTTGATCCGGGTTCATCTGGTGCTGTTAGGTTGGATAATAGCTGGTAGTATTTTGCTCCAATACAATTAATTAATACTTGCCTTTTTTTTGTATTATCGGTGATATTTTTCAGGTCAAGGTAATTTTCTAACCTCTTTATATAATTTGGGAATGGTTCCTCGTTTTCATTAAATTGTTCGAAGTGTAAATTCGGAGTGTTAGAAGATGTTTGTAGATTTTGTAAGGCCAAAGTTAGAGCTTGTATTAACTGCTGTGCGTCTTGGGCCATCTTAAGATTTTTCTTAATCTTTGAAACCTCGTCGCCACTGATAAATACGTAGTTGGAAGCTAAAGCGGGAAAATTAAACACCTCGTGTCTTTGAATGTTCGTCGAGAAGTGACGTCTTTTATTTCATAAAGTGTCAAATTGTATATGACATAAGGGCCATTACATACGATTCGGATAGTTCAGGTTATGAGTAATTACTGCCACATAAGGTTCAGTATATAACAGAAATTCTTCAAATTTCATAATTAACCTCGGATTTTTGTATCAAAGATGCGTTCGAAGAACCATCAAGTTAAGGGTGCGAGCGCAATTTATTAAATTCTAATAAATTTTCGTTAATGAACAACCCAAATATTTTTTTTGCAAGTAATTATCAATCAAAAATCAATTTAATTAATCCAAGTATATTTATAGTTTTTAACTTCCCATAGGAAGTTATTGTAATGGGTCCGATTTGTCAAATTGAAAATTTTGACATTTCTCGACGTTTCAAGGTCCCTAGAGTCGAAACAAATTATTTTTAGAAAGATGTCTGTGCGTGCGTGTGTACGTACGTTCGTACGTCCGTACGTCCGTATGTCCGTACGTCCGTATGTCCGTACGTCCGTATGTCCGTACGTCCGTACGTTCGCGACGTTTTTTTCGTCGTCCATAGCTCAAGAACCAGAAGAGATATCGACTTCAAATAAATTTTGTTATACAGATAATAAGGCAGAAAGATGCAGAAAGGGCTCTCCAGAAAATTGCGTGGGTGGTTTTTTTACCATAGCAGTTTAAAAAAAGGTGAAAATTTTGGTTAAACCTAAATATCTCATGAACCAATGGCGCTAGAGACTTGAATTAAATTTTATATTATATATTATAACGTGATACAAAACAAGTATATTTTTGGAAAAAAAATCCGATTAACGGTTTTTTTTATAAATCAAAAAAACTGAAAAAAAAATTTGTCACCTCGAAAATTTTACGACTGAAATATGATTTCATCATCAAAACAATTGTTTGCAACGAAAAATAATGCCTTTGACATCGGGTAAAATTTTGAGAAAAATCGAATTGACAATTTTTTTATAAAAAATAAAAACCTAAAAAAACATAACTCAAAGTTGGTAAAAATTGAATTTCGACTCAAATATCTTTTCAAAAGCTTGAGATATGGGCTTTAAATTACTTTTATCTTTCAAAAAATATTGATGTCAACATTCTGTAAAATTTTGAAAAAAATCGAATTGACAGTTTTTTTACAAAAATTAAAAACCTAAGAAAAAATTAAACAAAAGTTGGTAAAAATTGATTTTCGACTCAAATATCTTTTCAAAAACTTGAGATATTTGCATTAAATTACTTTTATCTTTCAAAAAATATTATTTTCAACATTCTGTAAGATTTTGAAAAAAATCAAATTGACCTTTTTTTTACAAAAAATAAAAACCAAAAAAAAAAACAATACTAAAACTTGGTAAATATTTACTTTCGACTCGATATCCTTTCAAAAATTAAATATGGGTTTCAAACTTATTTTATTTCACAGAAAATATTGTTTTCGATTTTCAGTAATTTTTTTTATAAAATTGCAACAGTCCGTTCTTTCATAAAAAAATAATATCTAAACAAAATTTGGTAAAAATTGATACATATAGACAACATTTTAAGCTAGACAAATCGACAGACGTGATGGGAAGTTATCAGTGTGGGTCGCATCCCAGCCTTTTTTTTTAATGATTTAAGCTTGGAACTATTTTTCAATTCCATTTTGATTAATAAATTTTAAATTTAAAAAAAGAGTCATAATCGAAAAATACCTTATCCATAACATTCTTGATTGATGGAAGCATACATGTATTTGCTATCAAAAAAAAACTGCATCAAAGGAACACCAATGTTTTAAAAAAATAATCAGACGATTATAGCGAACCTGCTGAATAAATGCAGAGCAAATAAAATGCAAATTTTGACATATATCACAAAATGAAAACGTCTTAAAATCGTTCTGAATTCATGCACAACTAATTCAATAGAACATGTAATCGTCATGAATGTTTATTGTTGACGTACAGAAGTTTTTTTTAAGTGAATTCCCACAGTTTAACGCAAAATATAATTTTCATTCATTCCTTGAAAATATTTTGTTACCAAAGTTCAAGTTTACTTATTATTGTTTGAAGGGTACGTTTAGTAAAAATGCTGCTAATAATGCGAAAACAAATTAATGAGTTTTACGTATGGATATGTTTTTGTTTTTCGTAATATAATAAATACTACCGTAGATTACATTTTATAAATGCAGAACATAGAAGAAAATATACATAAACAATAGTTTTCAGATATAAAGCAGAGGTTAGTGTAGAAAAATATTTTTGAGAAAGCCAATAATATTTTAGGTATGTTCATTAAAGAAATTTCCGCTTCAGCTAACTTTCGTCAACTTAAAAAAAAATTAGCATAAATGGCAGCCAATTATTTCATAGCATATTTAATTGTTCACATTGTAAAATGTCTGGAAATTTTCATATGCTACAAAATTTGTAATTTTTTGCGTAAGCATAGAAGATAACATTATTTAGTCAAGAAGTATGCATTATGGCGCGTTCACCGATTTTTTTTTCTATTGAGTGTTCGGTTTCCCCACACTGGAATAAAAAAAGTTACTTAAATCTATTTATTGCACTCATTTTGTTGGTATTGTGTGTAACCGCATTGCCTATTTCTATTCCTTAAAGATGCTTTACACAAAGCAACTTATTTTTAAGATATGGTTCCCAACAAAATTCTAACTCTAATGTCGATTTCCATTGAACCACATGAAATAGACGGCCCGTCGCTACTAAAAATCAATATTTTTTGGTTCCAATGGAAAGAAAAAACGTAGCAATATCTTTTTGTAAGTGTATTAGTGTAGCAGATGTCAGAAGCATAATAAAATATTTACAAAATTTTTAATGGAATTTCTTTCATTCCTGGATAAAAATGCATTAGCTTGAACAATAGTCGAAGTCGTCCCATTGATAATTGTCAGGATATCTTCGTCCTCGGACGAAGACGAATCTAGGAGCAAATCCAGCATTCTGTAGTCCATGCCCTGAAAATGAAATAATTATGCTTCAACCATCTCAAGTATTCAATATTACATTTATAATTACCTGATCCTGGAAGCACAACAATAATATTTCCAAGAAATTAATCAAATTTTGTATTGTTTTCACAGAAAATTAATTATTTATAATTACAACAGAACGAAGCCGAATTCTCTTCAATTATTTTTTCCACAAACAATAATTTCATTTGACGTTTGCAAAATTATCAAGTTTTTAGTATGTGTTAAAATGAGTGTGAAAATCTGTGTAGATTCGTCTCAAACGACGAATTCAAAACGAATCAATTCGTCGGGAATAAACATCAATACTTTTCCCATTGGAAAACGTTTAAGAAAAAAATATTGCAGACCCGTCGACGGCACATCAATGTTTTGGTTCAATGGAAAACCACATAACATAGTCCCTCAAAAAGACATTTTCAGGAATATTTATGCAACAAACAAAACTAAAATTTGCAAATCTTGCAATTATCGAACTGCCTAAATGATGAAAATACTAATCTAATTGAGGAATCTGAACTAGCTAAACTTGGCAATGGAACTTCACAATTATGTTTCTCGTACGTAGCATTGTCTGTACAAACCATGATACAACTAAAACAGATAGCGCATTCGCGTTTCTATTTTTGTTTCGTTCTGCGCATCTACGTCACGGACACTCAACGAGTTTGACGTTTATTATTCAGTATGTGAAATCAAAACAAAACAATGGCACTAATTTGTTTAGATATTTTGTTATTTTAATAAAATGTTAATATTTCTAATATTTTTCATTTAGGTAAATGGTTTTAAATAGTTAATATTTGTGTTTCTTCGTAAGTTAAAGAAAATTTGTGTGCTTGAGTGAAAGAAATTAATAAAAATCGAAGTGAATGAAGGATTTGATGTATTTTGTTTTCTTTTTCATTCGGATGCATTTTTCTTCATAGAATTACCTGAAAGATTGTTTAATTAGTGATAAATGGTTAAATAAAAGATATGATGGTCTTTTTGAATCAGTGGTTTTTCAACCTTTTATTTAATTAATAATTTTTTTGTATATTCTTTTTCTGGACAGTTTTTGTTTTCAGTGATTTGTCTATTCAGTTTTCGCATTCGGAAGTGCATACGACAACGAAAGAAAAGCTTCATAATCTTCCCTTCGCATTTGATCTTTGCTTTCTCGGCAACTTAAAAACACCATACCAAACCTGGAACAAATTGAACCAGACGAAAGCTCTTTGTCAATCATTTGGACGAAGGAGGCTTGTCTAAAGCAAATCCCACAATGATGGCTTATTTCGCTGCATTAGAAAATGTTTTTAATGCAGTAAATGGAGAAGGTGAAGGCATTTACATCTGTCTAAACTACATCCCGCATTTACTTTAAAAACGATGGCAAATGTAGCCAGCCAAGTTTTCAAAGCCATATCTTAAGAAGATGGGAGATTTTCTTCTGGCTCAGAAGCAATAGGCATGCTATTGTCGACTTTGACAACGACAAAAATCCTTCCTGAAAAAGCGAATATTGTTAAGATGAATCGATTCTAAAATTGTGAGATAAAACCTGTCAAAGAAATTTCTTCCAAACATAAGTCTAGTGAATTATCCACACCAACATTTCCGTTGTCAGAAAGTGCACCTTCATTGTGTCCAAGGATGTATGACGTCATCCTGTACTTAAACTCTTGGCCATCTGGTTGATCATGAAGACCACCTTTAGCTCTTATGACACCGAAGAAGTTTTCAATGACGTCTTGGTTCAATCGGTATGTCATTATGAACTTAACGCCAAAACGTTCCAATACATCCTTGTGCAATAATTGCGGGGCGTTATTATTAGTATATATATAATGAACTATTTGTATGTATATACTTTACTATAAAAACACTTGTGATATTAATATTTATAGGTTTACTATCGAACAATATTGAAGTTCGATATTTTTCAGTTTATTTTTTTTGATCATATTTTCTTGTCCAATAAACATCTTATTTAATTTTTGTCGAATTAAATTTTCTTCTTATTTATAAATTGGACTTCCTGGAATAGCCGTTCTAATAGTTATTAGATTGCGATACCTTCAATATAATATATTCAATAGTGTTTATTTGAAATAGTTTTGTAGTTTATCTTTTTGAAATGGTAGCAAACATTTTTTGCTAACTACCCGCATATTTAAAATCATATCCGACATGTCATTTAAAATTTTATTTTGCGTGGAACCTTTCACGTGAATTTCTGTAGGGAGACCTGACATTCATGACGCCAAACCAATCATTTGTCTGCAAAAAAATTTAAACTGAATTACTGTGCGATACATTACTGTTGAGAGACTTACATATTTGAACAGTTGATAGCATTCTTCCCAACTTTCGTCTTTGAGGTATCCAAGGCTAACAGCTCGCGACAACGAACGCTTTGAACAAGACCCACTGCTTCCAGAGATTTAAATTTCCTTATGGAAATTTATAAAAGCTGGAATCTTTCATTATCTTATTTTTATTCGTTGTTGTTGCAGTCAAAAACAGAACAAACACCCATGTTTATCAATAAATGTTTTTTTTTTGTATAAATTATATACCAATACCACTTTAAATAACTTTATTGATTTAAACATTTTTAAAATTAATTTCCGTTAACATTCACAACAGAAAATAGGTTGAAATTGCGCCAAATATACTAGCTCCCTTCATTTGATTGAGTGTTCGTGACGTCACAATAGTTTGACAACCAAAACCTTACATGCGCAATGCGCTATCTTTATTAGTTGTATCATGTGTACAAACAAAATACGGAGACACCCGCCATTGTTTCCACCTGAACTTCCAACGTCGCCAAAAAAAATGCTCTAAGCAAACTAAAGCTGAAAAAATTGTCTGTTTTTTGTTTTACAAAGTATAGAGTTACACTTTTGTCCATTTCCAATTGTACTTAACCAGTTGCAGCGCATATTGCGTTCGCAAATAATTTAAGTAAACAAAATACAGCACTAATAAATCATTAAATATGTATTTGGTCAATTTTATTTTATTTAATATATTATTTGGATTTAAATTAAAAAGCTATAGAAATCTTCCAATTTAAGACCATGTCAGCACTTCAGATTTTGTTGGTTAGGATTGTTTAGTTTTTGAACGAGGCCATGAAACATTCAAAATGAAGCATTTAGATGGGGCTGAGGACTAAACTGAAGCATTTTGATGGGCCTGAGGACTAAATGTGAGAATGTGTTTGGTTTTTTGCATCATTTCACGCACACTTTCTCACATTTAGTCCTCAGTAGCTTGTAGACAAACCGAAATGTCAGTCTGAGATTCCGATCTTGGTAAATGTAGTATTTTTGCTTGATAGTAAGGGAGATTTTTCTTGACTAACTTTAAAGTCAACTTTCCATTAAAGTTGCCTTAATTTTTTGGCAGCCATTCAGATAATAGAAACTTGCCTAACTTTCAAGTCCCTTATGTCGGCTGAACCTGCCTGATGATATTCACTTGACTTCACCTAATTATTAGTGCTATCGAGTTGCTAGAACTAAAAGACAGGGTGGCGGAGTTGCAATTCTCATCCGAAAATCAATTCGACGTTCGCTTTTGCCAGTAATTCGAACTAAACTAATAGAAAACATTGGTATTAAAGTCAAATTAATTGTTTCCTCCTAGTCCTACTTATGTCCCCAATAGTTCTCGTGGAAGTCCCTCTGTTTTCGATATTTTTGTAACAAATGTGCCTAGTCAATTAACCTCACCAATTACTTTAAATGAGCTGAGCTCTGATCATTATCCTGTATTATGTGAACTTCTTTGGTCGGGAATAAAACAAGAACTACATTAACTAGATTTTAAAAATGCAAACTGGATACGTTTTAGGTCAATTTTAAAAAGTGAACTTCGAAATATTCCTATACTGGTCTAGAAAGTGTAAGCAGCAATAATGAAGTTGATAATATTGTGCATAACTTTACTCAAGACATCATTGCCTCTGTTAATCGTACAGTTCCAAAAGTTAACAAAAAAATATTTCAGCAAAGTCTTTCGCAGCATATTATATTGGAACTTATAAAAAATAGAAACATTCAAAGAAGAAACTGGCAAAGATATCGCCAACCTATTTTTCGTGATAACGTTACATATTTAAATCGCCAAATCTTCTATGAATTATTAAACAAAAGAAATCTGGTCTGGAATAATAAACTACGTTCCTTAGAGAAAAATGCAAAACCCTTCTGGAATATTGTAAAAAACAAACATCGAAACGTTCTTTTTCTGAAAAACGATTCAAGAATCCATTATACGGATTTGGAAAAAGCAAATGCTCTTGCTCTTAGTTTCTCCAAAACCATTCTGTAGCACAATACCTAGGCGATGTTTCAACAGATCATCCGGTAAATACAACTGTTCAAAACTTAAACCAGATGATTTTTGACACACCACAAAATATTTTAGCAACTCAAGAAGAAGTAGCTGCAGTTGTTCACACACTTAAATCGAGAAAATCTAGTGGGCTCGATCAAGTTAAAAATCATTATTTAAAAAATGTTGCCTAAAATCGGAATAATCTTCCTTACATTCGTCATAAATGCTTGCTTGAAAATGCAATACTTTCCTACTACTTGAATAGGTAAGGTAATACCAATTCTCAAATCCGGCAAAAACTCTGTCAGGACTAAAAGTTATAAACCAATCAGTTTACTCAGCAATATCAGCAAAATATATGAGAAAATAATTAAAAACAAAATTGTTAGCACAATAACTGATAACAACTTATATCCAAATGAACAATTTGGTTTCAGGAGTTACCATCTCATCAAGTGCTTCGTATAAGTAACTTAAATAAAAGCAATCGCTCCCAAGGTATGTATACTGGAATGATATTGCTAGACATCGAAAAAGCGTTCGATTCAGTTTGGCAAAATGGTATTATTTATAAAATGATTTCCCTCAATTTTCCACCTTATCTGTGTAAAATTGTTCAAAGTTTTCTTACAAGTAGATGTTTTATGGTACATGTAAATAGTAGTGTTTCGGAAATAATACATTTTCATTTTGGTGTCCCTCAAGGTTCTGTCCTTGGACCGACCTTGTATAACCTGTATACCTCCGACTTTCCCAAATTACCATGCTGTGAAGCAACAATTTTTGCTGAAGACACTGCAATACTTTCTTCGCATACGTTTGGTCTCAACATTGAGACGAACTTAAATAATGCGATGAGAATATTATAACAATATTACAATCGATGGAAAATCAAACTTAATGCTGACAAGTTACAAGCCATCTTTTTCACGAGAAAAATAATTGAGTTGATTTATTGACCAATTTGTGTACTTATTTTGATTATTGGAATTATAGTTTTCCGTCGGCTTTTTTGGTCACTATAGTTTTAGCAATGAAACAATTACGTTACATTAACTTTCCCAACGTTTCGGCAGGGGTTGCTGCCTTCCTCAGGGGAACTTTATTAACACAAAAATATACAAATATTTTTTTTTTTTTTTATAGTTAGATAAATGGGATACAATTACAATACAGTTTACTCACTCAAGAAAGATTTTAAAAAACAAAATTTAATATTAATTACATTAATTATAATATGAATTAAAAATAAATAAAATTATAAATGTAGTTAGCACTTCGAAGAGTGAAGTTAAGTCAAAATTAAATAAAGCACAATTTACATTTAAGAACAAAGAAGAGAGCAATATACTGCAGAAATGTTTTGTGTGTCTTGTTTTCGGTTCATGTTGTTTTTGTTATTGAGAATATGTAATGTTTCTAACGTGTATCGTTTCGAAACATGTTTCTCTGTCTGTAGAACTTCCACGCCTTCAAAGTTAGGAGAATGACCGCTTTCAATGCAGTGACTGGCCAGGGCTGTCTTCTCAGAATTTTTTAATTTTATGTCGGACTTATGATTCGAGATGCGCTGTCTAAGAAGTTTTTTAGTGGTCCCAATGTAACACAGGTTGCACGGTTCATTTGATTTACCATTGCAGTTAATTTTGTAGATTACGTCTGTTTGTTTGTCCTTATCCGGTTTCGTCTTGAGTTTAGTAAAACATTGGTCAAGTGTTTTGTTTGATTTAAAAGCAAGGCGAACCTCTGTCAATTTTTTGGAAATCGATTTTTTGAAGTTGTTAGATAAAGTTGGGACGTAAACCATGGTTTTGTGGTGCGTTCTAACGGGTTCATCAATATTTTGTCGTGGAATATGCATTTTGTGTTTTAAAAGGAGGCTTCGAATTATGGTAGAAGGATAACCATTATCACTTAAAATTTTGATGACTTTTTTCTCGTTGGCGACGTGGAATCGTACATCACTTATTTTGAAAATTTTATTCACGAGGTTGGACGCAGTATTAATGATGATATGCCTTGCTTGGTTTGATCGGAAATTAATTAGTCTTCCAGATGCTGTTGGTTTTTGATACCAGTCGAAAAGCAAACAATTTTCTTCACGGTATATTTTTATACCGTTTTCCTTTTAAAACACAAAATGCATATTCCACGACAAAATATTGATGAACCCGTTAGAACGCACCACAAAACCATGGTTTACGTCCCAACTTTATCTAACAACTTCAAAAAATCGATTTCCAAAAAATTGACAGAGGTTCGCCTTGCTTTTAAATCAAACAAAACACTTGACCAATGTTTTACTAAACTCAAGACGAAACCGGATAAGGACAAACAAACAGACGTAATCTACAAAATTAACTGCAATGGTAAATCAAATGAACCGTGCAACCTGTGTTACATTGGGACCACTAAAAAACTTCTTAGACAGCGCATCTCGAATCATAAGTCCGACATAAAATTAAAAAATTCTGAGAAGACAGCCCTGGCCAGTCACTGCATTGAAAGCGGTCATTCTCCTAACTTTGAAGGCGTGGAAGTTCTACAGACAGAGAAACATGTTTCGAAACGATATACGTTAGAAACATTACATATTCTCAATAACAAAAACAACATGAACCGAAAACAAGACACACAAAACATTTCTGCAGTATATTGCTCTCTTCTTTGTTCTTAAATGTAAATTGTGCTTTATTTAATTTTGACTTAACTTCACTCTTCGAAGTGCTAACTACATTTATAATTTTATTTATTTTTAATTCATATTAATTAATGTAATTAATATTAAATTTTGTTTTTTTAAATCTTTCTTGAGTGAGTTAACTGTATTGTAATTGTATCCCATTTATCTAACTAAAATTATTTGTATATTTTTGTGTTAATAAAGTTCCCCTGAGGAAGGCAGCAACCCCTGCCGAAACGTTGGGAAAGTTAATGCAACGTAATTGTTTCATTGCTAAAACTATAGTGACCAAAAAGCCGACGGAAAACTATAATTCCAATAATCATAAGAAAAATAAAAGCTTGTTATCTCCTAAGCAATAATTTGCAAATTTTAGGTAGAGCGGTTTCTTGGGACAATCAAGTGAAATATCTCGGTATTTTCCTTGATTCTAAATTAACATTCAATCACCATATTTCACAATCACTAAAAAAAGTCAAGATAGCAATCAAACTGCTGTCCCCCTTTATTAATAGGAAGTCTTTACTTTCAGTCGAGAATAAAACGATAATTTGAAAGGTTATATTTCAGGCAATTCTTTTGTACGGTTGTCCAGTATGGAAAAACGCAACTGAAACTCATAAAAAACTACAAGTTGCTCAAAATAAAGTTTTAAAAATGATGCTCAATCTACCCTGGCATCATTGCACCTTAGATCTCCACGTAAAGGCTAATGTCGAATTGATCGAAGATAGAATAATTAAACTCACAACAAAATTCTTTGATCGACTTGATCTTGCTGAGAACAATTTGGTTAGTGAACTAAATAATCATAATTAAAAATTCTATTTTTTTTTTGTTTTTTTTTACCTGTGATATCTATGTATTAATGTAACTGATTTATAAATTCATGTATTTATTAATTTAATTATTTATTTATTTGTTTCTTTGTTTATTTGATTATTTCTTTATTTCTTTATTTATGTATTTATTTATTTATTTATTTATTTATTTGTTATTTTTTTTTGTTTATTTATTTAGTTACTTAGGTACCTATTTACTTTTTTATTTACTTGTTATTATTTTGGTTTAAATTATTTATTTATTTATTTTATTTTATTCTATTTATTCAATTATTTACATATTTATGTAATTTATTATATATTTATGCATACTTATTGTTCAAAAATTATCATTTATTCATTTATTGGTTCATCTGTTAACCTGTTACACTTCATAACCTTACTAGTCATTAGATTTAAGATTTTATTATATTCTTACATTAAATGGAGGTTTTTATTGTTTTTTCCTCCATACAAAATTATATAAACCTTATTGATAAATTATAAAACTTATAAACTTTAGCTGAAAATCACTATATTGTAAAATGTGCGGTAACAAACCAATGTAAAATTTAAACAAAATCAATAAACTATCTATCTATCTATCTATCTATCTATAAAAGTATCGTTCAACAAATTGATTGCTTCGATCATCGAGTGAGGAATGTGCTTCGTCGCTGAAGAAAATGTTGTTCGAAAAATCGCCGTCGACCGCCTGTTGTTCAAGCACCCATTTGACGTATCTACAATGTTGTGAATGGTCAGTTGGCTTCAGTTGCTGTGTGAGCTGGACTTTATATGGATGTACATTGGTGTAGATCCAAATTCAAAATACGCCATAATGTACCGTAAGACAGTCCTAATTTCTGAGAACGCCGATGAATCGACACATTCGGGTCTTCGGCAACACTTTGACTTACGACAGGCCTTAAAATATCTGTAACCAATCTATTCTCTTCGAATATCTTCACAATTTTGCCAATTGCTTGCGTAGTTGCACGATTATGTTAACTATAAACTCCTCTTAAAGCACGATATGTAGTTATGGTAGAATCACTATTTTGTAGTAGGTTTCAACAATTTGTATGCGTTTTGCGGTAGTTAAGCGATCTATTTTCGTAAATGTCAGACAATCAACAAAAAAAAAATTGCTTTAACAACTTAGTTTGGCAGATGTCGAATTCCAGCCCTACACTTTTGAAACCGCAAAATGGATGACCTGTTATAATGTATCAAAACATTTCTTTTACCTCTCATTGGAAGTCATGTTACGTTAAAAATTTGCCGCAACCAAAACTTCACTTTCAATCCTTTTAAATCGTTAATTTGTTCTTAATGTACTTGTGTTTAATTCGATCTACTGAGAGAGAAAAGGGCAGCCATTGGTTCACTCTCTCAGTAATTTGGAGGAAACACACAACGAAATGCCAGTGGTGACAAACTTCCTGGGAGAAGCTATGTTTGAAAACTCAAGTGACAGATAGTAATTAAAGGACAGGCAAAATGACAGACAGGCGGTCTGAACAAATAGTATGAGACACTTTCTCCTATTGCTGATGTTACCCTCCTTAGAGAATGGGTGAGTGCTCAACATAAATTCAAGTTTCATGAAAAGTTGTTAAAGGTGGAACATTATCTTGGTTTATTTTTATTCCAGATAAAAGCAAATTACTTTAAATTTATAAATCCTTTCACAAATTTCGGTAAAGCTAGGGTATTGATCGCGATTGCTTTTCTTGCTAAGTTTAATGAGACTTTCTTTTTCCAAATCAAAACTTGTAGGGGATGAATTGGGTGGCTGAATGCAATCATTGAATTGCTGCCTACTGGAAATCTCACCACAGTCCGGAGAATTCAATGATGATGACGGTGTATAAAGCTGGTGTTTAAAGTGCGAGTAGGATAGGCGGTTTAGTCTCAACTGCTTTAGTTGTAGCACTCTAGCGAATTATGCATTGTGCAGCTGAATGATGATGCGATCGAGATCCACGGTTTCTCATTGGGCGAAAGCACTTGTACATTGCAAAAACGAAAGATTCCTTCCTGGCATGGTGAAAGCCTGGGAGGACACTTTTTATCAAGATTTAAATTTGAAGAAAAAATATATTGGTATGAAATCGAAGAATATTTAAAAATAACTTAGGAAGCTAACCGAGGTTTTGTGAAAGGATTAGAGATTTTTCTCGTGGTGACCAACAAATTAACGTACCATAATCCTTTGTACTAAAAGTTTACGGTTAAGAGTGTTTTCACAAACGTTGAAAATCTGCTTTTTTGCATAAATGAACACACTTATTCTGCAGAAAGTGTGGAGGCCCGCGAGAGATTTTTTGTTGATAACCAAGATGTCAAAGGAAAAAAATATATCAACTTTTTTAAATTTAAAGATCACCGTCCTCTATGCATAATGTTTTTCCATAGCTGAATTCTTTCCATGATAGCTCTTCTTTAAAACTACATTCAAAGCAGCAGCTTCTTTCCAATAATACTTGCATTTTTCATATTTTATATTCCACTTTTACCTCCCGCCTGCTTCTGCAGTCAAAAAATCTGCGCGACGCTGATGCCATTTATGGTGTTTATTAGCATATCTTCTGCAATTCATTTGCGCGTTTGTTTGATCGCAAATCTGACTTTATGAACATGTCTAACGTAAGTCTAAGTTAGCCAGACGTTTATGAGAACACCCTTATTCTTTGTATGAAAATATCTTGGGTTTGTCTACTGCAAAAGTTTGTCGCCATTAAAACCTAAGCTATGTTACTCTAAAACTTGAAAATTTCCACAACTTTTAACCGTGTCGGTTTCGCTCCAAATGTTTGGGCTTTCCTTATTCTCATACCAAAATCACCCATTTTCTTTTCAGGAAAGTACATGGATTAATGAAGTAAGTTAAGTATAAAAATCAATTTATTATTATTGTATTGATCAGCTCAATTGAAATTTTGTCGTTCGCTGAACCCACCTCTTAGCTGAGCTCAGTCGTGGTGAAATCACTTAATTACTTCCTGTTGCATTATTGTTGGATTTTCGCCGCTGTGGTTTGTTAGTTCGGCATCGTGATATTTAATTGGGCTGTGTTTCTTTTAATTTAATTCAGAATTAAGTCATCTTTAATTATTAATAATTTTGCAACAGTTACTGTAATCGAACTAATTATGACTGTCTTAAGATAGATGCCTGTGCGTGGGTGTGTACGTACGTCCAGTTGCTAGCAATAACTCTATTTGAAAAATAAACGTGAAAAAACGGGCTCTGAAATGAGTCAAAATTATTTTGAAGTAAGACAGCTTCAGATAAAAGAGACGGTAGATTGATCTGGAGAACTCCAAGTTCCTTTGTGGATGTTGAGGTGTGGAAAACGAGTACTGGCTACCATGACGTTTCGCCCCGCAGCAAAATCGATGAGCCTGAATCCGTTGTCGGTGGTGTTGTCGTGCAGGCCGTTTTCCCGATTATTCTACCAAAGATGTCTTCCTTTCCCAGCTATCGCTGATGTACGTGAAAGTGGTGCGAAGACCCGAGTGAGACATTTCTTGGCTGCGTAATTTCTCGTCGTGCCGATATCAACTGGCCACCAAGATCATGCGTTTGACACCTCTGGACTTTATTTTGTAAGGCTACGCAGAAGACCGTGTTTATGCAGATAAACCTTAAACTCTTGAGCACTTAAAAACCAACATTCGTTAAGTTATGCCTGAGATACCGCAAAATATGTGTCAAAAAGTGGTTGAAAATTACTTCAAAAGAATCGTTGCTTGCAACGATGCACGTGGTGGTCATTTAAATGATGTAGTGCTTCACACATAATACCAACGTTCAAACGTTATAATAAAATAGAAATATTATGAAAAAAAATATGTTTTATGTGTTTTATTTACATTTACTTTTGAAACCGAAAAATGGATAACCTTGTACATCCACATATACCCAGTTTACAAGAGGAGATCGACGAATCGAATCGAAATTGAATTGAGATTTCGATCCAGGTACACGTCGAGAAATCGAATTGAAATGGAATCGAAATGACATTTGGGTTTTATTTGTATGCGTACTGTGTTGTGAGTAACTTCTATCTTTATTGATACAAAATAACAAATTGTTTAGTTTTAATATTCAAATGAAATATTGCTTAAAACACGAAAACGCGCAGTAAAATAAACTCATCTGAAAACAAACGAGAAAGATAAAACATGACACACGCACACAAGCAAAACCTCAAACACCAATAACTCGATTCCCCGATTCAGGTTTACAAAACAATTTTCGATTCAATTCACCTCGTTTTGAAAGAGCGGATCGAGTTATCCTATTTCGATCCGATCCAGGTATATACGGCGCTAAATCCCGATTCAATTCCGATTCAATTCTCCTTTTCCAAATTCTATTCTATATTAAATATCAGTCCAATATATCTACAATGTGTGTACACCTTAATATAGAAACAAATGGAATTACATTTTTCGGAACTGGAAACTGGAATATTTCTA
Source organism: Eupeodes luniger (assembly GCA_951509635.1). Lineage (NCBI taxonomy): Eukaryota > Metazoa > Arthropoda > Insecta > Diptera > Syrphidae > Eupeodes > Eupeodes luniger. The sequence goes on along the minus strand of OX608073.1, from coordinate 156,359,440 downwards.
AATGAATATCCTCATTTCATTGTGTTTGTGTTGTTTTGTTTTGGTTTCATTTCATTCATTAAATTGAAGTTCATTTGATTTTTCATGTTTATTCATATTTCAATATTTCGTCTTCATCAGACATCATTCGAATTTTGCAAGATGAGAGTGAACGTTGTGTTGTGTCGCTACCGCTTCTGTCAATTTTGATTCATTATTTTGCATTGCAATGCATATTTCGGGTTTATTTATATTTTTGTTTTCTTATTAGACGCCGCGCCGGTAGTCATGTTTTGTTTTTAAAGTTCAAATAAGTGACTTCTTTCATGGAATAAAATGTATGTACGGATTGCTGTGTCTGCATTTATATTTTGCTTTTAATACGAAATTAATATATTAAGCAATAGTTCATATTGCAACATGATTTAATTTTTGTTGTTTTAATTAAATAATTTAATTTCTGATTTTATTTTACAATTCCAGATTTGGAATTCTAATTTGTGTTTGCCTGAACTGTAAGTAAATGGAAAATGGATTTCAAATTGAAACTTGTTGCATCGAAATGCAAAAAACTGCTTACTTCATTATTATCTTCTTCAAAGAGTGTATGGTATCAATATCAACCCTAAACGTTTTATAGTAATTTGAGAAGTTTCTGCAAATTTTTTTTTTCCGGCTAAAAATGAAATATACAAAAATTTTAGAGGTAAGCAATTTAAATTTCTTTTGCCATTAATACAATTCTTCATACAGTGGATCAAAAAGGTATTGGCAATTTATTTTTTGTTTATATTTTATGCAATTGTTTAAATTTTTTATAAATAAACTTACTAACTTCCCATAGTCAATTATTCCAATCGGTACGATTTGTTAAATTGAAAATGTTGACATTTCTCGACGTTTCAAGGATACTAAAGCTGTCCTAAGCTGTCCCTAGAATATCAATATTATTGTGCAATATTTGATATTGCACAATATTATTGAGAGTCTAGGGCTCATATTGAAAGGGCAAGAAATAGCAAGAGCAATTGCCACACAACAATAATCCATATCATCGAGCATGATGTTAAAGCACAAATAAAGAACTGTCAAATGATTTATTGTGCCAAATATTGTTTAGTGTGGGTTACCAGTCAATAATATTGTGCAATATATTGTTCAATAATATTAATAGTCTAGGGACCGCTTAGACGCTTAATATTATTGTACAATTTTTGATTTTTTGCACAATATTATTGAGCGTCTAGGGTTGTGCAATATTATTAAAGAAAATCAAAACCCTTTTGATATTAATTATTGCACAATATAAAATATTGTATCGTCTGAAAGTAAAATTGCACAATATTTTGTGAATTTAATTTTCATATTTGAAAAGTTATCGAGTGAAACTGAGGTTGAAAGAACACTTATTTTAGAATGTATCGACATGTTTGCGACTCTATAGGCTTTGTTGAATATAAAGACCAAATACTATACATAGGTACACGATAAACGATAAACAGATATAAGGTATGCTCATTGTGTTTTGACAGATGTAATGTGACGTCATCGTCATCTGGTTCGGATATACGATGGAAGAAAAGAATACCATTTCATTGTATTGTTTTTATTATTTTTCTATCCTTACAGTTAATTTGAGTTAAAAATAATTTGTTTAAATGCTTAATTCTAAAATACAGTCTACACTTAAAAAATAGTTTTTTTACACTTATATCTAGAGGCACAGCTTCAGCTTTTTTTAAATGTTTTTCCATGAACTTCCCTTCTGTGTACAGATGTTCCTTATTGTATTTCATAAAAATACTTTCCAAAATTGTAACATTTTTAAGGAATGTTTCGTTGGGTTTCTTAAGTCCACCTTCCGACTTTTGATCCACCCAAGTAAAGCTGCAAGATGTATAAGGATCGTTCGGCACTTTACATTTTTTTATAAGAAATCCTGCGAGGTATTCAATAGCGTCTTCTTTCAACTCGTCGAATTCAAGTGATGAAATTTCTTCCTCTTCTTCTGTTGGCGATTCGTCTTCTTCAACATCAGCAGCTTCTGGATTCATTTTTGATTCCAACACTTTAGAATGCATTTGTGCTATTAGTTGATTATCGTCGTAGTGGTCCTCGTCTCTTCTTTCGACGTTGCTGTAGTCACTCACTTGTTGCGTGGCATCCGACCTTCCTGAAAAGATAAGTTAACTTTATGTTAGAGAATAGCAATTGTTTGTTTATTTTGTTAGTAAGTTATATTATAAGGTACATCATTTTGTTAATAAAACTTCCACCAACTAATAACTAAAGACAGCACGAACATATATGTTTTATTGAATATAAAATGCTTACCCAAAATGCAGGAACGTAACCTATACTTAAATTCTAATGGTGTTGGATGGTCATGAAGACCACCCTTAGATCTAATAACTCCAAAAAAGAGCTCTAAGTCATCCTGATTAAGTCTATTAGTAATTATATATTTTAAACTATGATTAAAACTTACGTAATCTAATAGAAGAGGCAGAGATGCATTGCTTAGCAAAATTCCCTTTTGAAAAGGGAGAAGTGAGCGTCGAGTCGGTGTTCGCATATTGCGTATATTTTCAGTCATAGTGTTAATTATTACCCGCTGGTCATCTAAGGCTAATCCAAAAGCTCTCATCCTTGGCCTAGAGTCAATGGATGGACATTTTGAATTAACTTTCTGCCGGTCACTACGTCGTACCTCAAGGTGCTTATTAGAAATTTTGAAGCAAATTTTTAAATCATCTTTTTCTAAGCCAAGGAGTTTTTTAACTGGTTCGACGTTAATTATTTTTCCGTTAAGGACAAACCCAGTATCAATGAAATGATTCCTTAAAAGTTTTATCATATGTGGAATATCTGCAAAGAAAAATATCTTTTTCATAGGGTTGCATGGATGAAAAATAAAAGGCTGGTTTTCCGAAATGGAAAGTTCTCTCCACAAAGAAACATTTGTTGGCCCCATGTCAGAAACTACAGCTATGACTGTAAAACATATTTCTTCTAGCTTAGAAATAATAAATTTTAAAATAGTTGCAGTCATGGGTGCATCAAGATCATAGTAGACCACTTGCTTCCAGTTTTTGACCAGCCCTCTTACCATAACAACTTGTGCATATTTTTTCGGACACATCGCAATGTCATTAGCCTTGTCGTATTCATAAGTTGATTTGATTTTAACTTCGTCAAATGAGAGCACGCATAGCCGCTCATTTTGGTCATAGTCCCACTTAGACATCAATTGAATTATTTTGTTTAAAATACCTGGTTTTATTTCGATTTGTTTGGCCCATCTACGCAAAGTTGAAGGGGCGGGCAGGGGGAAATTTCGTTTGCGGAGTAGCCTGTAGGATCTGGCACCAGCTGAATATAAGGACATTGCTGAAGAAATATCCTCAGCTTTCCAGCGTGCCTTCTTATTGGGATGCTCCAATTGATCTGATTGGGTAGATGTAAATATCCTTTTTAAAGATGTCCTCATAGCCGTTCTCATAGCCTCATCTTTTTGTGCCTGCTGGTTCTTCCGCTTTAGACTGTTCTTCAATCTGCTGACTTGTCTTTCCAGTTCCATAATTTTGAGTTCCTTGCTGCAGTTGTATTCAACTCTATTTTTAAAAAACAGAATAAAATAAAATAATATTTTAGGTAACTTAAAATTATTCCCAAGTATATCTTACTCTGTCTGAGTGCTACCATTTGTGTAATACAAGCAATTTTCCTGATCTTGCTCTTCACAAAATTCTTCCTTTTGTGGACTTCCCGGGACAAAGTTACTTGTCGGGGGGTTTTGACAACTGTAGGTATTGAACATGATTAAATAAATAATAGCGATAAGAGTTTATTTCAAATTACTTTTCGAAAGCAGATAGACAGTCATTAACGATCCTTTTGCTTTCTCGTATTTCTTGTCTCTTGTCCCTCGCAGATAGCTCAAGTTCATTAGGCAATTTTTTTGACGGCACAGATTCTTTCCTTATGCATAGGAACATTTAAAAGTATATCTTTAAGTGTATAGTCACTCTCAATAAAATGCTCGGAACAAACACGACTGTTTTTTAAAGAATATTCTTTTTTGTTCCCACAAGCACTAATCCACAATTTGCACATTTTAGCGTCTCTCGGGAAATAGTGATATTTCAATGTTTTTTCATTGTTTTTTCTGTCTGGTGTATTATTACACCCTAACACAGCACAAACAACCATTTTTAAATTTTAAAATTCAATTTTAAACCGGAAAACAAATAAAATATTAAAAACCAATTGAAAATTTCCAATAAACGTACTCGCTTGTCAAACTAGCAGATGACGATGACGTCACAGCATAGGCAAGATGGCGAATTCGGTGTATCTAATGAGCATACCTTTTTGTTTTTGTTTATCGTGCATAGGTACAGCTGTCAACAAAATAATAGCAGCGCTACTTTTTTCTCATTTCTTTTTATTATATCTTCTTTGTTTTTGCTTTTTTCTCTCTAACTTAAGGTTTTTCTGAAAGCTCTTATTCTAAGCTTCACCGCCACTTCTCTCGTGTCCAACCACCATATTTTCTTGCAAAAGCAAGGCGTTAAACCAGATGACGTTTGGAGGGGAGTGGCTTTCTTCTTGGGTGGCATGCCTTCAAATTAGCTGTGCGAAGAGTGCTACGCACTGTCTCATCGCTCACATTGAGCTCGAGCTCTTTGTTTATCTCCACAGCTGATTTAAAGGGGTCTTTCTTTAACATGTTGACTATTTGCCTATGGTCCCCGTCCTCCAATTTGCGTTTTCGACCTCTGGTTTCCACTTTTTCCACAAAATTGATGGCATTATGGATCAGCTTTGCAGAAACGTTCAAATTTTTTTGGATTTGCCTGTACGATTGTCCGGCGCTCCTCATTTGGCGTATGATTTGGCGTAGCTCTTGAAGGCAATGTTTTCCTCGTCCCACTGTTTAATAAATTTAACAAAAAAACATGCAAAATAGCAAAAAATGATATTTGCAGAAAATACTCACTGTTTGTTGGCTATTTTAGTTGAATTATAATTTATTTTATTGATTTTAACTGTTTTTTGCATTAACGCTGCTATTATTTTGTGTGTCCAAAATTTGCAATTTTTTAAACAAAGTGCCGTTATTTTATTGATATAATGCATATTGATATGATTGATGGTGATAATGAAAGCTTAGAATAAGAGCCTTCAGAAAAACCTTAAGTTATAGAGAAAAAAGCAAAAACAAAGAAGATATAATAAAAAGAAATGAGAAAAAAGTAGCGCTGCTATTATTTTGTTGACAGCTGTATATCGAATTTCGAACAAAAAAAAATGTATATTTTTTTAAAAATCAAAAATAAAAACAATGACATTTTTGATCATCAAATATTATTGAGACAGAATAAGAACCTGTGCAGAAAAAAATCTTTTTTGAAATCGATTCATTAGTTTTTCATAAAACTATGGGGGTACCTTTCTGGAGCAATACAAAATTATTTTTTTAATATTAAATGAAGCCAAATTAAGAATAAAAATGTTAGTGAACATTTAATTTATGGGTTTATTTTTGAGAAGATTCGAATTTTCTATTTTTGACCAAAAAATTTGGGAGAGAGTACGATAACTTTGGCGACAAAGTTTAATGACGGATTTTTATAAAACAGTTAAAAACAAGCATTTTTTTTACTATGGGAGGGGGGGTATATCTCCCCCCGTTTAGGCGGTAGGGGCAATTTAAAAAAATATGTACATTAAAGGAAAAAAAATAATTAAAAAATAACGGTAATACTTACAATTAAGTATTATACCTTTTTTAAAGCCAACATTTTTGTCTATTAGCTTGTTTTTAAATCAAGTCAAAACTAGACATAGTTTTTGAAAAAAATTGTTTTAAACTAAAAATTTATGCAAGAAAAAATTAAAAAAAAGGTTGAAAGTGTAGTTTTTCAAAACTTTCAAATTATCTACTGTTTTTTTTTTTTAGAATTCATTGCTCTTATTTGTTTTTGATCAAAAACTCAGTAATAGTAGTTGTGGTTATTTTCAATTTTCTCAAAAACTAAAAGACATAAAATCATCTAGTTTTCAGTTTTTGATCAAGATAAGAGCAATAAATTCTGAAATAAAAACAATTTTAGATAATCTTGAAGTATTGAAAAATTACACTTTAAACCTTTTTTTTAAACTTTTTTTTACTCAAATTTTGAGTTTAAAATTAAATTTTTTAAAAACTTCGCATAGTTTTGAAAACTGGCTAATAAAACAGAATGTTGGCTTTAAAAAAATGTATAAAACTTAATTGTAAGTATCACCGTAATTTTAATTACGGTGATACTTACCGTTTTTTAAATTCAAATTCAAAATTCACTGCAACCGCACTAACTGGAATTCAAACCTAATCATCAAAACGAGGTATGTCGGCAAAGTAGTGTTCTTGACTTATTACGCCTGGACTTCTGTGTTTATGAATTTTCCATTCAAAATTTGAATGAAATGATTCCAATTCAATTTCGCAATGGCAAGAAAAGTAAGGAATAATCAGAAACATCTGTTTTTCATTTAGTTGTGCAAACCTTTCCTGACGTAGAAAGAAGTGACATCTAGAATAATTTTTTGAAAACACACGATTTCCACTTTTCCACTGCTGTTCGTTCTAGTGTTGCTTCCATTTTGAAAACTCAAAAGGATATATTTTTCTCACGTTTTTCTGCAGTCACTCGATATTTTAAAAATTTATTAAACCACGCTGCGGGCCAACTTTTATAAGCCCGCTGGCCGCAGGTTGAGTATAGCTGCGCTAAATGACTATACACATCGGTAATCACTAATCAGATCGATTTTGTTGTACGCTAAGGCAGTATGGTGCCTGGTCCCAGGCCGATATCAAATTATTAGACTATGTCTCTACCAATTCAATAACAGTCCATAACTTTAGATCATCTCTAATGGAGATGGCACAACAGTTTAATATTCACCTTTGCTGGGTGCCGGGCTATAGAAAGATGCCAGGAAATTGTAAGGCGGATGAACGCCTACATGTAAACTATTGCTAATGCAAGTTGCTATGAAGAAGGTAAACATAAGGGGGAATAACATCACCACGTGTAAGGTCACGAAAAACATCTGGCCTACACTAGATTTAAAGCAATCAAGGTTCTTGCTATCATGACATATAAGTTCAATAATCGGTGTCATAACCGGGCACGCCACGCGGCTAGGCGTATTCTCAAATGATTTTGCAGAAGCTGTATGGATGAGGAAAAGGAGGAAACAGTTATTCACTTCCTCTGTACATGCTCTGCTCTAACTCAAAAACGCATAAATTACCTTAGAGAATTCTTGCATAACGATCTTAACGATCTCAATCATATTAACATAATCATCCTCTCACGTTTCGTGAGACAGGGACTCAAACTGGTTGCATTGAGCTTAGAAGAAAGCCTTAAGATTCATGTGGTATCACAATGGGCCATTAAAGTGGCTTAAGTGTGTCCTACTCCATCGCAGACAGAGACTTGAACCTAACCTAAAATCTAATAAAACTAAAGAAATCATAGTAGCAAATACTTATTTTATCCACTGTAATTGAAACAAAATTAAAAATAAAACAAAAGTAAGTTTGCTTGTTCTATTTTATAATTTTAAATTTATTTATTTTTCAGATAATCGTTTAAACGGAATATTACTGTCATTAAAAAATGAGTAAAGAAGAAAAACAAACTGATTCAAGAATACATAAGAAATACCGAAAATATATATGAAGTATTGAAAATTTTCAAACGGGTTAGTACCTTATTTCGTTTTTAGAATCTTTCTTTATGAATAATTGTTTTTTTTTTTAAACTCTATAACCTTAGGTACTCAAACGATTTTCAACATACCGATATAACACCCTCACAAAATTTCAAATCGAAATTTAAAAAGGATGAAATTAAATAACAAACATAATTGTGTTAACTTGTATCAACAGTTTCAAGAGTGTTATTCCTATACCCAACCCAACAATCATGTATTATGGTTTAAACATGACATGATACTTATATGACACTTAAGAGTTTCTACAACGGTGCGCTTTTCGATCCTGAGCTTTGGAGACGCCTTCCCTCAGATATTGATGGTAAAATGAGAATAGTCAATTTTACTGTGTGAATACTGAAAATTATTGGAGAGAGATGATAGCATTAACAATCAACTTTATCAATAGGAGATATCAGAGACAAAACATTTAATAACGCCGATTCCAGAATCAACATCTAACCCTTACTAACTACCTAACATCTAGCTTTACATAATCTTATAAATATGTAAGAGAAATCAGGTAAGTGGATATATTTATGTAAATGTTTGCCAAATAATTTAAAAGAACAAATGTGTATATTTCCTACAAAAGATTGTGTATTTGAAACATTAAAAAATTAATAGAATTCTTTAAAAGAAAGGAAGCAAGTGGCTGATAATGAGGTTGCTTAGACAGATAGGAAAAGTAGGTGGTGATTCTTTTGTAAATTCGGATAAAATTAGTTATCATACCTTTTGGACTATGTGTCGACCAGAACGTTTTTTATTGGTGTTGTTAGGAAAGCCAAAATACTCCTCTTGCTGCTTGATGATAGGGCGTTAGTTTAAATATGTTTTTAGTTGTTTTTTGACAGGATCCGTATAAAATAAAGCAACACCATTATCTATTTTACTTAGAATTAACATTTTTGTTACATATCAAAGAGAGTTGATATGAACCTTACGCTTTTTAGATAAAAAAATACTTAAGACTACTAAATCTAGCTGCTAGTAACTTTATAAAATTGTAAAATTGATTTTTGAAGTTACATCTATTGTTAAGAAGTAATCCAAGAATATTTGAATTCGCAAAATTAATTATGTAATTAATTTCTATATTGATTTGAGAACAATGATTCTTTCTAAATACATGAAGAATTTTGCATTTAATGGACTAGTCATTTATTTATCTGAGGAGATTTGAAAATAAAATTTTAGACTTTTCTAGGTCATTGTGTTTACAAAGAATATATGCATCATCAGCATAGACGAAATGATTTAGATCTTTGTATTTAGATATACATAATTATATTTAATTCTTCGAAAGTAATGGAAAATAAAATCACAGAAAGCGGTGATCCCTAGGGGATGCCTTTGTCAGATGGAACTTGAATAATACTTAGAAACTTTTTAAATTCATTGAACCAGGTACACGGTAACAGTAGTATGGGCGGTAACTGTCAATGATATCAATATCTTTTTTAGGCTTCAGAATGGTTACAACAGATTCTGTTTTCCAGATTACTAGCTTAAGCAAAGTTATGCTGTTCTCAATACATTTAGCAGCTGCATTTTGTGCAGGCTGTGTGGGTGCGATCAAAGATTCTCTCTTATCCATATTAACCACAGATGATAAGTTTATGCTTTTTGACTGCAGATACCGCTTTATAGAAAAAGCATTAAACATTTCTTCTTTTCAAATACAAGTTTGTTGAATTTATACAAATTTGAAGATTATAATATTACAAACATGTTTCCAT